>BSBN01000497.1:0-1395125 GCA_027924645.1 Cunninghamia lanceolata | reverse complement strand
TTGCTTATCGGCTTGACCTTATACTATCGGTCACCTTCAATATTCTCCCGCCGATATGTCATCTCACTCCGATGAGCGGTTTCTCTTATGTGCCTATCGGCATGATACTATTCTATCGGCGAGTTCCTTGAATCTGCTGCCGATGCTATCGGTCACACCGATGAGCGTCTAACTCCCGCTTCTCATCGGCAACACTTGGACTGTCGGCCCAACATCGGATTCTTTCACCGATATGTTTTCTCTCGCCGATGGCTTAATACACCACTTACTCCGTTGAACTTTGACCCGTCGGCATGACTTGGACCGTCGGTAGCACCTCCTCCTCATCCGCCGATAATACATCTCTCACCGATGAGCCTTCCATCGGTGAGACTTCTTAGTTCTCACCTCGAAATACTTAATATCAATTTCTCCATCGGCCAGACTTCAACCGTCGGTGGAACTCGTTCGTTCTTTTCCGATGGCTCCCTCTATACCGATGACTCCACTCTATACATACAGTGTCGTTATGAATTCACCATGTACAGTCGATAGACTCGATACAACGTATCTACTCCGCATACACTTCAGAATACATTCATTCTTCTATAGCATCCTAAAGATGCCTTCGGCAAGATAACTGGAGATTCATGTCGATAACATCTTCTGTGATTCTATCACCGAACAACACAAAGAAAAAACTAACACTCAACAGAAAAGGAAAAGATCTACTCCTAAGGAAGACATTCCACTGGTTTCGAAGAAACCTCAACCAGTGAAATGCTTCCAAACTACATTCTAGGGGTTACACCAAAATGACAGAAACTCTTTATTTCCTTCTTCTAGATATTAATACAGATTTGTTCTTCCTCTCTGTCTCTCACTGTTGTCTAACAAACACAAACTGCCTATTTAAAGACATGATTTGGCAGTTACAGAAGGTGGAAAACAAACCACCACTGTCAGTTACAAACTTTGTTCGGTTACAATCTTTTTTTCTTGACACGTATGCCATTACTCGGCCAACTAGGATACGACATGGCACTAAGGCCTTACAATGTAACATTTGGACACAATAGAAAATACAAGGGATCCTCCAGATCCTCAATGTCTCGAGGTGCTTCTGCACCAGCAGCGCCCCCTCACAGGGTCTAGGGACAGCGGCCCCGACGCGCTCCTATCGCGATATAGGCGGGGTCGAGGGGTAGAGCCTCTCGCCACCAAGCACAAATTCACTATCCAAAATGAATTGGATTAAGTATTTTTTAAATATTTCACTTTAAAAAAAGACTAAAATAAAACTAAGTTCTTGCCATTGATTATCATTTTGATCCAACAGGTGTGATTGAATTCCATGACCCTCTTAACATGTGCCTTTTAAAAGGCTTGCTGGGGCCCGAAATTTGTTTTGGGCCACATGATCATAATCTAATCGTGTGGCCCAAAACAAATTTCGAGCCCCAGCAAGCCTTTTAAAAGGCACATGTTAAGAGGGTCACGGAATTCAATCACACTCGTCGGATCAAAATGATAATCAATGGTACTAAGTCAAAGGCATATTCAAAGTGAAATGAGCAGGCTAAAGTATAAGATAACTTATTAATAATGGCGATATTACCCCAAAAGTAGTGACAAGAATATAATATTAATGGCGAATCTAATTAATATTTATAATTATATTATAAACTATTGGCGAATCAGCTCTAATGACGAATAATTTACTTGGTGAAATAATTTAATTTATTGCTTTAAAGAAATAAATCTCTGGCGATTTAACCAAGAAAAAATATTTTTTTTGTAAAACTGGGCGATTTAGCCCCTCACTGGTTGCAATATATTCACCAAATTTAAATTTCCAGATTTGAACTATTCACCAATTGGCAAAGATTCACCACTAAAAAAATCCATGACGTGCACCACATTGGATCTGGTCTCTAAAATTTTTGTCCCAGACTTTGATTTTCCCAATTTCAAAATCTTAGGTTAGTTCAAGCACCAAGTCACTATCGTAGTATAGCCATGACCACTCTATGCAAGTCAACACATCTCTATCATAGTTTGACCTAGTCCACAATTCAATATCTCCTCTTGTACTTTCAGAAATCCATTCTTCCATCTTCTATCAACATTATGCCTAGTTCAGTTACTGGTGATGGTCACGTAGTGGTGTCTATGTCTGTGTCTATCCCTAGTGACATATTTTCCCCTGTTGGTGTTGCGTCGCCTAGTGGTGGCGTGGGATCGAATGCATTTTTTAATGAATGTGTGGTTGAAGCAAAGCATCGTGTTTCCTATGTAGCTCATGTGAAGGGTTTGGATCATGGCCCCCTTCTTCCTATGCCTTGATTGCTAATCAAGGCTCCCTCCTCGCCCTCCTAGTAGAAAAATACAACCCATCCCTTGCTTTGAATCCTCCTCAGTCATCGTTTGTGAGCAGGAAGTGATCGATATCGATAATGAAAGGTATTATGTCTCTCATGGACTAGTTTGTAGATTTACCAGCTTATGGCCCTCTCTAGCTGACTTGCATTCATGGGTTTTGCACTCTTGATGACTTCTTGTAGAGGGGAAAATTGAGTTGTACCCTAGCACTAGGGGTTTCTTTATAGTGAAATTTGAATCTTCACATGACAAAGCTTTGATTTTGGATCACCAAGTGTGGATGTGGGTCAAGCATTCCCTCTCGCACAAGCCATGGTCTACATCCTTCAATCCACTCTCAGAACCACTCAATTTAAGGCCTATGTGAGTAAGACTTCCACATCTTCCTCTTCAATTTTGGGTTGAGTCATGTTATGAGGCCATTAGCAATACTATTGGTTGATTTCTAAAGGTTGATCATACCACCACTCTCATAATCCATCCTACTTTCACCCAGATTCTAGTGGATTGACACCTCTAAGACACTTCTTGGGGAGATTGTTTTGTTGGTGGAGGATAAGCCGTGGACTCAACTAATTGATTATGAGGGCCTCCCCATCCACTGCAGGTGTTACTTCTCCATTAGACACATGGCTTCTAATTGTCCTTCTTATCACAAGGTGACCCCAACTTCACGGTGGCAAAATTCCCACACTGATCACTTGACTGTGGGTGATTTTGACTCTCAGGATGACAGTTCTTCTCCAGTTTCCCCTGTAGTGGATCTCGTAGATGTGGTGACTTCCCCTAGGGGTAAATTGGTTGTGGATACTCTCTTGATTCCTATTGAGAACTCTTCTTTTGACCTATCTCTAGTTTCTCCCACATCGGCTTCTATTGTGATTTGTTGCATGGAAACCCCTACTTCATCTTTGTCTTCAATGTCTGTTCAATGTTCAACCTCCATGGTTAGACATTCTCCTTCCTCATGAGAGGTGGTTTTAGTGGAGGATGTTGTAGAGGACCCCCCTCTCCTCTCTCCTTGATCAAATGGTTTAGATAATCGTGTTTCCTAGATGGTTATGCGTCTAGGAAGAAGGGTCTTCTCACTTCGGTAGCTAATTCTCACCCCTAGGTCAAGGGTGTGTGGATTACCTGTTCAAGATCCAATTTTCTATAGGTTAGCCCTTTGTATTATGGGTATGTTGTTCCCATGGGTAGCTTGGTTGTATCTTTGTAAGGTTTCAAGGTCCTGTCAAAACCCTAGGTTTATACAGGATTTATGGCCCCTTCAAAACCAACTTAACCTAATCAAAAACATCCTATCTCTGTAATTGACAAATTAAACGCCATTTCTACTCCTCTTATCTTTTCATTTTCTTAATATAATTTATAGTTTCTTAGTATTTATTCTATTTGTATAAAATCATGTTGTGCATTTGTTTAGAGAAAGAATGTGATTTAAGCAAATATACACAATAAAGTAGGAACCAAACTCTCTTTCTTATTCCCTTTAGAAAGGTTAAATTTTCTTCCATTATACACTAAGATAGTTTAAAATTTATCCTACAGATTGTTACTTTCATCATTACATCTCTTAATCTCATTATATGAGATGGTCACCCCAATTTTTGCTACCTATATTGTTAGGACAAAAGTAATGCAAACTATCATAGATATTCATGGGTAACTACTTCATTTATGACATTAGACATTGGTTGAAAGGGAAAGAACCTATAAGCCTTAGCTTCAAATTTGTATTGTATTTATTAAGTTCCTAACACTGCAATCAAATTTCATTAGCCATGCTCCTAACTACGATCAAAGTTTCCCACTTATGCATTTATGGTAGGAGGCATATTTGAAACATAATTAAAAGAGAGGGCTTTAAACACAAAGCTATTGAAATGCTATATTATTTTGCTACACAACTTTCCCTAGTTGCAAATCAATAAGCATAAGTAAAATTTACACAAGGCCAATAGTTCCTTTTAAATTATACTTGTTGATTGTAGTAGAATTTTTGTATACTAATAATTGTCATATTATTATGCAAATGTTGAGAGGTAGATCTAGTTTACTACTCTTTAATACACTCTAGAGCTAATATAAATATCACATCATGTCAAGATAGTTTTGGTGATATATTGTTAGCTATGTTCTGTTGGCACTTGAATTTGTGCCTCATTTTCCATGCAATTTACTTTCAATTTGAAAGAGAAACTCTTTGTTGAGCCCCAAAATAGCAGGCTAGCCTAAAACTTCTGGCATTAAAAATATCAAAGTCTAAAACTCGTATCTAAATTTTGCCTGACGGAAAGTTTTGATAATTCATAAAATCCTTCCAGTTCTGATTTTGTGGCAATCAAACAAGATTTGAGCCTAAAATTAAAGTTCTAGTAGTTGACAGTGTATCCAAATAGCATGGGCAAAATGGTGAAATTTCATAGTTCTAACAATTACTCAATTTTGGATAATTCATAATAAGCATCGAGTTTCAATTTCATGACCATTAGGTAAGATTGGTGAGCATGGTGAAATTTCTATTAACTTCCTGCAAACTGGTCATTGTTACTAACAAACCCATGGCAAATGATCAATTCTCCAAATTCTAATGAACATACAATGATCCCTAGTAATTATAATTACCCCTCAAAATTTCACAGTGTATAGATGCCATGTGAGCCCATGATAGCAATACTTCATTTCTACCATAAAAATTTTAATTGTCAACTTCTTTTTTCTAAATGAAAGGAATTGGAATAATATCTTATTGTTTTAATTTGGTATAAACGGCCAAATATTGCTTGATTAATATTATTCTTAAATCCAAGGTCATTTTTCTCCTATGGCCAATTTGAAGTCATGTTAAAGAAAAGCAAAATGGTGAAGTCTTTCCATTGGTTTGTGTCACCATGCACCAAGAGAAGCATGTGCATTATTTCTTCTAGGACGAGGCATTAAAGTGTATGCTAAGGTTCAATAAATCAAAGTCTTTGAGAGAAAACCTTCAATAAATCAAAATAAAGTAAGTCTTCCCTGCACAACCGCACATTAAAGGAAGAACATGCCTTTTTCTTTTATATGTGGGGCTATGAGCTTTGCTATGAAGGTTTTCCTTCACATTATTCATGTTTCAATCTTTAGAAGCATTAATATGCAGTTTGTCTTATTTGCTGAGTATGAAGAGTCCATCTGGAGTTTTTGGACCAATAAATGTGCATATTTTAGAAGTAGAAAGAGGTGCCATGCTAGGAAGGTAACAAGAGTTGAATACATCAAAGTTATGTAGAAAATATTCATCAATATAATGCACCTTTTCCATGCCATCTTCTACATATTATTGTAGCAAATAGAGATAGAATGACGCGCCATTCTTCTGCAACCTACAACAATAGCTAAATTATTAAAATACAATAAATTTTCTATAAAGAGAAGTGCCTAGAATGAAGTATTTCAGTGATTAAAGTAGAGATTTTACAAGCAATTAGAAATACCATTTTTAGTGGATATTTGCAGCAAGAAAAATTAGAGGATATGCAAGAAAGGAGCCATGTTAAGTAGAAATATGCAACAATGGAAATAAAATTTGAAGAGAAATGAAGTTGCAAAGAGAGATGCCATTACGTGAGTATGATGAATATGTTGAAGGTGGAGGAAAGGCATTCATACGTGTTAGGAAAGGTATCTCAACCTTGCAACTACAAAAGGTTATTATTATTCCCAGTTTTAGTCTTTTCGAATACCATTTATCTTGAAGAATGGTTTATAACTTTCAATGTTTCAAAAGGGGCTAAAAATAGCAGGGCTTACTATTTTTAGTAACTCTACATTTGAGCTCGAATAGACCCAAAACTTTTCCAAAAGGTGCAGAACTATCAAGTAAATATCTCAGGGGAGTTTCGACTCAAGATCATACCTGGATTACGAGATATAAAAGTTTTTGTTTTTTGAAACTATCAGAAAAAGTTTCGAATTCAATTTTAAGGCACTTAGAAGTCCCTAAATGCCCCAAAAGTTGTCGTAACCAGTGAATTAGTTTATAGATTGATAGATCTCTTCACGAGCTTTCCGACACATTTGATTCATCAATTGGACACCTAGATCAAAAGTTATGACCTCTGGAAGTTGGACCTCCTATTTTTAGGAAATGTGAAAACATGTTGGACACTTAAAAGAGTTGTAAAGGAGAGAGTTACATGTGTTGATGTGTGATTTGGCACATCACAAGGTATCTTTGATTGGAGATAACTTGGGTGCCACTTTTGAGTGGTTTTTTTGCTCATGTTTTGTAATTATTGTTGACGGTTTACTATATTGTATCTACTATATATCAGGAACTTAAGATAGAGGTTGTGTGTAAGTGATGAAGGGGGTAAATTATAAAAAAAACACAAAAACATAAATAGAATATAGAAAATAGAATATTTCTTTATTGATCTAGGCAACTCATTACATTACAAAAGCTCAATTACAGTCTGAGGAATCAATCCTCCACAGGCTGCAACACACTACAGCTACACCTCACCAGGCTCTGGAATCTTCTGCCTTTTGTAACCCCAAATCGGCTAGGGTTTCTATTTTCTCACCTATTCTTGACTCCACACTTGCCCCCTTAACTCTACTACTGCCCAGGGTTCCCAAAATAGTCATAAATAACACTTTTTGGTGGCCTCCAGCTAAATTTCAAAATTTGCAACTCCCTCCAAAAGTAGGTCAACTTCCGGGAAGCATAACTTTTGATCCGGGTGTCTGATTGACGAACCGTTTTAAGCACCGGAAAGCTCACGATGTGAACTATCACTCCAAAAATCTATAAATGGATTTCCATCAACTATTTGGGATGTTATGGGATGTTTTAGTGCCTCATATCTCATTCCAAAAATTTTCAGGGGCTTTTCAAAAAACAAAAACTTTAATATCTTTCAGCTCACAAATGATATTTGCCTGATTCCTTTGCCAAAGGTCTTATATTTCCGTTATGTAACTTTCTATAAGTTTTCTCTTCAATCCGTGCCCAAATGCAAACTTTCTTAAAATGGCAGGTACACTTTCCAAAACAGGCAGGTTGCTAGTCTTAGCAATTTTGGAAAAACTGATAGTCCTACATCATTATTCTGGATATTATGGAACTAGAAACACTAATTATGGAAAGAAATGAAAACAACTACAATGATTTTGAATTAACTTCTTTTTGGCTGATGCAAGATTGCCTTTACACCACTGGATGCTCCTGCATCAGACACTCAGGGCAATTTTAAGAAGTGACCCTATCACGTCTCAGATGTTTGTATCAGGAAAACCCAAATGGTCAACCTCTGCCTTAGATAACCAAGAAGAATCTTCAACATGCCTTCCTTTCCATTTTACTAGATATTCTTCATATTGCTTGTTCTGAGTACTTCTTCTCACACAGCTATCCAAGATCTCTTCTATCTCCTCCATTGAAGTAGATGCCGGAATACTCCATTGTGCTTCTGTTGGTCCATCCTCTGTTCCACCTTCATGATATTCTGATAAATCAGCAATGTTGAAAATAAGGGAAATACTGATCCCACTCGGTAGCTCTACCTTATATGCATTTCCTAAATCATGCTTCTTCAGGATTCTGTATGGTCCAAATTTCTTCATTTTCAACTTATTGTATGTTCCAATTGGGAACCTTTCTTTTCTCAAGTGAACCATGACTTCATCTCCTACCTGGAACTCCATATACCTCCTCTTCTGATCTGCCTTAGCCTTGTACTAAATATTCATCTTATTAATGTTCTTTCTCACCTCTTCATGCAAATTCTTCAGATGTTCTGCAAAGTCTTCAGCTTCAGCACTTGTCTTTTCTCCTTTGTCCAGCTTCCTCAACTCAGAAGCATTTCTCAAGCTATTGCCATATATAATCTGGAATGGTGATTTACCAATACTCCTATTGACAGAATTGTTGTAAGCAAATTCTTCCTGTGGTAAAATCAAATCCCATCCCTTGGGCTTATCTCCTACTAAGCATCATAGTAGGTTACCCAAAATCCTTTTCACCACTTCCGTCTGTCCATCAATCTGTGGATGGTGTGCAGAATTGAACTTCAAATTTGTCTTCAACTTCTTCCATAATGTCCTCCAAAAATAACCAACAAACTTGGTATCTCAATCTGAAACTATGCTCTTTGGTAGACTGTGTAATCTCACCACCTCGCTGAAAAATAACTTTGCAATATGAACAACATCATTAGTCTTCTTGCAAGGAATAAAATGTGCCATCTTTGAGAATCTTTCCACCACCACAAAAATGGAATCATGTCCTCTCTGTGTCCTTCGTAAACCAAGAACAAAATCCATACTAATATCATCCCATGGCTTCTCTGGTACAGGTAGTGGCTGATATAGACCTGTATTCTGACTTGCTCCTTTCGCCATCTGACATACTCTGCAACTCTACACAAATTTCCTCACATCTTTTTGCAACTATGGCCAATAATAATTTTCACCAACAATAGCAATGGTCTTATCTCGACCAAAGTGTCTAGCCAATCCTCCACTATGCTTCTCCTTAATCAGGTTCTCTCTCATCAAACTCCTTGGATGCATTATGAAATCCAACCATTTTGTCCTGTCCAAAGTAACAGGTTCCAAACAAGCTTTCCAGGCCTTTGCAAAATCTAGATCTTCAGGATATAAACTTTTGAGCTCATCAAACCCAACAACCTCTATCTTCATTTATGTCAACAAATTTTGCCTTCTGCTCAAGGCATCTGCAACTCTGTTGGACTTCCCACTCCTGTGCTTAAAAAAAAAAGTATAGCTCTGCAAAAACTCAACCCATTTTAAATGTCTTTGCTTCAACTTTCCTTGACTATTAAGATACTGCAAAGCCTGATGATCAGTATATAAAACAAACTCCTTTGGCAACAAATAATGTCTCCATTTCTTCAAGGCCTGAACTATTGCATGAAACTCCTGATCATAAATAGAATACTTTTTCTTGGCATCATTAAGCTTCTCACTAAAATAGGCAATGGGCTTACCTTCTTGACTCAAAACAACTCCTATACCACTACTACTAGCATCACAATCTACTTGAAATACCTTATTGAAATCTAGAAGAGCCAAAACAGGTTGTTGTACAACTTTTTTCTTCAATGTATCAAAGCTCTTGTCTACTCCTTTAGTCCATCTAAACTCTTTTCTATCCCCTCTCATTGTCTCAGTTAGGGGTGCACAAATGCTACTAAAATTTTTGATAAACTTTCTGTAAAAACTTGCCAAACCATGAAAAGATCTTACCTCGGAAGCACTCCTCGGTGTAGCCCATTCAATGATAGCCCTCACCTTCTCTGAGTCCATCTTAAGACCTTCCTCTAAGACAACAAATCCTAGGTATACCAATTCCTTCTTTGCAAAACTACATTTCTTCAGATTAATCAACAACTTCTCCTCCCCCAGCTTCTCTAAAACTCTTCTAATATGCATCAAATGCTCATCCCAAGTCTTACTGAAAATCAAAATATCATCTAAATAGACAATAACAAAACTTCCCAAAAATTCTTTCAGTACCTCATTCATGAGCCGCATGAATGTGCTCGGTGTATTGGTTAGCCCAAATGGCATGACTAACCACTCATACAAACCCTCCTTTGTCTTGAAGGTTATCTTCCATTTATCTCCTTCTCTGATTTAGATCTAGTGATACCCACTCTTCATGTCAATATTTGTGAAGTACTTGGCTCCACTCAAACAATCCATTATGTCATCCATTCTTGGCAATGGAAACATGTACTTGATTGTGATCTTATTTATGGCTCAAGAATCTGTACACATTCTCCACTCTCCATCTTTCTTTGGTGCTAGTACTGCAGGTACCGCACAGGGACTTAGGCTCTCCCTTATCAATCCCTTTCTCAACAACTCTTGAACTTGTCTATTCAACTCTTCACTCTAGGCTGGAGTCATTCTATGGGTTGCCTTATTCATCAAGCTGGTTCCTGGTATCAAATCCATTTGATGACTTATCTTCCTTACTGGTGGTAAACCCTCTGATTCATTATCAGAGATAATGTCCTAAAATTCTTCCAACATATCTAAAACTTCTGTTGGTACATCTTCACATTTCTCTTGACTAATCTTAGGAATCAATGCAAAGCAATGACGCTCATGCTTCATACCCTCCAAAACTTTTCTACCATCTACCAAGAAAATTCTAGTACTGCATACCTTTTCTTCCACTGCCTTCAAGGGCTTCAACTTGTGATGAACTCCATCCTTTGTTAGGGAATATGTGTTTGCACGGCCATCATGGACAACACTCCTATCATACTACCACGGCCTCCCCAATGGCATATGACATGCATCCATCGGTATGATATCACACAGCACCTCATCATGGTAGTCCCCAATCTTGAACTTCACTAAACACTGCTCATTGACCAAAGCTCGGTGGTCCTTCTGCAACCATGCAATCTGATATGGATGTGGATGCTTTCTTCTTGTCAACTTCAACTTGTCAACCATCTCCTCTGAAACAAGATTGTCAGTACTTCCACTATCAATAATAATGTCACAACACTTACCTTCACATTTGCACCTTATGCAGAATAAACTCTTCCTCTGATTGGGTTCTTTCTCCTCATTTAGCAAAGTTCTTCTGACAACTAGGGTTTCTCCCCTTTCAGCATCTTCAGAATGCTCAGATTGCACATCTTCATCTACATGTGCAACTCATGCATTACCTTCTGGTCTTCTATTTGTCCTTCCTTGATGTTGCGGACACTCATATGCTCAATGCCCTTCTTCTTCACATTGAAAATAAGTTCCCCTGAAACCTCGTCTTCTAGGTCCTTGCCCAGGTCTGCCTCTTCCTCTTCCTCTTCCTCTTTACTCACCATTGTTCTGGTCACGAGGGCGGTAGGTATTATCTCCTCTCTGATTTTGATTGGTACCAACTTCTTCACTTTTCTTTGCATCTTCATTTTGGCCCCCATAGGGTCTTCCACCAGTCCTTCTGCCTTGACCTCTTCCCCTTTGCTTGATATCAAATCTTTTATTTAGCTTCTCTTCCACCTTCAGGGAAAACAAGTATGCATCTTCTATGGTGGTCATTCTGACCAGGCTCAGTTCCTCTTGAATACTCAACCTCAACCCATTAATGTAATGGGATACATTCTCCTTGTTGGGCTTTGCACGGCCTATCCTGATAGTAATCTTATAAAACTCTTTTGTATACTCCTTGATAGACTTGTTACCTTGCTTCAGTCCTTGCAGTTTCTTCAACAACTCCATCTGATAGTCCACAGGAATGAACTGCTTCTTTAGTTTCTCCACCATCCAATCCCATCTGGTGTTCTTTCCTTTTCTTCTTCTATTCCTCTCTAATTGGACCTCCTTCCACCAAATACTAGCTTGGCCCTTCAACTTTGTTTTTGCAAACTTGACTCGATCTGGGTCCTCCACATCTTCATACTCAAAATACTCCTCCATGTCATTGATCTAATCAATAAGTTGTTCCGGATTTAAATCTCTAGAATATGTAGAAACTTAGATCATGGGCCTCTTTCCAATTTTTTAAATGGCCCTCAACAACCTAACTTCTGTAGGATCTCCTGCAGCTTTTTGTTCTTTCTCAGATAGCTCTTCCTTAGATTCATCTTCGCTTTCTTCTCTTGTTCTCAAGTCAAACCCTCTTCGTAGCTCCTCTTGTAGTGCATCAATTTGCTTTTGTAGGGCTCTAAAACCCTCTTCTATCAAAGCATTCCTTCCAATACGATTTCTTCGTGGAGGCATCTTGATCTCCGCAGCAAACCCACAACCTCAGGTCCTGGTGCAAATTGCCTCAAGGTCAGCGATCTGTCTACACACTTAGGAACCCTTGCTTTGATACCACTTAATGAAAGGGGTAAATAATAAAAAAAATACAATAGAAATAGAATATAGAAAATAGAATATTTCTTTATTGATCTGGGCAACTTATTACATTACAAAAGCTCAATTACAATATGAGGAATCAATCCTCCACAGGCTACAACACACTATAGCTACACCTCACCAGGCTCTGGAATCTTCTGCCTTCTATAACCCCAAATCAGCTATGGTTTCTGTTTTCCCACCTATTCTTAACTTCACACTTGTCCCCTTAACTCTACTACCACCCAGGGTTCCCAAAATAGTCATAAATAGCACTTTTTGGTGGCCTCTAGCTAAATTTCAAAATTTGCAACTCCCTCCAAAAGTAGGTCAACTTCCGGGAAGCATAACTTTTGATCCGGGTGTCCGATTGACAAACTGTTTTAAGCGCCAGAAAGCTCGTGATGTGAACTATCATGCCAGAAATCCATAAACAGATTTCTATCAACTTTTTGGGATGTTATGGGATGTTTTAGAGCCTCATATCTTGTTCTAGAAATTTTTAGGGGCTTTTCAGAAATTAAAAACTTTAATATCTTTCAGCTCACAAATGATATTTGCCTGATTCCTTCGCCAAAGTCTTATATTTCCATTATGTAACTTTCTGTAAGTTTTCACTTCAATCCGTGCCCAAATGCAAACTTTCCTAAAATGGCAGGTACACTTTCCAAAACAGGCAGGTTGTTATTTTTAGCAGTTTTGGAAAAAATGAAAGTCCTACATCATTATTCTAGATAGTATGGAACCAGAAACACTAATTATGGAAAGAAATCAAAACAACTACAATGATTTTGAATTAATTTCTTTTTGGGTGATGCAAGATTGCCCTTACACCACTGGATGCTCCTGCATCAGTAAGAGTCTTATAGATGTTGAGTTACCTCTAGATCTCTGGTTGGTTATACTCGTGCGAAAGATTTGTCTACAAGTATATTGTGATCTTTTTGATTCCTGAATGATATATTGGGTGGCTTTGGAGTGGGGTTTTTTACCCAAAAGGGTTTTCCCTATGTATATTTTATGTTGTGAGCATTATATTTATTTTTTGTGTTGTTACATTTCTGTTAATGTGCATCTCATAATCTATAATTGTAAAAGATAAAAATTTGCATAAAAATTTCATCAATAGATCAATGTAGGAAGTGTTTCTACATACCATGCTTCCTTTTATTTGGTATCAGAGCCTGATCACCTTTGGTTCTAGTTGTTGGATAGAGGGGTTTTTGAGTTGATCTTCATTTGAGTGGGATCTTGTGTAGAGGAGTTTGAAATCTTTGTTTCAGGAAAGAGATGGCAAGCACATCTAGGAGGTTTGATATAGAGAAGTTCAATGGAGAAAACTTTGAGTTATGGAAACTCAAGATGGAGGACTTATTGATGGATAGAGATCTATGGCTTGCAATATCCAGAACCATGCCATCAGGCATGAAACAAGAAGATTGGGATCTGATGGATCGAAAAGCTAAGGGTCTAATAAGACTCTGTTTGGCTAATTTAGTGCTCCTGAATATCTATGAAGAGAAGACTGCAAAAGATCTTTGGAAGAAGTTAGGAGATGTTTATCAGGCTAAATCCTTGGTAAACAAGTTATTCCTACAAAAGAAATTGTATTCTCTAAGGATGGAAGATGGAGGATCTATTGATGATTGCCTGAATACATTCAATATGTTTCTTGCCTAGTTGACCTTTGTTGGTGTGAAGATGGAGGAGGAGGATCAATGTATGACATTACTGTGTTCCTTACCAGATTCATGGGATCACCTTGTTATGGCCATTAGGAGTACCACTACCACCTTCAATATGGATGTAGTGGTTTCTTTGTTTTTGTCTGAAGAGATGTGGAGAAAGTCTTCTGAATCAGCTAAGGAGGCTCTTGCGGTTCGTGGTAGATCTAAAGAGACTTCAAGAAAGAAAAAGGATAAGAAGAAGGAAGAAAAAAGGAAGATCCAAATCACGTGGGAGATCTAAGTCTCCCAGAAAGTCCAAGGCTATGTGTTGGAACTATGGAAAACATGGTCACTTCCATAAGGATTGCAAGGAGGAGAAGAAGAAAAAGAAAAATTATGATTCAAATTCTGACAAGTCCTCTCAGGATGAAGGATAAGCGTTTGTCACTACCTTGGCAATGCATGCATCAGAACATGTGTGACTTATTAACTCTAGTGCATCTTTTCACATGACCTCTCATCAGGATTGGTTTTCAAAGTATGAAGAATATGACGATGGGAAGGTGTACTTGGGTGATGACTCTCACCTAAAAATTATTGGCCGTGGAAGAGTCTTGATTTGATTCCCTGAGTGAAGGGGATCAATGGTGTTCTGCATATCCCTGGTTTGGCACAGAACCTACTATCTGTAAGTTGAATGATGTCAGTGTGTAGGTTGTTTTCTTGAATGGAGGATGCAAGATGACTAGAGGAACTATGGTGTGTCATGCCCACTTTTACTGAGTGGCCACAACACAAGGAAACCCATGTCATGCCCACATTGCCCATGTGGTCATGACATGAACTACCAAAAATTCCCCCCCAACCCTACATCCCCATCGCACAAGGCGGGGAAGGAAGACAAGGTGTGGATGAAACATCCAAGATGCCTTGACAGGTGTGTCAAACCAAGGGATAACAACATTAAGTGACAAAACAACAACCATGCAAGAAGAATTGATCCAAACATCCATTTAACTAAAAATAGGGTATTACATTTATAAGCGATTGTAATACGATTTAGTTCATTCTATCATACTAGAGAAGAAGAAGATAACAAGGCAATGTTTTACATCCATTTCAAAAATATGGCATGGCAACAAAATGAGGGTAAGAGGATACCAACATTTAGTTATTACATTTCAACATAATAAAAGATACAACAATAGATTGATTTCCTTGACAAAAGAGTGAACCTTACATCCATGGTAATCCAATCAAAAGTGGGTGAGGTACCATTTAGTACACCCTAACATATAAGTACATACTGAGAATTTCTAGGTGAAAATGTTTTAAAACCAACTTTAACATAGCATACATTTGTTAAAGAGCATACAAGAAAATTAACGTATAGATTAATCATTAATGCATAATTAAGTCCATAACAAGTAGTAATTTCCCATACAAAGAGAGGACCAGTAATTAGATCTAATGATAAAATAATACAATTACAAACATGGAAGAGTCATGTTCCAAAATTAAGTTTCAATACTACAAGCCATACAACATAAATTACATATCCATCGAGGTGCCCCAATGACACTCCAAACAATCAAGAGTACAACATAATGATACAAATAAAGGTCTCACCAAGCTGACAATAGAGTTCAGCATAACAGAGACCAATGGGGGATGCTGCCCACCTCCCAACCATATTGCCATCGTCGAGCGCAATGAATGTCCATTATGCCCTAGGCAACCCCTAAGCTACAGAGGGAGGAGATCAAGGAACTACTTCTAACAAGGCCAAACTCACACCAGACAAAGGTCAAAAATAGAATACTAGGTTTAACCACATAATACTAAACACGAGACTCATGTACAACCTACACATCACCACGAGGGATCGACATGACAAAAAAATTACTCAAGGATAAACACCCAGCAACATCCACTTGCACCAATTCAAAGCAAAGATCACCATGAGGTCATTCATGACCCAAACAAGAAAGAGGAGGACATGAGTGCATACACAAGAGGTACAATGCAATCTAAAAGCACACAAAAGTGTAACACCCATAACTTAAATCTAAATTAATTAACATATAGTCTATATACTCGTAAGATTTCAACCTACCAAATTCAAGCTCTATTGTCTAACCATTTTCCAAGAATTACATAAACAAAATATTGATACCATTATTACAATCCCAACAAAATAATTACGATCACTATGGGGAGATCCATGGAAAACATAAAACTTTAAATTACATTATTACCACCTTGATTAAAATAGTTACAATCCTTATGAAACAACAAAAGAAAACTACCTCCCCCAATATTTATTTAAGATATACCTAACCATTATTTAATTCAAGGAAAAACTTAATACCATGAAAATGTTGAATGAAGAAACAACTACCTTTCTTCTCTCCCCCCCTTTTTTAAAGATAACTACATTTTAATCACAAAAGAGAGAAAACAAAAACTTTAAACAGAGGAAATTTAACAAGAGAACCATCTCCCTCCTATATGTCATCTAGAAATAAAAAGGAATACTCTAACCCAAAAATTGATAGAAATTAAAGCAATTAAATCTATGCATTATATTTTACCCATAGGAACTGACACAAATGAAACAAATAAATTAAAAAACACTCCAAGAGAAAATGATTTGTCACACCACGGTTTAAAACACCAGGGTTCTCTAGAAGAGAAGGCATTAAGGAAGATATGAAAGGCTAGAGGACGAGCTCCATCCAAGACTGAGGCTCCTTCAGTGAATTCAAGCCCCCTCAAGACATGGCTAAGGGGAGTGTGGCCACGTCTGTCAAGGCATAGGACTGAGCCCCCCCATAGCTAGCACAACACTAAAAGCAAACAAGGAAAATTCAAATCTTAGATCTATTTTCCTTCAATGTTTTACTTGTTAAGAGTTAAATATCTAAAAAAAATGTGTAACTTCAATATTTCCACACAACCTTGCAAAGCCCAGATGTCCAAGTTTTTTTTGGTTAGATGTTGTAGTTGCAAGTGCCCTATAGGCACATACACAAAATGTCCTAGCATAAACAATTCTGTTGAACCCTTCATACTCTGCCAAACAAATGTGATCTTATGGAATACTATGTTTGCAAGGCATGCTCAAAATGGGTTTGTTGAAAAGTACTTAGAAACTTTCATGCAAAAGAAATCTACAGGTGTGATGCCAAATTTCCACAACCTTTGCCCACATCCTCTGCCTACTCCAAATGGGAGCTTTGGAACAGGGTATAGACGCACATCATGGCATAAGGAAGGCACACTTTACTCAGATATCATAGTTGGGATAATCTTTGGTAGGCATCTATGCCCAATGTGGACGCACAGAAAAGGCATGGGAACTATTTGACAGAATGCCTCGGAGGAGAAATCATCTCAAGGAATGCAATGATTGACAGACTTTCCCAAAACGCAAATGTAGAAAAAAAGGTTTTAGAACCTACCAATAGTGCGACTGGAAGGAGTGGGATGAAACCATAGTACACCATTGTCCTCCTCAGCGCCCCTTTGTCCTTTCCAGCAAAGACATCCCCTCTCTCTGTCGTTGCCCCTCTCTTCTCACTACTCCTCCCTCAAGCACAACTATTTTTCTGAAGACCCAAAAAAAAGATCCCCATAGTCTACTCCCCCCTTTTCCTCTACTGATGGTGTCTAAAAGATATGGAGTTCGGCTGCAAATACAGCTTCGAAGAGGTGTTCAACCAGAGTCTTTCTCAGTTCTTCTCCCCTAGAACTCAGATATACATGATACGTCTTCTCTCTTTGGATGGAAACTTTAGTTGTGGGATCCTGGAAATCTCCCATCTTAGACTAAATCTCAAAAAAATGTCTTATTAACCCAACCTAGCCTTACAAATCTCCAACTCGATGATAAAAATGTTCTAACTCCATATCACGCATTATGTGCCTTATCTGCTTTCTACAAGTGATATTCGAGCAAATCTCCTTATCAAAAATCCTGTAAAGGATGGTGTACGTGCACTCTGAGCTCTATGGAATGCACCGAGCTCTATGGATTCCCTCTTTTTTCTTTGAGTCCCACACCCTCCCTCTGCTTTATTTTTCTTTGCCCCCTCCAAAAAATCTTTTCCCTCTCTTTTTCCAAATCAAAAACTCCCTCCCAAATATAAAAAAACAAAAAAAATCCTTTTCAACCACAACCATTCTTTTTTTTGTTTGGAAACAAATAAACCTTTTGGAAGGAATACCATCAAAATCTTTAAAAGACCGTATCATAAGAAATAAGAGATTTTAGCAAAATCTACCAAAATTTATAAAGGATTATGATGATAATAATAATATATCTAGTTTTAACATAATTTACTTAAACTAAGATCTGCCAAGGTAATTTAAAGGCATCATTGAATAATAATTTTCATGAACATAAGGTTTGACAAGCAAGGTCAAATATCAATATGAGCTCGATAAGCTAAGCATTTCAAATTTAAGGTAACGGGTATCCCTTATCTAAAATAAATGAACAATAAATTTAACTAATCTAACTATTCATTAATCCCCCAACTAACTTTTAAAACCATAACAATTTGAGAAACATATATTAAATTACAAGAGATGTTCCTACAAGAATAGATAACTATAACAACTTTGCATTTAAAGCAAGCAGGATTAATTGCAAGCACACCGAACTCAACTCAAAGGAAAACATTATGGTGAAAGAACATTTTAATCCACTAACATCACACAAAAGAACATGACCTTTATGGGTTTAGGCACAAGACAATGCTCCAAAAATCATAACGCTTCCCAACAAGGAAAAGTGGGTAAACCATGGAAAGGTACTCTATTCGTGAATTGAATAGGTTGGGTTAGGTGATCAACCTACCACATGGACACAAGGTAAACATTTAGACCTCCAAACTAGGTGAGGTGGAATAGTAAAATGGCTAAGTGATTCCCTGTCTCCTCCACATCCACCCATTGGCTAATACCTGCATATGTATATCCTGCATACGAAAATTGAATATCAAATTCCACCATGGTAATCATAGCCAAAGCAACATAATATGATCAATGAGAATGCATAGCCTAGCTAGGTACATAGCCATCATATAATTACCTCCTATAATAATCAACTCATTTTATCGTCTAATCTAGAACCATAAAATGAATCGATATGTACCAGTGAGACAAGGGCAGGCCTTACATACTACCCCCTAGGAAATGACTTACTCCAGGAAGTCATCAAGAGGAGAATAGAAGAATCCTCCTAAACTTCTTCATACCAAACAAGGTAAGTGCAGAAGATAACATATGCAATAAAGAACTCTTCACAGGAAAATAAAGCATGGTAACTAAATATTATAAAGGCATAATTATTTTCACAAAATACATTCTATGGATCAAAACTCAGTACAACGAATTTCACGATCATCAATCATTTACACACATGTATAGAGAAATTCACACAATGTATAACATGTTTATATAGAAAACATCAACTCATATGCAAATACAAATCTTACATTTAAATGCATATTCATTCATCCACATTACAGGTATAACCTTACAAGGTTCACATAAAGGGTTTAAGGGATGTCAGAATCATCATAGAACTAAGTAACCAAATATTAGTGCCATGTATCCAAAGATCCAAGAACCAAGTGGAATGATGGCCTTGAGGCCACGCGCCTGGGGGCCTCGCTATACATTCCCACAATGGCCTACCTCTTGTTTGTAGAATGGGTTTAGCCTCTAATAGATAGCCAACATAAGAATAAGATCACTAGGAAAGTAAGTGGATAATGACCAGCCCATACTAGTCCACACCTTACCCCATCCTCATAAGTTTCCCACTTTTGCTTCCTTATATACACTCCACCAGAGGATGCTCCATCGACATGGCAAGAAGAACAACACAACACAAGACCAACACTAGAAAATAGAAAGAACCTAGCCTAGCCAACACAGATTTCCAGAAGTATCAAAAGGAGAAGTTTCCATAATCAACAAATTAATAAAAAATGTGAGCAAATTCAACATTAAAACATCATAACCACAAGAGTCACGTGAAAAGAAAGATTCAAAGATTGTGGCTAATCTATTTATAGTCAAGATAAAATAACACTGCTGGTCGTCACAAGCAAGGTCAATAAAATTCAACAATAACCAAAAGAAAAATTGCAATAAATGAAATTGCACATTACATCACTATGTGACTAACATTAAGTCACCAATAAGGAAGGAGGGAAACACGGTCACTACATGTGCTATGCAAACACAACCAATGCATTAGCATCATGCAGGTAAGTATTATCAATACACCTTCACATACTCCTACATGGAATCGTGCCCTTCTCAAAGGTAACACGTCATCACCACCAACATTATGTTGGAACATCAGTGTGGTGTGGCATCACATTTATTCACCTCATGTCAATCAGGTGTTGATGCACTTAATCACCAATCATAGCATAAGTCTAATGCAACTTAATAAATACTCTGATATGATCAAAATTAAACATATACTTTTAGTATAAATGCTACTCTATCTAAATTTCAATGTTCCAAAATCACTACACATCTAACTCAAAATAAGATACCAAAGGTAAGAGCAAACCTACACCAAGTAACATGGCCTTGAACGATTCACATGTTCATACTAATCCATAGCCAATATTTCCAAGTTAGATGTCAATAGTACCACCAAGGGACCAGGGCATGATAGGATAGCACTATGAACCTCTCAAAGGTCCATTCACTAAGGAGAAGTAGGAGTACTCTGGCATAGGAAGGTATGGTTAGTTGGGTTAACCCCAAACCAATGCCACAACATGTCACCATAGCTTCCTAAGTTCTTCCTCTCCACTACTTAACTCCACACATGGAAGGTCTCCAACTCCAAGATTGGACCTTATAGGGTATACAAACAAGTAATCACACAAGAATGACTTCACCATACTTGTAGTTATATACTCAACCTGTTGTGATGCTCACAACACGCCCCATTTTACCTCTTATCAAAATGAGGACCCCTGCCATGGCTGTTATTTTTCGCTTGTGTGTGGTCCTGCTTAGTGGTAAAGGGAAAAGAGGTAAAAGTTACAAACTGTGTTGAAAATTGAAAAAAATTAGCATTAAGTGCCAGAGGGGAATAGAGGTGAATTCTTTGTCAAAAATGAATAAGGGTTGCTTTTTGAACCATTTTAAAATTCCTAATATTCTGCAAGATATGCGTGTTTTTGGTAAAATGCATTATAGAAAGGTTTTGTATGTTGCATGTACAAGGTCGTTTGTATGTGGAGTCGTTGTATTAGTCACATTGAGTGGTTGAGTTTATTTATCATGGTACTCTATATGCATGTGTTTAGTGTTTTATTCTTTGTATACAAGTCGGACCCGATAAGTTTTAGAAGTGGAGTGGATAAATGTCTAAGTTTACATTGTATCTTGAGTTGTATGTTTGTTGAAAATGAAAGATACAAAGCAATATACAACGTGATATACATGACGTGGACCCAAAGAGAATATAAAATTTGGTTTTATTAAGGAGAGGAAAAAGGTATGCATCGTGGTATGTACGTTGTATGTTTTGGGTTTACATCTTTGGCATACATACAATGCGGATTTCAAAAGATAATTAAATCGAGTGAAGGTGATGCATCGTACCTTAATGTTTTTGGAAATAGGCATTAGCTTTATATACATGTATGGATCCGAAAAGGTTATATAATATGGTTAAAGAAAAAATGAAAAGTTCGGGATGATTGTATAAGAGTTTGAATGTATGGAAGCTTGTATCTAAGGGTAGATACATGTGTTGTTGTTTCATCGAGATACGAGTGGGTAGGTAAAGTGGGTCCCACAGGTTGTATCTCGCGGTTGTATATTGCACAGACAAGAGCATATACAAGCTGATATACAAGCAAAGATGCAAGAAACTACGATACAACATAGATTTCAAAAGGAAGTTAAATAAAGGTAAGGCTTTGTATGTTTGGGCGATTGTATGTTAGCGGCATGCAATCCCGATATACAAAGAAATAAAAGACATCATCGGAGAGATAAAAGGTAGAGAGCATTTGTATGGGTCGCAATTGTATAAACGTTTGTATCCACTTTACATACATTATGATATACAAACAAAAGATACAAGGGCAGATATAAAGAAAAAGGGTAACATTGTTCATAACCCGTTGGCTGTAAGCTTGTATATTGAAAAGATGCAAATTGACATACAAGAAATGATATACAAGGATGACATACAAGAAAGCGCGATGTATGCAAAAAGTAAACTAACGGATAGAATGGTTTAAAAATTAAAACATTGAAGTAGAAGGCCGAAGCCGTAGGTGAATTGATTGCTGCAATTAATGCTGAACTAACATTGAAAATGGTAAAATTTAATGAGTTAGGGTAAATAAAAGGTTGTTTTCTTTCATATTTACATTGTTAAAATTCAAAATTGCAGAAAGAAGAATTAAGGCATAAATCAAATGAAAAAAAAACTCATCGCAAGACAGAATCTCAGAAGTGGGAACAGAGTAGAAAATAGTAAAGTTGGTCAACGGTTGTAAGGTTGAGCTATCAAAAAATATAGGTATTTATCTTAAATGCCATTACAGTTTAGTTGATTGAAAGAAAAAATGTAAAGTGATTATCAGTAATTTCATTTTAAAATGTAAGCAAGTGTTAAATTACTGTGTCTGATAGTTAATTAGCTGGTTTGGGTTAAATAATATGAAAGTCAAAACTAGAAAAGACAAACGGGGGGTTAGGGTAAATGTAAAAAATAGAAAATTCATGGTAAAACCCTAGGTAAGAGAGTAAAACAGCAAGTTAAAAATGTGTTTTTTACAGGATGGCCCCAAAACAGAAAAAGGTGGATACAGGGGGCGAGGAAAAGATTAAAAAGGAAAGAAAGCCTCACAAAGAAACTAAGAAGGAAGAGTTGCCAATATACAGAGGGTACCCTTCATTGATCAGCACAAGCGGAGTAGGGATAGACACCAACATAGGGAATTATGATGCAAATGATGTTTTATAGAAGATCACAGCAACCGATGCTACACCTAACATGAAATGTATATGGGAAAGTGGATTATATAGAGCTGCAAGTTTCCTGTTAGCTATGGAAGCTAAGGACCTATGTCTAGATTGCATACACTTATATGACCCAGCTACCAGAAGAAGAATACACCAGGATAGAGTCATTGTAGACTTATCTACAAAGGGGATTGCAAGAACATTTGGTCTGGAGATACATGAAAAAATGGTAGATATTGATATTGACCAGTACAATGAAAGGGATTGTAGAAGTAGGATCTTCTATAGTTGGTACAATGTTGAAAACAAACCCAAGGCCGTGGCAAGAGTACATAAGATCTTGCAAAGAATAGACTTCAAAGAAGAGATATATTTGATGATAACAATGTTAAGCAGACTGGTAGGTTTAAGAGATGCCACTAAGTGTGAACCTTGGATGTTCACTGTTATACAATTCATGAAGGAAGCGAAAAAGGAACAAGGACAAATTCACTGAGATAAGGCTATTAGCATAGCCATATGGAAGTAGGCAATGTTAAGAAAACAAAAGATGATGCCTTTCTATTTGTCCTCGTATGTATTGTACTCATGTGTAGCAATGGTTCAACCATATATATATGGGATTGATAGAATTGGAACCCTAGGGAATGGCTCAGACCAAAAGCTTGTATATGACCATTATCCTAATTTATAAGAGGATAATGCACTAAGAAAGTATGCTTTAGTAAACAATGTATTTTATACATACATGGTTAGAGTTTTAAGAGAAGAGCATGATAAGAGATTGTCTGCAGATGTAGAGGATACAATTGGTTTGCATAGTTCCTAGTACATACAATTCCAAAAATTCACTTATATCAGAACTGAGGGCTTTAAAGGAAAGCCTTTCATGCTGCCTAGGTATCCTTCTAACAAGTTGATTGTTTTAGAATTCTCAAGGCAAAACATGAATGCCTTCAAAATGTGTAAAAAGAGGTATAACAAAGGGAATCTTAAACTACCTTGGGTAATTGGTAGATATTCTTGTTCCAGTGAAGAAGTGGCTAGCTACTAAAAGAAAGAGTTAAGGTATTATGGATTTGAGGAATTTGAGTTAGCAAGGAGGTTGGATCCTTTTCACATGATCCAAAATACTATTGATTCTAAATTTAAACATCAAATACACATTGAGGATTTTTGGTCAGACTGTAAGAATGATAGAGAAGTGAGAAAGAGGCCTCACAAAAGATTAACAGTAGAACAAATGAGATCCATGGGGGAAATTTATGTACCCCCAGAAGTTAAAGATAATGATAAGTTATTACACCACAGTTATGAAAGTGTCAGGCTTGCTCCTATTGGTGAGCCTGATTGGTCGCAACCATGGAATACATCTTTGGACACATTGTCCAAACCTATTATTTTGTTCTCCAAGACATGGTTGAAGGATAGAATTGAAGAGCTTAAGGCTAAGGGAATTGAGCCTACATATCCAAAGAAGGGCAAAAAGAGAGTGAGGGAGCATCAGGATGATCTCCAGTACTTCTATGAAAAGAAAAGGAAGATTGTAGAAGCAAAGATTGTTGAGAAAGACAAAAATGCTACATTGATGGATCCTTATGCACTAGGGGTGACAGTAGCAGTATCATCAGGCACATTTGTAGAAGCAAATTCATTAAGCCATGATACCAATACAAAGCAAACACAAGCTGCTAAGGAGTTAACAAGATAGAGGGTTATGAAAGCAATACCAGTAGGGATATCCAAAGGATAAACTTCAAAATAGAGTGAAGTTATAGGGTCACAGCAGGTAGGTGCAAAATTAAGTAACATACCTAGTGCATCTACCTCATCAAAGAAAAGACAAACATATGCTAAGGTTAAAACAGAATTGGTTGAAGAAATGCTGCATGGGTCAAAAATGCGTGAAGCCAAACAAGTTACTGAGACTGTCAACATTGAAGATGAAAGCAATGGAAGTGAAGTCAAGGAAGTGGATTCAAGGATGGGAAGAGAAACTAGCATGGAGGAAGAGCAATCTAGTGAGTACTCAGGTGAGGAAGAAGAACAAGATGCTCCAGCTTACTTAGAAGTTGAACAAAGTCCAGTGTCTGAGCAAGAAAATGTACAAGAATGATTGGGGGTAGTGGATCCATTTGGTACATTGGTACCTCCTAAAATCATAAGGGATGTGCGAGATGTAGTACATCAAATAGAAGAATATAAATAGGAAGATACACCTGAGGAAGCAGTGAAGGAAACACCTACTCAAGCTAAGGAAGAAACAGGAGCTAGCACTTCTAGTGTAGATGTGTTGAATATTCTAAACATGTATGGGGAACACAACAAAGAAGAAAAGAATGTAGAAAGAAAAGATGAACAAGAAAAAGAGACAAAAGAATCTGATAAGATAGTAGGTTCACCTTCACATGCATAGCAAGCTAAAATGCCTAAAAAGGTACAAGAGAAAGTTGAAACAACAGGGGAGTGAATGGAAATAGAAGATGAACCTAAAAGTAAAGAAGATACATAAAATATTAGTAAAGATAATTTTGAACTTGAAAAGCACGCAGAGGATGAGGACATGATAAACGCAGGACAAGAAAATGAAAAGGAAGAAGAAAAAGAGCCATCAGAAAAAGAAGGTCTAAAGGAAGAGGATGAGGGTGGAGGAGATACAAAAATTGAAGAAGATGATAATGAAGGTGAATCTAAATAGAAAAATGATCCAATGGTGCAAGAACCAAGCCCTCAACAACAACCTCCTCCACAGCAACAAGAACAACAACAGCAACAACAAGAACAAGGAGAAGTAGAAAAG
The DNA here is from genome assembly GCA_027924645.1 of Cunninghamia lanceolata. Lineage (NCBI taxonomy): Eukaryota > Viridiplantae > Streptophyta > Pinopsida > Cupressales > Cupressaceae > Cunninghamia > Cunninghamia lanceolata. Next base: position 1,369,406 of record BSBN01000497.1, on the reverse strand, counting down.
CCTCAAGAAGACATAATCAATGAAGAGAAAGCTATTAAAAGCACAAAAGAGGCTCTGGCTTGGTTGGGTGTAGAAGTAAGGAGAGAAAAGGTGGAGGTACAGTTAGTACCCTTAGACATCAAAAGTTTATTGGGTGATGCAATGCCAAGAAAAGAAAAGAGGAAGGCCAGAACCATGTCGGCAATAAAAAGGGGTCCTAATGGATCCAGAATATTGAATTTAGCAATACCACAGAAGGATAAAGCAAAAGAGGAAATAATAATAGATGATTACAAGATCCTCAATTTTGACCTAGGCCACATCACAAGAGAACAACATATAAGTGAGTGGGAGGATATGCATCAGATTACAGCATAGATGTTAAAGAAAGATAGAGATAAGCATGAATACTTAAAAGGACACATTGTCTAGTTACAACAATTCATTAGGGGGATATTTGATCCTAATGTTGCAATACCTGACTTGCCTAGTGAAATAGCAATGCTATCAAAAGAAGACGTGAAGTATATGGAGAATAAAAGGCTTGAGGCTAATATTTTGAAGAATAGTTCAGAGCATTCATGCAAGAAGGAGAAGAGGTGATCAAACAAGCAATGACAGGATGGGAATTGGCTGCAACAGAAAAGAATAAATGCAGTGTACTTATACATAATTGTCAGTTTAGAAAAGAAGAATGCAAGTTTGAATTGGGGCAACTAGAGGAAATTAAAGAAAGAACGGATGAATTAATACATGAAGGAGTCATTACTCCTTCGATGGTAAATCAAGTACCATAGGCTAGGTTGGAGTTAAAGTTTGAAGATGATAGTCTCAGAAGATGCATCACAGCCACTCAGGGTTTAGAGCAGAAAATAGATAACATGATCAGGTTGCATAAGAGAATAGTTGAAAAGCTCATAGATCATGAATGCATGGACGTACCATTATACGAACTCCAAAGGGCATTAAAAGAATTCAAGGCCATCTTTGCACCATGTCTGCATAATCCAGATGCGTATTTAAGTAAACCAATGATTGATTCAATAATGGAGGTGAGTGCCAAGATAAAGAAATATAAGAAGGTTGAAGGTTTAGGTAAAGAAGAGAAGAAATTGAAAGAAGGGGTCATAATGCAAGAATATATATGGACAAGGAGTCCAGGAGGAAATCGCACCTTCATAGAAGGTGTCATGAATAATTTCAAGATATATTTGACAGAATAATAAGTATAAAAAAAGACAAATAATACTAAGGAAAGAGTCAAGTGAAAGGTATCTGCGGGCAAGATCAACAAAATAGAGGAGGTCAAAGGGAATCCTGTTTTGGAAAGATTCCAATGGCATCCTTTGAGGCAGGAAAAGATACAACAAAGATATTTTGGGAAACGGTTAGGAATGAATGCACTCCCTTGATCAAGAAAGTTTGAATACTGACCGTAGATTAAATTTTGTAGCCGTAGCAATACGCAGCTTCAAATTCTATATAAGAAGCTCTGCTACTTGTAGATTATTTACAAAGGGATTTTTGAGTTGTAGCTTGCACTTGTAATTTGTTTGAACATATGAATAGAGAAGAATTTCTTTTAGTTTAGAAGAGGAGGTCACCTATGTCTACATTAAGGAATATGCAGAATGTCTGGTTTCCTTACTATATTTGTAAAAACGTCTCTAAGTTTTCTAGCAAATTGATTAATGAAACAAAAGGTCATTCATACATTGTAAATTCTAGATGACTGTGTGCTTTAAATATAAGTAAACTTGGAATTTTGTGTCTATTACTATCATGCCCACATTTCCCATGCGGTCACGACACACAACACACGTGCAATGTCCACATTTGTCATGTGGTCATGACACGAAATTCCAAAAATTTCTGCATGTCCCTAGAAACCCCTCACACACGTCTGTGTGCTCGGTGGCAATACGCATAAGGCATAAAACATGTCAATCATAATTGGGGAAGTGTGTCTACCTACACAATCCCTTGCGTGATGAAAGCTAACTAGGGGGTATGCGACGCGATGTGTGCCACTTCTAGTGTTAGAATGAATTTAATTCAAACCCTAAGTTTCCTAGGTGAAAGAGATGATTTCGACTAATTCCAGTCTCTATGCCCTCTGATAGGCTCATCTACATAATAATCATAAGGCTTGTGAACAATTTGTTCCACTTGCACTGCCTCCTCGCACCTAATATGATGTGGAGGGCTCCTGCTACAGGCCCTGTAGGCCGATCCAACCTCCTCCACCATCGTATCTGGTATCTCAACATATGGCCCCACACGTGGTGCCCCTTGCGGCTCGATGCGAGGCTCAACACGTGACTCTTCTCATGGCTCCATGAGTGGCTTCTCTTGTGAATCAACGTGGGGCTCAACGTGTGGCTCTATGTGCGGCTCAACTATAGCTGGTGGTAGTCTATCTAACACTTCCTGTAGAGCTTACAATATTTGTGGCCCAATATATGGTATAGGTAGGGCCAGTGGTGCATGCGGTACCTGTGGGGCCAGTGGTGCCTATCCCTCAGCTGAAGAGTCACTATGAACCTCTACAGACTCTGTACGGTGTGAACGCACTCGCCGAATTTGTCAGGGAGGCATCCTACAAAAATGAGGTAACCACAAATTAATCAAAGTTACGGAATAATAATGTGCCCTAAACAAGCCCAGTGTTGAAACCTGGCTTTGATACCAAATGTCATGCCCACATTTCCCATGTGGTCACGACACACAACACATGTGTCATGTCCACATTTGTCATGTGGTCATGACACGAAATGCCAAAAACTTTTCTACATGTCCCTAGAAACCCCCTCGCATGGGTCTACGTGCTCGGTGGCAATACGCGTAAGGCGTAAAACATGTCAATCATAATTAGGGAAGTGCATCTACCTATGCAATCCCTTGAGTGATGAAAGCTGACTAGAGGGTATGCAACACGATGTGTGCCGCTTCTAGGGTTAGAATGGATTTAATTCAAACCCTAAGTTTCCTAGGTGAAAGAGATGATTTCAACTGATTCAAAACCAAGCCCTAACTCTAATGCATAAATGAAATTGATAAAAAAATTGAATCCAATGGTAAGATGCTCACATGAAGAAATGGAGTGATCAAATGATGTCATAGAAATGCCATAAAATGAAACCCTAAAATCTAGGAAAATTTTGACAACATAACGCGTTTTCAAAGATTGAAATAAAAATTTTAAAGAGAAAGTCTCCAAGAAGAAATTAATGCAAAAATTAAAATAATTAATCATAAGGAAAATTTAAATAACTTCAAGGTCAAATAAATTTGACCACTCAACAAATTAATAAAATTTGAATTAAAATAGACGACCAAAATAAAACTCAATACTTAAGTCCATTAATAAATATAATTTCGTCAATTACATTTATCAATTAAATCAAGTTAAAATAATTTAAAAGGTGGATCGAAATAAAAATATTCCCTCTCAGATAAAATCGAATAAAATTAAAATTAAATTAAATTAAGAAATTTTCCAACACATTAAATTTAAACACACAAGATAATTAAAATGAATACCCCAAAATAATTAACCTACAAAGGGATAAAGCTTCCCATCTAAAAATAAAAACAACCCATTTCCCCTAAAGATAAATTCCACAAGGAAATTAAAATCCAAACCCCAAATTAATTAATTCAACTCAAATAAAAGCACAAGGAAAGTCCAATAAATCAAAGAGACTTAAAAAGTAAAAGAGAGGGAAACAAGAATTCTCATGCACATGGAATAATTTAAAGATTTAAATAAAATAACAATTCTATTATCCTCACATTCCCCATTCAACCCTAATTTCCATTATTTTATTATTATATTTTACAAGAGTTACCCTAAACATATTTTATTAGTTTCCTTATGGAAACCCTATCTTTTCCTTTTGTTTTCTCCTCTTTAGTTTTGTCTTCTCTTTGTTTTTGTTTTGCCTCCCTTGTTTGTTACAGGTTGCAGGTTTGTTGAGTATGCTGCCAAGGAAATACCTCTAAGAGGTATATATTTTATTGGTTATAAACAACAAGTTAAGAATCATTCATTTCCTTGAAGTACATAACAACAAATTTATATTTTCTTAGGAAGATTTCTATAAACACTTAAATGCAATAACATAGCATAATGAACATATTTTTTTTTGAATAAACAATAATGAGTAACATTAAAATTTCCTTACAACAGCCAACACAAAGGAGAGTAATAATGTTGACAATAATTACATTAAGGCCTCTAGGGCCATGGCTCTCAAAACTAGCCAACAAGATAATGTCAAAACACTAAAAATAGACTTCTCTAAGCTCTGTTTCTCCAACTAAAAACCTACAATAATACAACATAAAATGGGGAACCAAGCCACAAAGGAATGCCCTCCTCCCTACCATAGACCCGCTAGTGGGTCAGCCCCGAGCTGGGGAGGTAGGAGTTCACACGGTTTTGCACACACACCACCAAATGAAAATTTTTAAACACACAAAACATCACTCCCATGGATTTGCACAAACAAAACTCAATAAATTGAGTTTGGAGGGGGTAGGGAAGTGGACCCCTCAACTCAAGAGGCCACCCCAAGAACTCCAAAGATCACAAAAATCCCAAGGCCTCAAGCCAACCACATTTTCCACCAAAACTCAAAATCCAATATGGCACTCATGCCAAATCACATATTGTTTCCAAAACTCATATGATGCCCTCAAGGCTAAAATAGTGCAATACAAAGGAGATGACCTCGAGGAGGTTCACTATCCCCTACCCCAAACTAGTTGAGCCTTTCCTCCAAAATGGAGGTGTTCTCACTACACCCATCCCACACAAAAATAAAATGACAACCCACATAATATGCAACCACATACACAAAAGAAAGCATAAGAAAAAAGGGTAATGGCCATAGCCATGGAGCTTACCTTCAAAAGCCCTAAAATGGAAGCACGTTTGATGAAGCGCTCCAAGCTTCCCACAATTTTCTCCAACTCTCCAAAAATTTTCTAACTCCCCAAAAAGAACTCCAAGAATAGAAGTAAAAAGCAAAAATGCAAGAACCTCACACTCCTCTCCAAGAGGAGGTAATATAGGCCTTCCAATTTGGCCTTAAGGAATGAGAAGGTGACACTTGTCACCTTCTCCTTCCTCATCCCATGCCACTTGAAAGGGAGAAGGAGTGTAAGGGTGATAAGTGTCACCCTCCAATTCCATTCTATCCCTAACCTTATCCACTCTCACACATGTGTGAGAGACCAAGTTGTGAGGTGGCAATTCCCTTCAAGCCTCCATGAGGATAAGTGATGCCATATGGCATCCTCTTATTCTCCAAGAGAGCCATCTCCCTCCATGATGCTCTCACACGTGTGTGAGAGTCTTGGAGGGAGATCCCACACACTTAGGAGTCTTGAAGACCTCCCAAGTCTTCTTGGTGAAGGAATTCCCAAACTTTGGGAAGGCAGATGGGTCTTTCCCAAAGCATGACTCATCTCCCACCCTTAGCCATTTCAAAATTCGTCACTTTGACTAAACCTCAGTTTAGAGTGACCAAAAGTGAGTTACCCTAAGGTTTAGTTAGTCAAAATTGACCCTAGACCAAAGGGTTACCACCTAGGGTAAGTTTGGGACACTAAGGTACACCTAGGGAGGCATAAAATCACTTTAAATAGCCCATAAATAAAAAATAATACCAAGTGGTGTAAAACAAATATAAATATACAACACATGATATAAATCAATTAAGAAAGGGTCACTAGGCCAAAATAATAAATCAACATGCACAAGACATCACCCGATCAAACGTGATCCTCATCCCTCTTGGGAATGGATCAGCTAAACAGGGAATAATATATGTGTGAACACTACCTCTGATTTCTCGTGGCCTGGGAATATAATCCTACACAACTAGATCAAGTGTCAATCACATCATGAATAATCATAGCTGAAGCAACTGAAATTAAATTCATGTCATTGCATACAACATTAATCATTTACTACATAATTTAATATCAAAACTACATTTTCTATCTAATGTGTCATAATCATCATCAAATAATATATCCATATAATGAACTTGAAATCACATCAATAATTATCATCAACTATATCTCATATATCTAATATCATCATAACATCAAAATATGATCAAATCAAATCACAACATGTCTAATCAATGTCAAACCAAAAGTTGGGAGCTATAATCTAATATGCATAATGGAAATAATAGTCTCTCAAAGTCTGATAATGTCACTAACTGTAATGTAAAATGATCAAAATAAGGAAGGAAAACAATCGGCCTCACATCCTACCCCCTAAGACTAAACATCCTCCTGGAAGTCGTCAAAAAGGTGAGGATAGAGTGCCCTCAAATTAGCTACATCCTCCCAAGTCACTGTGACCTCATCATAACGATCCCACTAGAACCTAACCTGGCCCAGCTCTCGACCTCAAAGGCCCAATGTCTGGTGAGCCAATATACAAATTGGCTCCAAAGCCAACTATCCATCTACCTCTACCTATAGAGCACTCCATTCTAATACATGAGATAAATGAGATATATATCACCTCAATACAAAAATATGAAAGACATTGTGGATATGTGACAGGCTAGGTGGCAACGCTAGATGGTAGGCTATAGGTCCTATCCGCTCCAAGATCTGAAAAGGTCCTACAAACCGTAGTGCGAGCTTCGAGCCCTTTCCATAATGGATTGGACTCTTGTGTGGCCGCACTCTAAGGAATACTCTGTCCCCAACTAAGAAGCTCTGATCAAGTCTCTTAGCATCGGCATACTTCTTCTGTCAATCCTATGCCTCCTCAAGTCTCTACCTAATTAGTGTGACCTAGTGCTCCATATCCTAAACCAACTCTAGACCAATGGCAACCCTGTCCTCTATCCGATCCCAACTTAATGGTGTCCTGCATGGTCTGTCATATAAAGCCTAAAAAGGAGGCATACCCAATGAGCTGTGATGCCCATTATTGTAGGCAAACTCAACCAGATACATATACCCCTCCCATCTAGACTGATGGTCCATAACATACATACGAAGCATGTCCTCCAACACCTAATTCACCTACTCTGTTTGTCCATCTGTCTCGGGATGATAAGCGGAGCTAAAGTTGAGTTGTGTACCCAATGCCTGCTGCAAGGCTCTCCAAAAGGCTAAAGTGAACACTAAATCCCTATCAGAAATGATGCGATGATGTACTCCATGTAATCTCACAATATCATCCAAGAATACTCTCGCCACTGCTGGTGCATTGTACGTCATGCATACAAGTGAGAAATGCACCACCTTGGTCAACTTGTCGACTATCACCATGATGGCATCATGGTGATGTGAAGACATAGGAAGACCAACAATGAAATCCATGGAAATGGTTTGCCATTTCCACTCGGGTATTCGTGAGCATATAAAAGACCTGCTAGATGCTGATGCTCGGCCTTAACCCTCTGGCACTCAAGGCATCGAGCAAGAAACTCTACAATATCCCGTCTCATACCCAGCCAATGGTACAACTGTCGTAGGTCGGCATGCATCTTCTTCACCCCTAGATGTGCTGCATATTGATGCAAAGCACATAGTGGAAGCAATTCAAAATAGGGTGAAATACCCACTAACCCACATTACAGCTTTAAAAATCCTTTCTCAAAGTTCACATAGCATCGAACAACATACATTCTTTAATGATCAGCAAGACCATATGCCATCAGCTAACCAAATACCTTTCACACCGAAGTCCTTCCTCATACCGATGTGTCTCCAACACCACTATCGCTAGTGAACTAATGTACCTACCACGCTCACTGTTATGCCAAATGCTTGTACATGCATAACATGACTTACGATCACCGGTCCTCTTCACCACTGCTACCGGTCAACCTCTTGCATCTAACACAATGTACATGCACAATGTATATTCTTAATATACAATCGAAACATGCATTCGGTTTCAACCTTCTCTCTCAGACACCTTCTATCCCCCCAATGCAGAACTTAACCATTCACAATATACTTTTGCGACATACACACTCAATGTGCTTTTCTGATATACACACGAAATGAATTTCGACATACATCAGTGATATACACACAGAGTGTATACCTAGTGAAACAACACAAATCTTTGCCCGACTTCCGTGCAAGTCATACAATGTATCTTCGGCCCAACTGTTGATTCTCCCTTGCAGCTCCGCGACTCCTGTAACTTCACAGATCTTTGACTTCACCAACCTAGCACATGAGGATGCTAGGATCTCTCAGAGCATAATGTACACGATCCTGCAAACACAAATGAACTAAATGAAAAACACAAAAATGAACTGTACAGCCATTCCACCGATTTCAAAGAAATCTAACTGGTGGAATAGATTAAGAACCCATCTCGGCCACAAAACAGTAAATCAATTGCACAAAAAAAACCTAGTGCATCTGGAATGACAAAAAGATACACAGAATAGAACTTTATTTATTATGCCTTTTAGAAATGCACACACAGATGCTCTATTTCTCAATTACAAATCACACTGATATCTGATCTCTATTACCTCTCAACTACAACTACTACTACTAATTACATTCAATGATCTTGGGAATTTATCTACTCATCCTCAGTAGTACTGAATTGACTCCAAGCGGCTGGGAGATATAACAACCTCCAACTACCTAACAACCTTCGTGATTACAGATTGACAAGTGTCCTTGGGACTTACAACATAAACCTAGATACAAACTAAAATGACATGCATTGGTCAAACAGACCTTATTACATGAATGGTCTTATAGGACCTTATTGGAAACAACAAAAATAAACATTAGACACATCATGAAATTAAATGCCTCATGGGGGCCACTTTGAATTAGGTGCTCCTGTACCATACACCCCACCGACAAAAGAACTCATGCCCCATGCGTTAATTCTTTGTTTTGCTCCACCTTTATCTTCTGTTGTCACATGTTTTCCCCATGATCTCTAGACTGCAACCTGCTTCCATGGAATCAAAGACTCATGCCCAGCTTTGTAGGCTCTACTTACACCTTGCCATGAGTGACTGCTTGCCACTAGACCTACCCTTTGCTTGCCATTCTTTCTTACTGTCATCGTTGTCTGAACACTTGCATGTAAAACCTTGTTTGATGCTTCTTGTACTGCTGTTATGGTAGAATATGTTTGCCTTTCAATTCTTGTTGGCTCTAGAGGACAAACAATGGTCCCTACTATGATAGCATCCTTGTCTTTCCAATCAACTTGTGGCTGCTTGCAGACTTGCTCTTTGACCTTCTTCTGATCCATTTCAGACATCACCATCTGAGCTCCATCAATCAAAACTGAAATCACCTTCAAACTGTGATCCGTAGCAACCCCACTCCCTGAGGTATCCTCAAATTTCTTTGTGTCTTCTTCATTGAGCTTCAAAAACTCTTTCTTACCCACCAAGATGACCTTGGCTGCCTTCTTTGCTTCAGCATCCTCCTGCAATGGTGTCATCACAAAAGTCCTCCCATCCTTCTTGATGGTGTAGGTGTTAACATATCCATCATACAATGCTCTCCTATCAAATTGCCATGGCCTACCTAAAAGTAGGTGACAACATTCCATGGGAAAAATATCACATAAAACCCTATCCTGATATTCCCCAATTTGAAAATCAACATATGCTTGTCTAGATACCAAAAGTGATTGATTATCACTTACCCAAGATGCTTTGTAAGGAGTTGGATGAGGAATCCTGTCTAGTTTCAACTTATCCACCATTTCTTGAGATACCATATTATCTGTTGAACCAGAATCTATTACTACCTTGCATATTTTACCTTTGCTTTTGCAATTTGTCCTAAAAAGTGCTCAGAATTGTATCATGTCCTTGGATGTCTTCAAGAGTGTTCTCCTTAGCATCAATGCTTCTCCATCTAGAACTGGGGCTGCATTCCCAATTAGAGAGTTAACACTTTTATCTACCTCCTCTTCTCACACATATTGAATCCTCTTTTCATTCCTCCTTTCATTATCATCGAATGTACAACTCTGTTTCATTGGGCACTTGTATGCTGTATGGCCAATCTCATTGCAATGATAACATCTCCCAATGAAAACATTAGAACTTCTACCTCCACCTTTTGTGCCTCTAAATCCCCCTCTAAAATCAGAAACTTGGCCCTTACCTCTGCTTGTGTCTCCTTGGTCTTCTTGGGACTGATTTTTGTCTTCAAAACTGTCCCTATTTCTGCCACTTCTTCCTCTGTTTTGTTGTTCTCCCTTTCTTTTCTGCTTCTCTTCTACTCTCAGCGCCACTTGGAAACATTTCTCATCTTGTATACTATACTTCAGGCCATTAATATACCTGGTAACTTTTCCTTTCTCATCCTCAGCATGTCCACACCTTAGAGATAATTTATGAAATTTCTCTGTATAGGTGGATACATCCATATCCTTCTATCTGAGATTCTACATTTTCCTGTATATCTACACCTCATAATCCGCTGGTAGGAACTGAGCCTTGATCCTCTCTACCATCCAACTCTAGGATGAGATCATGCTCTTGCCACTCTTCACCCATTCTCCCTGGGTGTAGTTCCACCACGTGAGTGCATGTTGTTCTCAAAATCAGCTACGCTCGTTTTTGTAGACAACCCCACGAAACTTGTCCGTTTCGTGAATCTACACTCTAAGATCGCAAATCGAGAAAAGATTTTCTCGTTCTCGTGCGAGGTCAGTTGACATTTTGAAACTTGTTTGCGACATTTCCTTGAACTAATTTCTCAATATTTGCGAAGAAAATTCAAGTCGTAAATTGTTTAAGATGTTAATTTTAGTCATTTTTAAGTCTGTAAATTTTTGACTCTTGATATGTAATAGCGGCAAAATTTGCCGCTCCTACATATTTTTAAGCTTGTTTTGTTTTGATGTAATGACGGCAAATTTTGCTGCTATTACATCGTTCTAAGTTCAAACGTGCGAGAGCGGTTAAATTCACCGCCATCGCATATGTCTTTCATCGGAGTTTCACTAACATGTAATGACGGCCATTTTCGCCGACTTTGCATATTGGTCGATTTAAATGTCATAGCGGCCGAAACTGCCGCCCGAACGGGATCTTCGGGATTCTGATGTCGAGTGCCATTAATGGCCACTCGTGCCAGGCGTTTAAACTCCGATTTTAAAAGCGTCATTACTCCCATTGTTGCTCGTCATTCCCTATTCCAAAATCTTTTGAGCGATTCACCAACGTTCTCAACGCCCACTTGATCAAATACTCTCGATTGGTGACGGATCTCGCGTTTAAGATTGCACGTAGGGTTTCCAGTTCTAGACGGGTATGTACTTTTATTTTCCATTTTCCTCTCTCACGGATTAAGGTGTATGTCGTTTAGGTTTTTGTTTTTGCTTTTCGTAGATTTTCGTTTCAGTTTTAAGTTTCCTTTAGTTTTCTGTTCGTGTTTTCATTTTTTCATTTTTTATGTTCTCATACCAGACTGCCCTAGGTTTTACCCCGAAAACCCTAGGGGTTCTATTGACTCGGGCTCCCCAACCCTCGATTTATGCCATTGTTGTAATATCGATTGAATTTCCCCAAGCCCACTTGGAGATCATGTGACCCTTGCCGTGTCTAGTCGGCGAATCACCCGATTTTCACACTTCAAACTTGCAAATATCGTCTAATGCAACAGCGGCAAATTTCGCCGCTATAACTTCTACCATTCCTTTCAATGCAACGTCGGCATTTTTTGCCGCTCAAACAAATGTTATCGGTCTTCAACTAGCCCATGTAAAGGCGGCAAAATTCGCTGCCGATATATAAACTTGCAAATTTTATCAAATGCAGCATCGGCAAATTTTGCCGCTCCGACATAAACCCCTGTTTCCTTGTTTCCTGCATCGACGGCAAATTTTGCCGCTTATACCATTTCACTCCTTCCTAACATGCAAAGGCGGCAAAATTCACCGCCGATGCAAATAATGCAAAACCCTCATATGCAAGGGCGGCGAATTTTGCCGCCCGTGCAAAAAATGTCTCAAATTTTCCTAACACTGGAAAATTTCCAATTTCATTTTCCTGAGCCCGCTTCTCCTCTGATTCTTGGCTAGCTCGCACTATAGCCCTTTTTCAAGCGCATTCCCATGGTCGTGATCGTCAACATGCAATTTTCCCAAATTGCCCATATTTTCCCTGATTGCATGATCATGATTTATGTTGCAGTTTCTCTTGCGGAGCTCCGTTCAACGTCAGACTTCTTCTCAGTGAAAGTTCATCCAAATGACTGACTTGTCTCCGAAGAAGGCCAAAGCAATGAAATACAAATATCAAGGTGTTTTCCCAATCACCTCAGTCCATTCTAATGTTGAAGACATTAGAGATACGGAGATTGGCCATGTTGATATGGCTGAGTTTGTAGAGAGAACCAAGTCAAGCAACCCCAGTGCCATGATGAGGAAGATAGTGGAAAGTAATATTCATCTGGTATCCTCCTTCCCGGTGGCGGCTCACAATACAGAATTTGTTCTTCAGTGTGCCCATTTTTATAACAAAGATATTAGAGCTGTGGTAGACGCCAGTGGTAATGTAATAATCAGGTTGGACCCTGAGTTCATTGACAAGGTGTTCATGTGTTCTCCTGCGACAGAGGTATTAAAGCTTGACTTTGTTGAAGCTCAAAAGGAATATGACAAGAATCCAGAAAAAGCAAAGAAAGTGATCAATAACAAATGGTTGAAGACTGCAAGGTCAAGTTTGTCAAGGTGGCCACGCAGTTTTCCTCGAAGTGATTTTGTGGAAGAAGTCTGTGACTTAATTACCCTCCTCAGCAGGATAAGAGGTTTGTCCTCTTCTTCACAATTTCATGAATGGATGTATCCTTTCATTAAGGTCATACTCCAAGGCAAGCAGGTTATTTTCTGGGGAGAGCAAATCAGTAACGCTTTGCATGATCAGCTGACGAAGGTATCCACTACCTCCAAGTTCTTCATGACTTCCTACCTGGTATACATTGCAGCCTCCATGAGGATTTTTCCAGGATTATCATCAGAAGGGGATAGGAGAATAGTCCCAGTATATCAGTATTATTCTCAGCTAACACTGAAAGGTTCCATTCACCATTTCAGGAGAGTGAATGATGCGTTCTTTGCTGTATTCTTGTGTCTTTTTGATCCCCAGCTAGAACAGAGAAGAATTTCAGACGAGGCATGGACAGTGGTTAATGGTTTTGGTTGTATGTTTTTGCAATTTCCATCTTTCTCCTACTTGAGGGTTGGCTTTTTCCAAGGCTACCCTTATATGCTTCCGAGGTTTCCTTCAGATAGACTGGTCTTGATGGAGTTGTGCAGGCAAATGATTGTTGTGCATAACAAACAGATGGAACTCAAGAAGCATAGCTTCAGATTTCCAGTAGAGATCGGCAGATATTCAGTGTTGACTGCCGCAAAGGCAAGGGCTATGGAAACGGAAATGCAGTTGGTCACCATGAAGCAATTCAAGAGGAGGCCAAAATTCGACTACCGGGGTGTGAAGGATAAAATCAAGAGGAAAACACAGTTTCACGAACCCATGGTGGAAGATGTCTGGATAGATTTGAGGACAGAGGAAGACATCCGGAAACTGGACTATAGCAGGCTGTCTCTAGAACAAATTGAATATCTGGGACTTGCTGATATTCCAGAAGACCTTGTGGATGATGGGGAATTGGTTGATGCTAAGTATGATGCAAAACAGATAGCTGGTACTCCTCTACCTCCAATTCAATGGTCCCAAAAGGAGCTGACTTCGCTAAGGAAGAGATTTGAGCCCATATTGGCTAACACCAATAAGTGGCTGGAAGATAAAGGAATTACGCTGAAGGAATTCCTCACTGGTTCAGAAACTGAAGTTTAAGAGCAGACTGGTAAGAAGGTTGAAAACAGAACGAAGAATAAGAGTGATGCTCCATCATCCTCTAAAACACATAAACCTAAAATTAGATTAGTGACGAAGAAAGCAAAAGTTGTTGAGGAGGAACCTGAACCAAAAGAAATGGAAGTCGAAGAGCCAGCGACTAAAGATCCGGCAACTGAAGAGCCAGCTACAGAAGAGATGGAGGTTGAAGACAGGAATTTAGATCAACAAGATGAAGAGGCTTTGTCTCCATAGGACAATACACCTGTTGCACCCCCTGTGCCTGCTTCCCCTATTAACATTCCTTCCTCTGAATCCCCCTCTCCTCCTAAAATAATCTTCGATAATCCCCACAACACTTTTGAAAATGTTCTCCGTTCTTCTGATTCAATTCCTAGTTTGTCTTCTTCATCTTTTGATATTGGAGACACATCTATGTTTGATCATTTTGTGATGAATACTGAACAAGTTTCAAGTGCCAATGTAACAGGTGTGGTTTTTACCAACACCCCGCCTATTGTTTCTACCACCAGTACAAGCACAATTCCAGGGACACCAGTGGTAGGAATGGACTCCTATGTGAATACTTCTCTGCTTCCACCTTGGTTGTCAGCTTACACGCCAAAGAGAAAAAAGCAAGTCATCTCTCCAGATGATTTTGATTTCACTAAGCTGGTACCTGCAAAACCTAAGGCTCCGAAGAAACCAAAGATCCTTTCAAGGGTACTTGAAGATAAGGGGCATAAAATTTTGGAGATAGCAAAACCCCCATAGGATGCAACTGTTGAAAATTTTGATATGAATGACTACTCAATTTCTAGGGTTGAATTTGGCAAAATCACCCATGAGAGCGCTAAAAATGATATGCAGTCAGCCATGGATATCTTGATCCAGAAGTTTGACAGGGAAAAAGAAATGAAAGATTACTATAAGGCAAAGGCAGAACAGCTGACTGCAGTGGTAAGAAAGATCACTTTGAATTCAGAAGTAGTTACTCCAGAGGCCGTTTCTATAGAAGACCCTATCATTCTAAAGGCAGAAAAGACTCACCTCAGAGGAAAAGTACTTGAAGAGTACTTAGATAGGATGCGAACCCAGGGAATCTCTTTGCTCACAGAGGTATTTGAGAAAATGGATAAGATGAGGAAAGTAAGGGCAGAACTCAATGATCTCATTGATGCCATCTCTCAAGAAATTGAGCGCACAGAGGATACTCATGATAAGTGGGTGGAAATGAGGAAGCTGAAAATAAGTAACTTGATATCCATTGGCGCCATTTCTAACAGGGATTCATACACTGAAACAAAGGAAGCTCTGATGTACAGGAGCAGTATGCTAAGGAATTTGATCAAGGATCTTGAGGCTGCAAAAGAGATCAGCGAAGAAAATGATGTCAACTTTTTGCATAAGTTGGAGGAACTACCTTATAACTTGGTATCGTAAGATAACCAATTCTTGTCAACAGAAGAAATGGTCAAGGAATTTGAAGACATGTTCCAAAAAGAATTTGAAGATAAAGTGTTTTCAATAACTTCTGTGGACAACCTCTTGGACAACCAGTTAACCTTGGACAATTTGAAAACCAGGTTAACCAATCATGCCAAGTCAATCACTACAGTAAGGGACGCCATAGTGAGGGCCAGGATGATCTTCAAAAACACATTCAACCCAGATAGCATTGAAATGCAGGCGACCTTCACTATGTATGATCACCACGTGAGAAAAAGTGGTGACACAAATTGAAGCAGCTGGTTTTTTCCCTTAGTTTATTTTCTGATTTTCACATGTACTTTCAAAATAATTTTGGACGTTTTTACATGTACATTTTCAATATGTAATTACATGTAAAAATATAGGAAGTCCCAAGTCAATAAGGACTCCTATTTTTGAATAAGTCAAAGTAGTTGTAGATTTCCTAGATTTTCTCAAGGTCTTTCCCTATAAATAAAGGGGACCTCTTTTGTAAATATCTATCTTTTGTCTATGGCAAGAAAACTCTGGTGAATTGAAAAGCAAATCAAGACTTTGTGCTTATTTGAAAATCAATATTCAAATATTTATCAATACAAGAAAAGCAAGTTCAATTCCAATCTTTGTCTTGGGATTATTTGTGTTGTGATAGTTTTGTTCTTATGTCTTGCTATAATAATCTTATTTGATAATAATTGAAGTGTGGAGTTTGTTTCAAGTGATTGAAGAGCGCTCTTAATTTGATTCTGATAAACTTTGTGTTATCAAATCGGTTGTGGGTTATATGTTCATGTTTGTGAGAATACAACAGTTTGGGAACTTTGTGCTGCAAGTTGTTATATTTGAATTACTTTTATCATATTGAAGAGGAGTGAAGACTTTGGGCTGCATTCTACTTCAAATAGTTCCGGTTACAAGTAGTGAGTGAGGTAACAGAAAACTTTGTGTTTCTGTGATATTGTGATAATTTATAAGTTTTATATCAAGAGTTTGAAATATAAACATCTATTCTGAAAAAAGAGAATGAGATGAGATGGATCCACCACAAACATAGTTTTTAGTGTACATAAATTTGATAAGTGTTTGATTTACAAAAGTTAAGTAATTAGAGGGAACCTCCCCTTGCTGAGAGGAGAGACTTTGTCTCATCATAGTTGTGGCTGATATACCCATTTTGCCGTTAGCGAGTTAACGACAAAATATTCACCCAACAGTTTTTTTGGCGACTCTACTGGGGAAGAACACGCAACTTGAAGCCTCACGCTTCGAGTTGAAGCATTTTCAGTTCTTTTCCATTTTCTTGCAATATTGTGTTTAGTATAATACAGTCTGGCAGATTCCCGATACACCAGAAGTAAGAGGGCTCAGGGTATTGTTGATCCTGCATTTGAGTTGATGCAGCAGAATAATTTTGGATTCTTAACTCCACGGCCTCGTCTTTAGCGCACCAGGAGTTTTCCCCCTACAAACACCAGGTCCCCAATACCAGGTGAAGTTTCTATTGCCAGTGCTAACAGAGTTTTGGTTGTTCATACGCCACCAAGATTTGTTATACCACCTTTCAATCAGCGCGTCATGGCAGCCCAAGGTCCTTGGGGTAATACCTTTGGTCCTCTAAATTTGACCCCACCATTACATGAACTACCTCGTAGTTCAAGAAAGAATTTTCCCAAATTCTATGGTGACGGAAAAGTTCATCCTGATGAGCATATTGCGGCTTTCTGTATAGCCTGCGGTGTGATAGGTGTCGAGCACGAAGACGTGGCTATGCGACTCTTTGTAGAAACACTACAAGGCACTGCCGCAGATTGGTTCTATCACCTCCAAGCCCAGACCATAACAAACTAGGCTACTCTCAAAACCAAGTTCGAAGCCAGGTTCAAACCTGCGGAAGATGCTCATGCATTGTTGGCGCAGCTGACACAGATGAAAAAGGAACCTCATGAACCAATGCGAGATTTCATCGCTAAGTTCAACAAATTGAGAAACAGGATTCCCACCGCTGCTGAGCCCACGGCGGAAAATCTCAAATGTTTCTTTATCAATACACAGCTTCCGGAGGTGAGTTTCTTATTGAGGCGAGCTGCTCCTACTGATCTTGCTACGGCTCAGATTCTGGCAACTGAGGTAGAAGATGATCTTATCCTCGCGGGTAAGATAAGAAGGGACACTAATAGAAATAAAAGTTCCTCTTCCACCGAGAACGCTTCCACAAGCACCACAGATCCCATGGTGCAAAAGCTAGCAAATGAATTGCTAGCTCTCAAAAGACAAATGTCCCAAGGTATATCTGCACCTCCTTCTTACCGAGATATACCAAGGAGGACATTTCCAAATAATTCGTATCAAGGCAATGCTGCTAGGAATTAAGGACAGCAAAACCGTCTTCCTCCTACACAGGGGAAGCTTGCTATTGAAGCAGCGCCGATCAACTCTGCTGTTGGATACTATGAAGGGGAAAATGAACTCTCTTTCCAACCCGAGTTGGAATATGAAAATGGTGCTAATCTCTTCACAGAAGGAGAAGAAGAGATAGCTGGCGACTCTACCATCAGCTTTTTGAACTACCAGGACGAAGCTGAAAAAGGAGAAGTGAGTGAAGGAGCATATGCTGTTTTCACTAGGTCTCAAAATCAGTCAGCTCTTCAAGCTGATAAAGGGAAAGCCAGGGAAGAATCTCAACCGGCGATTTCAATCGCTAAACGGGGGACTCCGCTACCTTTCTAGTCAAAAGACCTGGTGGTCAATAAACAAGTAAGTGCCTCTAATGAATTTGTACCTTCCACTTCTACTCCTCAGACTAGTGTTGTCACTACTAAAAATCAAAATGATGGTTTTTCTTCCTCCGTATCTAATTCTTTTCAGCAGTTCGATATAATAGACCATGCTAGGAGAACTAAGATACAAATGTCTGAAGTTGAATATTTATAGGCTAATCCTGAACAATTTGATAGATTAGCCAAATATGTCAAAAACAAGGCCGTCCCTATAGGACAAGAGTTTCCTAAAGCTACTCATGACTCCTCCAAAAGTAAACCTACCCAAAACAATCTTGTTACTACTCCTCCTGTGGTTTCTAGAAAAATTAAACCCTTCTATGTTTCCCTACTAGTGAATGGTCACAAGTTGAGCAATTGCGTAATAGATTCTGGAGCCTCAGACAACGTTATGCCTGCTAAGGTGGCAGATGCCCTTGGTCTCACCTTAACCAAAACTTTTGGGAGGTGTTTCTCTATGGAGAATAAGCAAGTTCCACTTTTGGGTCAAATCAAGGACGCCCAATTTGCATTTGCAGCTTTTCCGAATAAGAGAATCAAGATGACAGTCTTGGTAGCTGATGTTCCAGCTTCATACGGCATCCTCCTTGGACGTAATTTTTGCAAGGATGTGGGTGGAGAGTTAAACATGGATTTGTCTGAAGCTAGGATACCTGTTAAAGGTGTCATGCAGAAACTGCTTCCTGAGAAGGAGGCGAAATATATTGTTACTCAAACATCAAACCCCAAAGCTCAAATTTTGTTTGAGTCCTTGGGAATGGGTAACTATTTTCTATCTACTGAAGATTGTTCCGATTCATCAGATGAGGCTACATCGGGTGATAGCTCCGATATGTCAGATGGAGACTCAGAAGAGTTTTCAAACGAAAGTTCAGGTAAGGGTATAGCAATTCCAGATTCTTCCCTCACCGATGAAGAGGAATCTTCTGACCAGAGGAAGTCTAAGAAATCAAATTCTGATGGAGTATGGATTTTAGAATTTGATGGCAGCTGTTCTTCTACCGGTTCTGGAGCTGGAGTGGTCTTGATATCACCACAAGGTGATATTTTACCTTTTTCATATAAGCTACAGTTTGACAATACCAATAACACCGCCGAATACGAGTCCTTGTTGCTCGGATTGGAAGCGGCGCGTGCCAAAGGTGTTAAGATCCTGCATGCTCAAGGGGACGCCGAATTGGTAGTTTGTCAAGTAAGAAATGTTGGATCTAGGGCATACAACTGAGAGGGGGGGGGTGAATCAGTTGTATAAAACTTCTTTTCATTCAAACACTTAATTCGCTGTTGTTAGTTAGCAGCATATCAAATAATCATCCATGGAAGCATAATACATAAACACAAGAGCAGATAAGCATTAACACATTGAACACCAAGATTTTGACGTGGAAAACCCGGTTAAGGGAAAAACCACAGGGTGATTAACCCAAGAATTATTCTCTGTTAGAAGAATAAAGAAAAATGAATGGCACATGCCAATAAGGGCTCACTGCCCGAGCACACTGCTCACAAAGAGGCCCACTGCCTACAAGGAGACACACTGTCTACAGAGTGATAAAAATCACAGTCTTGAATTGGAGAATGACATCTCTACCATGTCCGGATCAGTTCCAATTAAGCCCAGCATCTCTGCTCTGCCCTTCGCACGTTTCTTCGCTATGCCACACTCATCCACACACCACACCTTGAAATGAACTCACAAACTGTTATTTATACAAGACATCGACTTAGGAACAAACATCTAAGTCGGCAAACAACCATAGGAGTATCCGCAAGATGAATAACACATCCGGTCGGCCATCACAAGAACATTCGCAGGATGAACAACTCATCCGGTCGACTAAACAGAGCAAGAACTTCATCCGGAAGAATAACTTCAATTCCGGGCTCTACCATCTATGCGGACCAACAACACAACCTAAACATGATCCAAGAACCTTCACAAGCCTGTCTGAATGTCCAGATACATCCGCACTTCCTTTACTTACTGGGATCTCTTGTCTTCCTCATCCGGAACTTCAAGAACACAGTCTGATGCCACTGTCATAATGCAAGAGGTACTTCCGGACCTCCAAATCATACACAAATCAGGATGACACATCACAAGGACATCCCAAACACTCCGTCCAATCCGCAGATTAGGATGATACAATTCCAGACCTCACCGGACCTTTTTGTGATCCTCTGTCACCTCTGGATACTTGCCGGACCCGGTTCTATACCGGCAGCCACAACTCCTTCAGATCTTCATGCGGACCTCTGAAATCTTAACTGCATCATCTCAAGATTCATATCTACTAACCCTTTAATCCGTATCCTCCGGTTCTCATCCTATACAGTACATTTACCTTCTTCTCATCACTGTTCTTCACTGTTCCTGACTGAGGCTAATTTTCTCAATATCCTCAGCACACAGCTCATCAAATCCTTCTTGTCAATGCAATATGAGTATGTTGACATCAATGACAACACTGGCTAGCCTCATACTTGCAACAAGAAATTTGTACCAAACAAAAAATGAAAGATTGAGACACTATCGCAATCACGTATGGGATTGCATTGAAGATTTTGATGCTTTCAATATTTCAGCTGTGCCAAGAGAGTTCAATGACCGTGCAGATTCATTGGCTATTTCCGCCACTCTCATGGTGCCTCACAAGGATTTCAAAGGAAGCAAGTACACTATTGAGCTGGTCTTCAGACCAAGTGTACCTGATAACACTGATCATTGGCAAGTGTTCAATGGCGATAATCAAATCATTGCTTTCCTAGAAAAGATGGATAGTTTTGACGAGCTTTACTTTGAAGGAAGCGAATAACCACCTCGTGAATATGTTTCTGAGGTAGATTCGCAGACTGGCGAAGAATTTCTACAGTTGAAAGGAAATAAAATCCCAAAAGGTTTGGTTTCCCTTGAGAGACTCTTTGATAAACATGACAGGTATATCAAGCAGCGGCAACAACAGCAGGATTTGAGTTCTTCCATGGAATTTGAGCAGGTCAATTTGGGTACAGAAACAGATCCTAAGATGGTCAACATCGGAAAATGTTGTACTGCTGATGAAAGATTCAAATTCATTACCCTCCTCCGCCATTACATTGATGTTTTGGCTTACTCCTATGATGATTTGAAGTCTTTCAGGCCTAAGGAGGTTCGACACGAAATTCCCCTCAAAGTTGGATCGTTGCCTTACAAACAGAAGCAGAGGCAATACAATCCAAAGATATCAAGTACGATTCTTTCTGAAATTTAGAAGATGCTGAATGCAAGGATTATTTTTCCAATTCATCATTCCACATGGGTTTCAAACATAGTACCTGTAAGGAAGAAGAACGGAGAAATCTGTATCTATGTTGACTTCAGAAACCTCAACCAATCTTCCTTGAAAGATAACTACCCTTTGCCCATCATGGACCAAGTATTGCAAATAGTGACAAGTTCAGAAATGCTATCTATGTTAGATGGTTTTTCAGGGTATAACCAAGTGGAGGTAAACGACGCTGATCAGTTCAAAACTGCCTTCACCACACCACGGGGCACATTTGCATATCGCAGAATGCCTTTCGGTCTGATCAATGCTGGCGCAACATTTCAGAGAGCAATGGATCTTGCCTTCAGAGATGAAATGGGTAAGTTTATTGTGGTATATCTCGATGATCTGACTGTGTTCTCCAAAAACTGTCATGATCATGCGCATCATTTGCGACAAGTGCTGGAATGCTGTCGGCAAAATGGTATTTCACTCAATCCCAAGAAGTCAGTTTTTGGGGTGACGGAAGGCAAGCTTCTTGGACACATTGTATCCCGGGAAGGTACTAAGATTGACCTGAAGAGGGTTAAATCTATTCAAAGTCTCACTCTGCCAGCAAGTAAGACTGCTGTTCATTCTTTCTTCGGAAAGGTGAATTTTCTGCGAAGGTTCATTCCTAAGTTTGCAGAAAAAACCCGTCACATTGTTAATATGATGAAGGGTAAGGCCGCTTTCCGTTGGACCGCGGAAGGTAAGGAAGCATTCGAGGATATCAAGAGAGCTATTGCTCGTGCTCCAGTTCTTGTTTGTCCCGATTACACTAAGGATTTTGTAGTCTATAGCTACGCTTCAGAACACACACTTTCAGCTATTCTGGTTCAGCAGAATGAAGAAGGCGTTGAATCCCCCATATCATTTATGAGTTGTCCTCTAAAAGCTCATGAATTGAAGTATTCAAATATGGAGAAGCATGCCTATGCCGTAGTCAAAGCGGTTAAGCATTTCAGGTTCTATATTCTAAACTCACACACTGTTGTCATGGTACCTGATACAATAGTCAAATCCATCCTAACTCAACAAGAGTTCGAAACAAAGAGAGGTAATTGGATCGCTAAGATCCAAGAATTTGATCTAGATATCAAGCCTACCAAGCTTGTGCGGGGTAAAGGTTTGTGTCAATTGATCGCAGACAACGTTCCAAAAGAGACAGGGGACGAAGAAGAAGTTGTGGACACGCCAACTGTCCTTTTTGTTACTACAACTGACGAGTGGTATTCCAATATCACTCATTTCCTTACCTATGGTGAGTGCCCTTCTCACTTGTCTTATAAGGAAAGGAGAACTGTCAAGTTAAAAGCTGCGAACTACATTCTTTGGGACAATGGTTTGTACAAGAGAAGTCTTGACGGTGTATTTCTTCGTTGCGTGGATAAAGCGCAACAAGGTAGACTTTTGGAGTCTTTCCACAATTTGGCTTGTGGTGGACATTTTTCAGCACCTGTAACGGCTCACAAGATTCTGCGAGCTCGATACTATTGGCCTACATTATTCCAAGATGCGTACAATTGGGTACGCAGGTGTGAGTTATGCCAACAGTTTGTTGGGAAACCAAAATTGGCAGCCTTACCTCTAAAACCAGTGGTGATTGAGGAGCCTTTTCAACAATGGGGTATTGACTTCATTGGCGCAGTGAATCCATCATCAAGTGCAGGACATACCTATGTTCTCACTGCAACAAACTATTTTACCAACTGGGTGGAAGCTATTCCAGTCAAACATGCTACTTCAGAGGTGGTATGCAGTTTTCTCAAAGAGAACATTATTTCCAGGTTTGGAGTTCCAAACAAAATCGTCGCAGACAATGCTACATGTTTTTTCTCTTGGGAGATTACTGAGTTTTGCTACGAGCATGGGATCACCCTTTCCCATTCTTCAGACTATTATCCGCAAGGGAATGGTCAAGCAGAATCAAGCAATAAGAATCTAGTCACTATCATCAGGAAACTGGTAGATGAGAATCAGAGAACTTGGCATAAGGCATTGTTTGATGCTTTATGGGCAAATAGAATTGCACCCAAAAGAGCGATAGGCATGTCGCCATTTTAGCTTCTATATGGTCTGAATGCAAAGATACCAATTACTTTGGAGTTGCCAGCATTGAAGTTGGTAAAGGCGTTGGAAGATAGAACTTTTGATAGTTCTATTGATAAAAGGATCATGTATTTGACTGAACTTGAAGAGCAGCGCACTGTTGTGGTGGACCGTATTGCTGAGCACCAAAATCAAGTAAAGAGACTCTTTGACAAGAAGGCAAAGGCTCGTGAGTTTCAGGTTGGAGATCAAGTCTTGTTGTGGGACAAGAGGAGAGAACCAAAAGGAATGCATGGAAAATTTGATTCCTTGTGGAGAGGTCCATTCACCATTCATCAGTTCTGCGGTGAAAACAGTTTCTTGCTGCAGTATCAGGATGGGACACCATTCTTGTTGCCTCACAGTGGACAGCATCTGAAGCACTTCAATCCTTGAAGTTTTAGATAAGTTAAATTGTACATTTGTATAGTTTTGTGTTTTATTTTTAAGTTTTCATTTAGTCTTTTGTGTCTTTTTCTTTTTAGCTTGACTCTATAGCCCAATGGCATGGATGAAGGCACTTAGAGACTAGATTCTAGTCCCCTCAATCGTTTCAAAGTTCGATTGAAGGAAGTTCCCCAGTTAGAGCCAGCTGTTGTTCTCAAAATCAGCTAAGCTCGTTTTTGTAGACAACCCCATGAAACTTGTCCGTTTCGTGAATCTACACTCTAAGATCGCAAATTGAGAAAAGATTTTCTCGTTCTCGTGCGAGGTCAGTTGACATTTTGAAACTCGTTTGCAACATTTCCTTGAACTAATTTCTCAATATTTGCGAAGAAAATTCAAGTCGTAAATTGGTTAAGATGTTAATTTTAGTCGTTTTTAAGTCTGTAAATTTTTGACTCTTGATATGTAATAGCGGCAAAATTTGCCGCTCCTACATATTTTTAAGCTTGTTTTGTTTTGATGTAATGACGGCAAATGTTGCCGCTATTACATCGTTCTAAGTTCAAACGTGTGAGAGCGGTTAAATTCACCGCCATCGCATATGTCTTTCATCGGAGTTTCACTAACATGTAATGACGGCCATTTTCGCCGACTTTGCATATTGGCCGATTTAAATGTCGTAGCGGCCGAAACTGCCGCCCGAACGGGATCTTCGGGATTCTGATGTCCAGTGCCATTAATGGCCACTCGTGCCAGGCGTTTAAACTCTAACTTTAAAAGCGTCATTACTCCCATTGTTGCTCGTCATTCCCTATTCCAAAATCTTTTGAGCGATTCACCAACATTCTCAACGCCCGCTTGATCAAATACTCTCGATTGGCGACGGATCTCGCGTTTAACATTGCACGTAGGGTTTCCAGTTCTAGACGGGTATGTACTTTTATTTTCCATTTTCCTCTCTCACGGATTAAGGTGTATGTCGTTTAGGTTTTTGTTTTTGCTTTTCGTAGATTTTCATTTCAGTTTTAAGTTTCGTTTAGTTTTCTGTTCATGTTTTCGTTTTGTCATTTTTTATGTTCTCATACCAGACTGCCCTAGGTTTTACCCCGAAAACCCTAGGGGTTCTATTGACCCGGGCTCCCCAACCCTCGATTTATGCCATTGTTGTAATATCGGCGGATTTCGCCGAGCCTACTTGGAGATCATGTGACCCTTGCCGTGTCTAGTCGGTGAATCTCCTGATTTTCACACTTCAAACCTGCAAATATCGTCTAATGCAACAGCGGCAAATTTCACCGCTATAACTTCTACCATTCCTTTCGATGCAATGTCGGCATTTTTTGCCGCTCAAACAAATGTTATCAGTCTTCAACTAGCCCATGTAAAGGCGGCAAAATTCGCCGCCGATATATAAACTTGCAAATTTTATCAAATGCAGCATCGGCAAATTTTGCCGCTCTGACATAAACCCCTGTTTCCTTGTTTCCTGCATCGACAGCAAATTTTGCCGCTTATACCATTTCACTCCTTCCTAACATGCAAAGGCGGCAAAATTCGCCGCCGATGCAAATAATGCAAAACCCTCATATGCAAGGGCGGCGAATTTTGCCGCCCGTGCAAAAAATGTCTCAAATTTTCCTAACACTGGAAAATTTCCAATTTTGTTTTCCCGAGCCCGCTTCTCCTCTGATTCTTGGCCAGCTCGCACTATAGCCCTTTTTCAAGCGCATTCCAATGGTCGTGATCGTCAACATGCAATTTTCCCAGATTGCCCATATTTTCCCTGATTGCATGATCATGATTTCTGTTGCAGTTTCTCTTGCGGAGCTCCGTTCAACGTTAGACTTCTACTCAATGAAAGTTCATCCAAATGACTGACTTGTCTCCGAAGAAGGCCAAAGCAATGAAATACAAATATCAAGGTGTTTTCCCAATCACCTCAGTCCATTCTAATGTTGAAGACATTAGAGATACGGAGATTGGCCATGTTGATATGGCTGAGTTTGTAGAGAGAACCAAGT
Organism: Cunninghamia lanceolata; assembly: GCA_027924645.1. NCBI lineage: Eukaryota > Viridiplantae > Streptophyta > Pinopsida > Cupressales > Cupressaceae > Cunninghamia > Cunninghamia lanceolata. The sequence continues at coordinate 1,343,538 of BSBN01000497.1, read as the reverse complement.
CAAGCAACCCCAGTGCCATGATGAGGAAGATAGTGGAAAGTAATATTCATCTGGTATCCTCCTTCCCAGTGGCGGCTCACAATACAGAATTTGTTCTTCAGTGTGCCCATTTTTAGAACAAAGATATTAGAGCTGTGGTAGACGCCAGTGGTAATGTAATAATCAGGTTGGACCCTGAGTTCATTGACAAGGTGTTCATGTGTCCTCCTGCGACAGAGGTATTAAAGCTTGACTTTGTTGAAGCTCAAAAGGAATATGACAAGAATCCAGAAAAAGCAAAGAAAGTGATCAATAACAAATGGTTGAATACTGCAAGGTCAAGTTTGTCAAGGTGGCCACGTAGTTTTCCTCGAAGTGATTTTGTGGAAGAAGTCGGTGACTTAATTACCCTCCTCCGCAGGATAAGAGGTTTGTCCTCCTCTTCACAATTTCATGAATGGATGTATCCTTTCATTAAGGTCATACTCCAAGGCAAGCAGGTTATTTTCTGGGGAGATCAAATCAGTAACGCTTTGCATGATCAGCTGACGAAGGTATCCACTACCTCCAAGTTCTTCATGACTTCCTACCTGGTATACATTGTAGCCTCCATGAGGATTTTTCCAGGATTATCATCAGAAGGGGATAGGAGAATAGTCCCAGTATATCAGTATTATTCTCAGCTAACACTGAAAGGTTCCATTCACCATTTCAGGAGAGTGAATGATGTGTTCTTTGCTGTATTCTTGTGTCTTTTTGATCCCCAGCTAGAACAGAGAAGAATTTCAGACGAGGCATGGACAGTGGTTAATGGTTTTGGTTGTATGTTTTTGCAATTTCCATCTTTCTCCTACTTGAGGGTTGGCTTTTTCCAAGGCTACCCTTATATGCTTCCGAGGTTTCCTTCAGATAGACTGGTCTTGATGGAGTTGTGCAGGCAAATGATTGTTGTGCATAACAAACAGATGGAACTCAAGAAGCCTAGCTTCAGATTTCCAGTAGAGATCGGCAGATATTCAGTGTTGACTGCCGCAAAGGCAAGGGCTATGGAAACGGAAATGCAGTTGGTCACCATGAAGCAATTCAAGAGGAGGCCAAAATTCGACTACCGGGGTGTGAAGGATAAAATCAAGAGGAAAACACAGTTTCACGAACCCATGGTGGAAGATGTCTGGATAGATTTGAGGACAGAGGAAGACATCCGGAAACTGGACTATAGCAGGCTGTCTCTAGAACAAATTGAATATCTGGGACTTGCTGATACTCCAGAAGACCTTGTGGATGATGGGGAATTGGTTGATGCTAAGTATGATGCAGAACAGATAGCTAGTACTCCTCTACCTCCAATTCAATGGTCCCAAAAGGAGCTGACTTCGCTAAGGAAGAGATTTGAGCCCATATTGGCTAACACCAATAAGTGGCTGGAAGATAAAGGAATTACGCTGAAGGAATTCCTCACTGGTTTAGAAACTGAAGTTCAAGAGCAGACTGGTAAGAAGGTTGAAAACAGAACGAAAAATAAGAGTGATGCTCCATCATCCTCTAAAACACATAAACCTAAAATCAGATTTGTGACGAAGAAAGCAAAAGTTGTTGAGGAGGAACCTGAACCAAAAGAAATGGAAGTCGAAGAGCCAGCGACTGAAGATCTGGCAACTGAAGAGCCAGCTACAGAAGAGATGGAGGTTGAAGACAGGGATTTAGATCAACAAGATGAAGAGGCTTTGTCTCCACAGGACAATACACCTGTTGCACCCCCTGTGCCTGCTTCCCCTATTAACATTCCTTCCTCTGAATCCCCCTCTCCTCCTAAAATAATCTTCGATAATCCCCACAGCACTTTTGAAAATGTTCTCCGTTCTTCTGATTCAATTCCTAGTTTGTCTTCTTCATCTTTTGATATTGGAGACACGTCTATGTTTGATCATTTTGTGATGAATACTGAACAAGTTTCAAGTGCCAATGTAACAGGTGCGGTTTTTACCAACACCCTGCCTATTGTTTCTACCACCAGTTCAAGCACAATTCCAGGGACACCAGTGGTAGGAATGGACTCCAATGTGAATACTTCTCTGCTTCCACCTTGGTTGTCAGCTTACACGCCAAAGAGAAAAAAGCAAGTCATCTCTCCAGATGATTTTGATTTCACTAAGCTGGTACCTGCAAAACCTAAGGCTTCGAAGAAACCAAAGATCCTTTCAAGGGTACTTGAAGATAAGGGGCATAAAATTTTGGAGATAGCAAAACCCCCACAGGATGCAACTGTTGAAAATTTTGATATGAATGACTACTCAATTTCTAGGGTTGAATTGGGCAAAATCACCCATGAGAGCGCTAAAAATGATATGCAGTCAGCCATGGATATCCTGATCCAGAAGTTCGACAGGGAAAAAGAAATGAAAGATTACTATAAGGCAAAGGTAGAATAGCTGACTGCAGTGGTAAGAAAGATCACTTTGAATTCAGAAGCAGTTACTCCAGAGGCCGTTTCTGTAGAAGACCCTGTCATTCTGAAGGTAGAAAAGACTCACCTCAGAGGAAAAGTACTTGAAGAGTACTTAGATAGGATGCGAGCCCAGGGAATCTCTTTGCTCACAGAGGTATTTGAGAAAACGGATAAGATGAGGAAAGTAAGGGCAGAACTCAATGATCTCATTGATGCCATCTCTCAAGATATTGAGCGCACAGAGGATACTCATGATAAGTGGGTGGAAATGAGGAAGCTGAAAATAAGTACCTTGATATCCATTGGCGCCATTTCTAACAGGGATTCATACACTGAAACAAAGGAAGCTCTGATGTACAGGAGCAATATGCTAAGGAATTTGATCAAGGATCTTGAGGCTGCAAAAGAGATCAGCGAAGAAAATGATGTCAACCTTTTGCATAAGTTGGAGGAACTGCCTTGTAACTTGGTATCGCAAGATAACCAATTCCTGTCAGCAGAAGAAATGGTCAAGGAATTTGAAGACATGTTCCAAAAAGAATTTGAAGATAAAGTGTTTTCAATAACTTCTGTGGACAACCTCTTGGACAACCAGTTAACCTTGGACAATCTGAAAACCAGGTTAACCAATCATGCCAAGTCAATCACTACAGTAAGGGATGCCATAGTGAGGGCCAGGATGATCTTCAAAAATACATTCAACCCAGATAGCATTGAAATGCAGGCGACCTTCACTATGTATGATCACCACGTGAGAAAAAGTGGTGACACAAATTGAAGCAGCTAGTTTTTTCCCTTAGTTTATTTTCTGATTTTCACATGTACTTTCAAAACAATTTTAGACATTTTTACATGTACATTTTCAATATGTAATTACATGTAAAAATATAGGAAGTCCCAAGTCAATAAGGACTCCTATTTTTGAATAAGTCAAAGTAGTTGTAGATTTCTTAGATTTTCTCAAGGTCTTTCCCTATAAATAAAGGGGACCTCTTTTGTAAATATCTATCTTTTGTCTATGGCAAGAAAACTCTGGCGAATTGAAAAGCAAATCAAGACTTTGTGCTTATTTGAAAATCAATATTCAAATATTTATCAATACAAGAAAACAAGTTCAATTCCAATCTTTGTCTTGGGATTATTTGTGTTGTGATAGTTTTGTTCTTATGTCTTGCTATCATAATCTTATTTGATAATAATTGAAGTGTGGAGTTTGTTTCAAGTGATTGAGAGAGCGCTCTTAATTTGATTCTGATAAACTTTGTGTTATCAAATCGGTTGTGGGTTATATGTTCATGTTTGTGAGAATACAACAGTTTGGGGACTTTCTGCTGCAAGTTGTTATATTTGAATTACTTTTATCATATTGAAGAGGAGTGAAGACTTTGGGCTGCATTCTACTTCAAATAGTTCCGGTTACAAGTAGTGAGTGAGGTAACAGAAAACTTTGTGTTTCTGTGATATTGTGATAATTTATATGTTTTATATCAAGAGTTTGAAATATAAACATCTATTCTGAAAAAAGAGAATGAGATGAGATGGAACCACCACAAACATAGTTTTTAGTGTACATAAATTTGATAAGTGTTTGATTTACAAAAGTTAAGTAATTAGAGGGAACCTCCCCTTGCTGAGAGGAGAGACTTTGTCTCATCATAGCTGTGGCTAATATACCCATTTTGCCGTTAGCGAGTTAACGACAAAATATTCACCCAACAGTGCAACACCCTTAAATTTTGTCTTTGCAAACTTAACTCTTCTATTCCCCGGTACCTCCTTGTACTTGAAGTAATTGTTCAAAGCCTCGATCCATTTGATGAATTCATCTACGTCCATCTTTCCGTTGAACATCGAAATCTCCATTCTTGCCTTAGACGACTCCTTACCAAGTGATTTTATGGCCTCCAAAAATTGTTTCTGATCTACAGATATATCTATCTGTCTTGGGGTTGTTTCCTCTTCCCCATCTTCTTCTTCTCCATCAAACTCGTCATCTAATTTCCTACCTTTTCCCAAGGTCTTCAACTCAACCTGGAGTGCTTCCTTGACTCCAGTCTTGATTATCTCCTCCATCTCCTTGAATTTCTTGACCACTTTGGTGGTCATTCCCTTTGGAGGCATATCACTAGCCCCTTCTTTGCTTTCTCTGTCTGACATAAACATTCACAGACAACACCAACACTTCTGCAGATCTTTCACTAGCTCTGATACCAATTTGATGCAAAGCACATAGTGGAAGCAATTCAAAACAAGGTGAAATACCCACTAACCCACATTACAGCTTTAAAAATCCTTTCTCAAAAATCACATAGCATCAAACCACATACATTCTTTTATGATCGGCAAGACCATATACCATCAGCTAACCAAATACCTTTCGCACCGAAGTCCTTCCTCATATCGATGTGTCTTTGACACCACTATCGCTAGTGAACTAATGTACCTGCCACGCTCACTATTATGCCAAACACTTGTACATGCATAACATGACTTATGATCACCAGTCCTCTTCACCACTGCTACCAGTCAACCTCTTGCATCTAACACAATGTACATGTGCAATGTATATTCTTAATATACATTCAAAAGATACATTTGAAACATGCATTCAGAATATGCATTCAGTGGGACCGACCATTGACCTTCTTTGTATACCGATACACTATCGGTCAGACTTCCAACATTGGAAGCTTTCAACCTTCTCTCTCCGACACCTTCTGTCCCCCCGATGCAGAACTTAACCATTCACAATATACTTTTACGACATACACACTCAATGTGCTTTTGCGATATACACATGGAATGAATTTTGACATACATTAGTGATATACACACAAAGTGTATACCCAGCAAAACAACACAAATCTTCGCGCCTGACTTCCATGCAAGTCATACAATGTATCTTCGGCCCAACTGCCGATTCTCCCCTGCAGCTCCGTGACTCCTGTAACTTCACAGATCTTTGACTTCGCCAACCTAGCACATGAGGATGCTAGGATCTCTTAGAGCATAATGTACGCGATCTTGCAAACATAAACGAACAAAATGAAACACACAAAAATGAACTATACAGCCATTCCACCGATTTCGAAGAAATCTATCTAGTGGAATGGATTAAGAACCCATCTCAGCCAAAAAATAGTAAATCGATTACACAGAGAAAACCTAGCAAATCTGGAATGACAGAAAGATACACATAATAGAACTTTGTTTATTATGCCTTTTAGAAATGCACACAGATGCTCTGTTTCTCAATTACAAATCACACTGATCTCTGATCTCTATTACCTCTCAACTACAACTACTACTATTGATTACATTCGATTATCTTGGGCATTTATCTACTCGTCCTCAATAGTACTAAATTGACTCCAAGCGGCTGGGAGATCTAACAACCTCCAACTTCCTAACAACCTTCGTGATTATAGATCGACAAGCGTCCTTGGGACTTACAACATAAACCTAGATACAAAATTAAATGACATGCATTGGTCAAATAGACCTTATTACATAAATGGTCTTATAGGACCTTAATTGAAACAACAAAAATAAACATTAGACACATCATGAAATTAAATCCCTCATGGGGGCCACTATGAATTAGGTGCTCCTGTACCACATATGGTGCTCTGTGAGCCTCTGATAATACTATAGTACGTAGGTCACCTGTGCAGTGTACATAAATGTGCTGTCGATGATGAAGTAACCCATCTGCCTCAAGTGAGTATCCTGCAAACTTGCCCACAAGGGCCCTCTATGAACGGATCTCCTAATGTACCTCAAGAAACCACTCATCCTCAAGCAAATGCTGAATAATGCATCCTCTCAAGTCCACACTCAGATTCAAGGTCAAGATCTCGTGGCACCTATGACTCAATGTGTGAGCAACCATGTTCTCCTTACTTTTGATGTAGTGGACATCAAAGTCGTACTCACAAAGAAACTCCTTCCAACGTCACTGACGGGCATTTAGATTCAGCTGTGTGAATATGTATTGAAGGCCGTGATGATTTGAATGAAGCTCAAACTGACGACCTAATAAGAAATGTCTCCAATGAGCTAGAGCATGAACCACTGCTGCAAGCTCCAAATCTTGAGTGGGGTAGTTCAGCTCATAGGTCTTGAGCTTTCGCGACTCATATGCGATCGCTCTACCACCCTGCATAAGTACGGCTCCCAAACCCTCAAGTGATGCATCCGTGCAAACCATAAAATTCACTGCAGGATTAGGAACCGCTAAAATGGGAGCACTGGTAAGATGCTCCTTGAGGACCCCAAAGGACCTCTCACACTACTTAGTCCATAGAGAACTCTTCCCTTTCCGCTGAAGGGAAGTGATGGGGTGCACTATCTGAGAGAAACCCTCAACAAATCTATGGTAATAACTAGCTAACCCCATAAAACTCTTGACCTCTGTCACACTGGTGGGTGCTGGCCAATCTCTGATAGCCCTGATCTTCGGTAGATCTATGGAGATTCCATCACCAAATAGGATGTGCCCCAAGACTATACCTTTTTCTTGAAAAATGCACACTTAGCCAAGTTCCCATAAAGATTCTGCTCCCTCAAACACTGTAGAACCTGACGTAGGTGCTCCTCATGCTCCTCCTCAGTCTGCAAATAGATCAATATGTCATCAAGGAAAATAATCACAAACCGATCCAAGTAGATACAGAACACCCCATTCATGAGACTCATGAACACAGCAAGGGCTTTCGTCAAACCAAGGGGACAACAGTGAACTCATAGTGGCCATATCAAGTCCGAAAGGCAGTCTTATGGATGTTTACCTCTGTGATACGTAACTGATGGTAACTGGACTTCAGGTCAATCTTAGAGAACACCCTGGCTCCCTGCATCTGATCGAAGAGATTGTCAATCCTAGGCAAAGGATAACAGTTCTTCATCGTCACCTTATTCAACTGCCTATAATCCATGCATAATCGAAGAGACCCATCCTTCTTCTTCACAAAGATGATAGGAGTGCCCCAAGGTGAAACGCTCGGTCGGATGTGGCCCTTCTCGAGCATGTCCAGCTACAACTTGAGCTCTGTGAGCTCATGAGTGGTCATCCTGTAGGGTGCATGAGACACTGGCTCGACACCTGGCACTAAGTCAATATGAAAGTCTACCTCATGATGGGGTGGCATCCCTAGTAACTCTGCTGGAAACACATCGACAAACTCTCCCAGGATGGGATGGTCATTTAAAGATGCCTCAGGATCGTCATTTGATCTATCACTCACTGTAATAGCAAACATCTGGCATCCCTTCTACATGCAGTACTTAAGCTGCTGAGCGGATATCATACAAACTTCTGTGGGCTTCTGAATTCCCACCATCTCAATTGATGTACCATGATTGTTTAAGCAACTAATCGTCTTTCAGTGACAATCTAGCTTGGCTCGATGAGTCGTAAGCTAGTCCATACCCAAAACCACATCGTAGGATCCTAATGTCATAACTCTAAGGTCACATACTATGGCAAAGGGTCCCAAAGATATCTCACAGTCATGGACTAAGGCATCTACTATCATCTTGGCCCCTGAGGCCAACTCAACTTCCCACCTATCATCCTGCCTAGAGGCCACCAGCCTACAATGCTCCACTAACGATGGAGATAAGAAAGAGTCAGTAGCACCAAAGTTAAAAAGAATAGAAATGGGGACACCCCCTATCATACCTGATGTCTCAGTTACTGATGCCTGAAAATCAACCTAGCAGTTATCAACCGCTCTGAACATATGGTGGGACCTGCCCACATCTCCAACTGTCTGCTCTGATCCTCTAGCACAAGGTTGCCCCCTGCTGTAAATCCCTGTGGACACTCTCTGGCTAGATGTCCCACTCCACCACACATAACATGGGCCCCTAGCCTGTACCTATCCATTCTAAGTCCTACTCGACTGCTGTTGTCCAGATCTATGTGTGGACCCCTATGAACCCCTGTATGACTGTTGTGACCTCATAGGTCCCACAGGTGGTCCCTCCTGCCTCGGATTTCTGTGTGGGCCCTGCTACTACCAACCTTGATTATGCCCCCCATGTACCATCTATTGTGGCTTGGATCTCTGCTGCTACTGTGGGGGCCTAGGAGGTAAGGATGTGGAACTAAATCCTCCTCTTTGAGGTGGTGGTGGTGGTCTACGGTAACCCTGCTGATGCTGCTGCTACCCACGATCCTAAAAATGAGGGCGTGAACTCTGCCCTTGTCCCTGTATCTCCTCAGCTATGTACACCTTCTCGGCAACATCACTTAGTGTCTAGGAGTTTGCCATGCATACAGGCCCTGCTATGCTATGGTTCAATCCTCTAATAAACTTATGAACTAGGAGTTTCTCATCGTGGAGATACTCCGCATATCGAGACAACTTAGTGAATTTTCCCTCATACTGAGCAACAGTAAGCCCTCTCTGCTAAAGGTCATGAAAATTGTCTATGCGACGCTGCCTGTAGTGATTTGATAAATATCACGCATTGAATCGCTCAATGAAAGTCTCCCATGTGAGTGTGTCCAATGATAGATGGCGCTTACACTCCTCAGTGCACCACCAGGTAGCTGTTGTATCTCGCAATAGGTGGACTGCCACACGTACCTTCGTGTTGCCCTTGTAAGGACGCAACGTGAAGCATCTATCTAAGCTGATGAGCCAAGCCTCTGCCTCTACTCCCTCTGTGGTCCTGATTAATGTAGGTGGATTTAGCCTCAACAAATCCCTGATGGGATCTCCTCGGTCTCTGTGCCCTCTGATAGGCTCATCTGCATAATAATCATAAGGCCTATGAACAATTTATTCCACTTGCACTACCTCCTCATGCTTAGCATAATGTGGAGGGCTCCTGCTACGGGCCCTGTAGACTGATCCAAGCTCCTCCACCGTCGTATCTGGTATCTCAAAATATGGCCCCACATGTGGTGCCCCTCACGGCTTGACGTGGGGCTCCACCATGGCTCCACGCATGGCTCCTCTTGTGAATCAATGTGGGGCTCAACATGTGGCTCTATGCGCAGCTCAACTGCAACCGGTGGTAATCTATCTAACACTGCCTATAGAACCTGCAATACTTTTGGCCCAATATATGGTATAGGTAGGGCCGGTGGTGCCTGGAATACCTATGGGGCCGGCGGTGCCTATCCCTTAGCTGAAGAGTCACTATGAACCTCTACGAACTTCGTATAGCATGAACGTGCTCGTCGAACTTGTCAGGGAGGCATCCTACAAAAATGAGGTAACCACAAATTAATGAAAGTTACAGAATAATAATGTACCCTAAACAAGCCCAGTGTTTAAACCTGGCTCTGATACCAAATGTCATGCGCACATTTCCCATGTGGTCATGACACACAACACACGTGTCATGTCCACATTTGTCATGTGGTCATGACACGAAATGCCAAAAATGTTTCCGCATGTCCCTAGAAACCCCCTCGCACGGGTCTGCGTACTTAGTCGCAATATGCATAAGGCGTAAAATATGTCAATCATAATTGGGAAAGTGCATCTACCTACGCAATCCCTTGCGTGATGAAAGCTGACTAGGGGGTATACGATGCGATGTGCGTCGCTTCTAGGGTTAGAATAGATTTAATTCGAACCCTAAGTTTCCTAAGTGAAATAGATGATTTCAATTGATTCGAAACCAAGCCCTAACTCTAATGCATAAATGAAATCTATAAAAAAAAAATGAATCCAATGGTAAGATGCTCACATGAAGAAATGGAGTGATCAAATGATGTCGCAAAAATGCCATAAAATGAAACCCTAAAATCTAGGAAAATTTCGACAGCATAACGCGTTTTCAAAGATTGAAATAAAAATTTTAAAGAGTCTCCAAGAAGAAATTACTGCAAAAATTAAAATAATTAATCATAAGGAAAATTTAAATAACTTCAAGGTCAAATAAATTTGACCACTCAACAAATTTATAAAATTTGAATTAAAATACATGACCAAAATAAAACTCAATACTTAAGTCCATTAATAAATATAATTTCATCAATTACATTTATTAATTAACTCAAGTTAAAATAATTTAAAAGGAGGATCGAAATAAAAATATCCCCTCTAGGATAAAATCGAATAAAATTAAAATTAAATTAAATAAAGAAATTTTCCAACACATTAAATTTAAACACACAAGATAATTATAATGAATACCCCAAAATAATTAACCTACAAAGGGATAAAGCTTCCCATCTAAAAATAAAAACAACCCATTTCCCCTAAAGATAAATTCCACAAGGAAATTAAAATCCAAACCCCAAATTAATTAATTCAACTCAAATAAAAGCACAAGGAAAGTCTAATAAATCAAAGAGACTTAAAAAGCAAAAGAGAGGGAAACAAGAATTCTCGTGCACATGGAATAATTAAAAGAATTAAATAAAGTAACAATTCTATTATCCTCACAATCCCCACTCAACCCTAATTTCCATTATTTTTTTATTATATTTTACAAGAGTTTCCCTAAACATATTTTATTAGTTTCCTTATGGAAACCCTATCTTTTCCTTTTGTTTTCTCATTAGTTTTGTTTTCTCCTCTTTAGTTTTGTCTTCTCTTTGTTTTTGTTTTGCCTCCCTTGTGTGTTGCAGGTTGCAGGTTTGTTGAGGAGGCCACCAAGGAAATACCTCTCAAAGGTATATGTTTTATTGGTTACAAACAACAAGTTAAGAATCATTCATTTCCTTGAATTACATAACAACAAATTTATATTTTCTTAGGCAGATTTCTATAAACACTTAAACGCAATAACATAGCATAATGAATTTTTTTTTTTTTGAATAAACAATAATGAGTAACATTAAAATTTCCTTACAACAGCCAACACAAAGGAGAGTAATAATGTTGACAATAATTACATTAAGGCCTCTAGGGCCATGGCTCTCAAAATCAGCCAACAAGATAATGCCAAAACACTAAAAATGGACTTCTCTAAGCTCCATTTCTCTAACTAAAAACCTACAATAATACAACACAAAATGGGGAACCAATCCACAATGGAATGCGTGGGTCACCCCTAAGCTGGGGAGGTAGGAGTTCACATGGTTTTGCACACACACCACCAAATGAAAATTTTTAAACACACAAAACATCACTCCCATGGATTTGCACAAACAAAAATCAATAAATTGAGTTTGCAGGGGGTAGGGAAGTGGACCCCTCAACTCAAGAGGCCACCCCAAGAACTCCAAAGATCACAAAAATCCCAAGGCCTCAAGCCAACCACATTTTCCACCAAAACTCAAAAACCACTATGGCACTCATGTCAAATCACATATTGTTTCCAAAACTCATATGATGCCCTCAAGGGTAAAATAGTGCAACACAAAGGAGATGACCTCGAGGAGGTTCACTCTCCCCTACCCCAAACTAGTTGAGCCTTTCCTCCAAAATGGAGGTGCTCTCACTACACCCATCCCACACAAAAATAAAATGACAACCCACATAATATGCAACCACATACACAAAAGAAAGCATAAGGAAAAAGGGTAATGGCCATAGCCCTGGATCTTACCTTCAAAAGCCTTAAAATGGAAGCATGTTTGATGAAGAGCTCCAAGCTTCCCAAAATTTTCTCCAACTCTCCAAAATTTTTCTAACTCCCCAAAAACAACTCCAAGAATAGAAGTAAAATGCAAAAATGCAAGAACCCCACACTCCTCTCCAAGAGGAGGTAATATAGGCCTTCCAATTTGGCCTTGAGGAATGAGAAGGTGACACTTGTCACCTTCTCCTTCCTCATCCCATGCCACTTGAAAGGGAGAAGGAGTGTGAGGGTGACAAGTGTCACCCTCCAATTCTATTCTATCCCTCACGTTATCCACTTGTGCTCTCACACGTGTGAGAGACCAAGTCGTGAGGTGGCAATTCCCTTCAAGCCTCCATGAGGATAAGGGATGCCATATGGCATCCTCTTATTCTCTAAGAGAGCCATCTCCCTCCAAGATGTGCTCACACGTGTGTGAGAGTCTTGGAGGGAGATCCCACACACTTGGGAGTCTCTAAGACCTCCCAAGTCTTCTTGGTGAAGGAAGCCCCAAAATCTGGGAAGGGATATGGGTCTTTCCCAAAGCATGACTCATCTCCCACCCTTAGCCATTTCAAAATTCGTCACTTTGACTAAACCTCAGTTAGAGTGACCATAAGTGAGTTACCCTAAGGTTTAGTTAGTCAAAATTGACCCTAGACCCAAGGGTTATCACCTAGGGTAAGTTTGGGACACTAAGGTACACCTAGGGAGGCATAAAATCAATTTAAATGGCCCATAAATAAAAAATAATACCAAGTGGTGTAAAACAAATATAAATATACAACACATGATATAAATCAATTAAGAAAGGGGTCACTAGGCCAAAATAATAAATCAACATGCACAAGACATCACCCAATCAAACGTGATCCTCATCCCTCATAGTCTCTCAAAGTCTGATAATGTCACCAAATGTAATGTAAAATGATCAAAATAAGGAAGGAAAACAATCGGCCTCACAATTACATAGTGTTTTCTGACTCTTACTGATATTTGGAGTATTATCCTTTGAAAGCTTGCAATCTTTGATGTGTGTTCATGAAAATACTCAGGACTCTGCATTTGAAGATTTAGTATGTTGATTTGATTAATTTGTTCTATCTCTTAAAGATGTGAGTAACAGAACGTTTAGATCCTATAGTGAAATGATATTCAACTTGATTTTCTCTAATGTTTCTTCAAATATTTGAAATAATTAGCTTAAACACAGAAATCTTAAGGAAATTGTCTTACATTTGAAAGAAGCATGAAGAATTGTGTTAATATCTATCAATTTTCATATCAACTTGAAAGGTAATGCTTGTTTTACTATAAATCATACAAGGTTTTGTAATACAGTAGTAAGTTTATGCAAAGAAATGAATAATTTGTCTATATTTGTAATAATTTGCATAATTTGAGTCGAGTATGTCACAGATTATCTTAAATCAAGTAAAGCCCCTTGAATATTACAGCTTCACATCAACCTGCTGAATTGTTCACAAGGTCAAGACCTGACCATACAGAAACTTAGGATTAAGAATTCTTAGGTGATTTCTTCATATCTTTCAAGACAGTTTAGGTTCATTTTGTGAATTTTAACTTTTGTTATGAATGTGTAAAAACAATCATCAACAGTTGTTGGCGCTAGAATGAGGGCTTGAGTGGAGTTAAGGTAGGATTCAAGCAAAACTAGCTCATAACAGTGGTAGGGTGACTAGGTCTAGATCTAGTTTAGAACATAACTATTGTGATGTTCACAACATGCCCCATTTTACTCCTAGCAAAATGAGGGCCCCTGCTGTGGCTTTTGCTTTTTGCTTGTGTGTGTTGTTTTGCTTGGTGGTAAAGGGAAAAGGGAGTTGAATAATACAAGCCTTATTGAAAACAAAGAAAAATTGCATTAAGTGCCAGAACAGAGTACAATTGAATTCCTTGTCAAAAATGAACAGGGGTTGCTTTTTGAACCATCTTAAAATTCCCTACATTTTGCAAGTTATGAGCGTTTTGGTAAAATGTACATTCAGGTTTGTATGTTGCATGTACAAGGCCCTTTGTATATCGGGTCGCTTGTATGCAAAGTATTTTACAAATTGGGTTGCATATGCATTTGATTTTTATATGTTAGGCCGTTGTATGTTGCACATACAAAATAGTTTGTATATCGCGTCATGCACATACAAAGTCTCTTGTATATCGCTCACATACAAAGTCACAGAAATGGGTTTTGTATATCGGGTTTACATACAAAGTTGTTTGTATGTTCTTTTACATATATACATTTGCTAATATGTTATGTATACATACAAGGTGGACCCGAAACAGTCAAAAGTTGAAATGAATGTTTGGATAAATCCGTTGCATGTATGTTTTTTTTGACATACATTTGTTATATACATTTCCAATGTGCAGGCTAGGGACCCAAAAACATAGTAAAAAAGAGTTAAATTGTTGTATATTTGGTGCTTGTATGTTTTTACATACAAGCGAAACATACAAGTCAAAAGATACAAGGCCCGCAATATACAAGCGCCGGACTCGAAAGGTCTATTAAAAAAGCTTAAGTCCTTGTATGTGTTCCGACTTGTATGTTGGCGAGATACAAATGTTTTATACATCGGGCGGACCTGAAACGTTATTAAAGATGGTTAACTCAATGTATATTTCGTGCTTTGCATATCAAAGATATACAAAGACAATGTACATTGCGCGAACGCGAAAGAAGGTTAAGGAGAGTTAATTCGTTGTATATTTCCACGCTTGTATGTATGTTCCGAAACATTCATTGCTTTATATGTACAAGTCAGAACTCAAGGAAATTGAAATATAATTAATACAATGCATTACGTCTGAATTGTATATCAAAAGATGCATTGGGTAATGTCCATTACGTGGACTCGATGGTAAGTTGAATGCGATTTATAACATGTTGAAGTCCAAAATTTTGATACGAAGGTTATGTGCATCACGGAGATGCAAAGTCGAAAGGTAAGGCGGACCCCACCAGTTGCATATTAGCTTTGTATGTTTACAATGTATATCCGATATACAAGCTAATATGCAGAACCCGGATGCGAAAAGAAATTAAACATGGAAAATTCTTTGTATGTTTGTATATGCTTTGTATGTTGCGATATACAAGTGCGATATGCAATGCAACATATACAAGCTGGATTTGAAATGGAAATTAAAAATAGAAAATTCCTTGCATATTTTGGTGCTTGTATATTAAGATATACAAGCTCGATATACAAGAAAGACATGCATTTGCCATATACAAGGATTTGGACAAGCGAAAAGGCAGAAAAACAAAGTGATGGATTTTTGGAGCCGATTTGGCGCCTGATGCACGTTTTTGGTCAATGAGAGTTGACCCGGCCATTTTTGGATGCTGTATATGCATTTGGGTGCGCAGATGTTCGCAGAAGCTAAATATTTATGGCCCGATATCTATGTGTGCACATTCTGGGCTGGATTTAATATAAGTGTTTAAATTTCCTATTGATTTATTAAATGATGATGCTTATCCCTTGACTATTTATTGCAGGGTTGAAAAAGCTATTTGGAGTAGCTGAGAATTACAGAGTCACTGACACACAGTGGCGGCATGCAGGTGAAACTTAAAGATGGATCAGATCACAAGAGGCCAAAGAGATAAGGATGGCAGCGAGAAGTGACAAGTAGGTGAAACTTGATGGCGATCAAATTACCAAGGACACGGCAGAGGATATTTCAGGGGTTATTGGAGTTCCCAAAGTAGGATCTTTATGCTCAGTAAAGATCATGCTGCTCAGAGTTTTCTGGGCGGAATTTATTTTCCACCGCCAGTTGACTAGGGTTTCTTTTTTGGCACCATATTGTGGAAAATCTGAGCCATGTATAAAACCCCCATTTTATCTTTGTACAAAGGGAGAGGTCAATCATAACAAAAAAAGATCAGACCTAAAATAATTTAGCATAGGGGATCAGATTACTGAGATTAATGGGGACTAAACTGTTGAAATGTCAAGGTTCTTTCCTTAGATCATTGTAAATATACTTATTCTAAAGCATACTAAATAGAGATGAAGCTTCAAATAACATCTTGATTGTAAACCTTAAGTAATCTTCAAGTTGATTTCTGGATATGTATCGGTGAATGCTGTGTTCAATAGAAGCGCTTTCATTTCATTGCATGTTATTGTCAACTTTTTCCTTTGAAGATTTGCACTGAATCATGCTGATTTGTGGAATGTCCTGGTGAAGTATGATTTTAGTTTTCTTCTCTTCATTGCATGTATAGGAATATGTATGTGAATTAGTGATCTCAGTCAAGTAATTTTAGGAATCTCATTCTTTAAACCCTATCTCTGTTATTTTCCTTTTTTTAATTTCATGAAAATCACTTCCATAACTGCCAAATCATGATAAATCAGAAGCAGAATAGAGAACTATGTTGATATCCCGTAGATAACTGGATATCATTAGCATATTTGAGCTGAATGCATGTTAAAATGATAAATATCATGCAAAGACCTAAGTTTAGACACATTATTTTGAGTAAATAACTGTGTAGAATAACCTCTTTGTGTAGCATGCTTATAAGAAATAGAAATTACTGATGAACGTAAGGCCCCTGAATGATTAACAGCAACACACATCAACCACTGAGTAACGCCAGTAGATTATGAACTAATCAACAGAGACTTGGGATCATGAATTCTTTGAATTCATCATATCTTTCAAGATAAATAAAGGTTGTTGTGTAACTTTTGTTTAGTGTTTGGTTGTGACTACATCACCATCAACAGAAAACTGGTGCTAGAAGGAGGGCTTGAACAAAGAATCTGTGTTTTTCTGCAAATGTTGTATAAACATTTTCTAAACTTTCAAGTTTTACTCTGAGATATGATAGATCTTTTTAAAATTTCAAAAATCCTAAAAATAGAAAGTAGGGTCTCATTTTGATGGATGCATATGAAGACAATAATCAAGTTAACATTCCTTTATTTCAGGAAACTTTGAATAGACAGCTTTATCCTCAAAATTTGTCTAACTTTGGTTTATCCAGTTGTTACAGGATACACCAGACTGTAGAGCACAGTGAAATTAGTTGTCTAACTTTTCTTACAAGGTTGGATTTATATCTGAAGGGACTAATATTTTTTATAGATGTGTTCAAGGCTGAGGTCTGGCAAGAAAATGAAGAAATTTTGGAACAACAAGAAGAGGCAAAACCTGTAATCACAAGTTGGTCAGAAAATAAAATAGCTAAATTAGTTTCAGAAGGTAAAAATGAGGAAGCATCTTTCATTGAGTCATTTTATGGTGGGATTGATAGGAGACATACAGAAAAGGTACTGGTTGAATTAGATCCAGAAGGTAAGGATAGTGAAGCATCTTTCCTTGAGTCATTTTATGGTGAGAATTGGAAATCTCTACTTAATAATAATAATGAGCCAGAGTGCAGGTATGAGTCTTTTGAAAATCCTAGAGAAGAAAGTGCTTCCTGTTTCATGTCATCAGACAATCAGCAAGAAAGATTTGATGAAGGGGAAGATAATTATGAAATTGATCTTGATACACTAGACAAATATATTGAATTATTAAACACTTGTCAGGATGATGTTTCTGGATCTGAATTTAGCAGTTTTGATAGAGATGAGTTGATAAAGAAGTGTAAACAGGTAGTAGAACAATTTAAACACATCGATGTTGATGAAGTTCCTATTATAGCAACTAATGAAGTCATAGAAAAGGAAATAAATGCTGATTTACTACCTAACTTCTTTAAATTGAATGATCAAATGCAAGAATGTTGCAGGTCAGTGGAACCAGATACCTTACTGGATGGCAGAAGTGAAATACTTGATGAACAATTCATGAAAGTTGAAAATGCAAAAAATTTTGGAGTTGTTGTGCACGATTAGATGCCAGTCCAATGTCATCTTGAGAATGAAACAGGGGAGTATTCTTATTAATCAAAAGTTGTTTCACCTTTACAGTCAAATGATTTAGAAATGATAAATTTCTGTATATCAGGTTATGATGATGAAAATATTCATTTAGATGCTGATGTACAGGGAATTAAAGAAAACATTGAGGGGTTTCCTGAAGTCAAAAGTCATATAAGTTTGCAAAACGAAGAGATGAAATTGGATAATGATGAGGAAGATCGCTTCAAGAATTTTGAATTGTACTTGTCTAGAAATATACAGTGTAGCCAAATATTAGGTTTACCCACTAATGATATCTTGATTGAAAATTGGTGCAGATTACATGAAGAAGCACATTCAGAAAGGGATTGTGATGCCTGCTTAGACATGATGGAATTAAAAATTAGTGAAAACCTTGAGGTGCTTCCTGAGGTCAAGAATCAGATGAACATCCAGAATGAAGGAGCAAAGCTGGATAAAGATGAAGAAATAATACATCAAGAGCCATACATCCTTCAAGATGAAGTGAGACCAGATAGTGAGCCAAGCAATAAAAGTGCGGAGTTAAATGGAAGACCAGCATTTCCAACTGCAGAACCAGAAATACACTAGGTTGT
Organism: Cunninghamia lanceolata; assembly: GCA_027924645.1. Classification (NCBI taxonomy): domain Eukaryota; kingdom Viridiplantae; phylum Streptophyta; class Pinopsida; order Cupressales; family Cupressaceae; genus Cunninghamia; species Cunninghamia lanceolata. The sequence continues at coordinate 1,325,068 of BSBN01000497.1, read as the reverse complement.
ATCTTTCCTTTCCACAGTAAATAATGTTGATTATTATTTTGATTATGGGAATTTGGGAGATAAGACATGCATATGGATTAATCATGAATATGATGAGCTTCCTCAGTTGTTGATAATCAGAGATTATTCTGTTAAACACAGTGAATTTAGAATACAAAAGCATTTTTCAGAATTCAAAGATAAATTTGCTAACTTGAGAACCATAACTAATGTCCTGATGGTCTTGCACAATCTAAGGAAGTATGCAAATACATGTGTCTTTGGGTCTTTTCATGGGTTTTATTTGCCTTGTAGTCTTTTGTATATAGTTTGGTAGAGTAGTTGTTTTGTTTCTTTGCTTTGCTTTCTTGTTTTGCTTTCTGTTGTTTCCTTTCGTAGGTTAGTTGTTTGTACAGTCTGTTTCTTTTGGTTGCTTTGTTGTTTCCTTAGCAAGGATGTTTATTTTGATTTAGAGTAAGAAGCAGACTAATAAACCATTGAAAACAACAGAAAATTCAGAACATTCAAGTCAATTATTTGAAATTTATGCATAACTAGTAACTGTCATGAATGTAGAAAGTTGTTTAACTTTGTGAAATTTTGTATTCAATAACTGTGGGTTGAGAATTCAAGGAAGTTTCTCACAATGACACACCTAAAATCCTTGGGTTTGTTGAATCTACCAGTGTAGATATTAGGTGAAAAATCAAAGGTCACCCTTGCTACCATTACAATTCTCAGCTTAATTTCAGCAAGTGACCACTCTTTGCATCATGAAGTTACAAATGCAATATCTTATGAAATTTCTATCAAAATACAAAAAAATATGAAATAAATAAAATGGATTATACTGAAAATCCAAATTAAGCCATCTGAGTAACTCTACCGAAGCTATAGATGCTCGCTGGTAGTGGGGCTCTACTTAGGAGAATTATAACAATAACCTTGCCAGGGCTATGGACGTCTGCTGTCAGCAAAGCTCTATCCGGTTGGCTATGAGGGAATGACATCAACTATGTAGGCTAATATCAGTCACTGGTTTGTTCAACTGATCTTCAAGATGAGGATAATTAATCACATGCACCCACTTAAACTGGAAGTGAAAATTCATGCACCTTATTTAATACATTGAGTCTCAAGTTGGATATTGATTTGCAGAAAAGATAGTTAGAAGTTATGAGTTTATTTCATTTATTTTTCTTTAATGGTTTGAATTTAATTGTTTTGTTTGGTTGCTAGTTGTTGTGATGTTCACAACACAGCCCATTTTACTCCTTAGCAAAATGAGGGCCCCTGCTGTGGCTTTTGCTTTTTGCTTGTGTGTGTTGTTTTGCTTGGTGGTAAAGGGAAAAGGGAGTTGAATAATACAAGCCTTATTGAAAACAAAAAAAAATTGCATTAAGTGCCAGAGCAGAGTACAGTTGAATTCCTTGTCAAAAATGAATAGGGGTTGCTTTTTGAACCCTCTTTAAATTCCCTATATTTTGCAAGTTATGAGTGTTTTGGTAAAATGTACATTCAGGTTTGTATGTTGCATGTACAAGGCCCTTTGTATATCGGGTCGCTTGTATGCAAAGTCTTTTACAAATCGGGTTGCATATGCATTTGATTTTTGTATGTTAGGCCGTTGTATGTTGCACATACAAAATAGTTTCTATATCGCATCATGCATATACAAAGTCTCTTGTATATCGCTCACATACAAAGTCGCAGAAATGGGTTTTGTATATCGGGTTTACATACAAAGTTGTTTGTATGTTCTTTTACTTATATACATTTTCTAATATGTTATGTATACATACAAGGTGGACCTGAAACAGTCAAAAGTTGAAATGAATGTTTGGATAAATCCGTTGCATGTATGTTTTTTTTACATACATTTGTTATATACATTTCCAATGTGCAGGCCGTGGATCCGAAAACATTGTAGAAAAGAGTTAAATTGTTGTATATTTGGCATTTGTATGTTTTTACATACAAGCGAAACATACAAGTCAAAAGATACAAGGCCCGCAATATACAAGCACCAGACCCGAAAGGTCTATTAAAAAAGCTTAAGCCCTTGTATGTGTTCCGGCTTGTATGTTGGCGAGATACAAGTGTTTTTATATTGGGCGGACCCGAAACATTATTAAAGATGGTTAAGTCAATGTATATTTTGTGCTTTGCATATCGAAGATATACAAAGACAATGTACATTGTGCGGACGTGAAAGAAGGTTAAGGAGAGTTAATTCGTTGTATATTTCCACGCTTGTATGTATGTTCCGAAATATACATTGCTTTATATGTACAAGTTGGAACTCAAGGAAATTGAAATACATGTAATACAATGCATTACGTCCAAATTGTATATCAAAAGATGCATTGGGTAATGTACATTACGCAGACTCGATGGTAAGTTGAATGTGATTTATAAGATGTTGAAGTCTGAAAATTTGATACGAAGGTTATGTGCATCACGGAGATGCAAAGTCGAAAGGTAAGGCAGACCCCACTAGTTGCATATTAGCTTTGTATGTTTACAATGTATATCCGATATACAAGCTAATATGTAGAGCCCAGATGCAAAAAGAAATTAAACATGGAAAATTCTTTGTATGTTTGTATATGCTTTGTATGTTGCGATATACAAGTGCGATATGCAATGCAACATATACAAGCTGGATTCGAAATGGAAATTAAAAATAGAAAATTCCTTGCATATTTTGGTGCTTGTATATTAAGATATACAAGCCCGATATACAAGGAAGACATGCATTCACCATATACAAGGATTTAGACAGGCGAAAAGGCGAGAAAACAAAGCAATGGATTTTTGGAGCTGATTTGGCGCCCGATGCACGTTTTTGGTCAACGAGAGTTGACCCAGCTATTTTTGGATGCTGTATATGCATTTGGGCATGCAGATGTTTGCAGAAGCTAAAAATTTATGGCCCGATATCTGTGTGTGCACATTTTAGGATGGATTTAATATAAGTGTTTAAATTTCCTATTGATTTATTAAATGATGATGCTTATCCCTTGACTGTTTATTGTAGGGTTGAAAGAGCTGTTTGGAGTAGCTGAGAATTATAGAGTCGCTGACACACAGTGGCGGCGTGCAGGTGAAACTTAAAGATGGATCAGATCACAAGAGGCCAAAGAGATAAGGATGGTGGTGAGAAATGACAAGCAGGTGAAACTTGATGGCGATCAAATTACCAAGGATGCGGCAGAGGATATTTCAGGGGTTATTGGAGTTCCCAAAGTAGGATCTTTATGCTCAGTAAAGATCATGTTGCTCAGAGTTTTCTGGGCAGAATTTATTTTCCACCGCTAGTTGACTAGGGTTTCTTTTTGGGTACCGTATTGGGGAAAATCTGAGCCATGTATAAAACCCCCATTTTATCTTTGTACAAAGGGAGAGGTCAATCATACCAAAAAAAGATCGGACCTGAAACAATTTAGCATAGGGGATCAGATTACTGAGATTAATGGGGACTGAACTATTGAAATGTCAAGGTTCTTTCCTTAGATTATTGTAAGTATACTTATTCTAAAGCATACTGAATGGAGATGAAGCTTCAGATTACATCCTAATTGTAAACCTTAATTAATCTTCAAGTTGATTTCTGGATATGTACTGGTGAATGTTTTGTTCAATAGAAGCGCTTTCATTTCATTGCATGTTATTGTCAACTTTTTCCTTTGAAGATTTCCACTGAATCATGTTGATTTGTGGAATGTCCTGGTGAAGTATGATTTTAGTTTTCTTCTCTTCATTGCATGTATAGGAATATGTATGTGAATCAGTGATCTCAGTCAAGTAATTTTAGGAATCTCATTCTTTAAACCCTATCTCTATTATTTTCCTTTTTTTAATTTCATTAAAATCACTTCCATAACTGCCAAATCATGATAAATCAGAAGTAGATAACTGGATATCCCGTAGATAACTGGATATCATTAGCATATTTGAGTTGAATGCATGTTAAAATGATAAATATCATGCAAAGACCTAAGTTCAAACACATTATTTTGAGTAAATAACTGTGTAGAATAACCTCTCTGTGTGGCATGCTTATAAGAAATAGAAATTACTGATGAACGTAAGGCCCCTGAATGATTAACAACAACACACATCAACCACTGAGTAACGCCAGTAGATTATGAACTAATCAATGGAGACTTGGGATAATGAATTCTTTAAATTCATTGTATCTTTCAAGATAAATAAAGGTTGTTGTGTAACTTTTGTTTATTGTTTGGTTGTGACTACATCACCATCAATAATATCTTTGTGCAATTACATGATAGAAGATAGAATAAAGGTCCTTTGATTTGAAATCCTAGAATATCACACGTAGGAGGCCCATCTGGAATGCCTCTTGGATCACCTTTCAACATCCATAACATAGTAAGTCCTGATAGTTCCTCATTTAGATCTTTGAATCTTGGTTCAATTCCTCCTAGAGGTCCCAGTCCTTCCTTAAATACAAGTCCACCTAGAGGTCCAAGTCCACCATGTGGTCCTGCAATGGCATATTTCAATGTCAATTCTCCTATAACATTCAATGATTATCATGAAATGCCAAAAAATCCTAAAAAGATATGTCCTAAATATCAATTGCATCAGGATCTAGAGGATCACATTAGGATATTCAAGGATGCATGTTTTAGAGCCAGGTTAGAATAAGAGGATGTTGTGTGTAGATTGTTTCCTTACACTTTTAATGAGCAGGCTTCTAACTAGTATGTTAACTTGCCTAATGGTTATATTTCTTCTTGGGCACTTATGGAAGAGGTATTTTTGTCTAGGTTTAGGGGACCAGTAGATCCTTCCATCTTATATCATAAATTGGCTGCAATTAAGAGAGGTGAGGGAGAGCTGATTGATAACTTTAATGATAGGTTTCAAAAGGCTTACTCCTAGTTAGTTTCTCCTTACTCAGTGAATGCAGATGCATTACTAGCCATGTATTATGTCACTCTTGATCCACTAACTACTATTTTTGTTAAAAGAAAAGTTGATATAGATACTATATCCAAAGCTTATAAAGAAGTAACCTCAGTAAACCAGGCAATGAGACAAACAACCTATAGTCCTTTTCTTAATGGAGGGAACCATGGGATGCAAAGTCAAGCACAATCTTTAGCCTTCAAATTTGGAGTAGAACGCATATGGTTATTCTTCTCAACAAGAGTGGGGCTCGTACCCTTCTTCTTAGGGCTTTTGATAGAGGGAGAAGTAATATTGCATAAATTTTCCTTATCCACCTTAGCATGATGGGTCAGTTCCTTCTCTTCAAAAGAGATTTTCCTCTTCCCAGTATACTTAGGGAATCCCTTACCTTGAGAAGGAGGGGAGATGTCCTTCTGACTAATGGTAGGAGTCTACTCATTATGAGCAACTTTTTTCTTTCCAACAATACCCAAACCCTTACATAAACCAGAAGGACTAGTGTTATTCTTCTCACCAGACTTCAAACTAACCAGTTTCGACCCAACATTAGGAATAACCATCAATGTAAGAAGAACATTATATTAGCATAAGGCATGAATCAAACCCTGGTGCAAAGGAGGGTTAGCTCCATCCTTAATATAGTTTTCTAGGCAGCACAACAAATAGAAAGAGAAGCTAATATAATTCATATTACAAATATGATCAAGGAGAGGGAAATGGTAGCCATGAACATTGGCATACCTCCCTTCCAACATTAAATACTTCATCAAATGGAAACTCGCCAGCACCCACAGTGGTGGAAGCACCATTCTATCATATCAATTTTGATGTCAGACTAGGGATTATTCAGCTTCAAGGAAATGAACTCAATGAACTGTTTATAGAATCATTTCCCCTATCTATGAACTTTCCTCCATTTAGTGCTCAAACTAGTAACTTTAGCAATCAGCTCCTCCATAACAATAAATTTGATACCTCCCTATTTGTCCAAGAGTTAACAAACTAAGTAGTCAGATTAACATCATGCCCTCTCATAGTCTCAAAGAAAGAGGCAATCCTACCTCTCTCAAAAATATCCCAAAGTTTAGAATTTTTCTTAAGGTAAATGAAGGACATTGGTTCAATCCTAAGAAGTTGGCCACCCATTTACAAAAACCAAAGATGCTCAAGAAATTACAGAGAATGGGATGAGTAAAAACCTAATGCTTGAATTTCCAACTAAACATAGAATGAATGAGGTTGTGATAACGCATGATATTCAAGTAAATACAACATCTTCCCATATGATTATCATTACACCATCTCAAATGTGCCATAAGGATGGCATGAGCCTTGTCAGGAGTGTCATCATTAAACCTCCCCTTTCTAAAACCATTATCTTTGAACTGAAAGAAACAAATATGAAGATTCTCAAAGCTAATTAAAATGACCATATTATAGTTGGTCATTATCAAAAAATGATAGTTCCCCTTAGATTCATTCATCATTAATGATAGAGAAAACAATGTTAGGAAGATGATTAAAATTCACCCAATATTGCCAATCTTGGAATTGGAGACCATGGTCAGCTATAGAGTTGGCAGCCATATTACCCTCTCTAAAAATATGGTGGCTATGCAAACAAGTGAAAGTGCTTAGAGAGGTCCTTATATCCTCAATGTAGTCCTTAATTTTCCAAGGGGATAAGATTTACTATTGACAAGGTCAATAATAGTCTTGGTTTGCCATATTATTTCTCATGTAATTTGGGTAGTCCCACTTGGTGGGATTCTTGAAGATTCCATCTTGCCACTTCTATGTAGGTCAATGACAGTTTATGGCACCTCTTTCAATATACGGGTCACATATGACATTGAAAGTATGTAAGAGCAACTTTGATGCATCATATATAAGGAGTTAAATGAGAGAGTTATCTTTGACTTATTAAATTTAGCCTTGAGAAATGAAGTGCTCAATTTGTGTGTTGATGCAAACCCATTTGCATGTTGACACATGTTGGAGAGTACACCTCACTTGGCTATTTTTAGCTAGTGGATGATTCCCTTTAATGGAATGGGTTACAATCTTGACTTGGGCTTCATTCTTGAAAGGTGGTATCTAAATTTGGTGGAGAGTTACACATTTCTTGATTTTGGTGTCTCATTGGGAGTTTGTAGAAAACTTATTAATATTGATTGGAAATGAAGGAAATATTACATTCTAGAGACAGGATTGGCACACACAAAAGGAGAGTGGTGTCCTTTGTTTACAAGTTGCTAAGAAGCTCAATTGAGGAGACTATTATACTAAATTTTTGTACCCCTCTTTTTTGTCACATTTCAAAACGAGTGCATATCTAAGACACAACCTAAATTTGAATCCCTTCAAATTGTCCTTGGTGGGGGCCATTTCTTTGCTTGTTTATAAAGTATTCTCTCTCTCCCTAACCAACATAATCAAGGCATTTCCAAATGAGCACTAATCTAGTATGATTGTATAAAATTGACAGATTGAATTGCAATGGTTATATTTTTTGTCATTGGTAAAGTCACGCAACTCTTCGTTAGTCAAATATTCATCTTGAATCATGAACAGGCTTTCCAGATCAACAACCATGTAAAGAAAAGCTTTAATAAGATTAATATATTTGACTTGTTTGGATATCATTGACTCACTACCTAGTGGAATGCATGAAGTTAACAATTTGTTTAATTGGCAACAATTGTAAAGGCTTATAAAGATGAACGGAGACATTAAACAATTGCATGCAAATATTTTTGAGGGGTCATAAGTTCAAATGCTTTTTCATTTATGCTCATAGGTACATTCATTTATGCCCATTCAATGCTTGTGGTTGTCAGGTTGTTGGTATCATTTTTGGATCTCTATATTGGTTATCTACATTTCATTTTTGTCAAGGTTACCCTCTGGTTATTGCTTTCATTGGTGGGAATTCTCTAGTTTGATCTTGGTTGTTGCTCTTACACTAGGTTTCATGAGTCATATGTTGAGTATCCTAAAAGCCCACTCCTCTAAAAGGAATTGTTCATTATAGGGTATTGTTGTTTGGGGATTATTTTTAAGTTCAACGTTTCCAATTTGAAACAAACATAATTGGTTTGAAATCAAAGGCATTTCTAGCTCGAGTTTGTTAACAGAGGTATGATAGTGATGAAATATTTAAGCCACAATAAAGTTTAATTCCCCTATCCTTTTAATGAATGAAGATGTTAGCAAATAAAGGATTTGTATTTGGCTTCATTTTGAGTGCTTTGAAAAAAGATTCTTGGCAATGTATTTTTGTGGTTGAGTCCAATATTTGTTTGAATAAATTTTGTTGACAACAAATGAAGATATAAGGGGTCCTTTAAAGTTTGTTTTTCTGTCATTTTCACTAAAAACTATTTACAATTAATTGTTCATTTTAGTTTCACTGTTGAATGAAAACAAAGATGTTTTATATAATGAAGGTGCATTCATCTTTACTAGTTCGAATGTTTATTCTTAATAGTTTTTGTTTTAATGATGTTAGGTTGGAATCAGAATAATAACTCTTGTAGAAATACATATTGGGGAGGATAGTTCACAACCTTTCCAATTCTAGCAATAATAACTATTACAAAGATAACCATGGAGTTTGAAGAGGCACTGGCATGCTTCGAGGTGGCAAGTCTTTTCGTGGTTTAGGTAATTAGGGTTATGGAAGGAACACCTTAATATCCATTCATATGGATGTTCATAACCCCCAACTATGGAATATCCTTGATCTTGCTACACATGAATAGTTTAATCAATCCATTATTGAGCAACAAAACCCTCATTTTACTCCTAATCTTAATCATAACACCCATAACCCCAACCAGATTGAAAACAATATTATTATAAACCAACCTACTCCCACAACCTTCCATTCTCAATAATCTATTTGTTCTCATCCTCGTGATTTACTCATTTCTCAAGATCTTGTTCGTGGCCCCCAATCAATGAAAGTCATTTATTTATAATATTTTTAATCTTGAATGACTAAAATAAAGTTAAAAAATTAATATTATGAAATCTATAACTTAATATTATTAGTTGTAGTTAGTTACAAATAATTTCTACTTGAAAGGAAGACTATTTAAAATACTTTATGGTACATAAACAAGGGGAGAAAATATACAAGCATTTTTGCAACTTATTTTGCAAAAAAATGCTATATTTTGGTCTCTGTGCAGTACAATTTCTAAGATGTTTATTTGATCAAGATCTTTTTGTGAAATATCTCTCGATAATTAAGTATTAAATATCATTGTAATTATCTGAATAAAATTTCAAATCTAATTATACTAATGATTATAGATATTGTTGCAATCCTAGACTCATTTAAATATAAAGTTATCATCTACTAATAAATACTTCAGGATGATCATAATACTTTTTATAATAATAAATGAATCAAATTTTTGATCATTTTTTCGTATTGTAAAATCTTTTCTTTGATGAAAGACGTTCCAAAATTATTTTCTCAAGGATATCAATATAAAGTATTTATTGGTCTCAAAAACTTGTGCAATATGTATAATTATTTTATCTTCAATGTTCTCATATGTACATACCTATCTTGAATATCTTTTACATACAAGATTATTCTTGTACTTGATGTAAAAAATATTTAGACAATAGTAGGATTTTTATAACTTCAACTCACGTATTCATTTCAATCAATCCAAAGTATCTTCAATGTGTTATTGGTAAATTGTGGTGATCATATTGTAGGATTAGTTGCTTTCGACATTCAAAAGAGGTAATCTTCATCATAGGTCATTTTATGTGTAAGTTTTATATTGTAGATTTACTTTGCCGCATATCTTCTTATTTGTTTTCTCTTTCTCTTTTGCTTGATATTCGCTTGTTTCCATCTTCTCACAGATGATGTCATTTTACTAGAATCTGTTAACTTTTCTTCATTTGACCACATGTTATTAGTTAACCTAACTATAAACTATCATTTTACACTTAAGTCTAATCTTAGCTATTTACGATTAAACTAATTAGATTTCACTTTCACCTTTAAGATAAGCAAAAGGGTTTATTATTGGTGTACCATTTTTCAATGACAATAGAGACAAAGTACTTAATGTATGGGTGTTTACAAGTGGTGGATTTCAAGAGTTGTTCTTATGCATGTGTTGTTTTTTCAAGTTCAAATTCTTAATTTTTTAAAGGGAAACTCTATAAACATTTCCACAAAACCTTGGGCACATTATTGCGTAGAGATTTGATGTCCAGTAGTATAAATATTTGTCAAGTTCATGTTTTTTATCCAAAAAGGAGTTGTAATATCTTCTTGACATTTGGTGTTCATTGATGCAAGTTTTGTTGAAATCAATCTATAGGGGAGTCATATTTTCTATAAAATTTGTTCATGTATGTCTATCTTATGCATTGAATCAAATAAAATCTATTGTAGAGAAAATTTGTGTTGACCTCAATTGAAGTTGTGGCATGTATTAGTATTGGATTCTTGAATCTCTTATGGGTATATCTGTGTGTGTGTGTATTCCATGCATGTATGTCTATCTTATATATTGAATCAATCAAATCTATCATAGAGAAATTTGTGTTATCCTAATTAGTTGTTGCATGTATTAGTATTCAATCTCTTGTGGGTGTGCCCTTGGATTATATATATGTTAAATAATCTAGGTTAGGTACTCAAGGGTCGCAAAAGAACATTTAAAGTACAAGATTCTATAACTTAAAGTTAACCAAATCCATTCTGACTTTGCTATAGCTTGTTGTAAACCCGACCTTTGTCATATCCAAAAGATCCTCCTCTTGATAGTCAAATTTCACTATTCAAACCCTAAGTGACAAAGCCATCTATTTACAAAGTGCAACATTATGAAATGATGAACAAAAACATTCTTTTCGCCCGATATACCAAGGTCACCGAGAGCACAAGTTTCCCCTAAAAGAAACCGGTGACCATCAAATAAAATCATAACCTTTTGACTTGATGAGAATGTCGATAACCTGCCGATTAGGTTAATTATCTTAAGTGACCCCAAAATGCCTTTGTTCATTATTGATTTTCAAACCAAATCAATAATATTTAACCTTTCATAGATCAAATCAAGATAACCAAATGTTGACCATTCTAACATTGAAGATAGATGAAACAATAACCCTTCATATTAATGATGACCTTGATAACTAAATAGGATCCTTGCAATTTTATTCCTTTGAACATGCCTTTGTTTGCATATTGGATCAAGTGAAATAATCAAGTGCCTTTTTATCTATAATACCAAGGATGTCACATGTCAAAACACCAACTGTATGTATACCAAACATATTGTCCCCATATGTTGTCGCAAACATTGATGTCAGTGTCACTCAAAACACATAAAATAAATGCTACCCTTATAACCAAGCCAAAGGTCTTTAATGAATACCACACATGTATGCAAAACATATATCACCTGAATATGTATGTCACCTGTAGAAATGTGGCAAGCCAAACTAACCATGTCTTACTTATATAGAATACCTGAATATTTGTCAATACTAGAAGTGCCGCAAATAACCCTTGACATCAATGCCAAAATCAATGTCAAAGAGGGCAACAAACTCCCCCTTTGGCATTGATGTCAAACCTAAACCTGTATGGTCACCAATGCACTATCAAGTGTGACCAAATGAATCTCAGCAATCAAAACTTGTATGCAGAAATAAACCAATATGCAATGTGGAGCAACTGATTTGGCAATGTATAGCTGAACCTTGAACCTGTACCATTAGAAATCTGAACATGTATTGTATCTCAACTTTTCTCCCCCTTTTGACAACAATGCCAAAGGTGAAAGAGATAAGATAAACAATAAAGACCTGACCAAAGACCTAAGATTGTTGTTACAGAGAAGGTAAACATTGCCAGAGCTGCAGAGATAAGCATGAAAGAACAATAAAATATTGTCATCAACTTAGTTTTTATTCAATATTATCTCACAAATGCCAAACCAAGAAGGATATGGAATCTCGGTCAAAGCATAAAGCACTATTAGTGCCATAATCACTTCTGTCAAGATGATTAGCATGGTAGAAGCACAACACCAAAACATGATGGATATGTTAGAACACTGTTCAAGATAAATACTATCAAAGGAGCATGTGTAATGTCACCATAGACCTGAAATTATGATGCAAGAGAATAGAAGAAATCACATGTTGTAGAAAGATCAATGTCATCACTCTATAATAATGCATCATAAATTCATTGACAAGCAAAGAATAATTTGCATGAAGCTTGAACTAGGGGTATATAACATGCAAGAAACCTCCCCCTAAATCCTTGCTCATATGAGGAATCAATCGCCACAAACATTGTTGAGCCAGCATGAACAGAACATGAACCATCAGGAACTATAATGAAACCAATGCATCTAAACTTTGCTGAACAAATGAAAAAAGTAAGTCTGTATCAAATAACTTCAAAACATTGCTGATCAAATGAACAAATGAATCATGAACCACCATAAGCCAAAAACAAAACCATAAAGCCCTTCTAAGAAATAATCATCAAGTGACCTGAACCAAGCATGAAATGAGTTGATGAACCATGCCTGAACCAAGCATCAAATGAATCAATGTATCACTATTGTAATTGCCAAGACATGTATGTACCAAGGCCAAGACAAAGTACACTAAATTCTAAAGCAATCACTCCTTAATCACTGCATTCTGGAAGTATGCACTAAGAAAAGATAACCAGCTTGATTGTCATAGACAAATTAAGAACCTTCATGTGAACTACCAAGCATTGGTCATACTACAATGAAAAAACCATAGTTGTTTGCAACATTAAGCTCTCAGAAGAATCCATTATTGTCTTGTTCAACAAAAACATTTGCAGACCCATTTAAATCTAAAATGCACTATCTTTCACTAAAATCACTTGTACTGATATCAAAAAAATTGTTACTATCATAACATTGTCCAATCAAGCACAGTCATTTCCCCTTTCATATTTTGTATACTTGCCTATCAGGACAACAAACCTCCACTTTTATTATGAAGACAACAATTAGTCTATAACACTCTTCATCCTGAGGTCACTTTTATAAACATTGATCTATAGCAAAATTACAGAAACATGTCTGTGTTGTAGGAACATGTCTTTTACACTGGTGAAAAATGTTGCATAACTCCTTAGTTGTGTTGAAGAACATTAGAAGCATAACAAACCCATCCTGAAGTATAATAACATGATGATCAAACATATCAAAGGTATACACATGAAGATGACTACAACAGCAAGGTAAGAAGGCATGTGCAAGGCAAGCATGATACATGCACCAATGAAAAACCTCATCCTATAATCTTATGTCCTGATTACTACTTGTCTAACATCATGAAGATCATGTTCTGGTCACTAAAATTCCATCATGATCATGTTTTAGTAACAAACATGAGTTCCCATTGTCTGCAAGTCATATCACAAACACCTGACCCAAAAACTCCTAAAATAATGATGACATAGTAGCACAAACCAAATAAATTGTATTGACAAAATGTCTTTGAACCTATGAGATGAAGACCACTTCTTCATTATGAAACAATCATCATCAAATAAGAATCATAACAATTCTGTCATCACATACAAAAAACCAGTCACATAAAGAAGTTTGTTCTAATGTATATATAAGTTATACATCAAGTCTCCATCAAGGCTGCAACAAAATGAAGATCTGTCACCATAAGTCTCTTGTCACATTTCAACATTGCAAGACTATTTACCATGCACCATAAAAAAAATGTGAATTAAAGGCTTTGAAGCATGATGAAACACAAGATCATGAATCACAAAGGCATGCACTTAAGCTGCTATCACTGGTGTATAGACATCAATAATCCTGACTTTCTACAGCAACGAACCTCTTGAAACTCCTTGGGGCAAGAGATAGAACATTAGACAACTCCCCCTCACTCTAAGTTGTGTCTCAAGCAGTTTGTAATGTCTCTTGTGCAGCATGCACAAGATTAGGACTTCCTTCTTCTTGACTTTATTTTCTTCTCCAAACTAGTATAGGATCTTTGTTTTCCTTGTCCAGAACATTCACTTGCTTTTGCTTGAATATGCAATCTCTAGATGATTTCCTCAATCTTCCTCTACACCACTATGTTTTGTGCCCAAACATATTACACCTATAGCATAAAGTATTATAGTCTTGACCAAAAGAAAAATAGTTTCTTCTAGGCAATCTGTGAGTTTTTATTGACATACCTTGCATGCATCCAACAATTTCTTGTTAGATGGCCAACTTTATTACAATTATAACAAGCATTATTGTAGTCCTGATTTGACCAACTATAAAGACTTTTCTCTTTATTCCATCCAAACCCATTTCTTTTACAATCTCTAGCCCTATGACCATAAACATGACATGCATAGCAATAACTATGGAATTGAGAATAATTGTACCTCATTGTTTGCTTGGTGGGTAGAGATCTTGTGGACTTGATTGTCCTTCCTCCTTCACCTTCAGGAGCAGCATGATCACTCAAATCTACTTTCTTTCTAGGTGCCTTTCTTGCCTTAGAAGACTATCCTTCCTCTTATCCTAAGTATGTTGTGTCCTTATAGTGTTTTTGTTTGCTAAACATTTCATGCAACTTCCATGTACTCTCTTCAAACTCCTGATATCTCTTAGACAAGGCCTTGAGACCTTCATAATCTTTTCTCAGATTGACAATTTCTGTTTAAAATTTCAGACATTCAATTATTTTCACCTCAAGGTCAGATTTTTTGTTACATCTATTATTCTTTTTGCTTCCTCAATTTTAGTCTTTAGACAAATAATTAATTTATCAGATTCATCAACTTGACTCTTTAAGTTAACAACTTGATTTCTTGACTCTTCAAACTCTAAAGAAACTTTTGAAAAATCTAAACATACCTTGTCTTTGGAATCTTTTTCTTGTTGAAGATGGTCTTCTAGTCTCTTATTCTATTTTCTGCGTTGCTTGATTGTATCTAGGGAACACAAGAGTTCTCCTTCAACATCAACTTCACAATCATCTTCTTCAAACCCCTGTTCATCTTCACCCACAAAGAGATCTTTTTCTTCATCATCAAGTTTTTGTTCATCTATACTTACATAAAGTCTTTCTTCGTATCAAAACTCTCAACTACAAGACCATTCTTTTTATCAACATTTAGGGAAGACTCGTGCAACAACTCATCACATGACTCGACCGAGGTTTGTTGTCCAACCTTTTGTTTGGCCTCTTTCTTTTCTCTATTTCTTCTACACTTTCCCATTGTACTTCGCTATCAGGATCTAACCACGCTTGTTAGGCTTTTAAAGGGAGCGTGGCTCTGATACCACTTGTTGGAGTATAGGAAACACTGGGAGGGGGGAGTGAATCAATGTTTCAATAATCAATTTCAACTTCTTAATGATCAAAACACTTAAACTCTTTGCAAACGACAAATGTTCAGTTTCAAGAATATAACTATATGTGATATCCAACCTTTGCATTCTTAAACAATATGTAAAAATAAAAGAAACAACAAGACCAGAAATGCATCCACAAAAGAATGATAACACAATATTTTTTCATGAGTGGACAACCCTCATAGGGTAGAAAAACAACTCGATAAGCTTAATCAGAAAAATCACCAATTACAGAGCCTCACTGGCTTTTATGTCTCACTAACTACAAAATGCCTCACTGGCAATATAAGCCTCACTAGCTACAGATCAAACTTGTCTCACTAACATGATCTTATACAACACATTCTTGAAAAGGTCAAAAGAAGATATACAATATAGAGGGTTTCTTTGTTTCTTTACAATCTAGATCTTGACTGTCTCATTTCATTTGAGACTCAAGAATCACAAATCAATGTGCACACACAACTCAACTAATCAAGAAAGATTTTGCAATGATACATTGTTGCTATGATAGTGATATTGCAAGAATGTACAACTTCAACAATACAACTACAAAGTGTTTTCACTTCCATATTTTTATACTGTCTTACATCCTTTCAATTCTTTCTTCAAACAGTTTATACTTGTAACAGAATCAGTTCAACTGTCTCTAGCAGTTTCCTTTTGAATCAATAACTGTCAAGGTCAAGTGGTTGAATAGACCCATTTTGAGAAGATTAACAATGTAATCCTTGTGATTAGCAACCTTTCATAAAAACCCTTGTTCATTGTAAGAAGATCTTACAAAGATTTAATCAAAGTGATTACAAATTGTTCAACTTAACAAAGTATCACAAAGATTCAATAACCACGGCCTTTAACATGCTTCAAAGCATGGTCAAACACAAACATCTTCAAAACTATTTTCTAACCATAGTTTAAGAAACCCTAACTCCATTCATGCAACCGGGTAAGCCTTCATCTGTTGTTACAAACCCCAACCACAACCTTCATGGTTCACAACAAAGTTTAAAGAAGTTCATAAAACTATTGTCGTTATTGACTCTTAATTGCTTTTCAACAGAATAGGTAAGTGTGGTATATATGAACCAACAAACACCATTTCGAAGTCAAAGACTTCATAAAACAAACAACATATAATTTGAGCCTGAAGAAGCTTTATAGACTAATAGCAACCCATATGAAAGACCAAAGTAAAACTTCAATATGCACTCATAAAGGAAAGATATCACCTGAAGTTGCCGACAAGACAAGGGTTTTGTTGTGCCTTTGAGCTTCAAAAACAATAATAACTGCCAAGCTCCCATTTTCACTTTGTTACAGCTTACTGTAAACCCGAGCTTTGTCATATCCAAAAGATCCTCATGATAGTCGAATTTCACTATTCTAACCCTAAGTGACAAAGCCATCATTTTACAAAGTGCAACATTATGAAATGATCGACAAAAACACACTTTTTGCCCGATATACCAAGCTCACCGAGAGCGCAAGTTTACCCTAAAAGAAACCAGTGACCATCAAATAAAATCATAACCTTTTGACTTGATAAGAATGCCGACAACCTGTTGATCAAGTTAATTATCTTAAGTGACCCCGAAATGCCTTTGTTCATTATTGATTTTCAAACCAAATCAATAATATTTAACCTTTCATAAATCAAATGAAGATAACCAAATGTTGCCCTTTCTAAAATTGAAGTTAGATGAAACAATAACCCTTCATATCAATGATGACCTTGATAACTAAGTAAGTAGGATCCTTGCAATTTTATTCCTTTAAACATGCCTTTGTTTGCATATTGGATCAAGTGAAATAATCAAGTGCCTTTTTATCTATAATACCAAGGATGTCACATGTCAAAAAACCAGTTGTATGTATACCAAACATGTTGTCCCCATATGTTGTCTCAAATATCGATGTCAGTGTCACTTAAAACACATAAAATAAATGCTACCCTTATAACCAAGCCAAAGGTCTTTAATGAATACCACACATATATGCAAAACATGTATCACCTCAATATGTATGTCAAACTAACCATGTCTAACTTATGCAGAATACTTGAATACTTGCCAATACTAGAAGTGCCACAAATAACCCTCGACACCAATGCCAAAATCAATGTCAAAGAGGGCAACAAGGAGTTCCTAGGTTCGCATTTGTTTTTTATTATGATAAGTAGGGTAAAAGGGTATCAGTCCCTTACAAAGCTAAATAGAGAAATAGAGTAGTCAAGGCACCAACAAACCGTAACATCAAAAGGCCCTGGAACATAGAAATCGAAGCCTGTGGCACTATACAGACTAGAAACAGCTAAGAAACAACAAAAGCACAAAAAATTGTACCAAATTCCTACACAACAAATACAATATTACTACCTACTATTCTTTAGTAGGGAGTCCCATTCCATGGTCATAGATTTCAAATTCTCCTCCCAGTTTGAAGCTCCCAAAGCCATATGCTCTTTATTCTATTTTAGCTTTTTCTTGGTACCCTAAAGTTCATTATCTTATTGATGCTTTTGTTTGTTGAGTTCCTCCTAAAGAGAAACAACCCTAGAAACAACCTTCTTCACCATGTCATTCGTAAAGCTAGCCAGCTTTCCATTCCTCTCTCCAACTTGACCAATCTGTGTTGGTACATTTTCATTGTGTCGAATATATTGGCCAAGCTTTCTTGGCAAGTGTTGCAATTAATCCTCTTGTTATTCATTTCCTCCAAATTATCCATCCTATTTAGAATATCTTTGAGAGCATGAACACAAAAAGTGGACACCTTATTATTAGCCTTCCCAAGTTCACTCTCAAACTCACCAATATTCGAAGCAACATCTTCAAGTTCCTCCTCAATAAGGGGAATCAACCCTATGTCTTCATTCTCATCCTCATCAGTAGAGAGTTGGAGCTCTTCTTCCTCAACTTCCAAATAATCATCAACAAACTCTTCTTCAACCCTCTCACCAATCTCCTCCATCTCTACATTTAGTTCATCATCCCTTTCACCAACAGCAACAAAATCTTCCTCACCCTGATCTTCTTCCATAGTCATAACCTTCTCAATCTTCTCATTATCCCCAGAGTAATCAAAGAGGATTTCCTCAATTATGACCTCAGTGTTTTAATTACCCTTGCCATCTTTCTTTTTATGTTTAGGATTCTCATAACCAACAACATTTTTTGCCAAATGGGTAAATCTTCTAGCTGTAGTGATATGGGCATAAATATCATCCAAATTACCCTTAGCAGTAAAACTGACAAAACTAAAGTCAAGATTCATCCTGGCAGTAGCAAATTTAATCATAATATTTTTCTTAAAATTCTTCACAAGGGAGGCATCACCAACACCTTTGTCCTTCAAAGGTAGCAGGGTATTCTCGGGGGAATCTTCCAAATCTTTATGAGCAATATCTTTAGCCTTCAAAGTTGGATTAGAAGGCATAGGGTTTTTCTTAGGGTTATTCTTATCAATAGGGGTGGGGCTCTTACCCTTATTCTTCTTAGGGCTTTTGACAGAGGGAGAAGCAATATTGCACAAATTTTCCTTATCCACCTTAGCAGGATGGGTCGGTTCCTTCTCTTCAAAAGAGATTTTCTTCTTCCCTGTATACTCAGGGGATCCCTTATCCTAGGAAGGAGGGGAGACTTCCTTCTAACCAATGGTAGGAGTCGACTCATTATGAGCAACTTTGTTCTTTCCAACAATACCCAAACCCTTAGATAAACCAGAAGGACTAGGGTTATTCTTCTCACCAAACTTCAAACTAACTGGTTTTGACCCAACATTAGGAATAACCATCAAAGTAAGAAGAACATTATACTAGCATAAGGCATGAATTAAGCCCTGGTGCAAAGGAGGGTTAGCTCCATCCTTAATATAGTTTTCCAGGGAGGAAAACAAATAGAAACGGAAGCTAATATAATTCATATTATGAAGATGATCAAGGAGAGGGAAATGGTAGCCATGAACATTGGCATACCTCCGTTCCAACATTAAATACTTCATCAAATGGAAACTCGCCAGAGCCCATGGCGATGGAAGCACCATTCTATCATATCCATTTAGATGTCAGACTAGGGATTATTCACCTTCAAGGAAATTAAATCAATGAACTGTTAACTCATTTTGATGTCTGTGAACTTTCCTCCCTTTAGTGCTCAAACTAGTAACTTTAGCAATCAGCTCCTCCATAACAACAAATTTGATACCTCCCACTACTACCTCCCTATTTCTCCAAGAGTTAACAAACCAAGTAGTCATATTAACGTCATGCCCTCTCACAGTCTAAAAGAAAGAGGCAATCCCACCTCTCTCAAAAATATCCCAAAGTTTAGCATTTTTCTTAAGGGAAATGAAGGACATTGGTTCAATCCTAAGAAGTTGGCCTCCCATTTACAAAAGCCAGAGATAAAATTACAATTTATCTAGCTCATTGATAAGGGAAAGTAATTATGCGTGTGGGGTGTGGTCAAGTGGTTATGGCCACTTGGTTATCATGATGGAGATCGAAGTTCAAACCTCCCTGAAGACACACTATCTATGAATTGCTTGTATTCCATTGTTGTACCCGATTCATGGCTCCGATCAAAAGCGTTTACCCATGTTGAATAAAAAAACAAGCAAAAGCAATTATGAACTAATACTCCCCTTAAAAACTACCTTGAATCCGTTATCACATCAAAGAATTCTTCTTTAAGTTGGAAGATGTAAGGAATATCCGATGTCTACTCTAAGAAGAATCCTTCTTTTTTACCGCAATCGAATCCTCTTCTAGAGTAGCGAAAGATTTTCCTTAAAGAGACTTCAGAAGGTGTTGTCTTTTTGAACGGCATGAGAAGCCTTGTTAAGAACAAATCCAAAGGAGGCACAATTTGTAGGCAAAACCAATAAGGAGGAAGGAGCTTTCAGATGAGCATCCAAGTTCTCCCTTGGATTTGGAGGAGGCATAAGCTTCACTAACCAAACCATTTGGACCAATTAAAAGATGATGAGGTTAGGCTCCAACTCACCAAGTGGGTTTACGAGGAGCCAACAAACCTTTAATATTTGAACATGAACTTAATTTTTCATAATCCTTTAAGTTACATTGAGACACCATATGCCCATAAGCAAAACATCTTCATCTGAAATTGATTTTCTCAAAATCCATAGATTGTCTCCAAATTTTGTCACTAGTCTTTAGAATAATTTTTTCAAGGAATTCCTTTAAAATATCCATCTCCACACATAGTCAAGTAAAGGTGGTACAAGTTTTATTATTTATCTGTTTTGCAACAGCCACGAACTTTCCCAGGGTATTCCCAATAATTGTCAAACTCTAAGGCCCCAATATTGCAGCAACAAATATGGCAATCTCACCCATATACAAGCAAGAAAGAAAGTGTCCCTATAAGAGTCAAACAGGGGAGACCAAGAATTTATACATAGTGAATGTTCTCCAATTTTCCATGGACTTGATTGCAAAATAAAATCCATGTCCATAAATGATACAAACTCAAGGATAAAATAACCTCTAGCAAATAGGAAAATATATATCTCATCCTCAAAAGACTTCTTCCAAGACAAGGAAATCCACTCATGTCGATAGGCTAATTTAGGCCAAAAATTGAAGAATTTACATATAAGAGTGTGATCCAATAGAAATTTCTCCCTATCAACCATATCTACATCCATTATTACTTCCAAACTATGAGTAGCATGCTTAATATTACTAGTTGCACCTTCGCTGGAGTCTTTAAGATTCCCATCTAAATGTGGCAAGTCATACCCAACTATGGAGGTTAGAACTTGACTTGCAATGGAGAACCTAATAGCCAAAACCCTAAAACCAAAGTCAATGTCATTCCCTTTTGCATTCACCTTGTTCAAATGAGTAGAAACCACTTCCACCCCAAACTACCCACAAGTTATATCCTTACTACTGAGGTGAACATCCTTCTTCACAATTGCGCCTCTTAAATCCCCTATTAATGTGTGCAAGACCCCTAGTCTCCCACAACATGCATTCATAAACTTCTTCTGAGGAACAAAAACTTTAACAGGCACCAAGGATTTTCTCAAATCACTTAGAATGATGAAATCAAGCACAAATATAGAGCATCAAGGAATGAAGCATTTTCACATGGCAACAAGAGTTATAGCACGTGTGCGAGAGAGTGTATAATATCAAACCCAATTTTTAGTTATACAAATACACATACATATACATATATAATGTACATGTGTATATACAATATAGAAAAATATTTTCTATTTAAAAATCATATAAATAGTTTTTAGATCTAATATTTGATATATATATATTGTTTTGTGTGTGAGTGTGTGTGTGTGTATGTGTACGTGTATAGATATAAATGTATGTATGTATACATATGTATATCTAGATATATAATATACTAACTAAAAATTGAGGTTGATATTTTAATTGTACATAAGAAAGTGTATATGTAACAACTATTTGTGTGTGTACATATAAACTTTCTTGTGTTTATATAAAATAAAATGTCAAAACACACACATAAACGTCAATCAATGAATTATAGGTATAATACTTTTTATTAATAATTATGGCCATTTTTATAAGTTGTGGTTAGAATACACCGTCAAATATAATTTGTTTTGAGTTGTTGATTTTATAAATGCACATATTTGATTTAAATTTTCATGTGACATCAAATTCATATGTTGTGCTCGTGTTAAGACAATAATAGTTTCCAACATTTTAACCTATAAAGTATGCATTTAGAATGACATATTTGATATTTTCATACATTGTTGTATTAGATGAGTTGTGAAGTATTGGTAGCTAGTTTGCATATAAATTAGTAGTATTGAAAACAAACATGTCTAGCTAGTTTGCATCACTAGCTAGCCATCTTAAGTTTCAAAAACACTTTTGCATCATTAAAAATATTTGTTATCTATGTTTATTGTGTTTTGTAAGTACTCTTTTAGTGTTTTTGCTAGCTTGTGTTGCTGCAATTTTAAAAGTAAATATTCAACAAGCTAGCCAATATCACTTATGTATCCAATTGTCATCACAATTTGAACGTAATGTCTAACAAACATCTTGCACATTCCCATGTAATTTGAACATAATGTCTAACAAACATCTTGCACATTCCCATGTAATTTGAACATAATGTCTAACAAACATCTTGCACATTCCCATATAATTTGAACATAATGTCTAACAAACATCTTGCACATTCCCATATAATTTAATTTGTATTTGATGCTTCATTGTAAGCTGGATCATTATTTCATTGTATAACAATACCTTAACGTGTATTGTGCACTAAAATATTTAATCGTGTAATACAAGGTTAACTATTTAATTATCGGTCCTAAGAGTGTTCACATAAGGAGTCACATTGAGTTTTGAGATTTATATCTCGACGTACATCCAAATGAGGTGAATTTGCACATTTCAAGGTGATGCATCAAATTCCAAGGCCAACTGAAGGTAAAATCATTTAATATAGGGCTGTTGATCCTTATAATATGTATTTCAGGTGATGTATTACATTTTCACTTGGCATCACCTTTCTATATTCTTTCTTCCTATAAGAAGGTGGCCGAATTTCATTTTTTGACAACAAAAGAAGCGACAGTTTTTTAAAAGATCACATAAGATTTATTTTGTATCTAAAGAGTAAAGCCTTAATTGTATTGAAACTCTTGAAGCTATGATATAGTTGTGCTGTGAATCAATAAAATCAACTCATTGTGTAAATTTTCTGTTATTTGTTGTGCAGAGCAGTTGTGTGTTATCATTAGTTGCATTGTTAGAATCTCTTTAATTAAACTCTACCATCATGGCTATATCATAAATCAAATATTTGAAAACATAACTTGCCCTAACATTTTAATTTAACAAAACATAAGAAATTTGTATTGATAAATTAATTTTAAATAAACTTTAACCAAATTTGTATTGATAAAGAAATTTTAAATATATATAGAACTATAAATTACTGTTGACATTTCAATTTAACACAAAACATAAGAATGTTGTTCTCATAAAGATGTTTATAACATAGACAACCATACATGTATATGTGTAATTTAAAATTATTACAACATAAGAATGTTGTTTTCATAATGAAATTTGAAACAAAGCCCAATCACGTGTATGCATGTGTATGTGCATATACAAACATGTGTACAGAAAATATATATATATATATATATATATATATAGTTTCTAGACCACCTCATTACAAAAATAATTCTTTAAAGATGATTTTATCGTATTTATATGCTGTTAGTTTTTTTAAGCCAATCTTTGGTTTTTTATGTAACAAAATTCATTTACACTAAACTTTATTTTAGTTTTTAATATATTTTATGAAAGAATACATGCACATGTACATACACACATATGTGTGTACGTGTATGTACACACACACATATATATATATAGTTTCTAGACCACCTCATAACAAAAATGATTCTTTAAAGATGATTTTATCGTATTTATATGCTGTTAGTTTTTTTAAGCCAATCTTTGGTTTTTTATGTAACAAAATTCATTTACACTAAACTTTATTTTAGTTTTTAATATATTTTATGAAAGAATACACGCACATGTACATACACACGTGTACATGTATGTACACACACACACAGATAGATATTGATATATATATATATATGGCTTAAAAAAACTAATAGCATATAAATACGATAAAATCATCTTTAAAGAATCATTTTTGTAATGAGGTGGTCTAGAAACTTAAGGGATTTGAGTAGGTACTTGATGCAAGAGCATCTGGATTCACAGGGAATCATGTCACCAAAAAACATTAGTGGTTTATATTTTTAGTTTTCCCTTTAGTCTTGTGTGTTTATTATTTTTGTTCATATCAACTTGCCTTCTCAATAGGAGCTACAGGAAAGATGCAAGCTCTTAGGTGTTTCAAACCATCTGTAGCAGTGCTATAAAACATTATCATGTTGCTAAAGACTCAAACCAGGTTGCTACAAGATAGTTCTTGTTGTATATGGGCTTCTACAGGAAAGGCCACAGGGGCTGTGTGTAAAACTACAAAGTTCTGTATCATGCTACAGGAGCTGTCTCATTCTTCAGGTCAAATGTGTGTTATAAAATGCATTGCTTTGGTAGTGGCTGCGACAGAAACGTGATGTCTTAACGGTTGCTTCTGATTTTTAATGTTGGGTTGGACTATTGGCTAGTAGGATTATGTGTTAATGTTCCTTATGCAAAGTCAAATCAAAATCCAAAAGATATGGTCTGAGTTTAAAATTGCCAACTGCAGCTTTCTATCTAAAAGGAGCCTTTTATTGTCTTTTTCTAACTTGGTGTCATGGGTTGAGCAGTTACAAACAACTACTATTGCATTCAGCAATGTGATTGATATGCAGAGATCTTTCCCTTGATTTGTTGCATCTTTCTTTTACTCTTGGTGAATGATTGTCGGATTCTTGTTATTTTGGCAAACTCATATCATGCTTGGTTGTGACCTTTCACTCGCCCTTCCACTCATGGCATTTGACCTAGCCCTAGCAAAGAGAGTTTTGCATATTGTTGAATGTTTCCAGTTATTGCCTATGGCTTACATGGGTTTCCTGTGCTCTTTCTCGGTCGTTTGGAATGATTCTCAACCTTCACATTTGTTTTCCTAGCGACTGCATGAGAGCTGTGAGCATGTTTCTACTTCTATTGAGGTCGTGTGTGGATGCCCTACGGGCTGGCAACGAGATCTGTGAAGAAGCCCAAGAGCTTCTTGGAAGTGACTATTGTAGAGAAAACAGGGTGGACGACTCTGTTCAGAGAGGGAAAAAACAATAACATTAAGCTCCAAGGAAAAATAGAATAGATGATGCAGAAAAGAATACACGGGAGATAAACAGAGAATGTTGATGACAAGCAGAACAAGAGAATGAAAAAAAGCAGTGAAAAGAATTGATAGAATCTGATATGCAAAGAAGGTATTGTTTCAAAACACCCAATTGTATAAACTATAAAGGGCTGGCTACAAAAGCTTCCCTGCAGTCCCTGAAGTTGGAGGGTCAAAGTTTTAATAAGAGAATACATGAGCAAAATTGAGTCATGAACCCTTGTGGATAATGTCTACACAAAGGAAAGTAACAAATCATTTAACCAAACACGTTGCCCTCAGGTCAAGCACCCACCAAATAGATTGCCCTTGTAATCCATTTGATATCTTGGATTAAGATCAACATAAAAAGTCATCCTCAATCAAAGCATCTCATAGGTCAGAGGTGTAGTAAGCTTTTCGAGATCCTTGGTTGTTTGACTAGAAGAAAGTGGAGAATTCTACCACTAAGCCTACAGGCAATGCTATCTCCTTCCTCTAGCGAAACTTCAGCACAACATGCAAGTTTCAAGAGTTAAGATCTATACATTCAAGCATCTAAGGCAGAAATAAGAAATCCCAACTTAAATTCATCTACCAAGCTAGAAGAGTTGATGTTGCTAACGTGCAACACAGCTTCAAGGCAATTCTTGAAGCTACCATGTAACAAGAGGTAATGAGGATGGAAAACAAACCACTCTTATAGGGAGTTCTAATTGTACTCGCATCTTGGTATCTATTTATCTAGTGTCAGGTCTATCTTATGTTACGGTTTAATATCGAAAAATTTGTTCTCTTCTTACACTAGGTAATTTTGTTGTAGTGGCATCCTACTGATGGTTTCTACTTTGTATCTAGTGTATCCCTCCAATGGTGCAGGAAGGGTCATTTTCAGTCTTAGGTAATTTTTGGTGAATTGGTACAATCCACAATTTTTGTTAGTGTGGGGATTGGTGATGGATTTGATCCTCCAAAGTCCCTGTCAGTACTTTCTGTATATTGGAACTCTGCAGGTAATACATTATATATTTAATTTTCATCAAGCAAAAACAACAAAGCAACCAACAATCTAATGGAAATCCACGAGATAAATTGTCAATGCAAAATCATCTTTGCTAAAGAACAATTTATCTTTTCTTGCTCTTAAACATGTCCATATGGTAATCATAGGAAAATAAATCTATCAAAAAACATTTGACATCAACCACAAACACATTTTGCAAAAAGGGATATGTAAGAATCAAAAATGGTCCTTGGATTCAGAAGGAAAAGATAGTCCTAGTCCATGGATATAACCTAGGGTCGTGTATTGTGCAAAGGTTTCATTGACATGATATAATGTAAACAAGGAAAGGATCTAAACTTGCTCAGTCAACATATCCATTTGGGTGACTGCTTTTAAGTAACCGTTAACATCCTATTCCCTACTCACCTTTGGCCCTTAACACTAAAGCTAACAAACCAGAACAATCACTTAAAAGATATATTTCATGAATTATACCATCCCTACACCAAAATCTCCAAATAAATTAGCAAGCAGACAGCAAGGTTAATATTTTTCAAGGGATTGTAGCTATAAATCTGAGTGGGACTTGATGAAAAACCTTGTGTATCATACCAACTCTATGACATAACTTTCAATTCCTGGGTAACAAAAGATCAAGGTCGTTCATTCTAAAGAATAATAATGAAAAGAATCATAGAAGATCCCTTTCTCATGGGATCACATGTTAATGGTCTTTGCAATTTTATTTTCTTATGTCAGACAACACTACTATGAAATTTGTACATTCAAATACACCCTCATTTTCAGGGTCAAATGCAGTAGTTACATTTAGAAGTTGCACCCACATTTGCCCCCTTTCATGTCATTCTACAATCATCTCCTCAAGGTTTACCAATGCTACGAGCATTGTTGCTTATTCTTAAGCAAACCTAAACTGCAACAGCCCCAATGAGGTTGAAAACATGATAAATCCTGAATGTCAGATGAAAAAGTGCAGGGAAATGAAGTCATAGACCATAACCTAAAAGCAATTTCAAGATAGAAAAGCCATCCATAACAAGATAGTGTTGCAGCTTTGTAATGTCCTAGGGCAATTGAATTTCAGAGCTAGGGTTTTTTTACACTGAAAATGTGTTGCTAAACACCCAAGAACTCAGAATTTGAGGCACGACATTACAGTAACAGAAGATTAATCAAACTCCCACTGTAAAGAAACAAATCAGAATTACCACTGTTGCTAATTACTGCTGTAAATCAGAATACCTATGCATAAGGGATTTCCTCACAGCCAGAATTACACAATGGATAACAGATCTGAACGATTGTAGTATCAGGTTTGAAACTCTCTAAAGCAACACAGACTATTACAAATGACTTCCAGGTCTTCAATACAAAATATATGACATGAAATGGTAATACTAGCAAATACACAATCATACGGAACCCAGAAAATGGGTAATTATTGAGAGCTGATGGCCGACAATGAACAGTGTATTCCAAACCAGTATGGTTGTTGAGTGAAATACATACTCATTCATAACCTGCTCGATCTGTCTGTAGCACTCCTCCTCCACTCTCATGAGTATATTCAGACCTGGTGTGATTCAGATTGATAGAAATCTTCAGCTCTGTTGAAACGCAAATACAATCTGGAAATGCTTGGCAGTATTATTCTGGAAGGTCAGGCCGCAGGCATTTCCAACAAACACGATTCTTCTGGCGTATTATGCTTTGCTGGTGTCGCAGACACCTCAGCAAAGATCTCCAAATCGCCACTATGATAGCCCCCACCCCGTGTGGTAGTTATGATGCTCTCGAAATCTGGATCACCTGGGCGGCCCAATACAGTCTCTTAGGATGTCTTCTAGCTCATGCTCAGCTTGTTTGCCAATCCGGGATGATTCTCTGATACATGACCTTGTGGGGAATTGATAACAGTGATTTGCTAGTTCCTCCTGTGTCAACAGTCCACTACAATATGGAATTTTAACCTTGACTCAACAGTGACTCCAACTGGACAATCCACATGATGAGGAAATCCTGAAATATCAATGTTAAACTCAGTTTTGCACAATACAAATTCCTGAATGTAGAATTTGCGCCAAGACAACCAAAGTAGGGGTTTCATCCTACCTAGCAAGCCCAAATCTTGAGATATTTGTCTCAAGTAGCCCAACGAGTAGATGCGAACAGCAGTTTTTAAACACCAAATCCGATGCCTTCTAATAACAAGAGATTCTTCCTTTATACCTGTCCGCCCAAGGTGGAGAGTACAAAAAAATGGTGCCAACCAAGCATAATTGTAATTTGAAAAACTTTTATTATTATTATTTTTTTTAATTAATAATATTAATGTTATTATTATTAACATAATTATATTATTATTAATATATTGTTTAAAAACACTTTTTAGTATATTAAAATAATATTTTCATTTTACCCCAGCGGAGGGGACATGACAGTCCTCCTGCCCCAAATATTGCTTGTCCCAAGCACTGTCAACTTCGGAAACACCACCCCCTTCAGGCTGAGGTAGTGTCTCATGGAATGAGACTTGTCGATCTTGGGCACTGCTCCTATAAATTCAACAATGAAAAATAAACTATCCCCTTTAGCAATAATACTCACTAATCCTGGCATCCTTATTGCCCTTGCCTTCTTAATGACCTCATCATCATATGTGTAAGCTTCAGCACCATGTGCAATCACCTCTCACGGAATGTTGATATGAAGTTTACCAGAGGATTTCTAATTTCTGACCGTGCTATCCCACATTGTCACCTCATTAGACCAAGAAGACTCCTCAGCACTTATTGGTTTAACGCTATCTAAACATGATACAGTCAGCTTAAGCATCTTGTCATGGCTGTCACCTTGCCTGCTTTTGCACAGAAATAAAGATGCAATAGCTGGAAACCTCCTCGCATAAAAGTCAAATACCTCTTTGAAAACAAATGGTGGAAATTACATCTTCCATGAAATCAAACTTTCCTTAGTGGCTGTCCCAAGTGTGGGAAAAGTTGAGTGTAGAAAACAGCAATATTGAGATGGAAAATAGCACTTATAAGGAACCATGTATTATAACTCTTTTATCTCCGAGATTCCAAACAGCCATGCTAGAATGATGATCCTTCCCCCAAAGGTCCTATTTTGCTAACACTTCATAGGGTGGCCATCTTTGGTGTACCACCATGAACAAACTCAAAATGGACCAAACATTATCATAGTGGAGTATCTTACCTTGCAGGGAATCCTTATCTTTCTTCATGCATTTGTAGTGTCGTAAATTGTCGCCACTTACAATTTCACACTAGGTTTGACGCTCGTTTCAACATGAATGTTTGTCTTTGCCTTATGAAATCTTATGTATGCACATTTCAGTACTTTTCTAAGAGACTAAGACTCAGCCCTTGGACATCTGACATTTCAAGAGTCCTGTTAGGGTAAATAGATTTTACCTTGCTTAAGTTTTACTTAGGCTTAAATAATTAGTTTGGGAAGGTATTCACGTTAGGGTAGTTTTATCCGTTAAAAGATTACCCGTCATATATTTTCTTGCCTTTAAAAGGCTGTACAATATGTAAATTATTCATCTCAATTTATTCACTCTTGTTTGGTGAAAGAGCCTGTGTGCTTCTCTCTATTTTGTGAAGGTTATTTTCTGCAAATGGTGCTCCTGGGAGGTGGATGACACCAACATGGTATCAGAGCCAACCAATTTGCAATCCTTCCTTGAGAGTTTTCATCAAGTGTTTGAGATCGCTTATTTTTCCAGCATTTGAAATTTGTTAAATTTCAAAGTTGCCTCATTATCGATTATTCATTTACCTGTTGTTCGTGATTGTTGAGAACGTTTTTTTTTTTTTTTCTGCTTGGTGGCTATGATTGCCGCATTTGTTCCCAATGATGGTTGTTTGAACTACATTGAAGAAAATGGGAGGTTGATTCTCAGTTTGAAGAGGCATTTTTGTGAAGCGATTTGTTGGCAGTCTTTGAGGCTCGAATTTGAGCAGTGAAGGCATGTTTTTTTTGAGGTGTTGAAGCCCGATTTGGCACATTAGCAGGATGCATATAACCTCTACAAGGGGTGATGTTTTTGGAGAAACATTGGTTCCTGTCGCGTGAGAAATTGGCACTGCCCAGCGCGTTTTTCAATGTGAAAGGTGCAGATTCATTTCAAAGAGCTTGGCGTCCTTGTACACAGGCTCGACACCTATCTGAGGAAAGCACATTTGTCCACCAAGGGGCGGCACTTCTCTCCTCTATTTTGGTGTGATTTTCTCTGATTGGAGGCACAATCTTGACTGAAGGCCGCACATATCACAAGACCAGTAATTTTGAAGAGGCGTGAATTTTTTCCTGCTGGAGGCGTGCTTCATTGTTCTCCTGTTGCGAATGAAGGCTGATTCAACAATTTCTAGCGCCAATTTAGGGTTACTGTGGGATGCATTTGCCGCTGCATTTTGAGGTGACTCGTGCCATTTGTGTGCTGGCGTGAATTTCTAGGAAAGAGGCGTTTATCTTGGCAGAGGCGTTTATCCTCACAGAGGCGTTTGTCTTGGCTTGAGCACATTCTTTGGCCACAGATTCCACTACAACAGCGGTACCGTGATAGCTCTTTGGCCAATATATGGTGAGAAAAACCTTCTTATTTATTAAGTTCTCAACCAAATATTAATTTAGGGTTGCGTGAGTGGGACCTCGCGGCTTCTTTTGGGCATAGCAGGAGCCCGCGGAAATATATTTTGATGCTTATACTTTATCTATCATGAAGTTTGCAATGAAATATTTTCTATTAGGATTTGCGTGGTGGGCCTCCTTTGTGTTTCGTTGTTGAGCATTTCTTCTGAGATCCTTTATCCCACATTGCTCCTATTGAGGCATTATTTGCCCTTCTTATATGCCAGCACTCACAAAGCATTGTGAAGTGATTGTGACGGCTTACGGAGTCTTTGCTTGGAGAATTGGTGCTTAGTTTGGTGATTGATTGGCACGATTGCCATCATATTTTTGCAACATTTTGTTGCGTATTTTTCACTCACTTGCAGAAGGTGGTCACATGGATAACCTAGAGCTTAATCCAGCTCCCTCATTTTTGCATTGAGCCCCCATAGGCGACTTTTCTTTCACGGAGCATATCTTGAGCATCCGGAGTCCGTTTTTAGCATTCCACATATCATCGGAAAGCTGACTTCGCCAAGCTCGCAATGGTATAGGTAAATCTACCTAATTTTGCTAATATGAAGGCTTCATTTGCAGTATTTGGGAGTTTCTAATTTTGTTGTTGGAGGTTAATGTCTTTGTAATTTTGGAGATTAGTCATAGTTCACTATGGGGTTTTCAGTTCATCCTATTGTGATTATGTTGAAAAGGGGAAATTATAAACAATGGAGAGATGGTCTAATAAAACATCTTAGATGGCTTCATTTGTTGCCACATTTGTATAATCTAGTTCCCCTTCCTGGTACTGATAGTAAGAAATTTGCATGGAATTGCAAAAGGGATCATGTCCTAGGAGTTATTGCAATGCATATTGATGATGCCACTTTGAATGCTATTGATCATTTTGAGTGTCCTCATATTCTTTGGACTAAAATTTGGGAAATACATGGAGATCCTGATACTCAGTTATTCCCAGATGATCTTGTTTCAGATTGTCTTGTGCCTCTTCATTTTTCAGACAGGATACCCTATGATCATGCTACTATGCAGGAGTTTGAAGCTTTGGAAAACTTTGAATCTTCAGATGAGGATGACGAGGGTTCTTCAGATGCTCCTTCTTCTCCATCAAGGACAGTTGATGTACCTTCACCTTCAGTGATTCATTGTGCAGAGTCATTGATTAAGGCTCCTATCATTCCTGTTCAGCAGGACCATTCATCTTTTGGTGGTGATTCATTGAGCACATCCAATGATTCATCACAACCAGTATCTCATTGTCTTCCTGATTGGGATTCTTATTTGTCGAACATTGGTTCATTGTTCGTAGAATCTCATATTTTTGACTTGGAAGACACATTTGAGGGTATATCCCTCCTATTTGATGATAGTTGTGATACAACTGTTGTCACTCCATCTTTGTCTTTGGAGAATGTTCAAGATCAGTTTCCAGTGGTACCTTGTTTGTTACCTTCTATTGTGATTGGGCATGTTCCTGATTGGTTCGTGACATCATTTTCCAAGGTCTTGCAGATTTCAGAGACATCATCATACATTTTCATGCTTCTTTCTTTCAATTCCTATCTGGAGTGGGAAGCATACCTGCATCTATACATGGTTTTGTTTCTTCCAAAAGGAACACAAGTTGTTTGTCGACATTGGATCATGTTTTGTCTTCAGGCACTTACCATTTTTGCAGGTGATTACACATTGTGGGGGGGCTACATAGTCTCTCTCTTTCCCTCTAATGGGAGGGGGCATTGATTATATACATGATGTATGTAGTACTTGGGGGCATGTGATTAGGTCCTCCATCCACCATGCATCATTTTTTGTTTTCTTTCTCTCTTTTGGGGAAGGGTTTTTTCCCACAGGGTTTTTCTCCTTTTCTCAGGTTGTGAGAGATTTCTTTTTTGCATTGTAAATGGATACCAAACATGGTTGTGTAGCCGGGACACATATTGCATCTTGATTTTGCATAATAATTCTCCCTAAGTTGCACTTAAGGGGGGGTGTTAGGGTAAATAGATTTTACCTTGCTAAACTTTTACTTAGGCTTAAATAATTAGTTTGGAAAAGTATTCCCGTTAGGGTAGTTTTATCCGTTAAAAGATTACCCGTCATATATTTTCTTGCTTTTAAAAGGCTATACAATATGTAAATTATTCATCTCAATTTATTCACTCTTGTTTGGTGAAAGAGCTTGTGTGCTTCTCTCTATTTTGGGAAGGTTATTTTCTGCAGATGGTGCTCCTGGGAGGTGGATGACATCAACAAGTCCAAATCACCAAGACACTAGTGCCTAGCGCTAGGGTCCTGCCAGTTTGGCCCTAAAAGAACTTATTTGAATGTCGGCCTTTTGACTTAAGTGATGCACCTTGTCGGCCTCAACT
Source organism: Cunninghamia lanceolata (assembly GCA_027924645.1). Lineage (NCBI taxonomy): Eukaryota > Viridiplantae > Streptophyta > Pinopsida > Cupressales > Cupressaceae > Cunninghamia > Cunninghamia lanceolata. The sequence continues at coordinate 1,291,827 of BSBN01000497.1, read as the reverse complement.
CAATTGGGTCCTCGAAAAGTAAATGGGATTCATATATAAACTCTCTCTCCCTCATTTACACACATGATGATTTCTCTCTAACAAGCTCTCTTTCTCTCTCTCACTATCTCTCTACAAGCTCTCTATTTCTAAAAATTATTGTTGTATGCACTAACCCTTCTTGCAGGCCTTTGAGGAAGCTCCTTCCTCCAACTCCTTGTGGATGATTCATGTTGCAACATCAATCAATTAGGGTTTCATGCTCATGGTAACTCTATTTCATTGTATTGGTTTATTGCAGTCTTTATTATATGTTTTGCCTCTGCTCATCGCGAGCACACACTCTCTATCATCACTATCATTGTTGTTGTGGAGGTGGGAACACCTACCCAGGGTTTGACTAAGGCAAGCCCCTATACAACACAACCATTTTCCCTCTTTTATGTGTGCAGATTCGAATTAGGAGTTTCAGGGACCGATGAGCGACAGGAAGACGGAAGTAGCAGCGATTGTCGCTCACAGGTTTCCTCAGCACAGAAACCCTAGGACACTAGCGCCTAGCACTACGATCCTTCCAGATATGCCCTTGTTTCTAGTTACAGGCCCTGTCTATCCTACTCATTCCCGATCTGCTTCTTGTTTCGGTACGGTTGATCTGTAACACTTGTAAGTTGTTTGTTATGTCCATCAGCTCACTTGTAAGCCTAGATCTTGTTATTATCAAAACCAATCTCCACTATTACAACAAAGGAACAGAGCCCAGACAACTTGGCTCTCCCTTGAGGACTATAACCAAGCGTACAAGTCTTCGTCGGCTTGTGTTCTAATGTTGGATAGGAAAGATTGATCTAGTTAGTGTATAATGATTAGGCCCTCTTTTCTATCTTACAACATTGCATGGATTGGTTTTTCTAAACAGTCATCTCCATTCTTTTCATTTCGGCCATGCTTGGGACTCCATTCAAAATGCCTAGGAGTATTACCTCCTTCCCATCTGCTTTGAATTTGAACTCCATTGTTTGGTAGTTTTGAGTGACCTCTCAAAGTGAGTGCAACCATTGCACACCCAAGACTATGTCTATGTCACCCAATCCTACAACGTAGAGATCATCCTTAATTTGATACCTTCCCAAAAATAAGTTGGGATGTTGTATCCGTCCCCTACAAGGAATAATATGGTCATCTACAAGCATAACATTAAACCCAACAAACTCTTTTGTATCCAAACCTTTCCTAGAAACCAAATCCATGTCTATAAAATTATGAGTAGCCCCGCTATCAACCAACACTATTACTTTGTGACCCTGCAAGACTCCCTGTACTCTCAAAGCATAATACTTGGGTGCCCCAAAAAGTGTAGAAAGAGTGCCTCCTAGGATCTCTTCTTCTACTTTGCTCTCGGACTCTATCTCATCAATCATTGCCTTAGGCTTGATTCCTTCAGTCTCTAACTTCCCTACGGAATGAACCTCTATATAGTGTATTTGTCCCTTTCCCAAGCATCTATGGCCTGGCTCCCATGGCTCTCTACAAGAAAAGCACAACTTCTTCCCTTGAAGCTCATTCTTAGTTTCTTTGACCTTGTTTGGTTTTGGAGGTAATGCTATTGGTTGAGGGGTATCATTTTGGAAGGGTTTCTTATGCTACTCCGTTGGTGCACCCTTGGGGTAGAATTTGTTCTTGGTCGCCAAATCTTCCAATTTCAAGGCCCCTTGAGTCGCATCTTGTAGAGATGCAGGCTCAAAAGCCTTGACCAAACCTTGAAGTGACTTCGATAATCCCTCAATAAACAAAAACATGAGTCTCATCTCTGTAACATCTGGCACCATGACCGAAACCCTCTGAAATTCTGCTACATACTCCTCTATTAAACCACACTGCTTCAACCATGTCAACTCTTTGAAATACATCTCCGAATTCTTCCTATCAAATCTATCTATGAGCCTTTGTGTAAAATCGGCATATGTTGCAATATGTTCATATTATTGATTAGTCCATGATGCCACCACTCGTGTGTTGTTCCGTCCAAATGAAGGATGGCAAACTTGATAGCTTCATCTTCTATCATAGGACTGAGTGAGAGGCATGTGTCTTTTGAACCCAAGCCCTTGTAGTGACCTTCCTTGAACCATCAAAAGTTGGAAGTGTCAACTTACTCAATCTCTGCTATAGATCTCTGTTGCTCTGTTGCATGGGTTGTCTTCCTCTGGATCCATTCCTAGCATTATGGAATTGTATGAATGGGATATTGCATCTGACATCCGGATCAAGTCTCGAATACTCATCTACACAAGAACTGAAATCATTTGTCGTTGGGATTGGCTCCTCTTCCTCTCGTGGTAGCTCAACTCTAGGCAAGAATGTAGGCTATGTGGGTCGGGGTGTTGCTCCAATCGGAGCCCTACTGTTATTTGTGTGAATTTCAGCACCATTCTGATTTGAATTACTACCTTCTACTCCATTATTTTGTGCAAGTCTATTAGAATTATTCATGTTCCGCATCAGTTGGATGAGCATTTTTGCTGTTTGTTCCAGCTATTGTAACATTTGTTCCTGCCTTTGCGCCATTTCTTGTTGTATTTGCATGAAAGCTCTCCACTCATCCTCCCGATCTGCCATCTTCTTACCTCTGCCTCCAATTCCAACCTGTTGCAATGCTGCCTCTAGCTTCTTTTTCTCTCTCTCCAAAGCCAGCTGATCCCTTTGGATCAACTGCATAAACTAGATACACCCTCAGGCTGGCAGGACAGTCTGCTTTGATACCACTGTAATGTCCCAGGGCAATTGAAATTTTGAGCTAGGGGTTTTTTACATTGAAAATGTGTTGCTAAACACCCAAAGACTCAGAATTTGAGGCACAATATTGTAGTAACAGAACATTAATCAAACTCCCACTATAAAGAAACAAATCAGAATTACCACTGTTGCGTATTACTGCTGCAAATCAGAATATCTATGTATAAGGGATTTCCTCACAGTCAGAATTAGACAATGGATAACAGATCTGAATGATTGTAATATCATGTTTGAAACTCTCTTAAGCAACACAGACTATTACAAATGACTTCCAGGTCTTGAATTGAAATTTCAACAGAGACTTGCAGATTTCAGTCTTCAATACAGAATATATGACATGAAATGGTAATACTAGCAAATACACAATCATACGGAACCAAGAAAATGGGTAATTATTGAGAGCTAATAGCCAAAAATGAATAGTGTATTCCAAGCCAGTATAGTTGTGGAGTGAAATACATACTCATTAATAACCTGCTCGATCTGTCTGTAGCGTATTCTTATGAGTATATTCAGACCCAATGTGATTCAGATTGGTAGAAATCTTCAGCTCTATATGAAACGCGAATACAATCTGGAAACGCTTGGCAGTATTATTCTGGAAGGTCGGGCAGCAGGCGTCTCCAACAGATACGATTCTTCTAGTGTATTAGCTTTATTTATTGGTTCTTAGTTGTAGGGTAATTTGTATTAGCTTTTTAGATAATGTGGCATTATGCATGCCATGCGTACTTAACATATCATGAAATTATAGGGAAGTTATTCTTACATGTTTTGTATAGGAAAACTTGTTTGATTGGGCAGCAACTATAACTAGATATTAGCATCCTTTTTGAATAAATAGCTTGTTTGTCTTATACAAATTAAAGTTCCAGTTTCTGTTTTAGCTCTCTTACCATTTCCCTCCCTTCTCATTCCCTCAAGGATATACAGGAGCAAAGAAAACACCAAGAACAAGACAAAAGCTCAAACCTCTAAGATATAGACCTCACCATCTTGGTGGAGGTTGATGAGAATACTTAGGTTTGAACCACCTTCATTCATGAGCATGTACCAATAGTCAATTGTGAAAACTTCCATCTATACATGCCATCTATGTTGGATGAAAAAGAGCAAAGACAACTACTACCCTCTATTGTAGAGCTAGTCTTGGATATGTGAGGGGAATTGAAAGAGGACATGGTTTTGCAAAAGGTTGTCAGCGAGGTTAAAAAGGGCCACAAGACTTTTGGCAAGGTGGCATCAAGGGAAAGACACCAAGGAAAGCAAGATGATACCTCACGGGGAAAGAAGGAGAATTTTTCCCACATCTTCTAAACCACTAGGATTTTGTGGGAAGAAAAGCCTCCTAAAAGAGGGAGGTATGATCCATAAGGATCTAGAAAATAAATCATTTCATGAAGAAACTAAGAAATCCATGAAAAGCAGATATGAAACAGACATCATTTTGTACAATGAAGAACCTCCAAGAACAACAAAGTGGCAATTGTGTTATTGTCAAGGCAGTTTTGCATGTGACAGCAGTTGTGCATGTGTCAAGGCAAACTATGTATGTGGCATAGCGATTTTGTCTTGATGCATGTAGTGATTTAGCCCTGTTGATGGATTTTTTACGACCACAGCAACATTAGGATAGAGACACGGGGTGTTCTATCCTCTCTTGAACAAAGCTTCTCAGACGCTTAACTTCGTGATCGAATGAGACTGCTCCAAGGTTCCTTTTGTGTCAGGTCTTGGCGGGCGTGGAAAAAGCTCTGTGGAATGATGTGATTTGCTGGTAATCACAGGGCAGACTTACGCGCGAGACTCGGTGTTCTCTCAAAACAAGGAAGGAAAAGACTTGGATTTCACTATGATTTCCGGAGGCAAGGCTTGGATTTCTCAATCTATTGCAAGGAAAAGGTTTGAATTTTACAGCTTCTTGCAAAGGGAAGATTTGGACTTCTTAAGTTCTATCTCTACGAACAGGGGAATGATTTATCAATAAGCCCTCTATGAACTAATCCTACCATGGATCTAAAAAAATGCAAAATGAGAGATAAGGGTTCAGGAATCTAATCGATGGAGAGGACTACTGCTGAAGATAGAAACTAGAACCATGCTTCTGCTTCGTCATGAGGCAACAACTTAGATAGAGATGGTGCTATCTTCTGAGGGGAAGTGAGGATTTTCAGACTACTCCTGCAAGAGACATGAAACTAAGATATGCAGCAACAATCGAAGTTAGACTTGAAATAAGTTCAGACCAACCATACACTGCGATTTGCAACCCACAGATCACAAATGGTGTGAACAATCAGTTTCAATCATGCATCAACAATAGCAATCTCCACCATTCTAACTAACAAAGCTAAAAGATAAAGGAAATGAAACAACTTCAACACTTGGTGCTTAAGATTTGCTTGGAAGGAAACAGAAAAACCATGTCATGATCCAAAGAACTCTATAAACACCAATCCACAATGTTCATATTATTGATTTGGAAGATGTTTCTACAACAACCTTACTGATCCTTTCAAGTTTTCTGCTCCAAGAATGGAGTGATACAGAAATGAAACTATCTAGCTAGGTGCTCTAAGAGCATGAGAAACATGTATGAAAAAAAGAGGCCCTTCAAATGAGGCGCCCCAACCTTTATATAGGCAAGCAAAGTACATAGGGGGAAGAGGAAATCTAATTTCCTCGAAATTTGTGCCCAGGTCAGAAACCCTAAAGGTGGTAGGTGGGGTCATTAGAATATGCAAGTAGATGACTGCCACCTATCCTTGGCGCCCATGCTGACTAGGACTCCTGGACAGGACAGTCCTATTCCTCTAGAACTTCCTCCTGCTCCTTGGTCTTTGCCTCCACGAACCTGGTCAAGACAACTTCCAACTCCTCCATAGGAATACTAGGCATGTTCTCCAACCTGAATTCCATGACTGACAAGGTGGTGGCACAAGCAGTGAGAACATTCTCCCAATCCGCCCTCAACTCCTGGATACTATTCATGAAGATCAGGAATGAAGACGCATCCTCGAGATGAGACCCCTGGGTAGGATACTCAGCCCTGAAGTATATGTTCTGCATCTTGTCTCTCAACTCCTCCAAGTTAATGACTCCATCCTGTGCTACTTCCAGATCGAACCAGGCCTCCATGGACACAAGGATTTTGTCCTGGATTTCCCTCAACATGGCGTGGGCCTGGGTAGTGTCACCTTCAATCTTCTCAAGATTATCCCTTTTCATGACCAAGGCAGAGTACCAACTGAGGAAATCATAGACTGAATTTGCTTGTATTACCTTGTCTCGAACCAAGTCCTGCTTCGGAGTGTTCATCAGTGCCTTCAGTCTTGGGATGGTTTCCTCCTGGACAACAGTGAATTGCTAACAGAATTCCAGAATTGCCTGAGTCCTATCCATGAGTGCAGCAACTCTTCCGTACACTTGGACGAGATCCTCTATAAACTTATGAGCCCTATCCGAGACCTTCTCCATCCATTCCTTCGCTACATGAACAGCCGATCTCAACACTTCTAAGTCTGCTAGTGAATCCTTGGTTATGCTTGCATGTTGGGTTGTCACTCCTTGGGCAAACTGTAATGGGCCCATGAGATGCTGGATGTACTGCCTCAATTCTTCATTCTCCCTCTTCAGCTAGTTCTTCTCTTCCTCCTTCCTCAACCTTTCTCCAATAGCGGGAACGGAATCCTCCATTTCCTGTCCCTTCATGGTGGGTCCAAACTCGACCGTCATTATGTCATAATCCTCAGGACTAATATCCTACTTTACCTTGTCCACTCTTGGAACTGCAATTTCTATCTAGCGAGACCCTGATTCATCTCTAGCGATCCTGGAATACTTCTTTGGCTTCTTTGGGTCTGCGGATTTTCCTATCCTGGCCGGGAAATTTCCAAGTTCGGCAGAAGGATCATTCTTCTTGACTAACTTCTTCAATCTACCTTGCAACCACTTGGGTCTTGTGGATGGATTGACTTCTCTCAGTGGTTCCTGCGGTTCCTGATCCACTTGTGGTATGGATATTGGCACTTCACCGGAATTGAACTCCTCGTTCAAGAATTCCAGATCAGGGTGATGAAGCATGTCCTCAAGTTGGACCTCCCCTGGTTTCCATGATGAAAGGTTAGAATGATTTCCTACAACCAGGTTGGGAGTCCGTTCCTGGGCGGAATCCATGGACTCATTGTCTCCCTTCTCAGCTGGCTCATTCAGGATCATTTCCTCCTCCATGGGCCCTTTATCCTTAGCTGTTTGAATATTGTCATCGGAGAATAGATCAATCTCCTGGACGGAAGAAGTGCTGGCGAAATGAGGTCTACTTGCATTCTACTCCTCCTGGTCAGGCCTTCTGATAGACTCCTTCCGGGCCTTTACTCTCTTTGTCGGCGGATTCTCTGCAGTTCTGTTTCTTGCTTCATGTCTCTCTGTGCCTTGTTCCTTTGTGGGTGTTCCTTCGGTCATGTCCTCCTCGGAAGACTGAGACTCCAAATCTCCTATCAAGTCATAAGTCAGACGGATGCATTTCTTATGCAATCTCTCGCTCAGCTGGTTTATCCACTTCTGTGTTCTTGTTAGTACGAGCGCCATTAGGGTCAGACCAAACCAGTGGTGGAAGAGATTTATCCTTTTCCTGTTCAAAGACAGGCTGGACCTGCTTTCCATCCTCCTTAACTTTATCCGGAACTGAAAAGACTTTGGTTGCCCTGATCACGTCTATGGATAGCCGGGAACACATCCTCCTCCGAATCTCGAAGTCATCCTCAGCATTTGCCCAGTGATCCTCCAGGTGCACCTTGTGTCTATGCTTCCTTCCACATGCAACCCGGGTGGTATTGAACGGATCAAAGTTTGCCAGCAAGGAATGGGTCACTAGGTTGTAAAACTGCAGTTCCTCATTGGACCTCTCCGCGGCCTGGAGGGAAGGACACACCTCGACTGCATCCTCCGTCTAGACTGGAAAGCCTATCCCGGCCTTCTTCTTCTTCTGAAGTTTATCATATGCTGAGAGTTGTCTTGTTAATTCCAGTAGGACCATCTTATCCGAAGGATATCTCTGCAGTCTATACGGGAAGGCAGAGAATCCTTGCACTCGTATATGAACTTCGGAAATTGGATGAACCAAGACCTTGGAGAAGTAGGCTATCACGGTGTCGTCCCGGTCTACAATCATCCGACGTTCAGGATCATAGTGCATGAAACACTCCACGATCAACTTGGAACAAGGAGTGGCAGGTGGGAAACATGTGGCGGGCACAATTCCACTTCGAACTAGCTTTGCTGCGAGCTGGGATGGAGGGCGTCCATCTACTCCATACATCCGCCTCCTGATTTCCTCCATGCTTGACGGGATGATGTTGGTATCTCCAATGTTCCCCTATTTCGAGACAATCCTGGACTCCGGAAGTGTTCCTTTGAGGACGTTCCGCATTTGAGCTTGTCTTGACAAACTGGATTTGGAACTTGCCATGTACCTGTGGAATCAGGGAAAGAAAACAAAGTATAAGGTTTGAGGAGTAAAAGCAAAGGCGGGATGAGAGACTTTATTCCCAACATGAGAAGCAAGCACTGTGGATTTATGCATGTGGGACTAAAATATCATAAAGGCAATGCATAGGAAGGAAAGAATAAGAATATTCTAGGTGAAAAGAAACCTATGTCTTACTTCCCCAAACCTGTCCTTGAACAATAAAATTCTGATTTTCAAGTAGATTTCTGATTTTATGATGAATTTCCTGATTTTCTAATATATTTCTGAGTTTTGTGCAGGAATTTCTGATTTTTCAATGGATTCCTACCAAGAAATCTGCCCTTCAACTTCAGAAATTTCCAGTCCTCATGAAGAAATTTGCCCTGGAATGATGAATTCTCTCTTTGGCCTGCAGAAATCTGCCCTTTATGAAAGATTTTGCCTTGTAATTGCAGAAATTCACCTTTCCTCGATGAAATCCTTTCCTTGCAATGATAAAAACTTCTCTTTTGTAGTTGAATCTTGCCTTTGGAAGGAGCTGAAATCTACCTTGGAGGTTGAAATCTGCTCTTGGAATTGAGTTTGAAATGATGTCCAAATGAGCTTGGGCGCCCTCCTTATATAGGCATCCAAGCACCTTTCCACATGGCCGACCCACCTTGAAAGAAAAATATAAAAAAACAAGAAAACCTCTTGGCCGACCTTCCTGGCCGCCATACCATTTTGTCTTTTCCTCTCAAGCAGTGGGTGCACTTTCTGGGTGGTCGGGGATTCGGGCATGAGGAGGAATTTTCCTTGTCCAAAGGTGCATATTCCATGCCCCTCCGGACTTCTTCCTCTATCGCATTTTCCTTAAGGTCATGGAATTTTCGTTTCCAGAGTAGGGGACTCAAGAATTTTCATCCCGAAATGATGGAATTTTGACAAGGACCTCCTCCAAGTTGCACTTTGCAGGGCATCAAAGACAAATTCCATGTCGCACTTATTTGGGTGCCTTGGATTTTTTCATTGCAAATTTTCTCCTTCTTGGATAAATTCCTTAGCATACATTTCTCCTCATCAAGGAATTTCGCACCTTTGATGAGTTTTTGGATAAGTTCCTTCATCGCACAATTGGGCATGCCGGAATTTCGCAATTTTGGTGGCCTCTCAAACAACTCCTAGTGTCAACTTAAGGACCTCATGGATTTTCGCATCTTTAAGACTCTCAAGGATTTTCGCATTTTCAAGGCTCTCAAGGAATTTCGCAATTTAGACCTCCTGTGGAATTTTCGCAACCTAGACCTCCTTAAGGAATTTCGCAATTTAGAGCCTCTTAGGGAATTTCCAAGTCCAAGTCGCATATTTTGAGGTGTTCTGGATTAAATCCATGGCAAATTTTCCTAAGTTATGGATGATCCTGATCTTGGTTACACGATTCATTAAGTTGTGGAACTTCACCTTTTGCCATGTTTTGGATAAATTTTATGTTCCTTATTCCACTTTGCAGTCTCCCCCCAAGTCGCACTTTTCAAGGTGTCAAGGATTTCGCATTTCCAAGGTCCCCCTGGACAAGTCCAAGTCACGATTTTGACTAAGTCATGTTATGGATTTTTCGCACTTTTCCTCATCCTTGGATTTTTCCTTCAAATCCTATATTACTTTATTCATGTTGCATCCTTGACAAGGTCAGGGATTTTGGAGTGGGCAAGAATCTCTCCTTGGTCGCATATTTCACCAGGTGAAGCAATTTTCCTAAATCGCATTTTTCAGTTTGGACTGGATTCCTGACTCCAAAGCACAAGTTTCAAGTGGTGCAAGATTTTGTGCCTTGGAATTTCTTCCTTAGACCTGGCGCATATTCCAGTAGGTACTGGAATTTGCGACTTTGGACAAGACCTCGTGGTCTTGTCAAGGACTTATCATTTTGTCTAGAACTTTGCAGGGATGGACTTTGACATTGATCAAAGATTTACTATTTTTTGAAATGAAATCCAATATAAGATGCACCTTCAACCTCCTTAGGGAATTCCAAATTCCAGGGCGCACTTTCCTGATGGAGCTGGAATTTACTCCCTCAGGTTGCATTTTCCAGTTGGTCAAGGAATTCTTCTATTCCAGGTCGCATTTTCTAGACTGAACTGGATTCCTGACTCCAGGTCGCATTTTCCTGCCTGTCCTGGAATTTTGCCTGTCAGGAATTCCTCCAAGGCAAAAAGTCACACCTTTCAGGGGGTCTTGGAATCTGAAATCATGGAATGACTCCTGAATCCCCTATTTACAAATTTCACTAAGTCCTGAGACTTTTACTCATGGAATTCCTTCCTGGCCATGGTTACACTTTCCCAAGGGTCATGGGTTCCTCATCATAGAATTCCTGATTCTTGAGCCATCGGGATTTCGACTTCTCAGTTAGGACTTCAAGGATTTTGGCAAGAAATACCAAGTCCTTGTGCATTCCGGTCTTTGGATTTATGAGTTCGGAACCGGAATTGAGGTGGACCCTAAAGTGGGACCCAAGACGGAGACCTTGAACCTGGGTCCTCTGTATTGAAATCTTGGAATAGGATAGCTAGATTTGGCTAAGGTAAGGTTTTAGGGTTTCAAACATCTTCAGGAGAGGTCCTTCACTTTTCACCGCTTTGAGTATCAGTGAGCTAATGGCTTAGAACTTCATTTCTGGTCCAATGGAAACCGAGCAAGAAACTGCGGGATCAGAGCAGAGTCCCGAGCCGGGCTCAAAAAGGGGGGGACCCCATTTGCAAATGGGGAGAAGTTGTAAAATGGTCACAACAAGCCTGTTTCACATGAAGAGGTAGAGTAACATCAGAAAAGGGTATTCTTCATGTTCCTTGACATTTGAAGTCCTTTATTACACGAAAGGAACTTCCAAAATAAGATATCTAAAATAACCATGCAAAGATAAATAGAATGAGTGTAAGAGTGAGAATTGGAGAATTTTAGTTAGTTGTAAGATTAAGATTTTATAAATACAAAGGGTAGCTAAGTAAGTGTGACAGTATAAAGATTGATGTATATTTACATCTAAGTTCTTTGTAACTACTTTTGGCCGAAGGAAGAGAGGAATCTTAATATTTTTACTTCCATATGGTTTTCCCCAGACTAGGGTTTCCATGTTAAATTATGTCTTATGTTTGTTGTGGTAACTGTTCTTTACTGTTTAATGGTTGATTCATTTTGATACATGCAACTAGTTGAACCATTTCATTTCCAGCATCGTAAGTACACTATTTGCATTCTAATCTCCGTCAATTTAAGTTCAATTCAAGTAGGATGGTATAGGCAGCTCAAAATTTCCAACAAGCAATGAAACTTACAAGATTACATATCAATGGAAACCAAAGAAAGTAACCAAAATCAGGTTTTGCAAAATAATCCAATGCAAAAATTGTCTTGAATGTATAGGAACAGCAAGCAAGGGAGAACTCTCAACCTTATAATGTTGTATCAATGACATGCAAACTAAGTTATTACTAATGATCCAATCAAAATCAGGCTTTGTGAAACTCCCATATGCAAAACCTGTCTTAGAATACATAGGAATGGCAAGCAAGAGACAACCATCAACCTTACAATGTTGTGTCAATGATGTGCAAGTTGAGTAATGATCCAGGATAAAGGAAGGGACTCAGAATCAAGTTTAAAAGTGAAAGAATAACAAGAAAGAATGACATGAAGGTGTTGATAATTGCCAACAAATCAAGAATTCAGTGCAAGAATAAGGTAATAATGTTTCTTTTATGTTTCCAAATAACGATAAAATCTGAGATGTTGAAGAAGCAAGATGAACAAAGAATGACTAAATGTGCTCAAACAGCCAAAAGGAAGACAAAGGTAAAGTTATGAAACCTTTGCATACACTCACAAACTTGAGACAATCTGGAAATGCACTTGCATATGCAAGGTAAAGACCCAAGGAAGCAAGAAGAATGATGAGAAGATGTGTCAAGAACCAAAGAAACCATGAGAGCTGTACAGAAGCAATAAGAAAGATGTTTCCTATATACTTCTAAGCGATGCTGAAGGTGAAATATTGCAGAAGAAAATGAATACAAGTATGATGATGACCAAATAAAAAAGACGTACTCAAACAAGCACGTGTAACACAAATGCAGGCTTAAATTAGGCTGAAAATGTGTCAATGCAAACAAGTAGGAAGAGAAAATCAAACTTAAAAGAAGCTAAGAATGAAATACAACTTATGCATGACCTCAAAGACTTACTATCTTCTCAATCAAATCTGAAATTATGCAAGAAAAAAGTGGAAAAAAAGATTGAATTTTGCCAGACTGTCGATGTGCAAGCTGAGATGCAAATGGAACTAAAGAAAATAAGAGTGCTTCTACGAATTGGATGAGATGTGAAAGGATGTGCGAGAGTATGAGTAACTATCATATGAGGATAGTACCTGAACCTCCTAAATTTTCCTTCCGAACTGAACAATAAGTGTTATGAAAAGTAAATGAAATGCTGCTATTTCTATAGAATTGTGGAAAATAAAAAACAACAAAATAAAGCCCCTTACCTGTCAAACATGCAGATGATAGACAGACATATAGAATGTTTTTGATATTGGTAAAACAGGTTTTTGAAAGGGCCCAACCCCTTTTACAGAGAAACAGCCATCAGGCAAGAGGAACTAGTTCCATGAGGTATGGAACCAGTGGAATGTTGTGGCCTATGTTTTTGGCAAGGAGAACTAGACGACCCTCAATGCCGAGAAAAAGCTAATCCATGACCCCTAAACTGAGGGTATATGGGCTTGGGTGGTCCTAGTTGCAACAAGAATACATGAGCACCATCTCACAAACTTGTGAGCTTATGTGCATAAAACAGCAGCATCAAAAGGGCACTAAATGCCTCCAATGTCTAAGAAGGGATGACAAAAGCTAATCATTCCAGCAGCTCTGTGGGATCCCTGTAAGTACCACGCTTAGAAGTGACTACCTCCGGATAAAAATGGACCTGAAGCATCTAATCATTCCGAAAAGCAAAAATCTTGGTGCCAGAGACAAGTTGTATGAAAAAATGCTTCAAACATACCAACTTGCAAAAGGTGCAAAGAATCTTCTTAATCTTAATCCATCTCTGCAAAAAGGATAAAGCAAATATAGAAGTTAATTTTTTTCACTTCTAAACTTATTCTTCCATGCTAGCTTCAACCTGTCATAAATATAGCCTTTGTATAATGGACCACTTCAATCCTAAATTATTTCTGTTGGTGCCAATAACCAAATATTATGATATTTCTTTTTTAAAAAGGTAATTGTATAAAAAAATGGGGGAAAATACATCGAACTCACTCCAAAGATTCAGAGACTAGGAGCATGAAAAGGGTAACATTACAAAAGAAGAGATCATCGCATCACTGCATCAATCACAATCAGGATCTATCTGAAAAGAAGTAAAATACATTGATTACATATAGAGTCAGCATCATCACAAGTATATTTGGTCCATACAATGTTGGAAAGATACATTTTAAGTACTTTAGTGTAAACTTAGAACAAGAAAACATAAACATGTTCTGTTTTGGCATATAACCAGAATTTTAGAAGTAACATTTCCTTTTCCATCACAGAGATTTTTTTCCAGATTGTCACAGAATGAGGACCCAGTGTCAGAAATTCACCCCTCTTTGGGGATTGAAGAAGACAGTAGCATCGGGTGCAGCCTCATATTCAGCCCTAGCAGTGTTGCTTTCAGTTTAAGGCAGGGACCAAGTGCAGGCAGCCAGTAGGGGAGGGAGGGGTTTCTTTGCCCTCCTCTAAAGGTGGCCTCATTGGGGCTGTCGGGGTGGACATTCTATTTTTTGAAGGCATCATTTTGAGAATTCAGGTTTATAATCTCAACCAGCTGCTTTCTATTTCTGTCTGAGGTCACGACTCATTCAATTGCTTCAGTCCTACTTTGGAGTAGCTTAAAGTTGTGACTAAGATAGAGGAGACAATCCTTTTGTTGTTCAACACAATCTTGCAGCTTTGGGACGCAGTCCTGGTGGTGAAAGCAATTTACCAAGAAGGCAATATTGGTTTCCATGGTGGACTGAGCAGCTCATTTGGAATCAATGGTACTTTCCACCTCCAATATGCTTTCATTGATAATGAGAAAAGCATTAATGAGTTGTTCTTGGAGGAGCTCCACAGTCTGTTGGAGGAAGGATTGCTTTCAGCCTGAAGAGTAAGTTTAGAAGGGGGCCTTGCTTTGGGCAGGGTACTGTTCCAAAGCAGGGGAGGTTGTCAGGGATGGATGTGGGCTAGAGGGTGGAAAGTCACTCAAAGTGTTATTATTGGACCTTGCTGCATTGAGAAAAGTGTGCTTAAATAAATAGACACTTGGGTTTGGATGGTGTCTAATTTGTCTTCCTAAGAGTTGATTGAGCAGTTCAGTCACAAACTATTCCTGTGTTGACTAAGGCATTTGTGGAGGCAAAGGAGGCCTATTGCTTCATGGTACACTAAATGCAGAGTCACGGAAGAGATTATGAGAAACCTGGGTAGCCCACTCTTAGTTAATTACTATTAGAATATCAGAATAATAATATAATAAAGTACTAGAATATTGTAAAAAAGAGGGTTTGTAACGTGCACAGGGCCAGCATGGCAGTTCAGGATGGAGACTCAGCGCAGCTTTTGGAATCAGAGGGAGGGAGCGTGGATGGTTAATCACAGATTGCCTCCTTTTCTATTTTGAGCAAACAAAGTTCCGTTAGGGCAGAGGAATGTAGGTCCGTCTCTATGGGAAAAAACAAGGTTTTCAGCTAGGGCACAACAACAATGGAGGATTCGACCAAATGGGTTTTGGAGGATTCAGACTACAAAAACGGCTGGGAAAGGAAAGGTGGATTTTGCACCTCTTCAAATGCCAGAGAGCAAAGCAATTATTATTCCTTCCAAGATCATCAAACCGAATAGAGAAAGGTTGAAGGAGAGGGCCTTCTTTGTGAAATGGGTTGGGGATGAGGCATCGCAGAGAGAAATTCAGGAATGGTGGGAAGTATGCTGGAGCGATGGCATCAAGGTGAGATCTATTGCAAATGGTTTCTTTATGGTAGAATGTATCTCGAAAGATCAGAAAACAGAAATCCTCAACGGTGGGCCTTTGATGATGGAAAAGGCGGGTTTTTTTGTTAAAGACTGGGAACCGAATTTTAACCCTTATGCTCAGAAACTGGGGAAAACACCAATGTGGATAAGTCTCAAAAACCTGCAGACAGAATATTGGAGCGATGAAATATTGCAAATAATAGGGGATGAGTTAGGCACATACGTTAAATCAGACAAGGGATTGGGGAAAGGAGTGGAAATGTCCAATGTCAGAGTCGGTGCGATGATAGATGTGGAAAGTGGCTGTTGGAAAGAGTTGGAAATTATAACAGAATCAGGGGTTTGGAAACAGAAGGTAGAATTAGAAAAACCAGGGGCCAAATCGGTTGGGAGCAGGGTGATGACTATGGAGCAAGCAGAAGATACTAGTCTTCTAGAAAATATAGGGTTAGAAGGAAAAGGCGAGATCTATGTGGAGGTGGCAAAGAATCATGGAGAGTCATCTTCTGCGAGTCTGCCTGGAGTAGTAGGCGTCAACGATGGGAGCTTCAAGGATGAGAGTATCCAGGGAGAGTCTGAGAAAGGGGAGGTCAGAGAGAGGCCCGGAGAGGATAAGGGAAGCCCAGTGGTTGCGGTTTCAGCTAAAGACCATTCTAGAAAGAAAGAGTCAATCTATGGATCAAGGAAGGGAAGAAACACAATTCCTTCCAAGGTGAATAGTTGGGCAAAAACTGATAGGGGGGTCGAGGAAGACTTGATAGAAGAGGATAACATGGAGGCAGGTACCGAGAACTTGCTAATGGATTTGATGGTTGGATCTGATTGCCAACATTTAGGCATCAACAAAGTAGCCCAAGAAATAGCTAGAGATTTATTTGGAGGCCCTATTTTTTAGAATGATGTTATTGGAGCAACTGTTGGGATAATGAGTTGATTGCAGAAGAAGAAACACTTGGGGAAGATCGTCAGGATCAAATGGCAAGTTTGTATGGGGATAAGTTTGCAGTTACAAAGTAAGAGAATGGAAGTAATAAGAAGCCAGACAAATGTTTTGAAAAATTGGGTTTATCCCTCAGGAAGTCAACAAAGGTGGAACCAAATTGTGAAGAAAGGAAGAAGTCTGGGAGGAAAATTAATCTAGAAAAGCGCAACATTGATGGAGATGCAAAGGGTCAAGTCAAGATTACAAGATTGCTGAGATCAGGGAAGGGAAACACCCTTACCAAGGGGCAATGAAGCTCCTTTCATGGAATGTTAGCCCCTAAAAAACAACAGGTGGTCAAGAACCACCTAGAACGAGCGGAGGTAGATATTTTCCTTTTGCAAGAAACTAAATGTCCATTGCAGAAGGAGAACAACTTAAGCGGAAACTTAAATTTTGGCAAGGAGCGTGGGTGCAAGCTAATGGTGCCTCCGGAGGACTGGCTACTCTATGGAGGCCTCAAGCAGTGATAGTGGAAAGAGTAGCTGAAAGCAAGCAATGGTTGAGCTGCAAGGTAAGGAGCCTTACTTCCAATCTGCAATTTTTGCTAACAAATGTTCATGGCCCAATGGATTGCATCAGCGAGAGGGCTACTTAGAAATAGACAACTTCCTTTTAGCTTGGCCAAATGATTTTCATGTCTTGGGAGGGGATTTCAATGCCATCTTACAGTGTAGTGATAAGAAGAGGGGGGGGGGGGAAGAGAAAACTTCAATCCCAGTCAGATTTTGAAGATTGGGTAGAGAGATGTCAATTAATGGAATTAGCTACAAGAAATGGAACATTCACATGGACAAATAGGAGGTTGGGTTTTAGTAATATAGCAGAGAAATTGGATAGATACTGTTGGAAAGGAGACTTGGGAATCTTCCCCTATGGGCTGGAGTGTTGCATCAGACCTTGGTCTGCTTCAAATCATTTTCCTATTGAATTGATTATTGTGGGAGACAAAAGGGCAGCAAGATGTCCATTTAAATTTGAAAATATGTGGTTTCAGCATCTGAACTTGCTAGGCTTAATAGAAAAATGGTGGGGGGAGGGGCCCTTGGATGGGATTAAGCTGTTTAAAGTTGCGACCAAGTTAAAGTTGATCAAACAATTCTTAAGAGAATGGAACAGAGAGCATTTCAAAAACATTTTCGATTCTAAGAGAGCTTTAGA
Source organism: Cunninghamia lanceolata (assembly GCA_027924645.1). Lineage (NCBI taxonomy): Eukaryota > Viridiplantae > Streptophyta > Pinopsida > Cupressales > Cupressaceae > Cunninghamia > Cunninghamia lanceolata. Next base: position 1,274,396 of record BSBN01000497.1, on the reverse strand, counting down.
AGTAGAAATTGATGAAAGTGGGAGTCTCTCCCCTTTCAAATCTGATCACACACATACAACACTATGCAAGAAGGCAGCAAATTAATTTGAAACACATAAAATGGAAAAGAAATCTGCAATATGTATTATATTGAAAATCTGAAAATGAGATACATTAACATGGAACTCATGCTCTCATACAACATGGGCTTCAAACATACAAAAATCTACAACTCAACATTCAAGCTTCATTCCGGCAGCATCTGGATATGCAACCACAACTTCTCCAAAAGCCCCCCCTTCACCAAATGAGCAAGCATCAATATATTGAAATTGTGTGAGAAAAAACCACTATTGGTTTCACAAAACAACCTCCACTAAACCACCAAGAAAACCCATCACTTTTTGTCTATCACTGCTCCCTCATTTTTCTGAATTTTATAAAATTGTTTCTAGGTTTTGTGAGCCTCCTTCCCAGCTTTCCAAAACATTCTGAATTTTTCTATTTCGATCAGAAATGAGAAAGTTATGCCCATTTTACCGAGACTGGGTCTCATTATTACGACCCAGACATGCAACAACATGCAAAGCTTGTGGCCAACATGCAAATGCATGCAAAGAATGCAATTGAACATGCAATAATATGCATACCAAGTGGTCCCACCTAGAAATGGGATGCCCAAATGGAATATTCCACCATTTATGCCTTTGAAACATTTACGAGAGCATAATTCCTTAAAAATTACATTTACAATTTTTGCCACAAGGAATATTACAAAGTTGCAAATCAAAATATGTATTCTCCTATCCCCTAAGCCCTTATTGAAAATAAACCAAATTAAAATAACAATATTTTTTGGTTGACACAGGATTGCCCTTGACCGTGGATGCTCTTGCATCAGAAATGGAGGAGCTTAATTAGGAGGTGTTGGTTAATGGAATGAATCAAGCCAGGTTCTTAAAAGAAAAGCAGTTGATGGGAGATTATGAAGACATATTGGCAAAGGAAGAAACCTTTTGGAGGCAAAAATTAAGAGAAACGTAGTTGAAGGATGGTGACAAGAATACAAAATTTCATCAAAACAGTGTTAAATGCCGGAGGAATGTGAATAGAATTTCAAAGTTGAAGATGAACAATGGGGAAGTAGTGGAAGATCCGGAGAGGATTAAGGAATTTACTGTTACTTATTTTAAGGATCTGCTCAATAATTGGGAAGGTTCAGACCTGCTGGCTCAAAGAGAAATTCTGCAATTCATCCCAAGGTTGGTCATGGAAGAGCAAAATATAATGTTATTGGAGCCTTTCTCAGAAGATGAAATCAAGAGGGCAGTGGATCAATTACATCCCGACAAGCCTCCAGGTCTAGACAAGTTTCCTGCTGCATTTTCCAAAAATGTTGGCAAATAATTGGGAAAGAGATAACAGAAGCAATAGAGGACTCTAGAGCCCACAGTAAAGTTTTGAAGGAAATAGGTAACACTCTATTAGTCCTCATTCCCAAGAAAGAGCAAGCCTCTTCTTTAGATGACTATAGACCTATTTCTCTTAGCAACACATTATATAAAATAATGACTAAGGCAATTGCGAATAGGCTGAAGGTGATCCTTCCAACCATCATCACAGAAGAGCAGACTGGTTTTGTAGTGGGACGGTCTATCTTAGATGGGGTAATTATAGCACAAGGAGCCATTCATTCACTTCAAAAAGAAAAAACCCCCAGTATGATGCTAAAGTTGGATATAAAGAAGGCTTATGACAAGGTCGATTGGAGGTTCCTCATGAAGGTTTTCGAGGCATTTGGTTTTAATAAACAATGGATTGATTGGATTTTTCAACTTATCTCCAGTTCAAGATTTTCAGTGATCATCAATGGGTCTCCGGAAGGTTTCTTTCAAGCTTCTAGGGGTCTCCGGCAGGGAGATCCATTATCTCCATTCCTTTTCATCATTATGGCTGAAGCTTTGGGTAGGTCTATAAGTAATGCAGCAAGGAATAACAACATTCAAGGAGTGCAGATCACTAGTACCCTTTCTCTGATCTCTCATCAACAATGACACTATGCTTTTTGGAGCAGCCAAGAGACAAGAGGCTAGAATTTTTGAAGAAATTTTACATTTATATTCAGTCGCCTCAAGGCAAGCGGTGGGTAAGGAAAAGTCAGAGGTGTTCTTCTTCTTCACCATAGTGAGCAAGGAACGGGAGATTATCAGATTGTTAGAATTCAAAAAGGGACAGCTACCTTGCTCTTTTTTAGGGATGCCTTTAGCCAAAGGCATTAGAACGAATAGACTCTAGGATTCTTTGATAGAAAGGATATCTAACAGGCTGGGGTCTTGGAAAGGACGATGGCTTTCATGGGCTGGAAGAATCACAATGTTGAAGGTTGTTATTGCTGCAATTCCCATTTACCTTCTGTCTTGCCTCCCACTCTCTGCTGAGGCAAACCAGAAATTAAACCAACAAATGAGAAGATTTTTTTGGCAAGGTAATGCGGAGAAAAATAAGATAGCACTAGTAGCTTGGGATAAGGTGTGTCAATCCAGGGCTATTGGTGGTGTTGGGTTTCGAAAACAACTACTACAAAATAAAGCATTGGGGGCAAATTTGGTGTAGAGAATGTTCAAACAGCCAAATGCTAAGTGGGCCAAGATTTTACAAAGTATCTAGATGATGCCGAGGAGTCTAGTATTATAGTTACTACAAGTACTCCCAAAGGTTCAAGAGTTTGGAACTTCATGAGAGAGTGCAGACAGTTGATCTCAGACTACTTAACTTGGGATATTCATGATGGTAAGTCTGCTTTATTTAGGAGGACTCGTGGGGTGGACAAGTTTGCTTAGACAAAGTGTTAGCAGGTTTTGCATCTAAGGAAATCCTAAAACTTAGATGGGGGGATCGAATTAGAGACTATTTGCAGAAGGTTTGGATGGATGGGTGTGTTGTTGGACATGGAAGTCTTTAGATGATTTTGGCTTGCCTAGGGAAGATGTGTTGTTGCAAGGGGTTCTCAAAGAGAGGGCAGTGTATCTCAGAGAAGGACAAGATGTTATCCTTCGGAATGGGTCAAAGACAAGGCACTACAATGTAAGAGATGGCTATAGATGTTTGGAAAAAGATCAAGAGTTGGTTGAGATGGAGCTGCCGGTGAAGTTTTGCTGGAATAAGCTTTGCTTGTGTACTGTCCCGAGTATGACAGCGGATCTATGAATAATAAACATGCAGATGTAAACATTAGGGCCCAATGTTATGCTCAGATCTGATCAGAATACTCATAACCCTGCTGCTAACTCTCAATGTTAATTTGATATGTACAACTCTGAGCATCAAAATTTAGTCAGACATGCTGCTACAAGTGTATGATGAATCTGCTGATGTCAATAAGGGTGTTGCAAACAATATCTAATAGGTCCGTATGGTCCTAGCAGGGTACACAGGAGTGTACAACAATATCTGAACTTAAACAACGCTGCAAACTCTATTAAATTAGAGCAGTGGGTCCCACTCCCTCCCAGCAGGCAAGCAAATACCACAAGGTTTGTCGTGATTTATAAAGGCTCTCCACTAAATAACAATTCTAATGAGAAAGGCAGCTCTATATATTAAATTCTTCTTTTTCCCAAATGCTGCGATAGGGGTTAAGGAATGGCAAACCAAAAAACCAATGCATCAGATCTTGTCCCCTTACTTCAAAGAAGCTGTGACTTCCTTATGTTACACAATCCAGAATAAGTAAAGAGAATTAATAACCCTTTAGTAGATCTGTACGGCGGACCCCACCATACACTAAGATTAGGGGATTGCAAATATATAATATAAGTGTGGACATCCATCACACTTCTATGCCATACCTTAGCCACGACCATGATATTCTCCATCATGCATATATTATAAGGCACGATTAAGAAAGATTAAATGATTTATGAAAGGTGCGCTAGAAGACAAAGGCTGTGATTTATTTTATGAAAAAGTGTAATTAAGAAAGGTCATATCTATTCGTTAAAGACACATTCTTTGTAAAGGTATAAGGAGCCCATGATAGGAACATTTGAAAGGCATGGAACAAGAATGATCATTGGACTACAAAAGCAGAAATAAAGGAAATAATATATGTAAGGCAGAAAGGAATATATCAGCCGTGATATATTTATTTATGTAATATTTATAACAGCAGATTGGAATCCATCAAGAGGTACATATATCAATCATACCAATTCCCAAGCAATACAATTGAATTAAGGTGATGTTAGTAAGTAGGAAATGATGGTCCCTTCGGGGTTCACGAGATGTTGAAGTACTGATAGGCCTCTTCATCAAATACGCCACCTCGAATTAGTCGCTCGTGGGTCGGGAGGCATATGAGTGCTCCCAAGCTTGTTGAATAGCAATCTTCATACATCTTATCAAGCACGCCACCCAGAGATGGGACATTCGTGGGCTGGGAGGCAACTAAGTGCTCCTGGGCTTGATCAAGGAGGATGACCAGCCTCCAAGGTGGAATGAGAGATGTTAGGTGGACCGACCCCTTTCATGCTCTCAACAATATTGTTACTTACTAACACTCCTAGGAGATTCAATATGTGATTGTCTTGAGGAATTGTGTGATGATGGATTGAACTAAATATTGATTATGCTATGATGATTCAATCTCATTATTAATTATGCTATCATAGATGAACTTAATATGAATGATAGATGAATTTAATATGAATGATGCTATGAACCGAATATTATCTTAATTTATTGATCTTTAATATTTCTAATGTCCTTTTCTAGTAATTATTATTGTTGCAGGTTAAGAAATCGGGAAAATCCTAAAAGGGGACATTACAGCTTGCCTAAAGTTGGAACATTCACATGGGCAGCATTGCAGAAGAGAATTCTAACAGCAAATAGGTTTGCAAAGTTGGGTTTTTGTGGTCCATCCCGATGTTCACTATGTAAGAATGTTGAAGAGACAGTGAATCACTTACTTCTGGGCTGCTCTTTTGCTCAAGAGGGCTGGAGATGGCTGTGTGCAAGACTGGGATGGGTAGGCGCCCTTCCAAATGATATTTTAAACTTGTTTCAGTCTTGGCCAATCTTAAACAATACAGCCATGTTTTCTCGTTTGTGGACAATATCGCCCTCCATTTTAATTTGGGAAATATGGAAAGAACGAAATCGGAGAATCTTTCAAGAGAAAGAAATATGTTTGTTGACTTTTCTCAACAAAGTAGAGGCAACTGTGGTAGAAGTGGCTAATAGCAGGATCAGATAACTTTCCCCTTGCAATCTAAAATTTACTAGATGGGATGCGTGCATGAGGAAACAGTGGTATGTGTTGATGTGTTCTTTATGCACATGTAAGCTTAGAATAAAATACTATGTATTCTATCCTCTCTTGAACAAGGTCTCTCAAAGGCTAAACTATGTGATCCAATGAGACAACACAAAGAGACTTACGCTGAATTTACTTCTCAATTCACTCGATTTATTACTCCTTTTCATGGAAAGAAACCTCCTAATTCCACAATTGGATGATGTTGCAAAAGTTATAACCACGATTACAAAGAAAATACAAAAAGGTCAAGGGTATAGAGAGAATCTACTCTACTTCTAAGTACAATGAGACAATGAATGACGCCAAGATAGACAAATTCCTTATAACAAGCTCCACTTCGCCATGACAAATTCAACAACTAGATGGAATGAGTGCAATCTCCCAAGGATGACTAAGGATTTTCATATTGTAGACACACATTTGAGTACCCACAGCTGGCGCAACTCAGACAAGCATCGACAACCGAACTATTGCAATAAATGGAGGTTCAGGGTAACTTTGCACAACAATTTGCGAGCGACAAACCATCAAAAGTATGAACCTAGGAATTCATCAAATATCTTCACAATACATTCACTATATCAATGAACTTTCTAATTTACTCTACTTCTACTTGGAAACATGTCTAGATTATCTTTCAGAAATAAGAAACTATGCAACGTTCCAAAACAACAAAATTATCACCAAGCTTCAATGAGAAATGTATTAATCTTGGACGTGATTACAACAATTTCAAGTTCTCTCCAACAACTTTCGAAGAGCTTCCTTTACTCTACTCCCACTCTACCTGCTATTCTACTCTCCTACAGCAATTCTCTCCTACAGCAACTCCTCATTAAAAATGAGGCGAATGAGCCTTTTATAGTTTTCCAAATTACAATGAATGGCCAAGATCAATCTGTGAAACAGATGGCCGAGATTTTGACAACAAGGCACATATGCCTATTTTTAGTAAATTGAAATGTAGCCGACATAATGGTGTGCATAAAAAGAGAGGCAATGAAGGCACATTTCCCAAGGTGATAAGCATGACATGTTGGAATCTCTAGGAATCTTCTAGATAGGCGCCCTCTTTTGCTTGAAGCTTGTTGCAGGTACATTGAACATGGACAAGTGACGTGGCGAGCTTTGATTGATCGATGATGTATAGATGCCAACTCAACATTTCCTGAGCAAATTTGCTTGATTTTCAATATTTTTCCAATTTCTTGATGCTATTCCCAACTCAACATTTCCTGAGCAAATTTGCTTGATTTTCAATATTTTTCCAATTTCTTGATGTTATTCCCAAATTGTATCTTCTTTCTTGGACAAATCTTCGAACTTGAATTTTCACTTCTCTGGAACTATTTCTCCTCAGATGTGGAATTTGGGAACTTGTCCTTGCTCTTCCACCTTGTCGTCGTCTTTGCATTCCTTGCATTTCTGGATGTAATTTGTGGATTTTCTTGATAATTATGCTCATTCATCTTTCTTTCTTGTGATGTTTGTGTAGGATTCTCACACTAGATGTTGAAGTAGAGAATATCTCTGATGTGTGTATTCCTAGACTAGACTAGACTTCACAATGTTTGCACTTGACCTTTCTGATGGATGAAATGGAAGACCCTTGAACTCAAACATGGAAATGATCTTCTGGATGCTCGGATAATGGAGCTTGCAAGGTGATGATGAAGTTCTTCTCTCTGGAAGTAGGATGATGGTGAACTCGATGATGTCTCGATCCTCTGGATGCTCCTCTTCTTTGGATGCATAGCTCGCCTCCGGATTCTCACACACCTGCAAGATGAAAATTCACAAGTCATAGTATTTGATAATGGGAGCATCATGTCAAGTTCTTTTACCTTTATGCATGTGGAAAAATTGAATTCAATGTTTTCAAGTTGAATTTTGATTTTTTATGAGCTAAAATTGAAATCCCAATTTGGCGCAACTTCCTCATGTCACTTGAAATTGCGCTAACTCCATGGTGTTGTTCATTTTTACATTGATTTTTCTTGTGATTCCTTAACAAAACTTTTGATGCTTTCCTTAATGATTTTCAAAAGCATACTTAGGAATTTCCATTTTTCTTGAACTTTTGTGAGGTCCAAAAGTGGCTCAATTTCCACCTATGAGTGGAAATTGCGCTATTTCCACCTGTTATCAAAATTTGCGCTATTTCACTTCATGATGGTGTTTTTCCTAAGGGTTTCTCAATGATTTTTTAGACTTTTTCACAAGATTTCTTCAAAGATTTTCATGTTCCTTAGAGAATTTCTAAATGATTTCTTCATGTTTTTGCTAACGTTTTGGAGAATTTTCAAATTTGCAACAATTGAGTGCCAAGTTTTTTCTAGGCGCAATTTCCACTATCCCCTAGAAATTGCGCTTTTTGATGATAATTTTCTTAGTCTTCAACATGAAATTTCAATCAACATTTAAACATGAAATGCTAGCTTTCAACAATCTATCAAATCTTATCAGGAAAAATGTGCAATTTTTTATCATTTGACAACCTCCAAGAGAAATGGCGCAATTTCCACTAGTGCCTGGAAATTGCGCTTTTTGGCGCAATTTCCACTATGGCATGGAAATTGCGCTAAAATTTTACTTAACCAATTTTTCCAGTATTTCACATGAAATGTCAATCAAAATTTAACATCATACACCAAAATTTTCCAACTATCAATCAATCCCTAGCAAACAAATTATGAAATTTCATGTTTTGAAACTCTTCAGGAGAAATGGCGCAATTTCCACCTGTGCCTGGCATGGAAATTGCACTAAAATTTTACTTTGCCATTTTTTTCTATGCAATTTGCTCTGTTTTTCAAATTTGACGAAATTTCATCACTCCTAGTCTCAGGGATTGACTTTAGTGATCTCAATGTATCTTGTTCATCAAATTGACCCTTTAGTGATTCCTCATTTTCATGTTGATTGACCCACTTGATTCGTTTCCGGAGAGACTCACTTCCCAGTTCGTAGAGGAGACTTGATCGATTGTCTGATACTACCCAAGACTCAACAACTCGAAGCTTGGCCTAACACCCTACGACGATAGAAAGCGGAAAAAAGGGTGGGTCCCCATTTGCAATGGGGCAATGTGTGAAAACGTCACAACAGTATGGTTTGAAGATCCCTCAGGCAGTGAGCCCTTAGGGGGCGACTCTCAAAAATTGAGAAAGGAGGCAGTTTGGCAAGCACCTCAGGCGGGGTGGTTCAAATTGAATTTTGACGGAGTTTCTAGGGGAAATCCGGGGGTCCCGGGCGCTGGGTGTATAATCAAAGATGGGGATCGAAAGCCTCTTTGCAAGATTGCAAAGCCCTTAGCCAAGGGTACCAACAGTGAAGCAAAGCTTCAGGCTCTAATCTTGGGTTTGAGGAAGGGATTAGAATTGAGAGTTGATAATCTAGTGGTGGAAGGAGATTCCATGCTAGTCATTAACACACTTAGTAAGGGCCAAACTCCGAGTTGAAAGCTTCAGGTGTTTTTAGATGTTGCTTTGGAATTATATAGGAATTTTAATCTGACTGTTGCTAATCATACCTACAAGGAAGCTAACACTGAGATGGATAGGTTGACGAATCAGGCGGCTGATGGAATGGACTTCTGTGAAATGTATGGGGAGTAAGGAAGTATGCAGGTTGAGCTTGGAGGGAGGTTGGTGTTTCGCATTCTCTCCAGGGTGTAATGGGAGGTCGGAGCACACATCATATGGGCACAATGCAAGTATTGTCTGCACTAGGGGTAACTAATCGAGAATTGGTTTTAAGGCAGTGTTGATGTGTGTTTTACGACCACAGCAACATTAGGATAGAGACAGACTGTTCTTTCCTCTCTTGAACAAAGCTTCTCAGACACTGAACTTCGTGATCGAATGAGACTACTCCAAGGTTCCTTTTGTGTCAAGTCTTGACGGATATGGGAAAAGCTTTGTGGAATGATGTGATTTGCTAGTAATCACGAGGGGGACTTAACGCGCGAGACTCGGTGTTCTTTCAAAGCAGGGAAGGAAAACTTGGATTTCACTATGGTGCCCTTCGTGGTTGGTCCAAAGTCAACCGTCATTATGTCATAATCTTCGGGACTAATATCCTCTTTCACCTTATCCACTCTTGGAACTGCAATCTCTACCTGGCGAGATCCTGATTCATCTCTAGTGATCCTGGAATACCTCTTTGGCTTCTTCGAGTCCGCGGACTTTCCTATCCTGGCCAGGAAGTTTCCAAGTTCAGCAGAAGGATCATTCCTCTTGACTGACTTCTTCAATCTATCTTGCAACCACTTGGGTCCTGTGGATGGATTAACTTCTCTTAGTGGTTCCTGCGGTTCCTAATCCACTTGTGGTATGGGTATTGGCACCTCACCGGAATTGAACTCCTCGTTCAAGAATTCCAGATCAAGGTGATGAAGCATGTCTTGAATCCGAACCTCCCCTGGATTTCGTGAGGAATGGTTAGGATGATTTCCTACAACCAAGCTGGGAGTCTGCTCTTGGGCGGAATCCATGGACTCATTGTCTTCTTTCTCACTGTTCTCATTCAGGATCATTTCCTCCTGGATGGGTCCTTTATCCTTAGCTGCTTGCAAATTGTCATCGGAGAATAAATCGATCTCTTGAACGGAAGAAGTGCTGGCGGAATGAGGTCTACTTGCATTCTGCTCCTCCTGGACTGGCCTCTTGATAGACTCCTTATAGACCTTTACTCTCTTTGCTGGTGGATCTTCTGCTGGTTTGTTTCTCACTTCCTGTCTCCCTATGCCTTGTTCCTTCCCGAGTGTTCCTTCGGTCATGTCCTCTTCGGAAGACTAAGACTCCAAGTCTACCATCAAGTCATAAGTCGCGCGGGTGCCTTTCTTATGCAACCTCTCCATCTGTTGGTTTATCCACTTCTGTGTTCTTGTCAGCACGGGTGTCATTAGTTCATCCAAGTGGGTAACCTTAGGCTCGAACCAAATAAGTGGTGGAAGAGGTTTATCCTTTACCTGCTCGAAGGAAGGCTGGACTTGCTTTCCGTTCTCCTTGACTTGATCTGGAACTGAAAAAACCTTGGTTGCCCTAATCATGTCCACAGACAGTTGGGAGCACATCCTCCTCCGAATCTCTAAGTCACCCTCAACATTCGCCCAGTGATCCTCCAGGTGGACCTTGTGTCTATGTTTCCTTTCACATGCAACCCAGGTGGTATTGAACGGATCAAAGTTTGCTCGTGAGGAATGGGTCACTAGGTTGTAAAATTGTAGTTCCTCATTGGATCTCTCCGCGGCCTGGAGAGACGAACATACCTCGACTACATCCTCCATCTGGATTGGGAATGCTATCTCAGCCTTCTTCTTTTTCTTCTAAACTTTATCATACGCCGAGAGTTGCCTAGTCAATTCCAACAGGACCATCTTATCCGAAGGATACCTCGGCAATCTATATGGGAAGTCAGAGAATCCTTGCACACAGATGTATGTGAACTTCGGAAATTAGATGTACCAGGAGCCATATGTCTTGATCAACTGCTTGGACTCAGGTGACAACCTCTAGTGAGTGCCTCCTTGAAGGGTTCTTATGATGTGCATGGCGAATGCGTCATTATACCTTTTGAAATGAGCTATGCTCTAGAGATGAAGCTGTGGATAACAATCATAGACTCTAACTTGTCCTTCGGAATTCCCAATGCGTCCCTTCCATGACAATCCCTTGTATCTATTGTTCCTCGCCAGCATGTAAATTACGTAGGAACTCATGTAAAATGCCTTCGAATCCTCCGAATTCCGGAACTGTTCATCAATGTTATCGCTGAGTATTTGAGCCCAGTCTATCATCTTCACTCTGGCAGTGACCTTCTCAATGTAGTAGAACATCCATGGCTCAAAGGTTGAAGACTGAGGACTTCACGTGATCCTGTTCAGCATGACAACGAGGTCTCCATGCTCCTGCTTCAAGTCGGATTTGACGAGTCCCTTAGGCAGCTTGGAATGGTGAGGTCTCTTCTTCTGCATCCATGAATTATTGATGATTCCTAAACAGGTTGCGGGATCGGCCTTGAACATGTCGGATGCTTCCTTCTTGGTCGTGTACTCGATGGGGCTATAGATAGCAATGTTGAATGCCTCGGCAATCTTTTCCTTGGAGAAGTAGGCTATCACCGTGTCGTCGGGGCCGACAATCATCCAATGTTCAGGATCATAGTGCATGAAACATTCCACGATCAACTCGGAACAAACAATGGCAAGGGGGAAGCATGCGGCGGGCACAATTCCACTTCAAACTAGCTTTACTGCGAGCTGGGATGGAGGGTGTCTCTCTACTCCATACATCCGCTTCCTGATTTCCTCCATGCTTGACAGGTTGATGTTGGTGTCTCCGACGTTCCCCCATTTCGAGACAATCCTGGACTCCGGAAGTGTTCCCTTAAGGACATTCCGCATTTGAGCTTGTCTTGAAGAACCGGCCTTGGTACTTGCCATGTACCTGTGGAGTCAAGGAAAGAATACAAAGTGTAAGGTTCAAGGAGTAAGAGCAAAGGCAGGACAAGAGGCTTTATTCCCAACATGAGAAGCAAGTACTATGAATTTATGCATGTGGGACTAAAATTTCATGAAACCAAATGCATAGGGAGGAAGGAGTAAGAATATTCTAGGTGAAAAAAGACCTATGCTTTACTTGCACAAACCTGTCCTTGGATAATAAACTTCTGATTTTTCAAGTAGATTTCTGATTTTATGATGAATTTCCTGATTTTCTAATGTATTTCTGAGTTTTGTGCAGGAATTTCTGATTTTTCAATGGATTCCTACCAAGAAATCTGCCTTTCAACTTCAGAAATTTCTAGTCTTCATGAAGAATTTTGCCTTGGAATGATGACTTCTGCCCTAGGACTGCAAAAATCTGCTTTAATCCTACAGAAATGGCTGCTCCTTGATGAAATTCGCCTTGGAAATGCAGAAGTTGTCTTGCTCCTTGATGAAATTCACCCTCCTAATGGTGAAACCTGCCTTTTGAATGCCAAAACCTGCTTTTTAGTATTTACTTCTGCCCTTTTCTGCTTTGGTTTTAAGTTTGAATTGGTTTGAAATGAGCTTGGGTGCCCTCCTTATATAGGCGTCCAAGCTCCCTTGCCACTTGGCCGACTAGAAATGGCCGACTTGCCTTTTTTTGCCTATTTTTTAATTCTAACCGTCATAGACTTGGCCGACTTACTATTTTGTCTTTTCTTCCAGGCGGTGGCGCATTTTCTAGGTGGTCGGGGATTCTTGTCCGTTGCGGAATCCTCCATGACTTTGGGCGCACTCTGAGAGGTGTCGGGGATTCTCGATGGTCAGGGAATCATTCCTAGTCTTCGGCGCAAATTCTAGATGGGTCTGGAATTCTAATGTGCTTTGAACTCTTCCTCCTCTTCCGAGCACATCTTCCAGTGGGTACCTGATTCTACTTGTCCTAGAGAAATTCCTTGCCTTGGGCGCATTCCCCACTATGCTCAAGAAATTTCCTTATCCTTGGGGTGCTCTGGAATGCCTTGTCGTGGAGGAATTCTTCCTTGGTGCAAATTCCAGAGGGTCAAGGATTTCGCACTAGAGGAGTCAAGGCCTTAACAACATAATGGATATTACTTTCAATTCTTCGTTTTGTCCAGGAACCTTGCAAGGGTGGAATCATGAATACTAAACTCGAAGTCTTTGATGAATCCTTGAGCTGGGCTTTGACTAGACTACAGTCTGTTTCACCTTTGAAGATTTGAGCAAGTCTTTCCTGAGTTGAAGGCCACTCCGTGGACTCCATTTTTCCTGAGGGTTCAGGAATTCCACCTTCTGGCACAAATTTTATCCTCTCAGGGATTCCTGACCTTTGGGCACAAATTCCATCCTGAACTGGAATCTTGGCTTGTGGCACACATTTCACTGTCCAGGAATCCTGACTCCAGGTCGCACTTTCCAGTCTGAATTGGAATCATTCCTGAGGTCGCAAATTCCACTGGGTTCAGGAATTCTTCCTTGGCGCAAATTCCAGAGGGTCAAGGATTGTGTTTCTAAGGTGCACATTTCAATCTGGACTAGAATCTTGTTCCCTAGCGCATGTTCTTGTTGGTTCAGAATCTTCTCCTTTGGAATTCCTTCCCTGGACTTGGGCGCAAATTCCACCTTGTTCAGGAATCCACAATCCAGAGCGCACTTTCCAGATTGGCAGGGAATGATTTACTAGGGCGCAAATTCCAGTCTGTTAAGGAATTCCAGATCCAAAACAAGGTCACAACTTGCATGGAATCTTTTACTTGGGAATGATTTTTGAATTCATTTGTTGAGATTTCACTAAGTCCTGGAAACTTCACTTGTGGAATTCCTCCAGACAACGGGTCGCAATTTTCAGGGTGTTCAGGAATTCTGAGTGTCAAGAAATCCTTTTAGACAGAAAGTCGCATTTTTGAGGGGGTCAGGGAAGGATTATCTTGAGCGCAAATTTCACCTCCTGAGGGAATTTCCTTCCAGAGCGCATATTTCACCCTGCTCAGGTATCCAATTCCTAGGTTGCATATTCCAGGGGGTCAGGGAGGGAATATTCAGGTCGCACTTTCCTGAGGGTCAGGGAATCTGGTATCCAGGTCGCAAATTCCAGTCTGTTCAGGAATCTTGACTATCAGGAATTCCTCCAAGACTAAAGTCGCATTTTCAGGGTGCTCAGGAATTCTACCAGTTAGGAATTCCTTCCAAACAAAAGGTCGCATTTCAGGGTAGGTCTTGGAATGGAATGATCCCTAAATTCCTTGTTTGCAAATTTCACTAAGTCCAGAAACTCCTACTTGTGGAATTCCCTACTAACCATGGTCTTAGGAGTTCTGGGATGGACCCTAGGGAAGGACCCAAAGCAGATACCCCCTGGATTGAGCCCATCAGAATAGGATAGTTTGTTTGGAACAGGGCTTCATGCCGCGAGTAAGAGGGTGAGAGAGTTCATACCCTTTGACAAGATGGACCCCTGCCATGGACTGGTCAAGTCTGCCTAAGGTAAAGTTTGTTAGGGTTTCAAACATGTGCAGGAGGAATCCTTCATTTTTCACTTCTTCAAGTATCGGTGAGCTAATTGCTTAGAACTTCATTCCTGATGGAAACTAAGCAAGAAACCCCAGAATCAGAGCATAGCTCGAGCCGAGCCAAAAATGAGGGGGACCCCATTTGCAATGGGGGTGATGTTGTAAAGAGGTCACAACAGGCAGGCTGAGCACTTTGGCTTAGACAAGGAGGATGTGCCTACTTTTACAATGACATTTTGTTGGGGATTTCATACTAGCATGAAAGTTTTCAAGCTTTCAACAATTTTCTACCCTCATTTTCTGATGGTCTAGGAAGACTTCAGAGTTTGGCGAGATGTTTTTTGGAAAATTCAAAGACAATGTTATGTTTTCCTTTGGCCCGATATGTCCTGGGATGGGAGTAAACGGTTTGCAAAGTGGTCTATGTCTAGTCCTGCATGACCAAAAGGCATGGAGAGGCAAAGGAACATATCTACGCTTCAAATGTAACACTTTTCAAAATTAATAAAATTCTTATTACGGATCAAAAAATAATAATATAATAAAGTACTTGTAATAAGTAGTTAGTGGACTTTAATTCAGGTTGTAACTGTGGTCTTAACTACCATCTATTTTTAGACTGTAACTACTTTCTATTTTTAGTATATGTTCAATAATATAATGCGGTGGTCTCTTCATAAGAGATACGTCATTTTCTCTCAATCTTGTTGTACCCAACCAAATTTTTTGCTTCATTAAGGCATTTTCAAACAAGTCTAGAAAATTTTTCGTCAAAAAGTCAAAAAAGCAAAATTTCTAAAAATAGAAATTTCTATTTTAAAAAATTTCTAAAAATAGAAATTTCTATTTTAAAAAATTTCTAAAAATAGACGTCGAGTTAGGTTTTCTGGGTTTCTTGAGATATGGATGTTGGCAAAACTTTCTAAAAATAGAAAGTTTCTAAAAATAGAATCTCCAAATCAAGTGTCGCGCTCGATTCTCATTGGTCGATTTTCCTTCACGATCGGCACGGTTTAGACGGAATCTTCAAACGACCAAGTTTTCTCTACTGGGTCATTTTTGCTTTTTCACAAGGTGAAGCATGAGCTCGAAAGTCATCAACACAAAAAAGTTCACCTGCCAAATCTCTTCGACGAGTTTCCAATGCTGTTTCAACGACGCAAAACCGACAAACGGCCATCGACTCGACGATGCACGCAAAACGATGCAAGATGGATCCAAGGTGAATGGAAAGGTTGGAAAATCACAAAAATGGCTAAGTCTGGTGAAACTGGGCGCCCCAGGAGGCTTGGGGCGCCCATCCTCTCCTGTGTTATTTTTTTTCACGTTTTTCGAGAAACGTCAAAAATGCTTCCGTCAGCTCCTTTCCGGTTGGTCAAACTTGGTCAAACTTGGTCAAAAGTCAGTCAAAGCCAGGATTTCATCACAGATATGTTCAGACTACTCAAATCACCCTCCGTCCCGCCTCAACAATCGTCAGAACGACCGAAATCGAAGATCGAACATGAGCAATCGGCACGGAAATCGAGAAAAGGTACAAAATTGACAATTTTTGAAAAAATGGCTAAGTGTTGACAAACTGGGCGCCCCTGGAGGCTTGGGGCGCCCATCCTCACCAGTGTTAGTTTATTTTTCATGTTTTTCTCAAAAAACGCAAATCTCCTTCCGTCAGCCCACTCTGGTTCAGTGTTGATCAGTTTGGCACATTTTTCAAGGCAAACGAAAGGTACAATCGACTCAGTTTTCATCAGGCTTGCATATTCGCCAGATCATCAGACTCATTTTCATCCTAGTTGTTAGAAATCGACAACCAAACAGGCGTCCTGTGCCTCCGGAACGTGCACGCAAACCAAGAAATTGAAAAAGTTGAAAAAATGGCTAAGTGTTGGGAAACTGGGCGCCCCAGGAGGCTTGGGGCGCTCATCTTGAGCAGTGTTAGAATATTTTTCTGTTTTCAGTGTTTTCCGACATGCCTTGTTACCAATCTTCGCCCGTTGGCAGTTTCCGGGAGGTCAAACTTGGTCAAACGATGTCAGATCGTCGAACGGAGACAAGGGATGGAATCTCAGCTAATCAATCTCCAAAATGTCAGGATCAGTTAGCTTTTTCAGTTCATGATGACATTTTTCCACCTTGTCAAAGTCGGAGACAAGCCATATTTGAGTAAAAACGAGTGTTGAAGTGTCGAAAATGAAGAAATTTTGTTAACACTTCTTCCAACTCGCGCATTCGATGACATCATCAAAGAAGATATTTTTTGTCATCTTGCATATGAAGCCATAGGCTCCTACAAAATAGGGATTCTTCCTATTCGAAGACATCCACTTGGATTTATGTTTTAAAAGATGCTTTCTTCTTGGATGAGGATGAAGTTTTCTTCTCACACAAGTAAAGCTACTTTTTCGACCAAAGATTTATAAAGACAAGCTTTGGGCTTCTTTATTTCATTATCTTTTGCAGGTTGCATCCAGAGGAAAGATTTTATTTTTCTTTCAACGAAGATTCGAAGACCCAAACCAGGTGCTTTTTCAGTTTTCTTCATAGATTCGGGTTGAGGAAGAAGAGAGGCTTGCTTTTTCAGGGTCCTTGTTTCAAGGAGATCATTTTTCAGAAATCTGGCCAGAACTTTTTCAGTTTTCGTCGAGATGGGTCCATCCAGATTATCATTCTCTTGAAGATTAGGAGTTGTGCTTTTTTTCGGGAAACTGCTTTTTTCCTGCTTTTTCGAGAAAATCTCCGCTTTTTCAAAATCCGACAATCTGGGTTGTTTAGAAACGGAATTATCTACAAAACCCATGTGCCAGCTTTTTTAGCTCACACTCTGCTTTTTCTAAAAATCAGCAAACAATTTTCAACCATCTGTTCAATACTTTTTCCAACATAGGCGTGTTCACAGTGATTTTCAAATCTTCCAATATGCAATACTCTCCAACACAATTCAGGCACAAAACAGCATTGGTTCATGATTACCTAAAAACTTGTGAAACAGACTTGCATAAAGTACTTCCAGTAATCAATTTACACTCCTTGGAGGATGCAGGAAATAATGCCATCAGGAATCTTGGACACTCCGGTTTGCTTGCAGCGGCATCCTTTCCTATCACCGTGCAAAGTATCGAGTTTGTGATTGCTTGCGTGACGCATTACAACTCGGTCACAAGAGAAATTCAGTCGGGTGATGGATGTGTGCTCTGCAGCTTGAGGCCAAACGACATTGAAAAGTGCTTTACAATACCTATTTGGAGAGAGAACTTAACTGTTTCACTTGAAGAATGCAAGAGGGTTTGGAATAATGATAAGGAAAAATACAAAAAAAAGATTGGTCAGAGGTGGTTGAAAGAAAAGCAGAATATTATGCCAAAGAACGTTGGACGTGGAGAATTCAAGGAGGAGCATGCAATAATGATTACTCTACTAAGTCGTATCACGGATCAAGCAGATGCAAACAAATTTCAGCCTTGGATGTTTTACATCATGTCCCAGATTGTTGACGGAACCGAATTCTATGATTGGTCGGCACTAATCAGTGATTGTCTCCACCAACAAATAATTGATTTTCAAAGGGCCCATGAATTCCATATGATATCATACCTTGTGTATTTGATGGCTTTTCAAGGTCAATTCAGAGGTTTGAATGTTGTTGGAACTCTGGGTACTCAGCATGTGTATCATCATTTCCCGTAGTTAGAGATCTCTCAAGCTGAACGACATTACAGACGGGTGAATGATGCATTCTTGATGCATGCAGTGCGAGACATGGACAAGGAGTTGCATATACGGTTTTCTGTAGAGGCTAGAATAGCAATGGCAGAATGGGCTGATTGGTTTATCCAATTTCCTACTTTTTCCTACATCAGAGTATATGGCTTCTCAGGAGAGCCAGCCATGTTGCCGCGATATCCTACAGATGAAATAGCATTTATGGAATTTTTGAGGCAAGCTTATCAAGTGCATACATTTTTGCGTAGCAGACGCAAGACTGCCTTCAATTTTCCACTTGGGATGAGTATTTACAGATGTAGATCTGGAGCAGATGCCAAGGCAATCGGTAATGAATCATCCAGATATGGTCTTAAGTTTTTCGATAGGAGATCTTCATATGATCCCCGTGGTGTTTATGCATCACATCTTGGTCAGAATTGTACACACAAGTTTGCAATTGAAGACTTCTGGGCCAATTGTGCTGATGAGTATGAAGTGCGAAGACGCAGTTGCAGCAGGTTCACTCTTCAGCAAATGTCTGATATCCTATCAAAAGACATAGAGGGTTTGACAGAGAGTGGTGAAGTTCTACTTCCCACGTATTTCAGGGACCAAATTGAGCAACAACCGTTGCCACCAGTTAACTGGTCAGTAAAAGAGAGTACTTCCATTGAGGAGAGAACAAGTCGAGTGGTTAAAAACAGTTTGATATTCTTGAAGACTAAGCGGAAGGATGATATTCCAGTAGCAGAGCCGCCAGTTGTGCAACCATCAGAACCTTCCACTTCCAAGCCAAAACAAAGAGTTAAGGCTATGAGTGTTCTCCCAGAGGGAACAAAAATGGCAAAGTTAAAGAGGAAGAAAGACGAGTCTCCAGCTCATGTCCAACAGGAACATCCACCAGTTGAACCAGAAGCTCTTGTTGAAACAACGCTGCATGTTGAAGTGTTACCTTCAGATCATGTATCTCCACCTTCTTCACCGATCCTTTCTCCTATTCACATATATTCAGAGCCAGATTCACCAGTTCGCAACTTTGATGCAAGCATTGATTCATCAGGAGCTGATGAGGTGAGAACAGAGTTTCCAAGAGAGGATGGCTCATCCTGGCTTGAAAACATTCTAGAAAGGAAGAGAAGAAAGCCCTCATATCAGCTGGACTTAACAGAGCTAAAAAGCGTTTATCAAGACACACCAAACAAGCAGCTGAAGAAGCAGATTCGCATTGAGAAGAATGCGGATGGAGAAATCATTCTTGAGACTGCAACACCTCCAAAAAATAGAAGTGCTAATGATGTCGAAGTTGATGACTTCACAGTTGTCAAAGCTAACCTTGGCAGAAGTACTCACCATACAGATGTTAATCTCTCTGAGGTTGCAGCGGATAGCTTGAAGGAAAGGGTGTTGAGAGATGGAGAAGACAAGGCAACTCTCAAAGCTGAAGTTCGACAGTTGCGGCAATATATTTCCAACCTTTTCCATGGCACTTCACAGGTTGATTTGCTTCTTTCACCAAGTCTTGGATCACCAGCCGATTAGCGGCATTTCAGTAAGTTGGTCCTCTATGGGAGGCATATGGACAGTTGGGTAGAAGAATTTGTGACCAAAGGGAGAGTTGTACTTGCAGAGCTTTATCAATTGAAGTACAACGCTCATGATTTACGCCAAGGCATACAAGGGTCGCAGCAGATCGTGGCAGAAAATAGACCGGTGTTTGAGATCATTATCTCCGACTTGAAGATTGCACTTGATATCGTCGATTCAGCTAAAGATAAGAAGACAGTTTCTACTTGGAAAGCACAATATCTTTTCATAGTAAAAACTTATGACAGTATGATTTCAGAGTTGACAGAATGGAAAGAAAAGGTAATCGGCATCCTCAAGTTCGTCAGATCCTTTTGTATGCATCAAAATATAAATTTTTATTAAAAAGATTTAAACTATTGTCAAAAACCCTAAATTTATATCAAAATGCACCAACAGAAGATTTAGATAAACACTATTGATAAACAAATTTAAATAGATGGTAACGAAATGTAGTGCAAATGTGATTGCTCAGATTTTTGGCATAACTCCAATGTCACAATTGTCGGGGGGAAATGAGAATGAGTTTTTGATTTTTATAAGGTTTGGGTAGTGTTGATGAGGTTTTTGTGACTACAACAACATTAGAATAAAACACAGAGTATCCTATCCTCTCTTGAATAAAGCTTCTCAGACGCTGAACTACATGATCGAATGAGACTGCTCCAAGGTTCCTTTTGTGTCAGGTCTTGACGTGCATAGGGATAGACTCAGTGGAATGATGTGATTTGCTAGTAATCACGAGGGGGACTTACGTGGGCTTACTCCTTCGTAGACATGGAATTCACTCCTGGGACTCGGACTTGTGGGCGAATGGAACTCTTTCACAAATGGACAGCTTGGATTTCCTAGGTTCCACTCTCTGGTTTAGGCGGATGATTTGGCAATGAAGCTTCTAGAAAACTAATCCTAATGAAAATCTAAAAGAAAATGCAAAAGATGAGGTAAGGGTTTAGGAATCTAATCAATGGAAATGACTGCTGTTGAAGATGAAACTGGAACCAGTCCTCTGCTTCGCCATGAGACAACAACTAGGCAGGGATGGTGCAATCTTCTGGGGTAGAGGTAGAGGTTTTCACACTGTCCTGTCATGGAACGTGGACCTGATCATACAGAAACAGCCGAAGTTAAGCATGGATTACGTTCAGACTAACCATACAAAGTGATTTGCAAGCCACAGATCACAAATGGTATGAACTAATCAACTTCAATCATTCAACAAGAACATTTCCATCGCATCTATCTAACGAAAGTAAGAAAATACAAGAAATAACTTCAATATCTTTCAGATTTGCTCCAAGAAATCAATAAGACCATGCCAAAAATCTAAAGAAATATATGAACACCATTCTTCAATGCATATATTATTGCTTCAGAAGTCTGTATTACAACAATCTGACTGATCTTTGGAGTTTCAGCTCATAAAAGTCATGCAGAAATAAAAGCTAGCTACTAGGGTGCTCTAGGAGCATCAGACTGATGGAAAAGAGAGAGAGAGGGAGTTACAATGAGGCATCCCTCAGCCTTTATATAGGCTAGCTAGCAAACAAGGAGGTGAAAAAAGATCAGATTTCCTCAAAATCTGTGCAAACCCTAAAGAGATAGGGATGAACATGTCAAAGGCTCCATGGGATGCTGCCACCTGTCTTGGACGTCAGGCTGACTAAGCTGCTTGGTAGGTAGGTGAGACCAGTCAACTGTCCATTTGTCCTGCTCCTTGGTCGCAAATTCCATGGTGTCCTGGAGTCCATTTGTCCTAGTCGCAAATTCCACTTGGAACAGGATTTTGCGACCAGGAATGATTTTCTTCCTGGGCGCAAATTCCAAGGGGTCAAGGAACTTTGTGTGGAGGAATCCTTCCTTGAGCAGGGGCGCACTTTCTTTAGGGTCCTGGAATGGAATTCCTTCCTGAGTTGGAATTCCCTGTTGTGGAATAGAATTCCCTGTCCTGGATTCCTGGGTTGGAATTCCTCATCCTTGGCGTGGATTCCAGTTCTCCCTGATGGATGGTGAACTGTACTTTTGTTCTTGGCTCTCCAAGGATTGATCCTCTTGTCCGGAACTGGAATCCTTGATATTGGACATGAAGTGTATTTTCTCTTTTCTTCTTGTGGAATTCACATGTAGTCTCCTCGTCTGGCGTTGGAAGTAGTCCTCTTCTCCGGTGTTAGAACTTCATGATGCTTGAGATAATCCTTGATCATCCTTGAGCTCCGTCCTCATGGAAGCCCATCCTCGTCCTGGATTCCTGTGAAACAAGGGAAACCTCGAATAGTCATGATGCACAAAATCCATAAATGCAATGCAATATGAAATGAAACATGAATGATTTTGCAAGTTTTGATCAATTTCATTTATAAATTCCTGAACAAACAAAGGATTTCCCTCATTCTCCGGTATTCTTCATACCAGGGTTACCAGGCATGGACAGGAGGAATTTCAGTTGGTCGGGGATTCCTGGGAGTCGGGGATTTCTGCTCATCTTGGAATTCCACTTGTCCTGGAGGATGAATTTCTGCCCTTGAAGAATGAATTTCTGCTCCTAGAATGTAGTTTTCTGCTTTGGATTTGAATTGGAATGATTAGAAATGACTTGGGCGCTGCCCCTTTTATAGGTAAGTTGTCCTTCTTTGCCACTTGGCCGACCTAGGTTGGAGGAGGAGAAATTTAGCCGCCATACCTTATCACTAGCCGACTTAGTTTTTTGTCCTTTTCTCCCATGTCGGTGGTCGGGGATTTATGAATGTCGGGGATTTTGCAATGTCGGGGAATTCGCCATGTCGGGGATTTTGCAATGTCGGGGAATTTGGCATGTCGGGGAATTCCTAAGGTTTAGGATTTTGCGACGTCGGGAATTTATGAATGTTTTGGATTTTCTTCCCCAGCACAACTCTAGAACTTTTGCTAAAATCCAGCTAAGTCCTGGAATATTCTCCTATGGAATCTTACTCAGATGGAAGGTTGCAATTTTGCTTTCTGTGGAGGAACATGGCGGGATGTGTCCTTGGACTTTTATGTTCAGTCTTTTGGATATTTGCTAAGGGTTTCATCACTCTGTTTTGGCAGGGATAGATTTTTTTATACTGGGATCAGAGACTCCATTTTAAAACCAGAAGTACCCTCCATCGTGTTTAGGGATTCCGGACTTCGAGGTATAACAGGCGAGGAATTCTTCCATGCAAGAGCTGGCAAACTGGGTTCCGGAATTTCACCCCGCAGGTCTCCCATTCTAGACTGGATCAAGAATGTCCAAGGGCGCAGAATCCAGAAGGTCAAGGATTTTGCGCCCAGGACAAAATTTGTCCTGGAGCGCAGAATCCAGAAGGTTAAGGAATTTGCGCCCAGGACAAAATTTGTCCTGGAGCGCAGAATTCAGAAGGTTAAGGAATTTGCGCCCAGGGCAAAATTTGTCCTGGAGCGCAGAATTCAGAAGGTGCTGGAATTTGCGCCACTTGCCTTTAGAGTTCAGTTTCAGGGAATCTAAGTCAAGGATTTGCATTTTCCTGAGTTTCGAAGTGGGATTCTGGTTTTGCAGTAGGTTCATTCTCCTAGCTACTCCATGGAGGTTCAGATGTTGATACAGGATCAGAAAACGGAGTTCATTTCTTCCATATCCTCGTTCCTTCCATCCTCGCGGAATCTGTTACTTCCAAGGCGGGATGAGAGGTTCGTTCGTTCCATCCTTCGTTTCTTCCATCCTCGTTTGTTCCATCTTCCGAGAGTCTGATGGCGAGACACAAGGTTCGTTTCTTCCATCTTTCGTTTCTTCCATCCTTCGTTTGTTCCATCCTTCGTTCCTTCCATCCTCCGGGAATCTGATGGCGAGACACAAGGTTCGTTTCTTCCATCCTCGTTCCTTCCATCCTCCGGGAATCTGATGGCGAGACACAAGGTTCGTTTCTTCCATCCTCGTTCCTTCCATCCTCCGGGAATCTGATATCTCTATGACGAAAAGATGGACGTTCATTTGTTCCATCCTGACTGTGAATTCTAGGAGTCAGGTATCCACAAAGGGGGTCAGAGAAAAAAAAAAAAAATCCAAGCCAGGAGTGACTGGTCAGAGCAGGAGGGAGAAACTGGACATCCCAGTCCTTGGGCGCAAAATCCAGTAGGTATTGGATTTTGCGCCCAGGACAAAATATTGTCCTGGGCGCATAATCCAGTACCTACTGGATTTTGCGCTCAGGACAAAAAGTTGTCCTAGGCGCATATTCCAGAAGGTCCTGGAATGTGCGACAGGGAATTTCCTGAGAGTACTTTCATTTTCCTCTGGTGTCTGGAATTCCTTTGCCCTGAAGTCATTATCAGTTCCTGCAGCAGGATTTCATTGTGGTGGAATGTCTTCCGAGAGTTTGTTTTCGATGACATGACACGAAGTTCGTTTGTTTCATCCTCCAGAAATTCGGTGGCGAGAGACAAAGTTCGTTTGTTTCATCCTTCATTTCCTCCTGTTTGGAATTGGCTAAGTCTGGTAGCCTGAAATCCTGAAATCCTGGAAAAATAACTAAGTCTGAAATCTGGTGGATCTTCCAAATTCTAGATTCTGCATGTTAAATCCGGCGGATTCGAGACCTATCTCAAACATCCTGAAAGGTATATTGAAAAATATTTAAAGTATAAGAAATTCAACTTATACTTAAATATATTTTTTAATATACCTTTACCCTGAAGACGCTGAAAAATGGCAAAGACTGTCTTTGAGCGCAAAATCCAGGAGGTACTGGATTTTGCGACCAAGGACAAAAAGTGTCCTTGAGCGCAAAATCCAGTAGGTACTGGATTTTGCGACCAGGACAAAAAGTGTCCTGTCGCAATTCCAGCCTACCGGAGGGGAATTCATTAAATGCTAATTGTCCCCTGAAATTGCCCTAAGTCTTCGTTTTGCGAGTCTTCCGAGCCATGAAATGAGGTTGAGTGCCGGACCGAGATTTAAAGAGATATCCCTTGGTTTTGACCTTCTGTGCTGGAGCTGTCAGGCCGGGATTAAGTTCCATGACTGAAGGATGATCATGCCAAGGAGTGGCAGTCCCTGTTGAACTCCGCGATCTTGGTTGGAAGAAGAATCTAGATAAACTAAGAAACGGGATTCCAGGCAGGAATCCCCTGAACGAGACTCTGGGATAGGTACTTCCGGATAGGACTCCGGTTTGGACCCTCGGGCTGGATTCCTGGACTGGAGTCCAGGAATGATTTTCTAAGTCATACATAGGGTCTTGGACTAGGACTGGAATTGGGTTTCATGCCGGGAGCGGAGTGGGTTCATTACCCAAGTGTGAAAAGACAAAACCCTTCCCTAAGGATGGAAAAAACGAAACTCTCGCCCAAGGATAGTTTGGAACAGTCAATTAGGGTTCGGGGCCTATGCAGGAGGAAACCTATGTGTTTTACTTCTCTTTCTTCCCGTTGAGCCAGTCTAAGCTCCTGACACATCTGGCGATAAGCCTCAAGGATCCAGGCAAGTCAAAAAAGGGGGACCCAATTAGTAATTGGGGTTGATGTTGTAAAGTGGTCACAACAGGTAGTAGTTTGGGTAGTTAAACGGATTTTTGGTTCGGTGAACGGTAAAATGTAGTTAGGGTTATGGTAGGCGTTTTACGGGTTAGGTTAATAATAAATTAAAGTTGTTAGTTTTAATTTATTATTAACGAGAGGTTTTAGGTTCCAAGTTGTAAATAATAAATTAAATTCATTGATTTTAATTTATTATTTATGGGAAAATGGTAAAAAATGAAAAGGATTTAATTAATTAATTAAAATTAATTAAATCTTTAGGATTAAGAAAAATTTATGATTTAGGGATCAATTTTTTATGTCTACATTTTGCCCCTCTTTGAGACGATGTCGCGAAGCGAGGTCGTTTCAAAGAAAATCAAAACATAGGTTTTTGGATGCAATTTAGGAAACGGAGGGAAGGATGATGGAGTTATGCTGATTAAACTTTGAGCAACCTGATGTTTGATATAGCACCTAACATTATGCACCGAGGTATAAAGACCAGGGTGACGATGTGTCAAATGCAGAAAGGAGGAAAGTCGCAAGCAAGCATATGCCTAATGGCACCATGATATGAAAGACCATGATGACGGTGTGGCAGGTATGTTGCAAGGACCAATAATAGACACAAAAACATAAATGAGTCAGCACACGCAAACAAAACAAGAAAAAACATGCATACACAATGCTGCCCCTAGACAAAAAAAGCAAAAGAAGGACCAAAAGACTTAATCATGATAAGCGGTAAGATAGGCAGTAAGATCTCAAGCCAAAGACTAACATGATAAATAGATAAGTGCCATGTTGCGGGAACGATATATCCCTGGATAAGATAAGGTAAATAAAGGATGGTTGGCTTGGGGGATCTACAACTTAGTTACTACAATCAAGATCGAATCACTAGGTGTTTAAGTTCCATAATTTAGTCTAAGAGTTTCAAAGTGTTTTTGAGATATGGCTTGGAATGTACGAGTGCCAAAAAATTGGGTTGTGTTTGTTTTATTGGAAATTTTGTGTTTGCATGAAGTGAAATGATTGGATGGAGGAGAAGAATGAGGATATAGTGCTGAAAAAAATGTTATTACGGAATTGCATGAGACTGGAAAGGCAGACAAACTCAAGAGTCTATTATGAGGAACTCAAAGGTACCAAGACACATAGACCTACACAGGTGGACAAAAGAATACTAGGATGAGAGCAGGTGAAGGAATGGGAAAGGACTAATGGACAAGCTAGTGATAACAGAACGTAGAATAGCTGGCGAGACAATGCAATATGACCAGATGATACTGAGTAGATGCGTATGGCAAGATATGGATGGGAGCAAAAGGGAGGACATATTTTATTATGGATGGGAAATGGATGATGGTGAGATGGATGATATGAAAAAGCTACCTAAAGGATGGTGGGGACAGCTTGAATTCTACACATGGCGCCTGCGAACAGGTTTTCACCATGGTACTTATCCAGGGCGCCACCGAAGTGGTTTTCACCATTGGACGAAATGATTTTTTCTTTACTATTTTTTTTTTTTTTTATTATTTATTTTTTTTTTTAGATTTTTTTTTTTTTTACTTTTTTAACTGGGATACTCCGAGTCAGGGATAGAACCGTTTGAGATGGGCTATGTTGATAGGCTCTTCCAAAGGTTGACCTTCCGGAGTGGAAAGCTGGTAAGCTCCTGATCCATAGCTCTTGGTTACGACAAAAGGTCCCAACCAGTTAGGTTCAAACTTCCCTTTCTTTGTACGATCAGCCAGATTCCTTTGATTTTCTAGTAGAACAAGATCTCCAAGCTCAAATTTACGAGGCTTCATTTTCTTGTTGTAACCTCGGCGCAGGCGATTTTGATAAGCTTTTAGATGATTAAGAGTTGTAAGTCGCTTCTCGTCCAACAATTCAAGCTCTTGTAGTCTTGATATCCGATACTCCTCATCTGAAATCAAGTGTTGTAAGGATACTTGCAAGGAAGGGAGCTCGATCTCAATGGATAAAATAGCTTCTGAACCATATACCAAGGAATATGGTGTAGCACCAGTAGGAGTACGGATACTAGTTCGATAAGCCCAAAGAGCAGGATGAAGTTGCAAGTGCCAATCACGGCCAGCCTCGGTTACTGTTTTCTTCAAGATTTTCAAAAGAGTCTTATTAGTTGCTTCAGCTTGGCCATTACTTTGCGGATAATAGGGGGTAGAAAAGTGATGTTGGATTTTGAATTTATTGCAAAGCTCTTTGACATCTTGATTCTTAAATGGGCGACCATTATCTGTGACTATGGCTTGAGGAATACCATAGCGGCAAATGATATAATGGAAAATGAACTTAGATATTTGCTTTCCCGTAATGTAAGTAAGAGGAATTGCTTCAACCCATTTAGTGAAGTACTCAGTAGCAGCGATAATAAATTTATGACCATCTGAGGAGGATGGATGTATTTTTCCAATGAGATCAAGCCCTCATTGTGAAAATGGCCATGGAGTAGTGATAGTTTGCAGTTCTTGTGCTGGTGCATGAATTAGATCACTATGTTGCTGACAAGGTACACATTTCTTAACAAATTCATGTGCATCCTGCTCCATAGTAGGCCAATAGTATCCTGTGCGAAGCATTTTCTTGACTAAGGATGAACCTCCAGAATGAGCACCACAGATGCCTTCGTGTATCTCATGCAAAGCAGTTTGGGCTTCTTCCGAGTTAAGACATTTAAGCAAAACACCATCTAGTGACCTTTTATAAAGCGTATCACCAAGGAGGACATATTGGGAAGAACGACGAATGAAGGAGCGACGTTGGGATTTGGAAAGATTTGGTGGAATGATTTGGCTATGAAGGTAATGGTAGATATCATTGAACCAAGTGGAGTTAGGACCAACAATATCACATACCAACTCTGATTCTGGGATATCAAAAGCTGGTACAAACAACTTTTCTGTTAGGAATTCAATTTTGTGATCATTCCCAGGTATCTCTATCATTGAACCAATTGTGGCCATAGCATCAGCAGCTTTATTGTGAAGCCTTGAAATCTGTTCAAATGTGATCCTGTTGAAATATGTTTTGAATGTATCCACTAGTTTCTTGTATGGCTTTAACTTTTCATCCTTTGTCTGATATTCGTTGTTCACTTGCTTGATCACTAGTTGAGAATCCCCATGAACTTGTAAGTCTTTGATATTCCAGGTTATAGCCAATTTCAATCCTTTGATTAGTGCTTCATATTCGGCGATGTTGTTTGTACATGGAAATTGAATGTGAAATGATTTTGGTATATAATCGCCTTGAGGTGTAACAAAGAGTATTCCAGCTCCAGAGCCATGTTGAGTATGAGAACCATCAAAATATAATTGCCAAGAGGGAATAGTTTCTATGTTCAAGATTGATTCATCAGGAAATTCAGTTACCATTGGATGATCTGATTCTATAGGTGCTTCAGCCAATTGATCTGCTATTACTTGTCCTTTTATAGCTTTTCTATCAACATACTCAATGTCAAATTCACTAAGCATCATCACCCATTTTGCCATACGTCCAGTCAGGGCTGCTCTAGATAGTAGATATTTGAGAGGATCAATCTTTGATATAAGCTTAGTCTGATGACTCAACATGTAGTGCCTAAGCTTTTGTGATGCAAAGACAACTGCGAGACATGCCTTTTCAATAGGTGAATAATTTACTTCATAGCCCACCAATGTTCTACTGATATAATAGATTGCTCGTTCTTTACCACTATCATCATTTTGTGCTAACAAAGCCCCTAATGCTGCTGATGTTGTTGAAATGTATAAAATAAGGGGTTTTCCATGAATAGGTGGTGCTAACACAGGAGGAGATCCCAAGTATTCTTTAAGTTTATTAAATGCTTCTTGGCAATTTTGATCCCAAATAAATTGTGTGTTTTTCTTCAACAAGTGAGTAAATGGTTGACACTTGTCAGCAAGCTGAGCAATAAACCTCCGTATGGATTGTAATTTTCCTTGCAAAGATCTAAGTTGTTTTAGATTTTGAGGAGGAGGCATTTCCATTATAGCTTTGACTTTTGCTGGATCAACTTCAATTCCTCTTCTGGAGACAATATAACCTAAGAGTTTTCCAAATGTTACTCCAAATACACACTTCTTAGGATTTAGTCTGACATTGTACTTTTCAAGACGATCAAAAATGTTTTCCAAAACATATAGGTGCCCCTCTCTGGTTTTTGATTTGGCAAGTATGTCATCTACATAATCTTCCATTTGTTTATGAAGCATATCATGAAAGATAACAGTCATTGCTCTTTGATATGTGGCTCCGGCATTTTTTAGACCAAAAGGCATGACAAGCCAACAATATGTTCCCCAGACACAAATGAAAGAAGTTTTATGTTGATCTTCTTCAGCTATTCTAATTTGGTTATAACCAGAAAATCCATCCATCAATGATAACATCTCATGTCCTGCTGTCAGATCCACTATGATATCAATGTTTGGTAACGGAAAATCATCTTTTGGACAAGCTTTGTTGATGTCTCTGAAATCATTACAAACTCTGATGGTTCCATTTGGCTTCGCTACAGGTACAATGTTTGAGATCCACTCTGGATAATCTATCAGTTTGATGAAACCGACTGCTAAGAGCTTTTCTAACTCTGCTTTAACCATTAGGGCAATTTTGGGATGCATCTTTCTCAATTTTTGTTTGACTGGTTTTGTTCCAGGACGGACTGTTAAATGATGTACTATTAGTGATGGATCTAATCCTGGCATATGTGCATAGGACCAAGCAAAATTGATTTCTCGTTTTTTGAAGAAAGAATTGAAGTCCCGAGTTTCAAATTTTGATAATGACTTTGCTGCATATGTGATCTTGGGTTCTTCTGTAGTTCCAAGATTCATCTCTTGTGTCTGTTCTATGAGAATAGTGGACTTTTCTTGGTGTGCCCCCACTTTGGGAAGGTTAAATTCCTCATCCTCTGGCGCCTCAAAAAGGTTTTCACCAGTGGATACGTCTTTTATTTTTATTCTTGCATCGTCCGAAAGTGCCACAAAGTGGTTTTCACCAGGGGACGTTATTTTGAAATTTTCATTTTTTTGACTAAGGAATTTAACAGATTCCCCAAAGTAGGCATCGGAGTGTAGTTCAATAGAGTAACCAATCTTGTGATCTCCGATAGGGAGATGAGTACGAAGCCCCAGAAATTCACCAATAGCCTCATCATTTTCAAAGACATCAAGAACAGGAGGTCCGTGTTGGTCCCAGTCAATGAGATCTGGATAAACAAGGGATAATGAATGAGAGGAAGTGGACGGGGTGGATGAGGATGATGGTTGATCAAAGGAATAGGTGATGGTATAGATGGAATTATCCTCGAAAACATCGGCGGCCGCTTCAAAAGGATCTATGAAAGTGTCTCGATTAAAGGACTCAACTGCGGGAAAAGCTTTCGCCACGTCGTCTAAGATAAACTCAACATCGGGTGACTCACGCTTGGTGGATCCAAACCCTAGCCCAGCATGCTTAGGTCGGCGATGAAATTCTAAAGGCTCTAAGATTCCTTGTTGCTGTTGCCCAAGCCGACCGTCTATATAGCCCAACTTTTTAATGATAGGATAACCTCTGTGATATATACTCAATGGTAATTGTCTCTGTTCATCTTCATCGCTATAGAGCCATTTAGAGATGTCATCTTCAATGGTTTCTTGACTTAGTTGCCCCCAATATTTGAAGTCTTTCAACTGTGGATGAGTAATCAAGACATGATTAATCGGACGAGGTCGCCCATAGCTCTTAGGTGAAAGAGGAAGTTCATTGATATGAAACAGAGTGTACTCCCCCATGCCTGTAGCACTGATCTTAGCCTTGATCTCCGATCGGGAAGTGGATGGTGTGGATGAAGAAGACGGGGTGAGGGTGGATGGGTCAATGTATTTGGATGATGGTTGGGCAACCTCATTAGTTGGGCAATAATTTTGATGTCGATAAGGACCCTCCAGTCGTCTACAGTATTGAAATGGGCGTGGGTCTGCTTGTATGGTAATCTCACGATCATTAAATGGGAATTTTATGCATTGGTGGTACGTGGAAGGGACGGCTCTCATGGCATGAATCCAAGGACGCCCTAGGAGAATGTTATAGGGGAGATCAAGATCTAAGACCTGACATGTAGTTTCATTGTAATAGGGCCAACCTTGATTGGGAGTTTAATTGTACCTGCTGATTTTCTTTCTCCGTCATCATAAGCTTTGATCGTAATTTGATATTTCTCATCAATGTTCTCATCGGAGTATCCCAGTTGTTTTATTAATTTGAGGGTACATAAATTCAAAGCTGATCCACCATCTATTAGGACTCGTTTCACGAAATGTTGTTTGACAATAACTTCTAGATGAAGGGCTTCGTTATGGAAATGATCTGGAGAGGAGTTTTCTGGCTCTGTGAAAATGAGGCGAGGAGTGGATGTAAGAGCCCCCACCATAGCTTGGAATTGATCTACGTCAATATCACCTGGTACTCGAGATTCTATAAGGGCTTTATCCAAGATTTGTTTGTGTTGGGGGGATATTCTTAAAAGCTCTAGGATTGAGATCTGGGCAGGTGTCTTTTTCAATTGATCCAGAATATTATATTTAGGGACATTATGGGATAACATATGAGGTCTCGTGGGGTTATGGGATGCAATAGGAGGAGGAGTTCCCTGAACAGTAATACGACCTCTTCGTGTAGTGACATCACCCTCGGGAGTTCGACCTGTAACAGTTATAACATTGACACGAGGATATGAAACTTCAATACGGCCAACTACGCTGTGGTTACTATAGTCATAATGAACTTCATTGTGTGATGTGTTATCAACATTATTGGCTCTATTATTTTTTTGTCCATGTGGAGGAAATGGTTCTTGGTAGGCTTTGAGTTTCTCATTGGGAGACTTATGAGGTATTTGATCTATGTGTATCTCTCCTTGATCAATTAGATCTTGGACATAATGCTTCAGTCTTATGCATGAATTAGTAGCATGCCCATTGACACGGTGGTATTCACAATATTGATCTTCTCGGAACCAACGGGGTTTTGGTCGATTGTCATCATAAGGTTTACTAGCGTCAGGAAGTTCAATGATGTTTGCTTGTTTAAGTTTCCGAAATATGGATTCAAGAGATTCTGTTAAATCTGAAAATGTGCGTGGTGGTCGCAAACCTGGAAAGGTAAATTTCTTCTGTATATGTGGTGGACGATCTCGAGGTGTATTCTGAGTTGATGAAGAATTGAGGACAAATGGTTTGTTTTGCACATGTTGAACATGTTTCGTATCAGTGATTCCATCATTCACAATGTTCTTGTTTCGATTCCAATATCGGGATTTATCATTGTTTTGGTTATTGGAATCGCGATTGTAATTGTCTTTGTAAATTTTGATGAGACCTTTGTTGATAAGAGCCGTTTCAATCGTCTTGCCTTTTGTCATGATTTGTTCAAATGAATCAGAGCATTGCACTTGTAAGTGAAAGGCCAGTTCTTGATTAAGATTTTGCACAAAAATTGGAACTAGTTGTTTCTCAGGAATATGACAAGGGAGTCGACTGACAATATGCCTCCATCGTTGTAGAAAAGAAGTAAGGGTTTCCCCTCCTTTTTGTTTGGTGTTATAAAGGTCTTGCATGGAGGTGTCTTGTTCAATGTTGTAGGCAAAATTTTTGACAAATTCTTCTGCTAGTTGTTCAAAAGATATAATGTTTCCTGGGAGACGTGAGAACCATTCAAGGGCTGAGCCAGCCAAACTTTTAGGAAAAAGTCTCATTAAGTATGTAGGTTCATGTCGAAATTCTATGCATGCGATACAGAATTGACGAATATGATCACGAGGGTCACCTTTTCCTTTGTATTTGTCAAATTTTGGTATTTCAATGTTTGTAGGAAAAGGTACCATGATTAGAGATTTGTCAAATGGATCTGGGTATAGTTCTGCAAATGAGTATTTCTTTTGTCTAGCACCAATCCGATTATCGATGATTCGTTCGATTTCATCTTGAATGGGCGGAGTGGTGATTGATTGATTGTGTAATTGCGTTTGAGGTGATGTTTGAGGGTGATGTTGTGACGATGATTGGGATTGTTGGACTGATTGGAGTCTCAAATTTTGTTGTAGCGATTGGGCAAGCTGTTGTTGTGATTGAGCGAGTTGTTGTTGTAGCTGAAGGATTTGGTGATCAACGGGTTTTGAGGATGAGACATTGGTAGGGTTATAATTTCGTGAAATTGAGGGTATGGAAGTGGATACCGGTTTTGGTTGAGCGTTGATGTGACGGATGTGGATAGAAGAAGTTTGAGGTATGGAAACATGAGTTGCATTGGGAATTAATTGAGATGAGGGAATGTTGGAGGTTTTCGGTATGGAAGATATAGGGCCAGATTGTGAGATCCCTACTGATGAAATGGAAGAGGTTGTGAGAGATGATCCTAATGAAGGAAATGATGAAGATGACTGAATGGGTTGAATTGCGGGGATAGATTGTGAGATTCCTAATGGTGGAATCGATGGGGGTGTAAGTGATGACTGAATAGGTTGGAGCACGGGAGGATAATAGTCGGGAGGTATCCCCAATGTGTAAGTATGTGATGAGATAGACATAGGTGTTGAAAATGATTGATGGGAAGAGAGAGATGGGATTGTAGAAATAGAAGTATCTTGTGGTCCCAAGGTAAAATTTTGTGGTGGTGTGATAGATGAGGTGGATTGGAACACGTTTGACATAGGTGTTGAAAAAGATTGGTGGAGAGAGGAAGTAGCCTGAGCTTTGGCTTTAGCTTTTTCTGCTTTTCTTCGTGCTCTTTCTCTCTCATAAATATCATCAGGGACTCTAGCTCCACAATCATAAAGGTATTGCATAAAATAATCAGGATCATGATCCATGGTGAGATGAACAAGTTGCAATGTTTCAGGATCTTGTTCAATTTGAAGTGCAATTGGATTCGTTTCAGCATAGTCATTTGTGGGTTTAGGAGTTTTGGGAGTAACTGGTTGGTCGGATACGTCATCTCGAACATCTACAGAAGTTGAAAGGCAAGTGGATCATTATAAAAATGTGATGATGATACAGTATCTTGTTGGGAAGGATTGATTTGCTCATGGATGGGCTCTTCTTCGAGGAATCTTGAGGATTGAGGTTGCCAGTTTTGAGGAGTGAAATCCATATTGTTTTTCTTGGCTTGGGCACGGGTAGTAACCATGAAAATAGAGGACAATTGAAATGTTAAAAAGCTCTCAGATGGATATATATGAATGATATGAAAGACTCCAAAAGTGGGGATAAATGATATGGATCAAGATGTAGATATGAATTGTTTGATTTAAGATAGAAATAGAGTCAAAATGGTGACTCAAAGAGACTGGATGGACCTTAGGATTAGATACGGATAAGGGGCTCCTTTAAAACACTCAGGGTGATGATATGCCTAAGGAAGAAAGGAGACCAAAATGCCACCTCTACTCAAAGGAAGACAGGGCTTATTGAGTAGAAAAGATAAGATGACAAAGATACACTAACTTAAGAATGGTCAGGGCCTCTTAAGCAAATGGATCGTTATGGGATTGATTAGGAAAAGGTCTGTCTCTTAATTGGATGTTGATATATGATCAATAGGACAATGGGGGTCTACAAACTAGTGAAAAGAGATTTTGGGAATGGATATGGATGAATGATCAATCGAAAGAGCTTCTTGTGATTTAAAATAACAAGATTCCACTTGAGATGTGCCACGAGGATAAAAAGATTCTCAATTTTGAAAGTCCAGCTGATGATGTGGGAGACAAGTTATAATGGTGATGATGATTAAATATGCACACACAACAATCATATAAGACACACAACTTGATTGGTTGTTTTTTTTGTGACACCTGGATGTTTTGCAAACACTTGTAAACATGCACGATCCTAGGCTAGGAAAGGACAATACTTGCTGAGTTCCCACTTGGTTTTACCTAGCCGCGCCTACTTATGGTGTATAGCTCCAGGAACTTGGGGCACGGGCTCCCCCTTACAGTGCACTCACTTCTCAGGCACACCAAGTTCCAGGTCCTAGGACGCGCAGATCCTGAGGTACCTTACTATCTCTGCGATAAGCTACGAAAATATGGGACGGCTATCAGAGTTTCCTCCTGTATCAACAAGTAGAGGGTTTTTGGCCATTACACAAAAGGGTTCTAGTGAATATCCGGGGGACCGGCACCTTACGAGCGTCCAGCAAGCCACTAAAGGCTTTGACTAACCCTACTAGGAGTTTTAATATACACAAGGTACACCTCCTTTCGAGCTAGCACTGTACGGTAAGCGCTAATACCGGTTAGACTTGGCTTTCGCCTTATCCTCAATTTATATAGCGGGCCGGACGAAAGTCCCGCTTGGGGTCGCAAATGAGTTCTCCTTGCGGATGTGTCTCAAGAGCAGGCCCACTCTAAGGATAACAAAAGCAAGGAAGCACGTTGTTTTTGATCTCCCAGATCGCATGAAACGCAAGGAGAGAGCATACACAACGCTTTTGCCTCACACTCGCATGGGGTTCATTTTAATTCCAAATCCAAATGTGTGGGTGGTTGTACAAAATGTCAAAGAAAATGCTTTTGATTCTCAAGATCGCCGAATGGCGCAAGAGAAGAGCATACGCATTCAATGACAAAATTGCAAGCCACAAGACATCGCAAACACTTGTTAATTTTAACCCTTGCTTATGATGTGATCTAATCTATAAAATGAAGACAGAATGTTTCAAGATTAGATTCTTTGACAAGCGGTCCTGCAACACATTGATTAGTAGTTTGAAAAATTTATCTTTGACAGGCGTGTAGCTGCAAGAAAATGTTAGGCCAAGACAAAACAATCCTGCAAAAACCCAGACAAAAATATTAGTGCACAACAAGAAGAAAATGTTTGATGTTTTTGAAAATGATTGAATTTCAGAGAATTATACCAGAAAATCAGATATGAATTTGACAAAATGGATTGTATCACGATGTAGTTCTCTGAATCAGCTTTCCGACGCCTACAAAAACACGAAAATCCGATGACAAATGAAAAAGTTAGGCCTGTTTGAATGAAATAGCCTCCTAGGGCTAGAAATTGGCACTCTGGAGGTCTGTTAACACTGTTTTTGGCAATTTTATCTCCGGGTCACAAGAAAATGGTCTCTCCAACAGTTAGGTTTTTTAATGCCACCATCAAATGGGTTGCACATTCACAGAAATGCATTAATGTTTATAATCGAAGATGTTCATTAGTTGATACTGCAACTGTTAAAATTTGATGCCCACCATGCGGTGTCCAGATGACAGAGGAAATAAGGATACTTGCATCAGTGATTATTTATATTTCATGGAGATTTGCTACAACTATAATGTAACTGGAACACTTCTATGCCAATATTCTAATAAGCAGTTTTATCCAGATCAACTTTTTGCCGTAAGTTTAAAACTTATAAAATCTACGTAGTAAAAGTGATAGTGATCCGTGGTTAAAGATTTCCAGAAAGTGGAACAAAAGCACATTAGCAAAAAGTTTCAAGATTACCAAAGAAATATTTTATAGCCAATTTTATAAACAATAAAATCAGTTATACTATATAATTAGCAGTTGCAACCAAATGTGGTTCAATGAATACGCGGATAGGAATAACTGATGAGTTTAGAGACTTTTCCAGTGTGAGAATTGATTTTACGGCATAAGACAATAGGTATTAGCGCTTACTCATCAGTTCAGAAAACATTTACCAGCGTGGAGCTTTTCGTACGGCGTGAGACAAGTCTAACATTTGATGCAATTCTCCTAACCTGTGGCTGCTGCGGATTGTCTTTCAGCCTTTCCTTATTTATTTATTGGTATCTGTGTTTGATTGGCATCAGTTGGTCTCCTCTCTTCTAAACTTTGGACTACACAGACCACTCTCCACAATCCAAATCGTGGTCACCGTATAAGCAAAAGTTCACTTAAGTTAAAACTGCAGATTCCAAAATTGGAGATCAGCAATCTTCGTCCAGTAAACAAAATAAACCAATGAATCCTGAAGATGCCAAGAAATGCTAAGAAAAACCAATAGATAATGTTTGATCTGCACTGTACCTTCCAAACTAAGATATCAACCAGCCAGTAATTGCATTAGACCGTGATTAGAATTACCAATGAATAATGGCATGAAAACTATAAAGGTAAATGTTTGTCAGCTTTAAAGCAAAAACCAGAAGGGTAAATGTTTGTCCAAATTTAAAGCAATGATACCAGAGGAGCTAATTCACACAAAAGTATACAATAATGGAGTATGGCTGGGGGCTGAAGGGCCCCTAACTAAGAAATATTACAACTTTTCCGCAACCCGTGAAAATACACCAATCCCGCACAAACTCAACAACAATAGCTTGCACAACAAATGATTAAGAAGGATGTTTCACGTCAGGTTCACCATTTGTATGCATCAAAATATAAATTTTTATTAAAAAGATTTAAACTATCGTCAAAAACCCTAAATTTATATCAAAATGCACCAACAGAAGATTTAGATAAACACTATTGATAAACAAATTTAAATAGATGGTACCGAAATGTAGTGCAAATGTGATTGCTCAGATTTTTGGCATAACTCCAATGTCACAATTGTCGGGGGGAAATGAGAATGAGTTTTTGATTTTTATAAGGTTTGGGTAGTAGTTTGGGTAGTTAAACGGATTTTTGGTTCGGTGAACGGTAAAATGTAGTTAGGGTTATGGTAGGCGTTTTACGGGTTAGGTTAATAATAAATTAAAGTTGTTAATTTTAATTTATTATTAACGAGAGGTTTTAGGTTCCAAGTTGTAAATAATAAATTAAATTCATTGATTTTTAATTTATTATTTATGGGAAAATGGTAAAAAATGAAAAGAATTTAATTAATTAATTAAAATTAATTAAATCTTTAGGATTAAGAAAAATTTATGATTTAGGGATCAATTTTTTATGTCTACACCTTTGTCTCTCAGATCCCGTGTTCATATGAGAAAGAAGATGGTACCCTGTATGACCTCGGGGAAGTGCAAGCAAAGTTCCAGACTCTCGTACGCAACAACTTTAATGATGATATCGATGCCGGCAAGATGAGTCGTCTTGCCGCAATGTCAGTGAAATTTGACAAGGCTGCGGGTGAAGTTCACGAATTTCTTCAGATGGTTGCCAATGGTGAAGAAATGTTAGAGAATCAGAATATTGTTCTAGAGAGTATCAGTGTTCCTGGCAGAGATGCGGTCACTCGCTTTTTAGAAGATATTGTTTCCCAGAATATCAACGGATGACATCACCAAAAAGCTAGAATGTTGATGAGGATGCATTCCAAAATAATGCAGCTTTAAAACATATGCTTTTTGTTTTAAAGCATGTGCTTTCATCCTAAGCTCATCCATTTTATATTTAGAAAGAAAGCACCTTGTGATAGTTGGAATCTTATTTGCTTTAAAGCAGATTGCTTTAAAGTATTTGTTTATTGTATCTTTGTCTTAGAATAGTAATAAAGCTTGCGATTTGGCAAGTTAGGGTTAATCAAGGAGATTTTAGGGTTCCCTACTCCTTTGATTTTAGTATAAATAAGGGCATCCTTGCCCATTGTTGGTAATGGTAGTGGTGATAGCAAATTTGCTGTGCCTATTCTAGCCTGCAAACATTGTTATTCCCAGTGTCTGTTCAATCTGTGTTCATTGTAAGGAATGACTTTGATGATAACAAAATTTGCTGTGCCTATTCTAGCCTGCAAACATTGTTATTCCAGGTGTTTGTTCACTTTGTGTTTAGTGTTCTCCGGTGTTTGATTGCTTACTGTATGCCTACCTTTTGCTGCAGTATTGCTGTCCTAGAGTTGTATTAAACTTTGTGATATTGAATAGAAGTCTCATGCCTACTTTGCTCTAATATTCTATATCGATTCATCAAGTTTTCGTCGTCAGATGTATAGCTTCTGTGGCTTTCATTTTCAGCTTTCATCATTAAAGTACTCTTAGTCTTGTGGTGTAAATCTGGAGGAAAACTACTTGAGTTTTTGTGTTAACAATCATTCCCCATTCACTTTCAACTTCCTTTGCTCTGAATTTACTCAGGAGGTTGAAAGCGTAATTAGTCTATGCTAGTTGTAGTAGAAGTTTTATTAAAAAGGAAAAAACCTCTTCTGCAGCGTTTAGAGTTTTATAACCTTGTGCTCTGCAGCTGAAAATCAAAAAGAAGATAGGCGAGGTTTCACTTAATTTATCTTTTCAGCGAACATCAGCAAGAAAGGGAACTCCCCCTTCCAATAGGAGAGCAGTTTATCTGTGCATAGCTGTCCGTTTCCAAATCGCATACCAGAGGTGCGAATTGAAACGCCAACAAATCTCATTCTTCAATTTTTACCAACATTGGTATCAGAGCTGGATTGACTCGATCATATAGAATTCAAATAAGGTTGGGAAAAGAGGTCATAAAGCACAAGACATAGTCAAATCAAGTTGTGGGTCATCTAGCATTTGCAAGCACAAATTCAAGTTGCAAACAGTCAAAAATCCTTCAAAGAAATGCAAGTTTTTCTTTTAAAGGATTGCAAGCATCTAACAAACTAAAAAAATGTGTTTTTTTATTTTCTAGTCAAAATCACAAGTTGAGATCTACAAGCATGGGCAAAAGGGCACGATTTCAGTCGAAACTAGACAAATTGCCATTTTTTTTAAAGTGCAGACACATTTTCAATCACATTTTTAAGTTGCAGGAGTTGCAGCCACAAACGAAGGCTTTTGCTAAGTTTTTTTGAGTTGTTTGAAGTTGCAGCCACAAACGCAAGCTTTTGCTAATTTTTTTTGGGTTGTTTGAAGTTGCAGCCATGTGTTTATTGCATGGTTTTGGACAATCACATGTGCAAAATATTGTGGGTTTCAGTCACAGAAAATCATGGATTACAGTAGATAAAGGCATGAGACAAAAGGATCACAACCATTTGAAGTTGCGGGACTGCAGAAAATTTGCACAAGATTTGCAGCTATTGTCATGGGTAAAAGCATTGAAGCTAGGGCATGCAGTTTTTATCGGTCACAATTTTGGTGTAATTAGGAATTTCGGGTATTATTTTTATCATCCTGCCCAACCCTAAGTCTGGTCCACATTCAATTTATTTTCTAAAAGGTGTCAAATTTGGAAAGGGAACTTTTCGAGAGGATGCGAAAAAATTTCAAGAAATTTTTATTTTCTGGGGCAATATATTTTTAAAATTCCAGGATCAAAATTGAAATTTTCTAGGTCAAATCAAAAACTGGATTGTCAAAATATTTCAAAGGGCTAGAAATTTTTTGGGATCATTTTCAAATTTTTCTAGGTTTGTTGAAGTAAAATCTGTAAGAAGCAATGTGACTCAACAAGCCAGGATCCCTGCAATCAAGACAACCTTCCACACAAAGATAAAAGAGAAGAATATGCTAAAACAATGGAGCAATAGTCTATACAACAAGCTATATGAAATACAATGAGAGAGCCTTACTTATAA
Source organism: Cunninghamia lanceolata (assembly GCA_027924645.1). Classification (NCBI taxonomy): domain Eukaryota; kingdom Viridiplantae; phylum Streptophyta; class Pinopsida; order Cupressales; family Cupressaceae; genus Cunninghamia; species Cunninghamia lanceolata. Next base: position 1,233,825 of record BSBN01000497.1, on the reverse strand, counting down.
AGGCAAGGATGACAAACAAGGAGTTGTAGTCATGTGACAAGTGTCACATTCCTATCACATGTGACAACTACAGGATAGGATGACAACTAGAGCACGTGTAGTGTAATGTCCCAAATGGGCAAAAATATGATAAATTTGGATTTCTAGTAGACGTACACGGGGACGCGTCCCCACCTCCTCCAGCCCCGTCCCAGTCCCCAGTGACGTTTCCGGGACAGGGGGACGGCTAGGGACGTCCCCTCGGCGTCCCCAGTAAAATGCAACAAAACGAAACGTCCCGAGGACGCGCATAAAATTTAGGGGATGGCAGTAAGTGGATCGGGGACGGTCAGGGACGTTTGAGACGTTCCTCGACCGTCCCAGGGACGGCCAGGCGTCCCCCAACGTCTATACGCATACAACCCTTTTTTTTTAATTTTAATTGGGGCGACAACTATATGACAATACAATATAATTCCGGAACCCTAAAATCAAACAATACAATATTAAACACAAAACTTAAAGTAATATATGAATCTATGATATTTTTGTTTCTCTCACGCCGCTGAAGCCAGAGAGTCGCCACTTGAAGGGATCGACTCACACTCAGAGCACACTCACAAGCCGCAATTGTTTGATTCAAAACGTCCACAAACATAGGTCAAAAAATCCACAACCACAAAACGTCCATCACAGCCACAATTTGTCATTTGAACTTTGAAAATGTCCAGGCAGGGCCACCATTGTTGCAGGTATCTGTTTCTTTTTTTTTTTTAATTTTTATTTCACTGTTACTAGTTAGTGTTAGCCTGTTAGTGTTAGGCCTTAGGGAGATCTAGATTTTCATTTTGATTTTTTATTTTTGAGTTTAGACTCTAGAATTATAAATTATAAATTTATAATTAGTTGTAACTTGTAAATTTTTTTATTTCAATTCTTAGTTCTAAGTTCTCTCATTGTGCAACCTAAAACCTCTCAAATTCAAGACTCAACTATGAAACAAACACAAAAAAAAATCAAAATGAGCAGCAATGAGGAAATTTTGAATGAAGTGAGCAGTGATGAAGAAGATGAAGTTCAAATGACACGTTCTAAAACCCAAAACACACCTGGAAATTCTATTGGAAGTGGAACTCCAAAAGACCGTTTTAAATGTCCTTCAGCCTCTCTTCAAATACATGCAAAAGGACCCTTCAACCCCAAAAAACCTTTGCTTCAATTTGCCACCAATTTGACCAGTCCTAAGGCTAAATATTCAGGGGGCAGCAAGCATTGGATGTGTCATATTTGCAATACTGATTATCATGAGAGCTATAGCAGGGTTGAACATCATTTATTGGGTGAGAGTGGCCATGGGGTTAGAGTTTGTGGAGAGATAAAATTGGAAAAACAAGTTGAAATGCTAAAGTTGGTAAGGGAAAGTGAGGAAAAACATGCAAGTACTTCTACTAAGAGGAAGCGTTCATTGCAAAATTTAAATGCAATGCAAACGCAATCTATTGATGAACATTCCAATCTATCAATTGGACAGGGACTTGGACAGCATTGTGATAGTCATGGAGGCAAGAAGGCCACTTCTACCACAGCGACAGGTGAAAAAAATACAGTGATAGGGATGATGAATATGCAAAAGCGTGAGATAGCAGATGATTCAGTGGCAAAGTTTTTTATACCCATGCCATCCCTTTTCATTTGGCAAGGTCTACTTATTTCAAAAACATGTTGAAAGATGCAATAACAGTTGGATCCTCTTATGTTCCTTCTGGAGAACATAGATTGTGTACCTCCCTCCTTGACAAACAATATTCAAAGGTGAACATAGTAATGGAGGAGATGAGACAAACATGGATTAGCACTGGTTGTTCCATTGCGATGGATGGGTGGACTAATATTTGACATTGAACGCTCATTAATATTATTGTTACATGTCCTTCTGGTTCATACTTTCTTAGAGCGATTGATAGCTCTGGGAAACGTAAGGATGCTGATTTCCAGTTTGCCCTTTTGAAGGAGACCATAGAGGAGGTTGGGTCTTCTAATGTTGTGCAGGTTGTGACAGATTCAACTCGTGTTTGTAAGTTGGCTGGATTGATGGTTGAGAGTGCTTACAAACACATTTTGTGGACTCCATGTTGTGTACATGCTTTGAATAATGCTTTGAAGGACATTGGCAAAATAGAATGGGTGAAGGTAGCAGTGGCCGAATCTAGAACAATACAAATGTTTATATGCAATCATCAAACTTCACTTGCATTATTTTGATCCTATTCAAACAAAGAATTCCTCAAACCAGTTGAGACTAGATATGCTAGCTATTTTATTTTACTGGAGAGGATGTTGGAGATGCAAGATGCTCTACAATCCATGGTGGTTGCTCGAGAGTGGAAAAAGTGGGCTCCATCAAATACAGAAGGAAATAAGGTGAGAGACATGGTGCTTAATGAGAGTTGGTGGTCCAATATCAAGTAAGAAATTTTTACTTCATATTTTAATTTTTGAGTTTCTAACTTTTTGCTTTGCTTTTTCTTTAAATTATTAGTATTACTATTACTTAGTTACTATATTACTAGTGTTATAATCAAATTGTTAATGTCTTAATATTTTAAAATTTTGTTTGCAGATATATTTGCTCTATCATATCACCTGTTGTGAGGGTGATCAGGTATGCAGATACAAACTTTCCTAGCCTTGGAGAGATTTATGAGACTTTTGATAGCATGCTTGATCAAATGAGGCAAGCAATTCGTGACAAGGATCCTGAATTACAATTCTATGAGCAGCATATTAGGCCTATTGTCACAAAGAGGTGGAACACAATGAACACCCCTCTTCATACGGCTGCCTATGCTCTTAATCCGAAGTGGTATGCACCTAGACCTGGCCGAATGCTTCCAAGGATGATGAGGTAATGGAGGGGCTTATGGCAGCCCTTCGTAAAATGTATGGCACTGAGGAGGCAACCATACTTCGAGAGCAATGGCTTCAGTTTTGCGAACTTCAAGGTCCTACATCCAGCAAACCAGAGGCTAGGACGGATAGGGCCACTATTGCACCAAAAAAACCCATTGGATGGTGGAAATTTCATGGGAAGGACACACCAGAGTTGAAGCAACTTGCTATTCGTTTACTCTCACAAATTGCTAATTCCTCTGCTGCAGAGAGGAATTGGTCCACCTATGGCTTCATACACTCAATCAAGAGGAACAAGCTTACCTCGAAACGAGCAGAAAAACTTGTTGAAGTTCATAGTGCCTTGAGACTTCAGGATCAGCAAACTACTGAGTATCGACAGACTCCAACAGCACGTTGGGATGTTGATCCTGAAGATGTTAGGCAGATTGACAAGGAGGAGGTGCAACCAGGAATGGTTGGAGTTCCATTGGATGATCCCCTTCAAGCAGAGAGTGACAGTGACACAGATAGTTCTTTTGATCATGATATTGATAGCCCAAATGAGGCATAGATATTAGTCTTCAAATTGTTGTATTTTGAAGTTTGAGACTTTGGGTTTAACAGTTTGAGTTAACTTTATCTTTAATTTTGAAGTTTGAACTTTGAACTTTAATTTTAGAATTTGAACAACAAAATGCTTTAATATTGCAGTTATGAATCTTCAATCTCATGATAATCATTAATTCTATTGTTGTTTAGATTGTTGTTAAACTAGTGTTTAATCATTAATGCTCATTGTTTATTGTTTAAACTTTATAGTTTATAGTTATACTGCTATTATACTACTATTATACTGCTGTTATACTACTTTATTGAAGTTTATACTGCTGTTACACTACTGCTGTCATGATTTATTCACATATTGATATTGTTGTTAAGTTATTAACATATATGATATCTCTATTTCATATTGATATTTTGAAAAATTCATATATCGACATCCCCTGCCATCCCCAAAAAATTGGCCCTCGAACTGCCGTCCCCAAAACGCATCCCCTGCCGTCCCCATCCCCTAAACACCGTGGAACATAGATTTCCAGGGATTCCAAACAATTTGTCAATTATACCTCCAATTTCTGCCCTTCCTAGGTCTGCCCTAACCCTAGGTCTGCTGTAGGAAATCAGATTTGCACCGGAAATATAAATTCTACCACAATTTATGCTTAATGATCACAATGTAAACCAGCACAATGATTCACCCAATTATGAGGATCAATTATACCATGAATAAGCATGCAAGAAGTATGATAGCATAACACAAACACAAGATGACTACCCTGCTGAAACAGTATCAGATCTGCAACTATATAGACTGCTGAAAGTATAAAATATGGCATATAACAATGTCACATGAAAGGCGAATTAGCCCAGCATACAAGTGTTCTCCGATGACAATGGTTACGTACCACTTTGATAGGAATACAATGCAAATATCAATGGCTGTAGCTTATGCTGATTAAACCCTAGGGGCAGCAGCAAATGCAAGTGTAAATCTGCCCTAAGGCAGTTCGCTGATCCTCAAGAGAGTTTGCCCAAGGGTTGAGAGGCTCTCCAAAGATGCTCAAAGTCCACCTCTATAGAAGTTCGCTCGGACCTTATGTGATTCGCCCATGGTGGATGCTCAAGCTGATATGAATGATGCTCTTATGAAGATGAAGCACAATTAGACTCCCGTCACGGAATCTCCACAAAGAAGGAATTAGGTTTTCATCCAACTCCCTCCAAGACTTGAAGTTTTCATTCCAAGCCTCTCCTTGGGATTGCTCTCAAAATATGAATGAGTGAATGATTGATTGATGCCTTTTGGATTGCAAATGATGGAGTATATATACACATTACAACTCCCCTTCTCCTCTTGGTCGACCTTGCATTAGATGCCTTTATTTTGAATTATACATTCGCTCCATTAGGCCGACCCTTCTAGAGACCTATTACTTAACTCTAATTAGGAATTAAGATGGGCGCCAATATTAATTAATTAATTATTATTTCCTTTAGTGGGTGCTCAAGGAAATAATGCATTATTCTTGCCTTATGATGAAACCAATTCGCCCAAGGCATAGAAATAGGATGAGCGCCTAGAAATAATGTGAGGATGATGTGCTATCAATGCACCCATGTGAACAATGGCCCCCATGACAAACTCCATAGCTCGGATAAATCCTTATAAACCAAGAAAGCATCCAATAGTGAAATAATGACACCCATACATGAGAAGCTCGATCCTCTACCTCCAATCCACAGGACAAACTCTCCAAGTGACCGACTCCGGAGAAGACAATGCACTGAAGACAACATACCCAAGTGATAAACTATCTCCATGTCTCGTGATGTCTTCAAGATGTCCCAAAGTTAGATGGAAAGCCTCTCCAAGACCTTTTAGTGACCATTCCCAGAATGGAAACATTAGATGTAGGATAAGACAACTCACTACATCAACAACTAGAAACATCTAGAAGACTCACTATGTCAACTTAACATGTGAATTATTGTGTGATGTGTGAATATTATTTAACTAATAAATAGTTAAATAATATGAATTATCCACACAAAGGGAAATTAACTAAACTAGTTAGGAAAAACACCTGTTCACACCAACAAAATCTAGTGTTGCTAGATTCACAAATATTAATAGGGAAAAATTATAATATCCGGAGTCACAAGATATTAGTTATCATTGATTATTGGGAATGTGACAAAATCATGTTAGGCACAAAAACTAGGCATATTGATCACCCAAGTGACTTTGATAGACGTCATAGGGAAGCCTTGTTGATTCTCAAGTTGTCAGTCTTAGATCATTTAATCCTTGAAGTTTGAAGTGCTATCTCTACACGACCTGTGGGATAGTTGGAAAGACAAATATCAAGTCTCATAAAAAAGCAGGGTCTTGTATCTCAAAAATCTACTATTTTCTACCAAATTGTGTGAGGGGGAATCTCTATCTGAGCATCTTCCAAAATCAAAGATCTTAGGGATCATCTCACATGCCACCCTCCTTTGAGACTTTTGTAGAGTCTCTAAGCTTGTTGGTGGAAAACCAGACTTTGACCTTTGACAAAGTTAATCCATACTTGTTGCAGAAGGAACGTCGATAAGAGCAGATGAGTGAAGTTTCTTCTAGGAGTTCAAAAAGTGCACTTGCTGCACAGTTTCAAGGTACACACCTCAATTCTCCTTCTCCCACTTCACAACCATAGAGAAACGTATAGTGCTTTTATTGCCAAAAATTTGGGCATGTGAAGAATGATTGTAGAAAAAGACAATATGATAATTCCCACAAGCAACAAAATGAAGCTAATGTGGTGGATAAAACTGAGGAAAACCATGATGAGGAGTTTGCATAAATGACTTTTTAAGATAGTGCTAAAAGCAGTTGTTGGTTCTTTGATTTAGATGCATCCAGACACTTCACATTTCGAAAGGACTACTATGTTTGGTTTGCTGTTAATTAAAGTCACAAGGATTCCATTTCGCTTGGTGTCATGTCCCGATATTAAGGCATTGTTTAAATTAAAGATTTAAACAGTACAATAAAAGGCAATGAAGTTGCCCTCGTGAAATACATTTAATGATAAACAATAATTGTGTATATTGAATATACATATACAAATATAACTATTGTCAATTATAATAATATAAAAATTTATTATAATTGTAAATGATATTCATAAATATATGTATGTATATATATATATATATATATATATATATATATATATATATATATATATATATGTTAATATATAATAAACAAATATTATTATATATAATAAGATATAAACATAAAAATAAATATACATGTATTAATGTCTCATTGATTATATATATATATAATACCAATATAATATCATATATTATATAATAGATATTAGAATATCTAATAATAAATATTCCCACGGTGGGGCTGGCAGCTCTCCATAAAGGAGGCACAATCAATAAACAAAATTAGTTTAGTCAAAGTTTATAAAAGGGACATGACTGCTGGAAAGGTGACGTCTCCTACAAGAGACACTTCCAAAATAAATAAGAATTGTGGAGGCATAAAAAGGGGGATCGATCATCATACTCAGGGGGGAGACATCTCATCTGATTGCAAAAATCTCATCCTGCTCGTTCGATCATATAGAACTGGCAGCAAATATAGTTCAAGGAAGACCAACTCCCAATAAGAAGTGCCAAGGAGATATAATCAAAAGAAGATGTGATTTGTTTCAAATAAGAGAAGCAACCATTAAAACATAAGGATCGACCATTATTGAATGGAGAAATCAACCATAGAAGGAGAAGCGATTCAAATAAGGAATCGTGGAATTCATATTCAAGGGAATTCACTAAGTTAGAAGAGCTGCCAATGATCAGGGAGGTCGCAGCCATCAGCTAGGAGATAACAACCAGCAACATCGACTTCATTCTAGAGGGATCGCCTAGTGTTGATAGTGATTTGGGACTGAGTCATCATCAAGCATTATGACTGGGGACCGAACTCTAGCAGCGATCAGCATTCATCCAGTCTTGACATTATTAATCAGGCCATTACTGTAGCAGACCAGCGCTCAGCTACCAATAGTCACCATTGCTCCTCTTTTCATCAGTGATCAAGCTTTAGACAATAGAGGTCAGTCTAGGAGGTGGTGCAACAGCAGGAGAAGGGATTCTTTGCTTGCATTCAAACATCATCAAATCTGAGTGCATTGACGGAGCAGTGAAATTAGATTGAAGGGTCTGATTTATAACTACAGTACCTACATTCAAATCTTTAATTTGAATGAGTACTCTATATCATTTGTGCTGTTATTGTATATGAATGCAAAGGCAAATTGACTCAGAAATTCCTGAATTGTAATTTACTCTAGAAGTGGCCTATATAGGAAAATATCAGAGTTCATTAAAATCAGAGTTTAACTAATATCCTAAGGGGACATTACACTTGGTGATGACAAGTGACACACAGTGAAAGGGATAGCTGATGTCAGAATTGCACTCAATAAAACATCCTCAAACTTTTAGTACAAAATGTTGGGTATTTTTCAGGTCTGAACAAAAATTTACTCCCTATTAATTAGATTATAGAAAATCCTAACATTCTAGTTCAATTTCATGGAAAGAGTGAATTCTTTGCGATGTAAAACAGGATAAAGTAATTGCTTGAGGCACTAGGCCAGGTTGTGTGTACAAAGGCTTGTAGAAACTTGTTGATTTGTTTTGCATGCTACACTAGAGGAACTATTTGTTTGGTCATAAATCAAAGGAGGTCAAAACAAAAGCTAGTATTGTGGCACCATTGATAGACGTACCTTCCAGATCATGGAGTGTTCCATTGCATCAATCTTTCAGTGGTTATTCTTCACCTATGTATCAACAACGCAGAACTGAAGATGTCTCCATTCTGCCTGAGGTTCAGTCCATACAGAGTTCGTCTCCAGTCAAGACTTTGTCTTCATAGCATTTGCCTGTTATGCCTCAGATGTTGAGTTTTTAGCTCAATTCAGAACTTCTGCACAGGTTCAATGTGAATGTGCAAGTAGTTCGAGTTATTTCTATTTTATAATTCACTTTAGTGATTCAAGTGAGTCTTTTATTTAGTTAAGTCTAATAATCTGCGGCTAAGCACTAATGATTTAGACTTGCCTTCCAAGTCATCTCCTATGTCAGATAAGGTTGCTTTATTTTTCAGAGATAAGAATGCTTTATTGGAAGATTAGATTTTTAGTTGAATAGTATAAAAATAGATGCAAGATAGAAATAAAATAACTCCATGCAACTGAAGGAATAGTTTTGGAGGTTTCCTTGTAAGCTTTCGAAGGAAAGCAAAGCAGATTATCAGGTGTCAAATATCAGTGTTTGTTGTTCTTTGTTTCTACAGTTGAATTTCAATTATTTGTGTGATTGATTCAATGTTTTCCAAGCATTAGGTAATTAGTCATCGTGATTGGAATTTTAACATCAAAGGCCCCAATGGTACTATGAAGGTGAGCCCGATAATGACTTAACCAATCATATGCATCACCTTGAAAGATAGGCAAACCAATTGATAACTCCACAATAGAACATGTTCTTTTTGCATATATGCCTATTGTCATGAAGATTCTTCGTGCAAATATTTATTCTCGTTTCTATACATCTAAGGAGCCATATTGTAATTTAAAGACTAAACCTCCTGATCCTTCCAGTTTAGTCAATTGGAGGGGAGGGGGTGCGGTATTAGACTATTAGAATAATAACGTAACAAACTATTTGTAATAAGTAGTTAGTGGACTTCAATTCGAGTTGTTGTAACCGCAATCTTAACTACCGTCTATTTTTAGACTATAACTACTTTCTATTTTTATTATATGTTCAATAATATGATACAGTACTCTTTTCATGAGAGGTAGGCCATTTTTCTCAATTTCATTCTTCGTTTTTACCAACAATTACTTCCTTGTCATTGGCCTTGTGGGACCTCTGCTTTTCTTTTGAAATTATTGCCTTGGTTGTAAGCCATCAAAACTAAAGGACTGATGTTCCTTTGGGAGACCTTTGTTTCCCATGTTGTGAGGGGCAAAGTTGTGCATAGCCATTTGCTAAGCCTTTTGTTTTTTTTCTTTATTCTTATTATCATAGAGACTTCTAGTCATTTACGGGGAGTGTTCAGGCACTTGCATTTGCAGCATTTCAAACCTCCTTTAGTAAAGTATTGTACCAGCCTAGGTGGGACAGATCTGACAAATTTGATCATTGTGTAAGGATATGGCATCTTGGTCCTAGGTGTCTTGTTGGATTTCATCGATCAAAATGTCACCTGAATCCATCTCAACCTTATTCCATATCAAACTACTTTTAAGGGTTTCGCTCATGCTACATGATGTAAGAAATCTGGATAATATTACACTGCAAATATTAAAGCTTGGTAGGTAAATAGAAGATTTGAACAAACCATAATAGATCCATCAGAGGCTTGTATATATTAATATTCTTAACACCGTAATTGTTGCTTCAAGAATGTTGAATTCCTGCAATTAGGAAGGTGAATATGGTATGTTATTTTGTGTGCACCCAACATTTATGAAGTAATGCAATCTAGAAAGAAACGTAGAATTCGATAAAAAAACAAGAAATCTGAATGGTGAGGTTAGAAATGGGAAAAGGGTCAAGGTGATTGAAGAGGAGTTTTTAACCTTGGGGGGCGATGAGGAAAGATTGTGAATGAGGGTTTGCATATGCCAAGTGGTTGGAAAGTTAGGGCTAGGATACAGATTAAAAATGAGATAAGGCATATTAAACAATAGATGGGTGATAAAACCTTACTAGGGGGGTGTGGGTAAGAGTATGGATTTTGAGAGAGGGTGAGGGTGGCCACAATAAGAATAGGAAGGTGTAAGGAGGACCTTGTGTAAGAACTAAGAACTAAGGGGGTGAAAATAAAGCATGATCAAATGAAAGGAAGAGGAGTTGGCTGGCAAGGCATAAATGAAAAAAAAAATATAGAGGTTTAAATTTGGGATTGCAATGAAAAGAAAATTCATCTTTGGAATCATCTTCTAATTGATTTGTTCTTCCTCAATCACCTTTGTCATTAGCATCAACTCATAAACGATCTTTCCCTTGTCTTGCATGGTGGTTGCTGTTTTTGCCATAAGATCAGCAGCAGTGTTACATTTGCATGGAATGTAGCATAGCTTTATGCGAAGTTGTAGAATTCTCCAAGTTTCAATTAAAAAAATCAAAATTCAGTAAGCTTATTCGAAGATTAAAAAATATGTTCGAATTCACCCTTAAAATTCATACTAAACCAATTCTTCCAAATTTAATCAAAAACCTTTAAAACATTGAAAATCACCTAATAAAATTAACTTTATAGCATCCACTAGGATTTTTTCCATTTTAATTTTTTAGCATGTGTATGCTTTTTTTGTGGATGGTTTGTGAAGCAGCTCAAAGAGATATCTGTATAGATAAAATAGGTGTCTGAGTCTAACTCAAAATGAATAAAATGTGTGACTAAATCTAATTCACAAGGAGGATTCAAAACATATATAATAGGTATTTGACGCTGATTAGAAACAGGGAGAAAACAAGGTTACAATTTTGTAAACGGAATATGCATCTAGGGAACGAACATAAAATGAAACCATTGCAAAAGCAACAACAGAATTAGATCTGTCCCTTGTCTTGCATGGTAGTTGCTGTTTTTGCCATAAGATCAGCAGTAGAGTTACATTTGCGTGGAATGTAGAATAGCTTTATGCAAAGTCATAGAATTCTCCAAGTTTCATTAGAAAAAATTAAAATTCAGTGAACTTAATCGGAGATTAAGAAACATGTTCAAACTCACCCTTAAATTTCATACTCAACTAATTCTAAAATTCATGCTACACCAATTCTTTTGAATTTAACCAAAAACCTTTAAAACATTGAAAATCACCTAATAAATTAACTTCATGGGCATCCGCTAGGATTTTTTCCATTTTAATTTTTTAGCATGTGTATGCTATTTGTGTGGATGGTTTGTTAAGCAGCTCAAAGAGATAACTGTACAGATAAAATAGGTGTCCAAGTCTAATTCAAAATGAATAAAATCTGTGACTAAATCTGACTCACAAGGAGGATTCAAAACAGATATAATGGCATTTGACGCTGATTTGAAAACCAGGTTACAATTTTTTAAACAAAATAGGCATCTAGGGAACGAACATAAAATGAAACCATTGCAAAAACAACAACATTTTTCAGTCCAATGGCTAAACTTTCAATAAGCATGTGCCAACATTGGATAAATATTTAGGCTTTAGTTTTTAATTAGATTTTATTTTAATTTGTTAGCCTTAATTTTAAATTGTTAATAATTGGTAAATATTTATAAAGTATTTGTATACGAGTACAAATGTCTTTATGAATATTAATAAATAATTGCTTAATCATAACAGATAATTATTACATACAAATCCCATTTTATAACTAATAATATTTATAGTTTTATATTTATTTATTTTATTTATTATTTAAAAAGTAAAAATAATTTAAAAACATTATACTTTTGAACTTAGTCAAGAAATTTGGATTGTAGAAGTTCTTTTAAAATATATCCTCACCAAACACTAGGAATTTTTGCAAAGTCTCATGTGTGTTCTACAAGACATTAGCCAAATGCCAAGAAATTTTATGTTCTATATGACAATTAACCATATGGATAATTATTTGTGAATCCCATCAACCTGAAGCTCGGGGACTCTTTTGTCAATTGCTACTATGGGACCTCTCCTTTGGGATGGAAGATAGACTCGACTGTTCATTTGTTTTACCAAGTATTGCTCGTAGGAGATAATTTGTTCTCCAGTAGAAATTCTTATCATCCCTCCCCAGTCCTGTTGTCCCTGGATTTGCTGCGTCAAAGTTTAATTGATAGCTTATACCATCTGTGCTCAGGCAGGATCATTGCATGGGCCTTGAAATAAGGAGGGGAATCTATAATGGAATAGATGATCCCAATTCTTAGCACATGTTAGGTCTTGCATGTTTGTAGAGTCAAAAATAAATGACTTTCTAATCTTCAAGTATGCAGTTGTCATTTTCAACTGGCTTTTGATGATTCAGATGACCTCAGTTAGTGCACAAGTTTAACTTTCAAATTATTTACTTTTGTTCTATCCATACTTCCGCGGGGATGTGTCCCCCCCTGAAATACAGCCGTCCCCCACGTCTCCCCATTTCCAAGACGGGGAAACTTCAGGGAAACGTCCCCACCGTCCCCCGCCGTCCCCCCGTTTTGCCGTTGCATTTCTTTGAGGCATTCTGTCAAACAGTTCACGTGCCTTGTCTATGCTTCCACATTTTGCATACATGTCTAACAGGGCAGTTGCAACTACAACATCTGACAAAATTCCTCTATCCTTTATGTTTTGATGGATGTCCATACCCTATTCCAAAGCTCCCATTTTGACACTAGCAGGGAGGCCGCTGGGCTGGCAAAGGTTGTGGAATTTGGCTTTACACCAGCCAGTTGCATTTGCTTTAAAATTTCTAAAGCCTTTTCAACAAATCCATTTTGTGCATATCCTGCAATGATTGCAGTCCATGAGACCACATTTCTTTGAGGCATTCTGTCAAACAGTTCACGTGCCTTGTCTATGCTTCCACATTTTGCATACATGTCTAATTTATAACTAATTTATACATCTTATAGACTTCTACAGTTATACATATTTTTATAACTAATTTTTCAAGTACTATATGTATTTCAGCGCACCGCTCCCCCGCCACTGTCCCCACGCAGTCCCCCGCCGTCCCCAAAATTAGACCCCTCGCCCCCCCATCCCCGAAACGCGTCCCCTGCCGTCCCCCCGTCCCCGAAACTCCATGGAACTATGGTTCTATCCATTTACTCCAAAATTCCAAACTATTAAGGCAGCAGCGATTTGATGAATGATATTTATTATTTTATATCCATGTATATATGTGTGTGAAGGTATATGTATATCCATTTACTCCAAAATTCCAAACTATTAAGGCAGCAGCTATTTGATGAATGATATTTATTATTTTATATCCATGTATATATATATCTAGTTTTCAAAGGATATATATATGTTAACATGTTAACTATGGTTCTATCCATTTATGCCAAAATTCCAAACTATTAAGGCAGCAGCTATTTGATGAATGATATTTATTATTTTATATCCATGTATATATGTGTGTGAAGGTATATGTATATATATGTTAACATTTTTTTATATTTTATCTTCATTTACAATTTTTAAATATTTTTCATAAACTCTAAATTGGATATGACACCAGATGGTGTGGTGCCTTATCCAGGCATATCGGATATGGCCCAAATATAGGCTCATACATGGATATGTCTGGTGTAATGTCCCCATTTTCGTGAGCATCAGTTTTCAGAGGATAGCCTATTTCCTAACCCTCGTAGGCTAACGCAGATGGTTAGGGTGTCCTGGTTGGCAGTTATCAGAGTGTTTCCTTCTCCGGAACTCAGTTTGGTTCAAGATTGGCCTTTGTTTGACTCAGTTTCTCACACTTACTATTTATAGTAAGTCACATTATCAATGGAGTCAGTATTACTATATTTAGTAAGGCACCTGGACAAGTCTCGGATGGAGTGTTGATCCTAGTTCTCAGTTGGCTTGGTGAAATAAGGTTTATTGTTCAAGTTATAATATTTAATTATTAATAAAGGTGACTTTATTAATAATTAAATCATTAAAGGCATATTATAAAGTTATTAAAGTCACTTTATATTCAATGAGGCCATGACCCTCAATTTAAGTGACTTAAAGTGCAATTAATTAATTATGTTTTAGAGGCCAAATATTAAAACATTTAATAAAGTCAATGTGCAAACATTTTATATTATTTAAAATGATATTAAATGCTCTTGAGATGGGTCGACCTCTTCTTGGAGAAGTATAAAAGCATCAACAAAAGCTATTTGCAAATCATTCCATCATATGCTTTTTGAAAACATTGAAGTTTGTGCTGTGAGAAGAAACCAGCTAGGGTTTTCTGCCATTGTTGATCATTGAGAATGAAATCTCTCATTGATATTGCATTCCTGAGGCTGTGAAATAACTACTGAAGGATTGCCTAAGAGTTGACTTCAATCAGAGGTATTGAGCTGAATTGTGAAGAATTTTGCAAGTTTGAGAAGAGTTTTGTACAGAAAATCAAGAGTCAACATTGCTGTTCGTTATTGCTGCCATATGACATTCCTTGACAGACTGTACAGCTGCTACAGCAGGCCGTACTGATTTAGAAGATATTCTGTGTTTTTGAAGTGGGTTTCAATGCATATTAGTACCTCTTCTTGGTTGATCAGCATCTGCAGTCACAACTGATTACAAACAGAGGATTTTGTGAAGAGTTTGAAGTTATTTATTGCTGTTTCATTGCACCAGCTGGGCCATACACTTTAGGGAGAGTTGTGGGTCTATTTCAGGACCGAATTCCCACCCATTGGCTGCCTATTTTTCATGATGGAGGTCAATTTGGCTTCTAGAAATTGCTGCTATTGTACATGAACAAAGATTCCAGCAATTTGATGTAATGGGTGTGATTTTCCCAATGCATATGTAGCTGGTTCACTTATGGCAAAACACCAAGTTGAAGATTTTATTATGGGTATGTCAAAGTAATTAGTTTTAGCATATTTTACGATCTGGGTTTTCATTAGTTTGATCATATCTATCTTAGTTCTTCTGGGTTTTGTTATATGCCCCATATTCTATGTTTACATTGCAAAATCAAAACATGCAAAATCAGCAGTCGGAAAACAAAAAAAAAAGTGATACAAGAAACTTAGCTTGAACAGGGGATATTACATCTGGATACAAAGTCCATGCCATATCCAAGAGTATGATATCTGTATCATGGATAGGTATATCCAAACAGAGGAGAGACAGTATTCAACAATTCCAGTATGCAGTGAATTGGGAAACTGATGTAGTTCATTATGCACTTAGAGAACCCTCTAAGAACATCCAAAGAAACTTGTTTTCAAATATCTAGATGATCATGCATCATTGGTAAGAACATAAACTAGATATTAGAAAACTGGCAAGAACATGGGTTCATGAGACACTAAATTAGATTAAAATGGAAAGGAAACTCTGGTCCTGGATGGTGTTAGCCCATTCAAAAGGCTGAGGAAAATAGACAAAATGTGTAGTGATTTCATCTAACCACCAATGGTCAAATACAAAAACCCATAAAAATGACTTTCAATCTTGTATGATATTATTTGGTTATACAGTTTCTGTTAATTTTGGCTCGTAATGTATTAAGAGAAATAAACACCACAAAGCTAACAATGTATATACAGACCTAACAAAATCATCCAAAAAAGGAGTAAAAGATATAAGCATTGATCTTGACTTGAAAAAACAATACCTCAGAGACTAAAAAGGACTACTCAACACAGATCATCTAGATATGGAAATCAAGTCTTTGATCATATCAAAAAGATCCAAAATGGAAGTTGATCCACAATTTCATCATTGACGATGAAATCAGAGTTTGAATTATGTAAGAGCATTAAAATAAATAACCTTAAGGAGCATGCAGTCCTTCTCGTCTTTCAATATTTCGCCACTTGTCTTTAAGATCCACCTAGAAAGGCATTTAATATGCATATTAATGCATTGGATTATCCTTCAAATAAGACTAACCAAATTAATTCTCATCAAAGAACAGATAGCCCAATGGTGATACTAAAGATATCAACACCAACTATCAAACATTCCATTTTCTTACTATATTGATTGATTTTTTCCCATTTACCTCAGTTCTGTCTTCAAAGATAGCCCGATTTTTCTCAAGAATATATTTCCAACGCCCTTTACCATACCTGCAGGAACAAACATGGTTGTGAGAAGCAAAACACTTTTTGAAATTGTTTTCAAAGGCAAGTTTATTTAAACCTTCAATCATCCATTACAAGTAAACAAAAAGCATTCACCATCAAGCTAGAGGGATATATTACTAAGGTGATGAAAAAACATAACAGAGTCCGTAAATAATTAGAATCATCATTAGAGTCCATAAAACATAACAGATTTAGCTTTGTACTTTACAAAGAACTGTAAATATAGCTAGAGGGTAAAAACATAACAGAGTCCATCTATAAAAAACCAAATAAGTATATATCCCATGTACACCAAGAGAAATCATATACAATATTTCAAATATTTCAAAATGTACAGAAACAGATCTTTTCTTGAAAAAGAGTCAATCACATTAGAATAATATCGTAAAGAGTTTAAAAAAAGCATACCCAAGGTCTAGCTTAAGATTTGGAAGATCAATTAGAGAAGAAATAGGACATCAAAGAGAGAAACTTACGAAAAAACTTGATAAGAGTGTTGATGTTTAATTTGTCACTTTCGTGACAACACAAAACAGAACAGCAAATACAGTAAAACTGTTCTTCAAATTAGACAGGGAAGCTCCCTAAGACTTTAACTAAACTTAAACTAACAAAATCCACAAATATTTACACTGTACAAATCATCAATGGGGGTTTTGCACTTAATATAAAATATTACTTTGACCATGTTTTTGCCCCGCATGTAGCACCAAACTATCAATAGCTAAGACTACAATAAGATTTTCAGATTAAGGTGGACTAACAACTCAGGCATGAACAAATACAACTTGTGCTGGTTAAAACAAAGACCAGTGTTTGGCTGCAAACAAGGATTCGATTACTTAACACCAATGGGCACTATTTATTGGCTAAATCAAAGACCAATACGTTAGCATGGACATAGGAAATGATAAAATGAAAGAACATCACATGATTCCATGAAGTAAATTGTCAAAGGAATACACAAAGTTGTAACCTTGATAAGCAATGAATATCAACACAAAGTTTGACAAGATTGTTCAATTATGATATTT
Source organism: Cunninghamia lanceolata (assembly GCA_027924645.1). Lineage (NCBI taxonomy): Eukaryota > Viridiplantae > Streptophyta > Pinopsida > Cupressales > Cupressaceae > Cunninghamia > Cunninghamia lanceolata. Next base: position 1,216,497 of record BSBN01000497.1, on the reverse strand, counting down.
TATTTCAGGGTTTAACTGCGTAGTTTTTGAGTTAAACACATGACCCATATTTCATGAGTAGTGGTTCACATGAACCCATCTCTCATGTTAATGAATGGTCCACTTAGCACTCATTGCATCTAGGTGATGCTCACAAGGGTGATGCATTGGGACTTCCCAGGAGGTTAATGAGTCGGAGTAGTACTGGGATGGGTGACCTCTCGGGAAGTCCCGATGCTTCACCGTCCCACATGGTTGGGTGGTGTCAATCACCATTGGTTTGCACATTGGAGCTTCTTGGAGATCATGCAAGGATCTTGTTGTGATGTAATTACACATCGCCCCATTCCAAATGGGGACCCCCTCTTTTTTCTTGCTTTCTGTCCTTGTTTTGCTTTAGGTTTAGTTTTCCTCTGAGCTTGTAGGATTTTGATAGTGTTGTGTGTCCAAGTCTCAACAGTTTCTTGCCAAGAGGTCTATATCCCTTCATCCTGATGCATGTCACTGAGACCCTGAAAATGACTAAGTCTGATATCCTGAAAAAATGACTAAGTCTGAAATCTGGTGGATCCTCAAAAATCTAGAATTTGCATGCTAAATCCTATGGATCCAGGACCTATCTCAAACATCCTGGAAGTATATTGATAAATATTTAAAGTATAAGAAATTTCTTATACTTAAACATATTTTCAATATACTTCCATTCAGGAAAATCCAAAATTTGAACAAGGCAAGAAACTCCATGCACACCTACCAAACCCACCCAGCCTGGGCGGCCTCACAAGGTAGTCATGGACAAGGTCTTCACCAGGACAAACTCTCCACACAGAGCCTCCAAACCCGCCCAGGGAAAGTTGGGATATTTTCACGACCTTTTGTCAATTGGAGTTAGGAAGTGATGATGGAGTCGAAAACTAAGACTTTGATGAAAATTCCATGCCTCACCTCCAAACCCGCCAGACTGGGCAGCCTTGGCATAAGGTCATGGACTCAATCTCATGCACATGCACTTGTCCAAACAGAACCCTCAAATCCGCCCAAGGAAAAAGTTGTCAAATTTACAAGGTTTTGAGCACTAAAGACGTGGAAATGATGAAATTCCAAGGAAACTCATCACAAGGTAGATTCCAAGCATCACTTCCCAACCCACCCAGCCTGGGCGGTCTCACAAGGCAGTGATGGACAATGTCATCATCAGGAGACTCTCTCCAGACACTCCCTCTAAACCCGCCCAAAGAGGAAAGTGGTCAAGTTTACAAGATGTTCTGAGCACAAAGACAAGGATATGATGAAATTCTAAGCAAAGTTTATAAGATTAAAGCAATCAAATGCATTTCATAGAAGAATCCAAGGGTCACCTCCAAACCTGCCCTACCTGGGCGGCCTCAAGAGGTGCTCATGGACTCTGTCATGTCCCACATCAAACTCTCCATGCACTGCTTCCAAAACCGCCCAGGGATGAAGTGGGCATAAGTTGCAAGTTTACTTGATGGGAATGATGAAGATGACACCAAGCATTACTTAAACTACTCCCAACAAGGATGAATTAATTGGAAAGAATGATAAAAGATCACTAAGCCTGATGTCCTGAAATCCTGAAAATTGGCTAAGTCTGAAATCTGGTGGATCCTCCAAAATCTAGAATTTGCATGTTAAATCCTATGGATCTGAGACCCATCTCAAACATCCTGGAAGTATATTGATAAATATTTAAAGTATAAGTCAGTATACTTAAACATATTTTTAATATACTTCCATTCAGAACATTTCCAATATGGCAACAAGACTTGCATTCCAAGCACACCTTCCAAAACCGCCCAGCCTGGGCAGAAATTTCACCTGAGCATGGATTCCACGTCGTTCACATGAGTCTCTCCAGACAAAGACCTCAAACCCGCCCAGCCTAGGCAGCCTCACAAGGTCCTCTTGGACAGTATCATCATCTTCAGGAGACTTTCTTCAGACAACACCCTCCAACCCGCCCTAGGAGAAAATGGTTAAGTTTAGAAGGTTTTCAAGTACAAGGCACTGAGAAATGATGAATTGGAGGGAAGTTAAGTAGATTACAAGGGTTCACAACACATTCTCCAAGCAACATCTCCAAAACCGCCCTTCCTAGGCGGGTTTCATCAGGACATATGGATAAGATCACCTAACATTCAAATGTGCCTTTTAACTTCATAAGCATCTCAAGATTTCACTAAGTCATGAAGTTGATAGAAGTTATCAAATGGAGGGAATGAGCATCAAATGAAGTTAAAGTCCACACCCTACCTCCCAAGCTGCCCATGCTAGGCGGCCTTGAGCATTCCACTTGGACAACATCACCTTCTCCACAACACATTCTCCATGCACGCCCTTCAGGACCGCCTTGTCAAGTGACTTCCACCATCATGCATCTTCTCCACAACATTCATTCCATACACTCTCTCTAAATCCGCCCATGCTTCTATAGTTTTAAAAGGAGGTTAAATCAGCAAGGAAGCAACTGAAGATGTTTTATGTGGTCAAAACCAAGCCAACAATCACTAAGTTAATAAATTCCTTACACCTCCTCCATTCAAGAGGACAACATCATGTCATTCACAAGACACTCTCCGCCTATCACTTCTAAACCCGCCCAGCCTGGGTGGCCTTCACACCTTACATGGAATTCACATCAAATAATCCATACTACTCTTCTAAACCCACCTAGGCACTTAGGAATGGATTTCATGCGAAAGGGTATGTTTTGAAATGTCATTTTTTGATCCCACATGCATAAGATGAATGTAATTTGTTATTGAAAATCCTTTATATCAAGTCTTAATTTGATGTGTTTCTTCTTGTAGATGATAGAGGGTCTAAGGAGGTGAATGGCGAGAGCTCATACATAAGAAGTTTTGAAGGTGGAGGAAAGTTGCTCAAGTTTGTCATCATCCTCCAGTAATTCATTCCACGCGCCAAAAGGACAATCATCACGTAATCTACTCCAAGGACTCGTGCACAACATATCTTCTACTTCATGCATCTGTCCGAGGAATATCAATTCACCATGCATGAGAAGGAGTCATCATCCAGAGTTGTCTATTTCATGTGCATCCATCATATGCAAGAAGTCACGCACAAGACATCTTCCACCTCAACACTCCAAGAGTCCAGAGTCTTGCAAGAACAACATCACAAGATGAGAGATGAGCATGATCATCAAAGCGACTCATGAGTTACATCTAGACAACAAGAAGAAAATATTCTAAGTAAAGTGAACATGAGGCGAACCAGACTAGTTCGTTTGAAGATGCTCAGGTGGCACGTACATATCATCAGGCCAATCGCATTCCGCCATGTCATTCATTCAAGAGGGCCCACCATAAAGATGCTTATCACATTTGGAAACGTGCCTGCATTGCCTCTTTCATGTTCTAAAAATAGCAAATTTTGTAACAAACTGTCTTGTTGTCTCAATCTCGGCCGTTGATTGCTAAATCAATCTAGGCCATTCATTGTAATTCTTGAGTTCTATATAAGGCTCACTTCTCTCATTTGTAAAAGGGATCATTAGAGGAGAATCGTTAAAAGAAGATAGAGTAGGAGTAGATACTATGGCAATAGGAGTAGAGTAGAAAGAGCTCTTCGAAGTCATCGAAGAGATATATGAGATTGTTGTAAACAAAACACTTCCTAAATCAATACAAGCTCATTGTTGTTGTTTGCATGGTGATCTTGTACGATCAAGGAATGTTCACATGGTTTCTTATTCTCCAAGATGGTTGAGACGTGGTTCCAAGTAGCTTAGATGATAAAGTAGATAGAGTTCATTGATATAATGGATATATGCAATGATATTTCATAAGTTCCCGTTGGTTCATACTTTTGATGGCTTGTCGACGGTAAGTCATCATGTAAAGTTAGCCTAAACCACATCTTGCAAATAGTTCGATTGTTGATGCTCCTTCGAGTTGCGCCAGCTGTGGATACTTTGGAGTGTGTCAACAATATGAAAATCCTTGGTTTATCCTTTGGAGATTGCACCTATTTCATGTAGTTGTTGCTTGTCATGGCGAAGTGAAATTTGGTTTCTAAGGGAATTTGTCTACCATAGCATCGTTCATCACGTCATTGTCCTTAAAATAGCCTTCTTAACCCCTTCTCCTTTTTCATTTTTTTTTCATAGCTGATTTGAAAAGTTTCATTTCACAAGCAAAGAGTACATAGTTGAATGGAGTGATGAATAAATCCTGCGTTAAGTCCCTTTGTGTAAACAGCATTATCACATCATACCACCGAGGCTATCCGTTGCATACAAGGAACCTTGGAGCGTTCTTGTTTGATCACATAGTTTAGCATTCGAGACGTTTTGTTCAAGAGAGGATAGAGCACTTGGTGTTTTATTCTAAAGTTGTTGTCAAGAAAACATCATCAACAGATCTCAATTTCATCTCACATTTGTTGTGTCTTGAGCAATTGGAACTTGTGCTATTGTGGAAGTTGTAAACTTGAGCAAGTCATAATTGTGTAATTGATGTTTTCAGGCTTGTAAATGATCTTGAAAAGTGCCCATCCATGTATTCATTGGATGCAGCTTGAATTTGTAACAATTATTGTATTATGGAAAATGAACAAAAATGATGTAATCAGAAAATGAATGAAAATGATCATGTAACCGGAAAATTTCATTTGAGCAAAATGAATGTCATTTTCTTCCATTTTTGACAAGCATGTAACTGAATGTTTTTAATTGATAAATGTCATTTTCTTCCATTTTTGACAAGCATGTAACTGAATGTTTTTAATTGATAAATATGATGTTATGGATGAATGAAATTCAATAGTATAGTTGGTTAAACTCAAACTTAATTGGTTAAAAGCTATGCATGGAAACATGATTTGGGTCTTTGGCTTGTTTAGGCTTGACCATGTCTTGGTGGATGATCTTTTTTATTTTGGTGGTTGTTTTGTCATTTCAATCTTGGTTTTTGGGGTTGGTTAAGTTGGTTGTCCATTAAAGGAACCTTTGACCATGTCTACATTTGAGCTTGGAGCAAACCTAGACTTCATTCATTTTGGGCTTGTTCCCTACTTCAAATCACCTATCTAACAACAGGGGCAATTTGTACTAGTAACAAGGGCGATTTTGCAACAATGAATTGTTGTCAAGGTTTTTCATAAAAACTTCCCAAAAGGGAATTGACCCTTGGGATCTGCCTTCCCTTCTCATCAACTTAGTTTGATGTTTTGTGATGTCCTCTTGTACCTTTTGTTGTTTCTATAGCGTATTTGTTCTCCTGTGTGTGTTTTGTTGATCTCTCACGAGATCTCGGTAAGTGGTCATATCTTCCTTACAACCAATCACCCATGGCTTGTTGACAGAATGTTTTGGGGATGTGAATTCATTCTTTTGGGTTATGTGCATGTTTGCTTCTAGGTTTGGATGTGAGAAAGGTGAACTTGAGCATGCGCTTTAGGCCTTTCCATTCTTGCCTGCCATTGTGACAACATTGTGAGTGGTGCACTCGATCGTCAATTTGAGGAGGCTCTATCTCCTCCATCTTTCATCGTGTTGGTGTTAACCATAGTGCTCATGTAAGGCTTTTCATTAGTGTTATTCTATGTTCATGGCAGCTAACCTCATGCTTGGGTTGTGATGTTGTTCTATGTTGGTAGCATTGTTGTGTGCGAGTGTGAGTTGTGGCATGTGTACATTGCAATTATAACATGAAAAAATTGTTGGTTTGATTGTTGTCCGTTGACCTCCTAATGTAAAAGTTGGGGCATTACACCCCATGTATGAACTATAGTATGTCTAGGTTCATGCATTATGGATGTTTCTTGATGAATTATGAGTTTCTCTTTGTGTTCCATGGCATTTCGGGGATGGGGATGTCGAGACAGCAAGGGACGCGTTTCAAGGACAGCAGTCCAAGGTCTATTTTTTTACGACGGCTATATATATACAATTTTATAATATAAATATAATATGTTTTATATTATTAATATATATACATATAAGTATGGGAAATGAGTTCGCTATCGAATATAGACGAAGTTAGGGTTTCTACTGCGTTCGCTAGCCTCGAGAAATGTTGCATCGGAGAAAACAGTGAAGTCCGCACCAAAGTGGGATCTGCTAATGGTGGTTCAAATTGCACTACGGCTCTTGTTCCTTCGCCTGCCAAGGAGCCCAGATGACGGCCTGATCCACGCAGACATGGTGGCCAATACGTTGAGGGGAAGAATATTACACAAACTAGTAAGGGTTCTTCATTGCAAGAGTGACCATCTACATGATCTCAAATGGTAAGAGCTCTAAGATGCGCCATAGAATCCCCAATCTTGGATTTGAAAGAGGAGATCGAGCAAGAAGTGACTGAAAACGAAGCTTTTTTTGCAAAGAATGGTTTAATTGGTAGATTTATTAAGCTTTGGCCCAGTCTCCCAAAATTACATAAGTGGATCACAAATACATGGAGTCCAATTCTAAAAGGTGACATTCAAATTTACCCTAGTGCACGCGGATTCTTTATTGTGGTTTTTGACAATCTGCAGGACAGAAATGCAATTCTTTGTGACTACCAATGGAGTTATGATGAGCACTTCCTCATGCTCAAACCATGGCACCCACATTTTAACCCTATTTCTGAATCTTCCACTGTAATGCCTACCTGGGTTAGATCTCCTAACCTCCCACTCCAATTCTGGTTTGATTCATGTTTTGAAGCAATTGACAACAGATTGGTAAAGTCCCTGGTTGTTGATGAAGGTTCATCAAATTTCTTTCATACCACTTTTCCGCCCATCTTGGTTGATCTAGCTACCAAAAAGAATCCCAGCTGACATCCTCCTGAAAAGATCTAATCACGGCTGGAATCAGATCTTAGTTTATGAGGGTTTACCTTTTCGCTGCCGTAGGTGCTACAACAATGGCCACATTGCTTGCAACTGCTCCAAATATAGAATGGAGGGACAAGCAACATGGTGGAAAGATGTGGTTGACCACCATTACACTGTAGAAAAGGGGGACTCAATATCCCAACAAGATTTGATGGAAAAAATTCAAAAGGAATCCCCTCAAAAAATAAAGACTCCAAATATGGGCAGACAAAAAGAAAAACTAACATCTTCTACCACTCAGGTATCTTGCCCACAATGGAGGGAAGCGTTAAAGCTTTAGATAAGAAGGGGAATAAAAATGATAAACATGCAAAGTGTTCGGAAGTAACAGTTAAGAATTCACAGGATGTTAATTCCTCAATTACTAGTGCAAGAGATGGGGATGTCAGTAATACATGTGAGTCAAATTATAAGGAGGACAATGCAGCTGGAAAGGATCCATCACCAAGTAATATGATGGTGGACAATGGTCAAACGAAAAAAAGAAACCAACAAGAAGTGAGAAATGCAATATGACTGTGTTCCCATGTTAAGATGGGTAGGTGAGAATTGCAAGGATAATAATTTTTAAGGTGTTTGCCACCATAGATGGGCAGTATTTTGTCCTTATGCACCCCTATTCACAGGACATGCACTTTATTTTTTGCACTCTTTATTTATGGGGTAGGCTCCCTTAAGCCTAATTCAACAATCAAAATATATATATATATATAAATAAATAATATAATATTATAACATTATATTATTTATTTATATATATATTATTTAATATTTAGTACTACATTAAATTTTATATATTTTATAATATTATATTTTCATATTTATATAAATATATTATATAAAAGTACTTTAAAAGTGAATTTTCCAATTGAGCCCATGATGGCAAGGAAACGGCGAAAAAAACTTCCGCAGAAGCAGGCACTGGTTGTCCATAATTTTGAACAGGAGATCGTGCGAAGGACTAATGCAGAGGCAAAAGTCAATTTGGAGAGTGAAACTTTGGCCAATGTGGGAATGTTGGAAGAAGCAGCAGTAATCGGCCAAATCATGGGCCCTAGGTTTCCAAAGAATGAAATTCTCGGATGGCTCCAAGAAAATTGGCCATGGCAACCCTTCTATGCAAATTGCAAACCCTTCTACGGAATTGAAGATTGGAAAACCTTCTATGCAAATTGCAAACTGCACAATCATTCCTCAGAGAATTGTAGGAGGATCCCGCCTAAGGAGAAATTGGAATGGCGAATTAAAACCACAAACAACGAAGCTAATGATCCCAGGATCCCCGAGGAGGGTACTCTCACGGCTACACCTCCCCCCATTGCACTAGTTCCACGAGCCCCGACCCCTGAAACTCTAGTGGACCTCCAAATCCCCACTTCTGAGAAGCCTCAAGATCGAAATATAACTAATCCCGTTAACATTTTCTCCCCTAGAGCAGCACTAACCTCTCAAAGGAACTATGAGATCCAAAATTCCAACTTGCCAATTGTATGCCTCAAGCCCTCAAATGGTCAAGAGAAGGATGAGTCGGATTGGGCGAGTGAAGATTCCTTCACAGATGACGAATTCGGAATGCTTGACCCACGAACAATTGGTCAATCGGCCTCAAGGATTCTAAAACCAAATCTGAAAATTGTCAAGAAGAAAGGGAGGAAATCCAATAGACAAAAAAGAGAAGAGGACGCATTGGTTGGGGGACAAACATCTATAAACAATTTTTTGTTGATTACTAAGGGAGGAAGCCCCTCCCTTAGGGAACAATGAGGATTGCCAAATGGAATGTCAGGGGCTTAAATGCCCCTAATGAGCGGCGCTTAGTTAAGCACCATTTGAGCAATTTCAATGCAGAAATTATCATGCTACAAGAAGCAAAATTATCTACAAAAGAGGACCAACTGTACAAACGCTCTTGCTATGCATGGAGAGGATCTTCTGTACGTGCCAATGGAGCGTCCGGTGGAATTGATTACCTATGGAAATCGTAGCACATCAAGTTTGAAGGAATTAAGGACTCCCCTAACTGGATGGGAGCAAAGACTGCGAGGATTCTCCCCAACTTCGAAGTAGTCTTCATCAACATCTATGTGCCCACAAAGCCTGATGAAAAAACTAAGGTTTGAAATGACATCTCCTACTTCCTATCTGACTATAAAGATGATTTTGTGATCCTCAGTGGTGATTTCAACTCTATCCTTTCGCCTCTGGAGAAGCGTGGGGGTCTTTCTTCCCTCAATCCGAGTTAAAAGACATTTCAACTCTTTGTGGAGGACAACAATCTTGTTGATGTTCCCTTGAAAAATGGCAAATACACTTGGACAAATCAAAGAAGAGGCTTCACAAACATCGCAGAAAGATTGGACAGGTTTCTTTTCTCTCAGAAATAGCTATAGCTTCCCATTACCTTGGAATCTACCATTTACCCCTTCTCGGGATCGGACCATTATCCAATTTCTCTGAGTTTTTCAGATGACTTTCCTCCTCCACGTCCTTTCAAATTCGAAAAAATGTGGTTAAGATGTGACTCTCTCAAAGCCTTACTACAGTCTTGGTGGCAAGAAGCACGAGTGCAAAGAGGATCAAAGATGTTTATGTTCGCAATGAAGCTCATGGTAATGAAGGACAAACTGAAAGAAATGGAACCTCTCCACCTTTAAGAATATCTTCACAGAAAAAGAAAAGGTCGAGGAGGGATTGAATATCCTCAATCAAAAAATACTGCAACATGGTATGGACGGCGAAGATTATGACAATGAAAAGGAGCTAACAAAGCACCACGATGAACTACTTACAAGGGAAGAAATATTTTGGAAGTCCAAATCCCATGAAACTTGGCTCAAATAAGGGGATCTTAATACGAAATTCTTTCACAATTCCATCAAAAAGCGTAGGGCTCAAAACATAATATCCTCCATTTACAAAGGTGACAATTCAATCACACATGATCCGATTGAGATTCAAGAAGAGGTTGTCTCTTTCTTCATGAACCTCCTAGCTTCCACAGATCCCTCCAATTTACAGGATTAGGAAACCTTTCTAAACATAATTCCCAATTTGGTCTCCAATGAGGACAACAAAATGTTGCTCGAACGTTTCTCCAAGGAGATAAAGACTGCAATCTTTCAAATGCACCTGAACAAGGCCCCCGGTCCCAATGGGTTTCCCGAGGGGTTTTTTCAATATTTTTGGGATACTTTCAAGGATATATGGGTTGCGGCAGAAGATTTGAGGAAATCAAGGAAAATGATCAAAGATATCAACAACACCTTCATTGCTCTCATCCCCAAGAAAGAAGATCCCACATCCTTTAGTGATTTTAGAACATTGCCCTATGCAATACCATATACAAAATAGTTTCAAAAGCTATTGCAAATCGACTCAAACTTCTCCTTCCCAAGATCAATTCGACTGAGCAGAGCGGATTTTACCCCTGGCAAGAACATCATCGACAACATCATGGCCCATGAAGCACTTCACTCGATCACATCCTCTAATCAAAGCTGTATGGTTTTGAAGTTGGATGTCAGTAAGGCTTACGACAGGGTTAGTTGGAGATTCCTTGTGAGCATTTTGAAGCGTTTTGGTTTCCACATAGACTGGTTGCAATGGATTTTTGAATGCATCTCAAGTATCCGATATTCCATTTTGGTGAATAGTAGTCTGCCGGGGTTTTTTGAACCTACAGGGGGCCGCGCCAAGAAGATCCACTCTCCCCCTTCCTCTTCATTCTTATGGCCGAGGCCCTTGGGAGAGGAATCAATGCGATGGTAGGTAGGACAAGGTGTTGGACCAGGATTCAAATTGCAGATAACTTTCCTGCATTCACTCATCAACAATTTGCTGACGACATTTTCAAAAAATACTTATGGGAAGAGGCAAATGAGGATAAGTGCATTCCACTGGTAGGTTTGCAGACAGCTTGCCAAAGTAAAGAATGCGGGGGTATTGGCTTCAAAGCAACTGAAAAACAAAACAAAGCCCTTGGCGTCAAACTCATTTGGCGAATGGTCAAAGATCCTGAGGCCTGATGGTGTAGATTCCTAAGATGCAAATATTTGGATGATGCGGAGCCAGCTAAAATTCTCACAACCCCGAATCCGCCTCATGGCTCTCATATCTAGAATTTTATGCAAAGTTGCAAGAGCCTCATAACTGATCACCTAACCTAGGTTATAAACAACAGGGAGAATGCTATTTTCTGAACAACTTCATGGAGTGGTTACCTGTCCTTGGTGGAGAATCCCAACATAAGTCAATTCTGGAGAACACTCTTAGAATCTGAAGGGGATCGAGTCACAGATTATTTATCTCCATAAAGCAACGAGTGGAACTGGATTAAAATTAACTCCTTGGATTTGAACCCAAAGAATCGGAACATCCTAATTGAGGAACTGAACAAAAGAAAAGTTAATATTAACAATAAGATGGATGAGATTATTTGGACTAGTTCAAAGTTTGGGGAGTACACAGTGAAAATGGATTACAAACTGCAAAATGCCATGGAAGAACGGGTTGATTGGCCTAGTGAACTATGTTGGAGCAAATGGATTCTACCTGAGGCAGAGGCGTTCACCTAGATAGTGATACACCAGAAAGTACTCACAGGCAAGAGGCTCAAATCCATTGGCATATGTCGTCCGTCATACTGTGTTCTTTCTAAAAAAGAGGAGGAAATGGTGGATCACTTATTCCTACGATGCCCCTTCTCGACCTCTTGTTGGGAATGGCTGAAAGGTAAGTTGGGTTCGAGTGGCCCTCTCCCAAATCACATTTCAAAGTTGTTTAAGAGCTGGCCCAAGATACGCAATTATGTATGGGAGGGTTTGTGGCTATCTGGTCCGTCAATGCTCTTATGGCAAATATGGAGAGAACGAAATAATCGGATCTTCAATGAAAAATCATCAAACATCGGTGAAGTATAGAGGAAAATTGAAACAGGCATCATCGAAATTGTGGTGGCAAGATTAACTCGTTCTTCCCCGAAACCATTCACTCATTGGGACGGGGTGGTAATGAAGGTCTGGCAAGACTTAAAACTTCCGCTAAATTATAACTCCAATGCAAAGATCACAAAGATCAACAGGGCTACCATTAAGTGGTTCCCCCCCCCTTCTGGAAGATTGAAATTAAATTTTGATGGTGCAGCGAAGGGGGATCTGGGGATTTCGGAATGCAGAGTGGTGATCAGGGATGATGTTGGTGACCTCGTCTGGGCAATATCAAAAGAACTCCCCATTGGCACCAATAATGAGACAGAGTTCTATGCCCTTTTGAATGGATTGATCTTGTGTAAACGAGAAAACATCACTAACATAGTGTTGAGCAATTTCTTGCACAACATATCAAAAAATTTTGGTTGCAGATGTGGGATTAAGGGCAGAATGTTTCATTAAGTTTCCTTAAAGTTTCAATGAATATTCAGTGAGATTCATGAAAGGAGAAGTCACAGTCCAGAGATGTCTCAGCATCAAAGCACTGCCATATTCAATGCAAGCACAATCTAGCAAGACTCCTACGTAGTCATGATAGCTCAGCCAGTATCAAATCAAAACGCAGCCCATTTAACAGTTGCGCTGCCTGTCAAAGCCACTGTAATGTTCCATTTTTGGCGCATTGATTATTGTGAGCATTTTGGCTTGTCCTTAGTCTCTTAGTGGCTATCTGGCTTTGTTGGGAGAACTCCAATGTTCTTGGAGTGGCCACAGAACAGTTTTACAGAGTAATTGGTCATGGCTTGAACTCAGATGGTGTTCAGGATCGCTATGATGCTTTCTGATGTTTGATCGGGTTCCTGGTTTGCTCTCCAAGATTCTAGGAGAGGCAGTCTATTTGTAGAAAGTCACCCGAAAGGCATCATTCATCTTCCCAAGCATCATGGAGTATGTTGGTATGCTTAATTTCGCAATTTGATGATATTTGGAATTTTTCGTAAAATCAGTTGATTTAATGAGCTAAACAATTAATTATTGCACTTAAGTTAAAAAAGTTGGGAAATGTTCGTTTAACAATTAAGTGTTATAGCTCGTTGGAAAGGGGATGAAAAGTTCTAAATCATGGATGCATCATATTGGGGCCTTGTGAATCAAATATTTCCTTTTTTTTATAAAGGGGTCTTTTGAGCTATAAAGGGAGCTTTTAATTAAAAAGGTGACTTTAAGTTGTGCACACATAATGATTTTTTTTAAACTTTTGAGGAGAAATATGAAGGGATAGAGGAAATAATATTTCATTTCCCTCAAAAAGTTATAAAAGGAGGAGATGGGTTCATTGTTTGATCATGCTTGGATTTGTATTGTTACTCTGCTAGATTGAACCTGCGTGTTCTGGCATTTTCTCTTGAGGACGAAAACCCTCTTGTGGAATGCTCTTGAGGACGAAAACCCTCTTGACGTTGGGTGTGGTTTCACTACAAGGATCACCATTGTGCTGGAGACAAAGATTCGTGCAAGCTTATACAGAGTTTGCCAGGGAGCTTTCATAGAGCTTAATGGATTCGAGAGTTTTGTGAAGTTTTTGTTGTGAAATCATTTTGATAGTAATGCTTTGTATCTTAGATGAATTTTTGGGAGTTTATATTGATACTTTTTGGTGTGATTGCTGTCATTTGGTATTGGTCGTACCACCTGGGTCGTATAATGCTTGAGGAGAATTGATTGATGTTACAAATTAGTGATGTTGCCTTTTGATCTCCAATTGTTAGTGATATATTTATCTCCCCTAGATGCTCATTTCAGGAGTAAAATAAGGATTTTTGGTTCATGGACCAGAGTTAGTTGTAAGCTGCCGTATCTTCCTGGGCCGTACGGCTCTCTGTGCATGGACAGTTTATAGCTGATGATGTTATTGCTATTGAATGCAAGGTTGTAAGTGCTCAGAATTAGTTTTTAAGTGGTTTTGATCAGATTGGAAAACAGTTTTGTGTTTGAAGATAATTGTTTTATGAGTTAAATGTATTTTCAGTGGTTCACATGGCTGTCATACAGCAGATAACTGGGTTTATGGAGTTATTTTGAGTTAGTTTTATTCCTCATTCTTTTCATGTTATTACCATATGATCTGGCACTTCATTGCAGACTAATATCAGTGGGTAATAAGCAGTGTTTTGAGTGCTGTATTGAGCTGTACTTTTCAGGGCCATACGGACTGGGAGTATTGTATTTGTGGTTGTGTGCAATCTGCTCATTTTTTGGGAAGTTTCCTGCTTTCTTTGTTGATGAATGATGATCTTTAAGTGTCCTATGGCAGTTTGAAGTTGGGGTTTATTTTATGTGTTCATCATTGTGGATTCTTGTCTACCAGGGTCGCCATACAGCAAGAAGAAGGTCTGATTCAGTGGTACAGATCTGATCAGCAGTGAATATTATTGCATTATATCAGTTTTTTGGTACTGCGAATTGGTGTTTTCTGATGCTAATCTGTGCAGGGTGGTTTACAATGTGTTTCCAAACTTCAAGATGCCATTCTTAAAACCTAATCTAAATCCTTGATTAGTGATTGCATCTTTGATATTCATTGTAATCTTTCTTGATGTTGCAAACTCACATATTAACCCCTGGATGGTTTTACCGCCAGTGTTGAGGAAAAATATTGTTTATCTTTCTTTTCCCAAACACTGAATAAGTGGAGTATTCCCACTGAATAAGTGGATGATTTGTAATTTCATCCTTGCACTCATACCCACTAGAAAGTGGTGAATTCCCACAGTTTGTGGATACCCGCCGCAATGGATGAATTGTAATTTCATTGTTGCATGATTGCTTTGTATAAGCTAAGCACTGTATGCTCTCACCTTGCCCATCCTGGGATCTAGGTGATCAGAAAGTGTGAGGCATTTAGTTGGTTTATGCAATTAATGCTAACACTGTCATATCCATGCTCATTATTTTGAAAAAAAAATGGGGTAGCACATTACAACCGCCACCTTTATGAAGCAGCTCGACCTCTAGATAGCGCACCATATCAAGCTTTTGACAGACAGTTTGAAATGATAGCACATTCATATTAGGATGAGGCCCAAACAATTTGAAATGAGGCGCGGCCTCTTACGAGTCTGGTGCAGCATCAAGTTGAAGGCGCCTATGAGAAAATCAAGGGTTCACAGCTATGAGATATCAAGGCTTAGCCTCTCAAACAGCGCAAGCCTCCAATACAAAGGAATATGGCGGCCACTATTACAAAGGAGCCATAGAAAGATTATGGTGCAGCCATTTTACTATGGCGCTGCCATCAAGTTGAAGGTGCCATCTCTCTCAAGATGTAGCTCATTCTAATGCACAGGCATTATTCACAAGCAATAGACTCCAAAGGCGTATCATAACCTTTAGAAAAGCGCAGACGGCAATAAAAAGATGGTGCCACCTCATAAAGCAAGCATGAGAAATACACAGGCGCATTCTAAACCATGGCGTAGGAAGCCTATTTTCAAAATGGGTGCGCAGCCTAGCAAAAAGGTAATGTGCAGGTTTAAAATGATAAAGGCACTGCCATAAAGAAGTGGAGCAGCCTCACCCATTGAGAAACTATTAAAGAAAATGGCATGCAGCAAGTGTGTCTCATGCACTAAATGAAGTGCAGCCATATACTCTATCGCACAATTTCAACATGGCGCACAAGCCATTAGAAATATTGGTACAGTAGAAGTCATAATAAAGTCATCCAAAACACAGTCTTTGCAATAATAATGTGGCACCACCATTGCAAGAGAATGTGCAGCCTATACATTCAAAAGCAACGTTGTCTGTTATAGAATAGGGCATTCGGCCTATCTAAACAAAGCTTAGAAATATCAAATGAAAATGAAGGCACAGATAGTATAAGATGTGCAGTCCATAAGAGATGGCATGCAAACTCCAAGCAGTGCACAGACTTATGAATGGGTAGCGAACTATATTATATAAGGCAGAGCCCATTGAGTCAAAATGCAGGCAATGAAAGTATAGCGCAGCCACTAAGAAAAGCGCTCAGTATACAAATGTTTTGGCAAAAGCATAGAAGATGTGCAAGTCCATAACAACAAAGGCGCAATCTAAAATATTGAACCACTCAACCACTAGAGATGGCACAGGAAGATATAGAATCATGGCGGCCGGAAGATTCAAGGAAAGTGCACTGTTAAATCAGGGCAACCAATGTAAAGTGTGGTGTAGGGATGAAGATTCAACACGCAGCTAGAGCCTCCAGAAATCAAACGCTCTAAACTATTCGATGCAACAAATCGGACGACCTGCGCACTCCCGAAAAGAAATGAGAGAAGGTGCGCTTACACTCCACGTGGCTTGTTGGGCCAATAGCACACAGAGAAGTTGTCAAAGATTTTAGCTCCAGGAGGAGCAGCAGTCTTACACGTGGCGGCAAGGAGAATTTATTGTTTTGATTGCTTTATAGAAACTCATGTAAGAATTAAAGTTTCATTTAAAACTTTATTTTAATCTTTTGATAAAGATTATTATAATGAGTCAAAGTTGATTCATTAGATTAATAAAAGTGAGTCATAAAAGATTCTGAGTGAGTTTTTATTTAAATATAAAAGCTGAGTCTTTAAATAAAACAAAGGTGGGGCCCAAATTTCATAAAGCTAAAAGCTTTATAAAAAAAGAAACTCTTACATTTTAAAGCCCACGGGAGAAAAAGCAAGGAAGAGATAGAGTTTCATTAAATAGAAACTTTATTTAAAGAAAAACCTACAGCAAGTAAATAAAGCATGAGCTTTATTTTATTTCTAAAGCCAAATTAAATCAAGCTACAGGCTGTTAATGAAGCGTAGGCTTTATTTTCTCACGCCAAAGCTACACAAAGCTACAGCCAACTTGAGTAAAGGAAAACATGCAAGTATAGAGAGGATTTTTGCATGAAAATAGATAGAAACAAAGCCAGAAAATCAGGGAGATAACTGGGCAAGATTTGCATGCTAACATGTTAGTGTTTAATTTTGCACCTTTCGGTGAGAAAGAAAAACAGACAGATGTGCAGTAGAACCGCTCTTCAAATTGAAAGGGGAAGCTCCCTATAAAATAAAACTTAACTAAAAACTTTACAATCTTTTTGGGTTTTTGCAACGTGCGGAAAGGCAAAGACGCACATTCAACAACGAAGCAAAGATTTTTTGCTTTTTGACTGAAAACAAAACCTAGGCCAAACGCTTACACTATTCAGCTATATACAAAGGCTAAATAAAGCAAGTACACAATTTTGGATTGATTGGACAAATTAACATCACACAATTATGAATGCCAAGACCAGATCAACTATAAGGTGATGCACAGATATGACTTATTCTTTCAATTTCACCTGCAACACAAAGTTCACAGATTTGTTGAATCAACCTAACCTTCAGCACAAATAATACATTTTAATGGATATTTGGAAGCAAAAAAGGCATGCTGGAATCCATTAATGAACAAAACAAGAATACGATCAGAAAAATATTAGACAAATAACAATTTAAGCAAGTAGAGGCATGAGAATTGCCATTGCTTTTATTCTTTGATTGAACACAAGACTGGATACTAAACATTGAATACTTTTGATTCCTTTGATTAAATCCAGAGATCGAAGGAAACAAATCAACATAGGTGAGCTGATTTTACATGAAAACACTTAAGAACAAAGAAGATGTGAAACAAATATCTAAGCACAAAGTCCTAAACACTTATCTTAAACTCAACAACACAAAAAGCTTCCAGAAAGACAACGCATATATTCATTCTAAAAGTAATAAAGATACGCAAGATCATTGAACAATAAGATGTGAGCAATAAGAGCTTCAGCATTTACCATTATCATTAAGAAATTAAGTGTGTAGAATACACTTATTTATACCCTAAAAAGCAAAAATGCAAGGAAATAAAAGGAAGAGTTAACTAACACTCTCCACCCTAACCCTAATGCTGCTTGGCAAGCATGCAAGCTTATTAGCATTTAAAATAATAAAATATCTCTCATGCAATTCAGTTAACTGAACTTGCATGTTATTACAAATTGAGTTCCACTTAAAGATATTTGCATGATTTCGAAAACAAATCCAAAAATAGATTTATCTTTGAAAAGTAAAGTCAATTCTCAAAATAGAAACTGCTTTGGAAATCTCTCCAACTACCCAAAATAGAATTCTCTTGCAGATACTGAAAAATGGCTAAGTCTGGGAATTGAGATTTCTCTTCAATTCATCAACTTTAGCCTCATTTGGTATCATGATAGAATCAAGGTGAATAGTCTTCATCTGTAGGATGACACTGGCATCTTCCATTGTCTACAACAGATCCATATACTCCTTGTCCTTTGAATATTCATCGATGAATGCCAATTTGGCCTCAATAGTGATGGAAGAAAATTGCATGATGACTTTATGGCTTGGAGAAGCTTTCCTCGTTGTTGTCCCGCGTTGAAAAAGGCAAAATAAGACCTTTTTATGCTCGCTGTCCTCAAAAATCAGGCTTTTCTTTTCACTGTCCAACTCTGATTTTTCATGAAAAATGTGTATTTTTGCCTTTGGAAAGTGAATATATGGAGTTGTACCTTCAAAAATGTGCCGGATCTGAGCTCTAGATGGTCAAGATTGATGGAAAATACCTTTTCCCGAGGTGGGTATGCGACAAAAATGAGAAAAAATAGACATAACATCCTTGAAAACTCCTTTTTCTATGGTTGTAGGTGGTGATTTTAGTCTTGAACAGTCATAACCAGCAACAAAAAGCTCCAAAAACCCTCAAAAATGGTTGCCAAGGTGAAGTGTTGTCCTTCAAGTATGCAAATTTGCCTTGGAATGTAAGAAAGAGAGAAAATCATGCCATCATGTGCAAAATATGCCCTCTAGGTGAGACACTGACCCAAAAATGCCTTCAATCTGCGTTTGATTTGATAAAAATCATGAAGAAATGCCTTTATTTGATAGAAAAACCCCTTCCTCCTTGAGCGCTGCCTTTAAATCCTCCTTGAAGCTTTTGTAAATGATAAAAACAATGAAGCAATGACCTTTTATAGCTTGGTTTAGCCTCCTAGGGTTTCAATATGCTTTTCCTCTAAAAATAGAATGTTTTTTTATTCCTCTCCATGCATAAAAGATAAGTGAAGTTGAACTAAAAATATCTTCTATCTATAACTTCTTTTTCCCTTTTGCCAAATCGCTTTTCTCCTTGTATTTAGGCACCAAAAGAGGGAGATGGCGTTGCAAAGCGAAGAAGCGCCTTTGGGAGGCACGTTTTTCCCTTGGCGCACGTGTCAAGGTGGCGTGCACGCCTTGGGAAAGGTGCGCCTTCCCAAGGCAAACTTGGCCTCTTGCAAAAATTTTAAATTTTGCCTTTGCCTTTGAAAAAATTTTGCTAATCCTCTGTCATTTTTTGATGTCTATCTCATGCCTCGAAGCTCTTTGAAAACTTGGATTCTTTGCCTTAGAAATTTTGATGAAAATCTCTTGAATTGTCAACTTTCTCCGCCTTTGAAACCTTGGAACTTGAAGCGCGCTTTGGAGTGAAAGTGCTCCAATGCCTTTGAGGGTGTTCTATATCTTGCATGGGGCATCTTTACTCTTTGAGACTTCAATCTTGATTTGGAGCGTTTTTTAGTCGGAGTGCGCTTCGCCTTGGAGCGTTCTTCGTGGACAAAGTGCTCTTTTTGACTTAAACTTTTTGACACACTTTTTTCGTTGAAATCACTCTAAATGACGAAGAGGACTCTTCAAACTTGAAATTTGCATTTTGACATTTGGAGCCTTTTCGCCAAGCGCCAAGGTGGAGCACACGCCTTGGGAAAAACGCTCCAATGCCTTGGGAAAAAATTTTCAAAATTTGATTTTGATTTGCCAGATGTGTTTGCATTGCTTTCCTTGGTTCTTTTGCATCATTTTGGTCTTCAATCCATCACTTTGGCCTCCGTTTCTAGATGATCTTTCACAGCTCATGGCCAATTTGGCTTCTTCGAATCTTTCTCCATTCGGGCCTCGTATCAATCTCCTTTGATGTATCTTGTCCCTACGGGGTTAGCAAATAATGTCAAGGCAACATGGTGCTTGGGAGGTGTGTTTAGGCATCTTTTTCAGGGTGTTTGTATGCATAGACGAAAAATTTCGTATGGGTACAACAAAACAAAGAGGTAGTTTTGTTTTTCTTTTCTTCTATATATTCTGGGTTTTGAGCAGCAGATAGGGAGATTTTAATTTACCAGCAGCAAAGGAATTAAAACAGTGACAGAGATAGAGAAGTGGCTTCACCAACAGAAGACTTTTGTAGGCCTTTGATGGCGAGTCTTCTCCGAATCAACTGAATTCGATGCACTGTGCTCTCGAGGCCTTTTTGTGTCTTCATTTTGATTCACCAATGAAGGGAAGATGGTTATTTCTGTGCCATTGCTTTCTGTTGTAATGTTTCTTCTCTTTTCTCAAATCTCGGCCTTTATTTTGTAAATCCAAGACTTTCCAAATCTTATGCAATTGAATAATTATGTGACCAGCACTTTTCATTCATTGTATCTGTGTTTATTTTTGTCTCTTATTTACGAATCTTGTGCACAATTGATTCCTCTGCAAGTTGGGAAGTTTGTGATTAGCATATTGCTTTCTTAGATAGGTTTCCTCTCAAGTTTCCTTCTCTTTTCTCCCAAACAATCTGAAAACGATTTCACTGAAAATCTCATGAAGAGTCGGCTTCTAAAATCTCGGAGGTTATCTCAATCCGCAAGGTCCCACATTTCAAGATCTCCCATTGTTGCTAGTAAAGTGCAAATTTTACCATCAACACATAGATGTCGAGGGAGATTCATAAATATGCATCAACTCCATTAGAGGTGGGAAAGTTCTAAATTGGAAGCTGAAGAATATTGCGGTTGCGATTTGGGCTCTTTTGGAAGGCATGAACACAACCATCAATCAAATTTATCAGGAAGGAAATCGCACTGTAAACTTTCTTGCAAATTTTGCATGCAACCAACCCGAGATGGAAATTATCTCAAATGACAAAACAAAATGGAAGGACATCCCGCTCTAACTTCAGAAGTGATTCTTTAAGTGGTGATCATATCCTACAGACCTGACAATGAATCCATACCAGGGTGGATCACTGTAAGTTTATAAACTTCAAAACGCTTGACAAGCACTTCGACCCTGCAAGCTCAATCTTGGCAATCACGACACCCTTGCTACATAGATATCCGAAGTGAAGTTGGCGGCATGGAAGGACGATCAAATCTCGCAAGATCCACTTGCAGGAAGTCCTTTGAGAATCCCACTGGTTTCCCCTCACGAGTGCAACAGTAGCTTGAGATGAAACGCCTACAAAACGGGAATGGTGTCACTGATTTGCACCAACCAGCAAAATGGCTCAGCGAATGTCAATTGAATGTGTATGTGCCTACAACCAAGAAAGGTGAAGATCCAGAAGACGACAAGGAAGAAGAGGAGGAGGATGTTAGAATATTGTCATTGATGTCAAAGTAAACCAAGATTATTGATATGCAATGCTGTATAAAGTATGAAATAACGTTGTATAAAGAATGAAGGACATGCAATGATGCAATGTTAAATAGTTTCTCCTTTGGTGCCACATTTAGAAGATTTGGTAAACCTTTGAAGAAAGCAAAAGGACCTGCAAAAAGAAAGCAACGGACCCCCACAAGAGTTGCTTCAACTTATGGGCCATGGCTAAAACAAATAAAAAAAACAGATTTGATTTGGAATCAAAGCGCTCCATTAGGATAAGAGTTGATAAAAAAAGAAAGCAAAGATTTTGGTGGCACCCACAAGATATGGTAAAGATATGATAAATTTGTTTTAAAGCACCATATCAGTTCGTAAAAAGAAACTTATGTTTTATTTTGATAGCGCCAAATTTTAAAAGGAAACAACCTTTTTCTTAAGGTGAAATGGTGGGCCATGTTATCCTTTTTGGAAACAGCGATCAGTTTGATTGTTTGCATGATACGTTTCTATATTAGAAATAGAAAGCAAAAAAAGGATAGAAATCAGTTATGTAATGCTAAAAACAGAAAAAATTTGAGTTATGTAAAAAGCGCTAAAAAGGAAATTGTGCATGGCACTGCATGTAGAGACAAGGGGTTAATGTAATTAACAGTTTTTTTTATGCAAGTTCATATGACTGTTAATAATATATTATATATTATTTTTCAAGATAGAGATCGGCAGAGGTACTTGCTTTGCGTGTAGAGCAGCATCTACAGAGCTGATTATCCACATTAAGATGGTGTTTTGGGATATTTATAAAGGATTATAAGCAGAGATAAAGTTGCAGATGAGAAGTGTACTGAAGCAGGTCTATAAAAGATTATTATCAGCTGAGTAAAAGAGGATGTCTGCAATGTTGTAAGTGATTGTTTAGTCTTCCATTGAAGAGGATATTTCACAATAAGATTTTTTTATTGTACTTACTGTATTGGAGGTTGGTGCCTCTTACTGGGTCGATGCTCAAAGGGAGTTGGTGCTTCCAATGAGTTGGAGCTCACCTTTGTAACCGAAGATTGGTGTCTTATGTAGGTTGAAGCCTACATATCAATAAAAGCAAATATTTTGCCGTGGTTTTTCCCTTAAGGGTTTTCCATGCAATTCATGTGTTCTTCTTGCATGTGTAGTTTGTGTGATGCTTCAGTTTTAAAAAGTTTCAATTTGTTTTAATACTGATTCACTCCCCCTCTCAGTATTAGCGTGTGCTCTTCAATTGGTATTAGAGCGGGTTCCTTCGAAGTTAAGCCTAACAAGAAGATTTTTTTATTGTACTTACTGTATTGGAGGTTGGTGCCTCTTACCGAGTCAGTGCTCAGAGGAAGTTGGTGCTTCCAATGAGTTGAAGCTCACCTTTGTAACTGAAGACTGGTGTCTTCTGTAGGTTGAAGCCTACATATCAATAAAAGAAAATATTTTTTCGTGGTTTTTCCCTTAGGAGTTTTCCACACAATTCATGTGTTCTTGCATGTGTAGTTTGTGTGATGCATTGAAGTTGTGGTTTCAGTTTTAAAAAGTTTCAATTTGTTCTAATATTGATTCACCCCCCCCCCCCCTCTGAGTATTAGCCTGTTCTCTTCAGAGGAGCCCGAGGAGCTCGAGGAAGAAACGGTGGACGAGCAGATCATGCGCATACTCAAGGCCAAACAGGAGGGAGTGGTCTCAGTGATAAAAAAAGGTTATTGGTTCCCATCTCCTCTCGGGTGAGCACGTTCATGATGGATTCCTTTATGAGGAATTCCTAATGAA
Organism: Cunninghamia lanceolata; assembly: GCA_027924645.1. Taxonomy (NCBI): domain Eukaryota; kingdom Viridiplantae; phylum Streptophyta; class Pinopsida; order Cupressales; family Cupressaceae; genus Cunninghamia; species Cunninghamia lanceolata. Next base: position 1,193,459 of record BSBN01000497.1, on the reverse strand, counting down.
CATTGTGCTCATTCTTGGCAGGAAGGCCTGCAGCAAAATCATGGCCAACGCATTTGTGAAGGAAGATATGAAAGAAAGAAGTGGCCTATGCGGCCATATCTGTAATTAACAAAAGGCCCAAACAGGGCTCAATGGCAGGAGTCTTTGATGCAGCAACGGCCAACAAAAACAGTCATTGCCTAGGCTTTGATTCTTTTCAAAGAAGCCATTCAGAGGAACAATATGGAAACTTTCACCTATTTCCTAAGCCAATATAGTGATTTGCTCTCACCCTCTCAGATTGAACGAACCTCCGAAATTGGTGGTTTGCGCTTCCTTTGGCATTTGCCCACTTCAAGTGGATGATTGTAATCATGATGCTCATTTGAGTTGCTACTACTATGTAAATTTTCTATGCTTTTCATGGAATGGGAGCTACCCTCACTGGTAGCACTTACTTATCAAAAAATATATATATTATATAATATTTAATGCTATATTAAATTATATATATTTTTATTATAATAATAAATATATAATATTAACTATTTTATATTAAAATATAAAAATATTTGATCTTTATAACCACTATGTTTGTCTCTACTACATTAAAACAATAAAAATTAAGATATAAAATGGAAACAAGCCGGATATAAAACTAAAAAGAGGGTTTCGACTCTAGCAGTTTGTTTCGTTCCAACATTCTCGTGTTAAGGGTGAAGCATAGATGGTTCCCGCCTAACGTCCCGAATAGCCATCAACGATGAACACCCGTTGTGTTCATACACTCTACTTGCCAACTTCAAAAACAACCATTTCAAATGAAAACAACATTTCGTCCATTAAAACAGGAAAAGATATGCTGCTAGATGCCTGTTTTTTTTCTTTATTATAAAAACTTTATTTGAAGTCAAGAACGTCTTAGACATCTCCAACTGCCTTGAGGACGGCCAGATGTCCCCAACACATTTCATGTCGTTTCCTGAAATTGGGACGCGTTTCGAAGATGTTTCCAAGTTTTGATTAGTTGGGGGGACGGCTAGGGGACACCCCCTGCCGTCTTGTCATACCCAAAACATTGAAGGGGGCAAGGATGGGTGTTTGAGGGCCGAGTAGGCATCCCTGTGGAAGATAGGTTTGTCCAAATTCATTGACTAGATGTAAGTATGTGACACTATGAGTGTCATAGTCCACATGTGAAAACTATTCTCTCTAAGTCTCAAGTCTATGGTATAATAGGAGGGAATGTTAGGATTTTAGATATTACACCATAGTATATTTATATACGTGGTGTATAATAGTTTGACTAAATAAATTTAGTTAGAGGGATAAGATTAAATAATTATAATTTAATCCTATTAGTTAATTTAATAAGTTAATCATAGAATTAGTTTGTTGGGTGGTAGTATCAACACCCACATAGAATTAGAAGTGGTTAGGGTGATAAGCTATTATGGGGCAATAAATTCTAAAAATTAGGATCATAATTAATCCTATTTCCCTATATAAATTCTCTTGAAGTTTCAACAATATGCATCTTTCTACCTTACATTTCATTACAAAATGGGAATCAACAAACCAAGCATAAGCTCCAAGTCTATACGAAACAAGAGGCTACAAGCAAAAAGATAACAGTACATAAAAAAAGGTTCTATCCATCTAGGAGTGATGAATCCTTAACATGTAAGAAAAGATGTCAAAAATTACAAAGTATAAATTGAGCAGCCACCTCTCCTTGATACTGAGCAAATGAATGTTCAAACCTGTGACCCAAATACCTTCCAAGTGCCCCACTGACCTTACAATTACTGTTATAATAAGCTCCTGCTCCCACATATACATAAAACCACAAATGATGATTGGAAGGATTGATGGTGAAAGACTCTAGTGCCAAACCATTTCAAGCAGCAGACGAGAGCTATGCTGCATTATTGAAGATTTTAAATTTCACCACAATTTTCTCAAATCATTACCACCTAAAGACATCAGGAACCCTTTGATTACGTTATTTATTGATTGAAATACTTCTAGAAAACAATCTGTAAGTTTTGTTTACATCAATGTTTCAAATCACACTCTGTGATCCATCATCTGGATGAGGAAGAAAAAATGGGTAGATTGCAGATTTAGCTCCATAAAGGCCTAGTATACGTGGAAAACAATAAGTTCAAATGGGTTTAAAAAAAAATTAACATATTTGGTTGGAAAAGGATAGGGCGGTGGGTTGACAATGCAAATAGAGAAGGGTAAGTTGGGTTAGCAAAGAATTAGAATGGTGATATTATTGTTAAATATATTATAGATTCATAGAATATACAAATTAGCATAGGTTTCACATATTCCCAAATTAGAAAATTTAGTTTGTTTTGTTGAAATTTTACATTATTTACTTGCAAAGTTTGTTTCATAGATGGCTAACTTGGCTTTCCTTTGTAAGCCTATTAAATAGGCATAATTCCAACGAGAATATATAGCTTGCTCATGGTATTGGTTCTGCTGCAAATTTGTTGTGCTCTAACTTGCTCTAATATTGTATTAGAGCCATCATCAATTAAAAATACTGTGAACCTACCTGTGTCTATGTTAATGTAGTGAAAGAAGGTAGAGCCTGATAATTTGTCTAAAGTACAGTTCTATCTGTGAAGACAAAAACACAATTTCTGATGCAGGAGGCATCTAAAACAAAGCAAAAGGAGGCATCTTTGTGGCAATTCCATATGGCACAGAAGTGTTGTAACAGCAACATGAGTGGTCAAATTTTATATGGGTTAGAGCATTTCTATTGGTTTTAGAAATTCTGAGTTCTTATACAAAGAAACATACCATTGAAGGCAGTGGCATAGCTGGGAAACAGAGGAGGCATGGCGGAAGTAGGCACCTGGTTGCCTCAGTGCAACCAATGCAAAAGAGTGCAGAAAACAAGTCAAATTTTAACATATAGTTTGCACACCATAAAAATCTAGGGCAAGATATATAGTTCATTTATTTATTTTTTTTATTTTTAAATTTAATATTAAAAAATTATAGAATTAAAAAAAAAAAATATAGTTTTGCCGGGAAGAGAATTAATTTAATATCTTCTGATCAGGAGGGTATTTTTCTCTGCAACTTTTCCACATTGTGTGTCATAATCATATAAACAACCATATAAGTTGGTTTTGCTCCAGCACTGCCGAGTCTCTTTCTGTAATTGTTCCTGTAATTTGCCTGAAAAGATGGTATTAATTTAATATTTTTCAAATCATTAAGAGTTTCCCACTAAAATTTTGCCACGTTGTGTTTATTGGGATCTAAAACATCCCTATAAATTAGCTTTCTCCAGTTCTAACGAATCTCCTGATTTAATTGTTTCCATAAACCCAGAGTCCAAAGCTGTGGCCCGAAATAGCAGGAATCCAGAAATTCGTTTTGCCCGAATCTCAAAAGATAACCGGGAAAAACTACAGCCTATGGATTCATAAGACACAACTTGTGAGTATCGTGACCTTGATCTAGTCATGTTATAGGAAAGACCAAATCAGGATCCAAAGGATTACGACATAAGGCATAAGCAAGCTTTAATGCTTCTGAAGTTGTCTGTCATAGAAGCATTGATAGCAGAAGTTCAAAATGCCACTGATGCAGCCACTCTTTGGGAGAATCTAAAAACCAAATACGAGACATCGAAGGCTGGTCAGGCCTTCTATTTGAAGAACTTGTATTTTCTTCTAAGTAGCAGGAGAGTGGATCCATCTCAGAATATTTGTTGCAGTTGAAGGATCGAAGTGATCAATTGTCCGCTAACCAAAAGTTGATGGACAATGAAGACATGATAGCTTTGGTTTCACAGGGTTTGCGATCATCATATGATTCATTTGTTGAATCTTTGCACTTGTTTGTAGAAACATGAACGCTTGATTTTGAGAAGGTATCCACACTTCTCTTTCAAAAGGAGAAGAAACAGGATCAGGTAGAGGCATCAACTTCAAAATCCACAAAAAGTGCATTCAATGCATGGATTAGAGGCAAAGGCAAGCAAAGCACTAGAAGAGCATCACATAAGTCATCAAGAGGTAGTACCACATACAGAGGATCAAGAGGGAAACATTTTTACTATAATGAGCCTGGACAGTTCTGAAAGAAATTGCCCTAAGAGAGTGACCAAAAAAGATAAAGACAGTCAGATGTTGCTAAAAGTGGGGAGTATCAATATGAACAAGTAGGAGGAGAAATATGGATTTACATTTGTCTCATTACATGAACAATCCATGGAATCTACAACCTCATACTTCAATTCAAGTCCATCCCAACACTATACGTGTTGCAAAGATTGCTATGTATCTTTTACTGGAGATAGAAGAAGTGACTCTTGCATCAAGGAGTGCAAGATCCTGACAAGTGTCAAAATCTTGCAGGTGTCATTCTTGGACTTGAGCATCAAAGTAACCAAGTTAAGTAAGGGCAGATCCTATTAGTTGTAAAATGCCAAGGCTAAAGATGTGGCATTGCACCACATAGCCAATAACCTCATATCAAGGTTGAGACACGTGTGTTAGCGTTTTAATTTGCACCTTTTAGTGCAACACAAAACGGAACAAATGTGAGGTAAAACCGCTCTTCGAATTAGAAGGGGAAGCTCCCTGCAAAATTAAACTAACTTAAAACTGCACAATATATACTTGCAATCTACAAACTTTCAGTGTTTTCACTGTTTTAGAGGTGTTTTCACATTTATGTTAAAAAGATCATAAATATGTAATCTTTTTGGCTTTGCGATGTTGAGTTTATAGCTCAGTTTGAAACTTCTGCACATGTTCAGTGTGAATGTGCAAGTAGTACAAGTTATTTCTATTTTGTAGTTCATATTAGTGATTAAAGTTAAAGTCTTTTATTTTGTTAATTAAGCCTAATAAAGTGTGATAAACACTAATGATTTAGACTTAGCTTACAAGTCATCCCCTATGCGATATAAGGCTGCTTTCTTTTAAGTGTTAAGATTGCTTTATTGGAAGATTAGATTTTTAACAGAATAGTATAAAGATAGAGGCAAGATAGAAAACTAATAACTCAGAGCAGTGTAATATTTCCATGCAACTGAAGGAATAGTTGTGGAGGTTTCCTTGTAAGCTTTTGAAGGAATGCAAAGCCGATTATAAGGAGTACAATATTTGTGTCTGGTATTCATCGTTTCTGCTGTTTCAAATTCAATGTTTTGTGTGATTAATTCAATGTTTCATTGTTTTCAGCATTAGGCAATTAGTCATTGTGATTGGAAATTTTAACATGCAATATGCAAAATGCTAAAACACTTTTTTAACACGAGGCAAAGGGCCTTATGCTTTTTGACTTGAATTGAATCCTACTACTAGACGCTTACACTATTCAGCTAAAAAAGAGGCTAAGCAAGGCAAGTGCACATGAATTGGATAAACACATAAACAAAATGCTATTATTAAATGGAACGTGGGACTCAATACAAAGCCACGAGCTACATCTTCAAGTTCGCCTACAATACAAAGCTTGCAAATTCATTTAAGTAACTTAACCTCTAGCACACATAATGAAAACATCTCAATAGATATTTAGAAGCAAGATATGCATAATAAATTCTATTGAGCAAATAACAAAAAAACAATACAATTGAACAGTAGACAAATAGCAATTTCAGCATAATGCACGAATGAGAATTGCCATTTTTCTATATTCCTTGATTGATAATTGATACAACACTAATACCACTTGCTGGTGCTCAAAGTTGAGACTCCTCAAATCCCCGAAAGCCTCATAGGCGCTTTGTCTTTTGATAGGCGATGCCTCTGCTTTATTGCCACGTTGGGCAATTGAAATACATTCCTTTTTTTGTGCTTGGCGTGCTTGGTCTAGGTGTGGGGTATTGAATGTTTGGAGGCTTTCGTTGACTCTTTGCATAGGTGTGTTGAATGTTTAGAGCGTGCGCCTATTCAAAGAATTCACTTTTAATTTTTCCCACCCTTTTGTGTTACTGTGCACACACACCTTATATAAAGTTTTTTTTTTTAAATATTCTTTTATTATTTAAATTTACTTATAATTTTTAATAATTATTAATAATAATAATAAATATTAGGAAAAATAATATTATAATTTTGGATCTTTTGGATTTTTAGACAAGCAATAATAACACTTAAGAAAAATTTTAATTTCAATATTTAATAAATAATTAATAATAAATTATTAATTACAAATTAATCTATCAAAATTAAATTTTATGAACAAAAACAAATATTCAAAAACTTGATGTTTTATGACAACCTAAGCTTGGCAACCATGATGTTATAATGTAAGTTGCTCGTTATACATCCTCGTTGGAGAAGTCGATTATATCCGTTACACATTATCATGTTTAAATTAAAGATTTAAACATTGGAGATATAAGCGTTTATGGGCTGACATAAAATGGAGTCTTAAATTCAAATCATATACTCTCAAGGTGGTCGACTTGGTAATAGATCGACAATTTAAATTAATGATTTAAATGGAAATGAGGCCAACCTCATAAGACTGATGGATATAAAGATTAGAAATTGCATTGTTAATCAAACATCTACTATGCACGATTTATAGAGAATATAGAAAAAGCAAAGTGACAAAGATGTGAGTTACATGAGCAGCGATCAGCATTCAAAAGTATATACAGCAGCAGCGACTATCAAAAGATATATCACACAATTCATGTTATGAATATAATTGAGAGCAGCAGTGGATTTAATTAAATGCAGCAATCTGTGTTAGAGATGGCAATGATTTCATAAAAGGCAATTATATTGTGTGGAAGGCAGCGATCTACATTAGACAAGGTGGTGTGGTCAAGGAACTTATTAATAAGGATAATCATTGGTTTGTTAAGGCAGAAAAAGACAAAAGTAAAGGGCAGTGATCATCTTGAGAAAAGCTGTGATTCCACCAATAGGTATAACCTTAGTAAAGAGACACAATATTTCATGAAAGACATGTCTTTTTGTAAGATATTAAAGGTGGTAGGAGATGAGTTTTTAAGGCAAGCAATTCAATGTACATTTTCTGAAAATTCGAGCAGAGGTAGAGGAAAAGAAATATGATGTGTAATTCTGATTTATTCTAGAAGAAAGTATGTGTGAATGCATGACAAAGATATGAGCAGATTTGTGAAGAAAAATATTGATATACTTGGTGATAAAATTGAAGGAAGATATTGACAATGATTGGATCATACTTATGAAAGAGAAGGGTGCATGATTTATAGCAGAGTTGTGAAAGGAAATGTGTGATCAGATTTGAAGGGAAGGAAGTGTGATCAGATTTGTAAGAGAAAGAAGTGTGTGATTAAGGAAGTGTGTGATCAGATTTGTAAGGGAAAGAAATGTGTGATCAAACTTGAAGGGAAGGAAGTGTGTGATCTATGAAAGGCGTAAACAATTTTTGTGAGAGGAAGATCTTGTGGAGAAGTAAACTATATCAGCCATTGAAGGATTAATAGGTTGGAGCCTATCAAATAGAGGTTGGAGCCTCTTGCTGGGTTGGAGCTCAGTTTGTGTGGGGGTTGGAGTCTATCAAATAGAGGTTGGAGTCTCTTGCTAGGTTCGAGCTCAGTTTGTGTGGGGGTTGGAGCCTCCAATAGGTTGGTGCCTATAATTATGTCAAGTGGAGATTGGTGTATCTTGTGAATTGGGGCTCACAGAAGAAGAATTGTAAGAGGAGTGAGTCGGTGCTCACTGAAGAAGAGATCAATATATATAAGCAATATTTTGCCGTGGTTTTCTCCCGCAAGGGTTTCCACGTTGGGCTAGTCTATTGTGTACTTAATTGCTAGATCTTGCATATATGTATGTAATGTCCCCTAACTAAGTCAGGACTTGGTCGTTGGGCTAGTCTATCATTCGGGTTCCCATAGACTAGTGAGGTGGATAGGGGACCTGTTGTGACGTTTTCACACATCGCCCCATTGCAAATGGGGACCCCCTTTTTTTCGCAATTTTGAGCTTGTCGGGTCTTTTAGGAAGTGCCATTAGATCAACTCTCCTCCACAAATTGGACAGTGTTTCTCTTGGAAAACATGAAATGTATCAAGTGATTCAATCAAGGAGCTAGTGAAGGCAAAGCATGTCCTGAAGTCTGATGTTCTGAGATCCTGAAAAACTGACTAAGTCTGAAATCTGGTGGATCCTCAAAATTCTAGAATCTGTATGTTAAATCTCATGGGTCCGAGACCTATCTCAAACATCCTAGAAGTATATTTCAAAATATTTCAAAATTTTAAAATATTTTAAGTATTTAAAGTATATTTCAATATCTAAACATATACTTAAATATATTTTTAAATATACTTCCACCCAGGACATTTCGAAATCTGGCGAAAAAATTAAAATCTTAGACCTTGAGCGCAAATTCCATGCGCAGAGGGAAAATGCAGCCTAGAAAAGTGCAAATTCCTTAGCTAAGTGGAAATCCCGCTCAGAGAAACTAGGTACTCAATCCTTGCAAAATTTGAAAATTTCTCCAAAATCTTAGCAAATTTGAAGAGAAATTATGAAAATCATCAAAAAATTGTTGAAAATGACTAAAGTGTCAAAGTCACATTTTCCATGCACACATGGAATTTCCGACCAAAAAAAGTGGAAATTTCCCCCTCAAGAGGAATATGTGCCCTGGAAGAAGATCCATCTAGACATGAACATTGCAATTTTATCCCTGGGAACCCATTAGAAACTCACTACAAAGGTCATCATAACACTTAGAAAACTCATGATTAGGAAGAGCGCAAAATCCTTGTCCATAAGGAGAATGCGCCCTAGTGAAAGTCCTTCTGATCATGCAATATGCGCCTATTTAAGGTTGATGATTTTGGATCAAAACAGGGGAAATTTTATCTCCTTAGTTGAAATTCATGAAAATCCATTTGAGACCCTTGAGAAATTCGCCTAAGGAAGTAAGAGTTGAAAGTAGAAAGAGAAAGAATCCAGAGTAAAAGGATGGAAATTCCTTGTCCAAGAGGAATATGCACTCCAAAAGATGGGAATTCCTTGCACATGAGGAATTTGCACTCTAGGATAAAGGAAAATCCACAGAGATATGGAATTTGCGCCCTAGGAAACTTTCCTCCAGACAAATCATGTAAGTCATGTAAGCCATCAAAGGGAAATCTAGGGAATGCATTGAGAAATCATTAAGAGACATGAGGTAAAACCATTTGACAAGTCCTTAGTAGAAAATAACATCATGGAGAAAGTCGGAAATTCCTTATGTATGAGGAATATGCGCCCATACTCAAGGAAAATTCCCTCAACATGAGCAAAGTGCGCTACCTCAAATCTACAATCCTTGAAAATAGATGTGATTTTATGAAGATCCAACGCAAAAAACTTAAAGAATTCGCCAAGGTGGAATGAAAGTTTGAGAAGTTCATGAGAGGAAGGTCGCAAAATCCTTGTCCATGAGGAATATGCACTTCACTATATTAAGGTTTCATGAGGAATTCCACCAGGAAAGACTTCATCGCCAAGGCGGAGGAAATGCACTTCACTATATTAAGGTTTCCTCATCGGAGATGAGCATCAATCCACCTTGCAAGTTCAGGTATCCAGAGGTCCAACAAATCCAGGAGCAATCCTTCATCAAGTTCACTGTCAGAATTCAAGAGCCTTCTCCTTCATCCAGCATAAGAAGATCAAGAACATTCATTATGCAATCTACTCTATGAATTCACGCATGAAACATATTCTCTACTTCAACATCCACTGTTGGAATCCTGCACAAGAACAAGAATTTCAAAAAAATGAGAATGAGCATGTATGTCAAGAAATCCATAAATTACACTAAGGCATGAAAGCCAACATGAAGAAATCCAAAATTCCCAAATTACAAGTTCAAGAGATGTTAAGTTCCAGAGGTGAAAATCCAAGTTCGAAGACTATTCCAGGAAAGATGATATAATTTGGGAAAATATTCTGAGCAGTGTGAACACGTTGAAGATCAAACCAGTTTGCTCAAAGATGCTGAGGTGGCATGTGCACGTCACCAATCCAATCACAATTTGCCACGTCACCTATCCAAGTTCAACGAATGTACAACAAGCAAGAGGCTAAAGAGGGCGCTCATCATGAAGATGCTTTAAAGATTCCATTTCATGCTTATCACCTTGGAAAATGTGCCTTCATTGCATATGAGTTTTTATGTACACAAGTTGTGTCAACTTTTACTTTTGCTAAAAATAGCAAGTTGTTGTAACTAACTCCTAATGTGGCAAAATCTTGGCCATTGATTCCAAAATCAATCTTGGCCCTTCATTGTATTTTGAGGACTATAAAAAGGCTCATTTGTAATATATAGATATTAGAAGTAAGGAGAATACCAAGTAGAGGTTAGAGTAGAGGAGACTCTTCGAAATCATTGAAGAGACATGCGAAATTGTTGTGAAAGAATTCCAAAATCAATACAAGCTCATTGTTGCTCTCATGGTGATTTTGTGTGATTATGGGATGTTAACATGGTTTCCAATTTCTCGAATGTGATTGAGAAATGTCTCCAAGTAGCTTAGATAGTAGATTAGAAGTTCATTGATGTAACGAGTTTATGCAAAGATATTTGATGAATTCCTTCTTGGTTCATACTTTTCATAATTTATCGATGATAAGTCATTTTACAAAGTTAGCCTGAACCATGTTTGCTTTAGTTCAATTGCGAGTACTTGTTCAAGCTGCGCCAACTGTGGGTGTTTGGATGAAGGTTTAGAATTTGAAAATCCTTGAATGACCTTAGAAGATTGCACTAGCTCTATGTAATTGTTGGTTCTCATGGTGAAGCGGAGTTTAGTTTAATAAGGAATTTGTCTATCTTGACATGATTCATTATTTCATTGACCTTAGAATAGATATCTCTTAAACCTCTCTCTTTTGCATTTTCTTTTAAGTTTGATTGAAGAAGTTCCATTCATTCACATTCAAGGACTAAGGAATTTCATCCATATTCGGGAAGGAGGAATTTAGCGTAAGTCCCTTTGTGATTACCAACAAGATCACATCAAATCACTAAGTCTATCCACTGCAAATCACGAATAAGGAACCTTGAAGTTGTCTCACTGGATCACATAGCTTAGCCTTTGATAAACTTTATTCAAGAGAGGATAGAGCACTTGGTGTTTTATTCTATTGTTGTTGTTGTCACAAAAACATCATCAATAGGACCCACAGTGACGTGGCTTGACACAGCTCAGACAGTATTTTAGAGTGTGGTGATGGATCCCTTATGACGAGGAGTTTCCAGTTGGCTTTTTCCGGAGTGAGTTTGGGCCATTTGACCAAACTTACTATTTATAGCAGTGTCACGAGATGCCAGGCGAGTTGGTGCGAACGGTCCGAAAATATGTTATATCATTGGCCCATTCTGCGGTTCTACGGATGGCCAAAGGAGACCATTTAGATTAATAATTTAATAATAGACTCAATTAAGTTAAATTAAATATATAACTTAATTAGTTTGTTATTAAAGTGACTTTATAATATATGGTACTTTATAATATATTGTCAAGTTTATAAAGTCACATGGATTTGGCCCAAGGACATAAAAGAGAAAATAAAAGATTTAAAATATTTACATTTCCCAAAAAGTGAGCATTGAGGCAAAGAAAACAAAAGAAAAAAAATGGAGTTCATTTGAATTATTCATGTTTTGGAAAATATTGTCTAAGTCTGAGCTTGCTTGAGCAAGGGTTTCAAACCATCGTCAATCGGAGATGAAATCCTCCATTGATAGGAGCATCTGCAGGGTTTCAAGGCACTCTAAGGATGTTGTTTGAGTGTGGCTTCATCCAGGGGTCACAATAGAGCTTCATTGGAGTCATTTGGCTTTGTCGCGGAGGTGTTTACATTGATAGATCAACTGACTTTTGGCACCATAATTATAGAGGCATATCAAGGAGCAGATTACATGTTTTTGCCGTAGTTTTGGTAAAGTTTTTGTTGTGCTTTCATGCCCAAACCTAGTCGTACCAACATCCTACCAGGCCGTACTAGGTAGGAGCTTTTTGGGGATTGTTTGTGGCACTTTCTTCATTATCTATCCTCTATACTTGGGCGTATGGAGTAGACAAGGGCAGACAACCAAGGAGTGAGTTTTGATTGTGTTTGACACTGTCATCATTGATTTTTGCACACAGCAGGGCCATACTAGCAATTTGGGGACGTGGGTCTCTCAGCATTGTTTCTTCCTCTCATTTGCAAACCATTTCAAGAGGTTATTTTGGAGTTGTAGATTCTCTATGAGGCAGAAACTATCATCTTATTGTTGTATACATTGATTTCATTGAATATCAAAGAAGATATAAGGATATTGCTTCTGTAGCATTTCTATCAGACCTGTATTTTCATGACAGTGAAATGGGTAATGTAGAAAGCTTCACATCTTGGCCATTCTTACATATGGGTATTGCTTCTAAATGCTTTATAATACATTTCGATTGATTTAGAACGTCTAGGTATTTCCATTCTATTGTGTTTTCGAAAATATGTATATGTTGTGTTCTATGTCAAAAAATGCAAAATGAGCGGTGATGAATATGGCTTGCTGCTATTATATCAGATGGTCGTTGGTATTATTGATTGGGAACTGGTTATGACTCTTTCTAAAGGATGTTTGAATCCCTGATTTGTTGTTGATTGATCTTGTATGAGATGTGATGAGAAGCGAATGTTTGAATTGAATGTGAATCTTATTGTTGTGTCTCGATGAGTGATTGATTGATTGCTTCCCCTATGAATTGACCAATGGTCAAACGCTGATGTAAGAGAGTTCTTCCCTTGGACACTGCTGTTCTGAATTTTAAGGTAGATATATATGAGTTGTACTGATTGATTGTGAGTCCAAAAATGTGTAATTTGATGTGATCCCCTCCCTCAACTCATCCATCGAGGGTCTTATATCTTCTTCGAGCGCGGTCAAGGGACTCGTCCTCTTGAAGGGACGTCACCACTCATCTTTAAATTTATTAGTTTACGTTTAAATGCCGCTGCCCAAGAGATTATTCATTAATGATAACATAGAAGGTGGTCAGCAAAGTATGTCTTTGTCTTATGTGTCATTCCATCGATGACTTGGCACTTTATATCCTCCACATCGACTTTCTCTTATACGTCGGTTCTCTTGGATGTATCCTCACTATAAATATTTGACTATCGACGGTTTGCCTAAGCCTTTCGTCAATTTAGACTCTTCACTAATTCTTGATTCATTCGGTGAGATCAAACCTCTCATGATGCCATCGATGATTCTTTGATGTTCTTCTTTTGTTCCAAGCTCGCTGTTTTGGGGTGATTGGATATTCCAATCGACGTCGAGGAGATTGCTGATATCTAATAATATATGAATATATTATATATTATATTTATTTTATATAATAAAATCACTTATATTTGATGATGATATTTATTTATATTTATAATCATCATAATATTTAGTTACTACTATTTATATTTATAATATTTAATTACTTGAATCGATTACAATATTCATATCTTCAATTTGAATATGTAATCGTTTCATGGGTAAACACGGGGACATGATATAGGACTAACTAGGATGATGACAAGTGTCTTAATCCTATGACATGAGACAACTAGAGAATAAGATCACATGACAACTAGAAACATCCAGAAAGATTCCTAGAGCCCTAAGTAAACTTAACATGTGAACGTGTGTCAATAGGTCCTAACTAATGACTAGTTAGATAATGTCTTGCTCACACTATAAAGGGAAAACCGGATAGGAAATACTCCTATTCACACCAACAAATTTCAGGGGAAAGGAGTTAATGATAGTCATTTCAAAATCTTCCATGAAAAGGTTGGCCACAATAGGAGATAACAAGGACCTGTTGTGACCTAATCACATATCGCCCCATTGCAAATGGGGACCCCCCTTTTTGTTTGAGCTCCAGTGCTTTGCCTGAGTTTTGGATGATGTCTTAAGTTTGTTTCATGATGAAGTCAGTGGTTGTTCTTTAATCTAAGGGGAGTTCTCTGTCGAGTTTATATTCAAGAGTCATTTGCTTTCGTTCTAGGATGTTTCTGAGAGCCTGAAAATGGCTAAGTCTAATATCCTGATATCCTGAAAAATCCTAAAATCTGACTAAGTCTGAAATCTGGTGGATCCTTCAAATTCTAGATTCTACATGTTAAATCCTATCGATCCAGGACCTATCTCAAACATCTTGGAAGTATATTTCAAAAATATTTGAAGTATCAATATCTGAGCATATACTTAAATATATTTTTTAAATATACTTCCACCCAGGGGTCTTCACCTTCAAAATTTGCAAAAAATGGCTAAGTACTCAAGAGAAGATTAAAATTGTCATCCGATGCGCCCTTGTTAAGGTGTGATTTCAACCGGAGGATAAAATCTTGAACCAATGCGCCACTATTGGAGGGTGGTTTAATTTAAATTTCAAGAGATCTTTCAATCGGGGCACAAAATCCTCAACCAATGCGCCTGGAATGAGGTAGTATTGTTTTGAATTTCAGGAGACCTTTCAGGAGGAGAACAAAATGGTCAATCGATGCGCCTAGATGAAGAAAAGATCAAATTGATCATCCAATGCGCCACCTTGGAATGAAATCAAATTTAAATTTTGTGAAGGGTTTTAAGAGAAGATTAAAATCCTCATCTAATGCGCTTGAAAGAGGTAGTTTTGATTGCGAATTTTATGACACCTTTTAAGGGAAGATCTAAATCATGATCTAATGCGCCTTATTTTAGGGCATCTTTCAAACGAAGATCAAAATATTGATGTAATGTGCCACCATTTGGAGTGTGGTAACTCAAGTTTTAGGACGTCATTCAAGAGAAGAATGAAAACTTCATCCAATGCGCCATTATGGAATGAATGTTGAACAAATTTTATGTGATCATTCAAGAGAGGATTCAAATGATGATCCAATGCGCCACTTGGGTGTGAAGTTCAATTCAAATTTTATACGACTTTTTTAAGCAAGGATCCAATTTGCTATCTAGTGCGCCAACTTTGAAGTGAGCATTGATTTAAGTTTTTATGAGTTCATTCTACCAGAGAGAAAAATCATGATCTGGTGCGCCACCTTGGTGTGATAGTTCAGTCCAAGTTTTTAACATCTTTCAACCGGAGAACAAAATTCCCATCCACTGCGCCCCAAATTGGAATCATCATGCCCATTTAAAATTCAGATTTTGGTCCTTACCCAATGCGTATTGAATTTCGCGCCACACATACTTAGCAAAACAAATAAATTAAATGTTTGAATTGGAAGGATCAGGTCGGCCTAGGAGAGAAAATTCCAGATTCTAGGTGAATTGTATATAAGGCTAACACTCAAGCTTCATTTTATCATTCACTTTAGCAGCGAATTAGTCTTCTAAGTGCACCTCAAAGAGCAGAAATAGATTTCCAAGCAAGGTACAGTCTGATCTTAGTCTGATTTTATCAAACTGAATCTGATCTTGACTGAGTGTTAAAGGGTATCATCAAAAGGCAGCCAATTTGTAAGTCTGATCCGAAGGTAATGTTCCGATTTTTTTTTTCATTTTCCAGCAGACTTATTGGTTTCAAGAAAGAAGATTGTTTAAGTGTTGATGAACTTTTGCAAGGAAGTAAAACTATAATGCTGGAAGTCATAATTTTCTTGTAAAATTCCATTTTTTAGGTTCTTGAAAAATCAGATTTTGATAGATGTAGAAGGCTGAAGGGATTTATTTGATTATTATTTATTCGAAGTTACCTATTCATGTCTATGTTTTGTAGGATCATGGCAATGACATCTAAAGAAAGACAAACAAGAATCACATCAAGTTCATTGTTCAAGTGCACTTCATCATCCGCATTAAGCAAGGACATCTATCCATCAAGCTTCAAGTTCTCTCAATCTTCAAGTCTCTGAGAGAGGTTTCCTACTCCAAGTCAAGAAGGAAACATCATCATCATCCTCACTACTCTCCATCAAGATGCATTCGCGAAGAAGATCTATATCCTGCAAGAGAAGAAGAATAATAAAGTTAGACAGATGAGCAACATATATCATACACATCCAATTTACAAGAAGAAAAACAAGGCAAGATCAACAAGGATCCATTCCCAAGCATTCAAGTTCAAAGCAATCATGTTCGACGACATCACACAGATGATGCAATTTGGGAATTTACTGAGGTGGCACCTACGTAGCATATACACATTATTCATCCTATCACAATTCGCCACATCATTCAACAAGCAAGGAGCCAATGAGGACACCTATGTGGAAGATACTCTAAAAGATTCCATTCCATCCCATCCTTATTTTCTTGGAAAGTGTGCCTTCATTGCCTCTCTTATGTACTAAAAATAGCAAATTGTTGTAACTACTTGTTGAGATGGCATGATCCTAGCCCTTGGCTACTTGAATTGATCTGGGCCTTTCATTGTAATTCTGGAACTCTATATAAAGGACTTGTTGCCTCATTTGTAAGGGAATAGTTAGTAGGTAGGCAGTCAATAGAACAGTAGAGTAGGAAGAGACTCTCGAAATTCTTTGAAAGTACCTAGAGATTGTTGTAAATATTTCTCATGATTAATGCAAAGACATTGGAGCTTGTTTGGTGTTAAGTGTTGTCTTGTGGAATAACATGGTTTCTTGTATCTTGATGGACTGAAGAGATGTTTCTAAGTAGATTAAAAGTAGATTAGTAGCTCATTGATGTAATGCATGTATGTATTGGATATTTGATCAACTCCTAGCTCATACTTTTAACATTCATCGTTGGTGAAGTGTTATGTAAAGCTAATCTGAGCTTCATTATAATTTGTTTAAGTTCGATTGTGGATGCTTGTTTGAGCTGCGTCGTCTAATGGGTGCTTATATAAGCTTTCATGATTTGAAACCCTTTCACTATCCTTAAGAGATTGCACCAACTCCATGTAGTTGTAAGCATCCTTGGCGAAGTGGAGTTAGGTTCATTAAGGAGTTTGTCTATTTATGCATCATCATTGCCTCGTTGACCTTAGATTAGTTTCTCTGAACCCTCATCTTTTTTTCCTTTACTTTATTATTGAAGCATTGTACATATGTCATCCACACTGAAAGGAAAGATAAGTTGAATGATGTATGAAGAAGTCTGCGTAAGTCCCTTTGTGATTACCAGCAAGATCACATGTAATCACTGAGTTTATCCAATGCAAATCATGAATAAGGAACCTTGAAGTTGTCTCACTAGATCACATAGCTTAGCCTTTGAGAGACTTTACTCAAGAGAGAGTGGGATACTTAGTGTTTTACTCTATTGTTGTGTTGTCTAAAAACAATCATCAATAGGACCTCAAGCCTAATCCATCTAATTGCTCATAGACAACTCCCTTGAAAGTGAAAAAAGTTGGCATTAGGGTACAACTCAACAAAAAGCTTAGTTGCCTGTACTTGTAACAATTTCAATCACAGCATTAAAAGCTTAGCTCCTCTTGTCAAATATGGTCCTACATGGTAGCAGGATCACAACTTTTGTCCTGAATACAATATAAGGAAGCCAATTTTAAATATTGTGGAACCTATTTGATGGAGCCGATTTGTCATGTATGGAAAGATATAACATGCTTTAATACTCTATTAGTTTCTTAAGGAATTTGAATGCTCAACTGAATGATGGAGTTAAATAATGTCTTCCTTAAAAATTGTCCTTATTCACTACCCAAATGAAATATGTACTTTTCAATTGATGTAACATGGTCCCTTTGAATTACTTAGGTTTACCAAATAGGAAGAACAATGAAAAGCATCAAACTGCCAACATTTAATTGTGCCTAGTGGAACAGTCACAACTATCATCCATGCAGGCCAGATTTCTTTCAAACCATATCTGCCTAAAACAACTAGAAACCCCAACATTCAAATGCTGGACTATTGTTTTGATTGCCACAGCTACAGTTGAACTCTTATGTTCCTCTTGCATGAGATGGTCCCACACAACTGCAGAATAGCAATAGTTGTCCTCAGTACCAAGAAAGGTGGGTGGTTGTAAAGACAGTCTATTTACCATAAATGCAAACACAACATCTTTTGCCGGTATGTTAACTTCTTGAAGTTATTCCAATGCTCAATTGAACGTTGAAATCAAGTAACATATTAGATTACGTCTGCATTGAATATTCTTCTCTTTCATCAATTTGCCTTGTTCCCTTTGAATCAGATGTCTTAGATTTATCATATAGGGAAAGTTATTGAAGGCTTGTAGCTACCCCTGAGGAAAGAATGATGCCTATATTAGCCAAAATTCTCTCAACTCATTCCTCCCTAAAGACATCAGGAATGCCATCATACATATGCATGATTATTTTATTAATTTTCATAGCTACAGTTGAAAAGACACTCTTCTTGTCCAATACATGCTCATCCATAGCAGCAGGGTAGCAACAGTTATCCTGTACCATTTAAAGTGAGCAGTTTTAAAGATGGAGTCAACTTGTCATAAAGTGGCCCCCTACACCATTATGAGATGAACACCATAATGATAGCAACCACATTATCAATGAAATTCAAAGCTAACACTGCTATTCAGAATACCATCCATGGCAATTCATTTGATATGCACCTAATGGAACATGTTACTCATCAAAGACATGCACTAGTGATCCAGACTTTTGACAGCAACAACAGACTCGTGATTACACTTGCTTCAATTACTCATCACAGCTCCTTTGTCTTGCCTTCAATCATCTATTGATATTGCTCTCGCTTTTCAGGAAAACTATCATTTTGTACAATTTCAGGTATGTGGTCTCATGCTTACTTGTAGGTTGCTTGCCTCCTCACTGGTTTGATCATTGCTTATGTCCAATGCTTACCCTGGTTAGCCATTTTTTATAAATATATTAATTAATTTTTACCAAAGAAATATATGTTTCAAAATAATTGACCTCTCCAGCCATATGCAATAAAAGCAGTGACAACACACTTATATGGGCTCAACTAGCGCTTCTGACTACTTAGATGTCTTCAAAAGAACTCATTTAGCATACTTCCATTTGATCCCAGGAGGGCAATGAGCAGTCAGCATCAATAGAATGAGGACTGGCTATCACCAAATTAGGATGAGACAAGTAGTCCATAACTGTACAGTAAAGACTTTTTCATTGAAGCAAGATGACAGCATCACCAGGATCAATAACGGGACCATCAACAAACCATTATAACTTTATGATATTGCCAAGTACGACTTGTGGAATTGCAGAACCAAACCTTATTGCCAACAAACACCATCAAAGACAAGTTATCATCGTAAGGAAACAAAAGTTGACACTGAGTTATAGAGCTGGCAAATAGCATCATAGTCCAACATTTTGATGGTAGATTAAGTACCAAAAGCTAGAAGGGTGGAAATTCCATACAACACCAATATCTCTAAGCTCATTAAAGCTTTAAGCTTCATGCAACAAGTTTCTTAAAATTGACTACATCTGCAACTCAATCTTAATGGCTCGGGAGATAGAAAGTGAATAAATGGGCTTGATTAAAGTCCCAATCCCTGAGCACAACACAGAATGCTCAAAAGTGCATATAATATTCTAATAGACAACAGCCCAAAGATAAAGATGGTAACCAAAACTTCAATGCCCCAAGCATGTATACCTATTTGGTTGAGATGCTCAAGATGATGATTTGCAATTGCAAAAGGGAGCCCAATTGCAATTCAACACCATAGATCTTATGTGGAAAAATAAACTGCAAGCTATGGATTCTATCCCACATACAACATAAACTCAATGCATTCATAGATATTCATTGGCAAGGAAAATATACAACATGAAGAAAATTGAAATCGGTAAATCCAAATCTTAAGTTTGCATCCTTCTTTCTTACTATCAAGTAAAACATAACAATGTGAAAACATTGGGAGTGATGCCTATCAGCAAATTTAAAATCCAAATTTATATAACTAGGATCTAGTTGATAAAGCTTTCATGTGAGAATGCTACGCACAGAGAGTAGTAATCAATCTTACTAAAATCTGATGTAGAGAAGCCATGAGTGGATACTACTTCTAAATCAAGATACCTTAATATATGTAAACCTAACACAACTTTTTTAATTTTAAAGAACTATTCTTTATTTACGATGCAAAGTAAGCAAATTTTTATTGACCTTATTTCTACACCTTATATATAGCTAGGCTATTATTTAAGACTTTCTATATGTGTAATTTTAGTCTTAATTCTTTTTGTTTTGAGGGTTCAAAACTTACTTATATTTAAAATCAAAGCTAGCATTTCCTTTTGCAGGGTTACATTCTTGTTGTTTATTAAGGTCAACTTTCCGAGTTTAAATGGTAGGATTGGTAGGGCTGGTTGAAATTTCATAACAATTGTAAAACCTAGCCCCTTCCTGCACTGATAATTTTCCTATTGGAAAAATGAGTTCCATGGTCCCTTATGTAAGATACAATTAAATATTAGAGTGCATAGTAATTGTAGCAGCCATCATAGTGAATAAGAAAAGTGGTCATAACAATAAATGGTTAGCTCCAAAGGTAGGGGTGAAGTTAAACTTTAATGGGGCCTTCAAAGGAAACCTGGGTGATGCGGGGGCAGATTTTGTGATTAGAGATTCTCAAGGTTCCTTTGTGCTGGGGGGTTCTAAATTCCTAGCATTACATCAAATAATGAAGCAGAGATGGAAGCTCTTCTTTTGGGTCTTCAAGAAGCTTACATGAAAGGGTGTCATGCAATTGAAGTGGATGGTGATTCACAAGTAATTATAAATGCGGTGAACAAGCAATTCTGTCCTAATTGGAAGGTTAGGGTGATTTTGAATGAAGTGTCTCATTGGAAATCCAAGTTTTCACAAGTAATTATAAATGCAGTGAACAAGCAATTCTGTCCTAACTGGAAGCTTAGGGTGCTTTTGAATGAAGTGTCTCATTGGAAATCCAAGTTTTCTTCAGTTAAGGTCAGCCATTGCTACTGAGAACATAATGGGATTGCAAATTTCTTGGGAAATGCAGGGGTTCATCTCAAAGACGTTACTTACATTGAGAGCGAGGATAGGAATGAATGCTACTTTGTTAGATAGCGATAGGCCCCTTAGCTATTGTTTTTTACTAAGTAGCTTGATCTCTTTGGGGAAGTTTTCAGATTATTGCAATATGATATCTTTGTCAGCAAAATAGATGATGCTTGTCCTATGATTTGTGTAGTTTTAATTACATCCATTCATGCAAACTTTCACCCTCAGCTTGGAGCATGTCATTTTAATGATATGGTGGAATGGTTTTAAGTTGGTCTTGGCCTACAGTGTGTTATGGACATTGGTTGAGTTGTCAGTGTTTTCAGATGGTATGATTGGTCTCTATGTAGGCATGCTTCTAATGGTGGATTGTGGAGGTGCAAGGGATCCGTATCACCATGCAAAGGTAACGGACCATCATTTGAAAAAGATTTTTAGCTGTCATAGTGTAGGGAAGCTGAATGTAATCAAAGCCATTTTAGCTGTGGATGGCATTGAAGATAATGGTAATATTCAATCCAGGGGCTCTATTATGGATGACTTCCTATGCAAATTGAAGGTGTCAGTCATGCATAAAGTTGTGCAAGAGAGTTTATTAGATTTTTTGGTGAAAGCCCCATAAAAATCAGATTTCCAAGAAGATGGCAATGTAGGTCTTCGAGTTGGGCGTTCAATGTCAGTAGAGAAGGGTAAAGCACTTGTGGAGATGGCAGATGGGACATAAGAGCCATGGATGTGACTGTGTGAGATTTAATGGTTGATATGCAGAATATTGAGAAGTTCTGTCAGGATCTCCGTCTGGTGATAAAGCATATGGCGACATCTCAGCATAAAGGTGTCATGGAGCAGACAAGTGGGTATACAATGCCCCTCCTAGAGAATGTTTGGTTGGTGCAAGCTGTGCGACTAATGGAGTTGATTTATGGTTTCAAGTTCTCTGGTCTGGAGGAGGTTGTGGCTCTGATTGTGCCCTCTGTGGAGCCGGTTGCAAAATCAGGAAATGGCATTTATAATAGGGTCCATGATCACTGGTTGTCAGCTCCCCCTGTAAATGGAATGGCAGGTTGAATTGTGTCTCATTTGCCCTAGGTTATGTTGTTTTGGATGCTTAAGTTCTGCGTTTTTGGGTTTGATTGGATGGTTTTGCTGGCAGTAATAGGTTTGAGGGTTGTTTTGTAGCTTTATACATGTGTGTGTGTGTGTGTTCGGCTATATTATGCACATAGCTTGGAATTGTTGTTATGCTGTTGGTGTATGGTTTTCTGTTAGTCATTATTGGGAGGGGCCCCATTAACAGATCCCCATATATTATTCACCCATAAAGATAAAACCAATAAGAATACTTCCAACTTCTAATAACCCAGTCAATAAGGATACAAAAGTATAATTACTTACTTTGCTACTTCCTTTTTCAAAGTTTCTTCTTCAATCGAACTCCATTTGGTGGGTTTTCTCCTATAAGGAACATCAACTGATGTGCGAGGGCGCTTCAATGGAGAAACATGTTTTCTAACTGGAGTAGGCAAACGGACTTTCCTTGAAGCAGATGGAGATTTATCTTGTTCACTATCAATTGAGTCTTCTTCATCCCACTGTGATCCAACATAAAATGTAAAGCAATCAAAATATCATGACAAATTCAGCCAAACATCATTATGTGAGTATATGAACCAATAGAAGAATGTAAATTAATACATGTTTTAGGCACTGTTTCTCTAAGTTTTAGGGGAAAGGGACATGTGGACAACTTTCATGGTGAACCTTCACCCATGGAAAAACCAACACCTATAGTCAAATGTTTCATCAAAAAAAATCCAACAGAGAAAGGCCATAAATTGAGTTGAAAACAACATTATCAGACACTATACACTTAACCCATCAAAGATACATTTCAAAGTACACAGTATACATGTAAAGAATGTGTGCACTAAAAGAGAACCTTAAAATGTTTCCAATTTCAAGAGAGATAATACTTGTTGATCACATGATTCTAGCATTTAAAGTAAGCCAAGAAAAACAATGATGAATCTCTTAACTCTTTAACAGTCATGTAACGCATTAAAAATTGCTCCTAAGCCTTTTGTGTTCCGTGATAAACACATTCAATCAAAGATAAATGAAAATATGACATGAGAATAAAATGAAGAGAGCAGATCTGACAGCATAATTTCACCTTTATACATGGCCTATCAAATTCAATATCTATTGTGCTATGTTTAAGAAAGTACGATGAATTATTTTAATGTCCCCAAGTTACTAAAGTAGTTCAATGGGATTCAAAGCATCCGACTGCAATAGACAGTACCAGATTAGAAAGATCCCTAGAAGCTGAAAATTTGACAAATAGCTAAAATAATGCGAAAAGACGTAAACTGAAAGCAGATAAACACTAACCATTTTATTCTAAGTATGTTGTACCCATACAAAACTCAACTTTTGTACTATCTTTTGTCAGGTTTGTCATCAGTTGATCATCATTTGTGGGATAACCTAAGTCAATTGTAGTCTTTCCTATCAATTTACAAGGTCATCCTGTTATGGTCTTTTCTTGTAACGATTTTTGCAAAGTAAAGTGATCATCACAAGCCTGATAAGGAGGAAGCAATGATGAAATATCAAGGGCATCGGAAGAGCAAGGAATCATGGAGCAGATCAGCTGGGTAAACATGACAAAATGAGTCAGAATTTTTCCTAGGTGTAAAGAATGAGAAATTGGCACGCTTTTCCAATGGTTTAACCACTTAGCAATTTCTCCAAATCATGAAATATGACCTAAGTGGAGTTAGACCACACTTTTGATGGTAAAACCATAATTTATTTCCACCAGCAAACATTTTGAATGGTTAAGCCAATGGCATTCTCCACCTAGCACTCAAATACAACGGTGGCGCACTTTTTCTATGGTCAGACCATCACAAAGTTCTGTTTTCAAGGTTGAGTTGTTGGCATTCTCCGCCCAAATCTTCGCTTTTGGATATAAATCATGTGAATCTCCTTAGGCACACATATTGAATGGCGCAACCACAAGTCTATTCTGCCAAACATTAAAAACATGGCTAAAGTCTTAGTGAACTCTGCCACATCATGGAGATGTAGGCAAAACCCTTATGAAATTCCACCAGCACCTAAAAGAAAGTGAAATCAGAAAAAGGTGCACTTTTTGGTGGGTTACACCAAGGTAGAGCCCTCCCAAGTCAATCTGTTAGTAATCCACACCAAAATATAAAAGGACAGTTTTTTAAGACTCAAGTGCATATTTTGGGTGGCAATGCCACTAGTTTCCTCCACCCAAGTGAAGTAAAAAGTGGCAAATGTTTTAGTGATCTCTCCAACTGTATAAAGGACTAAAATTAGACATTGGCACACTTTTTCAAGGGCAAAGCCATTAGTGATGTGCACCTAAAACTTTAAAAATATGCCAAACATCTCAGGCACACTTTTTGTGTGCATCAACCATTCCATAACTCACTCAGCCATAAAACATGGTTAATTCAATGAAAAACTCCACCCAAATCATGATAAATGACATACATGCCTGACAGGTGCACCACGGTAACAATCAACAGCGAGTTCATAAGCAAGAAATCAGCAGTGTAGCAGCAGATCAGCAATTTCAAGTGATTTTAATTAACCTTCGGCAGAGATCTCAATCACTTTCTAGAGGAATTTTCAAGTCAATTTTATATAGGCAGTGTTTGAGATTTTCAAGGTTCATTATCAGCTCTTGTATTCAAACCCTCAGCTGTTCTTCCTTTTCAACCATATAAGACCAAGTATTCTATCAGCAAGATTTACACATGGAAATCAATGTTATGATAAAAGTGAACATATTGATCTTGCAAGAGATTCTTATGGCTGATTTTTTAGGGTTTGAGGACCTTCATCATCGAACATACCACTGTTAATTTTCCCCTGGGTTTCTAGGGTTGTCATTTCAGCGATTTTCGGTTAGGACATCAATGGTATATGACAATCATATTGGCATTTTTAGAGAGACAAATTGATCAATCAAAACACACAAGATAGCTTGCTATAAAAACCTAAGGAATTTTCAGAGTATCTAAGGTTGTGTCATGCTAGGGTTTGGTGAAAAGACCTACACAGAGAAGGATTTTTCAATATATGTCAAGAGGATTCACCAATTTCATATCAAAGGTTGTTTCTGAATTTCTAAGAACGCTTGTGTACAAATTACTATTTTTAGCAATAGCTACTTCTAGTGTTCTTTTCTAGGCAAGGATGAGAGCCTATTTTTAAGCCACTTTAGTTAGTTTTGTTTTATTAGTTATTTGAGGATAGATTTGGTTTAAGTTTCTTTCTTTCCTGCTTTTTTTGTAGCTTTTGGAAGGGTTCGGTTTAAAACATTTATTTTTGAGATATTTAATTATTATTTTCAAATCCCTAAAAGCATATTCATCATAACCTATAAAAAAGTGCCTTGGGCACAAGATATTAAGGGTAATAGATGCTATGCCTATGCTGGAGAAATTGTTGTTCAACTAGTTTACCTATGTTTGCAATTCCTTTGATTAAATTGAAACTAAGTAACTCTGTCAAGCTTTGCATTGATGTCATTTATTCACCAAGTAGTAGCTTTGTATGCGACTTAGCAATTTATTTCTTGGAATCATGTGTTGTTCAAATCATTATTCCTTGAATCCTTGTCTGCACTGGATAGATGACCTCTATTTTAGCCAGTTGAAAGTGTCATTTGTGTGTTTAGATTAGTAGTTTCTTTCCTTGAATATCTGAAAACCTCATTTGCAAGGCACAATTGTTAAAAAAACCGGTGCACATATCCAAGGGAAAAAAATATAGACACTTAATCATTTTCATTTATGTGAACCCCCTCAATGAAATCTTATATAGTGTGCATATTTGTATATCTTGTCTATAGTTTTCATTTATGCAAAACCCCTCATTTTGTGTTGTCTTGCAAAATACAAACTAAAACTCTAACAAGAACAAGCATTGTATTAATACAAGAGAAAAAATACAAGAGGGTGCGTGTATGTCATTAACACTTGAAGAGAAAAAATGAAATATACAAAGGCTTTACCATTCCGTTAAAACTTTTACAACCAACCTAACCAATATACCGGAATATCTGCCCATAACCAAAACCTGTTAATAATTCTAATTAATCGGTAAAGAGGTATCTTATTAAAAGATGTATACCCCTTTCAAAATATTTATTCGAACTAATAGCTAAAACTAAGCCTAAGTACATTGAAGCAAGTCCTAACAAACCCCCCTATGATCCAAAGTCAGCTCTTCTGACACGTACCAAGCTATTTTCTAAGCATTTTGTAATTCACTCTGTCAATGGGTTTTGTGCAGGTATCAATTGTTTGATCTGTAGTCAAGCAAAAAATTGGATCTAGAGTTTTCTTTGACACCAACATTCTTAGATAATCATACTTGATATCCATGTGCTTCGTCATTGCATGGAACACTAAATTCTTCGAAATTTTGATTGCACTTTGTTTATCCATGCATAAGGGTACAAGAGCAATTTGAGATACTCGAAGGTCTTCAAGAATGTGTCATAGATATACTCTCTCTCTAGAGGCATCCCATGCTACAATATACTATAATTATATTGATGAATTTGCCGCAATATCCTGCTTTTTATAACACCATGCATTTGTAGTCGAACCCATATGCATAGTGTAACCTATAATGGATATCCTTTAATCCACACAATCACCATAAACTACATCACAATATTAGATTGCCCTCGTATCTTGGTAATTAGATGATATTAATGGATTATTGTAGACATCTAGCAGTGTCCCATTCTATTTACATGAAGAAGCACAAGACAAGGGCAAATTTTCTTGTACAAATTGACCCATACAAGTGTGCTAGCGCCTAGGTTGCTAAAAGTATGGAAGCAAAACTTTCTAATTTTAATCTTAAGTTTCACCATAAAAGCAAAGGTTATGATTCAAAGGGAATTATGGTAGACAAACTTGGATCAAAATATACATACTCATGTGCCTGACATTGAGGACTTATGGGTGAACTATGCTAGTGAGTTTGAGGATCAAAGAAGGAAACATAATCGCATGACCTTGGAGTAGCTAAAATCCTACACGTCAGAGCCTATACCTCAAGATTTAGCACATTTAGAAGACATCATCTTCTCACTGATGCAGGAGCATCCAGGCGAACTGGCAATCGGCATCAACCAAAAACAATTTCAGTTTGTTTCTTCCAATTTTGGTGTGTGGTGGTCGTTATTTGGCATCTCTTAGCTTTGGGAAACACTTTGCATAATCCGATTTGCAAGAATTGAGTTTTCATCATATTTCAATTTCGACACTCAGCAGGCAGTTTACAGAAACAATTGTTTCCATAGATCCTTGAGGTTTGGCGACAAATCCTCTGACACGCGTGTTCTTGAAGGCATTTCACCAAATGTGCACAAAGAATTGAAGTCATATCTTTCACCGTTTGGGAGATTTTAATGCCAGAAGTTTGTGTTGACAATTTACAAAGAGTTTAAAATATTGAAATCCTTGAAGGCTGGAGAGAAATCCTTCTGCAGGGGACCTTGGGATGTCATTCCAAGCATACTCACTAATTTTCGGGCAAAACAGAGAACTTTGAGTTTTTCGCCTGTCGGCACCCGATTTCTCCTAAGTTGTTATTGCAGATTTGAGAGGTATCATTCATGGTGTTTTAATCATCTTATATTGGCCATTTGAATGTCAATTCCAACAAGTGAGATGCCTATCTTTGGAGGCAAATTTTAAATGTATAAAAAAAGGGAAGGCAGATTTTAATATATTAAATGAACAGAAATAAAATATGAATTTAATGGAGGCACAAATCAGCGCCAAAGGGAAAGAATGGAGAGGTGTTTAAAGTTTTATTTATTGCCATCTTCTAACAAAAGAAGATAATGGAGGAGACACCTTGTGGAGTGATTTTTCAACGCAAACAAAAGTTGAAATAGCAAAAAAAAAGTGAGGTGCCAAAGAGAAGGTGAAAGGCCTCTTTTGAGGCTTTAACAAAAGTACAAATTGGAAGGAAGAAGGCAGCACCATGAGCAGGGGAAAAAGGCAGAGAGGAGGCATGAGAAATGGAGGAGATGCCAGTTTGAAGGCATAAACAAATCAAAGAGAAATTCAACACCTCAACGAGGCATGTCTTCATTGTTTTAAATTAACATTGAATAGAGGCAAAAAATAGAGTGAGGAGCACACAACAGAGGGAAATTGGATTTCAGATATGCACACAGGAAAAAAGATTGCATGAGACAAGAGAAGGAATGATGCAGAGAAGAGTTTGTGAAGTATAAGAGATTGGGAGATCTCCGCCCATGAGAGGGGCTTGTGAAGGAAAGTTGTTGTGTGAGTGTGAGAGCAAGGGGAAGTTTCTCTGTAGATTTGAGAGGCCATTGAAGGCCAGGTATGTAACATCCCCATTTTCGGGTTCACTTGCAGTGCAGTTGGCACTAACCTTGTGGATGTGTGTCAACATTATCAAAGGAGTTATTTGATGATTCCAATGAGCTCAGGTGGTCTGGAGGACTCATATGTTTAGTGCCTTCCTTTGCTAAATATATCTTTAGTGCCTTCTTTTGCTAAATATATCTTGCTTTGTCTTTGACTGCTGGGTACTGTTCTATACATAGCAGATATATTCCTGTTTGAAATGCATGTCTTTATAAAGAAGTGCTTCTATTACTAGGTTTTGGGTTTTAAGACAAATATCAGTCAGCCTCCTTTGATATGGCGCACTCTATATATAGTTTTGAACAATTTTTCAAGGAAATAGTCAGCCATCATGCATAAGTGTGCATCTATATATGGATCAAGCGTGTTTCCATCTATAATGCAATCCTGCCTTTTGAAAAGTCAAACTTGTTCTTCGTTATACAGGTGCACACCTTGGAATCCTGATTTTGCATACAACTTTGTCTATTTCTTCACTCATAGCGCACCTCTATAAGTGTTCTCAATTTTCAACTTCGAAATTTATCGTTACTTTACCATGTGTGCACCTAACAATGCATTTTCAAAGTTGTTTAGAAACCACATTCTTCCTACTTGCTGGGCACACCTCTATGCATGTTTGCCGGCAATTTATCATTCACTGATGGTTTCCACTTACAGGTGTGCCTCTGTAATAGATGCTTCATGACTTTTCAATAAGGAAAACTTTTACCATTCATAGGTACACACCTGTATAAATGCTTGAATGACAAAATTTTTAGAAAAGGCAGGAACCTTTATGTGGTGTGCACCTAATAACATTTAAACAGCCCTTAACCTTTAAAACATGCCCTCTCCTTCATCTAGAGTGCACTTGATACATCATGTGGACAAAAACCCCAATTTCTTCCCTATTCGGTTTTGTTGCCATGACATGGGTTAGTTGTTTTCATGTATTACTACTTTCACCTCTTCTTCATTGATTCATTTGATAACTCCATTTGTCGATCCTGCAAATATACACACAAGAGGAGACAAAAACCACAAAGACAAGCAATACAAAGGTTTAGTTGAAAAAAACCCATGTACCCCAAGGACACGTCCCCTACATTTTCAAACCTGTTCCCTACAGGAAACATTTCAAGAACGCAGGGACAAGTCAGAAACATCCCCTAGTCATCCCCGACCTGCCAAAAAAAAAAGGAAACATACCCAAGACATCAAAAATTTTGCTGAAAATAGCAAGGGATGGTTAGTCGTCCTCTATGGCACAGGGATACAAAAATACAATTTTTTTTTTAAAAGTACATCTTTTGCAACAACATGGTTACAGTTCGTCATCCAGTTGCAAGTCACTTCTGTAGAAACAAACATCTTCTACAATAACGTGCTTTCGCTTCATCAGCCACTTGCAAGTCACTTCTACAACCACCAACATCTTTGTTAACAAGCTGTGTATAACTCAGCAGCCTCAAGGATTGTACTTCATCAGCACTAGAATTTCAGCAATATCACAGACTTCACTTCATCTGCCGCTTGCAGGTCACTTCTACCCACAGCTAACATCTTCTGCAACAACATGGTTTCACTTCGTCGGCCACTTGCAAGTCACTTCTGTAGCAACTAACATCGTCTGTAACAACATGATTTTGTTATTAAATTATTAATTTATTAATTTGTCGTCAAACTCTAGCACAGTGCCTTGTGACTTCAGGATCGACAAATTCCTAAATATCAACAGACTCCGACCACACTTGGGATGTTGATCCCAAAGATGCCACATAGGTTGATGAGGAGGCACAAGAAGGATTGATCGGGTTTCCATTACATGAGGAAGTTCATCATAGTGGTAGTGACTCAAACTCAAACTGTGACATTGATGCAATGTTAGCAAATGCTGATTAGGAGCAGCGACAGATTTTCTATGTTTTTATCATTTTGTAGTTGAAACTTGCAGCGTTTGAACATTTTGTTGTAATTTTTATATAATATATATGCACATTGACAATGAAAGCAATGAAATTTTGATAATTTGTGTGTCAACTCTCATGTGAAATCTCAATTCAGCTCTAATGTTATGTATTAAGGTTCTATAAAGTATATGATGAATGCCTTACCAATGTTATCATATGAATATTTGAAATTCCCTCTATTTTTAAATTTTCCTTATTTTTTTAACATTCATCCCCTGTCGTCCCCTAAAAAATGGCCTCCCAAAAAATCTGTACTGGAAACGCATCCCCCCATCCCCTACTGTCCCCATTCTAGAAACTAGGTGTAACATAGAAAAAATATGAAGCAATATGAAAATCTTGTATGGTACAACACAAGGCAAGGTATTAATCATCAATTTTCCATATGTCAATAAGAATCACTGTTGTTGAGGTTTCTAGAAGCAGGTTTTGCAAGGTGTGAAGGCAGATACCAATCAAATCAGCAGGATTTTT
Source organism: Cunninghamia lanceolata (assembly GCA_027924645.1). Classification (NCBI taxonomy): domain Eukaryota; kingdom Viridiplantae; phylum Streptophyta; class Pinopsida; order Cupressales; family Cupressaceae; genus Cunninghamia; species Cunninghamia lanceolata. The sequence goes on along the minus strand of BSBN01000497.1, from coordinate 1,162,601 downwards.
AAGGGGAAATCAGTCAAAACAACACGTAGGGTTTCCACCTCCTTTAATATCTCTCAATGTTCATAATAGCTGTTTTCAGTTACTTAAAATAATTCAGTTTTCAAAAATAAAACGGCAGTTTGTGCAGTCAAATGAGTAGAGATTTTGATCAAAAAGCAGAGGATACCACAGTAGGGTTTCAAGTTCTCTTCTACATGTTCTATGTTCTCGTTTCATACACACTAAAGATCTATGGCAGTCAACTGATTTTTCACATAAGGAAGCAGTCTTTAACAACATAACAGTGGAGGTTTTAGTGAAAAACATCAGTTTTCAGTCACAATAAATGCTGTTTGGATCCTAAAGTACAAACTTTTGAACATATAAATCAGGAGCACCGAAGGTTCGACACAAAAGACAAAATGCAATATCATTTTCAACCCATTGAATCACCTTTGGCTTTCAAACTTGTGCACAAATACCCTTGGGTCAAGGACACCATTATGTCCAAGAATTAGACTTAGAAGAACTCATTTGGAAGGGTGACAAAGTACCAGAAAAGACTGCGGGGCAGCAGTTTTAGTAGAGGCAGCTGTAATGTCCCCTTCCTAAATTGCCCTAAAATTACAATTGCAACAACTTAGGGTTAGGGTTATATCTTACCAATGTAAATATCTCTTGAATAAGACGATTCTGAATTTACCAATGTAAATATCTGCAGTCATAACATAAGAAAACATATACAATTTTCTGCACATATATATAGATATTTAATCATGAGGGTTAATCAAGATTATATTGCATTCACTCTCATAATTAATATTACTATTAAGAAATCATATATTCAATTATCATGTAGCTAACTTAGTTTGTTTACAACACTCAGCCATAGAAGAGGAGGTGCAAGGAGGCATGGCAGGGTGCCTTATGACAGCAGTTCTCCCTCCAAACAGTCCCCTCACCATTCTTTTCGGACTGATGAATCTTAGTGTGCCAATAAACCCTCAAAATGGAGATTAGGGAGAAGAATTCTGCCCTAGGGTGCCCTTATTTGTTTCTCCCTTTTACATGACAGTAGGGTGCCCTACTCGCTGTTCTCCGTATCTGTCAATGTAAGGGTGCCTTTAGCTGTTCTCCATAGTGCACATATTCCCCCTTCTCCATGTTGACAGTTTATTTCAATAATTTTATGTATTTCTAGATATGACAGTGATATGCAATAAGTAAATATAATTGACAGTCAATAATGATCTAACCTTATGTATATTCAAGAATGATTCTTATTGATATCCTTTTGCTGTTACAATAATTTATATGTCTGAATATCTCTGCAGATGTAGTTCGAATACTCCTTGTTATGTTCAATCGCTACCCACTGATGATTGCTGTATATATATATATATATATATATATATATATATATTTGTTATTTATTCTTTTTGCAGTTTTATCTCTGTTTTATACTCAGTTCGTATTCCATATCCCCTTCTCTCATTCCCTCTCCTTCCTCTTATACTATTTGTTGTGATGTTTTTACACATCGCCCCATTGCAAATGGGGACCCCCCTTTTTTTCGTTTTTAGGTCTTAGGGTTTGTAGGTTAGTTTTTTGGTTTTGCTCTTTCGCCAAGTTCCTTGCTCAGAATCCATGAACGTGAGACTCGGGAAGCGTTTCTACACACCTAGCCCATAGAGGATATTAAGGAGGTTTGAAGATCAGTTCTCCTAAGGGTAGATGAAACCCTAGTTCTCATTCCTCGATCAAATCTGACCAATCCATGGTAGAAGGCTGTCATTTCATAAGAAAATGTTTAAATCCTTCACTCGGAGCATAGGAATCCATGGTGAATGGGCTATCAATCCACAATCTGGGGGTCTTTATCTGCAGTTTCAAGGGTAAATGAAGTCCCCCTCCAAGGTCTTCAAGTCTCTGTTCAAAGTCCAATCCTCAATTCAATCCAAGGTCCTAAGCTCACCTTAACATAAGCATTTCCTTGGTAAAATTTGTCTTAGTGAGATAAGCTCCTCAAAGAGAGAGAATGTCCTATTTAAAAAAAATTAAGCTCTTTAAGCACCTCAACGTCCTGCTTAGAGAGATATGCTCCTCAAGCTCCTCAAGGAGAGAGAATGTCCTGTTTTAAAAAAAAAAAATCTCCTTAAGCACCTCAATGTCCTGCTTAGAGATATAAGCTCCTTAAGGAGAGAGAATGTCATGTTTTAAAAAAAATAAGCTCCTTAAGCACCTCAACGTCCTGCTTAGAGAGATAAGCTCCTCAAGGAGAGAGAATGTCCTGTTTTAAAAAAATAAGCTCCTTAAGCACCTCAACGTCTTGCTTAGAGAGATAAGCTCCTCAAGGAGAAAGAATGACCTACTTAGTGAGATAAGGTCCTCAAACTCCTTAGGGAGAAAGAATGACGCGCTTAGTGAGATAAGCTCCTCAAGCTCCTCAGGGAGAGAGAATGACCTGCTTAGTGAGATAAGCTCCTCAACTCCTCAGGGAGAGAGAAATCCGTGTTTTGGAGAGATAAGCTCCTCAAAACACAGGGCTTAGTAGGTTGAGCTAGAGGAAAGAGTAGTCATAAAATCCACGCCAAGAGGAAAGAGTAGTCACGAAATTCGTGCCCTCACCAAAAGTGCGCCAAGCACCTCCAAGCAGGCAAGAAGGCAGCAGAGGAACAAAATCCATAGATTTGGGAATCCAAAAAACGAAATCCATGGACTCATGGAAAGTGCGCCCAACTCCAAGCAGATAAGGAGGCAGGACAAACATCCAAATCCATGGATTTAGAAATCTCAAAAATGAAATCCATGGACTAAGCAAATGTGCGCCTAGGGACAAGCACCTGCAAGCAGAGAGAAAAGCATGTCAGTGAATGAAATCCATGGATTTATATGTCTTAAACACCTCAAAATCCATCAAGTCATAGAATCCACGCCTAGCAGGAAGTAGGCTTCTCAAAAATGAAATCCATGGATTTAGAAATCCTAAAAGTGAAATCCATGTACACATGGAAAGTGCGACCATCCCCAAGCAGATAAGTAGTCATCTCAAAAATGAAATCCATGGATTTGGAAATCCTAACATCCAAATCCACGAACTCTCCTAAAGTGCGCCTAGGGGAAGAAGACAAAAGATTGGGAGAAAATATCCAAAACATCACCAACTCCAAGAAAAGGCATTGAGGAGGTCACTAAATCCAAGGGGAACTTGAGGTGGTCACTAAATCCAAGGAATGGGGAAAGGTGCAAACCTCAATCCAAGACAAAGATATTTGGAAGCCTCCAAATCCTTGACTCCATGAAGTGTACGCCTAGGAATAAAAAGAATTTCAAAGAAAAAAAAGCAAAATCCATAGCATTCATAAAATCCAAAAATCAGACCACCGTTTGGAAGTTGAGCAGCTTATGTCTAGGTCGGCCAATCAAGGAGCAGCTTGAGGTGCTTTTGTGCTAGGTCAGCCAATAGAGCAGCTTGAGGTGCTTGAGCAACTTAATAAAAAAAATCAGATCTTTTCATCCCAATCCAAATTGAGGCGCCTGAGCAGCTTAGCCTCCTAAAAGGTAAAACCTAATCATATTTATAGGCATTTGAAGTCATTTCATTTCATTTCGAAGCAAGGTCTTCCCATTGGTCTCTCACTTCTCCACCATTAAGGCAAGTTTCTTCTTCATTGAAGCTGATTTCTTCAAACAGAGGACAGATTTCTTCCTTAGGAGCAGCTTTCTAAAGGAGAGAAGCAGATTTCTCCATCAAAGGCAAAGATCTTCTTCAAAGTACTAAGGCAGATTTCTTCATCAAAACTCAGATTTCTCCATCAAAAGGGCAGATTTCCTCTTCACCAAAGACAGATTTTTCCAAGAGAAGAGCAGATATCATCAAGACTAAAGCAGAATCAGAATTCTCCTTCATCTCCAAGCTCAAATTTCTTCATCAAACCCTGATCTCTTCATAGCTAAAGGCAGATTTCTCCAGTCAAAGCAGTTTTCTCCATTGAAATCAGGCCTTTTTCAGACCTTTCCTCTTCAAAATCAGAGATTCCCAGACTTCTTCTACAACTCAAACAGAGGTTTTCATAGAAAAAGATAGGTCTTCATCAAAGAGGAAGGAAATTTTCATCAAGAAAATACTGATTTTCATTAGAAAACTGAAATTTCCATCAAAATCAGACCTTTTCTTCATAAAAAAACTTTGATTTCTGAGCAAACAGGTCATTTTGACCAAGGACAACTCTGTTTTCTGAGGAAACAGGTCAGTTTGACCAAGAAAACCCTGTTTTTTACTTTTTTTCGTATAGGAAAGCTCAATTTTGACCTAGTGTAGGTCCGATTTCTATGGAAACAAGTCATTTTTGACCAAACTAAAGTCTGATTTCTGGAGGAGCAGGTTAGTCTTGACCAAGAAAAATCAATTTTCTTTAGGGTTTCATCGGAAATTCACTAAGTCAAAACAAGAACCTATCAAATTAAAGCAGAATTCTTCATAAAGGTGTAATGTGCCGTACCTGTTTGTAATTTTTTAAAGTCTTTTTATGTGTTATTTTTAATTTTTATTGTGGTCTTTCAAAACTAGACAGAAGAATGCAGAAGGGGCTTTCAGTTTTCCTGCAGATGTGTTGTCGGAGCATACAATATAGAGCAAATAACCAAAACCCAGAAAATATACAAAGAATATGAAGAAACTATTGACTACTCAGATAGTCAAATGGCCAATAATGAATTACTATCACATACCCATGTTGAGATTTGCAACTTCATACAACAGCTATAGCCGGACCAACAATGCGTATGGCTGGAAATTACTCCAATCTCACCAAAAATACAAAGAAGAGCATACAAATGGTATCAGTAATACAAAAAGGCTCCAAACTCCTCTAACAATGCATAATATGAGATACACACAAGGCGAAATGACATTCCAAGACCCCCACATCACTCCTGGGGAGGTACGGCCATGGCTATGTGAGAAATCTGCAACATATAATACTAAAATCACCTTGAATCTGCTCTGTATACAGTCTGAAATGTCCTCCAAGGCTGAACGACCAAACTAGGAGTGAATGAATGCCGAAATCCACTCAAAATGGGCTACTTCAAGATGTACGGCCTGCTCTAGAGTGTACGGCCAGCAAAAGAAAGTTGCAGCAGTACCAAAACCCCAATATAATCTGCTCTAATCAGTCAATACACCCTCATTCCAATCTGCAAACACAATGCTTCAAATAACTACAAAGATATGCTCAACAATCTCTAAATAACTTATCCATCAGTCTCCATTTCAGCACAACTGTGAACACTGAATGCATTCACCATCAATGGCACCTTTGGGTGGTATTGCACACCTGTAGAATGTCGTCTCTAATGGAAGTTTTCGTCTCCAAAATCCTGGTTCGAATTGCTCAAACCCTCAAACCCAAGCAGAGCTCCAAAGAGAAAATATCAAAAAGCAAGCATCATCCAAATGAGCTTTATTTCCCCTCCAAGATGGGCGTTTGGCATTAAGGAGGGAAATTAACTTTTAAAAACACTTTTATTTCCCTAGGGAAGGGTACCCATGGTCACAACTTAAAGTTATGTCTTCATTTCCCTTTAAGTCACTTTTGCACAAATATAATAAAGTCCATATTAATATAACATTAATAAATCTTCAGACTTTAAAATAAATATGAAGACGATGCCGGAAATAAGAGATCTATAGCTCATCAGAAAGCCCTCGACGAGACGGGACGAATCCGATGCCACTCTAAAAATGTCGAACTGACACTGACTCCAGACTTACTAAAAATAATAAGTACTGACCAAGAGCAACACTGAGCCTCTAAGAAGATGCCAACTGGATCCACTATATCCGAACCACAATTCCTCCACTGACACAAACCTCCAAAGCCAAAACAACCACAGTTCCCTAACCAAGCTGTTAGTCCACGGGAACTCTATGATGGACTAACCATGTGTCTAGAAGGGGACATTATAAAAGGGCGAATTTGTAAAGAAAATGGTTTTCAAAATACATTTTGAATGAATTCCTCACAAAGTTATCATGGTATTTCATTTGCATTCAAGGTTTTGTTCAGCAAAACTATTTGAATTTTCCTTTGTTTATGCAGGAATTCAGAAGCCAGGAAGATGTTCAAGAGAGTGTAAAGAACTTCCATTGCCGGAGAAAGAAATTACTTTCACTAACTAAGAAGACTTCCACATTAGGGATTTCAATTCAAGACATGAAGTAGTACAAAAGGTGCTAGCATCGAGATCAGGAGAAGATGCACTTCCAATCTAGCATGGAGGAAACCAACATCGAGAGAGGACTAATCCTTGGAAATCCAAGGATAAGAGCAGTGCACCGTTCATCAGGAGGATATAGTTCAGCATCAGGAGAACAAGGATTACACCAAGGAATTCAGGCCAATGCAAGAATCCAAAGGGAATGCAGCACAAAGACAGAATTCCAAGTCCAAAGTGCACTTGAGACAAAAGGGCAATATGAGGTGGCATCCAATCACCATCAACCAATCAAAGCATGCCAAGTGGCTACAAAAGGACAAAATGAGGTGGCGCCTAGTACATGTGTCATGTTTTCATTGGCCAAAGTGTTGGCAGCCTTATCTTCTTTCTCACCTACCTCGTTTTAGGGTTTCTATTTGACCTAATTTGGGCATTGATTTCTAGGAAATCAGATCTTGGCCCCTTTGTAAGCCTATATAAAGGCCCATTTGCCTCATTTGAAAGAGATTCATGAGACATTAGAATAGGAGAGGAGGATAGAAAAAGGAAAGAGAGCAGCAATTGTTGATCATTATTGTAATATTCCTCCATTTTTTAGAGCAATCTAACTTCAAAACATTGGCAAATTGTTGCAAAGACATCTCCAAGTTAATACGTGAGCATTGATGCATGGTGTTTATGGCATTCCTTAGATGTGTTAGCATGGTTTTCCAGTTTTCCTAAAGCAAATCAAAAGCTCCATTGTTGCAGATCTGTTTGTTTTAATTTCAGTTTCATTTTTAGTTTTCATTACTTACACTGGTGGAAGATTTTGCTATTGATGAATGCTGAACCCCCTTTATGTTCATATCATTTGTGATTTGTGGCTTGCAAGTTGCAGTGCATGGTTAGTCTGAACATTTTGAAAGCTTAACTTCGATTTCTTGTTGCATAATACATGTCTATGTTCTATGTATGAGTAATCTGAACATCGTCATTGAAATACCTCAAAAGATTGCATCATCTTTGTGTAGTTGTTATCTCATGGCGAAGCAAAGCATGGTTGTGGTTTCACTAAGTCAATAGCAATCCTTGCATCAGAGTAGTAGATTTCTAAACCCTTTCCCTTTTGCTTTTCTTTCAAGTTTAAGTTTGTTTGAGAAGTTCCATTCATTCACCAATCCACGGAGTACTAGATTTCATCCATGTCCATGAAGAAGGAGCAATTTAGCGTAAGTCCCTTTCTGATTACCAACAAGATCACATCATTTCACTGAGTCTATCTCTGTGCGTGTCAAGACCTGACATTCAAGGAACCTTGGAGCAGTCTCACTCGATCACATAGTTTAGCGTTTGAGAGGCTTTGTTCAAGAGAGGATAGAATACTTTGTGTTTTATTCTAAATGTTGTTGCTGTCATAAAACACACGTCAACACTATTCAATATCTATGAAGAGAGGTGATCCCTTATTATAGACATGTCCCTTGATTACTGCCTTGTCTTAACAAAGCGCTGCCCCTTCAAGATTGATTGCAGCTCTTGGTTTAATCTCTGCCCTTTCATTACCAACGCAATTACACTTAATCGCACCTCTTCACATTTTATTTGAATAAGACAAATTGTAATATATGGAGCGCTGGCCTCTTTTATAAACTGTAATCATATTACTTCAGAACTAATCGCTGCCCTCATAAACATAGTGGCAGCCTTTCATAGAATCACCTTTAACATAATTGCTTTCCTTTACTCTCTTTGAGGATCACACTACTTCATAACCAAATCGTATAGCATCTATTAATTGATGGTCTTCACGTAAGACTTTTGTCTTCTTATATAAATTTATGTTAAGTTAAAACTCCAAGCAAGTGTCAATCTGCAATCGGCCCATATTAAAAATATTCCACCTTTCTCCAACATCTTTGTTATGTTTAAATCTTTAATTTAAACATCACAATAAACTTCTTCAAAAATGATGATAGTCAGCCTATAGGAGAGGGGATATGACAGCAGCCTCTTTTCCAATTTCGATGCAAAGTCAAGAGTTTCATTGTTGCATGTGTCAATCATTACAACCCAGTGACAATGGAGATAGGCTCATTGAATGGGCAGGTTCCTTGCAAGCTTTGTTACATCTCCTTCTTCTAAACAATGAAATGTTGGTTATGTTGTTAGTTGTGAAAAACTGCTTTCATGTGAAATGAAAATTTGTTTGTTGGTTAATGTGCATAATTATGTGAGAATGATTTACTTTTATAAGAGAATATATTTCTTTTCAATTGTATGAAAGAATGAATGTATGCATAAATATAATAGATATATATTAATGTTTGTATCAAGGAAATGATTTAACCTCCTTTAATTGTCGAAGTGTTGCAAGATAAATCAATTGACAAGGTTAAAGGGATATCAACAAGGAGAGGTGTGGTTACGAGAATCGAAAAACAACAATATTGCCTAAGTCTAAGTCTCGACAAACTATATCTTCGTAGCCTTGGCCAAAGCACCTACTTATGTATATATACTTCAAGTTGGTAAGACTCATATTCTTATGTATAATAAATAAAATATATTTTATTCTTTTTCTTACCTCTTGAGGAGCGCTTAGTAGTCGGCAAACTGGAGATCTTCTTGGTAACTCCTCTCCACTCCGCCCACATGCTTCTTACATGCGGAGGGGGGAGAGAGGAGGCGACCTTCTTTTAATTGTGGGCGTTCATTTTTCCTTCCTCATTCATTACTCATTCTGGCAAGAAGCATTCGGAAGTTTAGGGAGCAATTCCAAGAGGATAGGCTGCATTCTGTTAAGTGTTCTCATCACTGCATTTCAGGGAGAGCCGGAACCATAAAATCATTAAGTGTGAATTCATACTTGTCTTTCCTATCGAATCATATATTCTTTGAGCAGAGTTCATATTTTATCTTTGAAGTGGTCGCAAGAAAACGAACTGGAAATCGGGATTTGTTTCTCCAGTCGCTCATTTTCTAGTTACGATTTGCATAAGTTCATTCAGGGAAGTCAATGTTCTCTATTCAATATATATTTCAGTTCACCCTGTGTGGGATAGAAGTATTATCTGATCCTGAATATGTTATAATCTGCATTCTCTATTCTGCGATTAAAGCATGAATCATCTGATTACGTGTGTGTCCTTCTCTCGAATCTGCAGAAATGTTTGTCTTGTATCTGTATCTTTTATTTTTCATACTCAACTTATCTCCTCTTCTACATTCTCATTGAGGCATTTATTTTCAGTCATTGAGATAACGGAAAACATTTTGTCTGAACATTCTTTATGCAGTATCTCTTATAAATCTGTAAGTATGTCTTGTGAATCATATATGTTCCTCATTCAAACCTGAAACCCAAAAAGAAACATATGAATTAATGACAATGCCAAGCAGGGTGAGTGCTGACGACACAGTAGTGTCAGCTATTTATTAGAAATCCTTGGCCAAGGTTACGATGCAATATAGGCATCTGTCAGCTATCAAATACTAGATATACCACTGGTCAGAGTGATCTTTCCAGTTAGGAGGTACCTATAGGGAAAAGATCGATCAGGAGGAATAGGTCTTGACCCCAGGCTCAGAGGCATATTGTTGTTAATTGATTCCTTGTTAATCACCCTCGTGAAGGGTCGGGTTTCTTCAGTTGAAGAAGCACGGGAGACCAGTTGGTCTTGGTTGGGTGGATAAAACCCTTGTTGATATTCCTTTTTCCCAAAATCCAGAGGAGGATCTACAAACTACTCAGTAGGAAGCTATTCAAGTTGTACTATCTCAATCTCTCTCTTTTTATTTGAATTTCCTTGAAGAAAGTTATTCAACAGTTAATGAATTTATTCATGAACATATGTATTATGTTAGAAATGATTATTTCAACTGAAAATGAAAGCTAGTTGTTAATTTGAATGATGTTGCAGTTAGTTAATAATCTTTCAGCGGAATTTCTGTTGTTAAGTATTTTTATTCTATTAAAATAGGAATGGGTGTTACATATGGTATCAGAGCTACCAGGTTCCACACTGAACCTTGGGGCTCATCATGCTTAGAACATTGAAAACAGTTATTAATGTTTTCTTTAGGATGGTATTGATAAGAAAAACACCCCGGAAAAAGATTTGAGACCCTGTATCTATTCAACTATGGAAGATCAGACTTCCTTATGATTACTCAAGTTGTTCTCCTCCAGCAGATTCGGAAATGTTAGCCGAAGCTCTAAAAAGACTTCGGCGGGAAAGAAGAAAATAGACAGTCTCTGGAAAAGAGAAGGTGAAGTCCGCCATAATTGCCGAAATAAACAAGACCAAAACCAAAGACCACACTAAACCAAAAACCTCTGAAGAAGATCGAGTTCCGACTCCTGGATATAAACTTATCCCATTTTCAGAGTTTAGTGATCAAGAGGAACCTATCATTGATAATGAAGATGATCCAGAGAACTAATCACAAAAAGTGATGACCATTTTGTATTGAATTGCAATAAATCTATCACAAAAAGTGATAGAAATTTTGTAATTATTAATAAATCTATCACAGGGAGTGATAGTCTTTTTCTATAAATAAGTTGGAATTTTGTGAACCATTTGTATTTGATATGAGTTCCAAATGATTTTATGCAAAAGGAAGACTCCTTAAATTCATTGAGAAAACTATTAAATGACAACAACCCATAACCCAAAAACCAATTAAAACTCTTAATTTCTTCAAGAACTTTGTTGGAATGGATTATTCCAGAAATGAGTTCAGAGAAGATCAGGACAATAGCTCCATGGATAAATTGGATCAAATTTTGAGTATGATGAAAGCCACTCAGGCCAGATTAGCCCACCTAGAGAGAAAGGTAGAAGGGCAATCTAAAGCTAGAGAAGAGAGATCTGAAAACCAAACTGACCAACATGAAGATAATTCAAAAACATTAAGTTTAGGACACGAGAAGTAGATTGGCTGATGAATTAGCCAAAGATATGAAAAAGATAAAACCTCCTAAATTCGAAGGCTCTACTTCAGGAGATGCCGTGGGGAGGCATGGTTAACAAAAATGGAAAAATATTTTGAGCTTCGAGATTATTCTGATAATTCTAAAGCAGCATGGGCAGCCTACCAGTTGGCAGGAGAAGTTGCCACATGGTGGGAAAACAAAAGGGCCGAAATGGGGTTGGCAGTGGTTGATGTGCATGGGATCAATTTGTGAAGATATTCCACCAAAGATGGCTTCCACAGCTATTTTATGATCAAAAATTGTTAGATTTTGAAAACCTCAAGCAGGGACCCCTAATTGTCAATGAGTACTAGGAGAAATATACCCGTTTACTCAAATATGTTCCACAGTACCAACAAGATGAAAATGTTCGAGTACGAAAGTTCATAATGGGGTTAAACAATCGTACCAGGTTCCTCCTATAGAAATTCCAGGTATGCTTTATGGAAAACCCAATAACTATTTTAATAGATACTGGAGCCACTAAATGTTTTATATCGCCTAAGTTACTGGGGAGGTTCCCTAAAAGAACTGGGTATATGGCTAAATCATGGATGGTTGAATATGCTAATCAGACGAGAGCTCGGGTAGAGCAGTGTCTGTTTGAAGCCAGGGTTGAATTTTCAGACTTTTCTTCAGAGGTCAACCTTTATGTAGCACCTCTGGGTTCTTATGATGTGATCATTGGAATGAATTGGTTAAAGGAACATAGGGCTAAGGTCGACTGTTATGATAAGATAGTAGAATGTATGGATGATTTAGGAAATCCGGTGAGGATTCAAGGGAAACAACGAGAAGTTAAGGTGCAACAAATTTCGGCCATGCAGCTGAAAAGAAATAGAAGAAAAGGATGTAAAATGTTTGTGGTCACGATGGAAACAGTCGAAGAAGGGACAGAGCATTTCCAAAATGGAAAGAGGAAAATGAAAATTGAAGATAAGGAAGAGACCTTCACCGAAAAATACCCCTATATTTGGGAATATCAAGATGTATTTCCCGAGGAACTACCTAGGTTACCACCTAGAAGAATTTTTTATTTTGCTATTGACCTTGTACCAAGGGCTGAACCTATTTCAAAAGTACCTTACCGTATGACCACATTAGAGCTGGTAGAGCTAAAGGCACAATTACAGGAATACTGGATAAGGGTTTGATACGACCAAGCGTTTCACCATGGGGTGCCCCAATGATTTTTGTTAAAAAGAAGGATGGGACTCTTCGTCTATGTATAGATTACCGAATGCTAAATAAGCTCACCATCAAGAACAAATATCCCTTACCTCGAATAGATGATCTATTTGATCAAATAAAAGGGGTTGCAGTGTTCTCAAAAATAGATTTGAAGTCGGGATATCATCAGCTCAGGTTAAAAGAGGAAGACATTCATAAGACAGCTTTCAGAACTAGATATGGACACTATGAGTTCACAGTTCTACCATTTGGACTCACCAATGCCCCAGTTGCGTTCATGAATTTAATTAACAGTGTCTTCAGAGATTGCCTGGATAAGTTTGTATTGGTATTCTTAGATGACATTCTTATCTATTCCAATAATGAGGAAGAGCACCTTCAACACCTTCAAATAGTTCTTCAACGATTAAGGGTACATAAATTATATGGAAAATTGTCAAAATGTACCTTCTTCCAGAAAGAGATACAATATTTGGGGCATATTATATCAGTTTAAGGAATTGCAGTGGATCCTGTTAAGATAAAAGCTATAGTGGATTGGCCAGTACCGAAAAATGTTCCTGAGGTTAGGAGTTTCATGGGATTAGCCAGGTATTACAGAAGGTTTGTCAGAGATTTTTCCAGAATTGCTCATCCCATTACCTCTCTTCAAAGAAAAGGGAAAAGATTTGAATGGACTAAAAAATGTCAAAAGGCATTTGACCTATTAAAGGAAAAACTAACAACCATTCCAATATTGATAGCACCGAATCCTTATGGTCGTTTTGTGGTTATAACAGATGCATCGAGATATGGATTAGGCGGAGTGTTAACGCAAGAAGGAAAGGTAGTGGCTTATGAATCCTGGAAACTAAAACAATATGAGCAAAATTATGCACCCCATGATTTAGAGTTAGCAGCTATTGTTCATGCCCTGCAAATGTGATGACATTATTTATTAGGAAAAACTTTTGAACTTAAATCAGATCATCAAGGTTTGAAGTATATATTTACACAGCCCAATCTAAATGCTCGCCAGAGAAGATGGATGGAGTTAATTTCAGACTATGATTTCGAGATCAGTTACATTAAGGGCAAAGAAAACAGAGTAGTTGATGCATTGAGTCGACGGAAGCATATATCGGCAATGGTGTCAATCAATACTGATTTTAGAACTCAGGTACTTCAGAAATTAAATGAAGATGAATATTATTTGCAAGTCCGAGAAGCTCTTCAGTCAAATCCACAGGAGCCTAAATATGAAGTTTTTTACATTGAAGCAAATGGGCTTTTGAGATTTAAAGGTAGGATGTATATCCCAAAATCTTCTGAGTTAAGGAAAACAATATGGAAGGAAGTACACACCGCACCATATTCAGGGCACCCAGGAGTAACCAAGATGATGGCAGACATCAAACCGTTATATTTTTGGAAAGGAATGAAAAAGGACGCGGCTAGATTTGTGGCAGAATGTTTCAAATGTCAGAAGGTCAAAATAGAGCATCAGCATCCTGCAAGATTACTTCAGCCTCATAGCGTCCCTGATTGGAAATGGCAAATTATTAGTATGGATTTTGTACAAGGTTTACCCATGACTAAGAACAGGCACAATACCATATTGGTGGTAGTGGACAAACTCACCAAGGTGGCACATTTCATACCAGGGAATTTAATAGATGGGGCACCAGTGATCGCACGAAAATGTGTAGAAAATTTTTCGTCTCCATGGAATACCAGAAAAGATCATATCAGATAGAGATGCCAAGATGACATCCAAATTTTGGTAGACCTTATTTTCAGCCTTGGGGACTCAGTTAAATATTAGTACGGCTTATCATCCCGAGACAGATGGTTAGACGGAAAAAGTAAATCAAATTTTAAAAGATCTACTTAGAATGTACTGTATGGATCAACAATACAAGTGGGAGGAATATTTACCCTTGGTAGAATTTGCTTATAACAACTCATATCAATCAACAATAAAAATGGCACCTTTTGAAACACTGTATGGTAGGAAATGTAGAACCCCTATAAGTTGTAACAGATGGGAAGACAAGATCATTCTAGGACCTGAAATGCTTCAAGAAATGGAAGAACAGGTAAAGGTAATTAGGCAAAGACTGAAAGAGGCCAATGACCGGCAAAAGAGTTATACCGATGCAAAACATATTCCCAGACAGTTTGTAGTGGGAGAAAAAGTTCTTTTACGGGTGAAACCACAGAAAAGCTCTATAAAATTTGGGAAGGCCTCTAAGTTAGCCCCAAGATATGTGGGACCTTGTGAAGTTCTAGAAAGCATCAATCCTGTGGCATACAAAATTGCTCTACCCTCGACTCTCGCCAGAATTCACAATGTATTTCATGTTTCCTATCTCACGAAATATTATGCAAATTCTGAACATATGAATGATTGGAAATCATTGCAGGTGCGAGACCCTGGGGTGATCACAATAGAGCCACTCCGAGTACTCAAGATACGTAAGCTGCACTTACGTAATCGCGAGGTGGTACAATGTAAGGTCCAGTGGGACCAGTATTCAGAAGAGAATGCCACCTGGGAAGATTATGATGAGATTCATCAAAAGTTCCCTTATTTATTTCCAAACCATTAAGACTTTTATGAGAATATGTTGATTCTTAAGGGGAAGGATATGTTACATCCCCTTCTTCTGAACAATGAAATGTTGGTTATGTTGTTAGTTGTGAATAACTGCTTTGATGTGAAATGAAAATTTGTTCGTTGGTTAATGTGCATAATTATGTGAAAATGATTTACTTTTTATAAGCGAATATATTTCTTTGCAATTGTATGAAAGAATGAATGTATGCATAAATATAATAGATTTATTAATGTTTGTATCAAGGAAATGATTTAACCTCCTTTAATTGTCGAAGTGTTGCAGGATAAATCAATTGACAAGGAAAAAGGGATATCAACAAGGAGAGGTGTGGTTACGAGAATCGAAAAACAACAATATTGCCTGAGTCTAAGTCTAAACAAACTATATCCTCGTAGCCTTGGCCAAGGCACCTACTTATGTATATATACTTCAAGTTGGTAAGACGCATTCTTATGTATAATAAATAAAATATATTTTATTCTTTTTCTTACCTCTTGAGGAGCGCTTAGTAGTGGGCGAGCTGGAGATCTTCTTGGTAACTCCTCTCTACTCCGCCCACATGCTTCTTACATGCAAACGAGGGAGAGAGGAGGCGACCTTTTAATTGTGGGCGTTCATCTTTCCTTCCTCATTCATTACTCATTCTGGCAAGAAGCATTCGGAAGTTTAGGGAGCGATTCCAAGAGGATTGGCTGCATTTTGTTAAGTGTTCTCATCACTGCATTTCAGGGAGAGCCGGAACCATAAAATCATTAAGTGTGAATTCATACTTGTCTTTCCTATCGAATCATATATTCTTTGAGCAGAGTTCATATTTTATCTTTGAAGTGGTCGCAAGAAAATGAACTGGAAATCAAGATTTGTTTCTGCAGTCGCTCATTTTCCAGTTACGATTTGCATAAGTTCATTCAGGGAAGTCAATGTTCTCTATTCAATATATATTTCAGTTCACCCTGCGTGGGATAGAAGTATTATCTGATCCTGAATACGTTATAATCTGCATTCTCTATTCTGCGATTAAAGCATGAATCATCTAATTACGTGTGTGTCCTCTCGAATCTGTAGAAATGTATGTCTTGTATCTGTATCTTTTATTTTTCATACTCAACTTATCTCCTCTTCTACATTCTCATTGAGGCATTTGTTTTCAGTCATTGAGATAACGGAAAACATTCTGTCTGAACATTCTTTATGCAGTATCTCTTATAAATCTGTAAGTATGTCAAGTGGATCATATATGTTCCTCATTCAAACCTGAAACCCAAAAAGAAACATATGAATTAATGACAATGCCAAGCAAGGGTGAGTGCTGACAACACAGTAGTGTCACTTATTTATTAGAAATCCTTGGCCAAAGTTACGATGCAATATAGGCATCTATCAGCTATGAAGTACCAGATATACCACTGGTCAGAGTGATCTTTCCAGTTAGGAGGTACCTATAGGGAAAGATCGATCAGGAGGTATAGGTCTTGACACCAGGCTCAGAGGCATATTGTTGTTAATTGATTCCTTGTTAATCACCCTCGTGAAGGGTCGAGTTTCTTCAATTGAAGAAGCACGGGAGACCAGTTGGTCTTGGTTGGGTGGATAAAACCCTTGTTGATATTCCTTTTTCCCAAAATCCAGAGGAGGATCTACAAACTACTCAGTAGGAAGCTATTCAAGTTGTACTATCTCAATCTCTCTCTTTTTATTTGAATTTCCTTGAAGAAAGTTAGTTATTCAACAGTTAATGAATTTATTCATGAACATATGTATTCTGTTAGAAATGATTATTTCAGCTGAAAATGAAAGCTAGTTGTTAATTTGAATGATGTTGCAGTTAGTTAATAATCTTTCCGCTGAATTTCTGTTGTTAAGTATTTTTATTCTATTAAAATAGGAACAGGTGTTACAAGCTTGATGCCACCTATATTGAGAGCATTGTCAGTTTTCCCTTGTATTAAGAAATCCAGGAGATTGATTTATTAGATTCCAAAGAAGAGTGGAACACAAAGAACCTTAAATGCCAAAAACATGTAAAGAAACATTGGCTAAAAGAGAGCAAGAAGCAAGTCCCAAAAGCATTTAAAAGGAACAAGTTCAAAGAACAACTTACCAATATGATAACTCTTCTCAATCAAGTGATGGGACAAATGGAGGCAAGAACATTCAAGCCATGGATGATATATATCATGAGCATGATTTGCAAAGGCGAAATCTACTTGAATTGGGCCATTCTGGTCAATGAGTGTATTCATAGACGGTTGATTTTGAATGCACTCATGAGTTTCATATGTCATTTGCAAAGATAGGATCTTATACAAAGTTATCAAGCGAGGTATCATTCAATATCGCATGCATTTCTAGGCATTTTCCTCAACTAGAGTATAGTGAGTCATTGAAACACTATTTAAGAGTGAATGATGCCTTTTAGATGCATTCAATCAAGAAGATGGACAACGAGTTGCATATCTATTTTCTGAGCAAACCAAGAATACTATTTCAGAGTGGGCTGATTGGTTCATCCAATTCCCAACTTTCAGCCACATCAAAGTGCTTGGCTTCTCATTTTTTCTATACATGCACCCCAAGTACCCCACCAATCACATGGTTCTGCTACGGCTTTGTAGCCAAGTGGCAGAAGTTCATTTCATGTTGAGGGATAGGCATAAGCAATCGGTAAGTTTTCCTATTAAGGTCGGTTTCTACAAATGTAAAAATGCCCTTAACTCAAAAGACGGGTGTAGAGCTAACTAAATTCAACTTGAAGCTTTTCTATGAAAAGCGCACCTAAGGTCGTAGACGCATCCTATATCAGAGGTTGGAGGCTCGTTTTTAGCATGTACCCAATATAAGAGACTTTCGGACAAACTATAGAGATGAGCATGAGGTGAGGAGAGATTCTAGTCAATTGACTATAAAGCAAATGGTTGATTTCATCCCTAAAGAACTGCCTGAAGACATTTCAGACTCATGTTCAAAGGTTTTGTCTCCTCACTTCATAGCAGCAAATTTGGAACAGCAGCCCTTAACCATTGTGAATTGGAATGTCATGGAGAGTACTTCTATTCCTGACAAGACCAAATCAGTCATAGATTGAAGTAGGTTGTTTTTACAAGCAAAAAGGTCACAAAAAAGGAAGGTAACAATAGAGATTGGAAGGAGGATGAAGAGAGTCAGGTTCCTCATGCTACTAGTGCTTCATATGTAGTTTAGAAGATGCCAGAGCTGAAGTTGGTTGCTAGGAAGAGAACAAAATCTCCTCCTCGTCATCAACTATGGATAGAACTTGATATTGTATCATCTATTCCAATTTCCACTTCTCTTGTTTCTCCTCTTTCTATTAATCCCTCCATCCATTCCCCTTCACCCATACCTTTGGATGTTGTCTTCACATCCAAACCTAAAACATCTACTATCCCACCTTATATTCCTTCTTTACTCTACAAGATCCTCCACCTCCCTTTTTTTCTTGTTCTCTTATTCCCATCCAAGTCAATAGTGAGACATTCTATGAATCGAAGAAGGGGCAACAATGTAGTTCACTAGCACTCACTATGCTTGTGTTCCTAGAGATATCAAAAGTGAGAATGTTGACATGAGTAACGAGAATCATCTGAAAAACAAGATCACCTACCAGTTCCAACGTTTTTGGATTCAGTCAATCTACACAAAGTGAATCGATCCCTAAGGAAACCCCGAAAGGGTTGTCTGCCAAAGAAACAATCCAAGGTAAAAGAAGAATAGAGATGATCACATAAAAATAACATTGTACCAGCCAAATCTGGCTTGAGTAAATATGGGTCCCCAAAACCATTGGAAATCTTCCAAGCGGAGGATTGCAAATGGAACTCTGAATATTATCTCCAAAAATCAAGGAGAATGCCTTTGGCTTGAAGCACGATTTTCCAAGGGTTGTACATCTTTCTTCCTCCTCAACAATGACATCCTCGAATGCATCCTTAAAGATATTGGACCACATGAACTCCTCAAGAGCACGCTGAAGCTTGTCCTTATCACTCATTGCATATGAGATGGGAATGGAGTCTCGAGCATCAATAAATGGTGTAGCTATGGATCTGTTGAAGACCCTTTCTTCCTTAAACTCAAGGTCCTCAACATACACAAGTGGTCCAACAAGCACACAATAAACAATAGAAAAGGCCTATTCACATGAGAAGAGCCTTGCTTCCTCTTCAGCAACAAAACAATTTGCATTTGCTTCAGCAATAGGATCTTCAAAGTATGTCATGCTCTTCATGAGCATGTTCTACAATAGGTGTAATTCTGCTCTCATATGACTGAGAGTGTGCTTCCTCTTTCTCTTCTACCTCTTGCAAGTGAGGATCCACTTCAGAGATTTCACCCACTTTCATTACCCCTTCATAAAAGGATTGAGGTGTCATGTCCCCTTTTCAAAATTAAATTAGTAGGGAGACTTGTAGCCTATTCCTTCATTTCCTATAGGCTAAGGAATAAAGTTAGGGAAATAAATTTATTATAATATTTTAAGTTAGTCCTAGTAATTTAATTTTAAAACATTGTTAAAGGACGACTTAAGTATTATTATTATTTTAATAAAGTGGGCCTTATGTAATATTTTATTAAAGTGTTTTAAGTGAACACTTTAGGAGGGAAAAGGAAAATCAAACTAAAAGGCCAAAAAGGAGTCTATAAATGGACGAGAATTGCACAGAAGAAAGCATCTATTGTTTTATTGAAATCAAACCCTTTTCTTAGAGATTGAGCACTTGTGCTCATCTTCTCACCCGAGGACGAAATCTCGGAGTGCAAGAATTCAGAGGACAAAAACCCTCTTGGTTTCCAATTGGGATTGGAGGACAAAAACCTTCTTGTTCTTTGAGGTGATTCCATCCAGAGATCACATTGGTTCTAAAAGATTGAAGTCATTTCCAGTTTCAATTTGGTTTAGGAGCATTTTTGGTGATCTTCAGTTATGTGGAAAGTTGCAAGTCAAGTTCCAGGTTTTGGTGAAGGTTTTCATTGCATTTTATCCTATTTGTTGCTACGTAGCAAATCATAATCGGTTGTTAGAGGTTTATTTACTGTTGCACCATCTGAAGGTTGTCATACAGTTGGGAGTTGTTGTACCAACACAATACTTCACATCATATGTGCATTGATATGACTCCATTCAAGGCTTTATATGGTTATGACACTTTAATGTTTGTTGATTTGGTCATCAGTGACAGTAGAGTGTTAGGAGCTAGAGACTTGGTCAAATAGAGCCAAGAAATTTGGGAATCACTCAAGCAAAACCTCCAACGAGCACAAAATCAGCAGAAGATGCATCCAGATCAGCATTGCACCGAGCGGACTTTTGAGGTTGGGGACATGGTTTTCTTGAGGTTACAACCATATAGACAATCTTCTCTCAAGAGAAGTGGAGCTAAGAAGTTCAAACCTCGCTTCTACGGGCCTTACAAGATCAAGTGGAGGATTGGAGAGATTGCTTATGAGCTTGAGTTGCCAGAGCACAGCAAAATTCATAATATTTTCGTGTTTTGTGCCTCAAAAGGGCACTTGGACAAAATATTACTCCTTCAGCAAAGTTGCCTCCTCTAGATGATGAAGGCAAGTTGATCTTGGTTCCAAAGGCCATCATTGACACCAAAGAGAAGATATTGAGGAATAGGAGCATAACAAAATATCTGGTGCGTTGGAAAAATCTCCCAACTAAAGATGCAACATGGGAAGGTGCAAAGATACTTGAGCATCCAAATCTACAATTGCTTGAGGGTAAGTAATTTTGGGAAGGGCGGACTGTCATTGTTAAAGGACGACTTAAGTATTATTATTATTTTAATAAAGTGGGTCTTATATAATATTTTATTAAAGTGTTTTAACTGAACACTTTTGGAGGGAAAAGGAAATTCATATTTAAAAAGCCAAAAAAGGAGTCTATAAATGGAGGACAATTGCACAGAAGAAAGCATCCATTGTTTTATTGAAGTCAAACCCTTTTCTCAAATCTTGAAAACTTGTGTTCATCTTCTCACCCAAGGACGAAAACCCTTGGAGTAGGGAAATTCGGAGGACAAAAACCCTCTTGGTTTCCATTTGGTGTTGGAGGACAAAAACCCTCGTCCTTTGAGGTGATTCTATCCAAAGATCACATTGGTGTTGAAAGATTGAAGTCATTTCCAGTTTCAATTTGGCTTAAGAGTATTTTTTGGTGATCTTTAGTTGTGTGAAAAGTTGCAAATCAAGTTCCAATTTTTGGTGAAGGTTTTCATTGCATTTTATCCTATTTGCTGCTACGCAAGAAATCATAATCAGTTGCTAGAGGTTTATTTACTGCTGCACCATCTAAAGGCTATCGTACAGCTGGGAGTTGTCGTACCAGCCCAAACTTCTAATCGTACCCCTTTAACAGCCTATCATACATTTATCATTAGCTGCAACTTATATTCTTGAAGCCATCGTACGGCTACATCATGTCGTACCTTGTAATCAGCTGCAGCCTTGTAAGTTGAAATTGCAGCTGATTATTATTAATGATATTTGAAATTTCTGCTGGATATTATATGTAAAAGATTTTCTACAATAATATCTTTGATGCTCCGTTTGTATCTTCATT
Organism: Cunninghamia lanceolata; assembly: GCA_027924645.1. Classification (NCBI taxonomy): domain Eukaryota; kingdom Viridiplantae; phylum Streptophyta; class Pinopsida; order Cupressales; family Cupressaceae; genus Cunninghamia; species Cunninghamia lanceolata. The sequence goes on along the minus strand of BSBN01000497.1, from coordinate 1,141,063 downwards.
AGTATATTGTGGGTAATCAGCTCATTATAATTAAGATTTCAGTTAGATGTAGAAGAGTTTTTAATATCAGTATCGTATGCTGCTATTTAGTATTTTATTAATATTCCAGAATTGCAAAAAAAAAGAATCACAAAAAATTCAGAGTTCATAAAAATACCAAAAAGGGTCATTACATGAAGAAGCCTAAAAAGGTTTGAAATCCAAAGGGGTCATGATTTTATCTTCGACAATAGGCTGGGCAGGATACATAGTTGTATTTTCTAACTATGGGACATGAGACAAATTGGTTCGTGGCCTTCAAATTTTGGGCAAAGAGCTGCCACTACTCGATCATTGCTTTGTATCTCTATCGTTGGTAGTATGCGTCCTTAAACTCAAATATATATGTTTGCTCTCTTCTTATCTCATCCAAGCCATCTCTTATTTTTTTGTACTTTTGTAAGCATAGCCTCCTAGAAGTTTTAGTGCATTCTAGATCAAAATGTCATTTGTAACACTACCTACAAAATGCGTGAGGGCAAGATAAAGTCGGATGCTCCATCTAACAAACATGCCAACACACATAGGGACATTGAGATTGTGTATGAAGTCGTTGTATGTGGGTATAGAAACAAGGAACATCTAGATGCAAACAAATCATTGCCCGACCTTTGATAAGAAAGACAAGGTCTCCCACCTTGGAGTTTTTGGGTTCAGCACCATGGAGTTGCCATGTGAATGAAGGTGCTCCAATAGAGCATATAACTATTATTTCTTCAGCAAAAACCATAGATATAAATAGTGGGTGTGAATCATTTTCTTCAAAAAGCAAATATTTAAGATTTCTACCCAAAATCTTGAAAATGAAGAGTTGTTTAATGGGTTCCTTCAAAAATGAAGTCCAAGCAAACAAATTTGTGAGACCTTCAAGAATGAAGTGCCACCAGGCGTGCTAGAAACTATTGGGGATCAAAAAGAGCACATTCCACAACAATGGGAAGCTCGAACCAACTTCACCACTAGAGCAACCTCTGGAGAAGGCTAGCTCCTCTCTAATCTAAAGCTATCTTAAATTAACATTCACAAAGAAGAGGAATAGTAGAAGGCAAGCATTCAAAGAAATGCATAAAACTAAAGGAGGCAATGTGTTAGAATAGAAAATGGGAAACCTTGCAAAGAAATCCAAAACACGCAAGAACACAACCACCAAATAATGCAAAACCATAAACTCATTTCATATTGCAAAGACATAGGAGTTTCAAGGACTCCAATGCAAACATCAAAAGCCCAAAGAGTACACATAGTCACAACATGAAACTCACAGATGGGAGGGAAATTATACAACTAAGACTGATGAGGAGGCGCGAGGACTCCAATACTACTATCAGATTCGATTCACTCAACGCCAACAATAGATTCGAGACCAAAATCTACAGAGAAATTCCTAAATGCCACCATTTTCTTTCAAAGAGTCCCCACCAAAAAAGAGTCAAACCTTCTTATTTGTAGCTCACCCTAAAGAGGAAGGGCAATCCATAGCTATTGATTCAACATTAGATCCAACTAGTGAGATTTGAAGAGCATGTCATCTATAATCATTGCCCATTTTTGCATACATTTAGGAAGGGGAGCCTCTTATCACATTACTTGACAAGTTGACCCACATTCCTCATTTGGAGGAGGGAAGTATTACATTTGTTTAAAGAGGCCACTAGAAATTACTCCCACTCAACATACTATGTGATCCACAAAATTTTAATAAATGGAACTTTTATTAAAATTCAAGCTTAATAGTGCCCAACAAGATGGATTTTTGATGCAGGAGCGTCTGGGTTCACTGGCAATCCTGTGTCACCAAAAATATATTTAATTTTCTAAGTTGGTTTTTGGTTAATGTTTTCTGTGCAGAGACAGTTTTGTGTTTCAAGAGCAAATTCAGATTTATTTAGCCAAGTTAAGAGCGTCATCATGTAGAAGAGCCAATTGGGTATCTCCAATTCCAATTTGGCTGAAAATTGGCTAAGTTATACCCAGTCGGCAATTTTTCCAATTCGCGAACTGCTCAGTTCGCCGATCCAATAGTTTGCCGACAGCACAATTAGCCAACAGACACTTTCAACGACAACTCTTCAAGACAAGTTACATTTTTCCAAGTTTGACTAAGGGGAGCCTTTGGTCGGGAAAATTCTTAGTTCACAAACTGTTTAGTTCGCCAATGGGCGATTTCCCCGACTCAGCTTAAGGGCAAGTTTGCGAGTGCTTATTTTCATAAGGGAGCCTTCAGTCGGCAAAAGTTTGAAGTTGCAAACTCAGTTGGCAAAGTCACTAGTTTGCGAACCGTTACGTTTGTCGATGGCTCACTTCGCCGATAAAGGCTTTCAAAGTTGAAGTCAACATTTCTTTTGTTCACGGGATTGGAATAATGCCAATCAAAGGAAAATGTTAAGTATCAGCCAGTTCGCGGGTTCCAAAAGTTACCGATTCGCCGACAAGCATATAAACGAAGCTTTTGAGAAGAAGTCAAAGAGTTCGTAGAAGACAAGTTTCGTTGATAAAAGAAGTTGATGTCTTGAGACTTTGTAATGGCAAACTTTTAAGTTTGCGAACTAGTTCATGGTTTTCAAAATTTGCCGATAAGTCGATAAAAGGATGGAAAAGGTCAATTTTACCGATAAAGGGGCTTGGTGGCTAAGGGTGTTGTATCAACGAGTCTTTAGTTTGCGATATGGCTATTTTGCCAATAAAGGGGATCTAATGTCTTAAGGCTTGTATCGGCAAACCTTTTAGTTTGCGAACTAACAAATTCGCCAATATCATGTGACGACAAACTTTAAGTTCGCGGAGTTCAATTTCTGCCCGATAACTATTCATAGTGGTGTATCGGGGAATATCTAAGTTTGAAAACCTAACGGAATGCCGATAAAGGTGATGTCAGAAAATACTTGGTGGTTCGTGGAAGAGATATTTTGCCGATAGCTTTAAAGTTTATTTTGCCGATAGCTTTAAAGTTTATTTTGCCGATAGTCGTTACAAGGAGATTTAAAGTTTTAAAAGGCTCCACGTTTCTGATGTATGGGACTTTATTAAGAGACGTTTATTTCATTAATCAAACAGTGTTGTAATTAGTCTGTTTGGTTACCGCCAAGTGGTTATGTAGTTACCTGAAATCAATTCAGTTCCATAACTGGATAGCCAGTAACTGTGTAACTTCCACACAGGAAGAATAAAAGGCGACTGTCATTTTGTACACGGGGTGGTTGGTTGTTGGAGGACTGTCGATGGTTGTTGGTTGTTGTTCCTCATAGAACAGAGGTTGGGTGATAGGAGATTGGGGGCGATCTCTGTATTCATTGGAAACCGATTTGGTGCTGTAAACACATGATTGATTGATTATTGAAGTGTAAAGTTTAATGCTGAAGCTTTTGAAGGTCAATGAGTTTGTAAATGTTGATGCTGTAGACTCTTAATAAACTCAATGATTTGGATGTTAAAAAAATATTTTCAGATTTGTGAATGAATTTGTGCTTCTGTTGTGTGTTACTGGCTGCATGACTGGGTAGTTATATGAAACCTCCTGGTCTTGACTGCATCAGTTTTCCACTCTAAGATACACAATCTTTTATGTACCAATTGGATAGATGTCTAGCAAGGAGGATAAATATGCCAAACATTAGTAGATGATTTTTCATTAATTAAACAGATATCTTCAATGCATGCAATATTCAGATAAAGCATCTAAATAATTAAAAAAATGAAAATCATAAGGACTGCATATCAAGAAGGACTGATTACTAGGACTCCATCCAATGTCTGCCAAACACCTTGGGATGATGTGCAAATTCATACACAGACCAGAGAACATTTGCATGGGTACACAATACGTTTCTATTTTCTGTAACAAAGTTGCTGCAAGTAAACAAAATGTTTTGTAGAAGATACAACTCCAATGACTGCCTCAGCACCAAGCACACCTTCTTAAAACTTCTATGAAATTGTGAGCATTCATTTTATGACCTTAGACCTTTTATGTACACAAACTGAAACCTATAAACTAAACACGACAGCTGTAAAGAGAGAAAACAAACCATACAGAAGTTCAGTATACAGCTTCAACACTCACTCCATGGGTATCCAAGTTTTAACCACAAGCTCGCAAGGATTGGCTTTGATATCAAATGATAAGTTGAAAGTAACACAAACCAAGAAGACAGAAATGAAATGTAAGACTTCCACAGAATAGATCAATTTATTTCTAAAACATGCCATGGAATTGACACAGAAGCTACCAACTATAGATTCCCATGATTACTTCCAGTGCCCCATGTGCACTGCCAGCTTTTGTCCTTCATATGTGCCTTCTTTTTGCATATAGCACTAGCAATGACAAAATAACAATATACCTTTTTAAATTTTACTACGAGGAAATCAACACTCTACAACTCAGAATGATTCATTATCCTAGAATTCTGTCCCATCATATGTAATACAAACTGCAATAAAAAGAATTCTTACGTAGTAGTTTTGTTAACCTAAAAAACTTATTAAGAGACTGCAAAGATGTCAAAAAATGACAGAAGTTCTGAAACTTACCTGAAAGGTGCGAGCTGTTGGGTTTCGATCCATTATGTTGATTTTTACTGGTCCACCATGAGACTTTCCACTTTGATGTCCATTCCCTCCCTCCTCCAGATGTTGGGCCTCATTACCCAAACCTGTATTGTTTTCTGGCAATACTCTTTTTTCAACTTCATTGATTTGCTTTTCTAATTGCTTTTTTCCATCTAAACGGACATCAGTAGGAAAACCTTCTTCCCTGGCTGCACAACTATCAGCAACTTGCAGTGCATTGGGCAGTGGATCTTCCACCCGCAAATGTAATTCTAAAGTGCTTCTTCTTAGATCCTCTTTTATGCGGACATATTCAGGAGTCGATAACTGTTTATTGTTAGAAATATGATCCGTCCCCAATCTAGGCCTCCTGCGGACATTTACATCATCAAGATCAGACACACTTTCTTTCCCCCCCTCTTGAGCAGCTGTTGCCTCCTTTCTCACTGGGTCATCTTGTCTAGGTATTTCAGTTTCTTCTAAATTAATGATATTAGGTTGACAATCAGGAAATTTTCTATCAGATGAAGGGTGACCACTGGAATTGCCTGCTTCTCTTGTTTTTGACAAGATTGCTTGGTTCTCTTTTAAGTTGTGTGCCATTATCTTTCTGTCCTTGATCATATCAGGCCCTGCACTGGGATGGAAATCTGCATGAAGAACACATAGAAAACAAATTACTTGTTTGGATGTTAAATAAAATCACTAGCCGTTATTATTTCAAATTTCAATAGTAAAAATAGTTCTTAGATGAATCTGTCCTTCAATTACACATGCTTTATCCCATCAAAGGAGTCTGCAAGAGCATTAATTATTGTAGGATAGTAGAGCCAGCTAAAATTTTACAAATAGATTCATATGACAGAGAATATAAGATACTAAACATGCATTAGCATTTCCATCATTAAATCTGAAAAACGTAAAATAGGGATTACTTACAAACTGAGTTAATTGTAAGCACTACTTACTAACACTGAAAGCTAATTCTAAGTATTCTCTTTAGCATGGATGCCAGGTATAACCACAACCTCCCTGTTTAGCTCTACAACTAAACTCTCCTTCGACATAATAGACAGAATTATGTAACATAAAATCATAGAAACGAGACTCGAACTCGCCTTGGACTCGGCAAGCTGATTTTGGACTCGGACTCGGACTCGGACTCGGCGCCTAGACTCGGCAAATTGAAAAACCCAAGAAATTCAGAGATTTTTAAAGATTTAAAACTTGTTTCATGCACCCTTTAATAAATAAACCTTAAAGACACAATTGTAGCTGAAGGAAATAACACACTTAGATATATAAATATTGTCAAATGTATACAAAAGTCATGGAATATGAAATCCATGGCATCAAAAGTTCTAGAATCCAAACAAATATCAAAACAAAAACTAGAAGTCTATGCCACTATGGCTCAGAGGAGCCTGCAAGTGCACCCTTCTTACGAAGGCGTCTAAGACAGGTCCTAGATGATGATGCAGCCATAATATCTACCTCTGTCTCTGTGCCACCCACACCAACATGTAATGTGTCTGCTAACTCTGCTCATGCTCTAACCTCCTCCTCTACCATGGCTACAGCCTCAGCCTCTCTATCCGCCTAGTCAACCCAATCGAGGTCCTCATCACTAAAGATAGGATCCTCAGCCTCAGTGATCCAATCAGATTGTGGATCGACCTCCTCTAGCGTGATGGGGGTGGAGTCAGTGCCCAAAATTTGTCTGTGGCGAAGACGAAGGTTGTAATGAACAAAGACTAGATCATTCAACCTCTGCACAAACAGTCTATTGCGCTTCTTGGAGTGTATGTGCTCAAACATACTCCAATTGCGCTCACAACCCGAAGCACTGCATGGTTGGCTCAATATTCGAATTGCAATCTTTTGAAGATTTGGTAACTTAGCACCAAACATATCCCACCATGCATCTGAGATGAGAAAAAGAAAAAAATCAATCTCATTATCCAACTTTAAGTTTCAAACTTTCAACATTTAATAATAATAATATAAAAAGAGGAAAAGTTTATTAGATTTTTAACCTTAAATTATGCTCTTAATATAATTTTACTTGGCTGCAATGTTGACCGATTCTTTTTGCAAATCTCACGAGAAAAGAGATCTCCTTGTGCAAGTCTAAAGGTCTCAAGCTCATGGACTATCTGTGTTGAATTAGCCAACATCCGCTCTAACACTATCCCACTCAAAACCTCCTCATCCGCCTTGAAATCAAGGCAGAATTGAAATGCCGGATTGAGGTAATAAGCGGCTGCGTGTAGGGGCTTGTGAAACTGGTGGTGCCATCTCCTATCAATGATCTCCCAAATGGGACGATACTTACCCTCAACTCCCCCATAGATGGATCTAATGGCCTCCTTGGCCCTATCCATGCCCTCATATATGTAGCCCATTGCGGGTTTCTCCCCATCAGCAACTCGTAGGAGAACTACTAGAGGCTTAGTGACCTACAATTATTGTGAAACATTAACTTAAGTGTGAACAAAAATAGGCAAATAAAAGAAAAATATGAATAAAAATTAAAACATAATATATAATTAGATTTTCATTTACCTTTACAATCTCCTCAACAGGTGTCCAAAATCTTGCCTCATCAAAGATCCAATTTGTTAATTCAGCCCCTGCATTAGTATTAGCATAGGATGAGGAAGTCCACTCCTCATCAACAAACATGTGCCTCAAAGCTTTTTTGACTGAAGCAAGGATTGTAATGTGATAAAATTTGTTGCAAATCGAGTTATGCTAGGACAAGCCAACTCCTTTTGTTGCGTGAATTGCCTCATTAGGTTGAGGACCCATGTGTGATTGTATGTGAATTTACAAATATTTCTTGCCATCTCCACACATGTTTTGATCCATGGAATCTTGCCAATATCCTCCAATGTGAGGTCAAGGCAATGGGCAGCACATGGAGTCCAAAATAATGATCGGTGCCTCTCCATCAATAGTCTACCAGCAGCAACATAATTTGCTGCATTATCCGTCACCACTTGCACCACATTCTCCTCACCCACCTCAACTATGATTTCCTCTATAGCTTCACAAAGGAATGTGGCATTTTTAACATGTCCTGAAGCATCAATAGATTTGATAAATACGGCGCCACCTGAAAAAGAAACAAAATCAATGATTCAATAAAGCATAAATTAAAAATATTAATCACTAAATCAATGCATTGTAGGAAGCAGAATCACCTGAGGAAGAAACAAGAAAATTTAGCAATGTCCTATTTCTCCTATCAATCCAACCATCGGTCATGATGGTGCAACCCTTTGTCCTCCATATCAACCGTTGCTCCTCTATTGTGGCTTTTACATCGGCCACCTTTTGTGTCAAAATTGGGCCCTTTAATTCATCTTCACTAGGGGCTTTGAACCTCGCCCCACAAACAGTAATGGCATCAACCATGTTTTGCCAATAAGGAGACCTAACACATGTCACAAACAAATTAAATTAAATAAGTATTGTAAAATGGAGAGTTTAAATTTGAATTCGACATATCTCTAAATATAAAAATTCAAGAGAAAGAATCAAGCTATAAATTTTAAAACTATCAAACAAAAAAGAATTACCTGGCTGCACGGAATGGAATGGTGCAATAGTACCAAAAGTCTCCGATTGCACGTTTAGCTGCATCATGTACGTCCTTGTTCCAACCCATGCTCTCAAGCGACGGTTGGGAACCTGGAGTGGTGCGTGGCAAAATATATGAATCAAGATTCCTAGATTTACGAACTCTAGGCCCAAGAACACTGCCGCTGGCAGTGGCACTAGTAGTAGCAATAGCAGGTGTTCCACTTCCAACACTAGCACCACCAGGCCCAACACCTGGAGGACAAAATGGAGGCATGGAAGAAGACTCCCCACTACCACCAACACTTGCCATCTCCTCTATTTGCCTCCTTTTCAATTCTTTTTTTTGCTCAAATGTTTCTAGTTGCACTTTCACCTCTCGTATAACCTCAAGAGGCGCTTTTCCGCATGGGTTAGTGTTGACGAGTATTTTTGTGACTGCAACAAACATTAGAATAAAACACAGAGTATTCTATCCTCTCTTGAATAAAGCTTCTTAGATGCTGAACTACGTGATCGAATGAGACTACTCCAAGGTTCCTTTTGTGTCAGGTCTTGACTGGTGTGGGATAGACTCAGTGGAATGATGTGATTTGCTGGTAATCACGAGGGGGACTTACGTGGGATTACTCCTTCATGGACATGGAATTCACTCCTAAGACTCGGACTTGTGGGTGAATGGAATTCCTTCACAAGTGGACAACTTGGAACCTATTGCTTTCTCCAACAGAGAGACAGGGATTTCACTATTTCTTCCACAGAAAGGCCTGGATTTCACTATCTCTTCCAAGGAAAACAAGGCGTAGGCTCTTAGTTCCACTTCCGGATAGGGAATGATTTCCCAGTGAGGCTCCTTACGGACTATTCCTAATGAAGACCTAAAAGAAAATGCAAAAGATGGGGTAAGGGTTCAGGAATCTAATCAATGGAAATGACTACTGTTGAAGATGGAAACTGGAACCAGTCCTCTGCTTCGTCATGAGACAACAACTAGGCAGGGATGGTGCTATCTTCTGAGGGGGAGTAAGGATTTTCAGACTGCTCCTGCAAGGGATATGGAATTGATCATGCAGCACAGTCGAAGTTAGACTTGGAATTAGTTCAGGCTAACCATGCACGGTGATTTGTAGGCCACAGATCACCGATGGTATGAACGAACAGATTCAATCATTCAACAGTAATAATCTCCATCATTCTAACTAATGAAAAGCTTTGAAAGAAAATAGAAATGAAACAACTTAGATCTTGGAGCTTATGATTTGCTTCAAAGAAGTCAGAAAACCATGCCACAATCCAAAGAATATCAAGAACACCAATCTTCAATGTCCATGTATTGATTTGGGAATGTCTTACAACAATCTTGCCGATTCTTCAAAGTTCCTTGCTCCAGAAATGGAGTGCAACAAAAATGAACAGCTAACTAACTACTTGCTCTAAGAGCATGAAAAATGAGAGAAGAAAGAAGACCCCCCTCAAATGAGGCCCCTCAGCCTATTAATAGGCAAACATAACCCAAAGGAGGAGGTGAGATCTGTTCTCCTAAAAATCCGTGCAAAACCTATAGAGATAGGGATGAAATGTCATAGGCTCCATGGGATGCTGCCACCTGTCCTGGACGCCACCTGCTCTGGATGAAAAGTTGCCACTTGTCCTAGACGCCAGGCTAACTAAGTTGCTTGGTAGGTAGGTGAGACCAGTCAAATGTCTGTTCCTTGGTCGCAAATTTCATGGTGAACAGGAATCCCCTTGTCCTGGTCGCAAATTCCACTTGGAATAGGATTTTGCGACCAAGAAGATTTTCTTCCTGGGCGCATAATCCAGGGGGTCAAGGAGCTTTTGTTGTGGAATTCCTTCCAGGCTGGAAATCAGGTCAATCCTGATGGAATTCCTGGACTAATACATGGAATTTTGTCTCGGTGCTGTGTACTTTGGAATTGAAATTCCATCCCTGTTGTATCTTCCTTCGCATCGGTACGGATCTTGCTCCTGGCGTGGATTCTCATTCTTCTCAATGGATGGTGAACTTGAAGTGCATCCTCCGGGTTGTCCAAAGATTGACCCTCTTGTTCGGAACCGGAATCCTTTGACATTGCCTTCCTTGTGCCAGTCATGTTGAGTGTTGGAAGAGAGGGGCGTGCTGATGAAATTAATGCCTTTGAATGGAGTAATGCCTTCATCTTCCCTTGGTATGCATGTGTAGTCTTCTTGTTATTGGAGCTCTTGGATCCTGAAATGGTCATCCTCCGACGCTTGAACTCTCTGTATCCATCCTGATTGCCCTAGATCATCCTTGTTCGTCCTCCTCATGGAACGTATCCTCGTCTTGGATTCCTGCAAAATAAGGGAAACCTCGAGTAGTCACGATGGACAAGATCCTTAAATGCAAAGTAATCAAAAGATAAAACATGAAATAAACTTGCAAGATTTGACAGATTTGACTTATGAACAAATAGAGGATTTTCATCATTTTCTGGTATCCTTCACATTTTTCCCTCATTCCAGGGTCACCAGGGAAGGAATTGATGAAATTCCAGATCAGTGTGCAATTTCAGTGTCAACAGGAAACCTAATGTCCAGGTCACAAAATCCACCTCCTGCAGGAATTTGCGACCTGGAACATCCTCACTCCCTGGGCGCAAAATCCAGTAGGTACTGGATTTTGCGACCAGGACAAAATTTCTTCCTGGGCGCAAATTCCAGTACCTACTAGATTTTGCGACCAGGAAATGGCAGTTCACTTTTTTGGCTAAGGGTCTATCATTTTGCTCAGTTCTTTGTAAAGGGTGGACTTTTGGGTGCTTGATCAGAGGTTCATCTCAGAGGTTGGGATCCAAAACAAGGAGTTCTTCTATTTCCCTCAAGGAGTTCCAAATTCCATGGTGAAATCTTCCAGCCAGATAAGATTCTTCATGTCGGTACCCACAGACTGGATCAGGAATGCACTGGAATCCTGCTGTCCAGGAGCGCAAATTCCAAGAGGGTCAGGAAAGTGCCACCTGGACAAATTTCCTCCAGGAGAGCAAATTCTAGGAGGTCATGGAATATGCGACCTGGACAGTTTTGTCCCTGGAGCGCAAAATCCAACTGTATCAGGAATCTACGCCCAAGGACAAAGTTCATCCATGTTTCAAGGATTCTTCTTCTATTTGGAATTCCTTCAAGAAAAAAGTCACAGTTTTCAGGGTGGATCTTGGAATGGAACTGGTTTTGTCTTTTGAGATTCTTCTAAGTCATGTTATGGATTTTTCTTCAAGTCCTAGATCACTTTATTCTTGTCGCATATTCCTTAAGGTCATGGAATTTTCCCAAGTCGCATTTTTCAATCTGGACTAGAATTCCTATGTTCCAAGTCGCAAATTCCAGGCTGAACTGGATTCTTCACCTAGGCCGCAAAATCCACCTGGTCAGGGAAGAATTCTCCAGGTTGTATTTTCCAAACAGTCAAGGAGGAATTTCCTAGGGCACAAATTCCTGTAGGAACAAGATTTTCCACCTTGTCGCATTTTCCTGATGGTCAGGGAATTTCCTCTGTCAGGAATTCCTCCAAGGCAAAAAGTCGCAGTTTTCAGGGTGGATCTTGGAATCGAATGAATTCCTTGTTTGCAAATTTCACTAAGTGAAGGAATTTTCCTATCTGGAAATCATCCTTGTCCAGAGGCGCATTTTGGAGTGGGTCAAGGAATGTCTAGTTCAGAAATGCTCCTGTCAACGAATATCCAGTTCAGGAATTCCTCCCTGAGGATCTTCCAAGTATCAAATTGGACTGGGCCTTAGGTTTTCCTGCCTTAAACTATGGAACTTCTATTCGCTCCTGATGAAGCCTCTTGACATTTGAACAAGGATTTATACCTTGGAATGAGGAACTGCCTCATTCATCATGGAATCCCTGAAGTTATCTTTGGAATCTTCCATTACTTCACGTCAGGGATCGATGAGTTTCGCCAAGGAATGACAAGCCCTTGGTGCACCCCGGACTCTGGATTTAGAACTCTAGAACAGAAATCATGGTGGGTTTTGGAGTAGGGCCCTAGACAGGGGCTTAGGACAAAGACCATCGGAATGGGATCGCAAACAGGGACCTCAAGACTCTGAAGTTTGAAACATGGATTGGAACTGCGGAACAAGAATCCGAATAGACCTTGGAACAGGATTCTGTACAGGAATTGTCTTATTTTGCATTTTTCAAAGGGAACTGGAATCCTATTGTCCAGGAGCACAAATTCCACTTGGTCGGGGATTCCTTCAGGTCGGGGATTCCTTCTGGTCGGGGATTCCTTGAGGTCGGGGATTCCTTCTGGTCGGGGATTCCTTAAGGTTGGGGATTCCTTGAGGTCGAGGATTCCTTCTGGTCGGGGATTCCTTAAGGTTAGGGATTCCTTGAGTGACTGGAATCTCACTCAGACGGAAGGTTGCTTCTTTCATTCTGGAAAGGAATTTTTTCGGAACAGGATTCCTGGATTGGAGCTTCAAAACTAGAGTTATGGAATTGGAATTTCTGGATAGGGACTCTGGAACAGGATTCCTAGAAAAGGATCCTCCTATTCGTCAAGGAATCTTATGTTGAGGGTGAAGGACTTGCACCTTTCCTATGGAATGATGGACCTATGCCATGGATTGCTCAGTTTTGATCGAGGAATGATAGTCAGGGCTTCACTTATCCTCAGGGAAATTCACTATTTCAAGCATTCCTAATGTTCCCTATGAGCTGACTACTTGGACATTCTTTCCTAGCTTCATGGATTCGAGCAAGAAACTGCAAGATCAAAGCAAAAACGACGGCGAAAGCGAGAAAAGAGGGGGTCCCCATTTGCAATGGGGTGATGTGTGAAAACGTCACAACAGTTAGCATCATGGATTGGTATTTGTGCAAGATGGTATTTCAATCTATTAATGCCTCCTCCATGAAAAATTGTTTTGCAATAAAAACATTTTACTTCTCCTTTCTTTTGGCTAGGCATAATTTCAGCATGTTTCCAACAAGAGTCATGTTGATGGTTGTTTTTAGACAAGTCAACAATAGAGTAAAACACTAGAGTATCCCACTCTCTCTTGAATAAAGCTCTTCAAAGGCTAAACTATGTGATCCAGTGAAGTAACTCCAAGGTTCCTTTTGTTTGATGCATGATGGGTTAACTCAGTGATTACAAGTGATCTTGCTGATAATCACAAAGGGACTTACGTAGATTCTTCTCCTTTCATTCAGCTTATTCCTCCTTTCAGTGTGGATAATGTATATACAAGGTCTCAATCATAAAGAAATAGGAAAAGATCAAGGTTCAGAAAACTAATCTAAGGTCAATGAAGCAATAATGATGTTTGAATAGACAAACTCCTAAATGAACCTAACTCCACTTCGCCAAGGATGCCTACAACTACATGGAGTTGGTGCAATCTCCTAAGGTTACGCTAATGGTTTTCAAATCATGAAGGCTTATATGAACACCTATCAAACGGCGCAGCTCAAACAAGCATCCACAATCGAACTTATGCAAATTAAGCTCAGACTAGCTTTACACAACACTTCATCAACGATGAATGTTAAAAGCATAAGCTAGGAGTTGATCAAATATTCAATACAACATACATCACATTAATGAACTTCTAATCTACTTTTAATCTAATTTGAAACACCTCTCCATTTCATCAAAGTACAAGAAACCATGTAATTCCACAAGACAACATGTAACACCAAGCGAACTCCAATGTCCTTTGCATTAATCTTGAGAAATATGTACAACAATTTCAAGTCCTCTCAGAGAATTTCGAGAGTCTCCTCTAATCTACTCCTAAAAAACTATTGCCTACAATCTAATAATTACAAATGAGGCAACAAGGCCTTTATATAGAAGCCCAAATTACAATGAATGGCTAAGATTAATTCAATAGCCAAGGGTCTAGATCGTGCCACCTCAAAGGTAGTTACAACAATTTGCTATTTTTAGCACAAAAGAGAGGCAATGAAGGCACGTTTTCCAATGTGATAAGGATAAGATGAAATCATTTAAAACATCCTCCACATAGGGATCCCTTTTGGCTTCTTTTATTAAATGATACATTGAATGTATTTAAAATAATGTGTACTAGCCACATAGATGCCACCTCAGCATACTTTGAAAATTGTATCCTCAATGTGGTGATGTATTTAATATGATTGCTTGAACTTGTATGTTTGGGAATACATCTTGTAGATCTTGCCTTGTTCATTCTTCTTGTAGACTGAATGTATGATACTTGTTGCTTCACTTGATTAACTTCATGATTCTTTCTTCTTCTTGTAGGTAAGTTGATATGATGATCTTCTTTGATGATGCTCCTTCTTGAAGAGTGAGCAATAAAGTAGATGATGATGATATATACTTCCTTCATGTAAGAGTAGATGATGAAGCTTGCTTCATGAATCGGAGTAGAAGTCTCTCTCAAAGACTTGAAGGTTGAATGGAACTTGAAGTTGAATGAATGATGGGTGTCTTTAACATGATGCCTTTTGATGAAGTACACTTGGCATGTTGACCTTGAGGTGATCCTTTGGAGTGTAGATGATAACACCTTTTTTGGATGTAGAGTAGATGACCTCTCAAGGAGACTTTGAAGCTTAATGAACCTTTGAAGATTGGGAGAACTTGACTTGAAGCTTGGATGGAGGAATGTCTTCGAACATGATATCATTGAACTTGACATGATCCAACATGATGTCATTGATGTTTCTTCTACAATTCGAAGGTGACTTAGGTGCTTGCCCTTGATGATTCCTTGGCTCCACCAACACTCCTCTCAATGATGCAACTTGATGATGAACACTTGAAGTTGATGTGATCTAACATCAGGTCATTGATGTAGAAGACTCGAGGTGTGATCCTTTAGAATAGTGTTACTCCCTCCTCCTCGCTTGAAGGTGGTTCCTCGAACAACTCCTTAGCTTGATTGATGTTCCTACAAGACAAGATAAACAATATATCAATCACTTCATAACACGAAGAAATAACTTTAAACGTATGAATAATTTTACTTCAAACTTAGGCGCATATACAGGTGAAAAGAGGAGCAAAGAGCGCCTAAGGCAAATTAGTCCCACATTCATAACTTTAAATGATTTTTTGCAATTGTAATGTTTAAAAATGATTTCTCTTATCAAGGTGCCTACTTCTAGGTATGAACTTGAGTGATTCTCCTCAAGGCGCCAATTGAGTTTGGCATGAAGGTGCAAGGGCGCCTAGGATAATATGGCCTTAAATTTGCTATTTTTGTGATTCCAAATGTTTGAACAAGTCTCAGGGTAACTCTCTCCCTCTAGGCGCTCATTTAGCAATGAGAATTGATGCCTTCCTCTTGAGGCGCAAATTTGGTGGAGTGACAAGTAAGGGCGCCTAGGTGTATTTAACCAGCTTCTTAGTCTTCAAAACACTTATGTTCGTTTATTCAATCTCTCAAGGGGTAATCTCATCACCCACATGCTAGGCGCCAAAAATGTCTAGAATAGCAAGGAATCATGCCTTAACAAACTTGGTGTTTTTGCTCAATACTTGAATGTTAAGAGGTCTACTCTTGGGCGCTAGGACTAGGATTCATAACATTTTACCTTCTAGGCGCCTATTTGATGACCAAAAATACTAGAAATGGCGCCTTGATCAAGTGACTTCATTCTTATCTCTAGGTGCTAATGAAAGTTTGTGCAAGTAGGAATGAGCGCCTAAGGTTCTTGATGACTTGATACTTACAATTTTACAATTCTAAATGATGAAACATGTCCTGAATGACCTCTATCTTTCTAGCGCCCACTTTTAAACATAGATTTGAGTTATTTCCCTCAAGGCGCCAAAACTAGATGTTTCTTCCCAGGGCGCTAAAATGAGGTAATTTTGTAGCATGAAGGGCGCCTAAACTTATAATGCATTTTCCTTGTAAAATCTTCACTTCTTGAGGTCATTTGTATCAATTCCATTCAAGGCGCCATCTTTGTTTACTCCTATGTTCATCTCATGTCAAGGCGCAATTTTGAAGTTGTTTGCAATGATGGGAGGCGCCTTGAGTTGCAGGCGCCATCTGGAGTCATTGCGAATAGAGAAATGCGCCCAGAAAAGGAAGTCCAAGGGGTAAGGTATATTGAAAAATATATTTAATATACTTTAAATATTTTTCAATATACCTTTCAGGATGTTTGAGATAGGTCCCGAATCCATCGGATTTAACATGTAGATTATAGAATTTGGAGGATCCACCAGATTTCAGACTTAGTCAATTTTTCAGTGTTTTAGGATATCAGGCTATCAGACTTAGTCATTTTCAGGATCTTCTCAAACATACATCAGGATTTCATACTCTTTCTTCCTAAGGCGCAACTTGGAGTTTGTTTGAACACCTCTTTCATGCTAAGGCGCCAAAATGAGGTAGTCCAATGCATGAAGGGCGCCTAGCTTAAGTTTGCTCATTTGGAGTTGTTTACAGCCTTGGGAGACTGGATCATCCTTAGGCGCAACTTGGAGTTGGTTCATCTACACTATTGCCAAGGCGCCTAAATGGCAAAAGCAACACTAAATGGCGCCTAAACTCATCTACTTTAACCTAAGGCGCAATTCTTATGATCCTCTGAACATGCAATGGGCGCCTAAACTCTGGAATCATTCCTTTGTCCAAAATTTTGATGTTTAAGGTCTCTAATGCCAATTCTAGTCAAGGCGCCATCCTCCAGAGTGTTTGAAAGTTGATCTCCTCTAGGCGCTGATGTGAGTTGGCAGAGGTGAGAAAACGCGCCTAAGTACTAGAGGAAATTCGTGCCCAAAAATGCAAGTCGCCAAGGTAAGGTATATTGAAAAATATATTTAATTTCTTATACTTTAAATATTTTTCAATATACCTTTCAGGATGTTTGAGATAGGTCTCAGATCCACCAGATTTAACATGCAGATTCTAGATTTTTTAGGATCCACCAGATTTCAGACTTAGCCAATTTTCAAGATCTTCAGGATCAGGATACCAGACTTATCATTTTCAAGATCTCAAACATCAGGATCAGGTCATCAAGGGACTACAGGACTCAAACACCACTGACTTCATCATGAAATAGCTCTAAGACATCATACAAGACTCAGCAAAGCACTGGAGTTTTAAAAAAAAATATAGGGGGTCCCCATCTGCCAGGGGCGATGTGTGATTTGGTCACAACAGATTCCTTCTAACTAGCTCTTTGGACATTGTGATAAAGATGATTTGAAAATCTCAACACTGCTGCAATAACATATAAAATTTAAAAATACAAAAAAATTTAACATTTGTGATTTATAATTATTGAAGTAATAAAAAAAATGTAGGGTTTGCTTACAAAAACACCTAGGGTTTAATAAAAAAAAAATCAAAACACCTAGGGTTCTTTCTTTGATCTACTAAAATAAAATAGAAAGAAGAAATGAACTGTAAAGAAAAATGCAATTTTTGGTTTTAAAAAAACACAAAAAAACCTTCAAAATACAAACTTCCCTCTTAAATCTAGCTTGAAATCAATAGAGAGCTCCTTCCAATCCTTTGTAGACACCTCTAGATGCACCAAAAGTAGCTACGAAGCTGCCCCAATACAATTCAACAATCGATTTTTGCTCTACCTCCTTGCCGGTTTCCCTACAATGCAATCCAAATTTTGCTCACAACTCTTTTTTCTCCTTCCCCTTTGGCTTCAAAATGAAATGATGTTGCTTTTAGGGTGGACGAGGGTCTATAAGTCAAAAAAAAAACAAATTGAAATAAGCATTTTTATGTTTTTTTTCACTTTTTGACAGCCTGCTAAGTGGCTGGGTCTTTCCATCGGGACTCGCCGAGTCCAGCGAGTCTACGATTTTTTTTTTAAAATTCGGCCGAGTCCAGGTCCGAGTCCCCCAGACTCGGCCAAGGTGCCTCGCCTCGGACTCGCCGAGTTTTGCCGAGTTTCGTTACACTGCCTAAAATACTTTACAGTAGATGAAGCTATGTCTTAAGGTGCATGGATTCAAAATAAATACCGCAACCATCAAGAAAAGCAAAAGTTAGAAACTGTTTGCAATATATATAGAAAAATTCAAATCAGTGTTTTCTAGCTTAGAAAACAAGTATAACATTTCTGACATTACCAAGGAGCATTGTAGAGAATTACTATGCATGCACAACTTAAAAATAATGTTCCCCAAAGGAAACAGACCAGGAGAAATCTGTAAACCGCCAGAGGTATTTCAGGACTTTGGGAAATTTAGTCCCTTGCCCAGCTGCTGAGTTCATGCACTTTTAACAACCTTATGAAAATATAATCCATCACCTTAAGAACTGCAAAAACTTTCCCTATCTAAAAATTGACCCATCTGAATAAAATTTGCCACAGATTTTCAAGTTGTCCCTGGGACTACGAGAAAGAAAAAAACATCATTCGCTTCTCCATTGTATCAGTCTTAAGATGTTATTAGATGACTTCAGTAAAACTTGAATATCATATGATTATTGTTACTATAGTTAAGTACTTTTCAAGTAGATGTTGCAGAAACATCATAAGCAGGCTCTCATTCATCCAAAATAATTTGCAGAATTTATATCAAAAGTGGTATAAGAGAATTCAATTCATCTAAAGCCCAGAGAGTCAAATATTTTTGTTGGACTTGGTGTGATGAAAAGTCTCACACCAAAACAGCAACTGTAGGTTATTACAGCCTTATACCAAGATAAGTTAATTAAGAAATAGCATAAAAAGAAAAGATTTTAAATATCATATGCTACATGCATTGGACAAAACATTGAAATCCATTATACACAATACTATAATCAAAAATAACTGCTGCATACAAATAGGGTCGCACTTCCTGCATACATGTGGGTGACTTCTTTATCCTTCATCATTGGAACATACTCTAATCTTACAAAATGAAATATACATACATACATATATATATATATCAGCAACTGCTACATATGAATAGAAACACACTTCCCACACTATGAAGAACATCCTCCCACCACCAGCAGATAAGTCCTTATCTAGCAAACTATAGCTAAAGTTGCAATACTGGCTCTTCATAAATAATTATATAATATACTACTCTCTTAAGTATACTTCTACCCCCATGAAAAGTGTCCTTGCTTATCATCTCATAAAGCTTCTGTAGAAGTAGATAATCATGTCAATGATAACACTCCTTCCTTAGAAAAGTTAAACAAATATGAATCAAAACAGCACTTCACAGTAATACCCCTCCATCCTGTTTGTTTGTCTATTAAATCTTCAAACATACACTAGCTTCTGTCACTCATGGCTGATTATAAAGAATAGGGAAACTGCTATTCTAGAAATTTCAAATCTTAAGTCTTCGGCTTCATAATTACTCTCCCCTGCTTAGCTGTTATGTGTGGTAGTGATTTCCCTGTTTTTACTTGACATAAAAATCCTCTCTTCATAAATAAGAGTGTTTCTCTTCTTCTTCTTGATACAAAACCATCTGCTCCATAGTCACCAAGAGACATAGGTGTAAGGGTACCAGTAAAGGGACAGAGACACCAATCAAATTAGGGTATGTAAGAAAATGAATAAGGAGATAGCTATATTATATAAAAATATAATTGTTGTTGCCACTATTGGGACCCAACTTGAAATATGCAAAATTCCTATGTTTTTGTCCCCTTTGTGCACTTGCCCTGTTTTGCCCACCATATATCGGAAGTTGCAGAAATTCAAAAATATTCTAAGTGTTGGGAAGTTTGGGTCAGTTTTTAGTGTTTTGCAGACTTTCTGAGTACTATTGGACATTTCTTCTTCGCCTTCCATCCAGTCATAACCTCTGTTCCACATGAAATCCCCATAGAATTCATCAAGACCTCCATTTTCCCATTTTGCAGAATCCCAACTGACTACTAGATGTATTATGCTCTTCCAACATCTTGTTCTCGCCTCCTATTCTGTATAAAAAGTCCTGCAAACCTTATCGGGGCCATTGTCTTTTTCATTCCACCCATTTCCTCCAATTTACAAAATCCCGCTTGGCTACCAGACTTCATCTTTTCAAGCTCCAACATCCTATACTCCCGTCCCCTTTCTTTTTTCCACAAATCTTTGTTCATTCACTTTCCTCCTAGATTCCTTCACTCAGCGTTTGTGGAATCCCAATCGGCTCCTTCAGTTTTCCTCCCATTCCCAAACATCCGATCCTTCATCCTTCTTCCGCATTTCTTCCTTTCGCCTTCCTTTCTGTTTGTCGAGTCTCCTCTTGGAACTGGATACATTCACACCTCCGGGCCCTCATCATTCTCCCGCATTCTTCCCTACCCCGTTGTAGGACATTGCCTTGCTTCTGGATCTCCTCCATCGAACACCTTCACTTCCCATATCTGGGTCCCACCTTCAAATCTGCAAGAATTCTCCACAAGGTTGCTAACACCATTTGGCACCTCCACTTCTTGCATCCGGTCCTACATGTTTTTCTTACACCTTCATATCTTCTAATCCCTCATCTTTGAGAGCTTTCCTCCTTAGACTTCAGGATGTCTTCCTCACGCATGTCCCATCCTAGTGTCCAGTTCCAGTGTCCAGTTCCGCAACCAAATCCTGCTTATCCCCTCTATGAAACCACTCATTGTCCTTTGCGAAAGCCCAATGGACTTCTGGATTTCCTTCATATGTTTCCACATCCGGTTCTAACTTTCCCGCACATTTCTCATATCCTCTTCTCATTCACTTCCTTCCATTCGCTGAACTTTCCAATCCTTCAAGATTTCATCCTTCCACTTCCAATGGTTGGTCCTCATGTCCAATCTCGCATCAAATTCCCGCAAATTTTCAAAACTTCTCTGGTACACCCCAAAACGCTTCAACAACTTCTTGGGTCGCCATTAATGACCCGATTTGACCCCTACAACTACTCAAATGCAATTTTCCTACCCAAACGCCATTGCTCATCTCAAAGGCGCGATTCCAGTTGCAGATTTCAATGGTGGATGGAGGGTTTAATCACCATGAATGCGGTAGGTGAATTTCATTTGTCGATAATCTTCACGCAAGCTCCAAGTTCAATTTCGAACGAGAAACATCTTAGACGCAGATTTCATGGGATTCCATTCAGTTTGCATTCAATGCTTCTACCACTTGTAGTACATCGAATTCTTGACGGACGACCAAGGGCAAGAAACGGAAATGCTATAAATACAAATTTGTTTGCCATTCAACGGGCCGGTTGTTGAGCCAATTTCTTGACTGCAAGTGCTTTGAGCTAGTTCTAGGGCATCAAACGTTACAAGTCTGGTTTGTAAGGGATGGAATCCGTTTTGTAATCCATAGGAAGGTTATGTAATGAACAAAATGCATGTATATGGTATGTCTCCATGGCAATATGTAATTATTCAGAGAAACCCTCAATCGCAGTTGTGGATTTCCTCTTGCCACATTTGCTAGTATGAATGTAATAGGGGTTAGATGAATGTGTGACAACTTCTAATTCATTGCAAAACTTTTGTGATGGTCTCTCCTTTGTTTCATGTGGGTTTTTGTAGTATTGAGATCGGATTATTAAGTATGTTTGTAATATTGTATACATGAAGTGTTATCTTTGATTTGCTAGTGCACATCTGGTTCCAGTTATGTTTTGCAGGCGTATATCCATCTTCATCACAGTTCGTGACTATTGCCCAATGGAGTAGGCACCGGTCTAAATTGGTGAGAGATCAAACACTTTCTATTTAATCAGCCCTCTATGTCCTCTTGAGATTAGAAATAGATTAGGGTTTCACATGCTTTCATGATTCATTATTGCAAACCAGAGAAAAATCCTAAGTGACCTCAAACAATTAAATTGTTAGAGAATCATGTTATGCATGCCTACGCCTTGCACTTGTGTATGAAATGTTAAGTGGAGTGATTTGTGGGGATATCATGTTATCATCTGTAGGTGTATATGCAAGGTTATAGTTTCAACTTAATTAGAGGTTTTATAGGCAACAAGTTAGTCTTTGACCTAGTGACAAATATAGGGGTCAAACGTACATTGGGTATAGCTATTGTTGTTCAGTCATGAATCATCTTGATAGGTTAGATGTCCTGTTGAAGATGCCTCTAGGAACACCCTCCTGGGTCTAGTTGAGCCCAAAGTGAAGGAGAGATTACTCACTCTCAGCAATTTGCCTTTGATCACTCATATTTTTTGATGAGTTGATTGATTCACCTTCAAGATGACAAGTCCTTGGCCTTGAAGTGGATTGATTCCTCTAAGAGTGTGAGCAGCAATTTCAGGACCCAACAGCAACAACACACCCAATTTCCACAAAATCGGGGCCAAAAAATTCCATTGAATGATCTTTCACCGCACCTAGTATCATTCACTTTGCCTTTATCTCTTTCTTCTTATGAACTATAAAATCCTACGGATCTGTCGACGAAGTCACCTGATCTTTTACAATATCCCAGAGATCATTTTCTTTCAACAATAAAGTCACTCTGACTTTCCAAGGTAGGAAATTTAATGCACCATCTAATCTATCCTCAAATCTAAGGCTAGTTGATGCCATTAAAAATATTTTTCCTTTCAAAACATAACTCTCAAATCTAGAAATAAACGAACCACTCAAAAAAATTTGAAAATACCTATTACAAACTCCTACTGCTGATAAACCCTAGCCGCCACTTTGTGCCCTAGACAATTGTGCCCTAGCTGTTGTTGGCTTCTGCTCAAAAAACCCTTAGGAAAAAATGAAGAGGGAAACCCTCAATTTTAATGAAAAAAATCATTACAAACAATTTTTCCACCGTTTTAGAAAACCTAACGCAATTTTCCTATTAAAAGAATTGCTTGCAATTTTTTTCTAATTTTCTGGTCGCGATTTTGCTTTCCCTCAAGTCGTGATTCTTTCCTATTTTTGTCGTGAACTGCAACACCGGCGATTTTGTGACCTTTCTTGGCCACAATCATGCAAGGAGAAAAAGCGATGACCTACAACCTACAACAAGTCGCGATTCTGTAGATTTTTTGTCACAATTTTTAGAATTATGGGCACACAATTCTTTCCTTCGAATCTCGAATACCGATTTCTTTTACTTCAGCCTTCGTGGTGGCTCTAATACTGTGAAGAAATTCCAACCTAGATGAGTATGTCCTAATGTTAGATAATAACATTGCATAAATCACACAATAATTGAAACTCAAAATAGGAAAAACGAAAACTCTATGGATAATTTACACCTTCAAATCAGCTTTGCATTCCTTTGAAAGCTTACAAGGAAACCTCTACAAGCTGTTCCAATAACAATTGCACAGAATTATATCATTGTGTTCACGAAGTTTTGAATCTTCTATCTTGCACCTATCTTTATACCATTCAGCTAAAAATCTAATCTTCAAAAGGCGTCTTATCTCACGTAGGAGATGACTTGGAAGATAAGTTTAAGTCATTAGTGTATATCTACACTTTATTAAACTTAATTAGCTAAATAAAAGAATTTCACTTTATTACTTAAGTGAAATGCAAAATAGAATTAACTCGAACAACTTGCTCGTTCACACTGAACCTATGCAGAAGTTCCGAACTGAGCTAGAAAACTCAACAATATCAACCCATTGCCAAGGCAATACCTTGGATGGCAACAATAATTCTGAAAACTCTAGAAGGGGACAAGCTATCACCCAAGAGACAACCTTTGCAGAGGACTGCATTTCAGAACAACAACGATCTGAAAAACAACAATTTGAAAATGATCCATAAGCTAACACTCAAGCATTACCTCTTGAGGAAGAAGGAGCTTCTGATCAAGAAAATAAGGCGCCATGTGTAACTCATGAAACATAAGAAATGTTACCAAAATGGGCAATGCAAACATTAAAAGATGTCAAACCTAATGAAGTTGGCAAAACAGGCACTAGAAGTAGAAGTGAATGAAAAGCCTTACAGCAAGAATACTCTATTGAAGAAATTGTCATGACCCCCCCTAGTGTGTTCCTTATTTGCATGATGAATTACTGATAATGCCATTTTTCAATTTAATTTAATATTATGACTTACTGTTGTTAGTAGGATACAGCTCTGATCATTGCTTGCTAAATATGATATTTGTGAGATCATTCCTGCTATGATTATTAATCTATGGTGAGTAGATGCTACTGACTTCATTATTCAATGTGTAAGGACAACATAGTTTCAATGAGAGGCCAAGATGGACCTGCAAACACTTTTCAGGATACTATAGTCATACCTTCTTGTAAGTATACCATATCCTCATTTTTATCTAAATTGGTATCGGTTGTCTTATATAATGTATTGCTTTGTTTTGCAAAGCGATTAAAAGATGCAAGATGTCTCTTGCATTGAAACTATGCATTGGGATGGCAATTTGGACTAGGAATCCATAACCCAAGCTACATTATCGACGCTAGGTGAGGAGCTTGGAATAAGCCCACTCCCTATGACCTTGAGTAATAATATTTAACTAAACCTAAGCACCTAAAGGTTAATAATCAAAAATTTGATATTGAATATCAAATATATGATTATACATATATGCATTGAAATAAAAAAGGAGGGATTTTGATTTAATACTATTTCTAAAACCTTAAGAGAGGGAATGGTGTCAAGCCATCCAAGTGGTGAGTGCATGAATTAAATGCAATCCGTGGAAGATGAATAACTAAACCACCAGTCCTTGATCAAGTACCTATTAATTGCCACTATTTATACTCCAGAATGCAGGAGGCACCTAACTGTGCTTCAAATATGACGCATACATACCCTACCCCCTGCAGGATTTGAACTTGTGACCTCTCTTTCAAGAGGGCAAGTTTTTCACCAACAGGCCAACTCGGGCTGTATAATCAAATCTATTTGAATATCCAGAAGCTTAATGCAAATCCTTCAAGGAGGAGTACATCAGTATAATCAAACCCTAGCGAAGTGCCATTCAAGCTATTTGCATAGCAAATCTTCTATCACCAATCAACCTACATACCAACTGGGATCACGGCTAGGAGTGCAAAAATTAGCGCCAGTTTCTAAATCAATTGGAAAGGACCTACATACTTGTGCATATCATCTTAGCACCAACATCCAATAATCCACGGCCTGCTTGGTGTCATCTGCTATCAAGCAGCACCATCGATTTCAAACTACTCCACTCACCAATCAGCAAATGATCTCAGCATGAGCAGCAGAGGATATAGGGTAAACAACAGCAATGAGAAGAATTAATATTACACCTTGACCACAGTTCGCTTGAACCACAACATCAAGATATGGGCCCTAAGGGACAAGATACTGGATTGGCTAATGTGAAGGAAAGGTTCAAAGCACACCCAGCTATTTACCAGGCCGACTATGGAGCAAGTATCAGTGAGTATTTTGTACATTGATGTAATTTTCTGAGTGAACAAACTCAACTACTAGTGTAAGCAGTTTCAGAATTATTGAAATCCAATTAATATGAGTATTTACTACTACAACTATGTATTGTGCAAGTTTATTTAATTTTTCCTTTAGCCTTTCAGAATGTATTTCTACCCACAAAGTAGAAGGGATATTTCATTGGTATCAGAGCATTCTTTCTTGCCAGCCTGTGGGTTAGTTGTGATGCAGATTCATATAAGGCAGTGCTAGGGAAATCAAATATCAGCGAAGGGAGAAGAAGAAAGAGGAAACAATGGGCGACCAAGGTGAAGAAGCAAACATTCAAGAAATCATCAGTCGTGAAAACAGGGAGCTGGCCAGGGAGTTTCAATCCTCCATGAGAGAGCCCATGGCAGAAATAGCTCAGATTTTGAGAGGAATGAACCAACAGTGGAGTGCTAGGAGACCCAATCAGAATTTTGCAAAAGAAAGCAACTCAACTAATGACAAGGTCTCAATTAATCTCCCGACAAAAACATGTCGAGCCAAATTTTTACAAAGAGAAGAAGAGGATCCATTTAAAGAAGAACAGCCATTACCACCAAGACAGGAGGATGAGATGGCAAGGTATCATGCAGAATACAATGCTCTCAGCCCAGCAATCCGACGTGTAATGTCTTTCATTGAGTACTATGAGATGAAAACTATGAAAGGGCATAAAAGGTGAAGGAGATATCATCAAGAGCAGCCCTGGAAAGACATACAACATCGATTGGGGAAGATCACTATACCTACATATGATGGATCAAGCAATTGTTCAGCTAGGGCGTGGTTGCAAAAGTTGGACACATACTTTTCATTGGATCCTATGTATGAGGAGGAAGCAATTAATTTTGCTACCTTGCATCTGGAGGGTGTACCTCAAGAATGGTGGTACCATGGCATGGTGACACAAGGGAATAGCTCTATTACCACTCTAGAGGAGTTTAGCCAAAAATTGATAGAGGTTTGACAGGAAGGATCCAAAGATTCATTTTAGAGAGTTAGCACAATTGAGACAAGAAGGCTCAGTTGAGCGTCATGTGGTCAAGTTTCAAAGGCTATCAGTAATGGTTCCAGATGTGATGGAGAGGAGACTCATAGTGCTTTTTGTGAAAGGTCTAACCAAACCACTCAAGGGTTTGGTGAGGACATTTAATCCGGGATCTTTACAGGATGCCATCAAGAGAGCTTTGAATATGGAAGATTTGGTGGCCAAAAACAAATTTAGTCCCAAGCCACCTCCAATAAGACAAAAAAGGAAGCCTTTCCAAAAGAGTTTCCCTCAACCCAAGGTGCTACCTCCAAGACCTAACAAGAATGAGGAGTCAAAAAATGAACTCTGAAGAAAGCAATTTTGTTTCTCATGTAGAGAGCCTTGGGAGCCTGGGCATAGCTGTTTGGGTAAGGGATAGGTACATTTCATAGAGGTGGTTTGAGATGATGATTCACGGGCAAAAGAACTTGAGCCTGAGGTTGTAGTTGATGAGGGGGAGCATGAGGAAGGAGGTTCTTCGAGAGGCACACTTGCTACTCTCTCAAGAGCACATAGCTATCATCCTTTTCAAGTTCAAGGAGTATTGTAGGGTCATAGAGTGATAGTATTGATTGATAGTGGGGCTACCCGTAATTTCATTGATGAGGGTTTGGTGACCAGGATGGGATTGAAGACAGATGATTTTGAGAGATTCAATGTGATTGTGGCCAACAAATATACTATCCCTTTCACGAGGAGGATCCAACAACTTCACATCACCCTAGGTAGGCATAGAGTATGTGATGACTTTTATGTGGTTGGTATAAGTGAGACAGATGTTGTTTTGGTGTGCAATGGTTGCATTCACTTGGCGAGTTTACCCAGAACTATCAGACTATGGAGCTGAAATTCAAATCAGAAGGTAAGGAGGTGGTTCTTCAGGGCTTGTCTAACATAGCTCTGAGGGTTTTCAACCAAGAGGATGAAGAGAGCTTTTCGCAAAGGATAGGTAGCTTGGGCGGCACAGTGTTTGATCACAGATGGGATTTCACCCACGAGTGAAATGATTACTCATGTGGATATTTAGTACAATATGGACAAGCAAATCATGGTGATCAGTGATATTCCTCCAAGGTTACCACCAAATAAAGGGTTTCAGCATGTCATTGTGTTGGAGGGATCGAAGCCGATCATCACTACCCCATTGTTTACTGCAGACGAGATCCTTGATTTTGAGAGGCAAGTAATGGGGGATGTGGCTGCAACAAAAGGAGCTAATGGATTGTCATTGGCTGACATTGATAAGGAAGAGGAATCATTGCCATCTAGCAGCAAAATGGAGGTCGAGCCACAGCCACAAACACAACCTTCTATGCTGAGCGAGGAGCCACAACAGAGTGCAAGGATTAGATCCCCTCCCCTAGTTTTCACTAGATTAGGGAAGAGGAAGATGTCAAATGTTGTAATATGCAATTTATGAATTATGATGATAATTTTCAAAGGCAATCATCATGAATTTATAATAATTGCCAGCAAACTATTGTATTAGCCTATCAGGATTCCGCATGATGATGCGATTTTGTACTCATTTTGTATTCAAATGAATCAAATCTCACAGAAAACGCTTTTGTAGTCATTTATGGACTCATTGGATACATTTTGTCATTGAATTTTGGAAAAAAATGTGTTTTTAATGAAATTTAATCAATTTTTTAAGTTGTCAAGTTTTTGCCAAGTTTTTGTAGAGTCAAAAATTTTGGCTCTGCCGAGTTTTTGCCGAGTCAAAGTCTGCCAATTATGCTTCAAATAATGATTTTTGCCGGATGAAGATGATCACCTTGGGCTTGATAAACAGTATGCAATGATGAAATATCAAGGAACAATTGAAGAGCAAGGAATGATAAAACAAATCAGAGGAGGAATAAGTATGAAGTGGTTATGGCATGAAGGTTTTCAAGGGAAATGGCAACATCAAGAACATTCTCCATGTAAACTTCAAAGCCAAAGGAGACACACCTTTTGTGTGGGTTAACCGTCTAATTTCTCAACTTAAGTGGAGGGAAAATTGCAAGAGTGAAGTAAACACGCACCTAATGCACCTTAACCATGGCAAAGACTTCAAGGACACACGCTAGGGATGGTTTAGTCAATGAAAATGTGCACCTAGCATTCAAAGAGAATAAAATACTTTGGATAGGTGCACTCTAGGAGTGGCTTTGCCAAATAAAAATCCCACCAAACATCATGTGAAAAGTGACAAAGTTGTAAGGAATTTGAGCCTTAACCTAAAAGATGGTAATAAGTTAAGTAATCTCCTCTCAAACATGAGGAAAATTGGCTAAAACACAAGTAAATTTTGCCATGCACATAAAAGAATAGACAAGCAAATTTGAGGTGCACATTTTGGGTGGCAACACCACTAGTCCTACACCCAGCAAGTTAGAATATGGCAAAAACTGGGTAGATCTTCACTCAGTGCTTAAGGACTAAATGCAGGCTCACTTATTCATGGGTTTTGGCCTCATAAAGCTGTGCCTAAAACAGCAAAAGAGGCTATGACATAAATGAAATGCACCTAGGACATAAACAGAACATTTCATCAAATTTGGCACACCCTTTTAGTGGCATAACCCTCTTAAATATGTGCCTAGAACATAAGACAAAGTGGCAAATACTTAATCAAACTCTGCCCAATATTTAAGTCAAACGTAAGGCATATTTTGAAGAGGACAAAGCCATCTGATATCTTCTCTGAACACTCAAATCAAGTGGTCTAACCACCCCAAATCTGCACCTTAAGTTGACAGA
Source organism: Cunninghamia lanceolata (assembly GCA_027924645.1). Lineage (NCBI taxonomy): Eukaryota > Viridiplantae > Streptophyta > Pinopsida > Cupressales > Cupressaceae > Cunninghamia > Cunninghamia lanceolata. The sequence continues at coordinate 1,111,767 of BSBN01000497.1, read as the reverse complement.
AAATGGCAGTTTCAAGTGTGGCGCACATTTTTGATGGCTTTGCCATCCAAATTCTCCTCCAAGCGCACTTCTTCATGGGTTTAACCGTCATTTATCTCTGCCCAGTCCTCATAAGTCTGCCAACAAGTTTTACTTCACTTACGTGTTGGAAAAATCACTTAGGAATGGCACCTCTCTCTATCTTTAATTGCCTATAAGCCAAAAACGGTCTAAAGCATGCCGGGAAGGAATTTCAATGCCCATAAAAAAAGACAGTTCATCATTCAAACTCGGTGACACTTCAGTCTTGATGATTAGCAGCGGGAACAGGTCTTTCTTTCTTCTATTGTGTGGGTATATTGGCAAATTTCAGTCGGCTATGACAAAGTTTCGGCAAGTTTGATCAGCAAATGGAGCAAGACATCTTCAAAGGCGATATTCATGACAGTTTGACAGGACTGTTCAATTTATTTGTGGCAGCAAAAACATGTTTCAGTCATCTATAAAAGCAGAGCTTTTTATGGCGGCAGCTCAGACAACTCAGTGAACATCTCTGTTTTCATTAATACTTATCAGATTTTGAATACATTTTTGCAGTCACAGGGGTCCTGAGTTGATATGAAGACTCAAGGGAAAAATCTTAGGTTTTCAGGGTAGTTGCCAGCCATGCTTTGAATATTACCAGTTGCAGTTTTCAATGACAAGCTCTTGAGTGATTTTTAATGGCTTCACATAATCTTTTTGTAGGGTTTTTTATCATACTCACATCCAAAAGATGCAATTATTGTTCCCAGCCTTGTCAAAACCCTAACACCATGGTTTTCCATTTTGCTGATCTGGACAAACATTAAAGGTTTCAGTTCAAAGCACCCAATTGGTATTAGTGAGGTAGTCATCAAATTCATGGCAGTGGGGATTTCAGTGCCTGTCAAAGGATTCATCAAGTTTCAATGTGGAAGTTGCTTCAAACTCCTACGAGGTCACTTATGTGCAAATTTCTATTTTTATCAGCAGCCACATCTGGCAATGGCTATTTTCAGGTGTCTTATTTTCAGGCAATGGATGAGAGCCTATTTTAGGCCATTTGTATTTTATTAGTTGTTTTAGGATAAGTATGCTTTAAAGTTGTTTTCTTTCCACTTTTCCTGCAGTTGTGGATAAGTTTGTTGTAAAGCAGTACTTTTTGAGATATTTTATTATTATTTCTTAAATCCCTAAAAGCTCTTTATTGTAACCTCTAAATAAGTGCCTTGAGCACATAAACTCTTAATGATAGTCCAAGCGAAGCTTATGCTGAGAAGATCGTCATTTAGTTGAAGTTATTGTGTTACTATGATTGTAATTTCATCAAGTAAATTGAGAGTAGATTGTATTTGAGTCAAACTTTATGTTGACAACATCTATCTATTCTGAATTGTAGCTTTGAATGTGGTTTAGCCGTTTACTTCTTGAAATCATGTGGCAAAGATTCTGAAGGAATAACACCACATTCAAAGGGTGAGGGTGTGGGTTTGCCCAGGGCCTTTCAACTAAGATTGACAAAGCAAAAAAGACAGCCCAGGCCCTCAAGTTTCAACTAAGATTGACAAAGCAAAAAAGACAAAAGCTAGTAACATTGGCAATCAAAAAAATCAAACCTTTGTACGGAAGTTTTCAAACAATCAAAGCAGAAAAGGTATAGATATAAGGAACCTGGAAATCACAATTTGAAATGGTAAATATAAGAGGCATGTAATATCAGGAACATTTCAGAAGATAATTTGGGTTTTGGAAGCTTGATGAGTACAGCTCCTGAAGGATAAGAGAACATATGTCTCGCAAACACTGTCAATGCAATTTTCCTGTTCAGAGAAAAGGTAAAAAGCACATTTCTAAAGCTAAATGCTCTGTGTCAATCTTGGGCATAGTTTGGCCGAATAGATATCCCTCAAACCTAGCATCTACACCAAAAGAAAGCCTGTAATGGGAAATAGTTAAGGGATGGAATTCTTTTTAACATGTATAAAATGGTCATCAAGAATCTTCTTAATCCCAAAAATGTTGAATCTATCTATAAGTGATCTCCAAGTGTCAAACCAAAAACATTATCTCAATTCAATTTCCGAGTATACTTTCCAATCTCTACCACTTCTTCCACCTGACACTTGTAATAGTGGTTCGCAAGTGCAATGACCTTTGCATCTCCAATGCAGATGTGTACTTTCCAAATTTTGCTAGATTTGCTTTTATAATTTGGCTAATGTTTTTTGGGGAATATTTGGTTACTGAAAACCTTTTGGGAAGGAAAAAACAATTGAGAAAAAAGAGCCCACAAAAATTAACCATTTCTGAAAAATGTGGTGCAGACACCCGAGGGCTGCTATTCAACAAACGTAATTACAAGAAACAAAAGCACAAAATATAGTGAATGGATCAAATGGCATACCAGCCCAAGGAGGAGGAAATGTTGAAGTGGTTTCCTCATTGTTGTCAGGCACTCTACAAGCAGGACCCCCGGTTTCACACGAAGGAGATGCCATTCTTGCAGTTCTGACACCATGATTCGAATTGTGTCCAGCTATGGGATTATACCTTCCCTGCGCCACATCATCAGCTATACTTTCTAAAACCGTTGGGCCCATTTCTTCCCACGAATCCTTTAAAAATGCATCCAAGGACTTGAAAACATCATCTTGCTTATATTTTTCAAGAAGCCTTTCCCGTAGCCTAGGGTTAGAAGCAACGTTAAGAAGCTCCTTCTTAACGTCAATAATCTCGCCGTCCATTCCTATATCTTCCGTGTCCTCGGCGCGATAAGTCCATAGCTTACGCAAAGCGTCGTTATAACCATCCCAGTCAATTTTGCAAGCCCCCCTCAAATATTTCACAGTACACTCCACGGCTACTTTACAACACAATTCCTGCATAAATTTTTCACTGTTAGAATCTCTACATATTTGCCTGTTAAGATCCTTGAGCGACTGGAGGGTTTCTAGGGTTTTCTCAGAAATGGTGCCCTTTGAAACCTGTGAGGAAATACTCTTCAACAGTATCATTTTCTTGAGCCTAAGATTTTCGTTTGAAATGGGGAGTGCTCTGATGAGTCCGGAAATAATCCAATCTTCATTGCAGTGCCTGATAACGTGCTCTAAAATCCATTCTGCGCTTTTCTTGTCGCTTTCGCTTCCAAGAGTAGCGGCCATCAAAAACTTGCAAGCGCCCTGTAAAGAACAAAGCTTTCCCCTGCTTCCCATTGTTCATCCAGCCAAGCCAGAAACGGAGTTATAATATGACCAAACTCCATAATGTCCCATTATCTGTGCCTGCGCAACCGACTCAGGTGAAAGATATCTACTGTTCAATACCCACAAAATTTGTAAATTCAAAAATGCTTTGCTTGGAACCGATCCAAGGGTCAGCTCTGAATCAAAACAACAAATCAAAAATAGGGTGAACGGTTAGAAAGTATATCTGACTAGAGTAGAAAATATACTTAAATTCACTTCATGAAGAAATGTGAATTTTGTCAATTTACGATCAATCTTCTTTAAGAAGCATATTGGATGCAGCCGGGCATGTCACTTAATAGACTAGCAATCGCACCTGTGCAATGGGTACGCGGAGAATGGATGTGGAAAGAAGTTTAGTGTGGAGAAAAATAAACATTATTTTTTATATGGGAAATTTAAAGTTTACATAGTTTGTAAAATTGAATTTGCTAATTTCAATTAATAAGGGGTGTATTTGTAATAGTAGTAAAGAGGAATTTGTTATTTGTTTTTAATATTAGTATTCTAAAAAGAGAGTATAGAGAATATTTTCATATTTTTGGTGCATTTGGTTTGTTGAAACCATGTAACGATGTGTGTTGTTCTACAATGGTTGTTGTTGGTGAATGGTTATTGTCCATCCATAATTTGAACATTGAAAGAATGTAGTGATATGTATTGTTGTCTTGCATTAGAATATAATGGACTAAATTAAATATGTTGACATTATATATATATGCTTGACTACATTGATAGCTACGTCTCTGCTTAGAACCCTTGAAGTGCTAAATTGAGAAATCATACTTTGCATCTATCTATCCTTGATGACCCTTGCCTTATGGACACAACAATGATTGATGCTATGACCCATTCCATTGATTACACTGAGCTACTCAATCATGTGCAATGACATACCCCTGAAGTGCTAAATTGAGAAATCATACTTTGCATCAATATATCCTTGATGACCCTTGCCTTATGGACACAACAATGATTGATGCTATGACCCATTCCATTGATTGCACTGAGTTACTCAATCATGTGCAATGACATACACAGTGTACCCTGGAAACATGTTTGAAAAGAAAAGGAACATCTCTTACATATCGTTACAAAGCCCCTTGGACCTTCCAAGAAAAACAATCTCTAAAAATTATTGAGAATGGCCAACCTAAACACATACTTGCTCATAGACCTTGCAAGAAAAGTCATCTTTAACAACCCTCTTATCTATTAAAGTGTTAACACATAGGCTACAACATTAGTGGATTTTCTCAATCTATTATAAGCTTGACAATTGCATTGGCTTCAACCAAATTGTGATATGTGAATCAACTCAGGATAGAGACAGGGATAGAGATAGGGGGATAAAGAGATAAAGAGAAAATAGGGACGTAGAGAGGGAAACAAAGAGATATAGACAAAGAGGTAGAGAGGTAAAGAGGCATATATATGTAGAGAGAGAGAGAGAGAGGAAAAAAGACTTGATGAAAGATTAATTAAATTAGAGGTTTTATGGGCTAGAGGACAAGCATTCCTCTATTTTCTATGAATTTCCACATATTGTGAATTATGTAAGGCATGCAATGCATGCAAGTGTAACTTGACAGAATAATGAAACCTTCATTTTGTACTAATCTAGACTTCAATATGTTATAAATTCCTTATTTCTCATAGCCAAGTTCACCCCCCAAATTGAAGAGGCTACCAAAAACAAGTATTGAAAAATATGGGCATTATTGTTATTTTGTTTCTATGTAGCAAAATTGTTTGCACAATCGACATGGGACTAATTACTAGTATGGATGTTGCCAGTTATAGACCCCTATGGTATTTTGGTAACAAATTCTTTATTTTGTACTTGTTTTCACTTAAATAGATTAGTAATTTATTGTTTTCATACTCATGTTCCCTCAAATTGAAGAGGAAACCAAAAATAGGTATTGAAAATTATGGACATTATTTTGATTATATGGAGCAAATTTGTTTGCACAAAAACCCATCACAAGAAACCATTTCATAAGATCAAGCTTAAAAAAATTATGTCTTCCAAAGGTTTGTCTGTAGAAAATAAAGATATAAATTTTGGTTTACCAAACCATGTTAAAGGACCTGTTGGATTTGGAGTTCTAGATAACCTTGTGTGTTGATAGTGGAAGCTTAAAGAGTTTGGGCAAGGCCCACCATAGTTTTACTTTTAATATGTGTATAGTATGTACCAAAGGGTGTATGAACAAACCATATCCTTATTTATGTATGATGTTGAACTAAAATTTGTGAGTTCAAAGTACCTTTCATTTTAAGTAGAGAACGTGACTACATACATAACCTTCCTATGAATAATTATTTTCAAATTTTACCTTTACCACCCATGACAATTAAAGAGACAAATTTCCTAAAACACAAAATCATTAACCATCATGGGATTACAAAATTAAGCTTAACTGAATAAACATAGTGGAAAAAGGTGTTTCGTTGTGTGAAATACTTGGGGCTACGATCAAGCATTCTGATGGAAAACCCTACATTAAAGATCAGCCTATGGTACTTGTATAATGTAAAAAGTGGAGCTTGGTATGGGTTGGTCTAGATCATCTAGCTCCATTGGGCCCTCATGAAATAGTACTTTTCATGCCAATGATCCAATGATAAAGAAAACAAAGAGGGACTTTGAATTAGTTGTTTCATGCTAACAATCCAAAGATGACATGTGTCCATTGGGAACTACACTTGTGTTTCTTAAGGATCGAATAATTCACCTTTAAGAACTCTTTAGTGTACCCATTACACACTAAAGTGTAGCTATATCCAACAATATCAACATCCCATATCCAAGCTTCGTTTATTCATACATGTCATGGCCAATACATTTCAAGTCTCCCCTCATTTCGCCACCATCCCAATAATAGATGATCAATGTTTTGAAGCATTTTGTTGGAATGAATTGTGACTATACCATCCATTCAAAAACATTCACAATGATATTGGTTCATTAGAACAAGATAGTAAAGCCCATTGGGAAAGAATTTGAAACAACTTCCATCCATGGAATTTGCACCATACATCTCTAGATCCTTTGGACTAGGGACATGCAATGCAAAAAAGTAGTCCTAATGAATGTCAAGTTTGTACCTAGGCCTGCCATTTCAACTGGATGGGCTCGACATGCTTGGGAAACAAGAAGAGGATTGGTTAAGGGCACTATCATTTGAACATTGAAAGAATGTAGTGATATGTGTTGTTGTCTTGCATTAGAAAATAAATGGAGCAAATTAAATATGTTGACATGCGTGCAAGTAAATTGTTTTTGAATAGTAGTGGGTAAAAGCCGGTATGCAAGTAGAGTTTTTTTTGGTCCTCTTCTTATTTCCCAAGCATGTTGAGGCCATCCTGTTGAAATGGTAGACCTAGGTACATACATCAGTCTATCTTCTTGCATTGCATTTCCCTAGTCAAAAGGAGTTTCATCGTTAGTGTTTGTCAATGGATCTAGAGATGTACAGTGCAAATTTCATGGATGGTAGTTGTTTGAAATTCTTTCCCAATGGGTTGTAATATCTTGTTGTAATGAACCAATATCATTGTGAATATTTTTTAATAGGTGGAATAGCATGCTTGAAAACATTGATCATTTACTGCTAGGATGGTGATGAAATGAGGGGAAACTGAAACAATATTCAGTGTTAAGCATTCTTTCCATTTGTTGGACTTCTGAGATGCTACAAATGTCCATTTTAAATCTAGTTCAATAAGTGGCACCCTTTCCAATTGTATTGGTCATGTCATTTATGAATCAATGAAGCTTGGAGATGAAATGTTGCTATTGTTAGAGAAAGCTACACTTTAGTGTGTAATGGGTACACTAAAGAGGTCTTAAAGGTGAATTATTAGGTTATTAAGCAAATGATGTGTTTCCCTAAGTGTAGTTCACAATAGACACATGTCATGTTTAGATTGGTGGCATGAAATAATTATTTGAAAGTCGCACTCTCTTTTCTTTATCTCTTTTTCCCTTTATATCTATTATCTCTATCTCTCTATCTCAATCTATCTCTTTTTCTCTATTCCTCTATCTCTATCTCTATCTCTATCTCTATTTTTATAAAAGTTCCATTTCATGAGGCTCCAATGGAGGTAGATGATTTGGACCAACCCATACCAAGCTCCGCTTTTTACATTGTAAAAGTACCATAGCCTGATAGTTGCACCATGTTGCCATGAGTGTCGAGTTGTAGATATTATCTTTCAAAGTTCTTGTATTGTGTAATTGATGCATTTATTATACTTTGACACTTTATGCACATAATGATTGATTGGTATATTTTGTTCTTTGATTTATTGTTTGACAATTTTAGTTTCCTTGCTTTGGTAATTTATTCTAAAATGCTTGGCCCTTAGTCCTTTTAGTCTTGTGTGCCTCATTTGATTAAAGGATGAGTTGTTCATATGTGCATGATTCATGATGGGTTTGAGTTGTGTAAACATGGCATATCATTTGATCTTGGGTTCATACTATCCCTGGTCATATGTTCAGTCATTGAAGTTCTTAGTTAGTCTATTTGGGAGTGATTTAGTCCAATGGCTTTGCATTCACACACTTGTCATTTTAAGTGTGACATTTTAAACTTGGGTTTGCTTGGTCACATTTGGCCAAGTCACATGTTGCAGGGTCATGTTGAAAGTATTGCATCATTAATTTAAATTGAGCCACTAGGTTCTTGAGGGACTCTTGATTGTGTTCAATTTTAAAAGGGGTTTCAATCATCTTGGTTCATTTGAAGAATGGTTGTGTTGCCAATGTTTTAAGTCATTACTCAATTCATCTTTTCATGAGTCATGTTAATATTCTAAATCTTTCGCTCTTTGAACAGAGTAAAATGTGCAAACGACAAACAAAATTCACGGCGGGGGACATTTAAACAACACCTCTCTCTCCATCCCTTCATCTGTATCTCTCTCGCCCCTCTTCCCTCTCTTTGTGTGTGTGTGTCACACCCCTTTTTGGATTCAGTTTTACTACATACTTTTATTAAATTCATAGATAGAACAGACACGTGAATATGTTTATGATTATGGGAAAACAATGTTATGGTTAGAAGAAATAACTTAATGAAATCATGGTTTTCATTACTTGAGTATGATCAATTTGATGTTATCAATTAAAATGTCTTTTCAATATGGAAAAATGAAATGTTATGATTTTATTATGCTTTGACCGGGAAACTAGTACGTTGACCACTAGTTGTATATGAGAATGTTTTGACAGGAACAGGTGAATCAGGCTCTCTGAGAAACAAGAGGAGAGAAGGTATCTTCGAGGAAGGTGAGTATAGACCTTGGAACACCAATGGGTAATTGCCACTGAGTACGTACATCAGATAATTAAACCTAGTTATCTTGAGGTAAGCATGATTTCAGTTAAGTCAAAGTTATCAAAAAGGTCATCAAGGGTTGTTAGAGTGAGTCACTCTTTCATTAAGTCATTGTGGAAGAACACTGTTGTCTGTCCAAACGTCATTAACATGACGGGAATGGTCAATTGACATCTGTGTCACATGGTATGTCTTGTTAAGTTTCTCGACGTAAAACGTCGACAATAGTTCGTAAAGGGGGAGATAAAAACTCGACCCTGAAATTTTGACCGTACACCTTATCGATGCGGTTGCATAATTGCTCCAATCATCATCATCATCATCGTAATGCCTTACGTGCGTACGATGTAAATGTTATGTTTCGAGACTATGTTGGACGTAGAGTTATTCTTATTAGGTTGTCGTCTTGAAATAGAATTAAACAATGCCTTAAATCTATGTGATTTGCCAAGTGTTATTTCATTGATTGTATTTGTAGAGGTAATGTAACAATAAAATATATATGTATGTATATATATTAAACATCGAGAGCAAATAAAGATTATTGAGTGCTATTGATAATCGGACTTTAGTTCGAAAAGATTCAACATGGTTAATATTTTATAATGTTACTCTAATTATTAAGTTTGCCACCTTATGATAGCCCGACGACTTATCTATTTAGGTACCTAAGGCTTTTGTTGTCTAGGTGTCACCGTGGAAACTGAGTAGGAAGCCGAGCGAGCTCATTGCTTATCATCAGAAAGAGGATAAGGACATTAAGTAGTTAGGGTTATTGAAACAGTTAGCAATTTTCTTTCTCCACCTTATAAAGAGCATTCAGAAGTCTTGAATGGGCAACCGAATCAATTATCAAGAAAAATAACATAGTAAGAAAGAAGACCATGAGTGTGAGGAGCTGGAGATAGCGAAGGGGATCAGGCGGGAGCTTCAGTGAATAGCCTTCGAACAGGTTCATGATCCCTCTTTTAAAATCTGTAAATGTTCATAACATGGTTGAATCTAAATACTGTTGTTGCATTGCTATGTGAATGTTAGTCTTTTGAAGAGGAAAACGAATACCTGCATTATGCCTCATCATTATTGTCATTCGTTTAAACAACTAATTGACTATGCTCTGCTCCATCGACAATGAGTTTTATTTTAAGATGTCATTGATGAAAAGAAATCACTATTTTTCATGGAGTTTAAAACGTCAGCAAACTTAGTTAGCCGTGTTATTATCACAACCAGTCTTTATTACCGAGGGTTGTGAAATATAGCTAAACAACCAATTGAGAGCAAAGTTTGTCGAATCATGATGGTTTAAATGAGATAAAATGTATGCCATCTTTGTGTACTGTCAGATATTCTCTCATGCATGTAACAACTTCGTAATTTTGAGCACCAGTTTATGCCAAATTAGTAGTTTGCTTCATAACCCAGTGAAATTACTTGAAATGATTTAGACTGTGGAATTATTGTGTCAACTTTAGTATTTTAAGCCTTTTAAGCTCAGTAAAAGAAGAACAACCTTTTCTCTAAGTAGATTTAGTTAAAATATTAATCACCAACCATGAGATTATAGGCACCCTGCAGCCTTAATATCTGTGCATATGTATATCAAAAGGATGGTATTTGAGAGCAAGCTTTTGATAAACCTAAGCAACGAGATTTTCAAAACAGGTTAAAGACTTTTAGAAACAATTGAATATGGCTATTAGAGGTTCATTTAAGTTATTTTATTGGGAAATAATTATAGAATGAATTTAGTTATTACCAATAATTGCGTAGAGGTCAACCATAAAGATTGATAATCGACTCCCTTTTAACCAAGGTGATCTATTTGTCATACCAAGTTGTCAAGTGGATGTTATCCCACGAATATGAAATAGAAAGAAAAATTATTTTATTTAATTCATAGTCTTGGGGGTCAATTTGTTAAGCAAAACAAGAAATGCCTCATCCGCAATGATTGTGCACCTTAGCAATTCTTTCAAAAGATAAGGTAGTCGCGTATTTGAATAATCAAAATAGAAAGTTGAGTTAGGAATTGGATTTCCATTCCACAAAGAACTTTGTCAAAGAGATAATAATATCATCTCAACATGGGAAATGTCCCCATTTGGTCCCTCAATGGGAAAAGATCCATCAGCTCATTTTCTAGTACATCACGATAAACTTGTTAAAAACTAGTGCGTATCTTCAAAGATAAATTGCACATGGGTAATTAGGACCCGCTTAACTATCTAATATCAACTAGAGATATTTAGTAACTTAGAATTCTAATCTTGCCTTAAAGGCTATGTTGATTTCAAAAGTCATACCTTTGTATTGGGTATCTGTCGAGCCGGTAAGGCTATAATATTACCTTGCAATATTAGCTGTAGGATTTTGACATAATTCAAGTCGAGTTGGGTGGGTGAACAAAATGACTGCGTTGTTCTCAACGCTAAATCCCATTAAAAACCTTTGGCCAAGGTAATGCACTTGCCTCTAGTGCATTGTCAGTTCACCATAACTGAATGGCGTAACTTATGGAAGGTCATGCTTGACTAGAGGGTATCTAGGGCTGCGTGATAACAAATTGTGAAAGTCACAACACCAGTACTCAAATGGAAAACACCATTGGTCATCATAAGTCTATCCTCCTCAAGCAGGGTAGGGCAACTTCCGGTTAGGAATGTGTGCGGGAGACCGACGGTCTATGGATGGAGGTAAAGTTCTCTGAAGATACTTTCTCTCCCATTAATCAGAGGCTTGTCGAGGCTTGAATTGTGAAGGTCGACAATCGAGATGCAGTGAAGCATGGTAAGATTTGAATTTATAAATTCTTCTTTTAAAAATATTGTCATATTGTTAAATCTTGGAAAAGAATCAAACTCACGATGAAATGAAATACTAGATGATTTCTATTTAATGGATAGATTTACTTCTTTTTTATTTAAAAAAAAAATTACTACCTTTTTACCCTTTCAAAATTGTGATTTGAGTTGAAATTTTATTCTGGATATTACAGTGTGTGTGTGTGTGTGTATATATATATATATATATATATATATATATTAGTTTTAACATGTAACAATTGAATTTTAAAATTGAACTCCTACAACTTATAACTTCAATTTCATCAAATTGACAATCCATAATTTGATCATACAAATTAAATTATAAACAAATTATAACAATATAAGTTGAATAAAAAATGATTACTAATTACTATATAATTATATTATATTTAAATTATTAATAAAAAATATTAGTGCTAATGACCTAAATAGGCCAAAGCTCGATTTTCTTAAGTAGAGTTGTAATGAAAATCTATTTAGAGATGTCATCATATAACAAAAGGGTTCCTGGATCTCTTCCATCTATATCCTTGCATCCCAATTTTTTTGTATGGCCACCCTCTTTATATTCTCTATAAGATTGAACCCTCATTTTAGTTAAAAATTATTAATCACCGCCTAATCTTGAATTAAACGAATAGTTCTACATCTTTAAAAAAATAGGAAAAAGGCAATGCAAATATCTTGTATTGAAATAAATTTCTGCATATATTTTAAAAAGGCTGTAGTGGGTTTTCAATTTTTCTATGCTTAATGAAATTGTAGCAAACAGATTTTAGTTTTTGTGTTGGAAAAACAAAGAACTGATGCAAGGCGTTGGATTGATTCTTCGGAAGGCCATTCGTCTGTTTTCTGTTCATGCTCCCCTTCAGCTTTTGACATGTCGATGAGTTTAGAAACTTTTTGGCGTGAGACAAATAATATTTATGACACAAAAGACATGTAAACGGTCTTTGAAACGATTGACCAACGGAAATAGCCTTTCAAACTATTGAACTATAGAAAAAACCGGCGAACAAACGAATATTGCGAGTGGTAGATCATTTTTCTGGCAATAGAAAAATAAACAAGCAAGATGATTTCAATCGTCTTGCATTGTTCTCCTTGTCCTTGCACAGTCGATCTTGAAGCCAACCCGGTCCACTTCACAAAGGGAACGCTTTCATCGTAATGATTGATTGATTGATTGATTGATTTTATTTTTTTTAGATATCAAATTCAAAGAATTGTTTAGCTACCTATACTAGAGCACAAGTCTTAAGCTGAAACCTCTTCAGCTCATAGCCAGGACTAAGGGATATTTATTTTGCAAAAGTTACCAAGGACTATGGGGATCGTTTAGCTACCCGATATGGGAGCACAAGCCTTAGGCTGAAACCAAGGACTAAGGGGTATTCATTCCAATAAAGTCACCTTAAGCTAAAACCCTTTCAGCTCATAGCCAGGACTAAGGGATATTTATTTTGTAAAAGTTGTTAAGGACTATGGGGATCATTTAGCCACCTAATATGGGAGCACAAGCCTTAGGCTAAAACCAAGGACTAAGGGGTATTCATTCTAATAAAGTCACCCGAGGATTGTTGGCCTCGTTCCTTATGGTGTTGAGGCTTTGAACTCACCAAGACTTGATCCCTAGTGGGCTCATTCAAAACCATTCAACTTCACCAGTAGACCAAGGGCCCATTGACAAATGATTTAGTTTTTTGATCCTCAAATCTTTACTTAATCCTATTTGTAATGGTTGAAATTGCATATCCATGTCCTTTTTCTATATGTTTTGGGTTTGTTTTGATTAGAGTGTTCTAAACATAATAATTATTTCGTAAATAGTATATTCTTATGTAAATTTGATTTATGATTTTATTATATTTTTATTTTACTGATATTTATTTTTTGAGATGATTTTAATTCATAGATTTCTCATTTATCACTCTAAATTATATTTGCTAAGCAAACTTAAATTATTTCTATAGTCACATATATGAACCCTAAACATTTAAAATTTAAATTTACACCTTGTGTTATCAGGAATTGTGGTTAACAGCATAAAACTATTAATAAACCAATGAACATCAATAGAAATTGTGAATAACGAGATTGAACAAATAAAGCAAAAACCTCACAAACCTTGTTATCCTGTAGCTTCCATTGTTCGCCTAGTCTCGATCGATCTTTTGTGATGAAAGTTGCCCTCAGGAAGTGCACTTCCTTGCTTCGTTCTTCAAGATGGCGATGGAGAAATGGCTGTGATACTTTATTGCTATGAAGATGAGCTTCAAAGCAATGATGGTGATCTCAAGCAAATGTATGGTAGTGGGGGTGCCAAAGGCACGCTGGTAATTCGACAGAGTAATCTTACTGAAAGCTTGGATAATTGAAATGGAGGAATAAGGTTCAATTTATAGACTTGTGAGGAAGACAATCAATGGTTGAGAAGAAATGAGAAGATCAACGGTTGAGGATGGTTGAGGAATGTGCGCGAATAGAAAGGGGACAAGTGTCCAAGCTCCATCATGCAATAGGGAAGTTAACAGAATAGACCAATCAATTAAGTGAATTGATTGGGGAGTTGACATCATAGACTAATCAGTTAAGTGAATTGATTGATTAGTGAACTCAAATGACTAATTAGTTAACAGATTTGATTGATGAGTTAACTAATTTTGACTGGAGGATAAATAGGACATGTGGGTGAGGGAATATTAGCTAATTAAATATTTCAAATATTTAATTACATGTGCAACATGGTGAGGTGGAAAAGGTGAGGTGGATTTATGAGGTGGATTTATGAAATTAGGACTTAGAGTAGAGGAATTTAGGATTAATTAAATAATTTAAGATTATTTAATTATGTGAGACATTAGAAGAATTTAGGGAATTTAATTAAATAAATTGATTTTATTTGATTATGGGATAATGAACCATTCAAATAAACTTAGAATATTTATTTAATTGATAGAAGAAGATAAGAATTAAGATAAATATTAAAATATTTACTTAATTTGACATGAGCCAATTTTAGGTGTATACACCTTGTTGACATTTTCACTTGTCATTGTAAGTCGGCTTAGTACACGCTTGTGTTGATTTATGTGGTGTTAGTGTAAATAAGGTCATATTGTATCTAGTTAGGATATCACCTTTACTAAGATTGACCTATTCACACATAGCTTAAGTTTACTTAGCTATTTTAGAGTTTGTCTCACCTCATGTGGTGAAGACGTGTCTTCGTGCTTTTGAGACACCTCTTGCATGTTTACTTGCCACTTGCATGAGCACTTGTCATTTAGCTCACAAGTGTCGCATCTTTGTAGGGGTAGTCAGTCATTGACTCCTACCTTCCTACCTCTACTCTCATGCCTATTTATACAAGACATATTTTATATTTTACTTATCTGTTGAATATATTATTTAGTTTATTATGTGCAATTATCTTTTGTGGAAATTATTCTAGTTTTTTACTTGTCGATCTTGGTTGCTCCAACATGGTATCAGAGCCATGCTAGCAAAACCCTTCACGTATCAAGAGATTCTTGCACCAAGCCTCATCAAGAGTTCGTCATGGAGCCAAATAGACCTTGTCGTTTAGTCAAGAAGGCCCGAGACAATAAGAATAACCCTTCATTCGGTGAATTTCAGTAAAGTTGATTTTTTCCCAAAAAAAATTACCCCACTTAGGGTTTGTATGACCTACGGCTTCCAATCCATACTGTACAGATTTTTTCAAATAAACTTCTTTATTTTGGCATAGGGCAATATTGCCCTTGCAATTTTTTGTTCATGCTCCAATTTTTTGTGTCCAGGTTTATTGTCAAAATCTCTGGTTAGAGCATCCTCAACCTTAGTTTTTTGGCGACTTCATCCCACATTTTGGCATTGCACAACCTAATTTAGGGCTCTTTGTCACTCCACTTCATTACAGGCACCCCGACCTTTGACTCAAGCCCTTCCCAAGCTACCAAATCTCCATCAACAATTAGAGTTAACCTCTCTCTATTTGGTGTTTACTCTCAACAAACAATATTGTTGTTAAGGTCAAAGTCTTCATACGAGTCATCGTCTACTGCACCCTCTCATAGGTAGTTTCCACATTCCTGGTCGTTGTGTAGATTCAAGTTGAAGATCGCCAACGATGTTAGGGCCATAGTTTTGTTTGTGAAGGTTGCGGTCATTGGTACCATCAACACCAACAGTCTTCTTCAAAGGAATGTCATGGTTCATCAAAACCCCCTACAGTTTCAACCAGGTCAAAGTCTCCTTTTGTCTCATTTGTTTCAAGTTGTCGCGACTCTGTTTTCAAACATAGCAGGTAGTCGTGGTCTACATTTGCTCATTACTCATCCATAGCCATCGAAGCCCTCACACTTATTGTGCAGGTCGTCATATCTAACCCATGTCGTTTGATCTCTTGATCATTTACATCTACCTCTGCTCTCGATCATACCCTCTTACCCACCCTAGTTAGCAAAGCCTTAAGTCAAACTCCTACACTGACCTGGACAGTCTTGGCCGACCTTGCTAGCTGATTTACAGCCCATAGCCCCCTACCATCACAATCTTCTCCAACGGTTTGTTCATATTTATTTTTGTAGATTATTTTGCCCAATTGGGGCTTCTCCAAGGGTTGTCATTTTGGATCCAAAGTCACCGTCTTCTTCAAAGTTACAGGTTGAAGCTATCAAGAAGTCGCTATTTCCTTTCAAAGGTCACGATTTGTTCTTTGTAGCCACCGCTTAGTTTACTGAACTCTACCAAGACTCTACCACTAGCCAAAACTCATTATTTTTGACATCTGTTGTTTTGTGTTAACATTTGTAACTGTTAACTGCCAGCAGAGTTTTAGTGGTCGACATTTTTGTGGCACCATCATAGTCAAAGTTTGCAAGACTTCGAACACTTTAGATCATTTTTTATTTCATTAGCATTACCATTTAATGTTATGTATGTTGTAACCGCTCGAGTTACATTTATAGTTAGCTTTTATACTAACCTTACATTTCAATGTTACCGACAGCATTTTATTGCACCCACTAGATGTCAAATTTAATGCTAGAGTGATCACCAGGCCTTACTTAGAGTGTCTAAACTGGGGCTTTTTTCATTTTGCGACAACTTTCACCCATGGAGGAGAAATTTTGCAAAATTATAGTCAAAGGAAAGGTATTTGTGTCCTCTTCAATATAGCGTCAAGATGAATTAAAATTTTTGTTGTTTTGACTTTTTTAACCTCTAAAGTCAACTATTGTAAGCAAATTTTGTCATGGCATATCTTTCACCCCAATTATCGAAATTTTGTAATTTTTTTTTTAAATTGATCAGAAAAATGCAAGGATTTCAAATTTGTAACAATTTTAAGATTTAGATAGCCCATTTTGTAAAAATCACTGTGCATTATAAACGGTTGATTTGGCATCCAATCTTAACATAAGTATTTTTTTCTTGCATTTTTATGAGTTACAGAACCTGAATAATAAAAAAAGGAGCGAGGATCATAAGAAGGGCACCAAAAGATCAAGGAGCAAGCACTTATTGAAAGAACAACAAAAAGGAGACAGACATAGTTTCAAATGAATCCATAGAAGAAGAAGAGTACTACTGGAGAAGCACACCAAAACATACTAAAAAAAGAGAGAAGGAAAAGGAAGGAAAAAGTTGCGGTACTGACAAGATGGGGAACAAATACCAGAAGACACTATATTGTTGAGATAGAAGAGGAAGACAGTGAGGAGGATGAAGAATTTATCCCTACTAAGAAACAACATGAAGAAGTGGTGAAGGAGGCGAAACAAACAATAAGAAAGGAATAAGAAAATGAAAAGCAATACATGCAGTTTTTCACCAAAGGAGAAGTGGATGCTCTCAAGAAGTTAGCCCAATTGACACAACAACACAGACTCATTGAGAAACTGAAGCAATTCTCTAAGTATTGGAATAAGGAAGAAAATCAAAAGAGTCAACTTTAGAGGATGGGAAGGACAGATAGAGAATGGAAGACAAAACCACTGATGGTGGATGTACATATTAACCACATAAAAGTCTTGAATGTGATGATAGATTTGGGAGCAGATGTCAAGATGATAACAAAGAAGCTGTGGGAACAGTTAGGAAGACCTAAGCTGTTAGAAACAACTTACAATATAATCTTGGCGGATGAATCTAACATGTAAACAATGGGAACATGGAAACAAGCGGAAGTTAATCTAATGGGGATCAAACATGTCTTAGATTTCATTGTGGTAGCCATGAAGGATCAAGGAGAAGCTTTCAATGTACTTTTGGGATTGAGATGGTTTGTAGATGAAAATGGTGTCATAGACTCTCGAAAAGAAGAGTTATAATTTGCCAATGAGAACAAAGTTGTCAACATCCCTTTGGAATCATCAATGGAGGAAGCATATATAGAAGAAACCAATCAGGATGAATACAATGATAAGGATGCAAAGAATCTCTATACAATTACAAGGTTGGATACAGAGGAGATAATAGAAGAGCCTAATTCTCAGGGAGAAGTGGAGAGAGAGGATGATCACTATAGTACAGATAGAGAGGAGGTTTTAGAAGCTTGGATGAGAGAAGAACCAGAACTAAAAACAAGGAAAATGTTGGGCTACCGTAGCATATGCATGATGAGGACTGGCAAGGAAAACACATCGTAATCCTCCACGGTTCATCAAAACCCACCGCAGACCACTAGCAGCACAATAGGGACAGACAAGAAGCTTATATCTCAAAAAGATCACCAATTGGAGCAAAGCAGATAGGGACAGACCAAGATGAATGTGTTACCAGAAGTACACACAAAATAATCACAACCAAAGAAAAAAGGGAAAAACAATGGAAGAAAAACATTTGGGGAGAGGTTCCTTAGGATACCAAATCACCAGATCACCAATCTTCAGAAGAAAGAAATTGACCATGAAAAGATTTCGTCATGACAACACATTGTTTCAAAGCCTAGCTGCTAATGAGGAGTATAACTTAAGTCATAAGGAAAAAGGAAATAAAGTAATGAAGAAAAAGAATAAAAAAGATATGCAGGAAAAATTAGGGCAAAACAAAAAGGTATTTAACCCTAATCTCACCAAAGGAACTTCACTTTGCATTCATATTTTGGCGAAATCAAAGCTCTGAGAGAAGAAGCAAGTGGTGAACTTAGCAGTGAAGAGAAGAAATACACAACCAACCAGCAAATACAAAATGATGACTCTCGAGCTGATCGACATTACACACAAGCCTTGATTGAAGTTCAAGAAATATCCCTGGAAAGCCCTAGAGGTGGATTCAGATGACACATTCTCAAATGTGTTGGCAAACATGGTATATACAGAGGATGTAAGGAAATATATTCATAACACCTTGGCAGAGATCAATCACATGAAATTTGAAGAGCTGAGAGACACACTACTGGGAGATACAGGGTATCTACCAGAATATGCAAACATACCAGAAAATAAATTGGATATTGTTGCACATGTGGTTGTGTGGTTGTCATTGATGTCAACACTCAGTATGGTTGTCACTGATGTGGTTGTGTGGTTGTCATTGATATCAACACTATGCTTGGATGCTTATGATGATGATATACTATGTTGATGGTGTGCTAGCAAAGGTTACTGATGTTCATGGTTGGATGTCATGCCTTAATTAATGTCAAGTAAAGTTGTATTGAGCATGTTTGTGGTCAATAGAGATGATTTCATGATGATATATTAAGATGGAAATTAGAAGCTATTCTGAGGTTGAGAAGATGTTGTTGATGACCTATAGCATGTTGTATGATCTTTCTTGATGATCCTAAGGAAGTATGTGTTGCTATAAGAAGGTTCTGATCTCAGGATGTTGGTAAAGGTTGTTGTTGCAGGAAGCTGCCTGGAAGAATGTTTAGTAAAATGCTCCGCATTCCTCTGCATTTCAAGATATAGTCATGGGGATTAGAAGTTAAGTTTAGCATGTTGTAAAGGTGCTAAATCCAAAATTTTAGATCATTTTCTCCTCCGCAGTGAAAGTTATGAGAGACAGGGTTTCAGTCTATGCTCTGGCAGAGTCAAGTGATGACGAAGGTTGATTAGAATGCTCTGCATTCCTCCAAGTAAAGGTTTGCTCGTGTGGTTTTGTGAACATGATCAGAGATGTTCAATGCATGCTACTTTGCAGTATCAGGTAATTTAGAGGTCCGCAAGTTAAATTTTCAAATGACAGTGTACTACAAATGGTTCTAGATGCCTAATTGTTTGCGGGACATATGTTTGAGTACTTGTGCCAGTTGGAGAATGTACAGATCTGTTATATGAGTTTATGTGGACATTCCACATGTCTATATGATTCTCAAGTTTTAAGTACATGTAGATCTTTCATGTTTCTAGTACCGCACAAAGTTTTCAAGTCAGTTTGAGAATAGTTGTTGTTGAGGCTGGTTGAGGAATATTGATGATGTGCACCACAAATTTGTTTCTATGCAGAGTTCAAGTAGTGTTTGGAGATGTTGTGTAGGTCCTGTCGTCTCATCTGGAAGAAGAACAAGTAACGTTTAATCATTCACAAGTACCGCCAAGATTGTAAAGACTGATGTGCTACAAGCTTCATTTTTTCTTGCTTAAGGGAGACCTATTTCAATTGTGTGAAGCGTGCAGATGTTGTTCCTTGAAGGATGATGCTATGAAGAATGTTTAAGACTAGGTTAAGCATGTGTTGGGGTCTGCAAGGTGTGTTTCTCTTCCTGGTGTTGTGTGTAGTTCATGTTAGGACTTGCCCTCTACAAGTTTCATGTTGTGTGATCTCTGGCCGACTTGTAAATTGTAATATTCTTGTTGTATTGGCCGACTTGTAATGTAATCAATGTAATATCATGTATATATTGTAAACCTAGTTGATCTAGGTGAGGTATGATTGCGAAGATTAGAATATGAGTGTGTGAAGAGCAGAATATAAATATGATATACATTATGATGTGCGACCGAAGGAGAAAGAGCATAAGCTATAAGGGCTATCCTAATTCATCTTGAAGACATTTTTGTGACATGAGGGAAGTGAAGAGTGTGCCTAATTGATCCAATCATCAAAATAGGAGCGAAGAGGTAGAATTGCAATCATAAGGTACGATCTTCAAATTCAGTTTTCATGCAAGAGAAGGACTGTCATTCTGTAATCATTTCTAAGTTTACTATTAGTTCAAGGAGTAGTAGCTTCCTTGGGTTGTAGCCCTAAAACAAAGTCTGCAGGGAGTTTTAGCTTCCTTGGGAGTGACCCTAAAACAAATTCAGCAGGGAGTAGTAGCTTCCATGCGTTGTAGCCATAAAACAGAGTCAACATGGAGTAGTAGCTTCCTTGGGTTGTAGCCCTAAAACAAAGTTGTCATTTTTATAGCAATGAGCTTCATATATTGTGAGTTAATCATCACTGTGGTTTTCCCCTTTTGGGGTTTTCCATGTATATCTAGTGTTATGTGTTGATGTACATTATATTGATCTTTCATGTTTATGTTAATGTTGTAATGTTCAAATTTTATTCTACTTCGAAGGATTTGAAGTTTGTTTAGATATTAATTCACCCTCCTCTCAGTATTCGGGTGTGTTCAATAATTGGGATCATAGCCAAGTTACTCAAAAGAAGCTTAACCACTTGAGGAAGGTTCGGGATGGCTCATAATGGATCTCATAAGGCACCTATGTTTGATGGAACAAATTATTCCTTTTGGAAGCTAAGGATGGAAAACTATCTATCTTCTCTAGGGTTTGGTATTTGGCAATTTGTCAAGAAGGGTCACACTACTCCTACTAGTGATCCTACAGATGTAGATGAGATTATGGTGTATGAGAATAATGTCAAGGCAAAGAGTGCTATCATGAGTGGGCTAGATGATTCAAAACTTGTGAAGGTAACGGGTTGTAAATCTGCTCAAGATGTCTCGAATAAACTTAGCAGCATTTATGAAGGAGATAGCAAAGTGAAGCAGGCCAAGGTGAAAATCTTCAAGAGCAAATTTGAGACCCCAAGGATGTCAGAAGAAGAAGACATTGCCAATTATATGCTCTAGGTAGATGAAATAGTTAATGGCATCAAAGGACTTGGTGGAGAAGTGAAAGAGGATGAGATTGTGAAGAAGGTTCTAAGATCTCTCCCTAAATCCTACAATCATAAGGTTTATGCTATTGAGGAAACTCAAGATTTGGATAAATATACAGTAGATCAATTGTTTGGCTCTCTCACAGCCTTTGAAATGAGAGAATTTGACAAAGGTGCTCCAAAGAAGGAAGCAACATTCAAAGCAAGTAAGAAGACAGAAGATGAAGCAACTGATCATGATGATGACCTTGATGAGGTAGAGGCAAAATTTGTAAGAAGATTGAAGGGCACAGGAAAATATAAAGGTAAGTTACCTTTCAAATGTTTCAATTGTGGAAAAATTGGTCATTTTGTTTCTAAATGTCCTTTTAAAGAAAAAAAAGGTAGTAACAAAAGAGAGAAGCCCAAAAGAAGTTTGTATTCCATGGAGAGCAATAGTTCTTCAGAAGATCAGGATCATAATGATTCAAATGATGAAACAATTTTCATGGCCTTGAATGTTGGTGACAAAAAGGATGATATTGGAAAATGTGAAAAATTTTATACCTTGCAAGTTGACCAAGATAATGAAAAATCAATGGTAGTATGGACTACCTTTCATGCAAAAGAAGAAGCCAATGCTTGGTTAATTGACAATGGTTGCTCTAACCACATGATTGGTGACAAGGAGAAGTTTATCAGCCTTAAGAAGTGGAATCGTGGAGCTGTTAAGTTTGGTTGTGATGAGTCAACACAAATCTGTGGAAAGGGTGCTATAACTATTTATGGGAAGAATAGGACTGAGGATGTCCTCTATGTCAAAGGGCTAAAGCACAATCTTCTTAGTGTTAGTTAGATGTGTAGTAAAGGATACAATCTTGCCTTTCATGCCAAAGGTTGTGAAATCAGGAAGGTAGGGTTCGAAAAATTAGTTGCAGAAGGTATCAAGACATATGGAGATATCTATCATCTAAAGGAGGTAAATGGAAGAACCTACTTATTGGCTCAATCCAGTGAGTGTTGGTTGTGGCACAAATGAATGGGACACATCAAATTTGACAATATGGTAAAGATCAACTCTATTCATGTGGTGAGAGATATGCCCAAGATAACCCATCTTGCAAACACATTATGCAAGGAATGTCAAATGGGAAAGCAGACAAAGACAAATTTCAAGAGCAAGGAGTATTCTTCTACAATTCCTCTGGAGTTGATTCACACTGACCTATGTGGTCCTACAAGAACAAAAAGTCAACAAGGTAAAAGGTATTTCATGTTGCTTATTGATGATTATTCTAGAATGACTTGGGTTACTTTCTTAAGAGAAAAATTAGAAGCCTCTAATAAGTTTAAGGTTTTCAAAGCAATAGTTGAGAATGAAATGGATGCTAAGATCAAATATTTAAGATTTGATAGAGGAGGTGAGTTTACTTCAAATGAATTTGAAAAGTTTTGTGAAGATCATGGTATTAGGTGTAATGCCCCTCCATGCAACCCTAGAGATAAGTTCAACTAAAGTAATAAAAAGGTAGATTTTTTTTTTACAAAAATAGAAGTAACTAAAACATAACATAATCTATCAACAACCATTTAAACTAACATCTCTAGGGATTACATAGCTGCATTATTGCAACTTAACAATAATCAACAACATACATGATTTGATCAATCAAATGAATCAAACTAAGATTTTAATTTACAACATCATATGAATATATCAATATTTTTGTTGTTGCAAGTATGGGTCTAACTAGGATTGTCATTGATGTCAACATACTTCTGTTGCATTAATGATAAGGATTGGATGAGCTATATGTTGAGAATACTGAGAAAATTAGTTTCAATCAGGAACAGTGAAGAACAGTGATGACAGCAAGGTAAAAGCTCAAGACAAGTTAAGGATTAGAGGATGCGGATTAAAGGGTTTGTATATATGAGTCTTAAGATGTTCTAGTAGAGATTTCAGAGGTCCGCATGAAGATATGAAGAAGCCGCGATCGCTCAAGTAGAACTGGTTCCGGTAGATGTTCAGAGGTGACAGAGTGTTACAAAAAGGTCCGGTGGGATCCGGAAGTCCATTATCCTATTTTGCGGATAGGAAGGAGTGTTGGGGAAGTCCTTATGATGTGTCATCTTGATTTATTCATGATTTGAAGGTCTGGAAGCATCTATTCCTTTGTGACAGTAAAGGCAGACTGTGTTCTTGAGGCACCAGATGCAGGAGAGAGAGATTTCAGTAAGTAGAGGAAGTGCGGATGTTCCTGGTGATTCAGGCAAGCTTATGGAGGTCCTTGGATCATGTTCAGTTCATGTTGTTGGTCCGCATTAGAGTTGGAGCTCAAAATTGAAGTAATACCTCCGGTGAAGGTGTTCTTCCTCAGGCTGGCCGACCGAATGAGTTATTCTTCTTGTGGATGTTTGCTGACTTCGATGTTTGTTCCTAAGTTGATCTCATGTATAAATAAGGGATTGTGAAGTCATTTCAAAGTGTGACTTGGAAGATGAGTGTGTGGTAGTGAGGAGAAGAGCGAAAGGCAGAGCAGAAGGTTTGGGCTTAAATGGAACTGACTCAAGCATGGTGAAGATGCTAATTACCAATTCAAGTATGTGATACTTATTCTTTTGTAGACAGTGTGTCTCTTGTAGGCAGTGAGCCTCTTGTGAGCAGTGTGCTCGGGCAGTGAGCCCTAATTGGCACATGTGCCATTTTATTCTTTCTATTCTTCTAATAGAGAATACAATCTTGGGTTAGTCACCCCGTGGTTTTTCCCTTAATCGAGTTTTCCACGTCAAAATCTTGGTGTCTCATATGTTGATGTGTTTCTGTTCTTGATCAAATGCATAATGTTTCATGTTTGATTTATTGTTATACTACTAAGTGAATATAAGAGTTTAAAAGAAAGAAAGTTTAAGACAACTGATTCACCCCCCCCTCTCAGTTGTCTGCTCTGAGTCTAACAATTGGTATCAGAGCCAAGTTCCTCTAAAAGGAGCTTAACCGCTTGAGGAGATCCAGGATGTCGTCCTACAAGAAGGATAGTCCAAAGTTTGATGGAACTAACTTTGCTCTTTGGAAAGGTCGCATGAAATATCACTTGCAGTGTATGGGATTTGCATACTGGTCCATGGTTACAAAAGCTTATATACCTCCACAGGGTGGTCTGACAACTCTAAATGAAATCACAGATGTTGAAAATAATTTGCGGACCAAAGAGACTCTTTTAAGCGCATTATCTAACTCAGAACTATGAAGTGTTATTGATCTACCAACTACCTTTAAGATTTGGAATAAACTGGAACTTTTGCATGAAGGAGACCAGTATGTTAAATGTGCAAGGTTACAAAGTCTAAAAGGGAAATTTGAAAAACTGAAGATGAGAGATGATGAAAATATTACCTCTTTTATGCCAAGAGTGAATGAGCTAGTTTGTGGAATTAGAAATGCAAGTGGAATCCTAAGTGAAGGAGAGATTGTTGGCAAAGATCTCAGATCCCTTCCTGCTTCCTATAAAATCAAGGCTTTTGCAATCGAAGAATTTAGAGCTCACACAACAGTCACAAGAGATCAATTGGTTGGTAAGTTGGTTGCTTTTGAAATGGTCGAGTTTGGAGATGATCCTCTAAAGACTGAATCTGCATTCAAAGCCAGTACCTCTGTAAAAGGGAAACAAAGGTTTGATCTGGGAGAAAACTCTTCAAGGAACCTGTTGGTTATTTTTCCCGAATTGACAGAGGGTTTGCCAGTTCCTATGCACAGGCTGATTCGGCCAATAGATACGGGAGGTTGCGTGAGCTGCCTCCCCTTCACTTCTGGTTTTGCCACACCAAGGGGGGTGTCCCTATAACTAAAGATGTAACATTGACTAGCTCAATGATAGGAAGATTTAGCTTGACAGCAACAGATAGAATACTCTCATGTGTGGACCAAGATGTGGATGATACATCATAAGGTTGGCAATATTCTTGAACATATGTGTCTAGTTGTGGATGAGAGTATGCAGGGGTCCTAATCCTACTCCTACAACTAACAGGTGGAAGTTATGGAAAGATGGATATGATGATTTGGATGCAAGACAAGGGGTTTTATACCAATCTGAAGGTTCAACAACTCCAATGAGTAACACAGTTTGTCTTTTATACCAAGACTATGTACTCATCAAATTAATTACATGGCAAGTCAAAACTTCGCCAGATACAATGCATGATCAAATTGGCGCTCAAAATAATAAATGTAGCAGTAGGGGACACAACAGGAAAAAGCAAGAGAAGGGCGAGGAGTAGTTGAGCTCGAGCCCTATGCCGCTGCTGGAAAATTTTTGTCATAAACCTAGTACTTGGCCGTTCAACCATTGGCCCATGCCTGTTTGCAATTCTACCATCAATGCTTCATCTACCCGCGGGATGCAACAATAGATGCATTTGGGGATTTTCCCGCTCAAAAATGGCCGCACTCACCTAGAAAAAACCATCGCTGAAGGTTCAAAACCCGATCGTCGATCCAAAATCCATCACTGTGATAAACAACTCAAAACACCCTGAAAAGTCGCCTACCAGTGAAAACATGCCACGTAGGCACTTCATGCTCCTATTGCTGACTTTTCCTTTCTTCATTATGCCATTTTCGCCCCTCAAAAACCCTTTGTATATGCAAAATACATATACATCTGTTTGATATACAAGGCGGACCTCAAACCTGTTTAGAACAAATTGAAATTCAATTCGGGTCCAGCTTGTATCCTCTTTTCCTGCATATTTTCTTTGTATATCGCATATACTAATGCGATATACAACCTGCGGACCTGAAAATCTATCTATTGCAGCTTGATTTCCTCTTCGGGTCCAAAATGTATATTTCTTCTTCGTATATTGGCTTGTATGTGCAAACATACAAACGAATGCACATACAACTGGTGGGCCCGACCATTTTCTCTCTCCTTTGCACTGTTCACTTTGCATGCCGCAAGCCTTTGTATAATTTTCAATGTACATTCCCTTGTATATCCACGGGCCCCACCACATGCATCTCTGCCTCGCCACTGTAGCAAATGTATATTTGCACCTCCTTGTATGTTTTGCCTTGTATATAACCTGATATACAAAGCGGGAATATTCTCTGGAATCTGTGAAAGATTCCCCCTTTGTATATGCACCTTTTAGAGCCCGATATACAATCAGAAATGCACCTAACTCAATTTTTCAAAGGGTGATAGAGATTTTTGACCCGCCAATGCACATTTTGACCTATATGTATATATAAACACCTTTGTATATACAAAGACACATGCATATGACTGATTTTTTGCATTTTTTAGCACTGCAGAGGTCAAAAGAGATAGAACTTTTTAGATTTTTGGGAAGGGGCCTGCATATTTAAATGCTTAAAACTTGATTGCTTATGCAGGCACCACCAGTGGCTCTGTTTAGGGACGCATGCCTCTTGCAGGCATGGTGAGAACCTCAGATCTCTGGGATGTAGACCAATCCCATATCCATTGGGCACAGAGTCATGAAGTTACACTGACCAGCATCATCAATCACACTTGGTGGCCCAAGGCCACCAAGAAAGGAAACACTTGTATCTTCCTTTGTCAAACACCTTGTTTTCATCTACATACACTGGATCAAGCCAAAAGAAGCTGCCATGATCTGACCACAAACAAACCTTGTCATTTGCATATACAATTATCTCATTGAGCTGGCTCCTCTCAACCTTATGCAAACAACCTTCAACATCAGGCAACATGTGAATGCAATATTTATCAAACAATGCATATTCATATGGCATATAGCACTTGTCATCATCTGTATTAGCATTATGCATTGCAAAATGATCTCCTAGCTGGACTGAAAACTGAAAGCACTCAAAGTCCACCATGTAGCTAGGAGCATCAGGGCTCATCTTATCACAAGCTGACATATCAAAGAAAAAGCTTTTAGATTCATAATTGTGCACATCATGCACACAACCAACAGCAGCACCAAACTGAAAAAGATCAGGCTCTGGCACCTCTCTACAATAACCTTCATGATGTCTGTTGGCCTCTCTTTCATCAGGATGAGAAACAGAATCCAAATCAATAGTAGTGCCTAGAATTTCACCATACTCAAAAAGATCCTCATCATCATATTTGTCAAAAATGGGTGATCCAGGTGTTCAACTTCATCATGGTATGCCACTGGTTCATGGGCAGCAGAACATGCATCTTCATTACCAATGGATTCACCCTGTGGAGGAGTATCAGCCTGTACGACATAAGCAAAACTATAATCAAATGAAGAACAATCATGCTTAACACTAGCACTTGTTTCAATTTTTGATTGCTCTTCATCATCTCCATGTGTCCGAAAAGAAGGCATTGATTCACACATGGAACTACTGCTCTGTCTGCTTATTTCTTCTCTATCCTGAGCGCAATATTCATAATCATCTCCACAAATCCATTCAAACAAATGTTCATTTCTGTCCATAACCTCATCATTATTTTTAGAACCAGACACCTCAACCTTGCAACGGGGGTTATCATTGATCCTTCTACTGGCATGCTCAACTGATGTATTTTCATTCTCATTTTTACCTTCACATGATGCCATAATCACTTGGTCATTTGCAACCTTATAACCCTTATTCATACCAAAACCTATGGATAGGGAATTCTACATGTACTCATTTCTCATTTTTTCTATATTTTCTACAAACTTGTATGCCATCTGCATACTTGTTATCTTGAATTCCCTCAACAATGCACTAGAGCCCTCCTCAAAAGCTTCAAAATATATGCCAACACAGGCTGAAATATCAGGTCTGAAGTTTTCAGGGATTTGTGAAAGGGCTACTACAAATCTATGACTGAAATCAATACAGGGCTCTTTATCTTGTTTTCTAATCTCCATTAATCTTGCAACAAGATCAGCAGGTTCTCTTGCAAATTCTTCTTTGAAATAGTCAGCAAGTTCATCCCAACAGGAAAAGGATCTCTTTGGAAAGCTCAAATACCAATCTCTAGCTTTTGCATCAAAGGATCTAACAAAAAACCTCATCCACATATCCTCATCTCTAAATGAATGTCTTTCCATAAAACTGTAAAATTTTTGGATATGTGCACCCCGATCACACACACTGTGTCCATTAAATCTGGGCATCTGATTGTAAATTTTAGCAGGCATACTTTCAACTTGATAATCAACCCATGACAAATCTAA
This sequence comes from Cunninghamia lanceolata, assembly GCA_027924645.1. Lineage (NCBI taxonomy): Eukaryota > Viridiplantae > Streptophyta > Pinopsida > Cupressales > Cupressaceae > Cunninghamia > Cunninghamia lanceolata. The sequence goes on along the minus strand of BSBN01000497.1, from coordinate 1,083,099 downwards.
TTGGTCATACAAAGGATCAAAAGGGCTGACAAGAGGGTTACCATTCTGACTGGTAGACACAATAGGGTTATTACTATTTAACTGAGCCTGCCGGGCTTCTAAGGATATCAACCTATTCTTTATCTCTTCAATCTTTTTACTCAATACATCATCCCCCTCTTGACTGAGTATGGGTGAATACATACTTGGATTCATATAAACTTCACTCTTAAACATCATATATTTGCCTAAGACCTAAGGCTTCCCCTCGGCATCTAACTTATGAAATAAAACAACAAATATGAATGGGAAGGAGCTAGGTACCTTTTCTCATCCAGATGCTGCAATCTGAATAGAACATTCTTTTATCACAACAACATACATCAACCTTTCATGTGCGCTAAACTATTTTTTATAGAGTCACCACCTCTTCAAAGAGGACACAATTGTCAAATAACTGAAAGCTCATCAAATATGTTTCTGAGTTCATTCCACCAGTGGAGCACCATCATTCACATGAAAGATCCAGATATCAATCCCCAGTAGAGTTGCCAAAATCTGTTGGTTATTTTTCCTGAATTAACAGAGGGTTTGCTAGTTCCTATGCACAGGCTGATTCGGCCAACAGATACGGGAGGTTGCGTGAGCTACCTCCCCTTCACTTCTGGTTCTGCCGCACCAAGGGGGGTGTCCCTATAACTAAAGATGTAACATTGACTAGCTCAATGACAGGAAGATTTAGCTTGACAGTAACAGGTAGAATACTCTCATGTGTGGACCAAGATGTGGATGATACATCACAAGGTTGGCAATATTATTGGACATATGTGTCTGGTTGTGGATGAGAGTATGCAACGGTCCTAATCCTACTCCTACCACTAATAGGTGGAAGTTATGGAAAGATGGATATGATGATTTGGATGCAAGACAAGGGGTTTTGGGTCATAATTACTAACCTAGGAGCAGATTGATGCCTATCTCAGGGCAAGGAGTCAACTAGACGTATGCAACAGATGGTTTACAACTAGCATTCAAGTTTCAAGGGGTTGGATTGATGCTTGCCTTACAAACATCACCCAATAATGGGTATTTAGCTGCCTCTACTTACAGATATCCCTGCTGACAAACAACCTTCTCCATGCTAACCTAAAACAATTTAATCCACTCCTTGAATGGTAGTCAAAGATGAAGCATGTGATATAGAAACTTATACCCTAGAATCTGAGAAACCCTTAGCAGCCAAATTCAAAAGAAGGAAATGCATGCAGCGAAGGAGACAAATAGATAAACACATGCATAAGAGTATTTTTCATCTATATCAACATGAAACTGAACATACATGCAAAATACATTCATGATGCAACTCATAAACTCCAAAATGAGATAAAACAACCTAAGATCATGCCCTATTCTTCATTATTTACACCAAAATGCCCAAGTCTTCAACAACTCCAATGAGTAACACAGTTTGGCTTTTATACCAAGACTGTGTACTCATCAAATTAATTACATGGCAAGTCAAAACTTCACCAAATACATGCATGATCAGATTGGCACTCAAAATAATAAATGCAGCAGCAGGGGACACAATAGGAAGAAGCAAGAGAAGGGTGAGGAGTAGTTGAGCTCGAGCGTTGTGCCACCGCTGGAAAATTTTTGTCATAAACCTAGTACTTGGCTGTTCAACCATCGGCCCATGCCTGTTTGCAATTCTGTCATCAATGCTTCATCTACCAGCAGGATGCAACAACAGATGCATTTGGAGATTTTCCCGCTCAAAAATGGCTGCACTCGCCCAGAAAAAACCATCGCTGAAGGTTCAAAACCTGACCGTCGATCCAAAATCCATCGCTGTGATAAAGGGCTCAAAACACCTTGAAAAGTCGCCTACCAGTGAAAACATGCCATGTAGGCACTTCATGCTCCTATCGCTGACTTTTCCTTTCTTCATTTTGCCATTTTCGCCCCTCAAAAACCCTTTGTATATGCAAAATACATATACATTTGTTTGATATACAAGGCGGACCTCAAACCTATTTAGAACAAATTGAAATTCAATTCGAGTCTAGCTTGTATCCTCTTTTCCTGCATATTTGCTTTGTATATCGCATATACAAACGCGATATACAACCCGCGGACCTGAAAATCTATCTATTGCAGCTTGATTTCCTCTTTGAGTCCAAAATGTATATTTCTTCTTTGTATATTGGCTTGTATGTGCAAACATACAAACGAATGCACGTACAACTAGTGGGCCCGACCATTTTCTCTTTCCTTTGCACTGTTCACTTTGCATGCCGCAAGCCTTTGTATAATTTTCAATGTACATTCCCTTGTATATCCACGAGCCCCACCACATGCATCTCTACCTCGCCACTGTAGCAAATGTATATTTGCACCTCCTTGTATATTTTGCTTTGTATATAACCCGATATACAGAGCGGGAATATTCCTCAGAATCTGCGAAAGATTGCCCCTTTGTATATGCACATTTTAGAGCCCGATATACAATTAGAAATGCACCTAACTCAATTTTTCAAAGGGCGATAGAGATTTTTGACCCGCCAATGCACATTTTGACATGTATGTATATACAAACACCTTTGTATATACAAAGACATGCATATGACTGAGTTTTTGCATTTTTTAGCATTGCAGAGGTCAAAAGAGATAGAACTTTTTGGATTTTTGGGAAGGGGCCTGCATATTTAAATGCTTAAAACCTGATTGCTTATGCAGGCACCACCAGAACCTATCATGGTATGAAAATGCAAGAAAAGACTTGGAAGAAGAAGAAGCTGAAACTGCTCATCTTGAAGCTCTTATTGCAAAAAGACTGCCAAGAGGATCCGGTAAGTATGAGGGAAAATTGCCTTTTAAATGTTTTAATTACAATAAGATTGGTCATTTTGCATCAAAGTGTCCGGAAAGATTTTCTAGGCCAAACAATAATAGACCAAGATTCTAGAAGAATTGTTACTATGCTCATGAAGGAGATGATGAAGGAGTAACAGATGATGAGTCAGAAAAAGGAGACAAATCTGGAAGTGACTGGGTGTTCATTGCCATCAAGGAAGAAGATCCAATGCCCTTTGAATCTATCAATCATAAAATTGAAGAAAAAGCCCTAGCTGCCCAAGTAGAAGAGAAGGATGATTGGGTCATTGACAGTGGTTGCTCTCACCATATGACAGGTGACAAAAACAAGTTCATAGATTTGGAAAGGTATGAAGGAGGAGTGGTAAAGTTTGGTAATAACTCTGTAGGTAGAATCAGAGGTAGAGGAACTATTTCTTTTGATGGAAAGAACAAAACTGGGAATGTATTAAATGTTGAAGGGTTAAAGCACAATCTTCTCAGTGTTGGACAATTGGTGGACAAAGGTTATGATCTTAGATTCAAGAATGGAAAGTGCAAAATCTTTGAAAGTTCTGGAACAGAGATTGCATCCTGTACCCAAACAAAAGGTAACATCTTTCACTTAGCTGGTACTGGTAAAAGTTGCTTATTTGTTCAAGTTGATCAGAGTTGGTTATGGCATAGAAGAATGTGTCATGTGAACTTTGATAATATCATCAAGATTAGCAATACTTAGGCTGTAAGAGATCTTCCAAGAGTGGTTAAACCTACAAATAGTTTGTGCAAAGAATATCAGTTAGGAAAACAAAGCAGAATCTCATTCAAGAGCAAGGAACAATCTTCTACCGGATTATTAGACTTGGTTCACACTGACTTATGTGGTCTGGCAAGAATCAGGAGTGTGCAAGGTGATAGATACTTCATGTTGCTAGTTGATGACTATTCCTGGATGATATGGGTAACCTTTCTAAAAGAGAAATCAGAAGCTCTTAAGAAGTTCAAAATATTCAAAGCTATGGTGGAAAATGAGACTGGATTGAAATTAAAATGTCTGAGGTCTGATAGAGGTGGTGAATTCACATTCGGTGAGTTTATAGATTTCTGTGAGAAACATGGAATAAAGAGACAGTTGTCTGCTCCTAGGACTCCACAGCAGAATGGAGTAGTTGAGAGAAAGAACCGGACCATCCAAGAAGCATCTAGGACCATGATGATGGAAGCAATTGTCCCCCAGATCTATTGGAGAGAAGCTGTCAGCACTGCAGTCTATACTCTCAATCGAGTTCAAATCAGAAACAATACCGGTAAGACTCCTTATGAACTTTGGTTTGGTATTAAACCTACTGTAAGATATTTCAGAGTGTTTGGTAGCAAATGTTACATCAAGAGAGATGAAGATCTAGGCAAGTTTGATGCTAGAAGTGATGAAGGAATATTTTTGGGTTATTCTACTCAAAGTAAAGCATACCGGTGTTATAATAAGAGATTGAGAAATATTATAGAAAGTACTAATGTGAAGGTTGATGAAGGAATTGAAAAACCCTCAAGGTTTTATGAGTATGAAGAAGATGATCAGAATGATGGCCTGATTCAAGGTGGTCAAGACTTTTCTGAAAAACATACTAAAACTGATCCGGTGAGTCAGGAAGAAGAGATAAGATTCAATGAGCCTAATCAAGAGTCAGAAGTGCAAGAAACTCCCAAAGTTCTGAGGTATGTGAGACTAAACCACTCTGAAGATCAGATCATAGGTGACAAAAGCAAAGGTATACAAACAAGAAGAAAAATTGCTCAAGATTCAGATGAGTATTGTCTGATTTCAAAGATTGAACCTATGACAGTAAATGAAGCCTACAATGATAAAAGTTGGACTAAGGCAATGGAGGAAGAACTGATGCAAATTGAGAAAAATCACACTTGGGATCTTGTTCCCAGACCTAGAAACAAGAATGTGATTGGAACCAAATGGGTCTTCCGGAACAAATTGAATGAAGTCGGTGAAGTGATCAGAAATAAGGCCAGATTAGTTTGCAAAGGATACTCTCAAATAGAAGGAGTTGATTTTGAAGAGACTTTTGCTCCGGTGGCAAGAATTGAAGCAGTCAGATTATTTCTTGCATTTGCTACCTTTAAGGATTTCAAAGTCTATCAAATGGATGTCAAGTCTGCCTTCCTGAATGGTGATTTGGAAGAAGAAGTGTACATTGAGCAACCAGATGGATTTTAATTGTTTGACAATGATGATATAGTCTACAAGTTGAAAAAGGCACTGTATGGACTGAAGCAAGCCCCAAGAGCTTGGTATGAAAGACTGGATAAACATCTCTTGAAGATTGGTTTCAACAAAGGTACTGCTGACAGTAATCTATATTTCAAAATTGATCATGAAAACATCTTAGGTGTTGAAGTGTTCGTTGATGATATCATTTTTAGAGGAAAATATAGTTTGTGTAAAACTTTTGCAAACCAAATGAAAAGTGAGTTTGAGATGTCCATGCTTAGTGAAATGAATTTCTTCTTGGGTCTGCAAATCACTCAAACAAAGAAAGGTACCTTCATTTCTTAGACCAAATATGCAAAAGAATTGTTGAAGAAGTTTGGGATGGAAGATTCAAAGCCAATGAACACTCCCATGGCAACCGGATGTAAGCTAAGCAAAAATGAAGACTCTCCTAAGGCTGATCAGACAAAGTATAGATCAATGATTGGAGGACTGTTATATCTCACTCAGACTAGACTAGACGTTATGCAGGCTGTTGGTCTTGTTGCAAGATTCCAGGCTGATCCTAGAGAATCTCATGTCATGGCAATCAAAAGGATTTTTAGATATCTAAAAGGGACAGTTGAGTATGGTTTGTGGTATCCTAGAGATCAGGATTTCTCTCTTCATGCATATACAGATGCAGATTGGGTAGGAGATGTGGATAACCGGAAGAGTACCAGTGGTGGAGCATTCTTTTTGGGGAAGAGATTGGTTTCTTGGCTAAGTAAGAAACAAGAGGCAATATCTCTGTCTACAACTGAAGTAGAATATATTGCAGCAGCAAGTGGTTGCACTCAAGTGCTGTGGATGAAGCAGATGTTAAGAGATATCCAAGTAGAGTATGAGGAGCCTATCACAATTTTCTGTGATAATTCAAGTGCAATAAACATATCTAAGAATCCGGTGTTACATTCAAAGACTAAACATATATCCATAAAGTTTCACTTACTAAGAGAACAAGTGAACAAGAATGAAGTCAGATTGGAGTTTGTGCCATCCAAGGATCAGATTGCAGACATCTTTACAAAGCCTCTACCTAAGGACTCCTTTGAGTATCTAAGGGAGAAGTTAGGGGTTATTGCCCCTCCGATGATGAACTAAGGTGCACAAAGGTGCATCAGTCCGGTGCATATCTCAGTCACATCTTGTGGTCCGGACTGATGATGGGGAGTTACTACTTAGGGGGAGCAGCATATATGATTCTGAAGTAATAAAGTTGCAAGTATGAGCCCTTTGCCATTGATGTCAAAGAGGGAGAGAAGACATGCGAAAAACAAGTGGTTGCTAATCAAAGGGGGAGCAGTAATGGGAGAGAAGAAATGTGAATGGTGGTTGCTGATAGGGGGAGTTGTGACAGTAAAGAAAAAGTTCTTATCTTGATGGTTAAATCAGTTTTTCACATCTTATGTTGCCATCAATGACAAAGGGGGAGATTGTTACAAGTATGGGTCTAACTAAGATTGTCATTGATGTCAACATACTTCTGTTGCATTAATGATAAGGATTGGATGAGCTATATGTTGAGAATATTGAGAAAATTAGTCTCAATCAGGAACAGTGAAGAACAGTGATGACAACAAGGTAAAAGCTCAAGACAGGTTAAGGATCAGAGGATGCAGATTAAAGGGTTTGTATATATGAGTCTTAAGATGTTCTAGTAGAGATTTCAGAGGTTCGCATGAAGATATGAAGAAGCTGTGATCGCTCAAGTAGAACCGGTTTCGGTAGATGTTCAGAGGTGACAGAGTGTTACAGAAAGGTCCGGTGGGATCTGGAAGTGCATTGTCCTGTTCTGTGGATAGGAAGGAGTGTTGGGGAAGTCCTTATGGTTTGTCATCTCGATTTATTCATGATTTGAAGGTCTGGAAGCATCTATTCCTTTGTGACAGTAAAGGCAGACTGTGTTCTTGAGGCACCGGATGCAGGAGAGAGAGATTTCAGTAAGTAGAGGAAGTGCGGATGTTCCTGGTGATTCAGGCAAGCTTGTGGAGGTCCTTGGATCATGTTCAGTTCATGTTGTTGGTCCGCATTAGAGTTGGAGCTCGAAATTGAAGTAATACCTCCGGTGAAGGTGTTCTTCCTTAGGCTGGCCGACCGAATGAATGATTCATCTTGCAGATGTTCTTGTGGATGTTTGCTAACTTAGATGTTTGTTCCTAAGTTGATCTCATATATAAATAAGGGATTGTGAAGTCATTTCAAAGTGTGACTTGGAAGATGAGTGTGTGGTAGCGAGGAGAAGAGCGAAAGGCAGAGCAGAAGGTTTGGGCTTAAATGGAACTGACTCAAGCATGGTGAAGATGCTAATTACCAGTTCAAGTATGTGATACTTATTCTTTTGTAGACAGTGTGTCTCTTGTAGGCAGTGAGCCTCTTGTGAGCAGTGTGCTCGGGCAGTGAGCCCTAATTGGCATGTGCCATTTTATTCTTTCTATTCTTCTAACAGAGAATACAATCTTGGGTTAGTCACCCCTTGGTTTTTCCCTTAACCGGGTTTTCCACGTCAAAATCTTGGTGTCTCATATGTTGATGTGTTTCTGCTCTTGATCAAATGCATAATGTTTCATGTTTGATTTATTGTTATACTGCTAAGTGAATATAAGTGTTTAAAAGAAAGAAAGTTTAAGACAACTGATTCACCCCCCCTCTCAATTGTCTTCCCTGAATCTAACATTTGTAACCAAGATTACAAGTGTAGAAAAGTTTGTCTTACAAGAGGAATTACATAATTTCAATGATACAAAAGCTCTCTTTCTGGATACATCAATTACATAAGGATTTCTTATGATACAAAAGATCTAAATACAAATAGTACAAATGTCTATCTTCAATACAGGTACAAAACTAGAATTAAGAGAGATACATCTTCTTTACACATGAGCCACGATGCTAGAAAACTAATGGAATAAAACACAACCACCCCATCATGTGGAACCCTGAGGTCCACCCCCTATGCTAGGAGATAACAATGAGGTCCCACAAAGACAACCGTCAAAAGATAATAGGCTAACAGATGCAAGGACTACACATGACTCCAATACAACATTGGTCAATATGAACATCACAAGCAACTCAAACAACAATTACACACTGAACAGGCAATTCCAGAGGCACTCACACAACCAAAGGAGGAAAATACAACTAGGGAGTGCTAGACTGCAATAGGGAGGAGTGTCATCACATAGCTTGTCATGGGTTATCCTGGTAGGTCTTCCTAGGCACCGGCCCCCATCCTGAGTTATCCTGGTAGACTCTTCCGACTGCTGGCCCCAATACAAACTCATGTGGAACCAACATACCTTTCATGAGGACAAGGCAGTTGATTTGCCATTCTAGGCTTTTTCATCTCATCTCAAGCCTAAATGATCACTTGAGCCATGAGTGAGGCATACTTTATCTTGATTAATGTGATTAACTACCCAACCCCTTAATTCATTAATTAGGTTATCACTTGATTACCAACTTTCAATGGGTTATCCTCTCTAGCCACTTTGGGCCCCAACCCCACATTGAAAGCCACTCCCCTATCTGCATCTAGAAAACCCTATCCATCAAGCAAGACTTTTACCAACTTAACTACAAGTACTCAATACATTGAAAGGCATTTACCTTCTTGTATAATCAATATAATCAGATGTATAGGTACACTGAGCAAGGCACAACCATCTTGCACATGTAACATTCCAACATGAATAAGAAACCATATTTCAAGAATACATTTCATTCAACTCACAAGATGCACACATAGCCAACCCCCACACAATCACACCCTCCTAGGCCTCTGGAAACCAATTTCTCCAAATAACACAACACATGACACCATTAAAACGCAATGGCCACACATCACAATCACTTTCCAAAGCACATCATAGACCAAGATCCCTCATCAATATTTCAATAACAAAACCACAAATATAACATATGATCTGATGCACTAATGATGGTCTTAAAGAATGTAACATTATTCCAAACATGATCAATCATCTAACAACATAAGGTAACTCTAACCCAACAATGCAGAACAATAATAACTTGAAGGGTTACCAATTATTCTATAACATAAAATTTAGTCAAACAAGATACTACCCTGAAATAAAATATCATAATTTGACCTGTTGGGAAAAATACCTCCTACTTATCAAGATACTACTCGTTATTAGATTAAATCACTTTCTACACTGATGTGGATCTTATTAAAATTCTAGACAACTTTGTGATTTCTATTCAAAATAATTGTATAAGCACAACATAAAGGATCATAAAGTAGATTAAAACCGATCATTCATTTAAATCTTTAGAAAGTATATGAGTTAAATGCTAAACATTTTATATCATATCAAACCTAACCTCCACTTACTCACCCAATTTCATAACTAAGCACAATCTTTAATTTAACCACAAAGTTCCTTAAGGTGAAGAGGAAGCAATATATATATATATATATATATATATATATATATATATATATATATATATATATATATATATATATATATATATATATATATATATATATAAACTAAATGTCATCTTCCACCAAAATATATCAGAGATATCTAGACATATTACAATCATAAATTAAATTTATAGACTAACTCTATGCACACTACTTAAAATATTCTAATTCATACTAAAATTAAAGACTTAACTAAGGTCATCATACACACCCTATAACTAGATTTAAAATAACAATTCAATATTTATAATATAGTAATTTACATCAATTTGACTAAGACAATTATATATTAAGAAGCCTTATTTGTTATCCATATCCTACTCTCTTACAATAGATAAAACTACTAATATTCTTAAATGTACAAGATAAAATCATATTCTTCGTATATTTACAATATAGAATCTTTCTATAAATACAAGATAAATACTTTATATATAATAAGATAATTTCTTTCTTTATTTACAAGGCAAAGTCATATTTACCTATAAATAAACAAGAAAAAATCTTATTTAATAATTCAAAAATGATACATTCTAAAGGAATAAAAAGATTTAGTTTCTAAATAAAAGAGGATTCTAAACAAGTCTATTAAAATTTAGTTTCTAATTTACATATTTGAAAAAAAATCACAAAAGAAGACTAAGAAAATAATGATCTATAAATTTGAATAATAATAATTTAAATTAAAAAAAAAATAATTTAAATCAATATTTTAAATAATAACAATCTGATATTTATATTGTGACAAGGTATATTAAATTAACTAAATAATTAAGTTGTGAACTTTACAAATTTACCAATCTTTTCTAAACACACAACAATTAAATATCATATAATTAAGTAAATATTCTCTAATTATAAACTTGATTACATTCTAATTAAATAATCTACTCAATGGTTTAATCAATATTTAGTTACTACATAATAAATCTATTAACTAACTAAACTTAAAATAAGTTATAACATTCTTATCTAACTACCACTTCAAAATAATACATTTTCCAAGATAAACAGATTGATACACACAAAACATAAAATAAATGATAAATGTAATTTTCATTCTAGATGGGAATTCAACTTAGTATAGAATTATCATAATGATTATATTCAAGCTTATAAATATTCCTATAAAGAAGTTTCTATAACAAAGATTTTGTTACTAATATTGTAATAAAGCAACCACTTCACAAAAACAAAAGCTTACTAATGAAACCACTCTCAAATGAAATTAGAAACTTGCATTTACTAATAGAAAATGATTACAAGAAATTTTATAGATGGATTTACAGAGAGACATTTCAAGAATGAAAAGAAATGATTACAAGAGATTTATAGATGGATTTGCAGGTTTGAGGAAGACAGATATGATTTTAAGGTAAATGATTTAGGCGAGTCTATCCAACTGCGTGCAGATGAAGCTTTTAATTCAGGCGAGCATGCCATAATTTGAATTGGTTAAGCAAACAACTTAGGCGGCATATCAATCGCCAGATATGAGGAGAGCTAAATGGGGAGAGCGAACAACCCAAAAGATGAAATGGTATTAATATATATTAATGTTGAGCGATAGAGTTTTGATGAAAGGCTATGAAATTATTTAACAATTTCAGATGGAAAGGTGTTGTTAATGCTTATAGATTTCCTAATAGCTCAAGAGAAGTGTTCGAAATATAGAGACTCAATAAAAAAAAAAACATTCTTTTAAATATGAACCCTCATGGATAATACAAATGCAGGAGACAGATCACATCTATGGACAAAGGAGATCTATGCAACGTTGGAGAAATTGGCTTGAAAGATGAAGGTAGCAGAGTAATTTCCAGATTCAAGATATTTGCTAAAAGCTGTGGAACTATAAGAAAAAAATATTTCTCTTCCATCATTATCTACAGGGGAAGAGAGGTTAAAGAGGGAAAGAACCACAAAGAAATTATTCACAGAGATCCAATCTATCTCTACACAGAAATTATTTAAACAATTATAATTAAATCAAGATTTTAAAACTCTCCTACAAAAATCAAATGACATACCCGGATCTTCACTTCAAGTTCCCTCTTTTCTTCTCTCTCAATTTCCAACCAAAGCCTTCTGTAAATCCTATTTTATTCATAGTATCTTGTCCTTCCTTGAATTTGTTTTCTTTTCTTCTTCCGCCAGACTTTTTTTTCAAAATTACAGACCAAACCCCCTCAAATATCCCTCATTTCAAAAATAGTCAAATTCAATAAATTCCCACTCCAAGATTTTCTATTATGGGAATCCACTCACACCCCAAAAAATTTAAATATATTAATTTTCCATTATCAGGGAGATTCTCCCAATCCCATAAAAATATGACAACTCACTATATTAATAATAATCTATAAATAACATAAAATAATGACATATATATATACACACACACACACATAGGATTATTCGTTCACTTGATATAATATTAACTATCTATAATTTATTTATTATTATTATTTCTTATTAAAATCATAAATTTAATTATTATTTGAAACAATATTTCAAAATGAACATTACTTATTTAACAACATAGACAAATATTTAATATACTTTAAACCTAATGTTATTTACTTGCAAAATGGATTAATAATCTACTTGATAAAACATTAGATCAACAAAACGACTTAAATATTACATGCTAAAGAGCAACAAGGACTCGATAATCATGCCCATCCGATCAAACTGACAGAATCCACGACTAAGTATTCATCCTCATAGAGGATGTTGACCAACTGGGGGAGACCTCATGTCATCTCCATTCCACAACATCCATTGGTATGAAGGCACGCTCAGACCTGCCAATTCAGGTGGAGTTGATGCCCGGTACCTGCAACTTGCAACAAACAAAAGTGTCAAATACAAACATATATATAATCATCCAAATAGGCACATAGTGACAGGGAATCGCAGCGTAGCAGGGTACTCAACATGAGTAATGCTACATTGTCCCTTCACAAAACACATCACACATATCCACATCAACTAGTTCATTGATAACTAATCAACTAGATAACACAGTCAGATAGTCGCATAAATCACGTAGTAAAACTAATCTACATAATCAATTAACCCATAATTGATCACAACATAATCATAATGTACTAATTATAAAGTATCAACAGTGTCATCATAGTAAACATCAATGAGTATCATAATAGTGAGCCTACCATCAACATGTCTATCATACCCTAAGTATTTCAAGTATTTTACCTTCATCTTCATGCTCCTTAGCCCGACCACCTGCACATCCAAGGTGAGAATGGAGGGGCACTACATTAGGAGACATATGTCTACTCCTAGGACCCCTCAATAGAATGGGGTAGTGGAGAGGAAGAATAGGATTGTGCAAGAGATGGCTAGGGCAATGATGAAAGATGCAGATATGCCTAATATGTATTGGAAGGAAGCAGTTCACATTATTGTCTATCTACTCAACAAAATACAATTAAGGGTTAATAGCACTAAGACCCCTTATGAGCTATGGTATGGAAGACCTCCCAGTATTAGATATTTCAAGATCTTTGGTAGCAAATGCTACATTAGGAGAGATGAAGAAGACCTTGGGAAGTTTGATTCAAGAAGTGATGAAGGGATCTTTCTTGGTTACTCAACCAGAAGCAAGGCCTATAGATGCTACAACAAGAGATTAGGAAAGATGATTGAAAGCACAAATGTCAAGGTAGATGAAGACTTATATCAAATCTCACAAGAACCAAAGGATTGCAGATATGATATACCTCCCTGCATTAAAGAAGAAGAAGAGAAGGAAGAAAAGGAACAAGAATCAGAGCAGATCCCTAAGACTCCAGCAAAGTATGTTCAAAGGAACCATTCAGCAGATCAAATTATTGGGGATAATAATGAAGGTGTGTAGACTAGGAAAAGGCTTGTAAAAACAAATGAGAAAGTGAATTTGTGTTTACTATCAAAGGTAGAGCCCAAAACCTTTGCTGATTCTAGCAAAGATGATGGATGGATGAAAGCATTAGAAGAAGAATTGAATCAGATAGAGAAGAATCAAACATGGGAATTGGTTCCTAGACCAGCCAATAAGAATGTTATAGGAACAAAGTTGGTGTTCCAGAACAAACTGAATGAAGATGGTGAAGTTGTGGGAACAAAGCAAGATTAGTGTGTAAAGGTTATTCACAAGTTGAAGGCATTGATTTTGAGGAGACTTTTGCTCTGGTAGCCAGGATGGAGGCAATCAGGACATTTCTTGCTCTTTCTGCTCACAAGAACTTCAAGGTTTATCAGATGGATGTCAAGTCAACATTTTTGAATGGTGGTCTAGGGGAAGAGGTCTACATTGAGCAACCAGATGGTTTTTAGTTATAAAAAGATCCAGACATGGTGTGCAGACTCAAAAAGGCTTTGTATGGACTCAAGCAAGCTCCTAGAGCTTGGTATGCTAGATTGGATAAGTACTTACTTTAGCAAAGCTTCAAGAAAGCTACCACATATAGTAATATTTATATTAAGGAAGAAGGAGCCATGATTTTGATAGTTTGAGTATATGTTGATGACATTATCTTTGGTAGAGATGATGATATGTGTAAGAGGTTTGCAGATGAGATGCAAAAAGAGTTTGAGATGTATATGATTGGTGAGATGTCTTTCTTCCTTGGGCTTCAAATTGTTCAACTAGATGATGGTATCTTTATTTCTCAAGCTAAGTATTTTAGAGAGATGTTGAAGAAGTTTGGCATGGAAGATTCCAAACTAGTAAGTACCCCTATGGTCACTGGTTGTCACTTGAGCAAGAATGATGAGTCACCAGAGGTTGATCAGACTCTCTATAGATCTATGATTGGAGGATTATTGTACTTGACTGCTTCTAGACCTAATATTATGCATGCAGTATGTGTGGTTGCCAGATATCAAGCTAATCCTGGCAAACTCATGAGAAGGTAGTGAAAAGAATATTCAAATACTTGAAGGCAACTCTAGATTATGGCTTATGGTATCCAAGAGGTAATGAATTTGATCTGAGTGCTTACACTAATGCTGATTGGGCCAATTGTGTTGATGATAGAAGAAGTACAAGTGGTGGGGATTTCTTTTCAGGAAGTAGATTGGTTTCATGGCATAGCAAAAAATAAGATTCAGTATCATTATCAACTCTAGAGGCAGAGTATATTGTGGCAGCATCTTGCTACACACAAGTGTTGTGGATGAAGCAAACTTTGAAGGATATACAGGTACTGTATGATGAGCCTATTCCTATCTTATGTGACAATACTAGTGCTATCAATATTTCCAAAAATCTAGTGATGCATTCTAGAACCAAGCATATATCAATCAAGTATCACTTCTTGAGAGAGAAGGTTGCAAATAAAGAAGTGAAGTTGGAATATGTTCCAACAAAGGATCATATTGCAAATATTTTCACAAAGGCTCTTGCAAAGGGTACTTTTGAGTATCTCAGATAGAAGTTAGGGGTAATTTCCCCTCCTTGCTAGATGCATAGTTGGTGCATCTATCCAGGGGGAGTTCATGCTATATCTTTTTCTTGGACTGATGGTGTCTACCTCTCAGGGGGAGTAGGTAGTGGTTGTTGCTGACAGTGGGAGAAGGTTGAAAAGGAGAGCATATGTCATGAGGTGGAGAAGTTGTTACCCTTTGTCCTTGATGTCAAAGGGGGAGAATGAACAAATGTGTGTTTGCATCAATGCCAAAGGGGGAGATTGTTGCACATGTGGTTGTATGGTTGTCATTGATGTCAACACTTAGTATGGTTGTCATTGATGTGGTTGTGTGGTTGTCATTGATGTCAAAACTATGCTTGGATTCTTATGATGATTATATACTATGTTGATGGTGTGCTAGAAATGGTTGCTGATGTTCATAGTTGGATGTCATTCCTTGATTAATTTCAAGTAAAGTTGTATTGAGCATGTTTGTGGTCAGTAGAGGTGATTTCATGATGATATATTAAGATAGGAATTAGAAGCATTAAGGTGAATGATGATATATTAAGATGGGAATTAGAAGCCATGTTGAGGTTGAGAAGATGTTGATGACCTGTAGCATGTTGTATGATCTTTCTTGATGATCCTCAGAAAGTATGTGTTGCTATAAGAAGGTTTTGATCTCCAGATGTTGGTAAAGGTTGATGTTGCAAGAAGCTACCTAGAAGACTGCTTAGTAAAATGTTTCGCATTCCTCCGCATTTGAATATATGCTCACGTGGTTCAAAAGTTAAGTTCAACATGCTGTAAAGGAGTTAAATCCAAAATTTTAGACCAGTTTCTCCTCCGCAGTGAAATTTACAAGAGACAAAGTTCTGATCTGTGCTCTGGCAGAGTCAAGTGATGATGAAGGTTGATTGGAATGCTCCACATTCCTCTGCAAGTGAAGGTTTTCTCATGCAGTTTTGTGAACATGATCAAAGATGTTCAATGCATGCTACTTTGTAGTATCAAGTGATTTAGACATCCGCAAGTTCAATTTTCAAATGATAGTGTACTACAGATGGTTCTGGATGCCTAATTGTTCTAAGGACATATGTTTGTGTTAGAATAAACAAACAATCTCTAATCCAATTGTTAATCATCAAATCACCAAGATATGATACCAATTGGTGACATACAAGGCTTTGACTACTACAATATAGAAATCTAAAAAATTGTATGCAAATATGAAAATAAGTTTGCTTAATCCTTGAAATACCATGAAACAATTCAACTTCTTTATGATGCTAAAATCAGCCACTCTAACATGCTTGATAAAACCACCTTAGATGAACTTATAACAACAATAACATCACCATATAATAGCAGCAACAAAGAGGCACAAATCAATAACATAAGAATGCAAGATCTCACAACACAACGTAGCAATGGAACAAAAGAATAAACACATAACACAATGTTTATGTGGAGAAACCCTTGCGGGACAAAACTCCACCAAGAAGAGAAGTGATGAGTGCCAAGTAGCACCCATAAAATACATCTTTTTACCTCTCTTTTTCTCCTTTCTGATCCAATCTTTCTTGATGTCTGCACTCGAATAGGCTAGCAAGATTGTTCTAAATAATGATTAATTGAAGATAAATTACTTAAGATCATGATTTCTGATTAAAGGACTAATGTGCATGGAAATGATGGAAATATGCAAAAAAACTTCTCTTTTTGAATCAACAGGTGTAGATGTTCGAGATGGCAATTTTGTGCATCTCCGGAGATAGTCCTAATGATCTTTGGAGACCATACCAGAATACCATGACATCAGAAGTTTTGAAGTAAAGAGGAAAAGCATCTTCAGAGCTGGATTGAAGTTTCGAGCACCTCCGGAGCTGAGCAAGAAGGCCACAATTATATCTCCGGAGCTACAGACATATCTCCAGAGCTACAGACAGAGAAATACATTTTCGGTGCCTCTTTAGAATAGAGCAGATTTCCAGCACTACCATCGGTCAGGCACTTTTAGCAGTAAATCATGATACCCTTCATATTACTCAAATCATCACCTGAGTGATTAAGGGCCATCTTTAGTTAACTGTTAGGAGTTTTTATCTCTTTTTAGTTTTTGCATGAGTTGCTGATGAAACTGATTTAATATCCATATTTTCAGGGCCTCACTGCCCAAATGTATTAAGACTCAAACTTAGATTCAGAGTGGACTTCTGTTCCACTCAATCTGTTTTTATTGCATGGCTTTTTTTGTAGTTAGACAACTAGTATAATAAAGAGATGGATGTCATCTCATAGAAGAACTGGTAGATAAGATAAGTGATATGTCATCACTCATTTTATATATACTTACAGAAGCAACAGAAAAGGGGGACTTTATTTTTACTCTGATTTTCGGTAACCTTAATTTGGATATCAATATTTCTCTTAATGCACAGTGAATGGAATTGGATTGAATTAAGTTGTGATCTTATTCTTTTGTGCTGATTCCTTACTGCAGCCTTCAGGCCTAAGGGTGTGGAGCAAGGGCCCACTCTCACCACCAAGGCAGAAGGCTAGTACCACTATTTTGTTGTTTCAAATTTTGCTTTATAGAATACTTACTGATTTCGATAGGTAGATGCATGTTGTAGATTATAAATTTGCTTTGAGTAATTTACTATTCAATTCTGTTTTCAACATTCTTTGAATTCATTTAGTAAGCCAATAGATCAATCTCTTTAAATTAGTAAAAGTCATTAGAGTTAGCTAGAGAAATTGGTAACTATAGAATCCCTAATTGTAGATAGCCGAGGACACAGCCCTGGATTTTGACATCTGAAATATGATTAAATAATGAGGTACAACGATACTTGTCATTTTTGACACCATTGTCGGGGACTTATTGTGTTAATTAGGGCTAAACAGTTTTAGGTTAGATCTGTATGGTTAGAGCTAGAGATTCAAAAGGAAGATACATAAAGCAGACACCCCATCAACAAACTATAGGAGAAAGTAGTGGGGTGGCACAAGATCTTGTTGAAGAAATAAACCTAGAACCTACCTTGGAAGCTGTACCTCAAATCAATAATCCCTTAGATCCTCCAAATCTTCCACTTGCTGATTATATCCAAGAATTACAACAAAAGTTTCAGGCAAATCCTTTGATAGAACCTAATTTCCTAGATCCTCAAAGAGAAGAACCAATACTAGACATGGAAGATAATAATGATAATCATGAAGAGGAGGAAAATCAGGCTCCAAGAACCTTCTCATAGCCTATTGTTTTGGCTATTGGAGACAATGCTCCTATGAAAAATATCTCACCAGCACACTTGCAAAATTTTTGAGGTCTTTCTTCTGAGGATCCAGATTAGTTTTTGTTTTAATTCAAAGTGGTATGCCAAACTTATGATTATGGATTAGATAACTAAAAACTCAAACTGTTCCCTTCAACACTGAAAGATTATGTGATGATATGGTTTATGGGTTTACCCCAGAACTCTATTCATTCTTGGGATTAGATGGAAACAAAGTTTTTAGGAAAGTACCAAGATTACTGCAGAATCAGTAATAAAAATGAGGAATTGTTTAAAATTAGACAAGGGGAGGAAGAGACCTTAGAGGACTATGTGGATAGGTTTAATTTTGCCTTGAGAAGGTATGGCAACCCAGTAAATCACTCCTTGGCCAGAACCCTATTTGTAAAAGGATTAGATAAAGAATCAAAATAGGCATGGATCTAATGGGAAAAGGAAATATCAACAAAATGGATATACCTGCTATAGAAGAACTCTGCGGGAACTATTTAAGAACCCAAGATGGAGTGAGATCATCCAAAACCTTCAAAGGGAAGAATGAAATAGGATAGTTAATGGAAGAGATCTCAAATATGAAAACAAATATTTTGGTCCAATTAAATACCACATTGGATGGGATTCAGGCAAAAACTAGAACAACTGATCAAAATAGAACAACTGAACCACTCTCCATTTATTTTCTTAGGTGTAGAAACAAGCATCTGTTGAGAGAATGCCCTTTAGACAAATCAAAGATTTGTCAGATCTATGATAGGGAACATCCTACCAGTCAATGTAGTCAACTCCCAGCCTTGAAAAGGTTAAGTAAGAAGAATGCTGTAATAGAAGAAGAATTAAACTATGCGGGACAAAAACAGGCTTGGAATTTCCTTTATAATCAATATCCAAACTAGCCTTCTTATAGGGGTCCTTCTAATTGGGGAAATAATAAATGGAATCCAACTTAGCATGGGCCCTAGAATAATCCTCCTTAGGGACAGCAGGATTGGCCAAATCAACATTGGCAAAACCAAAATTGGCAAAATCAGCACTGGGGAAATCAATAGTGGCCACCACAGTTTGGATCACAAAACATGCAACCTCAATGGGGTCCTCAACAAGGATATAATCAACAATACCAGGGACAACCTAGATGTTTCCAACCTCAACAACAAGCTTTACTAACTGGACCCTCCAACACACAAGGAAAGTCACAAAGTGAACCAGTTAGCCAACCACCCTTACCAGCTTAGCCTATACCAAACCCACGAAATAAACAGGAAGCAACTGTTTACATGATAGAGCAAGAAAACATGGCTGGTATTAACGCTATATATTCAAATAATCTCCAGCTACGTTCTGGGAAAGCATTCTCAAGACCATCCCCTCCAACTATAGTTGAAGTAACCGATGATGAGGAACCTAAAAATTCGTCCACTCAACTTCTAGAGGAGATTACTACCGAAAAAGTACTAAAAGAATCATCCTTGGATAACTCTGGAGTTACTCCTAAAAGACTGACTCTAGAGAACATTCTTGAACACACTTCTGATAAAAGCTCCAGAGATGCTCCGGAGATGGAAAAACTAGCACCATATCCAGAATGGCTTAAACAACATGTTCCCCAGAAAAAGATCTTGCAAAAACAAGTCCAATCCAACTTGGAATTAGAACTTTTACAAGAAATTAGGCAATTGAACATTGAAATTCCTCTCCTTCAAGCAATCAGAGATGTACCAGAACTGAATCAATTCATTAAACAACATTGTGTCTAAACATAGGGCAGGAAGAAAAACTTTCCTTCTACAATCCAGGTGGAAGGGAAAGTAGTAGATCTATTGATGGGAGAAATGCTTCTCCCAAAATATGGAGACCCTGGAAATCCTGTCATAACTATTTTCATCTCAGGGGTAGAAATTTCAAATGTTCTAGTTGATTTAGGAGCAGCAATTAATGTGATGACAGTTCATACAATGGACAAATTAGCTCTATCAGGTATCCAATCCACAACTACAATCTTTCAAGCTGTTCCAAAAGAAGTAATCACTGATATACCAGTTGTGATAGAATCATGGGAATTTCCAGTAGACTTCCTAATATTAGAACTGAGAAACCAGAGAAATGTTTATCCACTGATTTTAGGAAGACCATGGCTAGCTACAACAACATCTATTGATTATCAAACTGGGATATGGTCATTTCTAATGGGATAGATTTGAAGAAAATATCTTTGTATCCTCCAGCTAAACCATCAATACATTATACAGGAAGAGTATGGGTGGATGAACCAGAAAACAATGACAATAGTGCCTCAGTAGCTATGGTAACCATTAAGGAACATTTGGGAGACTTGGAAGAAGAAATCTACTATGATACAACAGAAGACATTACCCACATCCTAATCAATGAGGATGTGATGGAACTTGCCCAAGATTCTAGGAGAGAACTTCTTACTTCTACTCATTGTGCCCTGGCAAATATCATTCCTTGTGGGGAGACCTTTTACAGAGACTTAGCCACGTTCCATATGTTGCTTCCACATTCTTGTCCCCTTAATACCATGACCCCAGTGTATGGATTAACTACATCCATGGATCAAATCACAAAACAGGTCATGATTTTACCAAGGAAAACACTTAATATCAATACTCAGTTAACAACAAATCAAGAAGAAAAACTTATCCAACTTCTGATTTCCCATTCAGTAGCTTTTGCTTGGGAATACCACGATATGAAGGGCATCCCTCCTGAGATCTGTACCCATCATATATACATTGAGGATATTAAACCTATCAGATAACCCTAGAGAAGATTGAATCCTGCTTTAAAAGACATTGTTAAGACTGAAATAGAAAAATTACTGTAAGCAGGGTTTATATATCCAATCTCAGACAGTCAATGGGTCTCACCCCTAGTCATAGTGCCTAAAAAGAATGGGAAATGGAGGGTATGTATTGACTATAGGGAGCTAAAAAAAGCTACAAAAAAGGACTACTTTCCCTTACCATTCATTGACTAGGTACTGGACAACCTTGCTGGGAGAAAGTATTTTTCATTTCTAGATGGATTTAGTGGGTATAACCAAATTCAAGTAGCACCTGAAGTCTAGGACAAAACCACTTTCACCTACTCTTGGGGAACTTTTTCTTACAAAGTTCTTCCATTTGGACTATGTAATGCCCTAGCTACATTTTAGAGGCTTGTTTTAGCCATTTTTGTTGAACTAGCTAATGAATGCATGGAGGTCTATATGGATGACTTTACTGTGTATGGGGATAATTTTGAAGAAGCTCTCACAAACCTTGAAAAAGTACTAAAATGTTGTAAGAAAAATCAATTATCCCTTAGCCATGAAAAGTGCTTCATGCTGGTAGAGGAAGGAATTGTATTGGGATACCACATTTCAACAAATGGGATCAAAGTGGATCAAAACAAGATAGAAGTGATCACACAGTTGCCTTCACCCAAAAATCAGATAGATGTTAGAAGTTTTCTGGGTCATGCAGGCTACTATAGGAGATTCATAGAAAATTTCAGTAGAACAGCTACCCCCTTGTTTACCCTGCTTAACAAAGACACATAATTTCTATAGACAGAAGACTGTCAATCAGCATTTGAAACCTTGAAAGAGAAGCTTACTGTCACACCAGTTTTGAGAGGACCTAATTGGACTTTACCATTCCACATACAAACTGATGCTTCAAATGAGTCCATTGGGGCAGTTTTAGGACAAAAGGAGGAAGGAGAGAGTATGCATGCCATTTATTACATAAGCAAAAACCTTACCTCTGCAAAAAAATTTACACCACAACTGAAAAAGAATTCTTGGCAGTCATCTATGCTATAAACAAATTCAGGCATTATATCACTAGATATAAAATATTTGTACACACTAATCATGTAGCCATCAAGTACCTAATGAATAAGCCAGTAGTAGGTGCAAGGATCATTAGGTGGTTATTGCTATTGCAGGAATTTGATATTATCATAGTTGATAATCCACGCAAGTTTAATTTGGCTGCTAATTTTTTGTCAAGATTGCATATAGGAGGAGAAAACCAACCAATGGAGGACAGGGTCCCAGATGAACATCTTTTTTCTATCTCCTCTACTGTACCTTGGTTCACTGACATAGCTAATCTTTTAGCTACAGGCTTGTATCCATCCCATTTTACCTCAAAAAACATTTAGTTAAGGAAAGCTTATCTTACAAATGGTTAAATGGATTGTTGTTTAAATGTGATCCTAATTTCATTTTACGCAGGTGTTTGAAAACTGATGAAATTTTTTTATGTATTAAGAGCATGTCATGATGAACCATCTGGTGGGCATTATTCTTCCCACAGAACTATCCACAAGATCTTAGGAGCTGGTTACTACTGGCCCTCTCTTCATAAGGATACTAAGAAGTATGTACAGTAGTGTGACCAGTGCCAAAGGATGGGACAACCAACCTTCAACCAGGAGATGTTACTACATCCTCAAGTAATGATGGAACTGTTTGAACAGTGGGGTCTAGACTTTGTGGGACTAATTTCTCCACCATCATCAGGCAAGGAGTATATTCTAGTATGCATAGACTATGTGACTAAATGGGCTGAGGTTCAAGCATTGCAATTTGCACGAGAAGAAAAAGTTGTTGATTTCCTTTATAATAAGATTTTCTTGAGGTTTGGAGCCCCAAGATCCATAGTTTTAGATAGAGGACCTCAGTTTACTTCACAGGTAATCAGAGCATTCACAAATTTATATCAGGTCAAGCACAAAAAATCTTCACTTTACCATCCTCAAGCCAATGGGCAGGTAGAGGTAACTAATAGGGAACTTGAAAATATTCTGACAAGGACAGTAGCAATGAACAAAAAAGATTGGGCTAACAGATTACCTGAAGCAGTTTGGGCTTACAATACCACTTGGAAGTCCACAACAAAGTTCTCACCATATGAATTAGTTTATGGGAAAAAGCCTATTCTGTCTATAGAATTTGAACTCCAGACACTTAAAAATGCATTGGATATTGGTCTACCATTGTCCATAGCCCAACAGAACAGAATTCTTCAGCTTAATGAGTTGGATGAAATCTGGATAGAGGCCATTCAACAAACAGAAATGGTTCAATATCAAAGGAAGCAATGGTATGACCAACACATCAAGAGGACATTTCAACAAGGTGATTAGGTTCTTCTTTATGACTCTAAATTTAAGGAGTTCAAAGGGAAATTACAAACTCATTAGATGGGTCCTTACCAGATAAAGGAAGTTTTTGAAAATGGAACAGTACTGTTGGAACCTATTGATGGAAGCATAGACACATTCTTAGTGAATGGCCACCGAATTAGACTTTATAAAAGGCCATCCACTAAAGAAGATTTCCTCAATGATCTGTGCTTTGATACAGAGGATACCTCCTCTATCACAGTTTTGGACTAGTTGAAAAAAAAAAGAAGAAAAAAATAGAGGAAGATGGAAAACCAGTAAATGGCTATCTTTCTCGACCAAGGGAATTGAAAACTAGCAAATGGCATTTCCCTTCTTCATGCTAGTTGAGAATAATCAAGCTACGGGGGTGATCAGGTGCCGGGAGTTACTCAAACACACCTCCGGTGCTTCACAGTTTAGGAGCACCTCTGGCGCTTAGCAAACTAGGAGCATCTATGGCGCTCCACCAATAAAGGATTATTTACAACCATAATAAGTGGGAGGGGACCCACCTCTCCAAGCAATAAAGTAGAAACGTCATTTGATGAGGTCATCATGACTCATCCTCTACTTTATGGCAGAAATAAAATCAAATCAACACGCATCTCGTGAGAAATCATTACTCTCATTTGCATGGGTACTTCAAAGACTACACTGACGTCACCAAGATACATGGATTCTCCAACTACTCAGTGGGAATGATTGCAAGTTGCGTGACAATGAAGGTGATTGACGTCATCTCAAGCCACAAAAAGATGCTCAGGTGCCACATCGCGTCTAGTCTCATCAATTCCGCAACATCTCAACCAAGTACATCGCGCCTCATCATTAAAAATGGTTCAGGTAATTTTATCTTAATTAAGAATTAAATAGCAACTGTCTTATCATTCTATTTTTGGATGTCGTCATTATGACACGTCCTCCTGCCATCATTTTCCTTTCCAAATTCATGCATGCCGCCATCTTTTCTATACTGTCACCTTGCCTACTGAGTGTCCCATCACTTTGCTTCATTTATAACCACATAAGAACTCTAACTGATTTTCAGTTCTTTCTCCATAAGCCTAAGCCATTAAGCAAATTGACATAACAATCCTCATTTAAACTGTAACATACTCTGAAGAACAAAGTCAGCTGAAACAGTTCTCCGGAGCCTACGGAGTGAGGAAGGATTGTACGCATAGAGGATAGGAAAAGAATTTAGAAATGGGGGTTAAGAAGAAACCAAAACTAGAGAATGCTACAGGCCTTTTGCAGGATGAAGCTACAGTAGACATTCTAAGGAATGCAGGATGGTTGGAATTTCTAGAAAATTTTGAGGGGTTTAAAGAAGATATTGTTGATGAGTTCCTAAGAAACTTGAGGGACAATCAGACAGCTGTAAGGGGAGTCCAAATCAATCTCTTTGCAACCACTATCTGTCATATTTCTGGGTTGCCTGAACAAGGTGAGAGGTTCTATCATCTGAAAACCTTATATGCTGATTTGATTAGGAATTTCTCTATTGAAGGTGAACCTGCAATACAATTGCATTTAAATAAAAATGAGGTTAAAGTCCTCACTTCCAAACCCTTGGCAATTTGTAGTTATATGGATGATGAAATATTTCACATGTGATGGTCAATTTTCCTAATTTTAGGACCAATAATGAAAATGTTGATTTTTCTGAGGCATGGGAATGGACACCCTGAAT
Source organism: Cunninghamia lanceolata (assembly GCA_027924645.1). Taxonomy (NCBI): domain Eukaryota; kingdom Viridiplantae; phylum Streptophyta; class Pinopsida; order Cupressales; family Cupressaceae; genus Cunninghamia; species Cunninghamia lanceolata. The sequence continues at coordinate 1,057,946 of BSBN01000497.1, read as the reverse complement.
TCAACATAAACATTCCCAACTTCCTATACTCTGCCATTAGGGCAACTGTAGAAAAATATCAGCAAAACAAGGGTCCTATGAAACATCATGGCCTCATTTTTCTGATATTTAAACACCACTTTCTGTCTCAAGCTAATGGGGAAGAATTATCGCAAACATTTCTTGAACAAAATCCCCAAGACAGAGAGCCAGTGAGGGCACAAGCAAAGGGTGAGGGTTCCTCTACCCAGCAAGAAGAAGAGACAGAACCTTCAACCTCCTCTATAGTTGTTCAAAAAGGAAAGAAGTCCTCATTAGAGGCAACTTCATCTGCAACCACTATTTCTGATAAGAAGAAGAAAGGAAAAGAAATTAAGGAGCTTGCTCTTGAGAAAACTCTATACATGACTCGCTCAGCCAGGAGGAAGATGACTCTGGCTAAGGAATCTTTCCCTAAGGAACTAGCAGAGGAAAGGTCAGGGTAGAAAGCAAAGAAAACCCCAAAGAAAGATTACTCTAGAATACACTATTGGGCTGAAGAAGCATCCCATGATTCTGATGAGATCCCTCTAGTGAGAAAGAAAAGACTGAAAGAAGTTTCCCCAAAACCCTCTATCCATTTGGGTTCAAGTCCAAAACAATCTCCTGCGTCGGAGACAGAATACAAGCAAACTTTAACTATCTCCTCAGATTCTAAGGATGAGACACCTGCTCTGGAGGCACCTGCCCCACCTATGCTACATAGAAGCAAAAGAAAAAGGCAACTCTCCCAAACTAAGAAAGATACTACTCTCCTAGCTGAAGTGCTTTGGGGTTTCAGAACTTTTGAGGAGAAAGCTAGGCCTTCATCAGTGCCAGCACAAACAGAGAAAACCCAAGAAGAACCTCAGGACAAGGAGGCTACAGGGAAAGATGAAACAGAGCAATTGGGTGCAGTTGACAGTACAAGACAGATGGCTATGGAAGATCCTGATGTGTAGCAAACAGAAGAAGAAACAGGAACTTTCTCTCACCCCTCTAATCAAGAGGATATTGAGATTTCAAAAGAGCAGCAACTGTTGGAAGTAATTGATAATCTAAAAAGATTACTTTGGGGGAAAAATTAGATTATCACTAACCTCAAGAAGGTCAGAATGGAAATAGAGATGGAGCAAAAACAAGTAATTGAAAAATTGCAAATAGAGCTCCAGAGTAAAGACCAAATAATTTAAGAGAGGGAAGCAGAACTAGAAGCCCAGAAGACAGAGATAGCTAAAATCATGAAGGAAAAGGAGATAGAGGCAGTACAAAGTATCTCTAATCTTAGCAAGGCTAGAGACAAATGGTCTCATAGTAATTGCAACATTAATTGAGAAAGTACAGAGCCAAGATAAACAATTGACTTGGGCCAACAACAAAATAGATGATTAAGAGGAGTATATTCAAGAGTTGGCTAGCCCAAGGGCAACCAGTGTACAGGAGGTACAAACAAATCCATATGTGGGTCCAATCCCCATTGATATTCCTAAGGCCCTGTTTCATTGGGAAAGGAGATGTAGAGAATATGAGGCTTCTAAGCCTATGCTGTAACTCTAGAGGGCAGTTACTACCATGATAAAAAGAGTGGAAACTCTAGAGAAAAGAGTCATTCAGATAGCCTCCATTTCTTCTGAGATTTTATCTTGTAGACCTCCACGTGCCAGTTATGCTGTTTTTACAAGAAAGGGTCCTGTAAAGAAAGTTGTCTTCAATTCTGTTTGATCTGCTTGAGAACACAGAAACAACAGAGGGGTTCATGGAAGCCTATACAAAGAGCTTTGATGAAGACAATAATTTTCTGTGTGAATTATATCTGCATGGATTCTGTGTTGATGATATGAACTTCATTCTTAATTATTTTGTAGGAGATTGCCAGCTCAAAGCATTCATGTCAATGATGAGGAATCATCAGATTTGGAATGAGCGAATGGAGGCTCACCTTAAGAAGGATACAGAAACAAATCTTTTCATTAGAAAGGAGTGTCCAAACCCTCATGCTTTTGAGGTCCAATTTAGGGCCTATGCCTATCACCCTGAAAGTCAGAACAAAATTTTACCATTATACCTGAAAAATTTGCAAGAGTGTTCCATTGATTTTGGTCTTTTTATGAGCAGCTCAGCTAATCCAGTGCTGGCAATAGCAAAGAAAAGGTGGAATATTCTGACCTTAGAGTAGAAAATGAGAGAAGTGGTAACCCTTGCAAACTTAAGGTTATTTATGAGGAAGGCAAGGTTAATATCCAAAATGATGGATAAGCATAAATAGGAGTGGATAGGTGGGTGTTTCAGGCCCCCTCTCATAATTGAACCACTCCCTGTCTGGGCTGAGAAGATGGAAGATGAGAAATTGCAAGAGTGGTCGAAGCAGGTTGATTAGTATAGAGGAAATAGTAATACCAACCTCACCACTTGGTCTACCTATGGATAAGACTACAACTTGGCTGACAGGCTACTCCACCAAAATAAATCCAGATTGTGAGAAGCAGGAGGACTTGCTAAACCTTAGGTATGGGGGGATGATGAGTGCCAAGTAGCACCCATAAAATACATCATTTTACCTCTCTTTTTATCCTTTCTGATCCTATCTTTCTTGATGTTTGCACCCGAATAGGCTAGCAAGATTGTTCTAAATAATGATTAATTGAAGATAAATTAATTAAGATCATGATTTTTGATTAAAGGACTAATGTGAATGGAATTGATGGAAATATGCAAAAAAACTTCTCTTTTTGAATCAACAAGTGTAGATGTTCGAGATGGCAATTTTGTGCATCTCTAGAGATAGTCCTAATGATCTGCAGAGACCATACCAAAATACCACGACATCAAAAGTTTTGAAGTAAAGAGGAAGAGCATCTCTGGAGCTGGACTGAAGTCTGGAGCATCTCTGGAGCTGAGCAAGAAGGCCGCAATTATATCTCCAGAGATACAGACATATCTTCAAAGCTACAGATAGAGACATACATTTTCGGTGCCTCTTTAGAACAGAGCAGATTTCCAACACTGCTATCGGTCAGGCACTTGCAGCGATGAATCGTGATACCCCTCATATCACTCAAATCATCACCTGAGTGATTAAGGGCCATCTTTAGTTAACTGCTGGGAGTTTTTATCTCTTTTTAGCTTTTGCATGAGTTACTGATGAAACTAATTTAATATCCATATTTTCAGGGCCTCGCTGCCCAAATGTATTAAGACTCAAACTTAGATTCAGAGTGGACTTCTATTCCACTCAATCTATTTTTATTGCATGGTTATTTTCTGTAGTTAGACAGCTAGTATAATAAAGAGATGGATGTCATCTCATATAAGAACTGGTAGATAAGATAAGTGATATGTCATCACTCATTTTATATATACTTACAAAAGCAGCAGAAAAGGGGGACTTTATTTTTACTCTAATTTTCAGTAATCTCAATTTGGATATCAATATTTCTCTAAATGCAAAGCAAATGGAATTGGACTGAATTAAGTTGTGATCTTATTCTTTTGTGCTAATTCCTTACTGCAACCTTCAGCCCTAAGGGTGTGGAGCAAGGGCCCACTCTCACCACCAAGGCAGAAGGCTAGTACCACTATTTTGTTGTTTCAGATTTTACTTTATAGAATACTTGTTGATTTCTATAGGTAGATGCATGTTGTAGATTATAAATTTGCTTTGAGTAATTCACTGTTCAATTATGTTTTCAGCATTCTTTGAATTCATTTAGTAAACCAATAGATCAATCTCTTTAAATTAGTAAAGTCATTAGAGTTAGCTAGAGAAACTGGTAACTGTAGAATCCCTAATTACAGATAGCCGAGGACACAGCCCTGGATTTTGACATCTGAAATATGATTAAATGATGAGGTACAATGATACTTGTCAAGAGGCCCAAGTTGTATTATCTTCAAAACATAATTACAATACATCCCCTTCCAATCTCCTCTTCATTCTTCAATCCAGCAGCACTTGTGAACAGAAAATCTCTCTCAACCTGTTACCTGTAAGCAAGTTTTCCTCTCACTATTACTCCACCAAACTTCACTCTCAAGTCTTATATTTATACAAAATGAGTACCCACCAAAGCAATTCACGGGAGATGGACAAAATCCATTATTTTCTATCTTGGGATACTCCAAAATCATCTTCTTACAGATTCTCTTACACCTGTCATAGGCATCTTCCCAATATAGGCGCCTAGAACCAAAAATAGGAACTTACAAGACAATAATTATTGTCATACGTTGTCATAGAATCTCTTACACCTTATGACAATTGTAAGTTGTCATAGATGCTCTTACAAACTTATGACATTCATCATAACAGCCCAAAAATGCATTTCCCTAAGATAGGCACCAAGATTCTCCACCTCATCTCATTTACTATTTACCGAGATTCCTTGAGTAGTAAAAGTAACTCTGTAACAAACTGCTGGTGAAACTTGTACATCCCTTATAGGTAATTATAAATTACAAATAATAAATGGAATAAATACAATATTGGGATTTACAAGGTTAATGGCACCTTATCCCAACATTCTCCCACTTGACATTATACATTGTAAATTAACCCATAGGAAAACAACAAAGGAATAAACATCCCTTAGCCAACCATGTATCCTTGATTCTTCAACATGCTTTTGTGCTCCAACAAGATACTTGCAATAGCAACATGATAACCACCATCTCAAGCAAGAAATCCTCACATCACGTCACCCATGATAGGAAAAGGAACATGCCAAGGTGAAACATATCAACTATCACTAAAACCTACACCAATCTATACATGAACACAAGCGTCAAATCCAAATGATAAAAAATGACTTTGAGTGACTGCCACACTCATACCAAATTGAAATAGCAACCACAACAAGTTGCTAGCTCATCCAAACTATCCATACCTCAAACTAGGGTAAGAAAACTATCATAGGTAGAACTTCATGCTATCAACATAACAACCCAAAATCTGCAAACAAGTCCCTGTATATCCACCATCCTGCAAAAGAAGGCTCCAAGGTAACAACACAAATAGACATGCAATAAAAAACCTCTGAAGTAACTCACTGCAATAAAGTGTAACCAATCCAAGAGAGGTGCACCCCTCATACAGAACACATATACCTTTTGGAACTCCCATTGCACAGGTAATGTCAAATATGAAATCAAGATCATAGCATTAACAAGTCCTCCTATAGCACTTCACATAGAGGATGTGGCTAACTCCTCTATCATAGTATCAAAGAAGCATACAATGATATGCAAAATATGTCTCTCATTTCCAATCTGAATAACTCTCCCAAGTCCTCCAAACCAATGAAGAAAGAGATCAAGGAGCTACCAAATTGTTGCCAAAAAACAATGAAGTTCAAACAACACATGACGCCATTCATAACCTCAACTCCATAAACACAAGAACCTTCAAAGAAGACAATATACCTAGAAAGAGAGAACCTTCAAATCAAACTATGTCCTTATACCATACTAACATGTGCCAAACTGTGTAAAGTAAGATCTCCTTCAACACTCCCAAAACTGAAAGGATATCAACATCTAACCATTCAAATTATAATGAAACATGGCAGAAATAGATGTAAACCTCTTACAAAAATTAGATCAAACTAGCTGAACATTCCCACAACATAAGGGAATATACCCAATGCCACTAACCATCTCCTACCGAATCCTCAAAACTAGCCCAAGTTCAAGATTACAAGGAGAACAATGGAAATACATAAAATCATGCATCTACTTCTCAACAAGCCCTCAGAAATCAACTTTTAATGCACAAGAGAAGACAAGATACATATAAAGAATGCATCTAATAATCAGGTAGGCAACACCTCTTAGATCATTTACTTGCTAAGTAGACCAAGAGTGGGATACAAGATTGTCCCGTGCATACAAACCAAGCAATATAAGCTTTCAATAAAGACAACCTTCTCATCAGGTCTATGATGGACTCGCATCCATTTCCAGGTGTAGGCTCCTCAATCTTTACTATTGAAAAACTTCCATAACAAGTAACCATTCCAACACATATCTCTAAGTATAAGAGATTTCTAGCCTAACCCAAGTCTCTCTAGTATCCATGAGCACCCACCAATCAATCCATGCCAACTTCAAATGCAACCTACAAAATCATGAAGCTCTAAGCAAATGATTAATACTCAAAACCAAAGAGAACTACATCTTCTCCACAGGAAGAACAATAACACCTTGAACAAAGACTCAAAGGGTCCTCCCTGAAACAAGATGTTAAAACCTCTTCAAAACACATGAAGATAACCATATCTTGCTCGATCTCCCACTGAACCATGATACCAAGCTATACATGGCAACAAGATAAACATCAAACCATCACTGTCAAAAGCTCCCACTGAAACATGTAACAAAGCTATCCATGACATCATGATAACCATCTCCTAAATGAAGATCATCCATGGCCTCAACACAATCAAAGAAAACCACTGTAACGACAACAACTCCCAAAAGGTCAATTAAACCATAATCTCCAAACTAAGAAGATAGAACACATTATGTAACTGCACAAAACTCCCACTAAAAGTGATACTGAGTTGTATACATGCTATTATGACCTACATCATTACCAAAACTCCACTAAAAGTGAGCAGAGCTTCTCATGCACCGTAACTTACTACTATAGATTCTAATGAACAAATATATCAGGTACTCTAAACTATCCTTCTGTCTCACTGCAATAAACATACCAATGTAAACAAGGTGACAAACAAGAGGCCAACCAAATAGAATCCTCATCAGATAATTTACAAGATCTTCACTCATGCAACATCTCAAAGGAGAAAAAACATGGTCAGTGCTCCAATCTCAAATAACTGAAAAAATAGATTCAGCACCACATCAGTAACATGCAGAACAAAGATAACTAGGAATAACATGTAGATTTCCAAGACACAAACACCAGGATCAACGGTAGACTTGATTTGCCAAACAAATCCACATAAGAGTAACCATAGACCATAAGAACCCATCAAGCAGCCCTGCAAATATGTAACTGTTTCCATTCAGAATGCTCTAAGAGTTTGAACACAATCTTTCCATAGATATACAAACCACAGATTTTTGTTAACATGTAAAACCTGCAAAACCATCTCTCTGTAAATCTGAAATCACTTAAACATCCAAATATTCACACTATACATGCCATCTAAAATAGTGAAATATCACAGATCTATGATTCCTCATCTTTTTGAAACATGAAAACTGTAAAACCTACATATCCAAAATAACATGAATATGAACAAGGAGGAACCAAGTTGTTTAGGAGTTTCCATATCACTAAAATATCAACTCCACAACCCACATGCATCCGGTGATAAATCATCCAATGCTTTCATGTAACCAAGGGCTAAACCCATGAACCCAACATAAGCATTCCATACTATAGTCCAAAAAACAAATGTTCTTCCATGTAACTAGGGCACCAAAATCAACCACCCAACATGAACACACATTCACTTCACATGTCCACAAGGTAAAGAAACATGACCACCAAACAAGAGGATACTCACATATTGCCAAACCAGAGCTCCAGATCACTACCACAAGATCAACTCCATGAACATCCATAACCCCGAGCCTCAAGAGCCCACCGTAGATCTCATTGACAATATCTATCCGAGAGTTAGATACCATGGCTTCCAATCTCATAGATCTACAAAACAATGCCAACATACAGAACATTTACTGCAGCCCAAAAAACCTCCAATTCTACAATTCCTTCCAACAAATTCACAAGCTTTACAAGCTAAAATTAAAAAATGGAGGAATACCCAAAACCAAAGTACCATGAATCCATCACATGCAAGCACATGCAAGCAACATGCAAGCCCATGCAAGTACATGCAACTCACATGCAACTCACATGCATGTACATGCAAGAACATGCAAACACATACGAGCACATGTAAGCCATGGAACAACCTTTAGCTCTGATATCAATTGTTGGAATAAATGAACAATCTCTAATCCAATTGTTAATCATCAAATTACCAAGATATGATATCAATTGGTGAGATACAAGGCTTTGACTACTACAATATAGAAATCTGAAAAATTGTATGCAAATCTGAAAATAAGTTTGCTTAATCCTTGAAATACCATGAAACAATTCAACTTCTTTATGATGCTAAAATCAACCACTGTAACATGGTTGATAAAACCACCTTAGATGAACTTATAACAGCAATAACATCACCATAAGATAGCAGCAACAAAGGGGCACAAATCAGTAACATCAGAATGCAAGATCTCACAACACAAGGTAGCAATGGAACAAAAGAATAAACACATAACACAATGTTTACGTAGAGAAACCCTCGTAGGACAAAACTCCACCAAGAAGAGAGGCCCAAGTTGTATTATATTCAAAACATGATTACAATACATCCACTTCCAATCTCCTCTTCATTCTTCAATCTAGCAGCACCTGTGAACAAAAAATCTCTCACTCAACCTATTACCTGCAAGCAAGTTTTCCTCTCACTATTACTCCACCAAACTTCACTCTCAAGTCTCATATTTATATAAAATGAGTACCCACCAAATAAATTTGTGGGATATGGACAAAATCCATTTTTTTCTATCTTGGGATACTCCAAAATCATCTTCTTACAGATTCTCTTACACCTATCATAGGCACCTTCCCAATATAGGCGCCTAGAACAAAAAATAGGAACTTACAAGACAATAATTATTGTCATATGTTGTCATAGAATCTCTTACACCTTATGACAATTGTAAGTTGTCATAGATGCTCTTGTTGGTGTAATTAAAATATTTAATTACACTTTAATAAGTTTACTTAGGGCTTATTTTTAGTCTTAGGTTAATATTAAGTCATATTAGGGTTTTATTTAACTTGCAAATATAAAAGCAAGTTGTCACATGTAATTCATATTCTTTTTCATTAATTGCATCCATTTTATTGTGCAAATACTCTCTTATGCTTTTTTTCTATGTAGAAGGTTAATCTTTGGCTTGTAGAAGATTCTGGTGTTTCAGGTTTATCATAAACTTCAACATGGTATCAGAGCGGATTTGCAAGCCCCTTCTCAAATTTGGAGAAAATTTTTAGCAAGAGCCTAGCCCTTACAAATTTATGACATGTGTCATAACAACCTAAAAATACATTTCCCTAAGATAGGCACCAAGATTCTCCACCTCATCTCATTTACTATTTATCGATATTCCTTGAGCAATAAAAGTAACTCTGTAACAAACTGCTGGTGAAACTTGTACGTCCCTTATAGGTAATTACAAATTACAAATAATAAATGGAATAAATACAATATTGGGATTTACAAGGTTAATGGCACCTTATTCGAACAGTTTGAGTACTTGCGCCAGTTAGAGAATGTACATATCAATTATATGAGTTTATGTGGACATTCCACATGTCTCTATGGTTCTCAAGTTTGAAGCACATGTAGATCTTTCATGTTTCCAGTACCGCACAAAGTTTTCAAGTCAGTTTGTGAAGAGTTGGTGTTGTTGAGGCCGACTAAGGAATATTGATGATGCGTGCCACAAAGTTGTTGCTGTGCAGAATTCAAGGAGTGTTTGGAGATGTTGTGTAGGTCTTGCCGATTCATCTAGAAGAATAACAAATAATGTTTAATCATTCATGAGTACCACCAAGATTGTAAAGACTGATGTGCTACAAGCTTCATGTTTTCTTGCTTAAGGGAGACCTAATTCAATTGTGTGAAGAGTGTGGATGTTGTTCCTTGAAGGATGATGCTGTGAAGAATGCTAAGGACTGGGTTAATCATGTGTTATGGTCCACAAGGTGTGTTTCTCTTCCTGGTGTTGTGTCTAGTTCATGTTAGGACTTGCCTTCTACAAGTTTCATGTTGTGTGATCTCTAGCCGACTTGTAAATTATAATATTCTTGTTGTATTGGTTGACTTGTAATGTAATCAATGTAATAGCATGTATATATTGTAAACCTAGTTGATCTAGGTGAGGTATGATTGTGAAGATGAGAATATGAGTGTGTGAAGAGCAGAATATAAATATTACGTGTATTATGATGTGCGACTGAAGGAGAAAGAGCAGAAGCAATAAGGGTTGTCCTGATTCATCTTGAAGACATTTTTGTGACAGGAGGGAAGTGAAGAGTGTGCCTAATTGATCTAATCATCAAAGGAGTGAAGAGGCAGAATTGCAATCATCAAAGGTGTGAGCTTCAATGTCAGTTTTTAGGTAGTAGAAGGACTGTCATACTGTAATCACTTCTAAGTTTACTCTTAGTTTAGGAAGTAGTAGCTTCCTTATTTTGTAGCCCTAAAACAATGTTTTAATTTTTTATAGCAGTGAGTTTCATATATTGTGAGTTAATCCTCACCATGGTTTTTCCCCTTTTGGGGTTTTCCACGTATATATTGTGTTATGTGTTGATGTGCATTGTGTTGATTTTTTATGTTTATGTTAATGCTGTAATGTTCAAATTTTAATCTGCTCTGGAGGATTTGAAGTTTGTTTGGATACTGATTCACCCCCCTCTTAGTATCTGGGTGTGTTCAACAGATATATGGAAAGACTTTCCTGACTTCACAAATGCCCACAAATGGATAAAGATCATCGTAAGCAGAATACATGATGAGTTCATATATATGTACAAATGATATAGAATAACAAAGGAGGCTATTAGGGAATTAAAATGGTTAAGTTTTGTAGGGCCCCTACTGATAATGAAAGCTATCAAACAACTAAAATAGTTGACACATGCATTTAAGGAGTACTCTAACCAGCTGGAGAAGAAGGTAACTGCACAATTGAATATAAAACGATTAGCAAAAATGATGAATAATTGTGCCAAGGCACACACTCAGTTGGAAATATAGATAAAGAACATACAACAAAGTATTGCGAAGGCTAATATATTATACTAGTTTTGTTTAAAATGGCCACAATCAACAAAAGCAATCAAAGATCAAATGGATGTGCTAGAACTATAGATCACAAATGTGGTAGCCTAATATGACCCTCTAGCAGATAAGGATGGAGTGATAAGAGTACAGGTGGAGACATTGTATAATCAACATCAACAACTCTAGGATTGAAGGGATCAGATAAAGGGCCAAATAAAACAACTGATAGAAGTAGTTAAGTTGAGATTGGCTAATTTAATTGGTAGTTTTTTTAGAATCCAAGAAAACTACACAATCCATAAAGAAACTGGCAAGTATAGAAGAAGCAGAGGAGACATATATAAAAGTAGAAGGACAAATAGCTATGTTGGCTAAAGCTAAGAAGTAGTGGAACACCCGTCTAACTCAGCTCAAGCAAATCTATAAGATTGTCCTACCTAGTAGTTGATTTTGCATGTCTTGAGGATAAGACATAATTTTGTGGGGGGGGATGATGTTAGTAGGATATAGATCATAAAGGAAAGTCGATCGAAGGAGACTACACACTATGCAAAGGCCGAAGCCGATAGAAGACACATCCCTAGATATAATATATATAGTATATATGTATAGATAGGAGATAGTAGAATATAAGAAAGCATGATAGGAGAATAGGAGTATATTCTGATGTAAACAATGACATAGAAGTCATGTATGTAACAGGTGAGGCAGAGACTTAGACATTTGATTGTTGTCAATATATATATGGAGGTCTTCCGATACTAGGTAACTTTGTGTGTTATCTTATTTTAATGTATATCTGATGCTCTGTTTGGTTATTCTTTATGTTTTGCTATTAATCTCTAGCTACTTAACTAGGGTATAAACTGACTACAAAGACTTGACTGAGGACCGAATCTCTGGACTGGTATCTTCTCTACATTTCTTGCTAACAAGGATAAAATATCATCCATCTATTATTACTTAAAAAAAGGAAACTACAAGTCTTGGTGCAATGGCGTCCTAAGGCACTGTCGATGGATCCATGTATTGCCACATTTGTATGGGCCTATTCTTGAACCAAGTAAATTTTGGTAGAAAACTATATGGAGAAATAAAAATGATCATGTCTTAGGATTAATTGGTTTAAGTGTTTGGAACCAGACATCATGGACTCTATCACACATTTAGTTCCCTTGCACTCTCTAGACCACACTGTGGGAAATGTATGGAGATCCCAATGAAATTTTATTCCCAGATGATGTCATTATGGACATACTTATTCCCCTTGATGATGTTGATCATCTATCTCCACCATAAACTGATGCTACATTCAAATCCAAAGTTTTCTCATGATTGACTTCCAACAATTCTATGCACTAAGATATTGATATCGTCTTTCCAAATCCACCACATTGGGATGCATATCTACCTGACATTTCATGTCTTTTCGTAGTCCTGCATTGTAGATTTGGGAGACATCATTGAGGACATTTATCTTCTATTTGATATCAGCTTCGATGAAGTTGAATCACCATTGTCTTCTTCGGATATTATTGTTATTTTTTACCCACATCAACTTCTATAGCGACAGATTCTGTAGATATTTATGAGTCCACATATTCTACTCAGTCATCAAGTATTTTGACATCCTCTGCAGAAGTATCAAATTCTCATTGGTCCAATTATCACCATACATATATGGTCCATATTCTTGAATCTTTTATGGTATCTGATTCATATTATCAACATTTGTCACATGTTAGCAATGACTTGAAGATACTTGAGCAAACTTTGAAGACACCATAGGCATCATCTGCATCTTTAGATCATGTGCACAATTTAGAGGCTTTCACTCTTCTTCTTGTGTGTTCCTATTTTCAAATGGGAAGATCACTTCCACACTTCTATGGTTCTTTTTCTTCCTAAGGGGAGAAATGTGGTTTAACATTCATGGATCATCTTTAGCATCCAGTTTTGAGCTTCTACACACACTACAGAGGGTATTTTGAGGGGAGGTTGCATGGTTAGTCTTCTCATATCATTTTTGGGAGGAAGCATCTCTTCACATGGAGTTCTTTCCTTCACATTTTCTAGGCGATCACATAGACCTTCTCATTCTTTCTCTCCTATGGAGGGAACATATATTGTACTTTAGTGTTTGAAGTAGTCCTTGGGGGGTCATCGTGAGTCCTCCTTCTTTTCTTCTTCATCACTTGTACAATTTTATCATTTCTCTTTTGGAGAGGGGTTTTTCACACTGGGTTTTCTCCTTTACTCTGATTTTGAGAAATTTATTTGTACATGGGTACCTAACATGGCCTAGTAGTCAAGACCATCATCTTTGTATTGCTTCTCGCTAAGTTGCACTTAAGGGGGGGGGGTGTTAGTTTAAATAAGGTCACATTGTATCTAGTTAGGATATCACCTTTACTAGGACTGACCTATTCACACTTAGCTTAAGTTTAATTAGCTATTTTAGAGTTTGTCTCACCTCATGTGGTGAAGACATGTGTCCTCATGCTTTTGAGATACCTCTTGCATGTTTACTTTCCACTTGCATGAGTACTTGTCATTTATCTCACAAGTGTCACATCTTTGGAGTGGTAGTCGGTCATTGACTCCTACCTTCCTACCTCCACTCTCATTCTTATTTATACAAGTAACATTTGTATATTTTACTTATCTCTTGAACATATTATTTGGCTTATTATGTGCTATTGTATTTTGTGGAAGTTATTATGGTTTTTTGCTTTCTGACCTTGGTTGCTCTAACATGTGTTATGTTGTGTTATTTAAGGACATTCATTTTGAAATCATCAATGACAACCTTAGAGTTATTAACGATTATCAAAAAATCATCATAAATCATTTATGAGAGTATTATAGTAGCATTATCAAAGTATTACATCAATATACATCATCTTAATTCCATTACATGTTTGCTTGTTGTCTTCAAATCTTTCACTCAAAGTTGTAAAGTCAATACTTTAGAATTTAAGGAGAATGTGACTCTCTCACTTCAGCAGATTCCCAAAGATGTTTCTAATCATCACTAGTCCTACATAGATTTAGATATTGAAAGATCAAGGCAGATTAATTCTAAGTGTTCACTTTCTGCCAAATCAATCCTTAAGGTAGAAGTTTAGGTTAGTGTGCCAATTCAATTCCACATGTTCAAGATCAAGTCTATATGTGTAGATCTAAACATGATTAAAGTACAATCAATTATCAAATTATAAGGAGACCACTAGACTAAGCCCTAAAATTCTAGCACTTTAGCAAATCGACTTCCAACAAATTCAATTTTGCTTCTTTGTCTTCAAAATCCAGCTAAGTATCACATTTAAATTTATTTAGTTTAGCATTTATTATTTCTTTTCCTCACTCTTAAATCTAAGTTGATTGTTTATTTAAATTATTTTATTAATTAATTATTCTAAATATTTATGTAAGTGGTTTATTTTCCAATACATTTTTTTCCCTAGTGCTTTATCCTTAAGGTTTATTAGACTTATACATTAGGGTTTTAGAATTGATATTTCTGATTGATACATCTTCTTTTCAAAATTGATTACGGTTTGGATCTATATGCAAAAAATTGATCCAAGGAAAACAATGAAGATAATGCAAATGCACTCAAAACCTTCACCTTCAATCACATCCTCACACTTAGATAGAACGGAGTAGATTGCACCCTAATTATATTGGCTTTCTTCTATAGATAAATTAAGCATTGTGGACTGCTTACAAAACTAGCATAATCTAGGTATGAGATGGCTATAATACAAGCAAATGATAATGGAGATGATAAAAAGCGATAGCATGTACTTGCATATGAAAGATGTGTCGTGATAATGATGTGAGAGGCTCAATTTATGGAGGGTTAAATGATGAATGAATGGCTAGGATTAAAAGATTAGATCAATGGCTAGAATTGGTTAGAGGGTTATAGGTCAATTATTAGAATCTTCTAGAGCATACTTCCATGTGAATGGTGGAGATTAAAAGGGTGTAATATGAGGTGGATGGTGGAGATTGAAAGTGAATTTAATTTTGGAACTTTTATTTAATAAAGGTGGAGAGTGGTTGAAAAATAAGGATGTGAATGGGTAAATTAATTAAATAATGGGATTATTTAATTAATTTATGGAGAGAAATTTGTTAAAAGTGATAAATTAATTAAATAAATAGAATTTATTAATTAATTTAAGAAGAAATAGGAAATTAAATAAATAAATAAAATTTATTTATTTAATTTTGGGAAAAACAGATTTATGAAAGATGAATTAATTATTAATTAATTAAATAATAAAATTATTTAATTAATTTGGAAGACATATTAGGATGTAAAGTAGTGTTAAGAGTGTGTCGAAAATGAAAATTAGTGCATGGTCAATTTCAGGTGTCTACCTTTTGCCCCTCTTTGATAAAGGCATCCTGTAAGATGGTGTCATGTCAAAAAATGAAAAGATGCCCTAGTCAGAGATGGGATGATGGCATAATGGATAGTGGATGCCCCCTTGAAAATTTATGTGAAAAGATATAAATTGTCGGATAAATTTTGAAAGGAAGGGAAAAGGATTTGCAGTAGGTGATGAGGATGAAAAAAGGAAACAAGAATGAAAATAGGAGGCAAGGGGTGTAAAGGGGAGGCATGAGATGAAAAACCTAGGCTAACGGTGAAAATTAGGGCTTGGTGGGCCTACAAATAGTGGTAGGGGAGCCCCATTTCTTCTCATTTGTACACATAAGCTTAACAAAATTTAGAGAGAAGAAAAGAACATAGCAATGACAGAAAAGGTGGTGATTTCTTGACATAGGCACCATGGCAAGCGAGGAGCTTCCAGTGACTGACGGGAGTTGGTAGACCAGTGAGTAGCTAAACCTAGGGTCTTTTGGGTAGGTTAGGGGGTTGGGTAGGTGCCATAAATGCTAAAAAAAGGGGAAAAAAGTGCAGGCATGACTTTGTAAAAGCATGCCCTTGGGGTCTAATGGCACACTTGTGTGAAAAAGTAGCATGCTCGTGTGAGTAGAAGTGCACTTGCGTGATCAGATGGAGTGTTGGTGAGAAGGAACTGCACACTTTTGACGAAAGTGCACCTATGTAGAAAAACAACACTCTTTTGCGAAAAAAATAGCGCCAAGGTATTATATATATGATTTATAGATGTTTGTGATGGGTTTGCAATATAATATATGTATGTATGTAAGATGTATATGTGGATATGTTATGGATTATATGATGATGTAAAATAGTATATTGAAATGAAATGAAATGGCTAATAGAATATGGTAATGGAATATAATAATATGGATTATGCTAATATGTGATATATGAAATGGTAATAATGAGGAGACTAATTTTTTTTTGTTTGGTCATGATAAGATGGATTGAAATGAATAAAAATATGGCTGAAATGATTAAGAAAGAATACTCTAGAATATTCTAGGAATATGGATAAGCTATGGGTAGATAAGATATGATTATGCTGGTATAAAATATAAAGCAGTCCTAATTTGATATAGCAATAGGATAGTATGTGTCTACCTATGAAAATGAGACCCTAAATGGATGCAAATTCAACCTAAAATGCACCCAATCTCAAGTCCAAGGGACCTCAAGATTGGACTAAATCACTACTATGTTTTTACACCTAATTATGCACCCTATCTAAGCACACTAGTGATGATATGTCCTAATGGATGATATACTAAGCTAAACTAGCTAGAATTGCACTAATTCTAGTTATGTTGAGCACTTAAATTGGTAGAGTAACTTTGCATATGATGACTTATTCCAAATGGGAGGTGGAGGCCTCAGTTTATAGATTTTTGGTGATGAGCTTGAAGGGCTAGGATCAATTTTGAAGATCAATGGTGAAGATTGCTTGAGGATCCTCAAGAAAGGAGAATTGGACAAATTGCATGATTGGATTGAATGAGAATGCTGCCTCAAGATTCAAGGGATGATCAATGGATGAGAATGCAAGTTTGAATGGATGGATGGCTAGGATTGAGTAGGTGTATGACATGTAAGGACTTATTTATGAAAAGGTAAGGCTTGGACTTTGATGATTTTAAATTCCATGGAGAGGACAAGTGGAATTTAAAATTAAAAGAATAGTGTTCAAATAGTACCACATGGAATTTTAAATTGGAAGGAATAGTGACACATGGAGTGGGGTGGAAGAAATAGGACAAATGTACTCAATTTGGAAGATTTTTCCATGCTTCCAAAGTACCACTTTTCATGTACATGTGTGTACATTGGATGACAAGTGGACTTCTAGAAAAATGGGGGTTTGTAATGATGAATTAATTAAACTTAATTCATGTGCACATGGATTAGAAGAAGATAATTATGATTACAAAAAGTGATAAAAAATGAAACAAAATAGGGAATTAAATAAATATGATAATTTATTTAATTTTTGGAATGAACTATAGTAAAAAATATTTAATTTTCAAACTATAGTAGAGGAATTTGATTTTTATGATACGATAAAGGCACATAATAAATTAATTAAATAATTAAAAATTATTTAATTAATAATTGGATCAGATGAAGTGATGCGGGTGGATTAGCATTGAATGTGTGAGTGGATGAAATTGGTTGTGACCATTTTCAGGTGTCTACATTTTGCCCCTCTTTGATATGGCGTCACAGCTGTCGCGGTTAGTGGGCTGACGAGATATCAAAGAATATAATTTTTTTTTATAAATATGCCCCGGTGGATGAGTGGAAGGGGAGTGGGTGACGAGGTGATGCCCCCTCGAGAAATTGGCAGAAAAAATGTTTTAGTGATTTCTTGAAAAAGGAGGGAAAAAAAAGCGAAAAAGGGTGGAAAAAGGTGGTCCCGAGACTAAAGAACGTGGAAGAAGTGAAAGAAATGGTGAAAAAATGGAAACAAATGAGGTGGTAGATGGAAAAAGTGGAAAAAGAAGTTGGTGGAGAAAAAAGAGGGAAAAAAGGATAAAAAGTGGGGTGAAAAAGATAAAAAGAAGTGAAAAAATGAAAATGGAGGGAGTTAAAAAGTGAAAAAGGAGCTAAAAAACTCATTTTACTTTTTGTGATTTTGGAGGTAGAAGTGAAAAGAGGAAGAGGAGCAATGGTGAGAATTCCTCGAGAGGAGCACCGAGCAGAGCGGGTGAGGGAGTATTTATGATCGGTAGCTGCAGGCGAGCCGGTGAGTGGTTTTAACTTTGCTTGGTATTTTGGTTTTATTTGATGTAATGATAGCGGTTTGAGGGGAAATTGAGGGTTTGGGAAAATGGGGATTTTGATGGAATGGCACAGGGGGTTGGGTTTGGGTGCTTAAAATATGGATGGACACTTGGAATGAGCAAATGGGTTTATGTTATTTTTTGAAAAAATATTTTATTTTTTAGATTTTTTTGAAAATTATGATTATTGTATTTTTTCCATAGGGTATTTAGCGGACTAACTATGAAACCGTTTCAAGTGAAAGATATTCATGGGTTCATCAAGTTCTTCTCCTTCAAGGTTGGAGAGGCGGTATGCTCCAGAGCCATAATTTGCAGTGACAATGTAGGGTCCTAGCCAATTAGGCTCAAATTTTCCTTTCTTTTCTTACTCAAATAGATTCCTTTGATTTTCTTTTAGGACCAGATCTCCTATTGTTAACTCCCTAGCACAAATCTTCTTGTTGTAGGATCTGCAAAGCCAGTTTTGGTATTCTTGGAGGTGATTAAGGGCATTAAGGCGTCGTTCATCCAATAGCTCGAGCTCTTGGAGGTGTGCAACACGGTATTCTTCATCAGTGATGACATTACGCAAGGAGATGCGCAATGAGGGCAATTCGATCTCGATTGGTAGGATGGCTTCTGCTCCAAAGACAAAGGAATATGGTATAGCTCTTGTGGGTGTGCAGATACTAGTGCGATAGGCCCAAAGGGCGGGATGGATATGGAGGTGCCAGTCACGGCCAATTTCATTAACAACTTTCTTGTGAATTTTGAGTAAGGTCTTGTTAGTTGCCTCAGCTTGTCTGTTACCTTGTGAGTAATATGGAGTGGACCAATGATGTTGAATGTGGAATTGTTCACAAAGGTCCTGAACATCATGGTTTTGAAAGGTTTACCATTGTCAGTAACAATGGTAGATGGGATACCATAACGACAGATGATATGGTAAAGGATGAACTTGGCGATTTGGTTTCTAGTGGTGAAAGTGAAAGGGATGGCTTCGACCCACTTAGTGAAGTATTTAGTGGCAGTGATAATGAATTTATGTTCGTTAGAGGAGGATGGGTGGATTTTGCCAACGAGTTCTAGGCCCCACTGAGAGAAAGGCCATGGTGTAGTAATAGGTTGCAATGCTTGAGAGGGAGCGTGAATGAGATCTCCATGCTGCTGACAGGGCTTACACTTCTTCACGTACTCACATGCATCATGTTCCATAGTAGGCCAATAATATCTAGTACGCAAGAGCTTCTTGGCTAGGACAATTCCACTTGTGTACGCTCCGTAGATACCTGCATGGACTTCGTGTAAGGAAAGGGAAGCTTCTTCTGTGTTTAAGCATCAAAGAAGAGTGCCATCCAAGCTTCGATGATAGAGGGTGTCGGCAAGGATAGTGTAGCGAACGGCTTGGCGGATGAGAGATCTTTGTTGTTTGCGGGTGGATTCAGGAGGGAAAGTGTGATGTTGGAGGTAGGTGTAAATGTCATGATACCAGGGATTTTCTGGACCAACAACGTCACATGAATTCTGACTCAGCAACATGATATGCTGGCATTAAGAGATGTTCCACAAGAAACTCACATTGATGGATGTCATAAGGCATATCCAGAAGAGAACCAATAGTAGCCATGGCATCAACTACTTTGTTGTGAAGGCGAGGTACCTATTTAAATTGTATGTAGGTGAAGAACAGTTTGTATTCATCAACCATTTGCTTATAGGGCACTAGCTTATCATCCTTTGTGAGAAACTCGTCATTCACTTGTTTGATGATCAATTGAGAGTCTCCATAGACCTGTAGCTGTAAGATATTCCATTGTACTACTGTTTTGAGACTAATGATCAAAGCTTAATATTCAGCTACATTATTTGTACAGGGGAAATCAAGTCTATAAGATTTGGGGATGTAATCACCTTACAGGGTCACCAACAGTATTTCTACTCCTGAACCATGATTGGTGAAGGATCCATCAAAGTATAGTTTCCAATGTGTTGATTCTGTCATGGTTAGAATGGACTCATCTGGAAAGTCAATGGATAAAGGCTCATAATCTATGAGGGGTGCTTCGGCCAACTGATATGCTACAACTTGTCCTTTGATTGCTTTTCTGTCAACATACTCAATATCAAATTCACTCAACAACATGACTCATTTTGCCATTCTTCCTATAAGTGAAGTCCGTGAAAGCAGGTACTTGAAAGGATTGACTTCAGAGATGAGCTTGATAGAGTGACTTAACATGTAGTGTCGTAACTTTTGAGAACATAAGACGATAGCTAAACATGCACATTCCATGGGAGTGTAGTTAAGCTCATATCCAACTAAAGTCCTACTGATGTAATATATAGCTCTCTCGCGGCCAGAATCATCTTGTTGTGTTAAGAGTGCCCCCAGTGCTATTGAAGTTGTTGATATATATAGTAACAAAGGTTTTCCAAAAATAAGAGCCATTAGGACTGGTGGTGAAGCAAGATACTCCTTGATGCGGTCGAATGCCTGTTGATAATTCTAGTCCCATTTAATGTGCACATCTTTGCGAAGAAAATGGGCAAAGGGATGACATGAGCAATGAACCTTTGTATGGCCTACAGTTTGCCCTAGAGACTTCAGAGCTATTTGAGCGTCTTGGGAGGAGGCATTTCCGTTATGGCAATAACTTTAGCAGGATCTACCTCGATGCCCCTATGGGAGACAATGAACCCCAAGAGTTTACCTAATGTTACGCCGAATTCTTGGGGTTGAGGTGAAGCTTGTATTCTCTGAGCTGTGCAAAGATCTGCCTCAAGATCTCAGGGTGTTCTTCCTTTGTTCTTGATTTTCCTAGGAGATCATCCACATAGTCTTCCATTATCTTGTGTATCATGTCATGGAAGATAGTAGTCATTGCATGTTGATAGGTTGCCCCCGCATTCTTTAGGCCAAAGGGCATGACTTTCTAGTAGTATGTGCCCCAAGGGCAAGTGAAAGCTGTTTTATGTTGGTCTTCAGGGGTGGTTTTGATTTGATTATATCCAGAGAAGCCATCCATGAGGGAGAGCATCTCGTGTCCTGCTTGTAGAGGAAAACTAATGCATTGTAGACTTAAGATAATTTAGGGGTAAACCTATCTGAATAGTCCTACATTAAATTATCAACCAAGGAGCGTAAGCTTAAGATGGCCCTACACTGTATGTGCCTTCAGGGCTCATATTCTTCCTAACCCAACTTATCCAAACCTACTTAGGCTATTCTATTCTACTAGAATTCACAGAAATGCAAGAATAGTAAAAATAGTTACATGATCTAGTGGCTACAGGTACCTTCAGTAGAAGCTGTAGATAACTGTTAACAATAGAAAATTACAGAACTAGTCCAAAACATTCAAAATGATAATAGAGCTAATGCTAACTTCAGGAGGACTTAAGGTAGACAAAGCATGCATTTGTTCATGAACCATACTATTGTAATTTGACAATCAAAGTATTCTAATTGACTCGTAATGTATTTGTATGCAAATGAAAAAATAGATTTAACAAGAATGCATAAAGGAATGAAGAAATAAATGAAGTGAGGATCAGTATCTTGTGTGGTCAGCTCAGGGGACTGACTCACTTAATTGGAAATCAAATCTAATTCAGATACTCACGCATCCTCATAACATATAGTTTCATTCATTTCATATCATAAACAAAATCTCTTCAGATTGTATTTAATAATGACATTCTTTTAAAACATGTCTGGATCTTCCAATATAGAAGAATAAAGTAACAACTGAGTAACTGGAAAATAAAGTGACTAACTTGACATCTAACTCATGTTGTCAATATTTTGAAGGCTATCCTTTTGGCTGCAAAATGTCCCCCACAGGGTTCATCATGACAGGTCTTTAATATATCAAACACCTCACCCTCTCTGATACATCTTCTCATAATGTTATCCAGGACAGTGAAAAATAGGAATCCAAAAATCCAAGAGTAAGGAAAAAATTTGTGAACTAGATGTCTCTTCTCCCTTGGAGAAAAGTAACCTAGAATCTGCCCTGAAACCAAATAATTAGCTATGTCTGCATACCATGGAGTGTGTATAGTTAGAGAAAATAAATGTTCATCAGGAAAAGAGTCATCAACCACTCATTTTGATGATTGTGTAGGTAGTCTAGACAGAAAATCAACAACTACATTAGCCTTTGTTGGTTTGTCAACAATTGTTATGAAAAATTCTTGCAATACCAATAGCCATCTTACAAGTCTGCCACCCACTATTGGCTTATTCATCAAATATCTGATTGTTTATGATCTATATGTATGAAGACTTTATAACCAGTAATGTAGTGTCTGAATTTGTTAATAGAATAAACAACTGCTAACATTTCTTTCTTTGTCACAGTGTAGTTCAACTCATCTCCCTATAGGTTTTTACTTACATAGTATATTGCATACTCTTTAGTTCCTTCTTGCTACCCTAGGACTGCTCCAATGGCAAAGTCTGATGCATCTGTGTGGATGTGAAAAGGTAGTGTCCAATTTGGACCTCTGAGAACTCGATCTTGTGTCAAGGATGCTTTTAGCTTTTCAAAGGAATTTAGATAGTCTAATGTCCATTCAAATTCACTATCCTTTGTCAATAGAGTGAATAGAGGTGCAACAATTTTGCTAAAATCTTGAATAAACCTCCTGTAATAACTTGCATGATTAAGGAAGCTCCTTACATCCTTCTATCTCTATGGAATGGGCAGGGTAGATATAATTTTAATCTTCTTTGGGTTAACTTGTATTCTTGCACTTGAGATAAAATGTCCCAAGACTATCCCCTGTGTCATCATCATAAAACATTTTTCATTTCTCAAGGATAGATTATGCTCTGTGCATCTCTTCAAAACTTTCTCCAAGTTGTGTAAAGCTTCATCATATGTTTCACCATACGTGGTGAAGTCATCCATATAAATTTCCATCATGTCATGGGAAAAATCAGAGAAAATATTGAGGACTGCTCTTTGAAATGTGGCTGGAGAATTGTATAGACCAAAAGGCAAGACATAATATGCATAGTCCCCCAAGGGCATGTAAATGTTGTCTTATCTTGATCTTCTTGTGCAATCTTGATTTGGTTATAGCCACTAAAACCATCAAGAAATGAGAAATCGAGAACTTGATCAATGAAGGGCAATGGAAAATGATCTTTCGTGGTGGAAACATTTAGTTCTCTGTAATCAACACAAACTCTCCATTTGCCACCTTTCTTGGGAACTATGACCAATGGTGAAACACATTCACTGTCTGAAATGGGGTATATAAACCCTGCATCTAAAAGCTTTCAAAGTTCTGCTTTCACTATCTCTATGAGAACATGATTCATGCTTCTCTGCTGCTGTCTTATAGGTTTGTGGCCATCATCAATGTAAATTTTATGCATACACAAAGTAGGATTTATGCCCTTCATATCACTGTAATCCCACGCAAATGCTTATGAGTGGGTTTGTAATACTGCATGCAGGGATTGCTGCTGCTCATTAGTCAATACATTATTAACAATCAACACTTTTCCTGGCTTGATTTCTAAAAGCTTAGACATTTCTTGCACAAAGGACAAATCAAGGCTAGGTATTACTGGCAAGCATTGCCGGGGTAACAGAGTATGAGATAATTGAGATACTTCCTCTGAGGAACTGGTAGGTACTATGCTTTCTAAGGGATCTTATAAGCAAGATAAGTAGTCTTGCTACTGCGGGTGCCTTCTATAGTCATTTTGTATAATGCGAGTGATCAACTCATATTCATCTTGAATATCCAGTAAGGGGCTGCGTTCAATAGTCATCAAGGTTTGCAGAGAGTAGCTGTCCTCATTTTCCAGGGTAGGCCAAATGGTCTGCTCAAGCTCATGGTATGGTTGGGCTGGTGGATATAAAACCAATTTCTTGGTAACAGTCCCATTGGATATGATCATGTTACCAGACCTGCAACCTATAAATGCTTCTGCTGTGGCAAGCCATGGTCTGCCTAGTATAAGAGGATAACTAGCAAGATTAACCTTTGGTTGTAGGACTATGAAATCAACAAGGTATTCCCAAGAATCTAATGCAATGACCAAATCCTCAATGACTCCTTCAGGTTTAACTGTAGACCTATCAGCTAATTGCAAGACTATTTGAGTAGGCCTAAGGTTGTTCAACTAGAGTGTCTGCATTGTCTCCTTAGTCATTACATTGATTGCAGCACCTAAATCTATCAAAGTATTCTTAATCAGAGTCCCATTGATTTTGACATCCACTACTAGACTACCTAGATCTATATATTTGGGAACAATCATATTCCCCAACATTATGTTGGCAAGGTTACCCAAAACATGAACTGTCTTTGGGTCCATCCTCTTTCTTCCTGGTTTCTTTATGCAGAGATCTCAAATAGTCTTAGTGTATATGGGAATATCTTTGATCGATTGGATTAAGGGAATCTTTATGCTTATATCTTGAAACTGGCCCATGAGGTCATTTTCAGACCGTGCTGGTTGTTTCTGGATAGCTAAGCATTCAGGGAAAGGAGGCTTAGGATGTGAAATGGTCTGAGGTCCCTGAGTTGATTTAGGTTCCAAAGGTGGTTTATCTGAGGCTTCTTCTGTGGGTTCTTCATCTTCAAGTTTCGTAATTTAGGGAGATGAAGGGCCCGCAAGTTGCTTCCCTGATCTAAGATGAACATTACTCACTTTGACCCCAAAGGTGGGGTATTGCATCACCTCGTTAGTATAAGCCTGTTGAACAGACTTGTTGTTAGGATTAGGTGCAGGTTGGGCAGGGATTTGGGTAGGTCTAGGAGGTGGATTTTGAGGTGCTGATGGAGGCATTATGGCTGGCTGTTGTGGTTGAGATGGAATCATAGGTTGTTGGTAATTTGCATTTTGCTGCCATTGTTGGTTCTTGTTCCATTGAGGCTGCCATTGAGGTTGATGTGTAGGCCATTGGGGGTTATAGTTGGAACCTTGAAAACCTTGTTGGGGCCATGGGTTTGGTTGCTGTTGGTTCCAACTAGGTTGTGGAGTAGGCCATTGTGGGTTTTGCTAGAGATTTTGATTACTAGGCCATGGCTGAGTGTTCCAAGCAGAGAAATTTTGGTTTGCTGTAAGAAAGGGTGAACTGAAATTTAGTGGATCAGAGGGAATACCTTGTCTTTGCTGCCAAGGTCTCCTTTGAGCTATGAAGAACAATTGTCCATCCTCTCCTTCAAATGGCTGAAATTCTAGCCTTTCAACCTTCTCTTGCTGGATGCTTGCCACCCTTTTGCATTTACAATTGGCCTTCCTTTGCCTACAACTAGGACAATACTTAGTAAGCATTGCATCATCTTCTTCTTGTTTCTTCTTGATGTGAAGAGTCTCCATCTATGTAACCATATGGCTGATTATGTCCTCCTTCATGTTGGACAACAAGTTACTGATTTCCACTCTTGAAACTCCATTGGTTGCCTTGTTTGTAATTGATGTCATTTCTCCCCCTGGTCGTCTAGTGAAAGTCCTTGAATAATTTTGGCAAACTTTACAAATTGACTCAAAAGATAGCTAAGAGATATCACCTTTCTCAATAAGATTCAAAGCATCCATGCAATCATCCTTAACCCCTCTCAAGAAAACTAGTTTTAATGATTCTTCAGACAATCTATTTTGGGGGTTTTTCTTCAGAGCAAACTAGAATCTTTCAACATAATCTTTAAGTGGCTCCTCCTCCTTTTGTGACATCCTAAAGATGTCATCTCTCCTCCTGTCATGTCCTCGGTAGTAATCTTGGTATTTCTCCAAGAATTTCTCCTTCATTATATCCTAGTCTGGAATGACATCTTTTCCCAGCCCCATAAACCATCTCAAGGCTGCATCCTTGAGAATGGCAAGAAAGAGTTTCAGCCCGTGATCATCTGAGGTGTAGTCATAGCTCCTACACATGATATCAAACTCAAATAGGAACGTATCTAGGTCCTCTATCAACAGGCCATAGAAGACTGACAATGCTAAGGGTAGAATATTTTTCAACATTGTAGCCCTCTCCTGGTCAGTGATAGGAAACTTGAACGTTGCTTGCTCTAGTGGATCCTCCACCGTGGCATCTACCACGGTTCCAAAGGTCCCTTCTGTAGTTGTGGAAGAGGTTGATGAAGATGTAGAAGGTGTTGATGAAGATGTAAGAGGAAATTCTTCTTCTTCAGCACTTTCTACTGTATAATTGATAAAGTTAGTTGTGTCTTCGCTATCCTGATAATTTGAAGGGAGGAATCTACCTCAGTTGTCTCTCTACCTCCACATACAGTGAATTTGGCTTTATATTATAGCGGTCCTGCACAATGTTTGTATAATTTTTGGTGTTTTCTGAAAGGTGATTTTATTAATCCTAATGTTGGAATCAAAATTTAAACTATGAAAGCATGTAAAAATGAGCCTATGAAGGTAGCACCATCCCCGGCAACGACGCCAAAAATGTAGAGGAAAACTAATGCGTTGTAGACTTAACATAATTCAGAGTTAAACCTATCTGAACAGTCCACTCTATCATTGTACTTCCTACATTAAATTATCAACCAAGGAGCGTAAGCTTATGATGGCACTGCACTGTATGTGCCTTTAGGGCTCATATTCTTCCTAAACAAACTTATCCAAACCTACTTAGGCTATTCTATTCTACTGGAATTCACAGAAATGCAAGAATAGTAAAAATAGTTACAGGATCTAGTGGCTACGGGTACCTTCAGCATAAGTTGTAGATAATTGTTAACAACAAAAAATTATAGAACTAATCCAAAACATTCAAAATGATAAGAGAGCTAATGTTAACCTACAGAGGAGTTAAGGTATACAAAGCATGCATTTGTTCATGAAGCATACTACTGTAATTTGACAATCAAAGTATTCTAATTGACTTGTAATGTATTTATATGCAAATAAAAAATAGATTTAACAAGAATGCATAAAGGAATGAAGAAATAAATGAAGTGAGGATGAGTACCTTGAGTGGCCGGCTCAAGGGATTGACTCACTTAACTGGAAATCAAATCTAATTCAGATACTCATGCATCCTCATAACATACAGTTTCATTCATTTCATATCATAAACAAAATCTCTTCAGATTGTATTCAATAATGACATTCTTTTAAAACATGTTTGGATCTTTCAATATAGAAAAATAGAGTAACAACTGAGTAACTAGAAAATAAAGTGACTAACGCGACATCTAACTCATCCCTCCTAACTTATACAGAAATGGGAGAGTTTTATGCAACCAACTAACTTCAACCATCAATCCATTCCTAGATACTAGGATATAGGTTTGAGATCAATTTATTAATCTAACTAAATAGAGGAAGAAGAGTGTTACGAATTGCATGTAGAAGATATCAATTAAATGCAAATAAAGATTAAATAGAGGAATGAAAATACACATAAATAATAATAGCGAGAGACACGTTTTACGTGGTTCACCCAAACCTGGGCTACATCCACCAATAGAGAGTCCAATATTATTATTCAGTAAATCAAACTAATTACAACCAACAATCCTTGCAACTTACTACCGTTGAAAAATGCTACAATACATCTACAAAAACCCTAACCCTTAGCTGCTTTTATCAAGCCTTATGTCAGTTACAAAAATAGGGTTTTTTTTAATGTCAGCCAATGGAAAAATAACTCCCTAGGCCTTAATAAAATAATACAAAATTGTTGAGGTTTCGGGAGGGCTGGCCACAAGTCCCCGCGAGGGTGCTTCCCCTCGACCCCGCCCTGTATCGCGATAGGGACTATGCTAGGGGCACTGTCCCTGGACCCCGCAAGGGGCATTGCCCCTTGACCCTGTTAAATAATTTGGGGGGAAACCACACCAATAAATGTGGGGTAAATTTAACCTCTGAGTCTGATTAGGTTTCATATAACAACAATCTCCCACCTGGAGACTGATCAGACTCCACACCATATCATCTCCCACTTGGAGACTGATCATAACACTGTTGACCCTATAGCTCCCATTGGAAATAAGCACCCTGGACTCTGCTATTCTGATTTTTTTTGTTTTCAGTCTTGAAGACCAACTGAAGCTGAAGAGGAGCTCAACTTATCCCTTGTCACTGCCTTCGTAAACATATCCACTGGATTTTCATCTGTATGTATCTTTTCTAGCCTTAACTGTCCATCATCTAACACCGACCAAATGAAGTGATACCTCAACTGTATGTGTTTGGTCTTTGAACATGCAAGGTGGAATTCTTTGCAAGATGTATGGCACTCTAGTTGTCTGTAAACAAATAACTATTAGCCTATTGTTTGCCCAATTCTTCCAGAAAAGATTGTAGCCATATCATCTCCTTGCTTGCCTCTATTATAGCTACATACTTTGCCTCCATGGTGGATAAAGCAACCACCTTTTGTAACTTGGAGATCCAAATCACTGTTGTCCCACCTACAGTAAAGACATAATGATGCAGAGCAAGGACACAACAGAAACACACACAAAATAATCCCTTCTGTCAATATCGGTAAGAACATTCAAATGTCTCGCCGAAATCTTCTAATACATCGGCCACACCTTATACCATCGGTTCACTCAAGAATTCTCCCACTGATGCACCACTCACACCGATGACTTATCACTATCGCTTAGACTTCCTATCATCGGCGTAGCTTTCTTCTCATCTTCTGATGATAAGACTCATTTCGATAAACTCTCTATCGGTGACACTTTCAGTTATCACCCCAATCGGCAGGAACATGTACTATCGGGTTCACAAAATTTCGTTCGCCCAATGCTTTTCTTACGCCGATGTGTTTTCTATTGGTGACTCCCTGCCTTCGCTGTGACTCCCAATACTTCTCCCGATGGGTTCTCCTCACACCGATGACTTCGGCTTATATATGCAATTCCTAACCTTCTACCACTGGTCTCCCATTGCATCTTCATTTGCTTTGACCATCACAGCCAGTCATCTCTTTTGTATCTTATGAAATGTATATTTTCATCACACTTTCACAACATACAATAGCGACATGAAATTGCAGTATACTCACAGACTAATACTCACATACAATAGGGATATATCCACAAACTGTCTATAACATAAAATGGACATATACACAGGAAATGTATCTCTTCAGACAATTTTAACAGACATAGGAATTGTCCGTTGATATACTTTGTCGATATACACAGGCAATGGATTTTCACATACGATTCTAGGATACACATAGAATGTACTCAAGTACATTGGCAATATTTACAGGGATTGTATATTCAGCGACCAACACAAATTTGACTCAACAGACTTTTATACATAACATTTTCCACAGTATATACATAGGAAGTTGTTCGCATGCAAATGCGATATATTCATAGACTGTCTCCACGTACAATTGATGTATATACATCAAATGTACATTTGAACTTCCCGCCGACAACTTCCTCTGCGACGAATTCCACAATTTCTACTCTGTCAAGCTCATCGAACAAAAGAACAAAACAAAAATGGAAAACTATTTTACAAGTCCATTCCACCGATTTCACAGAAATTCACTAGTGGAATGGATTTAACCATGCATCTCGGCAATAGAAGAATTAAATTAAATACAACAGATAATATACGGAATAAATTTGATATACAGAGAATAATGCGATACACTAAGAATTTACACAGAATCCAAATTTGTAAAACACAAGGCGACAGAATTTCTATTCCTTCATTTCAGCTACATACAATTGATCATTTTCATAGGAAAAATGGAAGAACCCCTCTTTTCGACCACCTCTCCCCCTTTTTGTTTACTCCTCTCCTCTATTTTGGGAATTCATTTTTTTCGAGGTTAACAGCAGAAACCCTAATTAATCATATGGCACCTGTTTTGCTTAAGACAACAAAACATCAGATAATACGACACATTTGCCTTAATTCTGCACATAACCCAGCTACCTATTGTTGTCCATGATGTCAAATACTGGCCTCAGGAAGAGAGATGTTAAAACATACAATGTAGCATAAAATGTTACATTTGCCAATGACATACAAATGCTACATGGTAACATGAAATGTCTAAAAATATATTAAAGTCTTATTCTTCTCCCTCTTGTGCATATTTATCCTGTTGAAGGCTATTGAAGGCTGTTGAAGGGGTGCCCCTGCACCACATAACCTATAGTACTCCGCCTGGTATCAATATCTCCTACCAAATCTGAGTCTACATAACCTACTAAATTAGTATTAGAGCCCCCAAAACATAAGTGTTTATTGGATGTACCTCTCAAATATTTGAGAATCTATTTTACAGCATTCCAATGCTCCAATCTGGGATTACTCATACACTTGCTTACAATTCCTACAACATGTGCAATATCTAGTCTCGTGCATACCATGGCATACATTAAACTTCCTACAGCTAAAGCATATGGTACCTTAGACATTTTGTCTTCCTCCTCTTGTGTCTTTGGACACATCTCCTTAGTTAATTTCAAATGACTAGGCAAAGGTGTGCTGACAGCTTTTGCATTCTCCATATGGAATCTCTGCAACACCTTTTAAACATAATCAACCTGAGATAGAGTCAATCTTCTATTCTTCCTATCTTTGCAAATTTTCATACCAAGGATTTGTTTTGTTGCCCCCAAATCCTTCATAGCAAATGATTGTGCTAACTATTGTTTTAACTCTCTTATGTGATCCATGTTAGACCCTGCTACAAGCATGTCATCAACATATAAACATAAAATAATGTAGCTGGCATTATCTAGACTCTTAAAATAAATACAATGGTCAGAATTACATCGGTTGTAGCCTTGCTCAACCATAAAACTATCAAATTTCAAGTACCATTGCCGAGGTGCTTGTTTCAATCCATACAAACTCTTCTTCAATCTGCACACCAGTTTCTCCTTACCTTTGACCTGAAATCCTTGGGGTTGTTCCATATATATCTCCTCCTCCAAATCACCATGGAGAAAGGCAGTTTTCACATCTAGCTGTTCCAAATGTAAATCTTCAGTAGCCACAATACTTAAAACAGCACGAATAGAAGTCATCTTGACAACCGGAGAAAATATCTCATCAAAATCAATACCTTTTTTCTGTGCAAATCCTTTTACAACTAACCTGGCTTTAAATCTTTTCTTACCTCCATCTTCCTCTTTTAGCCTATAAACCCATTTGTTTGGTAAAGCCTTTTTACCTGCAGGCAACTTACATAATTCCCAAGTCTGATTTTTCAGCAAGGAGTCCATTTTTCTTTCATTGCAAGCTCCCATTGAACCTTTGTACCCACCTGCATAGCTTCATCATACCCTTCTGGTTCACCAGCATCTATTAACAAAATAGAATACAAAGAGGGAGAAAACCTTTCAAGCGGTCTACTTAGCCTTGTTGACCGTCTAACATTCACTAGAGTTTGTGGTATTTCTTGTTGCTGTTGCGGAGCATGAGGAGCCACTGGAACATTACTATCCGAAGTATCATCTAGCACCACATAATCCTTTTCTTTCTTCTCATGCTATTGCAACTGATCTTTGTACAACACGTTCTCATTGAATACAACATCCCTGCTTCTCGCAATTTTCTGATTTTCAAAATCCCAAAGCCTATAACCAAATTCATCAATGCCATATCCAACGAAGGTACATTTTCTTGATTTTGCATCCAACTTAGTTCTATTTTTAGAATCTACATGTGCAAATGCTTCACATTTGAAAGTTTTGAGAAAAGAATAACTCACCTTCTTACTTGTCCATGCTTCCTCTGGAATACCACAGTCTAAAGGAATTGAAGGACCTCTATTAATTAAATATACAATGGTGTTGACAACCTCTGCCCACATGTTTAAAGGCAGCCCAACATGCAATCTCATGGTCCTTGCACGCTCCATTATTGTCCTATTCATGCGTTCAGCCACTCCATTCTCCTATGGAGTCCCTTAAACTATTTTCTACCTACGAATTCCATTAAAGGAACAATAATCCTCAAATTCTTTGCTGCAATACTCACCACCATTATCAGATTTGAGACATTTTAATCCTTTACCTGTCTCATTCTCAACCAAGCTTCTCTATTTCTTAAATGTTTCAAATACATTAGATTTCTGCCTAAGGAAATAAATTCAAACCTTCCTAGTTGCATCATCTATGAATGTAACATAATACCGAGAGCCACCGAGAGAAGATGCTTGAGCCAGTCCCCATACATTTGTATGCACAAGCTCCAACTTTTCATCTTTCTTTTGCTTCCCATCCTTGAGAAAACTGACTCTCTTTTGTTTGCCATACACACAACTTTCACAGAAATCCATATTAATACATTTAAGATCTGGTAAAACATTCTTAGAATGAAGTACCTTCATATCTTTTTCACTCATATGCCCAAGTCTGTTATGCCACAGTGTTGTCTCAGAACCTATAGCAACTGTTTCAGTCTCTTCTTGCGAATCTGTAGAAACTATTCTTGAACCTATATGTTTTTCTCTACAACAACTAAATTAGAAGGAACAGTATGACCTATACAAAGATATAAGGTGTCTACTTTCACACCTTTTGCTACTATTAAAGCACCTCTTGAAACCTTCTAATTTTTATCAGTAAATATAACAATGCAACCTTCATCAGCTAGCTGCCCTGCTGAAATTAAATTCCTACTCAGCCTTGGAACGTGCCTTACCTCTTGTAGTAGCCAATGATTCCCATCCTGCAACTTAATCTTAATTCTTTCCTTTCCAACAATCTGACAGGGTTCGTTATCTCCCAAATAAACTAGCCCAAAATCCCCTTGGACATAATCAAGAAAATAACTTCTATGGGGCGTAGCATGAAATGAGGCCCCTGAATCTAAAACCTATGAATCATCAACATTATCTAGGGAAAGAATCAAAGCATCATCTTCAGATTTATTACTTACCACATTTGCCTCTTTATTGGCTTCTTGTTTGTCTCCTTTATTCTTCCGAGACCAGTAATCTTTCTTCAGATGACCTAGTTTCCCACAGTACCAGCAATCCTTCTATCCTCTGGATTGGGACCTCTTGTCCTTTGATTTTCCTTGTGACTTCCCATGATCTCCATAACCTTTTCCTCTTTCCTTTGATTCGCCCCTGCTTTCTGCATTCAAAACACTACCTGATGTGGACCCTCTTGAGCTTTTTTGTTGCATTTCCTCGCTAAGGATAGCACCAACAATATCATCAAATTTCAAAGTATTTGAACCATAGATAGAGTTACTTACAACCATTACCAAGCTATTCTAGCTTTTTGGCAAAGAACATAAAACCAAGAGAGTCCTCACCTCTTCATCAAATTTCACTTTTATAGAAGTTAACATTTAAATGATCTGTCACAGATCCACCTTCAATCATTTTCAGATTAAACAAATGCTTCATGAGAAATACCTTATTTGAGCTTGAGGGTTTTTCATACAATTTAGCCAAAGCTTTCATCAGACCATCTGTTGTCTTCGCTTGCGTTATATTGAATGCCACCGATGGTGCCAGGCACAACCGAATGGTTCCTAGTGCCTTTCTGTCCAGAAGATTCCAATCCTCATCAGTCATTG
Source organism: Cunninghamia lanceolata (assembly GCA_027924645.1). Classification (NCBI taxonomy): domain Eukaryota; kingdom Viridiplantae; phylum Streptophyta; class Pinopsida; order Cupressales; family Cupressaceae; genus Cunninghamia; species Cunninghamia lanceolata. Next base: position 1,024,349 of record BSBN01000497.1, on the reverse strand, counting down.
TTTCCAGTTTCTTGGCTATTCCTTCCAATGGCCTCCATAAATCCTTCTGATAGAGATAATCCTCCATCTGCATCTTCCATAACTGATAGTTTTGCCCATTGAATTTATCTACCTTCAATTTACCCTCATCCGCCATTGCTCCCACTTAACCGTTAGACTCCCACTCAACTGTGAGACCTTCCTGCAGACGATAATCAAACACAACCCACTCTGATACCACTTGTTAGGAATTGCATGCAGAATATATCAATTAAATGCAAATAAAGATTAAATAGAGGAATGAAAATACATAGAAATAATAACAACGAGAGACAAGTTTTAACGTGGTTAACCCAAACCTAAGCTAAATCCACCAACAGAGAGTCCAATATTATTATCCAGTAAATCAAACCAATTACAACCAGCAATCCTTGCAACTCAATACTGCTGCAAAATTCTACAATACATCTACAAAAACCCTAACCTTTAGCCGCTTTTATCAAGCCTTATGTCAGTTACAAAAATAGGGTTTTTTTTATGTTGGCCAAAGAAAAAATAACTCCCGATGCCTTAATAAAATAAAAAAAATTGTTGAAGGTTTCTGGGGTGCTGCCCCTCGACCTCGCCCTGTATCGCGATAGGGAGCGCGCCAGGGGTGCTGCCCCTTGACCTCGTTAAATAATTTGGGGGGAAACTGTACTGATAAAAGTGGGGTAAATTTAACCTCTGAGTCTAATTAGGCTCCATATAACAACAGAGAGTCCTATTCAAACAAGCATTCTTATGTAATGATTCTCATAAACTGCATTTGAAACAAGTCTACTTCTTTTGCATTTATTTCTGTCCATGATGGTTGACATTCATCCTCCAGCTGCCTGCACTTTAGGTGTCCTAACTTCACTTCCTTTAATTCTCCTGTCTACAACTTCGCTACAAATGCTCATTTCCTTGATGACATGTTCTTGTTGCATATGGGTTTATTCACAAAACATATGCACACAAATAACCTTCATGACTAAACCATAGGATTCCATCTATATTGCACGCATACTCATATTTAAATCATTCAATTGATAATATCATCACCATATTCCATATTAATAACATAGATTCAAAGTCTTTCAAAGTATAGAAAAAGACATATAATGATGGTGATGTTGGTAAAGTGTCTGGAGCATCATATGGAAAAGTTCTAAAAGCATATAAAAACAACATAAAAAGAGGTCAATATTTCAGCCTATCACTACTGTGAGATCTACAATCATGTCAATGTTGGGGAGCGGAAAGTCATCTTTCAGACATGCCTTATTAAGATCTTAGAAATCTGTACAACAATGAATGCCGCCAGGGTTCTTAGTGACTGGCACAATGTTGGAGACCCATTCTGGATAATCAATAGGACAGATAAAGCTGACATCTAATAGCTTTTGTAGCTCTTCTTTGACAATCAAGGTGACTTGTGGGTGCATCTTACAGAGCTTCTGCTTAACAAGTTTTGTGTCAGGATGTACCACAAGATGATGAACAACCAAAGACGGATGCAATCCTAGCATGTTGGTATAGGACCAAGCGAACACATCAGGTGCTTCATGAAGCATAGTGGAGATGTTGGATTTTTATTCTGTGCTGAGACTTTCTGCTAGATGTGTGAGCTTAGGCAATTCTTGCGTGCCGAGGTTGATTTCTTGTGTGCCTTCAATCAGAATGTTGGAATGCTCTTGCTAGTGAGATGGTATGGGGGGAAGATTGAGATCCTCATCTTCTAGTGCCTTAGAGAGGTTTTCACTAGAAGATACGTCTTTATTTTTCTCTTTTGTGTTCAAAAGTGCCTCAGAGAGGTTTTCACTAGGGGACGATTTTCTATTTTTTTTATTTTTGCTTTTTTGGACTAAGGATCTCCTCTTCCCCAAAATAGGCATCAGCGTGCAAGCATATATCATATTGTGAGGTGTCGTAGATTTCTAGGAATGTGGAGAGAGCCTCATCGTATGGAAATACGTCAAGAGACAAGGGTCCTTGACAATCCCAAGCGATGAGTTCAGGGTGAACAAGGGGGAGGTCAATAACGAAGATTAAATTGTCAGGGAAGATGCAAGAAAGGTCCAAGTCTTCGTATGAAGCTATGATGACACTCGAAGTGATGTTTTCAACATTAGAAGAGGGTTCCATTACCTATACCGAAGTTTTAGTGGATCTAGGGATTGTCACAGTCGGTGGAGCATATCCTAAACCGAAGTATTGAGCATATTTCTTGGGAGATGTAGGATCAACTGGAAGGGGTTCTATAATGCCTTGTTTATCGGCACCAAGTCTTGTTCCATGGTAAGGCATTTTGGTATAAATTTGAAATGGTAGAGGATATTTTTCTTGGAAGTATTCTATATTGATAGGTGCTGGGGTGGTTTCATCACGGTAGAGCCAATCACTTAGAGCTGTCTCTTCAGCTTCTTCTCTTTACTTTTTTTTGAAGATGATGACCATGGAAGTGGGGAGACAATGGTAACTGTCCCATGTGGAAGGCATTGTGAATCTCATACTCACCAGACCCTTTGTCTATGATCTTGACCTTTTGAGGTGTATGGGTGGAAGATGGGGTGGAAGCTTGCGAGGAATCAATGGTGACTTGTGGAGTAGATGATGATGTAGATGGAGTGGACGAGGGTTCTTTGACATGGTCCCCATAGGTGCTCGAACAATGGAATTGTCTATCATAAACAACCTTTAAAGCCTTGCAGTACTCAAAAGGTTGTTGATTAGTGGGAATAGTGACTTCCACACCGTTATGGGGGAACTTGAGGCATTGATGATAGGTGGATGGAACAACTTGCATGGCATGTAACCATGGTCGGCCTAGGAGGAGATTATACGGAAGGTCAAGGTCAATTATGTGACATAGAGTGGGCATGGTGAGTGGACCTACCTTGATAGGGAGGCATATGGTGCCTTCAGATTCTCTCTCCATGTTGTCGTATGCCTTGATGGAAATAACCAAAGATTCCAAGTCAGTCGTTGAATACCCCAGGAGTTTTATGAATTTTAATGTACATATGTTCAAACAGAATCCATTATCCAAAAGGACCCTTTGGACCTTATGGTTGGTGATTTGGACTTCGATGTGGAGTGCTTTGTTGTGTGTGGGATCAAAGGGTGGCATGTCGACATGGCTAAAAGTGAGGTGGTAGGATGAAGATAGTTGAGCGACAAGGTTTTGGAATTAGGCGGGAGGTAGTCGGTAGGAACATGAGACTCTTGGAGAGCCTTGTCAAGTATTTCCTTGTGGATGGCGGATGTCCTAAGGAGTTCAAAGTTGGAGATTTGCGCGGGGGTCTTTCCAAGATGGTCAAGGAGGTTGTATTGGGAAGTGGTGGTAGTGGAGGATGGGGATGGTCCTTTTATGGTTATACACCCATGGCGGGTGGTAACAACACATTCAGGGGTGGTATTTGTGAGTTTGATGGTGGCAACACGAGTAGAATCAAAATCAATTCCACCTACTATATTATCGTAGGGAGGCAGAACATTGTTGTAATTGATGTTGTTGGCTTGGTTGTTAGGATTAGCATTGGAGGAGGATGGTTTGGATGTGGTTTGATTATTGTTGTGGTGGGGAAGAGGGTCTTGGTAGATGCCTAGGCCATCATTAGGTGATGTATTGTTGTGGTCTTCCATTTGGATTCCACCGTGATCAATGAGGTCTTGGACATAGTTTTTCAATTTCATGCATTTTCTTGTGGCATGGCCCTTTATGCGATGATAGTCACAATATTCATTTTCTTTGTACCATGTGGGCTTAGGTTGGTTTTCATCAAATGGTTTAGTCATGGGGAACTCAACCATTCGGGCTTAGACTAACTTTTGAAATACCACCTCGAGTGGTTCACCCAAGGGAGTATATTTACGTTTTGGATTGTTAGGGGGATTCCGCTTTGGAGGAGCGGATGGGATGAAAACATTGTTTCAAAACATTTTGGACTATGTTTGTGTCTTTTGATTTACGAGCAGTGATTTGGATGTACTTGGAATCGGTAGCACCATCTCCTACGATGTTCTTGTTTTTAGCCCAAAATTTAGGTTTGTTGTTGGATGTTTTGTTGTTGTCGTTCTTGTTATAGATTTTGACTAAACCCTTTGCAATAAGGGATTTTTCAATGGTGACCCCCTTTCCTATGATTTTGTCAAAGGTTGATGCACAATGTACTTGCAAATGGAAGGCCAACTCTTAGTTGAGGTTTTGGATGAAAATATGAACGAGTTGTTTCTCGGGGGTTGTCTAAGGTAGCCTACTAGCAAGGGTTCTCCATCTTTGTAGATAAGTGGTGAAACTCTCACCACTTCATTGTTTGGTGTTGTAAAGGTCAAGTAGAGTGATCTCATGCTCTATGTTGTATGAGAAGTGGGCGACAAATTTCTTTGAGAGATCGGCGAAAGTGGATATGGAGCCATAAGGCAAGTGCATGAACCATTCTAGGGCTTGTCCTCCTAGGCTTCATAGAAAAAGACGGAGGAATTGGTCATCATAGGCGACTTCTTGACATGACAAGAAGAATTCCTTGATGTGGTCACGAGGGTCTCCTTTTCCTTTGTATTTATCAAATTTTGGCATTTCAAAGTGTTGAGGAAAAGGTGTGATGGCAATGTTTCTATCAAATGGGTAGGGACATAAGTCTTTGAACTTATAATGTTTCTTTTGGGTCCCTAGTTGGATGCTTTTAGGTGCATTTTTCATTTCTTGCCACTCTTAATTGAAAGGGTTGGCAAGAGGTGGTTGTGATGTGTGTTGGAGTGGAGGTTGTTGTGACGATGATTGTTGATATTGGGGATGGGCATATTGTTGTTGTTGTTGGGGATGGATGTATTGTTGTTGTTGTTGGGGATGGATGTATTGTTGTTGTTGTTGGGGATGGATGTATTGTTGTTGTTGTGTATGTGGCAGAAGGCCTATAGTTTGTGTGTAGACATGGGACCCATGGGTTTGTTGTTGTGGAATGACTTATTGATTTTGGGATGGTGGTTGTTGTTGAGTGGTGTAAGGAGGTTGCACCAATGACCCATGGTGAGGTTGTTGATGCGTGGAAGATTGATATGTGTACGTAGGATTGGCATAGCTTGTTAATGGGTTTTGTGGTTGGTTGAGTGTATTCGCAATGGGTGTTTGAGTTGTGGGTGGTACCACCATTTGTGTGATGATTGACCTTGGTGGAATATTTAGTGGAGGGAGAGGTTGTGGTACAATCGTGGGGGGTTCTTGTTGATTGTTTGGCGAGGGTGGTATGGCAACGATGGTGACATTAGAAGGTATCCCAAAAATGGGCACATCAGAGGGTAGCATGTCATAAGGTAACCCGATAGGGGGATTTGATACTTGTGGTTGTGAAACATTTCTAGCCCCCATGTTTTGTCCCAAGGCATGAATGACGACGGTGTTGGTGGTAAAACTAGCCCATGGGTTGTCGTAAATGGGTTCATTAGGATTAGGGACACATCCCCATGGTTGATCATAGATAAGTGATGGTGGCTTGTCATGGAATATGGTTTTGAGTTTGTCATGGTCATATGAATATGGAAGGCGCGCACCATGTTCAATGAGACGTTGAAGAAATTCATCCTTATGGTTGTCAATGAATTGATCAAACTTGTCGTGTAACCCCTTTTCATTAAGGAACTCAACAAAGGTGGGGGAATAGGTTTGATGAGGATGAGTGGATGCTTCACCCATTTCGGGTTGGTTGACATATTCCTCCGTATTGCTCGTGGTAGAGCCATTAGGAGAGAGGGGTTAGTAATGAGCGTCCATTTTCTTAGCTTGTGATCGCATGATGGGAGGCGTAAAAGGTGACTTTGGGTCAGATTTGGATGACGAGGTACCAATGATGAGAGGTGGAGATAGGTCCAAAATCTAGATCACTATGATTAAAGGCCGATGGTTATCTTATATACTTAGGGTAGACAAAAGAGCATAAGCAAAAGGATAATAGGATTATTTTACTTGGGGTAGACAAGATGCACCAAGCAAAATGGGATTTCTTGGAATCCACTAACTTAGGAGTTGCCAAGATTCCTAAGACAATTTATCCAAGGGGGTCAATGATTCTTAGATTATACTACACTTAAGATGAACAAAGTCTCAAGCTTAATACAAACAAAAGGATAATTTTGATCTAGAGTTTTAACCTTAGGATTTGGGTGCGATGTGGGTTGGTTTGTTGATTAGGATCGATTTGATTGAGGAAATGGTTGGATTTAATGGATTCGAGGATAATCATTGATTATGGATTGGTGTAGATTGATTAAGGATGGTACAATGGATTAAGAATGGTAAAATTGGCCAAGGCTAATGAGGGATAAACAAAGTTTTGACTAGGGATTGTTTAAGGATAATGATGACTTGGGACTAATTATGGATGACATGGACAATTTAGGATCTAAAGGGGATGATGACAAGGATAATGGTTGATAATTAGGGTGGATCACAAGCTAGGAGTGATAAATGGATAGGGACATGGATTGAGGTAGCATGTAATGTTGAAGGATGATGTGGAACGGGGATTTTCGGTAACCACAAGGACAAAAATTTGACTTTATGATGACTTTTGGACTAGGCGCTAATTCAGGGGGCTGGGCACTGATATAGAGGACTAGGCACTGATTTGTAGAAACTAGGTGCTGATGTAGAATAGTGATGGTTTTATGTGGTTTTCGAGGTGGTGAGTTGGGTTTTTGGCAAATTTTGGACTTTGGATGTGAAGTTTTTGAACTTTGAAGGCTAAATGATGGATTTGGGAAGTTTAAATGTTTCAATGGTTCATTGAATGAATCAAATGGTGTTTGGATTATGTCAATGATAGTTTTCTTTGGCAAGCAATACAAACATTCCAAACAAGAGCATACAATGGCCAAAGGTTTGATGTGATGTATAAGCGTAATGTGTATGTTCGAGAAGCCCCTCAAGGCCCAAATTTCCACGGGTATAACACAATAAAAAACACTTGAAAGCAATGCTTAAACTACCTAAGGTCAAGGTGAATGGCATCTTGTCAAGCTCACAACATGGAATCTCTGACTCAAATGTAAACACATAGATAAGCACCTGTACGATTATATTCTCTTCTCGAGAGAGGATGGCTAGGGGCCTTGGTGCAGGAGCTCCCCAGTTTAGTCATTTTGTTGGCTATTTACTAGTTTGTCTTCATGTTATTTTGGTTATCCCTAAGGCTTTGAAAGCCATTTTCATGCTATGTAATAAGGACTTAGTTTATTTAGTTGACTAGTCCAATATGGAGTTAGCTTAGGCCTATTCTATAGGTTTCTCCTTTTAGAAACTTGGTTTTTTTTAAAAGAAAAAGCTTTTCCCATCGTTTCACTGCCTCTCATGGTAGTTGTACGGACAGAATGGGAAGTGGAAAGGTCAGAAAACTTTCTATAAACCTCACTTTGTAAAAACATGCTAAAAAATGAATGGAGAGGAGGAGTTTATTAAGGAAAAAACTGTGTTTTTCTGCTTTTGATTGAAAATAGCCATTCTGTACGGCCTGGTACAGATTGTTCATGAACTGAAATATTGTAAATGTGTTAGGTTTGCCAAACACCTTTCTTTTGCATCTAATTAGAGCTCCTGACACTTCTGTAGGAAGTAGAATCAATCCAATTTGTAAAAACTGTTTTGAAACCCTCTTAACTAGGGTTTGTGTCCAAAAATGGTGAATTTGTCCTCTATCCTCTGAAAGTACCACCTATTTTTAGAAGGATGGAGGAGCCTAGGTTAGATTTTATTGTTTTCTATAGCTTACAAGTTGAAGACTCCTCTTCAAAGTGGTTGGCATGCATCTAACTAGTCAAAACAGTGACTAGTTGGTAGAAAATGGTGTAAGAACAGTGTTTATCATGAAAACAGTCGCGTGCTCAGTCAAATGGAGGTTGGAATTTGTGGCATGGAGCAAGGGCAGACCTCTATAAATAGTTGGTAGAGCCTGAGAAGGCAAATCTACTGTGTTCTTTTCATATAATCTGAATTAGCCTTTTTCTTTGGAGAAAAGAACAACTTACTATTTTCTGTACGTTAGTGGTACAGTACGGTTGCATGCTGGTGGGGGAGTACATATCCCTTTTAGGTATTTGGATGATGCATTAAGAGGTGATGGTCATTGAGGTTTGTGAGTGTTTAGTGTGGTGTTAAACATGCTCTTTGCTTACAAGGTTTAACCTCCTCTAAAACTGTTTTCTTGAAGACAGTCATAACAACATTACTATTTCTGTCAGAACACGTACAGAAGCAAGGTGTTGGTTCAAAGACCTCAAGTTGATCCTATCCTTGGTAAGTGTTTGAGGTGTTTAGACCCATGTTGGTAGAGGAGTTGATGCAGGTTTACTGGTTCATAATAGACACAAGAAATAAGCTTTCTTTGGCACTGTCAAAAGACTGGCACTGTCAAAAGACAGTCACATAGAGATTTACTGTCCACTATTTTGTTGGGAGTAGAATGGTGGTTTCTTGGTCAGTGACCTTGTTCCATGCATGTCATAGATAAGTGCATGTTAACTGATGTTGTGGTCCATGTTGGTAGAGTGGATTGGTAGTAGTTAAGAACTTTTAAAGGTAGATTGCTGTCCTTGGAGGTGGACTGTGTATAAGGGCTGGTTAGAGCAGAGACTCACCAGTAGGAAGTTGAATAACCTATGTGGGTGGACACCAGTGGGTGGTCCAAGGTTATGTCAGTTCCTTGAGAAGCCTTGTGTAGGCTTATGATAGTAAACACCTTTGTATACCTCTTGGAGGAAGTATAGGATCTAAGTTCATTAAGTGAACTTCAACAAACACTACCACTACCCTCTACATCGGGCCTCCTGCACTGGAAGGATGACGCAATCACCCTCTCCCTGGAAATCTATGTATAGCTTATGCTAAGCCAAGGATTTCCATCTCATCTCAAGGGAGTCAATAGTGAGAATCTACAGGGGATGCTGTTTCCGCTTGCCTTGAACAAACTGCCACAAGGTTAAAAAGGGTAGGCCTTTGCCTTAAGGTGTTTAGTGGGGGAACATTCAGGGACTTGACACTCATTCCTGCAACAGTGACCCACTTAAGAGCCTATCCCAACCACTTACATCAATCCTTTTGCAAGGAGAAAATGGGGTTGACGTATCTCACACACAAGTGTGTGGATACTGGGGAATTGTCAGAATGAGAATACGTCACCAAGAAGCTTTGGCTTTCGCCTTGGTTTTTTATATAGCAGACCGAATGGAAAGTATCGCTTAGGGTTGTCCCTTGGGGTGAGTACCTCTTTTCCTACCAAGGCAGGCCCTTCTCTAAGAAAATGAAAAAGAAGAGAATAGAACCATTTATCTTCACCCAAGATCCTTTTGAATGCAAGGGGAGAGGATACTCTAGTTCTATCCCTTGGGATCTACTTAACATGATTTGCAAGCACACCAAACACTTCACTCAAAATCTACGCTCTTTTTAAGACCCAAAACAAAATGTTCCTATGATTGTTTGCAAACAAGGTCAATTTTTAATGCAATTTGTTGTTCTTTTTAACCCAATGAGTGAGATATGCAAGATTGTTGTTCTTTTTTAACCAAATGAGTGTGATATGCAAGTTGTGTTCTTTCTTAATCCAAATGAGTGTGATATGCAAGTTGTGTTCTTTTTTAACCCAAATGAGTGTGATATGCAAGTTGTGTTCTTTTTAGCCCAATGAGTGTGCCTAGGATTAGACAAGCAATTTCATACAAAAGAACAACACTAAATGTTTCTAAGCTAGTAAAAACCCTACAAGGAAGAAGTCAATAGTTGTATGAGTCTTCGACAATCGAATAAGGCTGCAAAACAAGATGTTAGTCAAAAAACTCAATTTGGGATTAGGCACCAATCTGTGGGACTGGGCACTGATGCAAAGGTCCAGGCACTGATCTGAGTTTGGTGGAGTTTCCCCCTTGCAAAGTGCACTTTTCCTGTAATACAGAGAGTCAAATCTGCAGGAAATGATGGTTAGAAGCCGAAAAACCACTAGCAAACACTAAATTTATCAAGAAATCCCATGAAAGGTTAGTTTTATCCTAAGTTTGGATGGGTGCTCATTCAGGAGGCTAGGCACTAATCTGCTATGACAGGTGCTGATCCGAGATAGGCATCACCTCCCCTTTGCAAAATTGATTTTTCCTGCAAAATAGAGAGCTAATGTAGCAAACAAGTCAGTAAAACATCATTTAAAAGATCATGCAAGCATAAAATATTGAATTTGACCTAAAACCCATAAGAAATTAGTGATTTTACCTTATTTCTGGATGGGCACTAATTTACCAGGTTGGGCATTGATGTGCTAGATAGGCGCTAGTTTGCAAATGTTTAGGCACTAATCTGATCTATCACAAGAAAAAAATCACAAACATGTAAATTTGTTAACTAAAAAGGTGGTGGGGTCCCACTGGGCGTGACAAAATGTCTACCTATGAAAATGAGACCCTAAATAGATGCAAATTCAACCTAAAATGCACCCAATCTCAAGTCCAAGGGACCTTAAGATTGGACTAAATCACTATTATGCTTTTACACCTAATTATTCACCCTATCGAAGCACACTAGTGATGATATGTCCTAATGGATGATATACTAAGCTAAACTAGTTAGAATTGCACTAATTCTAGTTATGTTGAGCACTTAAATTGGCAGAGTAACTTTGCATATGATGACTTGTTCCAAATGGGAGGTGGAGGCCTCAATTTATAGATTTTTGGTGATGAGCTTGAAGGGCTAGGATCAATTTGGAAGATCAATGGTGAAGATTGCTTGAGGATCCTCAAGCAAGGAGAATTGGACAAATGGCATGATTGGATTGAATGAGAATATTGCCTCAAGATTCAAGGGATCATCAATGGATGAGAATGCAAGTTTGAATGGATGGATGGCTAGGATTGAGTAGGTGTATGACATGTAAGGACTCATTTATGAAAAGGTAAGGCTTGGATTTTATGATGAATTTTAAATTCCATGGAAAGGACAAGTGGAATTTAAAATTAGAAGAATAGCATTCAAATAGTGCCACATGAAATTTTAAATTGGAAGGAATAGTGACACATGGAGTGGGGTGGAAGAAATGGGACAAATGTACTCAATTTGGAAGATTTGCCCATGCTTCCAAAGTACCACTTGTCATATACATGTGTGTATATTGGATGACGAGTGGACTTCTAGAAATATGGGGGTTTGTAATGATGAATTAATTAAATTTAATTCATATGCACATGGATTAGAAGAAGATAATTATGATTACAAAAAGTAATAAAAAATTAACAAAGTAGGGAATTAAATAAATATGATATTTTATTTAATTTTTGGAATGAACTACAGTAAAAAATATTTAATTTTCAAACTATAGTAGAGGAATTTGATTTTTATGATACGATAAAGGCACAAAATAAATTAATTAAATAATTAAAAATTATTTAATTAATAATTGGATCGGATGAAGTGATGTAGGTGGATTAGGGTTAAATGCGTGGGTGGATGAAATTGGTTGTGACCATTTTCAGGTGTCTACAGTATGCATCAAGGTATAAAGAACTAGGATGACTTAGGTATCCTATGCATGGACTTGCCACTGCAAACAAAGGAGTATCCTTATGTCCAACATAATACAACATCCTTGTCTAGACATGTGAGGAATAAAACTAAAATCACAAAGTCCAAATGCACAAAAGGTATAATGAGACCTTAGATGCAAAGGACCATGGATATGCACAAAGTAATTCCACATCACACAAGATATGAATATTAGTTGCATCAACTAAGAATATCCAACAATCATGCAAAATGGTATGCCCCATTCTCTGCTAGTCGTAACACACCAAGATATGAACAAATCTAGGTGGCTTTGATAAAGCATAAGAAGGATATAGAAAAGATAAAAACCAAAAACAAAAGACCAAATGATGACATAAGTCCCACAACTAATGTATCTCTTACCAAAGAGGTATAATAAGGTTTGGATAGTTGCTTAATGATGGGAATGATATATCCTTTGATGAGGGTAGATTGATGAATGTTGGTTGTTTTATCGAATGATGTGGCAATTGATAAAGTGACGAGGTACCATTTCGACATATAGACAAATGCTTATGATTTTGGTCAAGGTATGGTTTGTTTGTATGAGTGTTTTGTCTTGCTTGAATGTCAACTATTTGATGATGAGATGGGCGTGTAATGAATGAAAATATATTATGGGTATGATGAAAAAGTTTGTTATGGAATTTAGTGGTAAAATTTATTGCTTGGAATTTTTGGGATATTTGATTTTTTTTTAATTTTTTTTTGTTTTTTTGTTTTTTGTGGTGCATGAGACTTGTACTAAAGAATTGCCATCCAAATGTCACAAAGAAACTGGGAGAATGATCAAAAACCACAAATGGGTGTTGGTAATTGACACCCAAGCGATAGGGGTTTTATTATGAGATGGATGAAGAAGGGTGGAATATGAAAATTATTATGATAATGATATTAAGTGAATAGATCAAACCATGATAGGACAACACAATGGTGGATGGAATTGACAAAAAGGATGAAATGAAAACTAGATGGGGAATAATTGGGAGCCAAAATGGATATCTAGTAGATGGTAGATACAAGGCTACTACACATGGTGCCTGTAAATAGGTTTTCAACATGGTACTTATCCAAGGTGCCACTGAAGTGGTTTTCACCATAGGATGGATTATTTCTCTTTACTATTTTTTTAATAATACAATTGGGATACCCTACAAGTTAGGCATAGAACCTCTTGAGATGAATGATATTGATAGGTTCCTCAAGGGGTTGAACCTCAAGTGTAGAAAGATGGTATGCGTCAGACCCATAACGACTAGTAATGATGAAAGGACCCAACCAATTAGGCTCAAAATTTTCTTTTCTATCATGTTGTTGAAGGTTCTTTTGATTATCCTTAAGAACAAGATCGCCAAATTCAAATTTGTGCTCTTTGAGTCTCTTGTTATAGCTACGAAAAACACAATTTTGATAGGCCATGAGATGGTTAAGAGAATTGAGATGTCTTTCGTCTAAGATTTCCAATTCTTGCAAGCGAGAAACTCTATAATCTTCCAGATCAATAAGATGTTGTAATGATACCCTTAGTGAGGGGAGCTCAACCTTTATTGGTAGGATAGCTTCGGATCTAAAGATAGGGTAATATGGTGTGGCTCCAATAGGCGTGCGAATGCTAGTGCAATATGCTCACAAAGCAAGATTGAGTTGCAAGTGCCAATCCTGACCAACTTCATTGACTATTTTCTTTAATCTTAAGGATATTTTTGTTTGAAGCCTCAACTTGACCATTGCTTTGAGGATAGTAAGGGGTGGAAAACAACGTTGAATATGGAATTGATGGAAAAGATTGTGAACTTCTTGATTTTTGAATGACTTACCATTGTCAGTAACAATGGTTTGGGGTAACCATACCGATAAATGATATAATGAAGGATAAACTTAGAAATTTGTTTATCAGAACTATGTAAGGGGAATGGCTTCAACCCACTTCATAAAATACTCAGTGGTGGTGATAATAAATGAATGGCCATTGGATGAAGGTGGATGGATTTTACCAACGAGATTGAGCCCCCATTGTGAAAAGGGCCATGGTATAGTGATTGTTTGCAATTCTTGTGCTGGCACATGAATCAAATCACTGTTGTTGACAAGAAAGACATTTCTTAACAACCTCCTGTGCGTCATGCTCCATAGTCAACTAATAGTACCCAGTCCTTAACAAATTTTTGACCAAGGTAGGACCGCTATAGTGTGCACCACATATACCCTCATGTACCTCATGCAAGGTAGCCTAAGCATCTTCTGAGTTAAGATATCTAAGGATAATCCCATCGAATGTCCTCCGACAGAGTGTATCACTGAGAATGGTATAACATGATGAACGACGGATGAAGGTTCGACGTTGGGAATGTGAAAGGTTAGGTGGTAACATGTTTTCATGAAGGTAGGTATAAATCTCATTGTACCAAGGTATATTAGGACCAACAAGTTTGCATATGAGTTTAGTCTCTAGAACATCAAATGCAGGAATGTAAAGTTGCTCAACCAAAAATTCTAAATGTGGACTATTAGATGGAATATCAATTATGGAACCCACAGTTTCCATGGAATTAACAACTTTGTTATTTATTCTTGGAATATGTTCAAACCGGATCCATGAGAATGATTGCTTGAATGTGTCAACCAATTTCTTATATGGAAGTAAATTATCATCTTTTGTTTGATATTTGTCCTTGACTTGGTGTATGCCAAGTTGAGAGTCATCATAGACTTCATGTACTTTGATATTCTACTGAATATCCATTCTTAGCCCTTTGACAAGTGCTTCACATTCTACAATGTTATTTGTGCAAGGAAACAAGATATTATAAGATTTTGGTATAAGATTTCCTTGTGGTGTGAAAAAAAGGATCCTTGCTCCTAAGCCATGATATGTGAAAGAGCCATCAAAGTATAACTTCCAATTTTTGGGGGAGTTAATAATAAAGATTGATTCATTTGGAAATTCTGAAACAAGTGGATGATTGTCTTCAATAGGTGCTTCTGCCAATTGATCAGCAATGAATTGTCCTTTTATATCCTTTCTATCAACATATTCAATGTCAAATTCACTTAAAATCATGATCCACTTTGCCATACGTCCTATCAATGTATCTTTAGATAAAATATACTTTAGTGGGTCAACTTTTGATATGATCTTAGTTTGATGATTGAGCATATAATGTCAAAGTTTCTATGAAGCAAAGATAATGACAAGACATGCCTTCTCAATAGGTGTGTAATTTAGCTCATAGCCCACTAGAGTGTGACTAATGTAGTATATAGATCTTTCTATTATGGTGTCATCATTTTGTGCTAAAAAGGATCCTAATGCTACAGATGTAGTTGATGTATAAAAGGAGTAGTTTTTCTTGAATAGGAGGGACCAAAACTAGTGGTGTTGAAAGATATTCTTTCATTTTATCAAATGCTTCACATTTCTCATCCCATTGATATTCTACATTCTTTCTTAATAGATATGCAAAGGCCTGACACTTATCTGCAAGCTATACTATGAATCTCTAGATATATTGAAGCTTTCCTTGAAGGCCATGTAATTGTTTCAAATTCTGTGGTGGTGCCATTTCAACTATAACTTTGACCTTAGTGGGATCCACTTTGATACCCCTTCGAGAGATAATATATCCTAAGAGTTTTCCAGATGTAACACCAAAGACACACTTTTTTCGGATTAGGAAGAACCTTGTATTCCTCTAAGAGATCAAAGATATTTTCAAGTATATATAAATGACCTTCTCTTGTACGTGATTTTCCCAAGATATCATCTACATAGTCTTCCATTCTTTTATGAAGCATATCATGAAAGATTATAGTCATTGCTCTTTGATATGTTGCTCCCGCATTATTAAGACCAAAAGGCATTACTTTCCAGCAATAGACTCCCCAAGCACATATAAATGCAGTCTTATGTTGATCTTCTTCAATAATTTTAATTTGTTTGTATCCAGAAAAACCATCCATTAGGGAGATCTCATGTCTTGCTATTAGGTAAACTATGAAGGTCAATATTTGGCAGTGGGAAATCATCCTTAGGACATGATTTTTTCAAGTCTCAAAAATATGTACAAATACGGATGCCCCCAGTAACTTTAGAAACTTGAACAATGTTGGACACCCATTCTGGATAAGCTAGGGTTTGATGAATCCAACTGTAAGCAATTTTTCCAATTCTGCTTTGACCAAAAAAAGCAACTTTAGGGTGCATCTTTCTCAACAAAAATGTATGCAAAAAATTTGAAGGTTAGTGCATGGTCAATTTCAGGTGTCTACAGGATCCATCATTATTTTTCTAGCATTGATTTATCTTTATTAGTATTTGATCTTGTATTACTTGATCTTTATTTGATCCTTAACCACCCACTCATGTATGTGCATCATCAATACATTCTTTTATCATGGATTTTCATAATCCATTATCCTTAGCGTTTATCCATGCCTATGTTATAGATCTTAATATATTTCTATGTTTTATTACATATGATTCTTACATCCTTGATACTTAAGCATTTATTTTTATCCTATATACGAGGATCTTGTCTATGCATATGATGTTTACTCGTATGTTGGATTTTTCCTTCTCTATAGATCTAGTTATTATTTTTCCTTCTCTCCTAGCACTTACTTCACATGTCCACAAGATTCATGCTGCCTCTATTTTTCTTATTACTAGTGATGGTAATTTGTGCATGAGAATAGTGATGTTTTAACTTTGAACACCTTTAATCTTCCTTGTGCTTCAATTCATGTTGATGATACTTTATCACTCACCTCTCATGATCTTCTATCGTGTGATGATAATATACCTAGTGAATATATCCTTTATACATCTCACACTAGCTTTCCTTGTTCACTTATAGATTTTCCTACTTGTGTCTCTCTTGCTTTATCCTTGAGGCTCCTAATGATTTAGATATATGTGTCTCACATACACATGAGCTTTCTAGTCATTCTTCCCTTTCCCACTACTCTTGGTCTATCGACGATATGTTTATTGATGAGCATAGTGATAGTTATTTATTTTCTCATGATATGTTTAGTGATGATTCTTTATTGATGATATGTTGAATGATGACTCTTTATTTCATGATGATTTGCTTTATGATACACGTTCTTTTAATATGCTTATGATAGAGTCATTAAAGTGGTAATGCAAATGCAAATTTACATGTTAAATCCTTCTTATCCTTGTATTATGCTTGTATACATGATGGCGATACTTTAATGCACACATTTGTCACTACTTTGGTTGATAGAGCTAAACAATAGTTTAATTCATGTCATACTTATTATATAGCCTTCCATGATTTGTCATGTGCTTTCATGGATTAGTTTACTATTGGCCCTAGACCATGTTTTACTCATGGTTCTCATGCTATGTCTTTTAATTACCCTTCCTTAGTGGATCCCTACATTTTTCTATGCATCATGATGCTATACCACTTTTTGATGGGGACCCTCCTTTGGATCTTTTCATGTTTTATCATGATGTATCTTTGATTGATTATAGTGTACCTTGATATATTCTATTGAACAAACATGTATCTTAGACATACCTAAGGATGAAGAACAACATGAGGATCCTTTACAACTCTTACTTGGTATCTGTGAAGATAATGCATCTCTAGTTAATGATGCTGTTGCAAATATGTGCCTAAATGGTGTTGTCATTGATGCCAACATATCTTTATTGCCATTGGTGTCAACTATATCCTATTGTTGTCTGCATAGAAGACCGGATTGTTGAGAATGTTGAGAAAATTAATAAAAATCAATGCATGTGGATCATGTGGACAAGTAGAGGATTGTCAGAGGTTGCTCCAGTCAAGATTTGAGAAGTCCGCATGAAGATTTGAAGGAGTTATGGCCGTCTGAGTAGAACCGGTTCCTGTAATAATCAGGAAAGATAGAGTGACAGGAAAGAGGTCTAGATTGCTCCGGTAATATAAGATTATGATCTATGGATCTGAAGGCATGTTTGGGAAGTTAGTATGCATCATCAACTCCAGTGGTTCATGGTTTGGAGGTCCGCAAGCTATCCTTCCAATCTGACAGTCATGACAGAGTGTGTTCTTGAGGTTTCGGAGGAAGATTTAAATGGTTATGGTAATATGGTTTAGAGTGAATGTTATTGGTGATTCCAATGTGCTTGTAGAGGTCTCTAGATTGTATAGCTACTATGGTGGAGGTCTGCATTGAAGTTTGAGCTTTCTGATTGAAGATTTCTTCTTTGAGGTTGATGTTCTTCCCAGTCTTGGCTGACCTGATGTTCCTAGCCTGTTGTAGATGCCTTAAGAGATCTTCATGAAGTGTGGAGTGGCTGTAGAAGCAGATTCAAGTCTCAGTTGTGTTTGGCCGACAGTGTGATGATCTGCATCAAGTTTAGTCGACCTTGTTGATCATTCCAAGGTAAAGTGTGAAGAAGAGTTTGAGGCAAAGCGAAAGTTCTTGAGCATTCATTGAAACTGAATCAGGCATGAAGTAGATGCTAATTCTTAGTTAATTGTTTCTAAATAAATTCTATAGGTAGTGAGCCTTTCCTTTTGAGTAGTGAGCTTTGGGCAATGCACCTGAAGGCATGTGCCTTCTATTTTTCTAACTACTTTTAATAGGGTACGCATTTTTGTGGGTTAACCCCCACCGTGGTTTTTCCCTTAACCAAGTTTCTACATCAAAATCTTGGTGTCAAATGTGTTGATTATGTTTCTATTCTTATGTTGTTGATTCATACTTAAATGTTTGCATCACTAATTTGATAGAAAGATAATAAAGAAAGCAGAAATTTTTTAAGGGACACCTGATTCATCCCCCTCTCAGTTGTCTAGTTCCAACACAAAATCCCGCGAAACCCATGACAAATGGGGCCTAGGGGTGCATCTTAAGCTTAATCAAGTTCCAAAATAGGCCCTTGGACTTGGGTACCCGTGTCCTAGTCCAGATCTATTTTGTTGGGACCCAAATTTTAAAGTGTCAGTTAATGATCATTAAAAGGTTTCCCTTTGTTGGCCTTTTCAATTTGAATTACAAATGTTAGCGGGAATGCATATATAAACATGTTTAGGACTTCATTTTAACTAGAGATGGCTAATGCGAACTTGTGATCTTATGCTAAGGATATTCAAGGCTTTAATTGTGTTGCAGAGCAGTATTGTGTTGTGTTTGTACTTGTTTGTTGCATATTTGTCTTCATCAATCCATCTCATCGTGGCATGAAAGATCTTCATCTCCCTGTGAGAGCTTCACCCTCGAGGTGACATCTACTTTGTTTTTCAATCAATATATCTTATCATTTACTTTCACCTTTGTCCACCAAGGACATGCACTCTATCTAACAATGATGTTGGAAGGCTTGAATACCATTCTGATGCTTGATAGAGGCAAGCTCCTAAACACCACAACCCCCAACCCCTCTCTTGTGATTGTAGGTTACAGGTGTCGGATCTTGTGGAGAGGAGTTGCAGGAGATTAGAGTAGAGGATAAAGATTTTGGATCTAAAGAAAAGAGTAGAAAATATCTCTCATTAGACACAGGCACCAGCCTCAATGTCCTCCAGTTTTGCATCTTCGGGAATCCCGAAGCAGGTTACAGTCTGAAGCATATTTTGTTTCCAAGCCCTCAGAAAAAGTGCCACATTGGACACATGCCTGCCCTAGTGTCCCCGAAGTTTTTTCTTTCTAGAATCTAAAACCTGGTATGTATTTAATCTGCATTTAGTGCCTTCCTGTGCGAGCATTTGTCGTGTTTCGTCTGTTTGTTTATGATTTCATATAATTAAGGTTTAAGGCATAATCAGATTAGGGTTTAACAAATTAATCAACAAACTCCAAATTTCCTTATCATTCCAAGTGACACCAAACATGTAGCTAAGTCCTCTTGCAAAATTTGTGACTTGACTTGATTTAATGTCCTTGAATGTTATATGTGAAAGGAGGATATAATCACACTATCAACCTCATCAACATAACCTCTTTTCCTACATAACATTTTGGTGAACCTATGTTTTTTCTGAATTTACACCTTGTTGAGTGTTGTAAATCATATTTGCATTCATTCATGTCATATTCATCATCATACATTCGAAAATCTTGCATAAGAATTGAACATTTTGAAAAAATAGACATTTTTGGCTTGCATTAAGACATAGTTTGCCCTATTTTTCTTGCATATTGAATTGAATACATTTAATTTTATGATATTTACATTAGATCTGAGATAAATTGCAGCATTTTATCTTTTTACCATCATTTACCTTACATTTTCATATCTTATTTGCTAGGGTTTCGCTTGAAATTTTGCATTTTTCATATGACCTAGTAATTTCAAAAGCTAGGGTTTGTAATTAAAATATTATTTTAGATTTTATTACTCATTTTAACATTCTTTCAAATTTGATTTTGGACTGTAGTGTTTCATCATTGTGTGTTATTGTATTTAGATTTTAAATTTTGCATTTACACATTGTGTATTTCAATAAAAACAAGCATATTCATTCATCTTGTCTTACTTTTGACTTTGCATTGATAATTGTAGCATCTTGGAATCATTTAGATCTGATTTGAGTTATTTTACACATTAAGTCAGATTAAATTTCATGCATACATCATTGGGCATAATTTCATAACATTTTTTGTGCATTTATATTGAAAAAATGAAAAAATTGAGCATTTTAGGTGCATAAGCAAGCATAGTTTTGCTTTGTTTCATTGCATTTGTCATAAATATCATTAATTTCAGATCTTACATTCATTTTCAAACATATATTTATTGATCATTTGAAAATTTGGCATCATTTAATGCTCTAGATTGAAAATTGGTATATTTGTTAAATTACACATTGTGTATTTCAACAAGTATAGCTTGCTCGTTTGGTTTGTTCTATTAGTTTGTGCATTGAGTGTTGTATGCTTTTGTATGGGTTGTATAACCCTCTACCCTAATAGAAACATCCCTCTATGGAGGAGTCTTTGATTAATGGGTTCTAGTGCTCCCGATAGCAATGGTGTACCAACATTGGAAAATCCATTGAACACTTACTTTACAAAGGGAGAAACACAAACTTTGCAAGATATCATACCTCCAACTAAAATGGAAGAACAAAAATTTTATGATTTTGAAGATCCTATTGATGTGATAACATATGTACCTAAGGAGAAAATTCAACAACTTGATAAAGAACTAGCTAATTTTCAAGCATTTGTGGAAAAAGAAAGGATAGCAGAAGAAGCTGTGCCTGTTGTTCTTAATCTAAGAGAGTTGTTAAAAGAAGGGCAAGATGGTGTTAACATGCTCCATTGATTAGCGCATATAGTGAATCATAATGTTATGCCTGTGACTAAATGTGTGAACATTATCAACAATATGTCATCACCGACTCATATACAAGTATCAACACCTATACTGACTACCGGAATGTCTACTTTTACATCATCAATTCTCACTACTAATGCACAAGCTTGTAGTAAAGCTACCACTAGTATTGGAGTATCTAATGGCATTAATTCACAAAATTACAAGGTTGTGGGATTCAATTATCAAAATCTAGCACCTAGGGTGACTTCTTATATGAATAATCACTCTCAACCACCTCTTCATTACACTTATTCTCAACCACCTTTCAATTACAATTGTTCTCAACCACCTTTCACCTACAATTGTTCTCAACCTCCTTTCATTACCACTCACAACCAATCACCTCAAAATTTCATGACAACAGCTTCTAATTCTTCCCAATAGCAAACCACATCTCCTAATGATGCCATTTTAAATAAACTCTTGCATAGCATGACTTCTTTACAATAGAAGGTGAGAAACTTGACTAATTCTTTCCAACCTACTTTACCGACATATCCTGCCCATAGTCCTTTATCTTATGCAATTATGAGAACTCCTATGCTGGAAAAATTTGAGACTCCCTGCTTTGAAAAGTATGGTGGTAAAGGTGATCCTAATACTCATGTGGCAACATTCACGACGATGTGTAGTGATTTCTTCTTTAAAGAGGACTTTCTAGCGAAACTCTTCCCAAAATCTCTCAAAGATATTGCTTTGGAATGGGTTTGCTCTTTACCTTTGAATTCAATAAACTCTTTCTCGCAACTACTTGATCAATTCTTACAACACTTCCAAGTAAACATTGGACCTACCGTCTCTTTGATTGACTTGGTTCATTGTAAACAAGGTTTGAAAGAGAAATTTATAGAATTTATTAGTCAATATCAAGGTCTCATCTCGCAAATACAATACCTGATTAAAGATGAAGATCTTCAGAAGGTATTGATTATGAATTTACAACCTAACATCCATGATAAAATCCTCTTGATGAAGTATAGCTCTTTTCAACATTTGTGTATAGTCCTTCGTGATTATTAACTTTCGTCTAGTCAATATGAAAATCAAAACTCATTGGCTCAAGCAGGTCAATCCATGGCTGGACCTTCACAAAATAACTTTAAGAGGAATAGCAAGAGCTTCATCAAGATCAATGGATAGCATTCAAACAATTTTCAATCACAAGTGTCCACTATTAGTAATCCTAAATGGGCACCTTTTCAATTCAAACAACAATATTGACAATTTACTCCATTATCTGAATCTCTTCAATCAATTATGAATCAAGCAATAAGCAACAATCTTCTAAAGCTTCCTCTTGTGAAACCGCTTGATAGTAATAGGATACAAGGACCTAATTTTGACGCTAATGCTTTCCATCAGTATCACCGATCAATAGGACATGACACTGAATGATGTATGCATATGAAACATGAAATTCAAGACCTCATCAATTCTAATATAATACAGGTAACTGGAGTGAATGTCAATGGAAATAAGTCGGTTGCCCCTCCGAATCAAAATCTGCAAATTTTCACTAATCCATTTCCGTGACATAGTGAGAACAATATGATAGAACAAAACACAATTGAGAAAGAAGATGACTATCTAGATTATGATGAAATAGTTGGTATGATAGAAGTGGATAAGGAGAAGATTGAAGACTCACCTCATCCACGAGGAAAAGGTATCTATGTTGAGGTTCCTCCATTGTTATCCCTCCAAGGATGGGAGATAATCAAAATGCACCGGATAAGCAAATTGACAACCATGAAAAGATATTATGATACAAGAAAAGGTTGCCATGGTGGAAAGTATTCCATTCCACTGCGAAAGGTTTATTCATTGAAATAAGAAAGAAAAATATCAGAAAAGAACAAGGCGAACATCATCATTGGGAAATAACAATGATTCCCCTCCTCACAAGCAATAAAATATTTTAAATATCCAGGGATTTGAGAAACAAGCACCGCATGCCCATCCTGGAAATAAGAATCAATCAGGTATGAACTACTCACACTTTTTACAAAACTTGATGGAGCACCTTTCTAAGATTCTCACAAGGTTAGACTCCTCTTAGATAAAATACAATTATAATATGTGTGTGTGTGTGTGTGTGTGGTGTTCCCCTGTGATGTGTTATGTGTTGTTTAGGCCTCCTTGGATGACCCTTGATACTCTTGTAAGGTCAAGGATACTGGGAGACCGCCTGTGTTGTGACCATTCTTCTATTTGTTTCATCATTCTTCTATCTTTCCTCTCCTCTATTTTATTGTTGTGTGTCATGCTTTAGGGGCATAGAATTGCGGAGGGTGTTTGTGGGGCATCCTCCTACGTGGTGTTCCTAAGGCACTTGTTCTCCTCTCTCATTTTTATTGTTTACCTTCATTAGTGATTCGACCTAGTTGGCAGATGATGAAAACAAATGAATGATGATATAGACCGTGCGTCCCTTCAATGAGAAAGCAAAAATGGACCTAGTCCATATATGAATATGGGGTTGATATATATATATCTGATGCTTGAGTAGTAGAATCACTCTGTGTGATGTATCATCTTATGTCATTTCTTGTGACTAAAATTTTACAATCCACTCAATCTGCTCTTGCACACTTTGATTGGTATCTCACCTTGTTGTTACACTCAATTCTAAGGTACCTACAATATAGCCCAATGGTTATACTCAGTTTTGAACGTGTGAGTATAACCTTGGTCCTTGATGTGACTATTTTCATGCATAGCTTTCATGATGTGATATGGTTGTTATCTTAGAGTAAGATTTTCTAACCATCTTGTTGTTTATCTTAGCATATTATATCAATGTGTTTGTGGGAACATTTAGCGATTGTAAGCACATGTCACCTTGGGAGCATGGGATTTGTGAGAGCTCTTGTTCCCTTGTGTGTTTTCTCTCTACCTCAATGTGCTTGATATTGGTAAGTGACATCAACCACCTTAAGGTGGGGGCATATATAATGATATCTGCTTGATGATTTCAATACTAACGAAGTGTGTTTGTAAGCCCTCTCCGCAAGGTGAGATGTTGTATCTCCAGCGCGAGTACACATGCTTATATCAATTGCAATAAAAAAGCCCTCTTTGTGAGGTGGGATAGCATATCTCTTGAGCTAGTGCGTATCCTTTTATACAAAATCCCTCATCACAAGGCAAGATGGTGTATCTCTTGAGCTAGTGCACATCCTTTTATTACAAAGTTCTCATCAGGAGGCGGGGTTGGATCTTGAGTTATCCTTCCTTAAGCATGTTTTTGGTGGTTGTTGTGGCATAAGGCCAACCGTCAGGTGTGTCTGTAGTGTGTTGAAGATGGTGGGACTTAGCAATAAGCTCCTTCCATCACCCATGTTTGCCATTTTTAAGACATATAGTATGTCTATGACATGTTATACGACGCTCATGTATTCCATGTGTCTTCTATGTGTTTTCCCCTATGTGTGGTTTCAAGGGTGTAGTGATGAGATCCTCCCACACTCAGGTTTTGTTTGGCATGTTTTCCCCCGTGTGTGGTTTTAAGGGTGTAGCGATGAGATCTTACCACACTTGAGTTTTGTTTGGTGTGTTTTCCCTCGTGTGTGGTTTCAAGGGTGTAGCGATGAGCTCCTCCCACACTCAAGTTTTGTATGGCATGTTTTCTCCCCTGGTGTAGTATCAAGGGTGTAGCAATGAGCTCCTCCTACATTTTGGGGTTTTGTGTTGTAGTTTTATTTTACATATGAAAATGTTATGAAAATGCTATATCAATGTATTCAGCATGTTTTACATGACTGCTCTCATGTATTCATCATGTTTTGCATGTCTTCAATATTGTTTTCTTCATGTCTTGCATGCTTCCTACTATCTTTATTGTGTTTTATGTGCCTGCGATGTGACTTCTAGTGCTTACCTGAGATTGGGGGCTAGAAATAGTTCCTCAATCTTTGTGTATGCCTTTGCTTCAAGTGCCTGGCGTGTTTGATGTGTTTTCAACCGTACTTTAATGCATGTATGGGTCGTAAGATCATACATACATTAAAGTGGGGCTAAATGTTATGTCGTAAAATGTCCCCCTAGGACTTTTACCTCCTAAGTTTAGCTCCTAGGCCCTTTAGATTTAATCATGAATGTTAAAAATGAATCCTAGAGCAAAATCCCCCAAAACCCATGACAAATGGGGCCTAGGGGTGCATCTTAAGCTTAATCAAGTCCCAAAATAGGCCCCTGGACTTGGACGTCTGCGCCCTAGTCCAGACCTATTTTATTGGGACCCAAATTTTAAAGTATCAGTTAATGACTGTTAAAAGGTTTCCCTTTGTCGGCCTTTTCAATTTGAATTGCGAATGTTAGTGGGAATGCATATAAACATGTTTAGGACTTCATTTTAACTAGAGATGGATAATGCAAACTTGTGATCTTATGCTAAGGATATTCAAGGCTTTCGTTGTGTTGCAAAGCAATATTGTGTTGTGTTTGTACTTGTTTGTTGCCAATTTGTCTTCTTTAATCCATCTCCTTGTGGTGTGAAAGATTTGCATCTCCCTGTGAGAGCTTCACACCCGAGGTGACATCTACTTTGTGTTTCAATCAATCTATCTTATCATTTGCTTTTGCCTCTATCCACCAAGGACACACACTCTATCTAATAATGATGTTGGAAGGCTTGAATGCCATTCCAAGGCTTAACCAAGGCAAGCTCCTAAACACCACAACCCCCAACCCCTCTCTTGTGATTGCAGGTTACAGGTGTCAGATCTTGTGGAGAGGAGTTGCAGGGGATCAAAGTAGAGAATAAAGATTCCAAATCTGGAAAAAAGAGCAAAACATATGCCTCATTAGACATAGGTGCACCCCAGTGTCCTCCAGTTTTGCATCTTCAAGAATCTTTGAGAAGGTTACAATCTGAAGTAGATTTTGGTTCCAAGCCCTCAGAAAAAGTGCCACATTAGACACAGGTGCCTGCCCAGTGTCCCCGAAGTTTTTTCTTTCCGGAATCCAAAACCTGGTATGTATATAATCTGCATTTAGTGCCTTCCTGTGTGAGCATTTGTCATATTTCCTCTATTTGTTTATGATTTCATATAATTAAGGTTTAAGGCATAATCAGATTAGGGTTTAATAAATTAATCAACAAATTCTACATTTCCTTATCATTCCAAGTGACACCAAACCTGTAGTTAAGTCCTCTTGCAAAAGTTGTGACTTGACTTGGTTTAATGTCCTTGAATGTTATATGTGAAAGGAGGATCTAATCACACTATCAACCTCATCAACATACCCTCTTTTCCTACATAACAACTTCCATGCTATATGCTTCCCTTATTTTCATGAGGATCAATTGCTTGCTAGATTGTTTCTAACAAGCTTAAGTGGTCATGCATTCACTGTTGCGAATTAGGTAAACATATACAATAGGAATATTAAGTAATGGTGCTTTAAATTTGATCAAGTATGTGATAAACCATATAATATGAATAAAATAGTAGAGAAGAAAACATTATCATGCAAACCATATGGACACCATATTTAAGTGAAGAAACCCTTTTAGGAAAAAACTCCACCTCCAAAGAGATACTAATCTTGTATTAATTTTAACAAGATTACACCGGTACAATACACTCAATCTTCTTTAGTCTAATAGAATTCTAGTTATTTAATAATATCTCACCTATATAACACTATTCAACCCCATTTCATATACTCAATATATAGAGCAAAGGAAATGGGAAACCACCAAGTAACTTCTACAAGCTAGTGGGAACCAAAATCATGGTTCACAAATTAAAAATCCATGCCCCACTATGTAATGGAACACATACCCAAGATAAAAACCAAGTAGATAGCATCTTTGACCCCATAACTCTGAGTAGCCACCAATCTTAAGACTAACACTCCATGATGAAGATGCCAACTACCACAGGGGTGGGTGTAAGCAGTTGAGTCCACTTTTAGTGGAAGTTTTGCAAGGGAAAAAATCTTGAAAGGAATGGGCACGTGTTTCATAAAAAATGTGTATCTATTTAGGAATGGGTGCCCAAACCTAAAATCCTACCTATATGGAATAGGTACCTGTTTTGGTTTGGGATCTCGTTCCAGTTCAGGATCCTGGTCCTAAATGAGTGCTCGTTAGGAATCAGTACCCATTTCTACAATGAACGGGTACCTGTTCCTAAAAGGTATTAATTTTTTTTCTACCTTGCGAGCTTATTTTCTCCTCTATTCACACAGTGAGGCTGATTGGAAAAAACACTCTAAAATGTGTACTTGCATCAGGCAATTCTTAATAGTACCTATTTTTCACCTCCTCCCTCCAGGAGAGCCGATTTGTTGTGTTCCCAAGTAGGTGGATTTCCTGTTGTTATGTATGAAAAAAGGGGACAAGGGTTTGATGAGAGATATGCCTAAATCCTCCTTTCACACATACCATTCAAGGATAGTTAACCAAGTTGAATCTCAACTTTTGCAAGAGGATTCACCTACAGGTTGGTTGTCACTTGTAATGATAGGGAAATTTAGAAATTGATGATTAATGTATTAATTTAATGCCCAATTATGCTCAAAACCTTAATTATGCAAAATCGTAAACAAACAGACGAATCCTCACAAATTATCGCACACAGAGATGCTAAATGGAAATAGATATTGACCAGTTTTCAAAGTTTAGGATCTTGAACTGTCAGGGGCAAAGGGACTCATGCCCAAGCCTGGTGCAGTATTTTCTTTGGGGGTTTCCAAACTCCTTCTACTACTGATGATCATTGTTCTGGAGATTTTCAGGTCTACAAACCCAGAGAGCAAAGGGACTAGCACCCAAGCCCCGACTGTGCTCTTTTTTGTTTCTTTCTATCAGATCTAGAATCCTTATCCTCTACAAGACTCTTCTACAACTCCACTCTTCACAATCTGATACCTGTCACCTGCAATCACAAGAAGAGGGGTTGGGGGTTTTGGTGTTTAGGAGCTTGTGGTGCAGGAGCAACTATCCTACAGTGGCCTACATGAGGTAGTTAGTTAGTTTTAAGGTTGTTTATGTTTTCAATAAGGTCCTAATTGGACATTCAATGTAATAAGGTCTATTTGACCAAGATATGCTATTTTTAGATCAGTTGGTTAGAGTTAGTTGGAGTCTGTTGAACAACTGTAGTTCCCAGCCGCTTGGAGAGATTTCCCAGCCGCTTGGAGGCAAGTCTATACTACCAGTGGTAACTAGATAAATACCTTGGGATTTGATGGATGAAGGCATCTAGGTTTTGTGGTAGCTGAAATTAATCAGTTGAATTGTGTTGTTGGAAAACAAAGTACTGTAATTGCATCTTTTGAAAGTTAATAAGATCTTGTTGCATTTGAATTCACTGTGAAATTGTTTATCTGTACTGAGGCCGGATGGATTTGATTATCCATTCCCTTGGTTGATTCTGTGAATCAGAGGAATGGATATGTATAGTAGTTTAGGGTTTAGTTTGCATTTTCTATTTGTTCGCATGCATGTTTACAGGTTCGTGGTTGAGAGGTGTTGAAAACCCTAGCATGGGTATGTGCTAGGTCATGCAGATCAAAAAAGGTCTGAGAAGCCGCCGCCTAGGAAACCAATCAGGCCATCGCTAGAGATTGTGTGGATCAAACTGTGAAAATCCGTGAAGTTCTCAAAATTATACAATTTGTGTATATATCGCTTTTGTATGCGAGATATACAATCTGTGAGTATATCGCTTTCGCATGTTGCGAGTATATCGCTTTTGTTTCATCACTGTTGTATGTTGAAACATACAGTGAGATATACAAGTCTATCATATATACATAGAAGAGAGAAAGTTTAAGATTTCCTATCGGCATACAAAGAAGTCAAGGGTTGGTCAAAGGTACATTCAAAAATGCATGTCATGGAGGTACAAGTCTAAAGATACAATTCCTGTATATACTGCAAATGTATGTCAGATACTATTTGTGTGTATCCTAAAGTTGCATGTGAGACAGTCTTTGGGTATCCCGTAGATGTACGTCGGGTTTTGTATGTTGCAAAAGTGAATCAGTTTATGCAACTTGTGAGTATCCATCTTTTGTATGTTGGATACAGTTCCTGTGTATCCGTCAATTGTATCAGATAGATTGTATGTGTTAAATGTACATCGGACATGTACATCAAAAATATACAAAGGCAGTCAGTGGGTCAAACATACATTGAAGGCATATTCGAGGGAATATTCAACGAATGCATATTTTGGTTTGTATGCGGTAAAGATACAATGAACTAGATGCATCGGGTTGATGCAAAAGGTGACTGGTCAAGGCGGTAGCCCGAATGTATGTTGGATGGATTGTTGGTCTGCAGATACAAGGTGTGATCAACAGTAGGAGGTAAGGGCACCGGCAGAGTAGGTAAGGGTTTTATACAATGCACAGATACAAGTTTTAAGATGCAAGCGACGACCGATAGAACGGGTGGTGATAATCGGTGATCAGAGGTCAGGTGTTGTATGTCTGAGTGTTCAATATGAAGTAATGCATGTGGATTTGCGGGCGCAACAGGTAAGCATTTGTATGTGCAAGTGCTACAGTGACCAGGTTTAGGTATTTTGTGAAGCTGATGGAGGATGTTTTGCCGATGGCAAACAAAAAGGGGACTTTATAAATTAAAGTTTGTGTGCATATTTGGAAATGCACAGACATACATTGATAATTGTATGTTAGGGTTTTATTGGTGGTGGATGCTCTGCATCAGCTTGCCTCAGTCAAGCCCTATAATGGCTTTCAAGCCTTCCAACATCGTTGTTTGATAAAGAATGTGTATCTTTGTCAGATAGAGGCAAAAACAAATTGATAAATGATTGATTAAAAAAAAATAGATATCACCTCAGAGGTGTAGCTTGCATGTAGATGAATATCCTTCACATCATGAGAAGATGAAGCCAAATCTGCATAACAAACACAATAATAAGACAAGTTTACTCTGCCACAATGAATGCTTTGAATGCTCTACAATCATAAGTTTGCTAAAGTATCATAATCATCTTCTAGTTTACAAATGAAACCCTAAACATGCTTATATATGTATTCCCGCTACAAATTTTGTAATTCAAACTTAATATGTTGGCAAGGAAACCTTTTAACGTTCACAAAATCAACATTCAAATTTGGGACCTTACCAAAAAAGGGTAGGACAAGGGTGCGAGTGCCCTTGCCCCAGGAGTTATTTTGGGTCAGGGTTAAGGCTCAACAATGTCCCTCAAGCCTCATTTGACATGGGTTTCAGGCCATTTTATCTCGGAAGTTAATTCTAACATGCATGATGAAAAACAAGGGACCCGAGAGCTAAACTTAGGAGGTAAAAGTCCTAGGGGGACATTTTACAACTTAACATTTATCCCCCACTTTAATGTATGTATGATCTTATGACCCATACATGCATTAAAGTACGGTGAAAACACAACAAACACACCAGGCACTTGAAGCTAATGCATACATAAAAATTGAGGAACTATTTCTAGCCCCCAGTCTCAAGTAGACATTAGAGAAAACACATTGCAGACATGCTAAACACAATGAAGATAGTAACAGGCATGCAAAACATGGAGAAGATAGTAATCTGTATGCAAAACATGGAGAAGATAGTAATCTGTATGCAAAACATGGAGAAGACAGTATTGAAGACACACAAAACACGATGAATGCAATGATTGTTTCTTTTTCATTTTCATATATATAAATGAATATAGATACATTCAAAGTAAAAATGCAACACACAACCCCAAAATGTAGGAGGGGCATTTTACCACACCCTTGAGACTACATATGGGGGAGAAGACACACCAAACAAATCCCAAAGTGTAGGAGGGGCATTTCACCACACCCTTGAGACTACACTTGAGAGAAATCATGCCATGCAAAACCCAAAGTATAGGAGGGGCATTTCACCACACCCTTGAGACTATGCTTGGGAGAAAACACATCATACAAAGCCTAAGTGTAGGAGGAGCATTTCACCACACCCTTGAAACTACACATGGGGGAAAACACACGGAAGACACATAGAAAACATGAGTGCCACATAGTATGCCAAAGACATAATATATGTATTAAACATGACAAACAAGGTGATGGAAGGAACTTATTGCTAAGCCCCCACCATCGCAAGCACACTACAGGCACACCTGACGGTTGGGCTTATGCCACAACAACCGCCAAAGACATGCTTAAGGGAGAATAGTCTTAGATCCAACTCCACCTACTCGGAGGACTTTTGAAATAAAAAGGATGTGCACTAGCTCAAGAGATACACCATCCTCGCCTCCGTAGAGGGATTTTGAATAAAAGGATATGCATGATATTTCACCTCCACAGAGGGCTTCTTGATTGCAATATAAGTTAAATATGTGCATTTGCACCGGAGATACAACATCCCACCTCCACAAAGGGCTTACAAACATGCTTCATTAGTACCAAAATCATTAGACAACTTACCTTATATATGCCCCCCCCTTAAGGTGGTTGATATTATGTACTGATATCAAGCACGTTAAGGTAGAGAGAAAACACACAAGGGAACAAGAGCTTTCACAAAGCCCATGCCCCCAAAGGTGACATGTGCTTCACGATCATCGAATGTTCCCACAAACACATCTTAATCTTGTGATTGATACTTTGAAACAACTGTAAGAACCTAATAAGATACCACAATTACTCTAAATTCCTACTCAAATTCAATTCACCAATGAAACTAAGAAAAATATAGAAAATATGAATTATGCCTTGCAAATTGATTTATCCTTTGCGTTCTATTGTCTCCTATCATCTCAATGATCTTGTTCATTATGATGTTTCTCTCAGAATTGTACTTCTTTACTTTTCAATATGACAATGAGATGAATGGAATTGTGGATTCAAATGCAATGTAAACAATCCTACAATGCAAGACTATGCTAATGATGATGATATGAAGCTAATGCAAAAGCCATGGATAGTGACTTGATATGAGGATAATGATATGCAACTAAATGATACTATGAAGCTAGATGATAATGCAACAATGGAGATTATGATATTGATATGCAAATGGGGGCCAAAGGCACGCTTGGATACTTGATAGAATTTCTGCAGCATGTAAGTAGTACTATAGCTCTTGTGATACAAAATGA
Source organism: Cunninghamia lanceolata (assembly GCA_027924645.1). Classification (NCBI taxonomy): domain Eukaryota; kingdom Viridiplantae; phylum Streptophyta; class Pinopsida; order Cupressales; family Cupressaceae; genus Cunninghamia; species Cunninghamia lanceolata. Next base: position 992,320 of record BSBN01000497.1, on the reverse strand, counting down.
AGGTGAGGAACTTGCTTTTATAGGCCAAGGGTGGCTCAAATCCAAGTGTCGAAAGATTCACGATTGAAGAATATGTCTTGTGATATGTACGGTCAAGATCAAATTGGTTGGATGAGGGGAGATAAAGATGGAAGACGTTCCTACTACGATAACAAGGTGGAGGAATAGGAGGGACAAGGAGCCACATGGTGTAATGCTCACAAAGACCAATGAGATAAAGATGGAAGACCATGAGAGAAACATGGAGGAAGGAGTCTTTGGTTGTTGGAATGTGAGAGGGAATATAGGATTTATGAGACAAGTGTCTTAAAGTCAACATTGACCCTGGGGATGGTTGAGAGGAAATAGGGCACATGTTGAGAGGATAAATACTTAATTAAATATTAAGAATATTTAATTATTGGAGCAACATGGTGAGGTGTCCAATGACATGGAGGGTGACATGGATGAGTGATGTGGATTTTAGACATAGGACTTTGTCTTAGAGGAAATAATTAAATAGTGATAATTATTTAATTAGATATGACTTTAGAGGATTTTAAGATATTTAATTGTTGGAAGAATATGATGAACATGAACCAAATAAATAAATTAGTATGTTTATTTATTGATAGAGGAATAAGAATAAAATAAATATAAAATATTTATTTATTTCATCTCGAGCCATTTTTAGGTGTATATATTTTTCTCCTCTTTGAGACAATGTGTTTTATCACGTTGTTTCAAAGAATAAAAATTTTATGAGTATGATACATGCCCCAGTTTGCCCCTGGTATAGGTTTGGTGTTGGTAGTATGCCCCCTCGGGAGATTGGTCGAGAGAAAATTTTGGAAGAAATAATGGGTGATCTCACAATGAAGAAGAATGAACGGTAGAATCATAGTGTGAAAAATGTAGGAGATTGAAAATGAGAAATGGATGAATAACACAAATGATACAAAAACAAATAAGGTATTGCCCCTATTAAGCTATAAACCAATGATTAATTGATAATGATTGATGATGATAGTGTTGTCATTGTGGGGAATGATATATCCCTAGATCAACATAAAGATGCGGGAAAGACATATCCCATTGATGATGATGATTGATTGATTGATTTGGTTTATGACAAGATTAGGATCAAGACCAAGGATGTGACTAGGTAATTTTGACAATATTGATTGACTTGATTGGTATGGATTAAGGATGACTTACATTTAGATCATTGCTTGATTTGATGATTGGATTGATGGATTTATTTGATGATTGGATTGATTTGATGGATTAGATTGATGATTGGGATGGTCTAGTCACTAAAGAGCGAGGGTAACAAGGAAAGATAATGGTAAGTTAAAAAAAGATGAATAATGAATGGTGATGTAGATGCCCCCTCGAGAGGATGGTTGGTGCGCTCTCAAAACAAAAGGAAAGAAAAGAGTGAATAGATAAAGAGATGTAGATAAAGAAAGGACTTGGATCTTAATCCACTTGGAAAATGATACGTATGAAATGCTTATAAATGAAATGAAATGCAAACTTAATATGCACAAATGAGACCTAGTCATCTTGTATACAAATATTTAAAGTGCTTTTTTCATCATTGAGCTTTTAAAATGTTGGAAGGAAATACAAGCATCTAGGTATAATTAAACCAAGATGACCTAAGTATCTCTTACATGGATTTTGATTTAGCAAGTTAATACAAGCATCTAAGTATAATTGAATCGAGATGACTTGATTACTACTTGCATGTATCAATAGACAAGGATTGTACCCTTTCATGCTCAAACCCCTAATGTCCTTAATGATCATTTGATAATCATGTTGCTAGACAAGTCTTCACATTACCAAAGCTTTGATCCTCAAACAACACACAAATGAAAATAATCATGCCTCATCATAGCTCCTCTAGTTTTGGACATCCTTGAGTAGCATAGGAAACATGATAACAAAAATCAAGACAGAAGACTAACAACTATAAAACCTTCTTGCCATAACAGATAAAATGATCCTGATAGTTTAGGCAAATTATTGTCTTTTTGGAATAGGTTAACATCTTCTGCCAAGATTCTATTTAGAAGTTAATTGTTACAATGTGTGTTGTCTAGAGATAGTATCGCGATTCAATTTGTTATCCTCTAGATTGTGGCATTCAAGAATCCGATTCAATAACTAGGTCGAGGATTTTTCCCCCAGTCAAGTAAAGGATCTACTTATTATGGATGAAACATATGGATGAATGGATGGGAAACTCGATGTGACGGGCCCTAAGGGACTAACCTAGTGCCTCGGGGGCTCATCGATGATGGCCTTGCCTACGTGAAAGTGCAGAAGCAACGTAGTTTGACCATGTGGACCTAGGACCTAGGTGGGTGAGAAGCCTTGGGGGCCCATCAATGATGGCCTTGCCAGATTTCAATAAGGTATTTCAAGTTGATTGTGATGCTAGTGGAAATGCAATTGGAGCAATATTAAGTCAAGAAGGTAGACCTGTAGCATATTTCAGTGAGAAGTTAAATGATGCAAGGAGAAGATATTTAGTTTATGATCAGGAGTTCTATGCCATAATTCAAGCCTTGAAGAAGTGGAGACATTACTTGTTGCCTAAGGAGTTTGTGTTGTATATAGATCATCAAGCTTTGCAATATTTGAATAGTCAAGGTAAGTTGAATCAGAGACATATGAGGTGGGTAGAGTTCATGCAGAGTTATACTTTTGTGTTGAAGCATAGGAGTGGAAAATCAAACAAAGTTGCTGATGCATTGATTAGAAGAAGAAAATTGTTGACAGAAATGAGAATTGAAGAGTTGGGATTTGACGAATTGAAGAACTTGTATGAGGGAGACACTGATTTTGTAGAACCTTGGAAAGCATGTAAGGAACCTGTTGTGACAGATAGGAGTAAGTGGTTGGACTATTTCATTCAAGAAGATATGTTGTTCAAAGGAAATCAGTTGTGCATACCTAGAAGTTCAATGAGGGATAATTTGATTAAGGAGAAACATAGTGGTGGATTGGCAGGACATTTTAGCATTGATAAGACAGTGGCTTTGGTAAGTGAAAACTACTTTTGGCCTCAGATACATAAGGATGTTAGGATATTTGTGCAGAGTTGTAAAGTTTGTCAAGTTGCAAAAGGAAGTAGTCAGAATACCAAATTGTATAAACCTTTGACAGTATCGAAGAGACCTTGGGAAGACACAAGTATGTATTTTGCAATGGGATTTCCTAAGACACAGAGAGGACATGATTCAATATTTGTAGTGGTTGATAGATTTTCAAAGATGGCTCATTTCATACCTTGTAAAAAGACAACCGATGCAGTGCATGTAGCAGACCTATTTTTCAAGGAGATTGTGATATTGCATGGATTACCTAAGAATATAGTTTCAGACAGAGATACAAAGTTTGTTGGATATTTTTGGAAGACACTTTGGAAGAAGATGAAGATAGATTTGAAGTTTAATTCAACTTTTCATCCACAGACTGATGGATAGACAGAGGTACTGATGGAAACTTGTTGAGATGTTTGGTTGGAGAGAAGACAGGAAGTTGGGACTTGATTCTTTCACAAGCAGAGTTTGCATACAATAATTTAGTAAATAGGAGTACCAAAAGAACACCTTTTGAAAACTACTTTTGGCCTCAGATACATAAGGATATTAGGAGATTTGTGCAGAGTTGTAAAGTTTGTCAAGTTGCAAAAGGGAGTAGTCAGAATACCAAATTGTATAAACCTTTGACAGTATCGAAGAGACCTTGGGAAGACACAAGTATGTATTTTGCAATGGGATTTCCTAAGACACAGAGAGGACATGATTCAATATTTGTAGTGGTTGACAGATTTTCAAAGATGGCTCATTTCATACCTTGTAAAAAGACAACTGATGCAGTGCATGTAGCAGACCTATTTTTCAAGGAGATTGTGATATTGCATGGATTACCTAAGAATATAGTTTCAGACAGAGATACAAAGTTTGTTGGATATTTTTGGAAGACACTTTGGAAGAAGATGAAGACAGATTTGAAGTTCAATTCAACTTTTCATCCACAGACTAATGGATAGATAGAGGTACTAATGGAAACTTGTTGAGATGTTTGGTTGGAGAGAAGACAGGAAGTTAGGACTTGATTCTTTCACAAGCAGAGTTTGCATACAATAATTTAGTAAATAGGAGTACCAAAAGAACGTCTTTTGAGATTGTTACCAGAATAACACCTAGAGGAGTAGCAGAATTAAGAGATATCAGCATGGAAGAAAATAAGAGTGTAGAAGTAGAAGAATTTAAAGATTATATGAAGACAGTGCATAATCAGGTGAAGAAGCATCTGGAGAATATGAACAGTAAGTACAAAGAGAAGGTAGATGACAAGCGAAGACATAGGGAATTTGAAGTGGGAGATGAAGTGATGGGGTACTTGAGAAAAGAAAGATTTTTAGTTGGGACATATAACAAGTTGAAGATGAGGAAGTTTGGACCTTGTAAGATACTTAGGAAATTTGATTTAGGAAATGCATATGAAGTGGAGTTACTAGAGACATTGGGTATATCACCTATTTTCAACATTGCAAACCTTTATCAATATCATGAAGTAGAGTTCAGTGACAACATGGAAGAAGACATGAAGAAGTAGTTACCACACAAAGCATTGGAGTAGATTGAAGACACCCTGGATAGCAGAGTTAGACGTAGCACTAGAGGAAGAAAATATAGAGAATATCTTGTGAAGTGGAAAGGCAGACTGGAAGAAGATTCATCATGGATTTATTAGGCTGAGCTGGACTGTCTTGGTTCTCCCTTAGCCTCAGCAAAGTGAGGGACTCACTTTTTCAATAATCCTAGATGTTTGATGCAGGAGCATCCCTAGTTCAAGAGTAATCTTGCATCAACCAAAAACAATTGCATTTCAGTTTGTTTGCAGTTCAGTTTGTTTCTTTTCATTTTCTAGTTTAGTTCAGGTAGTTCAGTCAGAGCAGTTTCAACTTTTGGTCTGGTATTCTACCGCAGTTGTATTTCACACCTTACAGATTTGGACTTAGCATCTACATTCATTCATCTACATCATATCTAGGATTCTGAGCATTTGGATTAGTTACTAAAAATTTATCGCTATCTGAAGATCAATTGTTTTCTCAAAGCAGAGCATCCTGATAGTCTCTGATTATCAGCTAAAGGAGAAGACTTGCGAAGCATTCCTTGACTTGCAAAACCTAATTACACATCTTACAATGATCTTTGGTTCGTGGCTGACCTTCCCTGGAGATCCACATGTTATTCCATTCATTTGAGGAAGTGTTCTATGCATTTATATCCAACCTATCTGTGTACATGTTACAACTCTTCATTGGAGTTTGTGACCTTCCTTGGCCGACGCGGAGGAATCTATTGGCCCAGAGATGATATATATTGATGTAATAGATCCTTAGGAAAGTAGTTCAGAAGTTATCAATAAGTTCATAGTTTAGATTCTTGGCGAAGGAGCTTTAAAGCTTTATCTTGCGCATGTATGTAATCAGGCCGTGGGCCCTAATTGTAATCCCATATGTTGCCGGCTAGATTGTATTCAAGTTTTATGATTTATTGAATGACTGAATCTGCATTTGCTTCATTTCCTTGAGTTGTTTCCATTGTGTTTACTCTTGCTGCATGGTCTAGATAGTTCATTCTGTGAACCCTCCTACCGTGACTGCACCAAATACTCAGAGTAACAAACAAAGCAAACAACAATAGAGCATTCCAATATCTTTACTAGCTTCTCAACCAATGCTTCCTCAAGCACCTCATTTAACAAATAAAGTTGGTCAAGACTATGATCTTTTTGAGTAGCATTGTTCTACTCCTGCTAAGATTTCTTTTTGGGAACTTATACAAACTTCACCTGCATACCATGGAATGCTCCAAGAAGCTTTATAAAAGGTAATTGTGCCACTTACTGTCAAGCTAAATGATGTAGTAGCTCTTTTAGATTGCATGCATGCGACAAAAATAGATATTTTGTTTCAACAACATGAGTTACCATCTCTTGAAGTTCAAAATCAGTATGATCCTTTAATTATCTTCATTATAATAAACAACAAGCTTATCAAATGAGTTATGATTGATAATGGATCGACTCTTAATGTTTGTGGTTTTAATTTGTTACATAAGATTAAGATTGATACTTCCTCAATTAAACCGGATAAAATCAACATTCGTGGCTTTGACAATGTTGGAAGATAGTCTATAGGCACTATAATTTTACCTATACAGGTTGGGCCTGTGACTTTATCTACCTTGTTTCATGTCATGCCTGGTTCTTTATCATACAATATGATTCTTTGTAGACCTTGGATTCATGCATTGGGGGCAGTGCCATTTACCCTTCATTGTTCAATCAAATTTATTTATAAAGATAAACTTCATACTATTGAAGCCGATCTTGAACCAGATAATTGTTTACATATTCTAGTGTAAAAACAAGTTGTTCATCACAAGGTTTTAAACAACTTGAAAGTTGATACATCAACTCCACTTGCCACATATAATGTGGTGCAAGAATCTCAACAATCAAATGCATTCCTTGGTGATGATTGGGGTTCATTAGATTTCATTCCCACCGCTATGGGAGAATACACAATTAACAACCCTAATCCTGGAATTTCAAATAGTGCATCGATCTCGTCAAGGAATTCTAGTCCAAAACATAAAGTCTCTTTGCTAACAAACATGGATAATACTCTTACTTACACTACAGACTATGAGACTTATGAAGCTCCACCATATTCTAAAGAAATGACTTCTCTTTATGGTCAAGGATTTCAAATCCTTTATAAAAATTGTGATTACATAGGTAAAAGTTGTGGTATTAATCAGCAAGGAATTCAGGTAACTATAGAATTTGCTTCACAACATTACTCAAGTGGCATTGGATATAATCCTTTTAAGGAATCTAAAGCCCATAGATGACTGAATCTTAATGTAAACATAATATCAATGCTTAATTTGATATTTCCTAAGATGATTGACACTAATTGTCCTCTAGGAGAGATTCCTTTAGATATTTTCTCACAAGATGAAGCAATATTAGAGTTCTTGGGAGTTTATGATAGTGCTCCTTGTTACCACCATAAGTGAGGATGCTCTTATACTTTAAATGCAGATGCATATTTTGGAAAAACCTCTGATATGATAAATATTACAAATTCAGACTCATCACAATCACACAACTCCCTAGACCATAGTACTTTACTTAATGGAAAGACTTTTGATGTCTTCATGGAGAAGGATAACCCTGAAAAGATTATCCCTATAGGTGATTGTTTAAACAAAAAAGGAAAAGAAGATATGACCAAGCTTTTACATGAATTCTCAGACCTTTTTGCTTGGAATTATTCATATATGCCTAGTATTGATCCTCAGATTGTAACACATAACATTGTACTAAACCCAAATGCTAAGCTGTTTAAACAAAAGATTCGTAAGATGAATCCTAAGATTGCATTGTTAGTAAAGGCTGAGATAGAAAAGCTCTTAGAAGTTGGTTTTATCTACCCTATTGATTATTCACCTTGGATTTCAAACATCGTCACCATCGCTAAACCTGATGGACGTATTCAGATGTGTACCAATTTTAGAGATTTGAATCTTGCTTCTCTGAAAGATGATTTCCCCTTGCCTAACATTGATATTATTGTTGATATAGTAGCATGCCATGAATTACTTTCCTTCATGGATGGTTTTTCAGGTATAATCAAATCTTCATAAACCCTCAAGATCAATATAAAACATATTTTATAACACCTTGGGGTACATTTTGTTGGGTAGTCATGTCGTTTGGATTTAAGAATGCCGGAGCAACTTACCAACATGCTATGACTCTTATATTTCATGATTACATGCATAACATCTTAGAGGATTATGTCGATGACATCTTGGTGAAGTCTATTCGTCACTAAAATCACGCCATAACTCTCTGACAGATGTTTGAGTGAATAAAGAAGTACAACATATGCTTAAATCTTTGTAAGTGCATCTTTGGCATAGACAATGGAAAACTGTTGGGATTTATAGTCTTGAATCGTGGTACTGAAGTATATACGAAGAAGATTGATGCAATTGTTAATGTGCCAGCATCTAAAAGCATATCTCAACTTCATAGTTTGCAAGGGAAGATATAGGCCATTCGCTGATTTGTCTCACAACTCATGGATATGACGCACCCTTTTACTCAACTATTGAAGAAGGTTTCAAAATTTCAATGGAATTCTAAATGTCAAAAGGCTTTTGAGGATTTAAAAAGTTATCTAGCTAACCCTCCTATTTTACAACCTGCTACTGTTGATAAACCTTTTATCCTCTACACATCAACATCTAATAATTCTCTCGCTACATTATTAGCACATGATACTGAAGGCAAGGAATGTGTAGTATATTACATCAGCCAAATATTTCTTGATTATGAAGTGCGATATACTGTCATTGAGAAACAATGATTAGCTCTTGTCTTCACAACACAAAAGCTTCTAGGCATTATCTTTTAAATGTTGAGATAAACGTCATTGTAAAATTTGATTCTTTGAAACACTTATTTGCTAAAATAGATCTTTCAGGTTGCCTCGCTAAATGGGTTATGTTATTAACTGAATTCGATCTTAAATTTATCTCTCAAAAAGCAATTAAAGGACAAGCATTAACCAACCATTTAATCGAAGCACCTTGTGTGGAGAAGTTTGTCATTGATGTGAAAGTAAGGTACCTTTCAGGAGTCATGTTGAATATGATGTCATGAAGGTTTGGTATGCAATTGAGTTGCTTGACATTCAGGGTTGAAAGGATGTGTTGTTGATCTACTTCAGGTTGTGTTGAAAGGATGCTTACATTATCTGGATGTGTGTGGTCTTCAGGATGTGTGTGCTTCATGGTGACCTTCATTGATGACCTTCATTGATGACCTTCATAGTAATTTACTAATTGCAAGTTGAAGTGTGTTTCATCTCATGTTGAAGTGTGCTTCATCTCATGTTGAAGTGTACTTCATGATGATCTTTATGGTAACTTGTTGATCCCAAGTTGAAGAGTTGAAGGCACTGATTTTACTTAAGGAGTTCACATGGAAGAGATCTCTTGGTGCCTTGTGTGACTTGATTCTGACTTAGTTGATCATGTCTCTGGAGTAAAATTACCTTTAGGATATCAGAATATGCTTTCTCAAAGTTGTGTTTCAAGGTGTTGTCATATATGAAGAAGATGTCCACAAGCTTGCATCAGTTAGAGATCATATTCATGCCTTTAAGTTTTCAAAAGTCTTATCAGTTGAGGTTTATTCTTGCAAGGTTTTTCATATGTCTCTGGGATCATTCTTACCTCAGTCAGAACCTTTTTAGCGTTATCTCAGTTCCTAATAAATATTCTAAGGTTTCTGTGTATGAAGGTCCTTTATAAACCCTAAAGACCTAATGTTGTTAAGCTCTAAAGCCAACCTAATAACACAAGGCCTAAACTATCAAGAACCTGATTACTTTTAGTTTTATTTAGTCGTTGACCTGCTATCGTAGGTGACCTCACTTAACACAACCTGTTGAAGGGTATTAATACATTATGGGGACCAACCCCTTTAACCCTCTCCACCGCTTACTTTAGTCTTCCTCTTATGTGATGAGTACCTATTACTAATCAATGGTTTTATTTTAAAGTATGAGGAGCGCAAAATGAAAGATCGAAGGCCCACATTTAAATTTGTCTCCCACTTCTTTGAGTTCATCTTTTGACGTACTTGTGGATGTCATAAACTTTGAAACTGCAGAGATAAGGCTTTTTAAAAGTTATTTTTAGACAGTTCAAAGAGGCAATTTTTGTGAGATTTAAAGGTTATTTTTGGGAGATTTCTTTCTAATTTTAAGACTTCATCAGTGAGCCTTTCGAGGCATTAAAAGCTATAAAGGAGGAGATTTATATGCCATAATATTTTTTTAAAAGGAGAGAGTTTCTATGAAAAGAAATTCTTTAATGCAGATGGACAGGTGACCGATGAGTTTTGTTGTGAAGTGATTATTTTTTTTAAGACATTATTTTATTATGGGAGTCATAAGATTAGATTTATAAAGATTTTTTTACAGATTGAAGAATATTGAAGAGTTTTTTTTAAAGGGAGAAGGAATAAAGAGAGAAGGGAAAAATGAATGTAGAGAAAGAAGAGGAATATGAAAAGTCTTTCTTATTGCAGGTGAATGGATTTTTTGAAAATGATTTATGCAGAGAAAATGAAAATGCAAGGAGGCTCTAAAGATGGAATATTAAGGACTTAATGTTCATTGAGAACTAATATATATGCAGTTTGTGAAAATGTGGTTGTAGTTTTTAATGGCTCAAATTGAAATGAGAATTTCAGTGTATGAGAGGGGTTGAAATATACATTTGGCACAAGTTTCAAGACTAATTTCTCAGTGTAAATAGAGAAGTAAAATATATTCTTTTATATGCAGACAAAGAGGTTATAGGAAGGCAGATTGTTTGACAATATGATCCATGTCAAGGAGACAATTTTTGATGACAAGTATCTTGTAGGTTCAGAGACTTCAACATAGAGCACAAAGGAGTCCCAATTTTGTATTTGAGAAGGTTGTATTTGAAGTATGTATTGGTTGTATACAAAAGAAGATATAAGGTTGAATGTGTTGTAGAGAATCAGAGTAACCCCCTGAATTATTTCTTTTCTCTCTTATGTTCATATTGTAGCTAGTGAGGTTTACATGGTTAGTGAGGCCTGTTTGTTGCCAGTGAGACATGTATGTCAGTGAGACAATTGTTGTAATCAGTGAGATTCTATTAAGCCAGTGAGGCAAATTTTTAGAGTGGTTTTTCATCCCTATGAGGGTTTTCCACTCATCAAAACATGTGTTATGGTTTATGCTTCTATCTATGTGTATCTTAATGTTTTGTTCATAAAGCCCTGTTCTAACTATTCATCATCATACTTGTGCATATGTGTTTGAGAGATTGTTGAAGTCTCTCATGTTTTGTCTTGTAAAATAAGAGGTGCATAAGATGTTAAAAATTATAGACCACTGATTTAGCCCCCCTCTTAGTGGTCTTGTACTCCAACACCTTCCCCCTTTGCTATACAAAATCAGGAGACATTTCTTGATGACCAAATTTTAAACATTGATAAGGATGACAAATGGGAATTATATTTTGACGGATCAAGATGTCGGACTGGCTCCGGTGTTGGTGTTATACTAGTACCTCCTTTGGGTAAGCCAATTCCTATGTCTTATCATCTGAACTTCTCATGTACAAACAACATTACTGAGTACAAAGCTCTCATTGCGAGACTCTATGCAACCTTGGCTCTGAACATTAAATTATTTCTATATATGGCAATTCACAATTAATTGTGTGACAGATAATAGGATCATATCAAGCTAAACAAGATAAATTATCTCAATCACGATCTCACCTTATCTTTGTTACAACAATTTACAACTTTTTCAATCGATACTATACCGAGAAAAGACAATCGACACGTGGATGCAATGGCAAGCGCGATTTCTCTTATATCCCATGTCAATTCGCCTGATGAATACACCTTTATCATTCATAATCTCAAAACACTTGCATTAGATGAGATGGTACCTTTAGATACTAACCTCTGTTGTAATGTGAACTCTGATGAATTGCTCTCCCAGATATTCTACTATTTGCGTGATGGCACCATTCCTAATTCAAAATCTAAAAATGCCCGAGTTCACTTATGCAAACTCATAGCGTGTTATATCATTCTATCTAATGTCTTATATAGATGAAGTTATAATGATGTTCTTCTTCGATGTTTTAGTAATTCAGAGATCTCAATAGCTTTAGAAGAAGCTTACTATGGTGCTTGTGGAGGGCATTTTGGAGGAAAATCATTAGTACAAAAATTAATACATATGGAGTATTATTGGCAACGCATGGAACAAGATTCCTTCACTTATGTAAAAAAGTGCCTATAATGTCAACAACATCAACATTTAATCCGAACACCTGCCCAAGGACTTCATGCGCAAGTTTCACCTTGGCCATTTTTTGTTTGGGGCTTGGACCTAATTGGTAAAATCTCTCCACTTTCCTCTCAAGGACATACCTTTATAATCACTACTACTAATTACTTCATGAAGTGGGTTGAAGCTGTCCCTTTACGATCAATGACTACTGAAGTAATTTGTCATTTTATACAAGATAACATAATCTCTTGATTTAGTATACCTTCCTCCTTGGTTTTTGACAATGGCACGCCTTTCATAAATAAGGATGTGAAGAAATTTCTCAAAAAATATCACATTCAACATCGCTTCTCTATGCCTTACTATCCTCAATCGAACGGCCATGCAGAAGCTTCAAATAAATTTATTTGACAAATTTTACGAAAAACTATTAACAAACATCAAAAAGATTGGCATACTTAGTTATCTTACGCGTTATGGGGTTATAGAACAAGCATTCACATGGCTACTGGAACTACATCGTACAATCTTGTTTATGGCACTGACGTGGTAATGCCCTTGGAATTAGAAATTCCTTCAATGAGAGTTTCCATAAGGGACATTATTGATGATGATATGGAATGAGTAAACAGATTACAAGAACTTGAGATTCTTGATGAACAATGTATCAACGCTCTTGAGCATCTTAAATCCCATTAGAAGAGTATCCAACGATCCTACAATGAGCATGTCATACTGTTGATAACTGAGAGGGGGGGGTGAATCAGTTATCCTAATTATTTCTTCTTTTGAACTTTCTTATTAATCAAAGCAGCATTGAATCAAACAAACAAACATTACCATGAAATGAGAAACACATGACACAGTATTTTTGACGTGGAAACCTGGTTAAGGGAGAAAACCACGGGGTGATTAACCCAAAGATTATTCTCTGTTAGAAGAATAAGGAATTACAAAATGGCACTTGCCAATTAGGGCTCACTGCCCGAGCACACTGCTCACAAAGAGGCACACTGCCTACAAGGAGACACACTGTCTACAAAAGAATGTTATACAATACTTGAACTGATTGGAAGCATCTTCATATGCTGGAGTTCAGTTCCGGTTAGGCTCAGTATACTGATCTGCTGCACTTCATCTTTCCTCTATTCTTTATTCTGCTATCTTTTCACATACCGGATCTTTCTTACTACTTCTGCTCTGCTCTGTATTTATTCGCATACACCTTCACACCATTACAATTTTCACAACTAAATCCATCCTCTATATATATCCGCACTAGTGATTTCATTATCTTTCTAGTCGGCACCCGGAATAATCTATCTTCTCACAAACTCTGTTCTGTCGGCTGAATCCTTGCATATCAAGTAATGCGGATCAAGCATATACTTGTAGATATCATTAATCATGTCAGCCAAACATGATTCATGCCTTCACAACCTCTACCATCAACAGTAACACATCCAGAAAATAGTCTGATACTCTGTCAGTCAGTTCTTCCTCTGTTCTCACTGTCTCTCAGGAATCCGGTACTCAACTATTCATATCCTTTTCTTTGTTCATCACCGGAGGCTAAATCCTTGGAATATACTACTCAAGGTAGTCCTCTTGACTTCCCCAAATCTGCACTGCACCAAGACACTTCCTCTGAGAGATCCAGACCAATCTGTCGGACCTTGCCACATGCTCTGTTCTTGTTCACCGGACCACAACAATCTTCATTCTGACTTCCGGTAGAGACACACCATGACTTGCGGATATGTGGGATGACCTTTGTTTCCATCAATGACAACAACCATGAGTCCATATAGTGTCTCTTGCCAACAATCTCCCCCTTTGGCATTGATGGCAACACTTAGTGAAAAATGACTAAGTGTTTACACTATGCTCCCCCTTGGCTGATGCTCTATCTTTATATACAATTTCTGGAACTCCCCCTTAGTTGGATTCCTCATTTTTCACTGCTCCTCACTCCCCCTTTGACATCAATGGTAAAGGGTAGGGTCCGCACACCAAAATTTTCAAAAATTTTCTATACATAGCCGCATATTTACATACTCACATAAACTGAAGAATGTCTGCAAAAGATGTCTTCAGTTGGATCAGTTCTGTAGCCCAACTTTGCTTCATTCTATCCAAAATTGAAATGTGACCACTCAACAAAAATGCAAATGCATCTGCCCTTTTTAGATCTTTCGGATCACTTGTCTGGGCTGTGATTTGAGCTTCTGCTATGGCCTCATGCATGGCCTCTAGCTTAGGGACAATTAACCCCCTGAGCTCACTCAACCTGCTTATTCTATTTTTCCTTTCCTTCTCCAATTTCTTGATTTCACTCAAGACTGCAATAGTCTGACATTCTTGATTTGTTATAGAGGAAGAAAGAGGATCAAAACTTTGAGACAAGCTTAGTAGTGTGTCCTCTTGCGCTTTTATTTTCTTCTCAATGTCCACTGTTACCTTGGACCAGGAGATACAAAATTTGTATATTTCACCGCCATCCTTAAGAGCATTTTCTAAGATCTTTATCCTAATGTTCATGTTTGTCCTATCATTAATGATCAAACCCTAAACCTCGGAGAACCTTTTATCCAAAAACTCCTTCCGGACCTTTTCTTCAGCTGATTTTTCTAGAGATTCAAAATGTGTACTAACACTGCTGACTAAGGTTTTGAGATTACCGGAAGAGGAGGCTGTGGGATCCTTCTGAAAAGATGGCATGATCTTTTCCAGCACTCCAGATGCTACCTCCATAAGCTCACAGTCTTCCATGTGAGATTTCAGTAGTTTCTCTTTGACTTTCTCATTTGTAAATGAGGCTATTTTCATTGTTTGCACCGGTGACAAAGAGTCAAAATCTAATGGTCCTTTTAGCAGGTCCGGTTCATCAATTTCTATAGTGGCTTTTGTCAAGAATTCTTGAACAATTTGTGCAGTGTCTCTTGCCGGAGACAGATGTTTATTCTCTTCTGTAGTTTTGTCCTTTGGAATCTTTTCTCCTTCCTTACTCTTACCACTTTCAGTTGTGGTTTTCTCTGTTGGGGTCTTCTCTTTCTCTGCATCCTTGGTGCTTTCAACCTCTTTTTCTTTAACTGCTGCTTCTTTCTCCTGTAGTTTCTCTTCTTCTTGAGATCCAGAGACTATAGGGGAAACCGGAGGAGAGATGTTAGTCTGTTCAAGGGCCACTTCTTCCGGAGCAGATGATTCCAAGTCCACAGCTGTTTCTGCACCTAAGTCCTCTACAACAGGAAGATTAAACCTTTTGAAGGTTTTCCAGAGAATCTCTTCAGTGTCCTTGGCTACCTTGTCGGTCTCACCAAGCATAAGCTGATTCATCCTTGCTTTGCTCCTGAGTTCATCCTTGCAGTCTTTGAATACCATGTTCATTGTTTTGTGATCAATTGAAGGATATAGCTGAATAGCTATCTGTTCCCTGATCTCAAGGTCTTTTGCCATGGCATTGTTCTTTCTTATCTCTAATTCCATCTCTAGGCTCTTTGGGATTTCAGAGATAATCTCAATAAAAGCTTTATTGTAGATGTTCAAGTACCTTATTATAGCTTCTTGCAGGATCTTTTGATCTGCCTCATTGTAGTCATCATAGAATTCAGCCACCGGTTGAAGGTTCCCATCCACAGTGACTGATTTGACTACACTGTCTAGAGACAAGGTGGGCTTTTCAGAAAATTCTTCTGTCATTTCTTCCTTGTCTCGACCAGTAGAGGGTTTACCGGATCCTTTCCTTTTCTATTTCTTTATTTCTTTCACTCCCTCATCTGACTCAGTTTCTTCTTCATCCTTTTGGCTTTGATAAGCCCTTGTGGCTTTTGTCTTAGATCTTTTACCGGATGCCTGGACTTCCGGTTTTGAACTTTTGGTTGTGGGAGGTGCAGACCTTTTTGATGATCTGGTCTGGGTGGAAGTTTCAACCGGAGCACTTTTCTTACTTTTCTTTTCTGCCTCTTTCTTTTCTTCCTCAGCCTTTCTCCTCTTTTCCCGGTTGGCATCAAGTGCCTCCTTTGGAATGCCTAGGCCTTGAGCAATATGCTCTACTTCTTTTCTCACCTTCCTCTTTATCTCAAGTTCTCTGAGTTCCACATGAATTTTCACACTCAGTTCCTCAAATGTTCTGAACCTTTCTGCCTTTGGATCTTTAGGCTGACTTAGCATGTGTTGAACATGCAGCTCCACTATCTGTTCATCTACTTCATACCCCATGGGCATGATCCACACAGTTCTTGGTTCTACTGCCTCCATTAGACATTGATCTGTTTCTACCATGAAGCATACTGTGTCTTTGTACTTTTCAACAAGGGATTGGGGTATTCTTTCTCTTGCATGCATCATGCTTTGGAAGTTTTTGAAATATCCCCATAGAGCTGTATTTCTTGCTTTAGCATCCCCAAGTCCATGCAAATAGTCTCTGATTTGGATGGCAACCGGTCTGTCATTCTGCCATATCCATCCACTGGATCCGGGAAGCTCATTCATGTAGTAAAAGAAGAGACAAAGGATCAGATTGCCATACTTGAAGGAGTTTTTCTTGTCCTTCTTAATCTTCTGCAGATTTTCAAAAAGTTGGTTTACAAGAAGCTCACACAAGTCATAGTCTGCATTCTCCTTTAACATTTGATAAGCTGTGTAGATTGCAGTTCCCGGTACTGAATTTTCCCTACTGGAGTGATAGATTTTGTAACCAATTATCATAGATGCAAATTTGACATTCGGTTCAGTGATGTCATCAACTGTCATAGCTCTCTTGTCAAACTTGGATCCGGTTGCATCACTAACTGTCTGATTTTTGACAGACTTGAGAACAGGTAATCCACCGGATGAGTGCAGACCGGTTACAGCCCTAATTGCATCTTTGGTAATCTTGAAGGGCTTGTTCAACCATAGGAAGTTGTCATGTACTCTACTTAGTACATACCGGACCCATTCATCTTCTTCAAAACAGGGGAAATGAATGCATTGTGCAAAGTGTTTGTCCTGGATGGCTTTGTACTGAGGTTTGATCTCGAAGGAGTCTTCTATCAATTGTTTGTGATAGATATCCATCAGTTTTGATTCTCCAAAGTCTTCAAAATTCGCATGGATGTAAACCCTAATGTCTTCCGTATGCAATACACCATGTGGAACACTAGAGAAGGCTCCTAGTGGATCTACCTCCAAGGATTTGTAAGGATGTTTCTTGAATGTGGGACGAGGTCTATCAGAGATCTTAACTATATTCGGAGTAGCCATTTTTCAAAGATTTGCAGGGAGATATTGAAAACGAAAAATACCTTATGCGCCTTCGGTTATTTGGATTGATTTCTGTATGTAGTAACTTCTGTAAGTGATCTTCAGTGAACTTGATGAATTTTATCGCAGAGCTCCGCTTTTCGCTTCTTCTTGGGTGTGGAATGATCAAATGATTATTGAGAAATCCCTTATATCATTTCGCAAACCCTAATATCTGTTTGCAATAAATGCTCCACCTATATTGTTCTGGTTTGCCTTATCCGGATAGCTTGGAGTATCCCAGATCAGTTCTGATCTATGAACATCATGCGGATCTTTCAATCATGAATAAATCGAGATGACACATTACAAGAACATCCCAAACATTCTGTCCAGTCCGCAGAGCAAAATAATGTACTTCCGGATCTCTCCAAACCCTTTTGTAGTCCTCTGTCATTCCGGAGCATCTCCCGGAATAGGTCTTACTTGATCGATCACAACTTCTTTGCATCTTCATGCGGACCTCTGAAATCTTGTCTGGATCATCTCAGGACTTATATCTTCAAACCCTTTACTCCGCATCTTGTATCACATCCAGCACCACTTGATTGGCTGGGGGAACAGGATTTTCTTTGAGTCTCCCCCTGAGCCAGAGCTCACTTTTTAATTTCTGAAAGAAATATCAGCACCAGAGTCTGGTGCGGATCCAACCTCTACATTCTCTAAACTTTTCTTCACCCAAATCTTGTTCATCTGATTCCTAACTTCATCCGCATTCATCTTTTGTTTACCCTTGTCTTGATTCTGATTATACACCGGACCTCTTTTGTCCTGATTCTTGCTTCTGCAGACTTTAGCATTATGACCGGACCTATTACAGATTTGGCAAATAACATTTCTTTACATATTTGACTGATAACCTCTTGATCTACATTGATTAGCCATATGACCTACTCTATTGCATGTAAAACATCTACCATTGAATGATTTGTTTACTTGCATATTTCTGCATTCATGAGACTTGTGTCCATACCTTTTGCAGTTAAAGCACTATCCGGAGAAGGATGGATTAGTTTGATTCATCCTTTTTCTACACTGATTAGCTTTGTGACCAAAGTGATTGCAGCTGTGGCAGTATCCATTGAAAGATGGATATCTTTGAGCATTAGGCTGTCTTACCGGAGGTCTTCTAGGCCTATTCCTTGGATTTTCTGATCCAAAATTCTTTTGACCGGATCCGGAGCTTTCTCCTTTCTCATATCCCAAACCATACTTGTCATCTGTCCTCTTTTGACTTCCAAGAAGTACTTCAAGTTGGGCAGAACTTATCTTGAATTTTTCTTTATATTCATTTGCTGTTTGAAGATCTCTTTTGAGAGAGACAATTTGATCCTCAAGTTTTTCTTCATTATCTTTGGCATCTTCAAGATCAGATTCAAGATGTCTGATAATCCTGTCCATCTGGTGGCATTCTTCTGATTTCTCTTTAAGAGATTGTCTTAGATTGTCTTCAGCTTTTCTTTTTTCTTCAATCTCTTGAGTAAACTTTATAGTTCCTGATTCCATTTCATGTCTTAACATAATGACTTCTTTTGATAATTTTTCACATAACTTGGTTTTCTCAGTCAATTCTTCATCTGTATTGCTTTCTTCACTTTGTCTTGCCAATTGTTGGAGTAGCTCCTTTCTCTTTTTCATAGAGAGACTTAATTTGTCCTTTAATTCTCTCATGAATTCATCAGCCTGTTTGAGTCTTTCCTTTAATTCATTGACTTCAGAATTTGACTGTTCAAGATCCTCAAGGGCAGTCTTGAGTTGCTCCCTTAAACCATATGCATCCATTTGAACTCCCAGATCTTCCTCAAGCTGTTAGGCTCTATTAGGAGGAACCTTGCTCTGATACCAATTGTTGATAACTGAGAGGGGGGGGTGAATCAGTTATCCTAATTATTTCTTCTTTTGAACTTTCTTATTAATCAAAGCAGCATTGAATCAAACAAACAAACATTACCATGAAATGAGAAACACATGACATAGTATTTTTGACATGGAAACCCGGTTAAGGGAGAAAACCACGGGGTGATTAACCCAAAGATTATTCTCTGTTAGAAGAATAAGGAATTACAAAATGGCACTTGCCAATTAGGGCTCACTACCCGAGCACACTGCTCACAAAGAGGCACACTGCCTACAAGGAGACACACTGTCTACAAAGAATGTTATACAATACTTGAACTGATTGGAAGCATCTTCATATGCTAGAGTTCAGTTCCGGTTAGGCTCAGTATACTGATCTGCTGCACTTCATCTTTCCTCTGTTCTTTATTCTGCTATCTTTTCACATACCGGATCTTTCTTACTACTTCTGCTCTGCTCTGTATTTATTCGCATACACCTTCACACCATTACAATTTTCACAACTAAATCCATCCTCTATATATATCCGCACTAGTGATTTCATTATCTTTCTAGTCGGCACCCGGAATAATCTATCTTCTCACAAACTCTGTTCTGTCGACTGAATCCTTGCATATCAAGTAATGCGGATCAAGCATATACTTGTAGATATCATTAATCATGTCAGCCAAACATGATTCATGCCTTCACAACCTTTACCATCAACAGTAACACATCCGGAAAATAGTCTGATACTCTGTCAGTCAGTTCTTCCTCTGTTCTCACTGTCTCTCAGGAATCCAGTACTCAACTATTCATATCCTTTTCTTTGTTCATCACCGGAGGCTAAATCCTTGGAATATACTACTCAAGGTAGTCCTCTTGACTTCCCCAAATCCGCACTGCACCAAGACACTTCCTCTGAGAGATCCGGACCAATCTGTCGGACCTTGCCACATGCTCTGTTCTTGTTCACCGGACCACAACAATCTTCATTCTGACTTCCGGTAGAGACACACCATGACTTGCGGATATGTGGGATGACCTTTGTTGCCATCAATGACAACAACCATGAGTCCATATAGTGTCTCTTGCCAACACATACATCCTTCATTCGACATTGGAGACCTCATATTATATGAGAATCAACGCAATGTCAATGCACCTCCTGGAGAAAAGAGAAAGTTTAGCTCTAATTGGCTTAGACTGTATGTCGTTACTGAAGCCTTTAGATTAGAAGCGTATAAACTAGCTAATGAAGAAGGTATGCCACTTGAAGAACCTATTAATGTTGTGCACCTCAAGAAATTCTATGCTTAAGATTATATGTTAGATGTTCCTTTAAAAAGCAAACTTGTTAGTTAGTTTAGCTTCAATTTTGACAAGATATGATTATTTTGTGTTAATTCATTTAACATAACATCTTTTTCAGTTAATAATTGTTGTATCTTACTTAAACATGTGTTATTAAAGATCACCTTTGTATTAACTGAATATAGCACATAATGTTGGTTATATGTGAAATTCATTAATCATTGTGCTTTTTACTATATGTTCTGCAAAGAATTGTTTAGTATATGTCACATTAGCATTAATCACATTTCCACATAAGCATTAACAATTATCACTAGTTGAATTTTATATAAATCACATGTGATAAATTAAACAACATTAGAAGTAGTAATAGGAAAACATCATATATATAAACATCACTTTGAAAATACACAGAGATGACAATCTCGTACATCAAAATGGGATGTCCTAATACATAAGATACATCACATAGTTGAACCTTAGTCATTGGTCCCCTCAGGGCTTGGTGGTGTGCTTGTGATGGAGGGCTGCCCATGTGTGGCTACGGACCACAAATGACTCCTAGAGACACTTGATTTTATGCTCTCAAGTTGAAGAGTTGAAGGCATTGATTTTACTTAAGGAGTTCACATGGAAGAGATCTCTTGGTGCCTTGTGTGACTTGATTCTGACTTAGTTGATCATGTCTCTAGAGTAAAATTACCTTCAGGATATCAAAATATGCTTTCTTAAAGTTATGTTTCAAGGTATTGTCATATATGAAGAAGATGTCCACAAGCATGCATCAGTTAGAGATCATATTCATGCCATTAAGTTTTCAAAAGTCTTATCAGCTGAGGTTTATTCTTGCAAGGTTTTTCATGTCTTTGGGCTCATTCTTACCTTAGTCAGAACCTTTTAGTGTTATCTCAGTTCCTAATAAATATTCTAAGGTTTCTGTGTATGGAGGTCCTTTATAAACCCTAAAGCCCTAATGTTGTTAAGCTCTAAAGCCAACCTAATAACACAAGGCCTAAACCGTCAAGAACCTAATTACTTTTTGTTTTATTTAGTCGTTGACCTGCTATCGCAAGTCACCTCAATTAACACGACCTGCTGAAGGGTATTAATACATTATGGGGACCGGCCCCTTTAACCCTCTCTACCACTTGCTTCAGTCTTCCTCTTATGCGATGAGCACCTATTACTAATCAATGGTTTTATTAAAAGTATGAGGAGCGCAAAATGAAAGATCAAAGGTCCACACTTAAATTTTTCTCTCACTTCTTTGAGTTCATCTTTTGATGTGCTCGTGGACGTCATTAACCTTGAAACTACAGAGATAAGGCTTTTTAAAAGCTATTTTTAGACAGTTTCAAAAAGGCAATTTTTGTGAGATTTAAAGGTTATTTTGGGAGATTTTTATCTAATTTTAAGACTTCATCAATGAGCCTCTCAAGGCATTAAAAACTATAAAGGAGGAGATTTATATGCCATAATATTTTTTTAAAAGGAGAGAGTTTCTATGAAAAGAAATTCTTTAATGCAGATGGACAAGTGACCAATGAGTTTTGTTGTGAAGTGAATATTTTTTAAGACATTATTTTATTATGGGAGTCATAAGATTAGATTTATAAAGATTTTTTTTAGAGATTGACGAATATTGAAGAGTTTTTTCTAAAGGGAGAAGGAATACAAAGAGAAGGGAAAAATGAATGTAGAGAAAGAAGAGGAATATGAAAAGTCTTTCTTATTGCAGGTGAATGGATTTTTTGAAAATGATTTATGCAGAGAAAATGAAAATGCAAGGAGACTCTGAAGATGGAATATTAAGGGCTTAATGTTCATTGAGAACTAATATATATGTAGGTTGTGAAAATGTGGTTGTATTTTTTAATGGCTCACAGGTTTCAAGAGTAATTTCTCAGTGTAAATAGACAAGTAAAATATATTCTTTTATATGTAGAAAAAGAGGTTATAGGAAGGCAGATTGTTTGACAATATGATCCATGTCAAGGAGACAATTTTTGATGACAAGTATCTTGCAGGTTCAGAGACTTCAACATAGAGGATAAAGGAGTCCCGATTTTGTATTTGAGAAGGTTGTATTTGAAGTATGTATTGGTTGTATACAAAAGGAGATATAAGGTTGAATGTGTTGTAGAGAATCAGAGTAACCCCCTGAATTATTTCTTTTCTCTCTCATGTTCATATTGTAGCTAGTGAGGTTTACATGGTTAGTGAGGCCTGTTTGTTGCCAGTGAGGCATGTATGTTAGTGAGACAATTGTTGTAGTCAGTGAGATTCTATTAAACTGGTGAGGCAAATTTTTAGAGTGGTTTTTCATCCCTATGAGGGTTTTCCACTCATCAAAACATGTGTTATGGTTTATGCTTCTATGTATGTGTCTTAATGTTTTGTTCATAAAGTCCTGTTCTAACTATTCATGATCATACTTGTGCATATGTATTTGATAGATTATTGAAGTCTCTCTCATGTTTTGTCTTATAAATTAAAAGGTGCATAAGATGTTAAAAATTATAGACCACTGATTCACCCCCCCTCTCAGTGGTCCTGTACTCCAACAAGTCGTATCAAAGCATAGGTTCCCTATAGAAGTCTAACAGACTTGGGTAGTGTTGGAAATAGTCTAGTCAATTGAGAGGGGGGGTGAATTAGTTGTCCCTAAACTTTAACCTTTTCTGAACCTTTTAAATCTTCTTTATAATTAGATTAATGATGAAAACATTTAAGCATAAATCAACATATGAGCAGAAACAACATGAACACACAACACCAGAATTTTGACGTGGAAAACCCGGTTAAGGGAAAAACCATGGTAGGGGTTAACCCACAAAAATGCGTACCCTATTAAAAGTACTTAAGAAAATAGAAGGCACATGCCTTCGGGTGCACTACCCAAAGCTCACTGCTCAAGAAGAGGCTCACTGCCTATAAGAAATTATGATTTACATAGAGATAATGAACTGAGAAATAGCATCTACATTCATGCTTGAATCAATCCCTTTGAAGGTTCAAAAACTTCTTCTCCTATCTTCAAAATCTTCTTCATTGACTCTTCACTCTATACTTCCTTCACTCCTCTTCTTCTTTGCTTTGCTTTTTAATCCTTTCTTCAGATTTAACTCTTTTATTCAAGGATGATTTTCAACAACTCTTCAACAAGTATTCATATGGTTCATCAACCTTGGAATGATTAACAAGGTCGGCTAAACTTGAAACGGATCATTACACTATCGGCCAAACACAACTGAGACTTGAATCTTCCTCTGCAACCATGCCATGCTTCATAAAATGTTCTTAGATCATTCACAACACGCTAGGAACATCCGGTCAGCCAAGATTGGGAAGAACATTAACCTCAAAGAAGAAATATTCAATCAACAAGCTCCAATTTCAATGCGGACCTCCAACATAGTAGCCACATGATCCAGAGACCTCCACAAGCACATTGAAATCACCAATAACATTCACTCTAATCCAAATTACCAGAATCATTTGTATCTTCCTCTAGAACCCTAAGAACACTATCTACCATGATTGTCAAACTAGAAAGATAGCTTGCAGACCTCCAAACCATGAACCACTGGAGTTGATGATACATACTGATTTCCCAAACATGCCTTCAGATCCGCAAACCATAATATTTCACTGCGGGGCAATCTGGACCAACTTACTATCACATTGTCTCTTCTGAATACTGCAAATCCGGTTCTACTCAGATGGCCATAACTTCTTCAAATCTTCATGCAGACTTCTCAAATCTTAACTGGAGCAACCTCTGACAATCCTCTACACAACCATATGGTCCGCATGCATTTATTGTCAATAATTTTCTCAATATAGTCAACAATTCGGTCTTCTACACAGACAACAAAATAGGATACAGTTGACACCAATGGCAACAAGGATATGTTGACATCAATTAAAACACCACTTAGGCACATATTTGCAACAATCTCCCCCTTTGTCATTGATGGTAACATATGATGTGAAAAATTAAATTTAACCATCAAAACAAGAAATTCTCCCCCTTTCTCTTCTCACTTTTGCAACTACTTTTTTTACTGCTCCCCCTTACATCAGCAACTAGTTTTTCACATGACTTCTCTCCCCCTTTGACATCAATGGAAAAGGGCACATATTTGCTATCTTTTCTCCCTTTTTACTTCAGACTGATCCCAAAATTTGCATACTGAATACTCCCCCTTTAAGTAGTACCTCCTTAACATCAATCCAGATCACAAGATATGAATGTGAATTCCACTGGACTGATGCACCTTAGTGCATCTTAATTCTAATCAGGAGGGGTAATAACCCCTAACTTTTCTCTGAGATACTCAAAAGTATCCTTGGGAAGAGGCTTAGTGAAGATATCCACAATCTGATCTTTGGAAGACACAAACTTGACTTCATTCTCATTAACTTTCTCTCTTAAGAAATGAAACTTGATAGATGTATGCTTTGTTTTTGAGTGCAATACCAGATTCTTTGAAATGCTTATAGCACTTGAATTATCACAGAAAATTGTGACTGGCTCCTCAAACACAATTCTGATGTCCTTCAGCATTTGCTTCATCCATAGAACTTGAGAACAATTATTTGCTGCTGCTATATACTCTGCCTCTACAGTAGATAGAGAAATTGCCTCTTGCTTTTTTCTCATCCAAGAGACCAATCTTCTTTCCAAGAAGAATGCACCACCACTAGTACTTTTTCTATCATCCACATCTCCTACCTAATCAACATCTATATATGCATGAAGAGTGAAGTCATTATCCTTTGGATACCATAGTCCATAATCAATTATCCCCTTGAGACATCTAAAAATTCTTTTGACTGCCACAACATGGGATTATTTTGGATTAGCTTGAAATTTGGCAACAAGTCCAACTGCATTCATGATGTCAGGTCTGGTTTGAGTCAGATAAAGCAATCCTCCAATCATTGATCTATACCTTTTTTGATTTGCCTTGGGGGAGTCATCATCTTTGCTTAGCTTGCATCCGATTACCATAGGTGTACCCACTGGCTTTGAATCTTCCATTCCAGACTTCTTTAACAATTCTTTCACATACTTGGACTAAGATATGAAGATACCTTTATCTGTTTGAACAATTTGTAGACCTAGGAAGAAATTCATCTCACCAAACATTAACATCTCAAACTCACTTTTCATCTGATCAGCAAATGCTTTGCACATGCATTCATTTCCACCAAAAATGATATCATCAACAAAGACCTCAATAATTAGAATGTCCTCATTATTTATCTTGAAGTATAGATTACTATCAGCAGTACCTTTGCTAAAACCTAGCTTAAGAAAATGCTTATCCAATCTAGCATACCAGGCTCTTGGAGCTTGCTTGAGTCGATACAAGGCTTTTCTTAGTCTACAAACCATATCTCCTTGATTAGACAACTGAAATCCTTTCGGTTGTTCAATGTAGACTTCTTCCTCCAAATCTCCATTTAGAAATGCCGATTTGACATCCATCTGATAACCTTTAAAATCTTTGAAAGCAACAAAAGCAAGAAATAATCCGACTGCCTCTATCCTTGCCACCAGAGCAAAAGTTTCTTTAAAATCAATTCCTTCCACTTGAGAATAACCTTTACATACCAACCTTGCCTTGTTTCTTACAATCTCACCATCTTCATTAAGTTTATTCTGGAAGACCCATTTGGTTCCAATCACATTTTTATCCTCAGGTCTAGGAACAAGATCCCAAGTGTGATTCTTTTCAATTTGCATCAATTCTTCTTCCATTGCCTTAACCCAGTTTTCATCATTGCAATATTCACTTACTGATTTAGGTTCAATCTTTGAAATCAAACAAATCTCTTCTTGATCTTCAGCAACTCTTCTCCTAGTTTGAACACCTCTATTTTTATCTCCTATGATTTGATCTTCAGGATGATTCATTCTTACATACCTGGGGGTTTTGGGAATTGTTTGAACTTCTATTTCTTGAACTTGTTCCTCATCTTCTGCACTAATCTCTTGAGTTACTGGAGTTACCGGATCAATTTGAATCTGGGTCTGGATTTGAACTTGTCTTCCTTGACTTTGACTTTCATCTTGATCATCTGAATCATATCCACAATACCTGGAATGTCCTTTGCTTTCATCAACTTTAACATTAGCACTTTCAACAATCTTTTTCAACCTTTTGTTGAAGCATCGGTAAGCCTTACTTTGAGTTGAGTATCCCAAAAATATTCCTTCATCACTTCTTGCCTCAAACTTGCCTAAATCCTCATCTCTTTTGATATAGCATTTACTACCAAAAACTCTAAAATATCTCACAGTAGGAGGATGACCAAACCATAGTTCATAAGGAGTCTTACCAGAATTTCCTTTGATCTGCACCCAGTTAAGAGTGTAGACAACAGTACTCATAGCTTCCCTCTAATAAATTTGAAGAACATTTGTTTCCATCATCATGGTCCTGGCAACTTCTTGAATGGTCTGGTTCTTCCTTTCCATAACTCCATTTTGCTGAGGAGTCCTAGGAGTAGATAACTATATTTTTATTCTATGCTTTTCACAGAAAGCATCAAACTCACCGAAAGTGAATTCTCCACCTCTGTCAGATCTCAGACACTTCAATTTCCCACCAATCTCATTTTCAACCATCATCTTGAACACCTTAAACTTATCAAGAGCTTCTGATTTTTCTTTTAGGAAAGTTACCCACATCATTTGGGAGTAATCATCAATCAACAACATGAAATATCTGTCTCCTTGCACACTCCTAATTCTAGCAGGACCACAGAGATCAGTATGTACCAGTTCCAATCTTCCACTTGAACCTTGTTCCTTACTTTTGAATGAAATTTTGTTCTGTTTACCCAATTGACATTCTCTACATATGCTATCAGGTTTCACAAGTCTTGGAAGATCTCTTACAGCTTGAATGGAACTTATTTTGACAATGTTATCAAAATTTACATGACACATCCTCCTATGCCATAACCAACTTTCATTTTTCTGAGCAATCAAACAACTTTTGCTAAAACTACTTAAATGAAAGATGTCACCTCTAGTTTGAGTACCAGATGACATTTTAGTTCCGGAGCTCTCCAAGATTCTGCATTTTCCATCCTTGAATTGAAGATCATAACCCTTGTCAACCAACTGTCCAACATTGAGAAGATTATGTTTCAGTCCTTCCACATATAGAACATCATTGGTGCAATTCTGACCATCAAAGAGATGGATCCTTTGCAACGGATTCTACCAGTTGAGTTGTCTCCAAATTTCACAAGCCCACCTTCATATTTTTCAAACCTCACAAACTTACTCTTGTCACCAGTCATATGGTGAGAACATCCACTATCAATCACCCATTCATCCTTTAAACAATCTGAGCAGCCAGGGCACTTTCCACATTTGCATAGCTAGTAGATTCAGTAGACATTGGATCTTCTTCTTTAATAGTAATGAACACCCAATCACCTTCTCCATGATCAGATTCATCATTTGTGACTCCTTCTTTAGCTTCTTGGACATAGTAGCAACTCTTCTAACTTTTGTATCTGTTAATGTTTGTTTTTGAAAACCTCTCCGGACACCTTGAGGCAAAATGAACAATCTTATTACAAGCAAAACATTTGAGTGGCAACTTTCCTTCATACTTACCAGATCCTCTTGGCATCCATTTGGCAATGGGAGCTTCAAGATCTGTAGTCTCAATTTCATCATCTTCAAGATCCTTTCTTGTCTTGATAAATCTGTTTGCTCTTCCTGAAGAGCTTTCACCCAGATCATATCTTTGCTTTTCATACACACTGGCCTTGAATGCAGATTCAAACTTAGGGAGAGAATCACCAAACTCACTCATTTCAAATGTTGAAAGCTTACCAACTAACTGATCCCTTGTGACTGTTGTTACTGTCCTAATTTCTTCAATGGTTGTAGCCTTGTGCTTGTAAGCTGCAAGTAAGGATCTGAGCACTTTGGCAACAATTTCTGATTCATCCAATACTCCACCTGCATTTCTGATACCGGTCACAAGTTCATTTACTTTCTGCATGTAGGAAGTAATGTTTTCATCTTCACTCATTACCAATCTTTCATATTTACCGTTTAAGCTTTGTAGATTGGCACATTCAACATATTTGTCACCTTCATACAAATTTTCCAATTTAATCCAGATTTCTTGAGCAGTTTGCAAATCTAGGACATTTGAGAATTCGGTATTAGACGGGGCACTCAACAATGCTTCTTTGGCTCGAGTGTTGTATTCAACATCTCTGAGTTCATCTATATTTGAAGGTCCATTCTTCAAAATCTTATACACATTCTTGGTTATTGACCAAAAGACATCACCCATACATTCTAGATGACATTACATGTATACCTTCCAGAGGGAGTAATTTGTTCCATCAAATCTTGGACTTTCCTTCTTGTAAAACGACATCTTGGATCTCCTCAAGTGGTCAAGCTTCTTTTAGAGGTACTTGGCTCTGATACCAATTGTTGGAAATAGTCCAGACAACTGAGAGGGGGCTGAAACAGTTGTCCCTAAACTTTAACCTTTTCTGAACCTTTTAAATCTTCTTCATAATTAGATTAATGATGAAAACATTTAAGCATAAATCAACATATGAGCAGAAACAAGAACACACAACACCAGAATTTTGATGTGGAAAACCCAGGTAAGGGAAAAACCATGGTGGGGTTAACCTACAAAAATGTGTACCCTATTAAAAGTACTTAAGAAAATAGAAGGCACATGCCTTCGGGCGCACTGCCTAGAGCTCACTACCTATAAGAAATTATGATTTACACAGAGCTAATGAACTAAGAATAGCATCTACATTCATGCCTGAATCAGTCCCTTTGAAGGCTCAAAAAATTTTGCTCCTATCTTCAAATTCTTCTTCACTAACTCTTCACTTGATACTTCCTTCACTCCTCTTCTTCTCTGCTTTGCTTTTTGATCCTTTCTTCAGATTTAACTCTTTTATTCAAGGATGCTTTTCAACAACTCTTCAACAACTATTTATATGCTTCATCAACCTTGGAATGATTAACAAGGTCAGCTAAACTTGATGCGGATCATTACACTATTGGCTAAACACAACTGAGACTTGAATCTTCCTCTGCAACCATGCCATGCTTCATAAAATATTCTTAGATCATCCGCAACATACCAGGAACATCCAGTCGGCCAAGATTGGGAAGAACATCAACCTCAAAGAAGAAATCTTCAATCAACAAGCTCAAACTTCAATGTGAACCTCCAACATAGTAGCCACATGATCCAGAGACCTCCACAAGCACATTGAAATCACCAATAACATTCATTCTAAACCAAATTACCAGAATCATTTGTATCTTTCTCCGGAACCTCAAGAACACTATCTGACATGACTATCAAACTAGAAAAATAGCTTGTAGACCTCCAAACCACGAACCACTGGAGTTGATGATACATACTAATTTCCCAAACATGCCTTCAGATCTACAGACCATAATATTTCACTGCAGAGCAATCTGGACCAACTTATTGTCACATTGTCTCTTCTGAATACTACAAAATTTGGTTCTACTTAGATGGCCATAACTTCTTCAAATCTTCATGCAGACTTCTCAAATCTTAACTGGAGCAACCTATGACAATCCTCTACATAGCCATATGGTCCGCATGCATTGATTGTCATTAATTTTCTCAATATCCTCAATAGTTTGGTCTTCTACACAGATAATAAAATAGGATACAATTGACACCAATGGCAACAAGTATATGTTGACATCAATGACAACACCACTTAGGCACATATTTGCAATAGGCAGGTCCTGATAGTGGAGTACCATAGGAAAGTGTAGAAGAAATAAGGGCAGGAGAAATGTCAAGTCACATACTGGTCAAAAAATGCCATCTATACCAAACTCAAATGTTGATCTACAATTGGTTGATAGAAATGTCTCACAAGTTGAGTCAGGTATTAAATTAGAGAAAGAGTTTTCTAGAACTTTCCTTTTTTTGATGGTTCAGATTTTTCTATTTGGTATGTTAGAATGCAAGTCTATCTATCCTCTTTAGGGCATGGTGTATGGATGTCAGTTGAGAATGGGTATTTTGTTTCCTCTCAATCACCCAATACTATAAGTAAAAAAGATGCTTATGAATGCAATCATACAACAAAGAAGGTCATTTTGTCTGGATTACCTAATGAATTTTCCTATAAAGTTATGCATTGTGAATTAGCTCAGGATGTGTGGAATGAATTGATAAGAATCTATCTGTTGGGAATTAAGGTGTCTCTACCTTTGCAAATTCATACTGTTGTATTTATTTATCCCATGTTGAGTTGGCATAGTCAACACCTTGTGTATATGCAGGAGGATAAATTTTGGTGACTTTGGCAGCCGTAGTTTCCCCCTTGAATAATTAACAGGGGTTTGGGGGCAGCGCCCTTGTGGGGGCTTGGGGGCAACGCCCCCAAAACCTCAAATGATTTTTAATTAATGACAAGTGTTAGTGAGTATCTTTGCACGAGAAAAAAGGCATCTTTGGGTGGTCAAGGGAGGTTATGACATGCAAGAGGAATATGATATTTTTAGTCAGTGTATGACAGATTCTCTGATAGCTGTAAGGTGCGTAAGAGCATCTGTCGTAACCTATCTTAGGACCAGGCACCCACTTCGGGATGGGATGTTGGACAAGTGTCCTTAGGCGTGGGTTTTGGGGCATGAGTCCAAGATGGACGCCCATCTCTAGAAGGTTCCATATTTGCCTTGTAAACTCTATATAAACAGGTGCTTGGATGGGAGATAGATAAATTTGGTACAAGTACTGTTATGCTGCCGAAATATCTCCAAATTCGACATTTGAAGACTCCTGAAAGAGCATTGGCTCTGAAACTATATTGTAATTTGTTATTGTTTACTGTAATACATTTGAGCTGTGTTTTGGAGTGGGGTTTTTCACCCGTAAGGGTTTTCCACACGTATATCTTGTCTCTCTCTCTTCAGTCTTGTTTCTGGTTCTTGTGTTTTGCTGCAATATCTCATGTTAATGTTTTAACATTGCTGTAATAGTTAGGATAAAGTTGAATTTGCATAGCCCTCTCCTCATTAGATTAGTGTAGGAAGCATTTTCCGCACACTTAGCTTCCTTTCACTATCAAGGTGATGTACTTGAAGAAGAGGACAACTTGGTGTCAGAAGAAAGTGACAATGATAGAATACATTCACATGAAGGAGCTAAGGTACAATCTGATTCAGAAGAAGGTCACATTATGAGTGATTATGATCAGGAGTATGATGAACAAGAATGTGAGGTTGATGTTGAAGGAGAACTCATGTGTACTCTGAGTGAGATCAAGAAATACAAAAAGGAGAATCATAGATTAGAGTTGCATCTACAAAAAGAAAAAGACTTCAAGTACAAAGCACTTTCAGATCTTGAAAGAGTATCTTTTAATCTTGAAGAGGCAAGAAATCAAATTATAGACTTAAAGAGTCATGTTGATGAATCTGACAAATTGATTATCAGTCTAAAGACTAAAGTTGAGGAAGCCAAAAGAATAATAGATATAACAAAATATGACCTTGAGGTTAAAAGAATTGAATATCTGAAATTAGAGGCAGAAATTATCAATCTAAGAAAAGATTATGAAGGTCTCAAGGTTCTGTCCAAGAAATATCAGGAGTTTGAAGAAAGCACAAACAAGTTGCATGAAATGTTGGGTAAACAAAAGCATCATAAGGACACTATTGGTCTAGGTTATGAAGAGGGAGAGTGTTCCAAAGTCAGAGAGACTCTTAGAAGGAAAATTGATCTAAGTTATCATGTTGCTGCCCCTAAAGGTAAAAAGAAGATTGAAGCCGAGCTGAAAACCAAAGAAGAGTTTGTCAAAATGCACAACCAAAGGAGAAAACTCAAAAGAACTGCTCCAACAAGGCAAGCATATATGTACAGGTATAATTATTCATTTTTTGGTTATTGTTATACCTGTAATCATTTTGGAAACAAAGCAGTTGATTGTAGAAGAAGTCAATCTTCTTCAATAAGGAATGCTAATCTTGTATGTTTCAAGTGCAACTCTCTTGGTCACAAAGCATATAGTTGCAGAATAGCATCATCTGATTTGAAAAGTTGGAAAAGGAAAGAGATTGAAAATTTTTGGAAGAAGAAACCTAAATAGAATAAAGAACTTGTGAAAGTTTGGAGATTGAAACAAAGCCAAGAGAAGATAGATTCTAAACTTGTGCATCTTGCACAAGTCACATCATCAGTTGCATAAAATATAGCATGAAGTGAGGGGGAGTTGTCTAATGTTCTATCTCTTGCCCCAAGGAGTTTCAAGAGGTCTGTTTCTATACATGTTGTCTAGGTTGATGATAGGGATGTCTGAGTTCCATGATGCTATGATGTTGATAAGGTGATACAGTGATTCAAGGTAGATGATGGTCATTAGGTGCATGATGTTGTGAATATGGTTTTCATGATAAGGTCTCTCAGGTATGTTGGTCATGATGTTGATAAGGTGATATAGTGTTTGTGTCATCCATATATGTTGCTATGTGTCATACATGAGATCAGGAGCTTTCATATGGTTTGGTGTAGCAGAATGGATACTCATGCTCTTGGTAGGATGTCTTCATGCTTGTCTCAGGATGGATACTCATGCTCTTTGGTTTACTACGGTGTTCATGATATGTATTCTAAGATCTATGAGAATGTTCTTTATATTGTTCATGGCTCAAAGGATAACATGGAATCAAGACATATGATCATTGTGTATTAGTGTATAATCTCTTCAATCATGAGTTATTGAAGTTGCTTGGTCAGGAGCACAATTCATTCAATCAAGAGTTCAGTGATACTATAGTAGTAGTATGATGTTGTTTTGGTATTATGTCTAAGTCAAAAGATTCTATTAGGAGCTGTGATGTCATAATCATGGTCTTCATCATGTTCATGGTTGATGCTTTGTGATATCTTAATGGTTTTTCTTCAACATGTTCATGCAGTGTGTTCTCAAGATGCTTATAATTTGGTTCACAAGATGATCCTCATGATATGCCTCATAACATATTATTTTCAAGGTGGATTAGGCTTGGTATAACAAAGTGATAGTTGTGTGGGTGCCAAATGCAGAGGATTCATTAGGAGTATCAGGATGAGTATCAGTTGCTCCTGTATGAGAAGTCATGCTTCATGATATAGTCACCTTGTTTTGTCATGAAAACATGCTTCATGGAATAGGTGGTTGTCAAAGGCACAATGCTTCAAGATGTGGATAGTGTCTTTATGTTCATTGATGTCAAAGGGTCAAGGTTGTTTGTCATTGACGTGTTGCAAACTTGTAGATGCAACAGATTATTGTTGAGCAAGTTTGTTTTGTGATGGATGTCCTTTTTTTGATTGACAAGATAGTGATTTTGTTATCAGCAGACTTCTCACAGTGGCAGTTGGCATGGCACCATGTAAAAGTTCAGATAGTTACTCCTATTGACATGGACAATAAGTTTGAACAGTGATGCATATGTTTGGATTGATCATTTCTTCTTTATCCTTCAAATTCATATGATTCATGATAACAGTCACATAAGGTTGATGATATATCTATTTTTTGGTTTTCTTGAAAACCTAATACTCTCATATTGAAGGGCATTGTCCATCAAATGAATTGGTTACCTTAAGTCAAAATTCTCTTAATAAGGTACTTGGCAGTGAATCTTTTGTTCTTGGTATAGTTTGCAGGATGCTATCATCTCCAATGTAGTGATCTTCATGTGTTCATGATAGTGTTTATGATGATGTGATGTTTGTTAAAACTGACCTTGGTCTAGGATAGCCCTTGTAGAGTGGAACAATCTACTTTTATATTTCAAGGATGATAATATATGTTTCAGGGGGAGCATGTGAGTTGTAGAGATAATTTTAGTTTTACAAATGAAGGGTTTCTTCTTCTCAAGTTTCATGATAGAATTCAATATTATGGTGCTTGTGTTTCATGCTTTCTGACAGTGGATAGTGGAAAGAACTTTGTTTGTGCTGACAAGGTTCAATGGGAATAAGTTTGAAAATGGACAGTTTATGACAAGTCCATGATAAAGGACAGAGGTAATGAATCTAAAGTTAATGGATCACAACAAAGGATTATTTTAGGAGATAAAGAAGTCAAGAAACTATAGTTAGAAAGTTGTGAAGGTTTATTACATTACAAAATGATTGTTACTGTTGTCAAAAAGCAAAGGTGGGTTCACTTCATACTTTTGATCTTCTTACAAATGATTTCAATCATAATTTACAAAAAATCATTCTCTTACAAAGGGGGAGTAAAGTTAATGGTGATCAAGATATGGCATCTAATAGTGTCACCATTCCACCATCCTTCTAAAAGACCTAGCATAGTTTCTTCATTCATAATGACTTCTTCAGTAGATCTTGGCAAGGTGACAGTGGTCTGCTCTATTTTTGTACCTAACAGTGTGCATGGATAGTGATCATTCTTCCTTACAACATTGCTTCAAGACTCAATTCATTATCTTGCCGTCTCAGTGACTTGCTGCTACATAATAGTGCCATATGTTTAGGTAGAGTCTCTTTGATAACCAGTGGTTTGCAATCATAGGATCCTTTGTCATTTATTTTGTCAAGGGGAGCAAGTCCTTTGTCATTGAATGACAAAAAGGGGGAGTGAGAGAGGAGGTGTTAGTTTTGCCATCAATGAGAAGGGGGGAGATTGTGGATAAGTTTGTCATTGATGTCAAAGTAAGGTACCTTTTAGGAGTCATGTTGAATATGATGTCATGAAGGTTTGGTATGCAATTGAATTGCTTGACATTCAGGGTTGAAATGATGTGTTGTAATGTATTGTGTTGTTGATATGCTTCAGCTTGTGTTGAAAGGATGCTTACATTATCTAGATGTGTGTGGTCTTCAAGATTTGTGTGCTTCATGGTGACCTTCATATTAATTTACTGATTGCAAGTTGAAGTGTGCTTCATCTCATGTCGAAGTGTACTTCATGATGATCTTTATGGTAACTTGTTGATCTCAAGTTGAAGAGTTGAAGGCACTGATTTTATGCTCTCAAGTTGAAGAGTTGAAGGTACTAATTTTATGCTCTCAAGTTGAAGAGTTGGAGGCATTGATTTTACTTAAGGAGTTCACATGGAAGAGAGCTCTTGGTGCCTTGTGTGACTTGATTCTGATTTAGTTGATCATGTCTCTGGAGTAAAATTATCTTCAGGATATCAGAATATGCTTTCTTAAAGTTGTGTTTCAAGGTGTTGTCATCTATGAAGAAGATGTCCACAAGCTTGCATCAGTTAGAGATCATATTCATGCCTTTAAGTTTTCAAAAGTCTTATTAGGTGAGGTTTATTCTTGCAAGGTTTTTCATATGTCTATGGGCTCATTCTTACCTCAGTCAGAACCTTTTTAGCGTTATCTCAGTTCCTAATAAATATTCTAAGGTTTTTGTGTATGAAGGTTCTTTATAAACCCTAAAGCCCTAATGTTGTTAAGCTCTAAAACCAACCTAATAACACAAGGCCTAAATCGTCAAGAACTTGATTACTTTTTGTTTTATTTAGTCGTTGACCTGCTATTGCAGGTCACCTCACCTAACATGACCTGTTGCAGGGTATTAATACATTATGGGGACCGGCCCCTTTAACCCTCTCCACCGCTTGCTTTAGTCTTCCTCTTATGCGATGAGCGCCTATTACTAATCAATGGTTTTATTTAAAAGTATGAGGAGCACGAAATGAAAGATTGAAGGCCCACATTTAAATTTGTCTCCCACTTCTTTGAGTTCATCTTTTGACGTGCTCGTGGACATCATAAACTTTGAAACTGCAGAGATAAGGCTTTTTGAAAGCTATTTTTAGACAGTTTCAAAAAGGCAATTTTTTGTGAGATTTAAAGGTTATTTTTGGGAGATTTATTTCTAATTTTAAGACTTCATCAGTGAGCCTCTCGAGGAATTAAAAGATATAAAGGAGGAGATTTATATGCCATAATATTTTTTTAAAAGGAGAGTTTCTATGAAAAGAAATTCTTTAATGTAGATGGACATGTGACTGATGAGTTTTGTTGTGAAGTGAATATTTTTTTTAAGACATTATTTTATTATGGGAGTCATAAGATTAGATTTATAAAGATTTTTTTTTTATAGATTGAAGAATATTGAAGAGTTTTTTTTAAAGGGAGAAGGAATACAGAGAGAAGGGAAAAATGAATGTAGAGAAAGAAGAGGAATATGAAAAGTCTTTCTTATTGCAGGTGAATGGATTTTTTGAAAATGATTTATGCAGAGAAAATGAAAATGTAAGGAGGCTCTGAAGATGGAATATTAAGGGCTTAATGTTCATTGAGAACTAATATATATGCAGGTTGTGAAAATGTGGTTGTAGTTTTTAATGGCTCAAATTGAAATGAGACTTTTAGTGTATGAGAGGGGTTGAAATATACATTTGGCACAGGTTTCAAGAGTAATTTCTCAGTGTAAATAGAGAAGTAAAATATATTCTTTTATATGTAGAAAAAGAGGTTATAGGAAGGTAGATTGTTTGACAATATGATCCATGTCAAGGAGACAATTTTTGATGACAAGTATCTTGCAGGTTCAGAGACTTCAACATAGAGGATAAAGGAGTTATGATTTTGTATTTGAAGTATGTATTGGTTGTATACAAAAGGAGATATAAGGTTGAATGTGTTGTAGAGAATCAGAGTAACCCCCTGAATTATTTCTTTTCTCTCTTATGTTCATATTGTAGCTAGTGAGGTTTACATGGTCAGTGAGGCTTGTTTGTTGCCAGTGAGACATGTTTATCAGTGAGACAATTGTTGTAATCAGTGAGATTCTATTAATTCAATGAGGTAAATTTTCAGAGTGGTTTTTCATCCCTATGAGGGGTTTCCACTCATCAAAACACGTGTTATGGTTTATGCTTCTATCTATGTGTATCTTAATGTTTTGTTCATAAAGTCCTGTTCTAACTATTCATCATCATACTTGTGCATATGTGTTTGATAGATTGTTGAAGTCTCTCATGTTCTATCTTGTAAAATAAAAGGTGCATAAGATGTTAAAAATTATAGACCACTAATTCACCCCCCTTCTCAGTGGTCTTGTACTCCAACACCTTCCCCCTTTGCTATACAAAATTAGGAGACATTTCCTGATGATCAAATTTAAACATTGATAAGGATGTCAAATGGGAATTATATTTTGACGGATCAAGATGTTGGACTGGCTCTAGTGTTGGTGTTATACTAGTACCTCCTTCAGGTAAGCTGATTCCTATGTCTTATCATCCGAACTTCTCATGTACAAACAACATTGCTGAGTACAAAGCTCTCATTGCGGGACTCTATGCCGCCTTGGCTATGAACATTAAAATTATTTCTATATATGGCGATTCACAATTAATTGTGTGATAGATAACATGATCATATCAAGCTAAACAAGATAAATTATCTCAATACCACGATCTCGCCTTATCTTTGTTACAACAATTTACAACTTTTTCAATCGATACTATACCAAGAAAAGACAATTGACACGTGGATGCAATGGAAAGTGCTACTTCTCTTATATCCCGTGTCAATTCACCTGATGAATACACCTTTATCATTCATAATCTCAAAACACTTGCATTAGATGAGATGGTGTCTTCAGATACTAACATCTATCGTAATGTGAACTCTGATGAATGGCTCTCCCATATATTCTACTATTTGCATGATGGCACCATTCCTAAGTCAAAATCTAAAAATGCCCGAGTTTGCCTACGCAAACTTGCAGCGTGTTATATCATTCTATCTAATGTCTTATATAGACGAAGTTATAATGGTGTTCTTCTCTGATGTTTTAGTAATTCAGAGATCTCAATAGCTTTAGAAGAAGCTCACTCTAGTGCTTGTGGAGGGTATTTTGGAGGAAAATCATTAGTACAAAAATTAATACATATGGAGTATTATTGGCAACGCATGGAACAAGTTTCCTTTGCTTATGTAAAAAAGTGCCTGCAATGTCAACAACATCAACATTTAATCCGAGCACCTGCCTAGGAACTTCGTGCCCAAGTTTCACCTTGGCCATTTTCTGTTTGGGGCTTAGACCTAATTGGTAAAATCTCTCCACCTTCCTCTCAAGGACATACCTTTATAATCACTACTACTAATTACTTCATGAAGTGGGTTGAAGCTGTCCCTTTACGATCCACGACTGCTAAAGTAATTTGTCATTTTATACAAGATAACATAATCTCTTGATTTAGTATACCTTCCTCCTTGGTTTTTGATAATGGCACGCCTTTCATAAATAAGGATGTGAAGAAATTTCTCAAAAAATATCACATTCAACATCACTTCTCTATGCCTTACTATCCTCAATCGAATAGCTAAGCAAAAGCTTTAAATAAATTTATTTGACAAATTTTACGAAAAACTATTGACACAAATAAAAAAGATTGGCATACTTAGTTATCTTAAGCATTATGGGGTTATAGAACAAGCATTTGCATGGCTACTAGAACTACATCATACAATCTTGTCTATGGCACTAACGTGGTAATGCCCTTGGAATTGGAAATTCCTTCATTGAGAGTTTCCATAAGGGACATTATTGATGATGATATGGAACGAGAAAAGAGATTACAAGAACTTGAGATTCTTGATGAACAATGTATCAACGCTCTTGAGCATCTTAAAGCCCATCAGAAGAGTATCCAATGATCCTGCAATGAACATGTCATACATCATTCATTCAACATTAGAGACCTGATATTATATGAGAATTAATGCAATGTCAATGCACCTCCTAGAGAAAAAGGAAAGTTCAGCTCTAATTGGCTCGGACTGTATGTCGTTACTAAAGCCTTTGGATTAGGAGCATATAAATTAGCTAATGAACAAGGTATACCACTTAAAGAACCTATTAATGTTGTGCACCTCAAGAAATTCTATGCTTAAGATTATATGTTAGATGTTCCTTTAAAAAGAAAACTTATTAGTTAGTTTAGCTTCAATTTTTACAAGATATGATTATTTTGTCTTAATTCATTTAACATAACATCTTTTTCAGTTAATCATTGTTGTTATTAAAGATCACCTTTGTATTAACTAAATATAGCACAGAATGTTGGTTATGTGTGAAATTCATTAATCATTGTGCTTTTTACTATTTGTTCTGCAAAGAATTGTTTAGTATATGTCACATTAGCATTAATCACATTTCCACATAAGCATTAACATTTATCACTAGTTGAATTTTATATAAATCACATGTGATAGATTAAACAACATTAGAAGCAATAATAGGAAAACATCATATATATAAACATCACTTTGAAAATACATCAGAGATGACAATCTCGTACATCAAAATGGGATGTCCTGATACATAAGATACATCACATAGTTGAACCTTGATCACCGGTCCCCTCAGGGCCTGGTGGTGTGTGTGTGACAGAGGGCTGCCCATGTGTGGCTACGGACCACAAATGACTCCTAGAGACACTTCACGACTACAACCCCCTGAGCTCACCTCAAGCCCCTGTGACTCCAGATACATATGGTGGTATTGGTCTCTCTCTGATACTACTCTATCTCACTCTGCCTGGGCCTTGTCTCTATCTTCTCTCACCTAATGTAACTCAGGAAGTAAGACCTCACTCACGACAGGATCTCTCCTAGGTGAAGGTATGACTGCGGCCTAATCTCGTAGTGCCTGGAGCTCTACCTCTGCACGCTTAGCTTGCTGGATAGCCTGATCTAAAGTGGACTCCATAGCCACTTTGTATCTCATAAATGGCATAAAAGTCTCTATGTGTCACCCTGTGGATGGCTGTGGTGAATATCCGATCCGTACCCATTGGTCGACCACGTCGGTAGGAATTGTATGCAGCCAACATAGATTTTAATAAAAGATTTGAAAATGTATTTTGCAAAACCCTAAAATCTACATTAAGTGCACCATAAAGATAATTGCAAACTATTGAAACTCGAAAAATTAAATGTTACCGAAATCGCTTAAATGTGGTTGCTCAGAATAGTAGCATAACTCCAATGTAAATGTTGCGGGGGGGGTATAAATGATGGATGAGCTCGATTTTTATAAAGTTTTGGGGACGGTTTCAAAAGTGGTTCGATCGGTTGAACGAGAAAAGGTAGGTAAAAAGGTGGTTAGGGTTATGATAACGGGCTTGTATTATTTTGGTGAAATAGATTTAGGTTAAAGTTTGGATAAAATAATAAATAATAAATTAAGTTGATTTAATTTATTATTTGTCGGGAGGTGTTGTGGTTTATAGATAAATAATAAATAAATTGAATTTATTATTTACGAAATATGGTATAAAATGGTAAGATTTACTTAATTAATTAAAATTAATTAAATCTTTGGATGAAGGATACCTTAGGTCAATTTTTGATGCCTACATTTTGCCCCTCTTTGAGACAATGTTGCGAAGCAATATTGTTTCAAAGAAGATTAAAACATAGGTTTTTGGATGCACATTAGGAAATGGAGGGAAGGATGATGGAGTTATGCTGATTAAATTTTGAGCAACCTGATGTTTGATATAGCACCTGACATTATGCACCGAGGTATAAAGACCAGGGTGACGATGTGTCAAATGCAGAAAGGAGGAAAGTCGCAAGCAAGCATATGCCTAATGGCACCATGATATGAAAGACCATGATGACGGTGTGGCAGGTATGTTGCAAGGACCAATAACAGACACAAAAACATCAATGAGTCAGCACACGCAACCAAGACAAGCAAAACATGCATACACAATGTTGCCCCTAGACAAAAAAGAAAAAGAAGGATCAAAAGACTTAATCATGATAAGCAGTAAGATAGGCGGTAAGATCTCAAGCCAAAGACTAACATGATAAATAGATAAGTGCCATGTTGCGGGAATGATATATCCCTGGATAAGATAAGGTAAATAAAGGATGGTTGGCTTGGGGGATCTACAACTTAGTTACTACAATCAAGATCGAATCACCAGGTGTTTAAGTTCCATAATTTAGTCTAAGAGTTTCAAAGTGTTTTTGAAATATGGCTTGGAATGTACGAGTGCCAAAAAATTGGGTTGTGTTTGTTTTATTGGAAATTTTGTGTTTGCATGAAGTGAAATGATTGGATGGAGGAGAAGAATGAAGACATAGTGCTGAAAAAAAATGTTATTACGGAATTGCATGAGACTGGAAAGGCAGACAAACTCAAGAGTCTATTATGAGGAACTCAAAAGGTACCAAGACACATAGACCTACACAGGTGGACAAAAGAATACTAGGATGAGAGCAGGTGAAGGAATGCGAAAGGACTAATGGACAAGCTAGTGATAACGGAACGTAGAATAGCTGGCGAGACAATGCAATATGACCAGATGATACTGAGTAGATGCGTATGGCAAGATATGGATGGGAGCAAAAGGGAGGACATATTTTATTATGGATGGGAAATGGATGATGGCGAGATGGATGATGTGAAAAAGCTACCTAAATGATGGTGGGGACGGCTTGAATTCTACACATGGCGCCTGCGAATAGGTTTTCACCATGGTACTTATCCAGGGCGCCACCGAAGTGGTTTTCACCATTGGACGAAATGATTTTTCTTTACTATTTTTTTATTTTTTATTTTTTTATTTTTACTTTTTTTTTTTTTTAACTGGGATACTCCGAGTCAGGTATAGAACCGTTTGAGATGGGCTATGTTGATAGGCTCTTCCAAAGGTTGACCTTCCGGAGTGGAAAGTTGGTAAGCTCCTGATCCATAGCTCTTGGTTACGACAAAAGGTCCTAACCAGTTAGGTTCAAACTTCCCTTTCTTTGCACGATCAGCCAGATTCCTTTGATTTTCTAGTAGAACAAGATCTCCAAGCTCAAATTTACGAGGCTTCATTTTCTTGTTGTAACCTCGGCGCAGGTGATTTTGATAAGCTTTTAGATGATTAAGAGCTGTAAGTCGCTTCTCGTCCAACAATTCAAGCTCTTGTAGTCTTGATATCCGATACTCCTCATCTGAAATCAAGTGTTGTAAGGATACTCGTAAGGAAGGGAGCTCGATCTCAATGGGTAAAATAGCTTCTGAACCATATACCAAGGAATATGGTGTAGCACCAGTAGGAGTACGGATACTAGTTCGATAAGCCCAAAGAGCAGGATGAAGTTGCAAGTGCCAATCACGGCCAGCCTTGTTTACTGTTTTCTTCAAGATTTTCAAAAGAGTCTTATTAGTTGCTTCAGCTTGGCCATTACTTTACGGATAATAGGGGGTAGAAAAGTGATGTTGGATTTTGAATTTATTGCAAAGCTCTTTGACATCTTGATTCTTAAATGGGCGACCATTATCTGTGACTATGGCTTGAGGAATACCATAGCGGCAAATGATATAATGGAAAATGAACTTAGATATTTGCTTTCCCGTAATGTAAGTAAGAGGAATTGCTTCAACCCATTTAGTGAAGTACTCAGTAGCAGTGATAATAAATTTATGACCATCTGAGGAGGATGGATGTATTTTTCCAATGAGATCGAGCCCCCATTGTGAAAATGGCCATGAAGTAGTGATAGTTTGCAGTTCTTGTGCTGGTGCATGAATTAGATCACTATGTTGCTGACAAGGTACACATTTCTTAACAAATTCATGCGCATCCTGCTCCATAGTAGGCCAATAGTATCCTGTGCGAAGCATTTTCTTGACTAAGGATGAACCTCCAGAATGAGCACCACAGATGCCTTCGTGTATCTCATGCAAAGCAGTTTGGGCTTCTTCCGGGTTAAGACATTTAAGCAAAACACCATCTAGTGACCTTTTATAAAGCGTATCACCGAGGAGGACATATTGGGAAGAACGACGAATGAAGGAGCGACATTGGGATTTGGAAAGATTTGGTGGAATGATTTGGCTATGAAGGTAATGGTAGATCTCATTGAACCAAGTGGAGTTAGGACCAACAATATCACATACCAACTCTGATTCTGGGATATCAAAAGCTGGTACAAACAACTTTTCTATTAGGAATTCAATTTTGTGATCATTCCCAGGTATCTCTATCATTGAACCAATTGTGGCCATAGCATCAGCAGCTTTATTGTGAAGCCTTGAAATCTGTTCAAATGTGATCCTGTTGAAATATGTTTTGAATGTATCCACTAGTTTCTTGTATGGCTTTAACTTTTCATCCTTTGTTTGATATTCGTTGTTCACTTGCTTGATCACTAGTTGAGAATCCCCATGAACTTTTAAGTCTTTGATATTCCAGGTTATAGCCAATTTCAATCCTTTGATTAGTGCTTCATATTCGGCGATGTTGTTTGTACATGGAAATTGAATGTGAAATGATTTTGGTATATAATCGCCTTGAGGTGTAACAAAGAGTATTCCAGCTCCAGAGCCATGTTGAGTATGAGAACCATCAAAATATAATTGCCAAGAGGGAATAGTTTCTATGTCCAAGATTGATTCATCAGGAAATTCTGTTACCATGGGATGATCTGATTCTATGGGTGCTTCAGCCAATTGATCTGCTATTATTTGTCCTTTTATAGCTTTTCTATCAACATACTCAATGTCAAATTCACTAAGCATCATCACCCATTTTGCTGTACGTCCAGTCAGGGCTGCTCTAGATAGTAGATATTTGAGAGGATCAATCTTTGATATAAGCTTAGTCTGATGACTCAACATGTAGTGCCTAAGCTTTTGTGATGCAAAGACAACTGCGAGACATGCCTTTTCAATAGGTGAATAATTTACTTCATAGCCCACCAAAGTTCTACTGATATAATAGATTGCTCGTTCTTTACCACTATCATCATTTTGTGCTAACAAAGCCCCTAATGCTGCTGATGTTGTTGAAATGTATAAAATAAGGGGTTTTCCATGAATAGGTGGTGCTAACACAGGAGGAGATCCCAAGTATTCTTTAAGTTTATTAAATGCTTCTTGGCAATTTTGATCCCAAATAAATTGTGTGTTTTTCTTCAACAAGTGAGTAAATGGTTGACACTTGTCAGCAAGCTGAGCAATAAACCTCCGTATGGATTGTAATTTTCCTTGCAAAGATCTAAGTTGTTTTAGATTTTGAGGAGGAGGCATTTCCATTATAGCTTTGACTTTTGCTGGATCAACTTCAATTCCTCTTCTGGAGACAATATAACCTAAGAGTTTTCCAGATGTTACTCCAAATACACACTTCTTAGGATTTAGTCTGACATTGTACTTTTCAAGACGATCAAAAATGTTTTCCAAAACATATAGGTGCCCCTCTCTGGTTTTTGATTTGGCAAGTATGTCATCTACATAATCTTCCATTTGTTTATGAAGCATATCATGAAAGATAACAGTCATTGCTCTTTGATATGTGGCTCCGGCATTTTTTAGACCAAAAGGCATGACAAGCCAACAATATGTTCCCCAGACACAAATGAAAGAAGTTTTATGTTGATCTTCTTCAGCTATTCTAATTTGGTTATAACCAGAAAATCCATCCATCAATGATAACATCTCATGTCCTGCTGTCAGATCCACTATGATATCAATGTTTGGTAACGGAAAATCATCTTTTGGACAAGCTTTG
This sequence comes from Cunninghamia lanceolata, assembly GCA_027924645.1. Lineage (NCBI taxonomy): Eukaryota > Viridiplantae > Streptophyta > Pinopsida > Cupressales > Cupressaceae > Cunninghamia > Cunninghamia lanceolata. Next base: position 947,366 of record BSBN01000497.1, on the reverse strand, counting down.
TTGATGTCTCTGAAATCATTACAAACTCTGATGGTTCCATTTGGCTTGGCTACAGGTACAATGTTTGAGATCCACTCAGGATAATCTATCGGTTTGATGAAACCAACCGCCAAGAGCTTTTCTAACTCTGCCTTGACCATTAGAGCAATTTTGGGATGCATCTTTCTCAATTTTTGTTTGACTGGTTTTGTTCCAGGACGGACTGTTAAATGATGTACTATTAATGATGGATCTAATCCTGGCATATGTGCATAGGACCAAGCAAAATTGATTTCTCATTTTTTGAAGAAAGAATTGAAATCCCGAGTCTCAAATTCTGATAATGACTTTGCTGCATATGTGATCTTGGGTTCTTCTGTAGTTCCAAGATTCATCTCTTGTGTCTGTTCTATGAGAATAGTGGACTTTTCTCGGTGTGCCCCCACTTTGGGAAGGTTAAATTCCTCATCCTCTGGCGCCTCAGAAAGGTTTTCACCAGTGGATACGTCTTTTATTTTTATTTTTGCATCGTCCGAAAGTGCCACAAAGTGGTTTTCACCAGGGGACATTATTTTTACATTTTCATTTTTTTGACTAAGGAATTTAACAGATTCCCCAAAGTAGGCATCAGAATGTAGTTCAATAGAGTAACCAATCTTGTGATCTCCGATAGGTAGATGAGTACGAAGCCCCAGAAATTCACCAATAGCTTCATCATTTTCAAAGACATCAAGAACAGGAGGTTCGTGTTGGTCCCAGTCAATGAGATCTGGATAAACAAGGGATAATGAATGAGAGGAAGTGGACGGGGTGGATGAGGACGATGGTTGATCAAAGGAATAGGTGATAGTATAGATGGAATTATCCTCAAAGACATCGGCGGCCGCTTCAAAAGGATCTATGAAAGTGTCTTGATTAAAGGACTCAACTGCGGGAAAAGCTTTCGCCATTTCGTCTAAGATAAACTCAACATCGGGTGATTCACGCTTGGTGGATCCAAACCCTAGCCCAGCATGCTTAGGTCGGCGATGAAATTCTAAAGGCTCTAAGATTCCTTGTTGCTGTTGCCCAAGCCGACCGTCTGTATAGCCCAACTTTTTAATGATAGGATAACCTCTGTGATATATACTCAATGGCAATTGTCTCTGTTCATCTTCATCGCTATAGAGCCATTTAGAGATGTCATCTTCAATGGTTTCTTGACTTAGTTGCCCCCAATATTTGAAGTCTTTCAACTGTGGATGAGTAATCAAGACATGATTAATCAGACGAGGTCGCCCATAGCTCTTAGGTGAAAGAGGAAGTTCATTGATATGAAACAGAGTGTACTCCCCCATGCCTGTAGCACTGATCTTAGCCTTGATCTCCGATCGGGAAGTGGATGGTGTGGATGAAGAAGACGGGGTGAGGGTGGATGGATCAATGTATTTGGATGATGGTTGGGCAACCTCATTAGTTGGGCAATAATTTTGATGGCGATAAGGACCCTCCAGTCGTCTACAGTATTGAAATGGGCGAGGGTCTGCTTGTATGGTAATCTCACGATCATTAAATGGGAATTTGATGCATTGGTGGTACGTGGAAGGGACGGCTCTCATGGCATGAATCCAAGGACGCCCTAGGAGAATGTTATAGGGGAGATCAAGATCTAAGACCTGACATGTAGTTTCCATTGTAATAGGGCTAACCTTGATTGGGAGTTTAATTGTACCTGTCGATTTTCTTTCTCCGTCATCATAAGCTTTGATCGTAATTTGATATTTCTCATCAATGTTCTCATTAGAGTATCCCAGTTGTTTTATTAATTTGAGGGTACATAAATTCAAAGCTGATCCACCATCTATTAGGACTCGTTTCACGAAATGTTGTTTGACAATAACCTCTAGATGAAGGGCTTCATTATGGAAATGTTCTGGAGAGGAGTGTTCTGGTTCTGTGAAGATGAGGCGAGGAGTGGATGTAAGAGCCCCCACCATAGCTTGGAATTGATCTACGTCAATATCACCTGGTACTTGAGATTCTATAAGGGCTTTATCCAAGATCTGTTTGTGCTGGGGAGACATTCGTAAAAGCTCTAGGATTGAGATCTGGGTAGGTGTCTTTTTTAATTGATCTAGGATATTATATTTAGGTACATTATGGGATAACATATGAGGTCTCGTGGGGTTATGGGAAGAAGTAGGAGGAGGATTTCCCTGAACAGTAATACGACCTCTTCGTGTAGTGACATCACACTCGGGAGTTCGACCTCTAACAGTTATAACATTGACACGAGGATATGAAACGTCAATACGGCCAACTACACTATGGTTACTATAGTCATAATGAACTTCATTGTGTGATGTGTTATCAACATTATTGGCTCTATTATTTTTTTGTCCATGTGGAGGAAATGGTTCTTGGTAGGCTTTGAGTTTCTCATTGGGAGACTTATGAGGTATTTGATCTATGTGTATCTCTCCTTGATCAATTAGATCTTGGACATAATGCTTCAGTCTTATGCATGAATTAGTGGCATGCCCATTGACACGGTGGTATTCACAATATTGATCTTCTCGGAACCAACGGGGTTTTGGTCGATTGTCATCATAAGGTTTACTAGCGTCAGGAAGTTCAATCATGTTTGCTTGTTTAAGTTTCCGAAATATGGATTCAAGAGATTCTGTTAAATCTGAAAATGTGCGTGGTGGTCGCAAACCTGGAAAGGTAAATTTCCTTTGTATATGTGGTGGGCGATCTCGAGGTGTATTCTGAGTTGATGATGAATTGAGGACAAATGGTTTATTTTGCACATGTTGAACATGTTTTGTATCAGTGATTCCATCATTCACAATATTCTTGTTTCGATTCCAATATCGGGATTTATCATTGTTTTGGTTATTGGAATCACGATTGTAATTGTCTTTGTAAATTTTGATGAGACCTTTATTGATAAGAGCCGTTTCAATCATCTTCCCTTTTGTCATGATTTGTTCAAATGAATCAGAACATTGTACTTGTAAGTGAAAGGCCAGTTCTTGATTAAGATTTTGCACAAAAATTGGAACGAGTTGTTTCTTAGGAATGTGACAAGGGAGTCGACTGACAATATGCCTCCATCGTTGTAGAAACGAAGTAAGGGTTTCCCCTCCTTTTTGTTTGGTGTTATAAAGGTCTTGCATGGAAGTGTCTTGTTCAATGTTGTAGGCAAATTTTTTGACAAATTCTTCTGCTAGTTGTTCAAAAGATGTGATGTTTCCTGGGAGACGGGAGAACCATTCAAGGGCTGAGCCAGCCAAACTTTTAGGAAAAAGTCTCATTAAGTATGTAGGTTCATGTCGAAATTCCATGCATGCGATACAGAATTCACGAATATGATCGCGAGGGTCACCTTTTCCTTTGTATTTGTCAAATTTTGGTATTTCAATGTTTGTAGGAAAAGGTACCATGATTAGAGATTTGTCAAATGGATCTGGGTATAGTTCTGCAAATGAGTATTTCTTTTGTCGAGCACCAATCCGATTATCAATGATTCGTTCAATTTCGTCTTGAATGGGTGGAGTGGTGATTGATTGATTGTGTAATTGCGTTTGAGGTGATGTTTGAGGGTGATGTTGTGACGATGATGGGGATTGTTGGACTGATTGGAGTCTCAAATTTTGTTGTAGCGATTGGGCAAGCTGTTGTTGTGATTGAGCGAGTTGTTGTTGTAGCTGAAGGATTTGGTGATCAACGGGTTTTGAGGATGAGACATTGGTAGGGTTATAATTTCGTGAAATTGATGGTATGGAAGTGGATATCGGTTTTGGTTGAGCGTTGATGTGACGGATGTGGATAGAAGAAGTTTGAGGTATGGAAACATGAGTTGCATTGGGAATTAATTGAGATGAGGGAATGTTGGAGGTTTTCGGTATGGAAGATATAGATTGTGAGATCCCTACTGATGAAATGGAAGAGGTTGTGAGAGATGATCCTAATGAAGGAAATGATGAAGATGACTGAATGGGTTGAATTGCGGGGATAGATTGTGAGATTCCTAATGGTGGAATCGATGGGGGTGTAAGTGATGACTGAATAGGTTGGAGCACGGGAGGACAATAGTCAGGAGGTATCCCCAATGTGTAAGTATGTGATGAGATAGACATAGGTCTTGAAAATGATTGATGGGAAGAGAGGGATGGGATTGTAGAAATAGCAGTATCTTGTGGTCCCAAGGTAAAATTTTGTGGTGGTGTGATAGATGAGGTGGATTGGAACACGTTTGACATAGGTGTTGAAAAAGATTGGTGGAGAGAGGAAGTAGCCTGAGCTTTGGCTTTATCTTTTTCTGCTTTTCTTCGTGCTCTTTCTCTCTCATAAATATCATCAGGGACTCTAGCTCCACAATCATAAAGGTATTGCATAAAATAATCAGGATCATGATCCATGGTGAGATGAACAAGTTGCAATGTTTCAGGATCTTGTTGAATTTGAAGTGCAATTGGATTCGTTTCAGCATAGTCATTTGTGGGTTTAGGAGTTTTGGGAGTAACTGGTTGGTCGGATACGTCATCTCGAACATCTACATAAGTTGAAAGGTCTCCACATGGATCATTATGAAAATGTGATGATGATCCAGTATCTTGTTGGGAAGGATTAATTTGCTCATGGATGGGCTCTTCTTCGAGGAATTTTAAGGATTGAGGTTGCCAGTTTTGAGGAGTGAAATCCATATTGTTTTTCTTGGCTTGGGCAAGGGTAGTAACCATGAAAATAGAGGACAATTGAAATGTTAAAAAGCTCTCAAATGGATATGTATGGATGACATGAAAGACTCCAAAAGTGGGGATAAATGATATGGATCAAGATGTAGATATGAATTGTTTGATTTAAGATAGAAATAGAGTCAAAAGGGTGACTCAAAGAGACTGGATGGACCTTAGGATTAGATACGGATAAGGGGCTCCTTTAAAACACTCAGGGTGATGATATGCCTAAGGAAGAAAGGAGACCAAAATGCCACCTCTACTCAAAGGAAGACAGGGCTTATTGAGTAGAAAAGATAAGATGACAAAGATACACTAACTTAAGAATGGTCAGGGCCTCTTAAGCAAATGGATCGTTATGGGATTGATTAGGAAAAGGTCTGTCTCTTAATTGGATGTTGATATATGATCAATAGGACAATGGGGGTCTACAAACTAGCGAAAAGAGATTTTGGGAATGGATATGGATGAATGATCAATTGAAAGAGCTTCTTGTGATTTAAAATGACAAGATTCCACTTGAGATGTGCAACGAGGATAAAAAGATTCTCAATTTTGAAAGTCCAGCTGATGATGTAGGAGACAAGTTATAATGGTGATGATGATTAAATATGCACACACAACAATCATATAAGACACACAACTTGATTGGTTGTTTTTTATGACACCTAGATGTTTTGCAAACACTTGTAAACATGCACGATCCTAGGCTAAGAAAGGACAATACTTGTTGAGTTCCCACTTGGTTTTACCCAACCGCGCCTACTTATGGTGTATAGCTCCAGGAACTTGGGGCACGGGCTCCCCCTTACAGTGCACTCACTTCTCAGGCACACCAAGTTCCAGGTCCTAGGACGCGCAGATCCTGAGGTACCTTACTATCTCTGCCATAAGCCGTGAAAATATGGGACGGCTATCAGAGTTTCCTCCTGTATCAACAAGTAGAGGGTTTTTGGCCACTACACAAAAGGGTTCTAGTGAATATCCGGGGGACCGGCACCTTACGAGCGTCCAGCAAGCCACTAAAGGCTTTGACTAACCCTACTAGGAGTTTTAATATACACAAGGTACACCTCCTTTCGAGCTAGCACTGTACGGTAAGCGCTAATACCGGTTAGACTTGGCTTTCGCCTTATCCTCAATTTATATAGCGGGCCGGACGAAAGTCCCGCTTGGGGTCGCAAATGAGTTCTCCTTGCGGATGTGTCTCAAGAGCAGGCCCACTCTAAGGATAACAAAAGCAAGGAAACATGTTGTTTTTGATCTCCTAGATCGCATGAAACGCAAGGAGAGAGCATACACAACGCCTTTGCCTCACACTCGCATGGGGTTCATTTTAATTCCAAATCCAAATGTGTGGGTGGTTGTACAAAATGTCAAAGAAAATGCTTTTGATTCTCAAGATCGCCGAATGGTGCAAGAGAAGAGCATACACATTCAATGACAAAATTGCAAGCCACAAGACATCGCAAACACTTGTTAATTTTAATCCTTGCTTATGATGTGATCTAATCTATAAAATGAAGACACAATGTTTCAAGATTAGATTCTTTGACAATCGGTCCTGCAAAAAAAACTAATTAGTAGTTTGAAAATTTTGTCTTTGACAGGCGTATAGCTGCAATGAGATATATTAGATTGGCATGAATAATCCTGCAAAAACCACACAAAAACGTTAAATGCGAGATGAAAAATATTTGATGTTTTAAAATGACTGAATTTCAAATGATTATACCAAAAGATCTGAGATGATTTTAAGAAAATGGCCTTTACCACGATATAGTCCTCTAAGTGACCTTTCCAACGCCTACAAAAACATGAAAATCCGATGACAAATGAAAAAAAGTTATGCTTATCTGAGTGAAACAGCCTCCAAGGGCTAAAAATGGGCACTCTAGCGATCCACTTGATTACAGCTGGTTTGCCAGAAATCTGATTACATGCAGATGATTTCAAGTCTGACTACACTAATCTCTAGCAGTTAAGTAGAAAAATTGATCTCGTGATAGAGTTTAAACATCGAGTGGTTAAGTTGTATGTTTGGATCCACAATTTGACACTTCAATGATTAAAAAAAAAAAAAAAATTCAGATTTACTAAAATAACCACCAACAAAAGATAGTTTAAAACCTCCAATATACCTGTTAACAGCCAACACAAAAAGTTAGCACAGAAAATTCGCTAAGTGTGATGTGATTAAAATAGTTAAAGCACAGTTTAAAAACCTTTCACAGCTAAATTCCAGTTCTAAGACTAACTTTTAACAAACAGTGACATGGTAAGTATGAATAGTAAATCCAAATAATACCGTCACAATTAAAATGACATTGTAATTTTATGTGATTGTTGGCAGCTAGAAGTGAATGTCAACGGCCCATATGTTAAGGTAGGTAAACTGCTCACAGAAAGACGGCTTAGAAGCTACGACCAGATATTTAATTTAACCGCTTTGGCATTGCAAGTATTAAATACATTTGGCATCTATAGAACATTCAAGAAATACATTGATAAAAACAACCGTTGAGACAATATTCCCAGCATTATAATGATCACATATAAGGGTCTATCAGCTTAATAGTCTGGCACTATAATAATCAAACATAAAAGCCTATCAGCTAATAATAAACCCGAATGATTAACAGCTTGAAACAAACGCTGTGTAAATATTGTTTTTCTAGTATGAGCCAATTCTGCAAACACAGTATGAATATTTTGTTACGGCATGGGAATTCAGTGGCATGAAGTCTTTTTACCACACGATGAGATAATTTTTTTTTTGGGCACTGTTATGCGCAACATTCATGGAATACTCCACATGGGAATACGTTAGGAACAAATAACCAGGTTAGAAAATTTTCCATTGGATAGAGGCACACAGAGAAACAACGATTGGAGGTTTTTGTGGCGTTATTAGTGCGAAACAATTTTTCCAGATACTATAATGCTTATGTATATAAAAAGAACAACATGAATATTCTAACGGCGTGAGGCGATTTTCCTAGCACAATAGCTATCACTTATACCATAAAAGGTTCAGGGGAATATGCTGCAAGAAACAACCGATGAATTTAGAAGATTTAAAACGGCAATCTATAAAAGCTAAAGGCAAGTTTCTTGATTAAAGGGTACGCCAAATGCAATGAATGATGTGATGTATAATCAAGGAAACCGCAGTAATATGGTTATCTGCAAAATCCTAAAGAAATGGGAGGTGCAAATCTCACACAGATTGACTCACAGATACAAGAGAAATGTTGACATCATTGTTGAGAAATTATTTCTACGATTTCATTGCTTTGAAGGTGGCCTATTCAACGGTTGGGTTAAGCAATGACAGTTATGCAATTACTCCGGCCCAAGGAATAGAAACTTAACTTTTTCTGGAATCTGAAGAAGATGTGTCCAAGAAGATTTTCAGGAAAATTTAGCCTCGAGATTGTTCCCAAGTGCATCAAAAACCTGCAAAAACACAAGAAGAGTACTTGCGAAGCAATGGATTAAGAAGGAGGTTCACGTCGGGTTCACCATTTGTATGCAGCCAACATAGATTTTAATAAAAGATTTGAAAATGTATTTTGCAAAACCCTAAAATCTACATTAAGTGCACCATAAAGATAATTGCAAACTATTGAAACTCGAAAAATTAAATGTTACCGAAATCGCTTAAATGTGGTTGCTCAGAATAGTAGCATAACTCCAATGTAAATGTTGCGGGGGGGGTATAAATGATGGATGAGCTCGATTTTTATAAAGTTTTGGGGACGGTTTCAAAAGTGGTTCGATCGGTTGAACGAGAAAAGGTAGGTAAAAAGGTGGTTAGGGTTATGATAACGGGCTTGTATTATTTTGGTGAAATAGATTTAGGTTAAAGTTTGGATAAAATAATAAATAATAAATTAAGTTGATTTAATTTATTATTTGTCGGGAGGTGTTGTGGTTTATAGATAAATAATAAATAAATTGAATTTATTATTTACGAAATATGGTATAAAATGGTAAGATTTACTTAATTAATTAAAATTAATTAAATCTTTGGATGAAGGATACCTTAGGTCAATTTTTGATGCCTACAGGAATTATCTCTGCTATGACGTGACTCACAAAATCGCACCATGCCTCCGTCCCAACTGCAAAAAGGAAAAATAGAATAGATATCAATATCTCATATAGACATCATAAATAATCATGAAAAAAATAAATACATCTACATAATAATGTCTCACCTGGATCTCGATCTCGCCAAGATGGATCCTAAATCACCAATGGTGTAACAAGCTCTGTAATTGACTCTGTAGCTAGGGGCACATGGCTACTAATCTGTCCTCACTCATGCCGGCTCAATCTCCTAACATCTACAGGGGCTGGACCATGAGCTCTTGACTGGGTCTCGAATTGATCTCCTCCTCATCGTCTACCTCCTACTGATCTCTTCGTGGTCTCACTCTGAAGATATACTGTGATAGGATCTCCTCATCATCATCATTATCGTCCTCCTCATCCTCGTCTATATCATAGAATCCAGTGAAGTCACTAACATCATCCTCTACGCCTGTGTCACTCGTGTGACCATCCCAAGGTCGAGGATCAAATGTGGGGTGATTGGGAGGAAAGATCAGAGTAGGTCATGCTGTCTTCCACTAGGTTTGATAAGCTCAGGTAACATCAACATTGTCTACATCAGACATCAGCTTTGCATCCTCTATACCATCATCATCACTCACTGCTATATCAGCTACGTCAGTCGTTGGGTGGTATTCACCCTAATTGCGCTACATATTGAGTGAGGGTAGCTCAGACGCACACTGGGAACATCATGTCTGCGTTTGAACTATTACACCACTCTATCAAAATAAATCTAGATGACCATGTGATCAAGGTGACCAACCATTAGCCGATCTGTCTACATCCTAGATAACTGTCTGTCTTGACCTGCCCATGGTCTATGGCTCTGATATGGTCTCCAAACGATGTCGCTGGGCTACAACCTGTTGAATATCACTCTCCAATACAAAAGATCACCGTGTATCCAGCATCTGATGAATGAATAAGCATGTGTGTGTGGATGTGTCCACGGTGGCTCTATAGGGAAACATGTAGGCCATGTGCATCTGATATGCTCGAATGCCCATAATGTAGTAAGGTGCATACCATCAATCTTTGTGACTCATAATGGACATATCACCCCAAACTACAGTAGAGGTACACAAGCATATTGTGCCCCCACACATATACTGTCCTATGCTCCTCCATCATGCATATAGTATGAACCAAGCCCCCATGAAGGTGAGTGCCTCATCTATCCTGTGCAACAGTCAATGCGACAATAGCTATCATAATCCTCCGAACCAAGGGGATGCCAACACATCCCTGCTCAGATAATCAGAGCTGAATGTGACCTCACTCCGCCCAAGCGACGGTGTAGGCTAAACAATACATCTGACTCTCTCATGTATACTCCACTGAGCGATGATCTAAGACCCTCACTGTCTCTCTTTAGACATGCAATTACATGATCTAATAGACATCCTCCAGCATAATTGTCATCTCACCGGTGGCTAGATGGAACATAGATGTGTCTGCATCCCACCTCTCCATCAATGCCATGAAAAACACCCACCATAAAGCCACTGCCTCTAGATGCTCCCTCTCCCCATCCAATATAGTGCCAACGTGGTCTCGTAGTAGTGTCATCAGGTGTCCACCTGTTGTTAAATATAAGGAATATTGAGAGGGGGAGTGGGTGAATCACTATTCCACAAAACCACTTCTTTATTTGTCCATTAATCCAGTTTCTAAATTCAATAACATGAAAGTAGAATAAACATAAGAATAGCAACCATAAAGACATAACACATAGACACTAGGATTTTTACATGGATAACCCAAAAAGAGAAAAACCACGGTGAGTGTTAGCCCACAACATATTATGATATAAAAACCAAATTACATGAAGGCTCACTGCCCAATGACTCATTGTCCAAATAAGTGTTCACTACAATAGGCTCATTGCCAAAAAGAGAAGAGAAAATAGAAGAAGGATTGACTCACTGCCAAGGGATGACTGTTACAAATGCATCTACAGAATGCTGAGGTGCAATTATATTTATAGCGAGCAGTATACCGACTCAAATGTCTTCATAATGTCTGCCCTGCTTTTTCTATTCTGCTTCACATATACTCTACTCTGGTGTCCTCACTATCCTTTTCTGGTCACAAAACTACCTTAGATTGCACACACATCAAATTCACATTATATTCGCACCATATCATTCAACCAATGCCAAAATCCATCGAATATATATATCCGCAATATGTTTTATCTTATGACTAGGTTGGTAGGCCAAGCATGAAGCGTGTACACAAATATTATACCTTGTCGGCTTGATCTTAGGCACAAATAGTAATGCGGACCCTAACAAACATTCAAGAATCTTCATATAGGTCTAGACTTATAGTAGAGCTAGTTAGAATGACAATTTAAACATTTTGTCTTCACCGCATATTGATTTCACATGATTGTCAACTTCAACTTTAAGTGCATACTCAACTACCTTGACTGTCATACCATAACTTTCAATGTGAACCATATGAGACTTTGAAATTCATAACCAACATTAATTTTGGACCTCTTATCATACCTTCAGAACCATAGATCATAATAATCTTTTATAGAAGAATGTGGATCTCATAACTGTTGTTCTGTCACAAAGAAGTACTGTCAACCTGAAAGCCGATACTAGAGAACTTTTAGAATGTGAATCGATGAACTTCAAGCTATACAAATCTAGATTTAGATGCTCATGACATGTATTTTCAATGCCTCAAAACTACAAATCAAAAGATTCATCAGCGGAGGAATGTGGACCAAACTACTCAGGTACTCTACACTGTTTCTAACTTAACTCTGTTCACCCGGACTTAGACATTTCACCATATGACTTTCAGAGAAAATTAGGACTTGAACATTGGAACATAACATCATTAGACAACTAAGAATAACATATCAAAACCACATAATGTGATCTTCAAGTGTGGAGGAGTACCAACTAAATTACTGTCACTGTCTCAATGTGCTGTCAGTACTTAGTCAATTTGGCTAAGTTAACCTTTCCGGACCAAAAGGCTATGCTCAACTTTGTCACAGGAATTATTTCCAAACATGTCAGGTTGTTGCCATCAATGACAACATCATATCAACAGCGTCTCTTGACTATGTTGCCAACACCTGTATGCTCTCGTGTCTCAGGGCCATCCTGCAGGTCAAACATACATAAATTACATCAATTCACATCATCAAATCATCTATAAATATCTATAACATCAATTTGTGCCTTGCACCTGAGGCCCTTGTCCTTCCTAGACTTGGGTGCCCCAAGTGGACCTGGGCACCCTAGGAAGACTTGGGCACCCTAGGTAGACTAGGGCGCCTAGTGAAGACATTGGCGCCCTAGGTGGACTTGGGCACCCTAGTAGGGAACCCTTATTTGAATAGAGCTCTTCGACGTGCAAATCAAGAAAATCAAAACAACAGGAAAACATGAATGACAAAAGTGAAGTTTAGACCCTCCCTCGGGCTTGATACATCTCTCTGCCACTTGGGCTCAAAGCATCTCTAGTCTCGGAAGCTGGGATGGACGTCGACTCGACATGGCTGGTCTCTATCTCCTCTCCTCTACACAATGACAAGTAAGAATGAATTATGAAAAGTGAAAACTCCCTTTACAAAATCAAAACAATAGGAAAACATGAATGACAGAAGTGAAGTTTAGACCCTACCTCGGGCTTGATACGTCTCTCTGCCACTTGGGCTCAAAGCATCTCTAGTCTCAGAAGCTGGGATGGATGTCGACTCGACATGGCTGGTCTCTATCTTTTTCTCCTTCTCTCCTCTACACAATGACAAGTAAGAATGAATTGTGAAAAGTGAAAACTCCCTTTACATATAGTAAATGGATGAGAATTCCTATCACTATCTAGGTGCAAAAGTAAACAGTTTTCATCAAAAGCCTCTATCTTTGGCTGCTGAACTCAGATTTTCTCACCATTTGTTGCATTGGAATCCTGGTTCCACCCTCCATCTAACCCAATGTGTTGTGATTTGGTGTTGTTTGTAAAAACAACCCTCACAATGCATTTTCTCATCAAGTTTCCTTGAAATCAAAGCGTGTAGATATTCTCCTTATTTCCCCTTTTCGAACTAAGAAAGCAGAAACAAGGGGGGCATATATCTCCCTCAATTTCCCCCCTCATCATGTCTTATCACTCAACCCCTTAGTGTTTATGAATGACATATTTGTGTGTTGGTTGCAGGTTGATTTGATTTTGATTATCTGACAAGTGTTCTTTTACAGGATGTGGTTCCTAACTTTGTGGTCTTGCAGGATTACAAATAGGGGGCTTCTTCCTCTTGTGTGGCAACACTTTAGATTCCTCTACAGTATCCTTTTAGGTATCCTTTTCATGATTGATGTATTTACTTTTCCTTTAGTTGCATAGGCACATAGTGTCATATGGCCACTAAAGTGGGGGCTAAATGTTATGTCATAAATTGTCCTCCTGCATGGAATGGTACAATTTATCACAAGTTTAGCTCCTCTCCTATTGTGTCCTTTCAACCTATCTATTTCTAGCCTTCCTAAACTGTGATTGACCTATGTCTAACTGAAGAAATATCATATTCTAAGATAACTAATGTCTGAACTTGAAAAGGGACTTTGGATTCTGGACATCCCTAACCTCCTTGGTACAAACTTGATAGAAAAATCAAGGCCTGGACAAGGGCGCTCGCGCTCTTGCCCTACCCTATTTTTTGGGGTTTTGAATCTTGGCAGGGTGTTGGTTCCTGCCGTGCACCTCGGGATTCCAATTTCAAATTTCATTTTTCACGCGATGTCAACACGTTATTCCAAATATTTGAATTTCTAAGGTTAGATATTTAAAGACATTTGAAAATCATTTCATGACACACAATCTATATGCAAGCTTTCTATGCCAAAACTCTGCCAAATTTGCCATTGAAGAACAACACTTTGTTGAAGCTCTTGGATTTATTTGAAGTTGCTATCATGGAGATATTCGATGGAGATTAGGAATCAAGATCTTGAGACTATCTTGCTCTTCCTAGGGTTTGTACAACCTTTTGTATGATCGGGAGAAGGGTTGAAGCCTCCAACATTGAGCTTGGAAATCCTCCACAGATACGACTGCCTCGCCTTCTTGTTCTACAAGTCTTCATTGTTAGCATCTCCTTGAGGTGATTTTGCTGTTATTTCATTGAGTAAATCAAGGTGTTGCTCTTTCCTTGATGCTTGAGTCATCTAGGGTTTTACATTTTCTGCATACACATTTTTTACGTGAGCACACACATCTACAGATCTTTATCATTAGCTATTGTTGAGGTAGGAACACCAAAAATGGGGCTTGACTGAGGCAAGCTCCTATATAGTCACAACCATCTTTCTCCTCCTTTTGTATGTGCAGGTTGCATTCGACAAGATCCAATGGAAAGGAGCGGCAAAAAGATAGATATTGTAGATACCATTATCATAGAACTTTTAGTTTTGGGATTATGGAACTTCCAGGGTTAAAGAGCGGGCAACCTAGCCCTTTTGAGCATATTCTTCAGGATCTGGTAACCTCCAGAGGCTGTCAGATACCTGGTATAGAAGATTTTATCAAATGAAAACTTGTGGGGCTAAAGAGCGGCTGCCCTTGTCCAACAAGCCCTCATTTTCTGGTTGCACACTCTCTGTACCTTCTACTCTGTGTTTCTATGATCAGTTTTCTTGTATCTATGTCTGAAAACTGTCTGTTATAGTATAATTGATAAATTAGGGTTTTATGCTTATTAAACATCATAAGCTTGTAAAAACCTAATCTAAACATCTACTTAGTCATAGTTAGCAGAAAAAGGAATCCTAGGAAATCTGTAGCTTGATCCCTCAACCTTGGCTCCTTACCTCCTTAATGTTTAGCATAGTGAAAGTGCGGGGTTTGATTCGGTTAGTTGAACTATCATTGTCCCACATTTTCCACTAGACAGAGGTTACCTAGTTGTTTGGTAAACCTAATATTTATACCTTATGAGGTTGGAAGACTTTCCATCTCACCTCAAAAGGCACTTTGTAGTCATCCAACACATGGTCAAAAGGTTGTTGGTTTACACATTCCAAGTGATCCAAAGGTTGACACCTATAGGACACTTGTCTACGTGCATGTGCCACATCATGGGGCACTTGTCAATCCACATGCAAAGTGGATTGCCTCATCCATGCCTATATAAGAAGGCATTCTCATGTAAATTATCAACTAAGATTAATATATGTTTATGCTCAAATTAGGTTCATCAATATCATTGATTTCTTATCTCTATTTGTTAATCTCCATATTGTGAGAATGAATATCAAGTGTTGTAGGGTATACAAATAATAGTTTTTAATGTCATTTCAAGCATATATAATATGTTCAAAAATCATAATAACTATATAAGTTTGGTAGTTGAGAAAAAAATAAAGTCAGATGATTGGTCTTTGAAAATAATCAACTGAAATTATGAAAAATAGATTGAAGAGAAGACATAAATAATCACAAAACTGTTGATAACTGAGAGGGGGGGGTGAATCAGTTATCCTAATTATTTCTTCTTTTGAACTTTCTTATTAATCAATGCAGCATTGAATCAAACAAACAAACATTACCATGAAATGAGAAACACATGACACAGTATTTTTGACGTGGAAACCCTGTTAAGGGAGAAAACCACGGGGTGATTAACCCAAAGATTATTCTCTGTTAGAAGAATAAGAAGTTACAAAAATGGCACTTGCCAATTAGGGCTCACTGCCCGAGCACACTGCTCACAAAGAGGCACACTGCCTACAAGGAGACACATTGTCTACAAAAGAATGTTATACAATACTTGAACTGATTGGAAGCAGCCACATATGCTGGAGTTTAGTTCCGGTTAGGCTCAGTACACTGATCTGCTGCACTTCATCTTTTTCCTTCTCTTTATTCTGCTTTCCTTTCACATACCGGATCTTTCTTACTGCTTCTTCTCTGCTCTTCACTTATTCACATATGCTATATTCGAAACAACATCTCTCACAACTAAATCCATCGTGCATATATATCCGCACAAGTAATTTCATCACCTTTCTAGTCAGCATCCGGAACAGTCTATTTTCTCACAAACTCTGTTCTGTCGGCTGAATCCTTGCACATCAAGTAATGCGGATCAAGCATATACTTGTAGATATCATTAATCATGTCGGCCAAACATGACTCATGCCTTCACAACCTTTACCATCAACAGTAACACATCCAGAAAACAGTCTGATGTTCTGTCAGTCAGTTCTTCCTCTGTTCACACTGTCACTCAAGAATCTGGTACTCAACTATTCATATCTTTTTCCTTGTCCATCACCGGAGGCTAAATCCTTGGAATATACCACTCAAGGTAGTCCTCTTGACTTCCCCAAATCTGCACTGCACCAAGATACTTCCTCTGAAAGATCCGGACCAATCTGTCGGACCTTGCCACATGCTCTGTTCTTGTTCACCGGACCACAACAAGCTTCATTCCGACTTCTGGTAGAGACACACCATGACTTGCAGATATGTGGGATGACCTTTGTTTCCATCAATGACAACAACCATGAATCCATATAGTGTCTCTTGCCAACAATCTCCCCCTTTGGCATTGATGGCAACACTTAGTGAAAAATGACTAAGTGTTTATACTATGCTCCCTCTTGGCTGATGCTCTATCTTTATATACAATTTCTAGAACTCCCCCTTAGTTGGATTCCTCATTTTTCACTGCTCCTCACTCCCCATTTGACATCAATGGCAAAGGGTAGGGTCCGCACACCAAAATTTTCAAAATGTTTACTATACTTAGCCGAATATTACATACTTACATAAACTGAAGAATGTCTGCAAAGGATGTCTTCAATTGGCCCAGTTCTGTAGCCCAACTTTGTTTCATTCTATCCAAAATTGAAATGTGACCACTCAACAAAAATGCAAAAGCTTCTGCCCTCTTGAGATCTGTCGGATCATTGGTTTGGGTGGTAGTCTGAGCATCACTTATGGCCTCATGCATGGTTTCTAACTTAGGGATAATAATCCTTCTAAGTTCTCCCATCCGGTTAATTATATTCTTCCTTTCCTTCTCAAGGTTCTTTATTGCATTTGTGATTGCAATAGTTTGACATTCTTGAGTCACTATGGAGGAAGAGAGAGGATCAAAACTTTGAGACAAACTCAGTAGTTTGTCCTGTTCCTCTTTTATTTTCTTCTCAATTTCTACTGTTGCTTTTGACCAGGAGATACAAAATTTGTAAATGTCACCGCCATCCTTAAGAGCATTTTCTAAGCTCTTTATTCCAATACTCATATTTCTCCTATCATTAGAGATTAATCCTAGTACTTCTGAAAATCTCTTATCCAAAAACTCCTTCCGGACCTTTTCTTCAGCTGATTTTTCTAGGGATTCAAATGTGTACCAACACTGCTGACTAAGGTTTTGAGATTACCGGAAGAGGAGGCTATGGGATCTTTCTGGACTAATGGCATAATCTTCTCAAGCACTCCGGAAGCAGCCTCTATCAACTCACAGTCTTCCATATGAGACTTTAGGAGTTTTTCATTTGCCTTAGCATTTGCAAATGAAGCTATCTTCATTGTCTACACCGAAGAGAAGGAATCAAAGTTGAATGGACCTTGTAGAAGCTCTGGTTCATCAATCTCTATTGCTTCTTTGCTCAGAAATTTTTGGACAGTTTGTGCAGTGTCTCTTGCCGGAGACAGATGTTTCTTTTCTTTTGCAGTCTTGGAGCTGTCCTTTGGAATTTTCTCTCCCTCTACATTCCCACCACTGACAGTTGTGGTTTTCTCTGGTGAAGTCTTCTGTCCTTCTGCAATCTTTGCACTGTCACCTTCTTTTTCCTTCACCGCTGCTCCTTTCTCTTGTAATTTCTCTTCTTCTTTGGATCCGGAGACTGTAGGGGAAACTGGAGGAGAGATATTAGTCTGTTCAAGGGCCACTTCTTCCAGAGCAGAGGATTCCAAGTCCACAACTGTTTCTTCACCTAAGTCCTCTACAATAGGAAGATTAAACCTTTTGAAGGCCTTCCGGAGGATCTCTTCTGTATCCATGGCCACCTTGTCAATCTCACCAAGCATGAGTTGATTCATCCTTGCTTTACTTCTGAACTCATCTTTGCAGTCTTTGAATATTATGTTCATTGTCTTGGGGTCAATTTGAGGATATAGCTGAATAGCTATCTGCTCCCAGATCTCAAGATCTTTTGCCTGGGCATTGTTCTTTCTTATTTCTAATTCCTTCTCTAGACTCTTAGGAATTTCAGAGATAATCTCAATAAAAGCTTTATTGTAAATGTTCAGATACCTGATTGTAGCTTCCTGCAGGATCTTTTGGTCAGCCTCATTGTAGTCATCATAGAATTCGGCCACTGGTTGAAGGTTCCCATCCATAGTGACTGATTTGATTACACTGTCTAGAGACAGGGTGGGCTTTTCAACAAATTTTTCTGCCATTTCTTCCTTGTCTTGGCCTGTGGAGGGTTTACCAGATCCTTTCTTCTTTTGCTTCTTTATTTCCTTTACTCCCTCATCTGATTCAATTTCCTCTTCATCTCTTTGACTCTCATAAGCCCTTGTGGCTTTTGTCTTGGATCTTTTGCCGGATGCCTGGACTTCCAGTTTTAAGCTTTTGGTTGTGGGAGGTGCAGATCTTTTTGATGATTTGGTCCGAGTGGAGGTTTCTACCAGAACATTTTCTTCACTTTTCTTTTCTGCCCTCTTCTTCTCTTTCTCATCCCCTTCCTTCTTCTTCCGGTGAGCATCAAGTGCCTCCATGGAGATCCCAAGGCCTTGTGCTATATGTTCTACCTCTTTTCTAACCTTCCTCTTGATCTCTGGTTCTCTGAGTTCAACATGGATTTTTATACTCAGTTCCTCAAATGTTCCGAACCTTTCTGCCTTTGGATCTTTAGGCTGACTTAGCATGTGTTGAACATGCAGCTCCACAATTTGTTCATCCACCTCATACCCCATGGGCATGATCCACACAGTTCTTGGTTCTACTGCCTCCATTAGGCACTGATCTGTTTCTACCATAAAGCATACTGTGTCTTTGTATTTTTCAACAAGAGACTGGGGAATTCTTTCTCTTGCATGCATCATGCTCTGAAAGTTCTTGAAATATCCCCACAGGGCTGTTTTTCTTGCTTTAGCATCCCCAAGTCCATGCAAATAATCTCTGATTTGGATGGCAACGGGTCTGTCATTCTGCCATATCCATCCACTGGATCTGGGAAGCTCATTCATGTAATAAAAGAATAAACAAAGGATCAAACTACCATACTTGAAGGAGTTTTTCTTGTCCTTCTTGATCTTCTGCAGATTTTCCAAAAGTTGGTTTAGAAGAAGCTCACACAAGTCATAGTCTGCATTCTCCTTTAGCATTTGATAAGCTATGTAAATTGCAGTTCCCGGTATTGAATTTTCCCTACTGGAGTGATAGATCTTGTAACCAATTATCATGGATGCAAATTTTACATCCGGTTCAGTGATGTCTTCAATTGTCATAGCTCTCTTGTCAAATTTAGATCCGGTTGCATCACTAACTGTCTGATTTTTGACAGACTTAAGAATAGGTAATCCACCTAATGAGTGCAGACCGGTTACAGCCCTAATTGCATCTTTGGTGATCTTGAAATGCTTGTTTAACCAAAGGAAATTGTCATGCACTCTACTTAGTACATACCGGACCCATTCATCTTCTTCAAAACAGGGGAAATGAATGCACTGTGCAAAGTGCTTATCCCGGATGGCTTTGTACTGAGGCTTAATCTCAAAGGATTCATCTATCAACTGTTTGTGATAGATATCCATCAATTTTGATTCTCCAAAGTCTTCAAAATTTGCATGAATGTAAACCCTAATGTCTTCCGTATGCAATACACCATGCGGAACACTAGAGAAGGCTCCTAGGGGATCTACCTCCAAAGATTTGTATGGATGTTTCTTGAATGTGGGGCGAGGTCTATCAGAGATCTTAACTATATTCAGAGTAGCCATTTTTCAAAGATTTGCAGTGAGATGTTGAAAATGGAAAATACCTTATGCGCCTTCGATAACACGGAGTGGTTGGATTGATTTCTGTATGTAATGACTTTTGCAAGAGATCTTCGGTGAACTTGATGAATTTTGTTGCAGAGCTCCACTTTTCACTTCTTCTTGAGTGTAGAATGAACAAGTGATTTATGAGAAATCCCTTATATTGCTCCACAAACCCTAATATCTGATGGCAATAAATGCTCGACCTACATTATTCTGGTTTGCCTTATTCAGATAACTTGAAGAACCTGATTAGTCCTGATCTATGAACATCATGCGGATCTTCCAACCATGAACAAATCAAGATGACACATCACAAGGACATCCCAAACACTCTGTCCAATCCACAGAATAAGACAATGCACTTCCAGATTTCTCCGGACCTTTTTGTAATCCTCTGTCATTCCGGAGCATCTCCTGGAACAGGTCTTACTTGATCGACCACAACTTCTTCACATCTTCATGCGGACCTCTGAAATCTTATCTGAATCATCTCAAGACTTATATCTACAAACCCTTTACTCTGCATCTTGTGCCACATCTGGCACCACTTGATTGGCTGGGGGAACAGGATTTTCTTTGAGTCTCCCCCTGAGCCAGAGCTCACCTTTTAATTTTTGGAAGGGATATCAACACCAGAGTCTGGTGCACATCCAACCTCTACATTCTCTGAACTTTTCTTCACCCAAATCTTGTTCATCTGATTCCTAACTTCATTCGCATTCATCTTTTGTTTACCCTTGTCTTGATTCTGATTATACACCGGACCTCTTTTGTCCTAATTCTTGCTTTTGCAGACTTTTGCAATATGACCGGACCTATTATAGATTTGGCAAATAACATTTCCTTGCATATTTGACTGATAACCTCTTGATCTGCATTGATTAGCCATATGACCTACTCTATTGCATGCAAAGCATCTACCATTGAATGATTTGTTTATTTGCATATTCCTGCATTCATGAGACTTGTGTCCATACCTTTTGCAGTTAAAACACTGTTCGGAGAAGGATGAATTAGTCTGATTCATTCTCTTTCTGCACTGATTAACTTTGTGACCAAAGTGATTGCAGCTGTGGCAGTATCCATTGAAGGATGGATATCTTTGAGCATTGGGCTGTCTTACCGGAGGTCTTCTAGGCCTATTCCTTGGATTTTCTGATCCAAAATTCTTTTGACCGGATCCAGAGCTTTCTCCTTTCTCATATCCCAAACCATACTTGTCATCTGCCCTCTTTTGACTTCCAAGAAGAACTTCAAGTTGAGTAGAACTTATCTTGAATTTCTCTTTATATTCATTTGCTGTTTGAAGATCTCTTTTGAGAGAGACAATTTGATCCTCAAGTTTTTCTTCATTATCTTTGGCATCTTCAAGATCAGATTCAAGATGTCTGATAATCCTGTCCATCTGGTGGCAATCTTCTGATTTCTCTTTAAGAGATTGTCTTAGATTGTCCTCAGCTTTTCTTTTCTCTTCAATCTCTTGAGTAAACTTTATAACTCCTGATTCCATTTCATTTCTTACCATAATGACTTCTTTTGATAACTTTTCACATAACTTGGATTTCTCTGTCAATTCTTCATTTGTATTACTTTCTTCACTTTGTCTTGCTAATTGTTGGAGCAGCTCCTTTCTCTTTTTCATAGAGAGACTTAATTTGTCTTTTACTTCTCTCATGAATTCATCAGCCTGTTTGAGTCTTTTCTTTAATTCATTGACTTCAGAGTTTGACTGTTCAAGATCCTCAAGGGCAGTCTTGAGTTGCTCCCTTAAACCATATGCATCCATTTGAACTCCCAGATCTTCCTCAAGCTGTTAGGCTCTATTAGGAGGAACTAGGCTCTGATACCAATTGTTGATAACTGAGAAGGGCGGGGGGGGGTGAATCAGTTATCCTAATTATTTCTTCTTTTGAACTTTCTTATTAATCAATGCAGCATTGAATCAAACAAACAAACATTACCATGAAATGAGAAACACATGATACTGTATTTTTGACGTGGAAACCCTGTTAAGGGAGAAAACCATGGGGTGATTAACCCAAAGATTATTCTCTATTAGAAGAATAAGAAGTTACAAAAATGACACTTGCCAATTAGGGCTCACTGCCTGAGCACACTGCTCACAAAGAGGCACACTGCCTACAAGGAGACACACTGTCTACAAAAGAATGTTATACAATACTTGAACTGATTGGAAGCATCCACATATGCTGGAGTTCAGTTCCGGTTAGACTCAGTACACTAATCTGCTGCACTTCATCTTTTTCCTTCTCTTTATTATGCTTTCCTTTCACATACTGGATCTTTCTTATTCCTTCTGCTCTGCTCTTCACTTATTCACATATGCTGTATTCGCAACAACATCTCTCACAACTAAATCCATCGTGCATATATATCCGCACAAGTAATTTCATCACCTTTCTAGTCGGCATTCGGAACAGTCTATTTTCTCACAAACTCTGTTCTGTCGGCTGAATCCTTGCACATCAAGTAATGCGGATCAAGCATATACTTGTAGATATCATTAATCATGTCAGCCAAACATGACTCATGCCTTCACAACCTTTACCATCAACAGTAACACATCCAGAAAATAGTTTGATGTTTTGTCAGTCAGTTCTTCCTCTGTTCACACTGTCACTCAGGAATCCGGTACTCAACTATTCATATCTTTTTCCTTGTCCATCACCAGAGGCTAAATCCTTGGAATATACCACTCAAGGTAGTCCTCTTGACTTCCCCAAATTTGTACTGCACCAAGATACTTCCTCTGAGAGATCCGGACCAATCTGTTGGACCTTGCCACATGCTCTGTTCTTGTTCACCGGAACACAACAATCTTCATTCTGACTTCCGGTAGAGACACACCATGACTTGCGGATATGTGGGATGAGCTTTGTTGCCTTCAATGACAACAACCATGAATCCATATAGTGTCTCTTGCCAACAAAAACTCCTTTTCAACTCCCATAACCATCTACTGCTTTGATACCATATTGAAATGGTGAGCCAATTAAATTAAAAAATTACATCATTGCACATATGATAATATGTAATATTATATTGTACTCGGGATGGATCAAAACATTGTATTATATTGGCTTATAAAGCCACAATATTTTCCCATATAAACTTCCTAAACTACTTATGGGAATGTAACTCCCAATACAAATAACTAAGATATTATTTATAACAAATAACTAACCTATTATAAATTAACATATGTATGTTAATTTATTTATTATTTAAACTATAAACTATAAACTAAATTAAAGATGTAATAATTCCAACATAAATACTCATTTATTTAATTAATTAACCACTTTTCTCTTTTTATTAATTAAATAATATTTAATTGATAAATTCCTATTTATTGTCCATAATTAATTAAATAGTCTGAACTATTTATTCAATTAATTAACATTCCTCCTTAGTTCAACCTTAGGTAAGTAAATAAAAATATTTATGCACCTAAGCTCATGTCACATCTCAAAAAATTATATAAATTTCCTTATTTATTTAATTTGGCATTTTGTGCACTTTTGATTAAAAGAGATAAATCACATCAAG
Organism: Cunninghamia lanceolata; assembly: GCA_027924645.1. NCBI lineage: Eukaryota > Viridiplantae > Streptophyta > Pinopsida > Cupressales > Cupressaceae > Cunninghamia > Cunninghamia lanceolata. The sequence goes on along the minus strand of BSBN01000497.1, from coordinate 923,943 downwards.
TACCATCACTAATCACTTGCACATGCATAAACATGATTAATCAAGGATTTATTTTGTCAATTCTTCATATGAGTACACTTGTCAATGAACATGTACACAAGGAGTACTTGGAAGCATGGAGAAGATTTTCACTACCTTCCAAAAAGTTACTTTTTCATCTTCACCATCCAATCTTTCCAAAGCTTGATCTCCACCCTTGATTTTTCTTGAATCAAGGGTACCCCTTTGACCACCTCTCATTTCTTGCCACTTGGAGGCTTCTCATGCCTCCAATCCTCTCAAGCAATGAGAACCCTTGATCTTCCAAGTTGATCCTAGCCTTCCATCCTCCATTCCCAAATCCTATAAATAGATCCTCTTAGAGGTTATTTGAAAATAACTCTTGAATGCATTGTTATGTTGGGCCATTTTGAAAATCACTTGGTGTATCAAGGAGGCTTTGGTAAGAAATAAGGTATATGGTTTTCATTATGTTTAGTCTTCTTAGTCTAATCTAGAGGTGATTTTATGCTAATGAATGGAGTAGATTAGTATGTTTGGTTTACTCATTTTGTCATTCATTTTCATAGGTTCACAACTACTATAATCCATTTCCATATTACAGGTAGATTGGGTAAATAAGGCACGATAAAAATGGGATAAGGACACGGATAATCGAACTCTCACTAAGAGCCTCCAACAAAATTTAAGTGTATTAGAAAAATTTGCATGGAAAGGAATTACTTTATGGTACAAGGACATGTCGTGCCTATGTAAGAAATCAAACCTTAAGTCTAAGATTTTGGAAAAACTAAATGCTTCTCTAGTAGGTGGGCACTTAGGTTTCTTGAAGACTTATCATAGAATCAAGAAATATTTCTTTTGAGATGGGATAAAAAGGGATGTTTAAAAATTTGCAGCAGAATGCATCATATGCCATCAAAATATAGGGGAGACAATTAAGAATTTAGGTCTTTTGTTTCCCTTATCTATTCCAAGCTAGAGGTGGGAGAAGGTATCCATAGATTTTATCATAGGTTTTCCAAGTTTGAAGGAAAAAATTCATCATGGTTGTTGTGGATAGACTCACTAAATATGCACATTTTAAATGCTTTGTCACACCCATCTATAATATGTACTATAGCAACAACCTTTATGGATACTATTCAAAAATTGCATGGGATTCCAAAATTCATAATAAGTGATCACAATCCTATATTTACAAGTAATTTTTGGATTGACTTATTTTCATATTTGGGTGCTCAACTTGCTTGTAGCTCATCATATGATGCCTAGCTAGATGGATAAAATGAGGTGGTCAAGAAGTGCTTGGAGGGTTATCTCCAATGCTTTGTTTTGGATAAATAAGAGAGATGGGTGCAATGGTTTCCACTAGTAGATTGGTGGTATTGGCACTATATGGGTACCATGCACCATTAATCACCTCTTCATTGTGGGCACACCCAAAGGTTTGAACAATTGAAGAACACATCCAACATCAACAAGAGATAGTTTCTAGTCTTAGGGAGAACTTGGCAATGACACATAATAGAATGAAGCAACAAGTGGATTGGCATCATAGTGAACATAATTTTGAAGTAGGAGATTGGGTATTTGTGTGATTACAACCATATAAGCAAATGTCATTGAAACAACAGAAGTAGGATAAAAATCTTGCACCCAAGTATTATGGTCCTTATAAGGTTTTGTAAAGGATTAGCAGTGTAACATACAAATTGGAGCTACCTATGTCAACAAAACTACATCTGGTCTTCTATGTTTCATGCTTGAGGATGGTTATCGAACAAAGACTTATAGCCTAGACTAAGTTACTAGAGCTTGATGAGGAGAGTAGAATGATTTGGGAATGTGACAAAAGAAAATGAAGGTTTTGTGCAAAAGCATCCATAGTTGATCAACATTGAGGAGAATGCTTCTGTGAAGAGGGAGGCATGGTATGCCCTTAACCCATTGATTATATTGGGATATGTGTAGTTGACTTGTGGCTAATGTAACCCTTAATTTAGTTATATAGTCAATTCTATAGTCTTATGTAGGTAGTTAAATAGGTCTAAGTGTATCCAAGGCATAATTATGGTATATATAGAGCTAATGGTTAGTTTATGATCATCATATTGTGAATTATGTGCTCATTGGATTTTTTTGGAGGTTTTCCCCCTTGAAGTGGCCTATTGTTCTCAAGTGTTATCAAGTATTTGCAACATATTTCCTATTCTCAAATCTTCTCTTGTGCAAGGTATTCCATTACAATGTTCTCCAAATCTTGGGACTTGTTACCTTTAGATTTGATTTGATTTTCCATATGGCATCCTTATAACTAACTTTTAAATTGTAGGATTGGGGAAATCCTATCTGCTAGATTCTCCTCTTGTCTATGATATTCCACCAATCCTTATCCTAAACCACATTAAAACTTTAGCATTGATAAATCATGACAAAAAAGTGAGCATCTTTAGATAGGTCTTCCACTTACTTCCATTTACTATGTTTTCATCTTTAGAAAGGAGTAGATGTTTATTTTATTTATTATTCAATAATTGAGAGGTTTCCATAATATTTTTCAATTGGCTTTTGGATTCAAAGACCATATGCAAGGGAAAATAATCTTTTCTTAAGTTTAATCTAATTAACTTTTAGACTAAAAGACCACATGCATAGTTTTCACTTTCTAATAATATTTTTCAATTGGCTTTTGGATTCAAGGACTATTAGAGTGAATAATTTATCTATTCACTATAGCTTAAGTGCACTTAGGTTGATGAGGTTAGACAACATCTTGTCTAACTGAATGTGCAACCTTTTAGAGGTTAGAGGTTACCTAGTTGTTTGGTAACCCTCATGTGCATACCTTTTGAGGTTGGAAGACTCTCCATCTTACCTCAAAAGGCACTTTGTAGTTATCCAACACTTGGTCAAAAGGTTGTTGGTTTGCACATTCCAAGTGATCCAAAGGTTGAAACCTATAGGACACTTGTCTACGTGCATGTGCCACATCATGGGGCATTTTTCAATCCACATGCAAGTTGGATTGCCTCATCCATGCCTATATAATAAGGCATTCTTATGTAAATTATCAAGTGAGATTAATATATGTTTATGCTCAAATTAGGTTCATTAATATCATTGATTTCTTATCTCTATTTGTTGATCTCCATATTGTGAGAGTGAATATCAAGTGTTATAGATAATCCTTGGCTATTCCAACATGGTATTAGAGCCATGCTGCAGACACGCTCTTCGATTTGAGGGGATCTAGAGGTGAGGCAAAAATTGGTGCGTCTTGGAGTGAAACGGATCTCACAAGAAAAATTGCGATAGGAACTTTGTTTTGAGAGGAACTCTATTCAGTGATAGGATCTCTATTTCACGATAGAAACCTGCGACAAGAACTCTATTCAGTGATAGGATCTGTGTTCCGTGACAGGAACTCTATTCAATGATATGATCTTTGTTTCGCGGCAGGAATCCTGTTCAATGACAGGAACCTACGATAGAAACTCTGTTGTGAAAGAAGCCATAAAAGATTCTAAAAGTTAAGCCCCTCAACATCTCTAAAATTATTCAAAAATTTTTCCATAAATTTGTAAATTTTTTTTTGAAAGGCAATTTTTTGCATGTTTTTTTAGCAAGGCTGAAAATTTCAAAAGCACCATAACTTTTGCTCGGTACCTCATATTTGAGTGCCATTTTTTTTACAAAAGTGCTTAATTTTTTGTTGCGAATCCATTGGTCAAATTTCCACACTAAAATTATAAAGTGCCATTTTATGTGCCAATTGGGTTAGTTTAAAGCACTAACTTGCTAAAGTGCCACATTTGGGGGGGGGGGGGAGAATCTAATCAGGGGATTGCCTAATGTGTTGATTTCTATTGTCTAAAAGAATTAACCTTTTTGTAATCATGGGATATCAAATTCACTCTTCTGTAATCCACCTAAAACTGGGAAATTATAAATCTTGGTGTGAAGGCATCCTAAAACATCTTAGGTTCCATAATCTTATACCCTATCTATATGGACTTGTCCCTGAACCAGGTAACCAATCTAAGAAGAATAAGTGGTTTAATGATCGTGATCATATTATTAGATTACTTAGCTTACATATATCAAATGACGCTTTGTATACCATCATGTTGTTAGGGTTCAGGCAGATCGGAGCAATAAACACTAACAATTATATGCAAATTAAATAACCCAAATATAACAATAAAGAACAACACAAAAGAGATCAACATAGAAATTTAACGTGGTTCACTCAAAATGGGCTACATCCACAGAAACTCAGCCATCCAATGATTTTATTATCCAGTGCAAAATAGATTACAATCTTGTGAATTCCACCCCCGCAACATACATCCCAGCCACTTATAACAAGCTTTTTGGAAGCTTCTAGAATTAGGGTTTTACAATGTCATTTTTCTTTTGTCAGTTAACAAAAATTAACAACCGACCCTGAACCCTGACGAGGATATGTTATGAGTGTACAATACTTGCATGATCGGTCACCACATACCAACAATCTCCCACTTGGAGACTGATCCTAGATGACACCATTGTTAGAATCTGAAAAGATTAATAACCCAGAAAACTAGTATAAAGAATAGATATTAAAACTACGAATGCAAATGATACGAAATCAAAATAGCAACACAGAGTTAGTCTCCAAAAGAGTAATGCAAATGCTAGAAGCAAAATAGCATTAAGAGGATGCAAAAGTAAAAGATGCCAAATACAAGCCAAGTAGCATGCTTATATAGATTAGGAAGAGAGAGGAGGTGGCAACACCGACTAATGAGGAGCAACCATCTATCGGACTAAAGATAGCAAAGTATCTTCCCAAGATAGCTAATGGATGCTCACATGTAGGAAGGTGACACCTCGCAACCACTCACCTAATAAGACATGCTTTATTAACCTAAGCGAGATTAATAGAAGTGTAGGAAAAACCTAGGAATATAGGAAAAATAAATAACCCATCTAAGAAATAAAAACCTACACTAACACCCCCCATAAGCGAAGCTTAGGTGGATGTAGAAATGGGTCCCAGCAAATCAAGCCTGATGAGGTACCCATGTACATAAAATTCCCCCCCAAAGAGAGAGAAAAGAGACCCCCCCAAAAGTAGAAAGAGTTAGGACTCCGAGTGAGAGGAAGAAGCCCACCAAGTCAAGCTCAATGCCCGCTGCATAGTGAATCCCAAAACTGTGAGTACCCTGAATGTAGTGAAGGATCCGCTTGGCTGCTTTCCAGTGTAGCTCATGAGGCTCCTGCATGAATCGAAAGACCATGCCTACAGCATATGAAATGTCAGGTCTCGTATGAGTCAGATAAATGAGACTCCCAACAAGCTGTCGATACAAAGTGCCATCAACAAGTGGAGAAGAACACTGAGTCTCAAGTTTGACTCTAGAAAGAAAGGGAGTTAGAGCAGGCTTACAGTTAGCCATATCAAACCTCGAGAGCAAATCTAGAGCATACTTGGACTGTGTGATGGTGATCCCAGAAGAAGACTGGTAGATCTCAATCTCGAGAAAGTAATGCAACAAGCCCAAGTCAGTCATCAAAAACCTATCATGAAGGGTAGTTTTGACAGCCCCAATGGTGGATGAAGAACTCCCTGTGATCAGTAAGTCATCAACATACAGAACCAAAAATAGGAGTGAATCAGCCTGCTGTAGAATGTAGACATTGGGATCAGAATGGCACCGAGTGAACCCAACTGATAGAAGGAAGGAGTCCATCTTGGCATACCAGGCCCGAGGAGCCTGTTTGAGGCCATAGAGAGACTTCCGAAGACGGCACACAAGTGAAGAATCCTAAAGGAACCCCTGTGGCTGCTCCATGTAGATCTCCTCCTGAAGGTCACCGTGAAGAAAAGCACTCTTCACATCCATCTGGTGTACTTCCCAATGATTAGCTGCAGTAATGGCAAGAACAAGTCGGATGGAATTCATTCAGGTAACTGGCACAAAAGTCTCAGAGTAGTCAATCCCAGGAACTTGGGAGAATCCTTTGGCGACCAAGTGAGCCTTATACTTGTCAACCGACCCATCTGCTGCAAATTTTGTCCGATAGATCCACTAAAATCGAACAAGTTTTCTTCCCTTAGGAAGAGGGACAAGATCCCAAGTGTGGTTCCTTATCAAGGAACTATACTCCTCCTGCATAGCTGTATCCCACTCAGGAATACCAGAAGCCTCATGAAAAGACTGTGGATCTGAGGCAGTAGCAATGAAGACATGTGGAGCATCCTGGAACTATGAACGAGTTCGCTTAGTGTCTGATGGATCCCCAACCCAATCACCTGCAGACTGCAAGCTCTGTCTAGCCCAAAGTGGACCAGAAGATGGAGAATCTGGAGGAGAATCATCAACCTCTAAATGATGACTAGGAGAGGAAGGAGGTGAGTCCTCTGAATCACTCTCTGCATCAGAAGTGGAGGTAGAAGACTGCTTAGGTGAATCTGACTCATCAGAAGATCTGTCATGTATCCCAAGTGACTCCAATGTCAAAGTAGAAGGAGTTGGAGAAGTGATAGAAAGTGAGCTCGAAGAGCCCTCCTCAAACTGAACACTCCTCTCAATGAACAACTCATGTGTAGTAGGATGGAGCAACCGATAACCCTTCACACCATCAGGATAACCTACAAATATGCAAGGTCTGCTCTGCGGATCCAAGGCCTTGTGTTTCTCTGTAGGAATGTGGGCCCATGCAGGAGAACCAAAAACTCGAAAGTGCTTAACTGAAGGTTTCCGACCGCTCCAAGCTTCAAAAGGAGTGACTCCCTTCAAGGCTCGGTGAGGAACACGGTTCTGGATATAACAAGCACAGTTAATGGCCTCTGCCCAATACTGTGGTGCAAGAGATCTGGAGTGAATCATGCAGTTCACCATTTCCTTCAAGGACCTATTTTTCCGTTCTGCAACACCGTTCTGCTGAGGATTGTATGGAACTGAATGCTGCAAATCAATCCCCTCTGAAGTGCAAAACCTCTCAAACTGATGGTTGACATACTCACCACCATTGTCAGTGCGCAAAACTTTGATGGCTTTCCCGGATTGCTTCTCTACAAAAGTCTTGAAGTCCTGAAAATGATCAAATACCTTTGACTTCTGTTTGAGAAAGTACACCCAAGTATTTCAAGAAAAGTCATCAATGAATGTGAGGACATATCTAGCCCTGCTAAAAAAAGGATGTTGAAATGGACCAGCCAAATCACTATGAACTAACTCTAGTATCTGTGAAGCTCTCCATGCCTTACCTTTGTCAAACTTTTCCTTAGGATGCTTACCAAGAATGCAACCTTGGCAAACACCACCTGAAAACTGAACAGAAGGCAACCCTGTGACCATGCTCTGCTGGTTGAGCTGCTACAAGTAGTGGAAGTTAAGATGGCCAAACCACTCATGCCATAATCTACTCATATCATTAGAATGAGTGAACAAAACAGTCGAAGGAGGATCAGGAACAAAGTGAGAAAACAGATAGAGCCATGACTGATGATCTGCTCTCCCAACTGTAACTATAGAACCACTGTGCAACTCACGAATCTCCACTGAATCAGGAGTGAACTCAACCCACTTGCCTGAACCTGTGTGAGTGATCTGGTATACCGATAGGAGATTAGTTGATAATGAGGGCACACAAAGAACATCATGGAATGTGCCATCCCCCACATCAACAGACCCTCTCCCACACACCTCAACAGGAGTGTTATCACCCATCAAAATAGAAGGCATAGTACACGGCTCCAAGGATGCAAGTTCTTCCTTAGATGAAGCCATGTGGTGCGAAGCACCTGAATCAAGAACCTAAGTGGATGGTGAAGAAGCAACTGCAATAAGGGCCTTGCCCTTTCCTTTCCCCTTGCTATTTTCTTTTGCCTTATTAGACCCCTCATTAGAACTCTGTTTGATAGAGTCAGGAACACTGATATTATTCTTCTCAAGAATGTGTGTCAAGTGATCAATTTGTTTCTTCAGACATTTATGTTCATCATGACCAGGTCTTTTACAATAGGCACATTGGACCCTCTCTTTCTTAGGCTTGTCGCCATTGGAATATTGGGTCTCATTAGTTGCTTTTGAAGCAACCGTTATCTGATCCTTCTTCTCCTTGCTATTCTTTTGTTTCTTATCCTTACTATTGTTGTTACTACTTTGTCCTTTCTGTTCTTTTGTGCCTTTGTTGGCAGCCAAGACATGTGACTTAGAGGACTTAAGAGTGCCCATCTGAATTAGCTTGTCCTGTTCTCAAGTGAGATTGACAGCAAAATCATCTAAAGATGGCATGGTGAATTGAGTACCAAGTGCACCCTTAGTAGCATAGAAAGTAGAAACAAACACAAAATATTCTGAACTTAGCTTAGAGAGAATACTAAGAATCAGTTGTTCATCTTTCTTTTCAATTCCACATTGTTTTAACTGCAGCCTTAGTGATTTCAATTTAGTGAAGAAATCCTGGATTGTGTTGAAATTGCTTGGACTTAAACTAATTAGTTCATTTTCTAACATATGACCCCTCATTGAATCTTGTGTGCCAAATAGTGTTTCTAGCTTTGTCCAGATTTCATTTGGTGTATTCAAAGACTCAATGTGAAAGAGCAAATCAAGAGAAACAGACAAACACAATGTTCCATATGCCTCATCACATTTGTTAAACCACTTAGGCTTATCTTCATCTTTAGCAGGTTCAGTTTCAAGTCCCATAGTTATCCTATTTAATCCAGCTTTCCTTAAGTGAATTGTCATGCGTGATTTTCACTCAAAGTAATTGTATGGAGTTAGGATAGGCAGATTTGTTTGATCCATGATGAAGAAATGCAGAGAAGAAGTGTCGAAAAGAAGAGAACCCAACCAAGCCAACCCCCCTTTTCACTCAATCAAAGATCCCCCCTAAGAAAATATGATTTGGCACTTTATATTAGTGTGTTTACAACTACCACTAGCAATAAATACTAAGTGGTCTTGATTTCAATGCATTACAAAACCCTCATGAAGAGCATATGCTGAAAATACAATTTTGACATAATATCCAGAGAAATAAATAGCACCACTACGATCTACTCAAAAAATCATGCACTTTCAAAAAAAGAATCGCCTCGATACGAGGTCGTATGTGAAAGTTATGATCCTCCGAAGTTCCCAAAATGAGAACCCTGCAATGTCATGACTGAGAATCTACAATTTCTGAAAATTCTTGGCATCAAAATCAAAAAATGACTATACTAGTGCATATAGAATGAAAAAACAGCCAAAATAAAAAAAATTTCGTGGGAAAAGGAGTCCGTATGAGCAAGAACGGAGCATTTGAAAACTGTCTTCAAAACTGCAACTGCCAACGGAGAGGGGTCCTATTGTAGCTTTCTGAGCACATTTTTGCAAAATATATAGACTGCATGCAAAAACAAAAGGATACCCAGATGGTTTTTCTATGCTGCAAACAAAACCCAGAAGGCATTTTTCTTGCAAATGCACATAAGATATTGCTCCAGTGTAAACTGAACGCCTTTAGCTACGAAAAATGACCCCAGCAACCAAAAAATGACATGCAAAGGCTGAATCAAATGCTGAAACCTGCAATATTGATTCAAAAGACCAAATATGCAAGCTGGTTGTCAGATTTGAGCTTAAAACCCTGGTTCCCCAACTGTGTATGACGATCTCTGATTTCGGTGAAACGAAAGCCAAATCTGACTTTCTCAAGCCTCCTGGATGCATTGGAACAACTAGAAATGCTGCCAGTATAACCAGAAATGCTGCAATCACCCAGATTTCATAAAACACATGTGCAACTCCAGAGATTAAAAAAGTTTCCGTCAAACTTTTCTGACTCTCAAGATCATCTGAAGATGCAAGAGAAGAGCATACTAGGATTTTTGAAAACCTGTAATAAGATTTATTAGCCCCCCCTGAATCTCTCAAATATGGAAACTAAAATCTACTCTTGCACATAGAATAGCTCTGATACCATGTTAGAATCTGAAAAGATTAATAACCCAGAAAACTAGTGCAACGAATAGATATTAAAACTATGAATGCAAATGATACGAAATCAAAATAGCAACACAGAGTTAGTCTCCAAGAGAGTAATGCAAAATGCGAGAAGTAAAATAGCATTAAGAGGATGCAAAAGTAAAAGATGCCAAATACAAGCCAGGTAGCATGCTTATATAGACTAGGAAGAGAGAGGAAGTGGCAACACCGACCAATGAGGAGCAACCATCTATCGGACTAAAGATAGCAAAGTATCTTCCCAAGATAGCTAATGGATGCTCACATGTAGGAAGGTGACACCTCGCAACCACTCACCTAATAAGATATGCTTTATTAACCTAAGCGAGATTAATAGAAGTGTAGGAAAAACCTAGGAATATAGGAAAAATAAATAACCCATCTAAGAAATAAAAACCTACACTAACAACCACTACACTTGTATCTCCCATTGGATTACAGGTCTGGCTAGTTTCTTATATCCACCGTTATCAAGCATAAAGGCCAATAGAAACTGATGAGGAAATCAGTTTATCCCATGTAACTACCTTTGTGAACATACCTGTAGGATTCTCAATTGTGTGAATTTTCTTCAACTTCAGTTGTCCATCCTCCAAAACTGATCGGATGAAGTGGTATCTGAGCTATACGTGCTTAGTTTTTGAATGCAGAGCTAAGTTCTTAGCAAGATGAATGGAACTCTGGCTATCAGTGTACAAATGGCTATCTTCTTGTCATTGCCCCAATTCCTCTAGATAATGTTGTAACCAAATCATAGATCCTTGCTAGCTTCCATATCAGCAACATACTCAGCTTCGATGGTTGAAAGCACAAAAAACTTTTGCAGCCTTGAAATCCAATTGACTGCAGTACCTCCTACAGTAAAAACATACCCTATAGTACTCCTACTATCAATATCACCCGCCAGATCAGAGTCAACATATCCTTTTAGAGCAGAATCTGTTCCTCCAAAACATAGTGTCTTTGAAGTAGTACCTCTCAAATATCAGAGAATCCATTTTACCGCATTCCAATGTTCCATTCCCGGATTGCTCATATACCTGCTCACAACTCCCACTGCATGTGCAATATCTAGCCTTGCACATACCATTGCATACATCAAGCTACCAACTGCTGATGCATATGGTATCTTAGACATTTTGTCTTCCTCCTCTTGTGTCTTTGGACACATCTCCTTAGTCAACTTAAAATAACTAGGCAAAGGTGTTCTAATTGCTTTTGCATTCTGTGTGTTAAACCTTTTCAACACCTTCTCTACATACTCACTTTGAGACAAAAATAATTTTTTGTTTGTCCTATCTCGTGTGATCCTCATACTAAGAATTTATTTTGTTGCACCCAAATCCTTCATAGAAAATGAATTTGCTAATTTCTACTTAAGTTCATTAATATGCTGCATGTTAGACTCGGCAACAAGCATGTCATCAACATAAAGCAACATGATAATATAGCTTCCATTACCCAATTTCTTAAAATAAACACAATAATCAGAATGACATCTTTTGTAACCTTGTTCAGCCATAAAACTATCAAATTTCAAATACCATTGTCGAGGTGCTTGCTTCAAGCCATACAAACTCTTCTTTAACCTGCACACAAATTCCTCCTTACCCTTGACCTCATATCCCTGTGGTTGTTGCATGTATGATTCCTCTTCCAAATCCCCATAAGAAATGTTGTTTTCACATCTAGTTGTTCAAGATGCAAGTCTTCTATAGCCACAAGACTTAGAATAGTTCTAATTGAAGTAATCTTTACAACCAGAGAAAATATTTCATCAAATTCTATACCTTTTTTCTGTGCAAAACCTTTTACCATGAGTGTGGCCTTATATCTTTTCGTGCCTCCATCTTCTTCCTTCGACTTGTAAACCCATTTATTTGGCAATGCTCTTTTACCTGCAGGCAATTGAACTAAGTCCCAAGTCTGATTCTGCAAGGAATCCATTTCCTCTTTCATGCCTAGCTCCCACTGCTTTTTGGTATCTACCTGATTTGCTTCTTCATAACCTTCAGGTTCACCAGAATCAGTTAATAATATATAATATAATGATGGAGAAAATCTTACTGGAGGTCTAGTTATCCTTGTAGAATGTCTAACACTTGAAGGGGCCTATGGGATAACTTGTTGTTGAGCATTAGGTACCACTGGTATTTTATTTTCTGAAATCTCATCTAGCAACACATATTCCTTTTTGACCTATTCATGCTTCTTTTTCTGCAGCTGATCCTTATACATGACCTTCTCATTGAATATAACATCTCTGCTCCTAATGATTTTATGATTTTCATAATCCCATAACTGATAACCAAATTCATCTACTCCATATCCAATGAAGGTACATTTTTTAGACTTAGCCTCGAGCTTGGTTTTATTTTCAATATCAACATGGACAAAAGATTCACAACCAAAGGTTTTTAGAAATGAATAGTTTACCTTTTTGCATGTCGATGCCTCCTCTGGAATGCCACCATCCAAAGGATTTGAAGGTCCCCTGTTTATTAAATAAACAACGGTATATACAACATCTGCCCAAAAGTGTAAGGGTAGTCCAACATGCAATCTCATGCTCCTTGCACCCTCCATAATGGTCCTATTCATCCTCTCAGACACACCATTTTCTTGTGGGGTTCTAGGAACTATTTTCTACCTACGGATTCCATTATATGAACAATAATTCTCAAATTCTTTACTGCAATACTCACCTCCATTATCAGATTTGAGACACTTCAACTTTTTTCCTGTCTCATTCTCAACCAAAACTTTCTACTTTTTAAAAGTTTTAAATACTTTTGATTTTTATTTTAGGAAATACACCCATGTTTTCCTAGTTGCATCATCAATAAAAGTAACATAATAGAAAGAGCCACCAAGAAAAGATACCTAATTTGGTCCCCATACATATGAATGCACAAGATCTAATTTCTCACTCTTCTTCTCTTCCTAGCTTTGAGAAATCATACTCTTTTATATTTTCCATAAACATAATTTTCGCAGAACTCCAAGTCAATCTTCTTCAGACCTGGTAGAAACTTTCTGGAGTGAAGGATCTTCATCCCTTTCTCACTCATGTGCCCAAGTCTATGGTGCCACAATTCTATTTCTATCCCTGTAGCAAGTGCTATAACTATCTCAATAACAACTATTTCTGTAGCAGCTAAGGTAGAATAAGTATTACCAGTACACAAATACACTATGCCTAACTTTTCACCTTTAGCTACTACTAATGCACCTTTAGTGACCTTTTAGACTTTGTTTGAAAAGGTAACTATATAGCCTTCACTACCCAATTGTCTTGCAGAGATTAAATTCCTTCTCAAATTTGAAACATGCCTTACCTCCTGTAGCAACCGTTCATTTCCATTCTGCAACTTGATTTTTATCTTTCCTTTTCCAACAATCTGACAGGGTTCATCATCACCCAAATATGCCTGTCCAAAATCACCTTGAACATAATCTACAAAATATTTCCTATGGGGTGTGGCATGAAATGAAGCCCCTGAATCTATTACCCAGGAATCATTAGCATTATCAAAACACAAAATTAAAGCATCCTGTAATTTATTACTTGCACCATTAGCTTCCTTACTGTCATCATGTTGTCCGTCTCCTTGTTTTCCCTTTCAAGACCAACAATCCTTCTTCAAGTGTCCTGGCTTTCCACAGTGCCGACAATCCATTCTTCTTCTAGATTTAGATCTGCCTTTCTTTGACTTCCCTTGTGACTTCTCACAATTTGTTGGGCTTTTTCCTCTCTCCTTTGTTCTTCCCCTGTTCTCTATAGTCAAAGCATTACCCGATGTTGAACTCTCACCTATGCTTTTCCATCGCATTTCCTTTCTAAGGATAACACCAACAACATCATCAAATTTCAAAGTATTTAAACTAGAGACAGAATTACTTACAACCATTACCAAGCTATTCCAACTTTCTAGCAAAGAACATAAAACCAAGAGAGTCCTCACCTCTTCATCAAATTTCACTTTTATAGAAGTTAACTGACTGGTAATCGTATTAAACTCATTTAAATGATCTTTCACAGATCCACCTTCAATTATTTTCAGATTAAACAAACGCTTCATGAGAAATACCTTATTAGAGGCTAAGGGTTTTTCATACAATTTAGCCAAAGCTTTCATCCATTCATCTATTGTCTTTGCTTCTATTATATTGAATGCCACAGATGGTGTCAGGCACAACTAAATGGTTCCCAGTGCCTTTCTGTCCAGAAGTTTCCAATCCTCATCAATCATTGCTGCCAGTTTCTTGGCTTTTCCTTCCAACGGCTTCCATAGATCCATCTGATAGAGATAATCCTCCATCTACATCTTCCATAACTAATAGTTTTGCCTATTGAATTTATCTACCTTCAATTTACCCTCATCTACCATTGCTCCCACTTAATCGTGAGACTCCCACTCAACCGTGAGACCTTCCTGCAAATAATAATCAAACACAACCCGCTCTGATACCAGTTGTTAGGGTTAAGGCAGATCAGAGCAATAAACACTAACAATTATATGCAGATTAAATAACCGAAATATAACAATGAAGAACAACACAAAAATTTAATGTGGTTCACCCAAAATGGGCTACATCCACAAAAACTCAGCCATCCAATGATTTTATTATCCAGTGCAAAACAGATTACAATCTCGCGAATTCCACACCCACAACATACATCCCAGTCGCTTATAATAAGCTTTTTGGAAGATTCTAGAATTAGGGTTTTACAATGTCATTTTTCTTTTGTCGGTTAACAAAAATTAACAATCGACCCCCGAACCCCAGTGATGATATGTTACGAGTGTACAGTCCTTGCATTATGGATCAAAATTTGGGGCATATATGGAGACTCCAATGTTTCTCCCTTCCTGCATGATCCTGCTTTGATCACAACTCACATATTGCATCATGATTCAGATACAAAGTGTCCATTTGACATAAAGGAAATCATCATTCCTCCACTTCCTACTGTTGCTTCATTAGATATCAGTGTCGCTTCTTCGCAAGCTTTGAGTACTTCTTTGCAGCAGGATTGCATTTATCTTCCTAGCATTACTGATTGAGATTTATATTTACACAACATTTCCTGTCTGTTTATAGAGTCCTGCATTGCTGACATGGAAGCACACATTGAGGACATCAATCTTCTTTTCGATGACAACTTCGATGAAGTTGCATCAGCCTTGTCTTCTTTAGATATGATTGCTCTTCCTTCACCTACATCAACTTCTATGGTGACAGTATCAGATTCTTATGGTTCTAGTTATCACCATACATCTATGGTTCTTGTGGTTCCTATTATAGAATCTTCTATGATACCTGATTTATTCCATCACTATTCATCACATGACATCATTGGCTTGGAGATTCTTGAGCATTTTTTGAAGACATCATGGGCCTCATCTGAGTCTTTAAATCATGTGTAGAATTCAGAGACATTCCTACTTCTTCCTATATGTTCCTATCGGTAATGGGAAGGTTATTTGCACACTTCTGTGGTTTGATTTCTTCCTAAGGGGAAACGTTCATGGATTCTCTTCAACATACTTCATCGAGCATCTACGAGCACTATAGCATATCTTATGGGGGGCTTCCAAGTCTCTCTTTGTATCTCCTAGTTTGGGGAAATATATTGTACGCATGTGATAGAAGTTGTCTTAGGGGGGTAATGATATAAGTCCTCCTCCTTCTTCGCTTGCTTGCTTTTCATGCATTTTGTTTCTCCTTTTGGAGATGAGCTTTGTTCCCTCGGGGTTTTTTCCTTTACTTCACTTTATGAGAAACTTTGTACATGGGTACCTAACATGGCTTAGTAGCCGGGACCCATATTTATGTATCTCTCACACTTTTGTGATCTCCCCAAGTATCACTTAAGGGAGGTGTTAGAGTGAATAATTTATTTATTCACTATAGCTTAAATGTACTTAGGTCGACGAGGTTAGATTGTTGGCAAGAGACATTGTGTGGCTTCATAAGTGTTGTCATTGATGGCAACAAAGTCTATTCTACACATCCGCAGTACATAATATGCCTATACCGGAAGTCAGGATGGAAATTGTTTTGGTCTGGTGGACAAGAACAGAGTATGCAACATGGTCTAACAATTAGGTCCGGATCTCTCAAATGGTGTAACTTAGTAAGTTGCGGACTTGGACAAATCAAGAAGGGTATCATGACTATTGTATTCCAGAGATTTGGCCTCTAGTGATAAAGCATGAAAAAGATATGAGCTTCTAAGTGTTGGGTTCCAGTCAGACAGAGCAGACAGAGGAAGAACTGATTGACAGAGTACCAAACTTCAGTCCGGATGTATAAAAGGTGTTGATCAAGGAACTTGTGGCATTATACATTATTGGCCGACATGATTAATGAATTCTATGTCCAAGTTTTGATGTGCATCATCAACCAAGCAAGGATTCAGCCGACATAACAAAAACTTGCAAATATCTTAAGTGTTCTTATTGCCGACTATGAAGTTAGTTGAAATCCTTAATGCGGATATATATATTCGATGGTCTCAAGCTTGTGAATCATTATTGGGCATGTAGATGTTGAAGAAAATATTGGAAGAAGTGCGAAAACAAAGATCTGAACCCAGAATATGACTAAAGAGTGATATTGAGTAGAGGAAGAATGAAATGTGTCAGATCAGTATATTGCGCCTAATTGGAACTGACTTCTTGCATATATAGATGCTATTCTTCAGTTCAAACACCTTGGTATCATTTGTAAGTATTTGTAGACAATGAGTCTCTTGTAGGCAGTGGGCCTCTTGTGAGCAGTGTGTTCAGGCAGTGAGCCCTAATTGGCAAGTGCCAAATTTGTACTCTTTATTCTTTTAACAGAGAATACAATTTTGGGTTAGTCACCCCGTGGTTTTTCCCTTAGCATGGTTTCCACGTAAAAATCCTTGTGTTATGTGTTAATTCCTTTTCAATTCTTATGATTGCATTGTTTTGATATAGCACTAAATGATAAGATAAGAAAAGAAAGTAAAAAATAAGAAAAGTTATAAGATAACTGATTCACCCCCCCTCTCAGTTATTTGCATTGTTTCCAACATAGACAACATCTTGTCTAATTGAATGTGTAACCTTTTAGAGGTTAGAGGTTACCTAGTTGTTTGGTAAACCTCATGCACATACCTTTTGAGGTTGGAAGACTTTCCATCTCACCTCAAAAGGCACTTTGTAGTCATCCAACACTTGGTCAAAAGGTTGTTGGTTTGCACATTCCAAGTCATCCAAAGTTTGACACCTATAAGACACTTGTCTATGCGCATGTGCCACATCATGGGGCACCTGTCAATCCACATTCAAGGTGGATTGCCTCATCCGTGCCTATATAATAATGCATTCTTATGTAAATTATCAAGTGAGATTAATACATGTTTATTCTCAAATTAGGTTAATCAATATCATTGATTTCTTATTTTTATTTGTTGAGCTGTGAGAGTGAATATCAAGTGTTGCAGAGAATCCTTGGCTATTCCAACAAGGACCACATGTATAATTGACTTCTTTGGCTTAAATGTAGCTATGTGGTGTACAGATAATAGTTTTCAATGTCATTTCAAGCATATATAATATGTTCAAAAATCATAATAACTATATAAGTTTTGTAGTTGAGAAAAAAATAAAGTCATATGATTGGTCTTTGAAAATAATCAACTGAAATTATGAAAAATAGATTGAAGAGAAGACATAAATAGTCTTTTCAATCAACATAGGCTAATAAAACATGGGAGAAATAATTCGTTTTGCTATGTTTTAGAATATTAATATTATAAGATATTGTCAAAACTTTAGAAGAAGAAAATATAATGATATATTTGACTAATTAACTTTAGTTCTTGTTTGGATTGATTAATAAAGAATCCTAAATAAAAGACTCTTCTTTTTATTCCATGTGCATATTGATTAATAAAGAATTTTAAATAAAGACTCTTCTTTTTATTCCATGTGCTAGAGGGGGTCAAATTTTGACAACGGATTGCTTAATGAAAGAAAGAAACATTAAAGACTAAATATATATTGAACACATTATTAGTATACAATTATTTTTTATTATTATTATTTTTTTATATTGAACAAAACTGAAAGAAAAATGTATTGTTTTATATTCACTCTTAAAAACTCAATCAAACAACAAATAAAAATTCACTAGTAATTACGGGAATAGACATGGCACGCGAATATGGAAAATCATGACAACGCTAAAGCCCTTGAGGACGCTTATTTATTCAACATTATCTTTTATTATTATTATAAAATTTGTGACGGTTCCACTAAAATCTCTCTCACGGGATATTAAAAAAATTTAACATGTGGCCAGCAAGAACGTATGAAGATGTAGCGTTATAAGGCTGTTTTATTTTGATATCTCTATATTTCTTATTTTAATATTAAAAATAAATGTATATCCATAATAGATGACAAATACAAAATGCCTACTTTGAAATTCGTTAAATCCAAAATCCAACATTGCATTCCTATCCTTAGAAAACATAGAACAAAAATAATTATATAAAGACAAAAATGTCGCAATTGCCACGGTGCCACCTGTATCATTACAGGCGAGTGAGTTATTAATAATAAATATCCACCTTGTCGAGACTCTACACATCTACAGATTACACGTGTTAAATAAAAGGCGGTCTCATAAATGTCATTTAATTCCAATTATCTGTATAGAATTAGAATTATCGTTGTCCAATTATTATTGGCTGCTAAAAACGCTTAGCTGTACAAACGTGGCTGACGGAGTTGTGAACGACGTGAGTTTGCGGAGCTTTTCCAGAAAATCCCAATTGAAAAAGTCCGTCTGTTGACGGAAGCTAGAAGCGTCCGGGCATACGGGGGACTGGCGCATTTCACATGTTATTGGCACGCAACGGGCTCTGCAATAATTGGGTGCGGTCCTTAAATTAGTATTGTTTAATCGCTATAACTGCAATTGCCGTCTTGTGATTAATTAGCAGTAATGGAGAACGAGAGAGACGATTCCAGGCGCAGCCTGCTGAGAGGTGATGAATGGCGGCGGCGGAGCTTTTGGGGCAGTGTTCAGTCCCAGGCAAGTGCGATGGGACTGACACGGAAGAATGCGGCCATTCTTTCGGGGCCCGTGGTTTGTGTTTTGGTGGTAAGATTTGTAGACATGGGGGACAAAAGCGGAGCCATGCTGGGAGCGCTGTGCTGGATTTTTATCTGGTGGATGACGGAAGCGGTGCCGATGGCGATCACATCATTGGCGCCTCTCTATCTGTTTCCGCTCATGGGCATTCAGAAGGCGGATTCCGTGGCGAAATCATACATGAATGATGTGATAGCGCTGGTAATAGGGAGCTTCATTCTGGCAATTGCAGTGGAAGAGTATGATATACACAAGCGATTGGCACTGCAGATGGTGTTGACTTTTAGCGGGAAAAAGGTAAGACCGCCTCTTCTGTTGCTCGGCTTCTGTGGAGCCACGGCGTTTGTGAGTATGTGGATGCACAACGTGGCAGCAGCGGTTATGATGATGCCTGTGGCTACTGGCGTTCTGACCCGCTTAATGGGCTCCCAGGGTTCTTCTTCCTCTGCGGGTCCTATTTCCGATAATAAGGGCTGCGAGGAAGATGGATTAGTTCAAGAAGAAATTGTTCATCGGGATTTGGTTATGTTCTGTAAGGCGGTTGTGCTGGGTGTTACATACGCTACGGCTATCGGGGGAATCTCCACGCTTACGGGAACTGGTGTGAATTTGATTCTTGTGGGAATGTGGCAGAGCTATTTTCCTTCTGCTGAGCCCATTACTTTTATGGATTGGTTTCTCTTCGCTTTTCCCATGGCTTTTGTGCTGTTTCTCATCCTCTGGGGGATTCTCTGTGTCTTGTACCTCTCTAAAACTTCTGCAAAATCTTTATCTGCTTCCCTCGACAAGTCCCACCTCATGATGGAGCTCGAAAGCCTAGGTAAGCATAATTTTGTCTTTCTCTTTCTTTCAACGCCTAAGTAAGCCTAATTTTGTCTTTCTCTTTCTTTCAACGCCTAGGTAAGCTTAATTTTCAGTTCATTTACGAATTTCATTGCCAATGGGAGTGACAGGGCCGACGTGTTTTGCGGAAAAGATGGTGCTCTCTCTCTTCACGGTGAGTGAGAAAGCAGGTTCCGGTTATATTTTGATGCTTGAAATTTCTTGATTTTGTAGTGGAGGATAAACTTGTGTTGTGTCACTGGATAAACAGATTCTGATAATATTATGGATGAGCAAGAGCATAACAGACGATTTTCCAGGATGGGGAGATCTTTTTGGTGGATATCCCGGCGATGGAACTGCTAGCGTAATAGATAGACCCTCTACATTTTACTTGTTTTGAGTAAGTCCATTTCCCTCTCTCAATGAAACGGAAATCTGAGATCTATGGCAATGAACAGGTGATGGTTGCAACATTTCTGTTTATCATTCCGAGCAGGAAATCTCCCGGTGAAAAGCTCATGGATTGGAATAAGTGCAAAAAGTTGCCATGGAACATCATTCTGCTCCTTGGTGCAGGTATAATTTTTTTTTTTTCGCTACTTCAATAATTTTCTCTTTTAATCTGAAAGTCGTTTTAAGAATACCCCACGTGTCGGTTTTTATAGTGGGAGTAGTTGTCATTCTATATTTTTTTATTTATTAAAAATGTTCTTATGATTTGAGCTGGTTATTTTGAACATTAAAAATAAATAATTATTTACTATTTAAAAAAATACAAAATTATTATTATTAATTGTTTGACTATTCAAACTAATTTAATTATTTACTATTTAAAAAAAGAAATGAAGTACAAAATTTTATTAATTGTTTAATCATAAAAACATGTAATTAGTATAGATATCTTAAATATATAAGAAAACTATTTTATTTACTTAAAGAGTTATTTTATTTTTACTTTAAAATTATTTTATTTACAATATAAATAGTAACAACTTTACTATTTAGTAAAATTGTATATATCTGTCTAAACAATATCAAATTAGGTCAAAGAACAAATATATCCTAAAATTTTATGTCTACTCATTTTGTGGATTGAAAAATAATATCAAATTAGGTATAAAAAAAACAAAATAAATATACCCTAAAATTTTAAGTCCACGCATTTTTTGGATTGAAAAATAAATAAAATCTTATCAACATGAGAGGCTAGCAACCATGTAATGAACTCTTGCTTTCACAAAGGCCCTAGGATCGAATTTATCAGATTTCCTATTACGAAGGAACATAGCTGCCGGCAAGATTATGAAAGAAAAAGCCAAAAGTATGGTGGATCTGCAACTAAATGGGCCCTCCACTAATGTGAAGGGGGCGGCAGCAGTATTATTATTATATATATAAGCACATATCTCTCAAAGGTGTTGGGTTAAAAAGATTAGTATTTTCATATTTTGTTTTTATATTTAATTCATTATGATATATTTTTTAATTAAAAAATTATTATTTGATTTTAAAATTTAATATCAATCTCATTAATAATTTTATCATGATTTTGAATGAAGATTTTTAAATTGTACATTCCACTAATATTTGGAATTGGATTACACTATTAGAATTCTAATTTTAAGAAAAATAATTGAAGTCTAGTTATGATTTAGAGAAAAAAAAAAAATTAGGGGAGAGGACCTGCCCACTTTAACTGCGCGTCCTCTAAGTCCTAAATGGTACATTAGATTTTGATGAAATTTTTTGGGTTTCTTTGTATATGGCTTAAGAGCTTAAAGATATTATTTGAAGTTTTGGGTATCAACCATGTAGCCTAACCAGCTACATCTTTACTAATTTGTCCAAAACACCCAAAAAAAAAAGACCCAAACATATATACCAAGAGACTTATTAAAATTCATTAATTTGTAGATTCCTGTGACATAATAATTTGAACCCGAATTGTCTATCCAACCCTCTGGATGCACATTTGACCGTATTTATTAATCAATTGAAATTCAGAATCTTAATAAATACGTTCAAATGTGCATCCAGAGGGTTGGATAGGCGTTGCCGACGTTTGAACGACCCTAAATAATTGTTACTTTGAGCTTTTCGTACTGGGTCTACGTTGTCTCCTAATCAATTACCAGCGTACATGTGGGCCAGTTACATGGTTGAGTAATTGTACCAAGCTGCATTAATGTGAAAAATGTCAAAGAGAAGTCTGTTCTAAATGCATTATTGTGAAGGGGACAAGGACAAAACGACACTGAAAGAATACAAAATCAAATAGGTATGGTTTGATTGATGGATCTTGTTATTATTATTACATTATTTTAAGTGGTGTGGGTTGTGCAGGGTTCGCCATAGCAGATGGTGTTAGGAAAAGTGGATTAGCAGATTTGATGTCAAAGAACTTGGACTTTTTGGAATCAGTACCATATCTTGCCGTGGCACCTGCAGTTGCTGTGTTGTCCAGTACAATCACAGAATTCACATCTAACAATTCAACGACCACATTGTTTGTGCCATTAGTAATACAGGTGGCATTATCTATGCATCTTCATCCTCTTCTTCTCATGATCCCGGCTGCCATTGGAGCTCAGTTTTCATATTTGCTGCCCACTGGGACTCCTTCCAATGCAGTTGGCTTTACAACAGGATACCTTGACATGAGTGACATGTTGAAGGTTGGAATTCCCCTCAAAATTGCAGGGATCGCCATCATATCGTTCTTCATGCCCACCCTTGGTACGTATGTATGTCTTGCAATTCTAGAACTTCCTTTTTATCATTATGTAAAATTGATTTGAGCTTGAATGATTGATTACCTATGTGCAGGGGCGTATGTGTTTGCAACGAAGACACCCGTGACATAGAGAAATTGGTCAAAAACTTTTATTCTTTTATCAAGTGGGACCCAGGATCCCGTTATTATTTTTGTACGTACACTCCATACGTCCCCACCATGGAGTGACATAAAAGTTCAAACCAAACAAGGAATGTAATTCTCCAAAAGTTATTTGTGGGAAAGAAGTTGTATCATCCAAGATTTTTTAGAGATCAAATTAAGTTCTATTTATTTTAAAATCTATGGCATGTAATAGTGGGGACTTAGGGGTTAATTTTGATGGTCATGTGACCTTTTTTTCACACATAAATACTAAATGTATTTAAAACGATCGGATGTTCATATCATATTGTAAAGTTTAATTTGAACTCGTTTAATTTGAACTGGTTTAAGGAAGGCGATAAAGGTTTAATAATTATTTTATTTTATTTATCTTTCCAATTTTTGAAGGGTTAAGTTTGTGAGGGAGATCACTGGTACAATGATTAATGATTGCGTAATTGATGATGAGGTTCAAGTTGGAAATGCTTTTAAGGATTTACTAGGGTTTTTATACTTCTACTAGCTTTGACTAACATATTGAAGCACAAAGATCATTAAAAAAATGTTCCTAAGAAAAATCAATGAAAATGTTACTTCAAAGTTGGATGAGCCTTTCTCTTTAAATGAAATTAAAATTGTTCCCTTAGCAATGACAAAGCTCATGGAGTTAATGGTTTGCCAACTGAGTTTTATAAATGCAACAAAAAATGGATTTCTCCCTTTGTAGTGTAGTTATATAAATAGGCCATTTTGCCTCAAACTTTGGGAAAGGATATAAATAGAGGGATAATCAAGTTGCTACCTAAAGAGGGGGACTCTTAGTCCTCTTTAATAAAAAAAATTGGAGGCCAAACACTTTGTTAAATGTTTCCTATAAGACTTTGGCAAAAATACTATTAATAGGATTAAGGATGTTTTCCTTAGTATAATCTCCTCATCTCAAACTAGTTTTGTTAGAGGGGTTTATATTAAGGAATCTCTTGACAAGTTGGGAAGGGATGAATTGGGTGAAAGACTCATGTCAAAATATTTGTATGGATCTTATAGATCTTGAAAAAAACATATATTAGAATTGAATGAGATTTTATTTGGGATGTTATGAGATCTCCAAGGTTTGGTGATATCTTCTATAGGTATGTTGAGGTGCTTTTTCAAATGCTATTGCTCAAGTCAATGTCAATAGAGTGTTGTCCTCCCCATTTGAGCTTCAAAGATCTATTGGATAGGGTTGTCCTTTGGCTCTTCCCTCTTTGTTATTGCTATTGAAGCATGTTTTTAGACAATTGTCTAGGGTTGCCCCTTAAAGGTTTATCTTTGCC
This sequence comes from Cunninghamia lanceolata, assembly GCA_027924645.1. Lineage (NCBI taxonomy): Eukaryota > Viridiplantae > Streptophyta > Pinopsida > Cupressales > Cupressaceae > Cunninghamia > Cunninghamia lanceolata. The sequence continues at coordinate 899,773 of BSBN01000497.1, read as the reverse complement.
AAGCAATGAGAGTTTGATAGAATGTTAATTTGTTGATGACACTATCTTGTTCCCTGTGCTTGAGGAAGATAAATTTAAAAACTTGCAAAAAATATTGAAATTATATTTAGTGCTTATAGATCCAAATATGTTGTGCATAAATTTGCTATCCTTACTTGGAAGGAACATCCTCGTAATTAACTTGTATGGGTGGGAGTGAGGAGGTCCAAAAAAGTAGGTGAGATATTTTGGCATTCCTTTTTCCTTAAGTCCTTATTTGAAGGTCATGTGGGCTTGGGTTACAGATAAGATGGTTAAAAAAAGAATAAGTTGCATACTGACTTTCTTTCAATTGCTAGAAGGTTTCACGTGTGCCAAAATGTGTTTCTCCCCTTCTTTGTAGATTTTTTCTTTGTTTGGTTGGTTTGTTCTTCACATATGAGGTAATTTAAAATGTTGGTTAGAGCCGTCTTTTGGTTTTATGGGAAGACATGCAAAAGAAGGCATGTGATCATCTGGGATCGATGTTGCAACCTTAGAAATTAGGGAGGGATGGGTCTAAAAAATATGTATACTCAACAAGATTCTCTTGTTGTGAAATGGATTCTTAAAGCCTTAGATGGCGGTGAAACATGGGCAATTCTTATGAGGCATAACATTTGTAGTGGTTTTCCTAAACCTAAGCCTAAATGGAAGGATCTTAGCCTTGTGGACCTTTTGTTTGGGAAGTTTAAAAACCATACTAATGGATCTATGGCATTTACTTCAATTTGTTAGGCATGGGAATAAGTGAACAAAATTATGGTGGAATGGGATGTTAACCATGTCAGGAATGATCTCTTTTTCCCTTTTAGGTCTATATGGTGCCCTATTGAAATTAATGGCAAGACCCTTGCTTTGCATAAGGGATGTTCTACTCTTAAGTGGCATAATAAATGAATAAGAACTTTTGGCTAGATTATGAATTTGAAAATGGCATTATCCCTTGTTAGAAATCAAGGTGCAAACCACACAACGAAAGTCTAATTCAAACCTTATTTATGTCCTCTAAACAATGTAGAAACAATGGAAATTGCAACAGAAATAAAACCCACTACACAGAAATAACATGCATTAAGAACTGAACACATAACACAGTATGTAACATGGAGAAAACCCTTTCAAGGGTAAAAAAAACTTGAAGAAAAGAGTCTCCAAGTTGTATTATCTTCAAATATGAGATTACAATACATGCACTTCCTCTTCTTCTTCAGTCTTCAATCACGTGGTGCTTGTTACTCTCAACTCTGCTAAAAATGTAGTATAAATATCCTTATAAAAGGGGGTTGCCTTCTAGGGCAAGAAAACTGACATAATATCGACCATCATATCTGTGACCTAATGACGAACGGTCCAGATTTACAACGATAAAATATAAATAAAATGTGGTTTTAGGGGCGCTGCCCCCAGACCCCTCACTAGGAGATGATCCCCCCAACCCCTCACAGGGGGCAACCCCCTGCAACCCCCTATCACAGATGAATTAGCGTCAAGTACCAGATATAAACATGCGACTGAAACAATATCATTGTACTGGTGAAACCTTTCATCCCTTATGGGTGATTTACAAACAATAATAGGAATAATAAATTACATAGGATTTACAAGGTTGATGGCACCTTAATCCTAACATCCCTTGCAATGCCCTTAGAATTAGCTTTGATATTCTTGAATCTTAGAATTTTTTCTTTAATAAAGAATTTTTTTTGGACTAACTGTTTAGTTTTGGAGAGGAATCATCCTAAGTTATGTTTTAACACAATTTTTCATGGTCTTGTGATAATAAATTGATTGATATTTTTGTTAAAAATGTGTACCATTTGCTATCTAAACTTAATAATTTCATGCTCACTTTATTCCCTTTGGTGGTTTAATGATTTAGAGGCCATGTTGACATCTAGGTTCAATAATATTTGGACTAAAATTCTTGAACCTAAAAAGAGTTTTTACGAATGGTTTATGTTGTGTTTGTCTATTGAAAAAATTCTTTACATTTGCTCTGTGGGTATAGAGAGTCCATTAAGCTTCTCTTTTTTATTGCACTTTTCTTGAGTTGGATTGGGATTGTTTCTTGTCTATTTAATTTAAGTGGATTGGTGGTAAATTTAGTTTGTTATGGGATATTATTTTTGGTTTTATTGAAAGGCATACCAATGTTTCCTCTATTTTTTTGACAAAATATGGTTAATTATTTCCATAGAGGTACTTTAGTTTGTTTGGTCATGCAAAAAACAACCTATTTTTCAAGATGAATGTAGGAGTGTTATTGGATTCTATAAAGAAGTCACACTTTCTCTCATTTTATTGTAGGTTTATGAACAAGTTAATAAGTCTGAAGAGGAAATCCAATAGGTTCTTGAGAATCATTTTAAGGGTAAGGCAAAGGAGAACGATGTTCATGGTATTGGCAGTGCTGGGGATGTTCTTGTTGGGGGTTGTACTAGTGATTCTAAGGATGTTGTGGAGTTCTCTTATAAAATTTATGACATCTTTACGTTTGGGGATTTTGATGACATTCCCATTTCAACTTTTCTAAAGTGGTGGATTAGAAAATGCACAAACTATTTAGTTTAGGACTTGGCCTATAAGATTGTTGACATCATTGAAGCTAAAGTTAAGATTGAGAAGTTAAATATGAAGAAGAATGATGGACTATAATTTTATATTGGATCTCTTTTGTGTTAGGCTCTTGCTTGTTAATGCTACTTTGTAATACAACTAGTGGTTTGAAACTATTGCTAATATGTTAGCTACAATTATGATACAACTAATATGTAATTGCCACCATGATACTATTGCCCTATATAACTGAGTGAAATAATATAATTATTTTTTTGGTGGTTTCAAACCTTGATTGGGTTTGTAGTGGGTTTTCTAGTCTTAGTCATATGTGGTTCTATAGGATTTTTTTTTAAATTATATTTTTGGTCACATTGATGCTCTCTAAGTTATATTTGTATACTTTTCCAATATAAAAAAGTTTAATCTATAATAAGCATAAATTAATTTAGATTAATTAATGAGAGTTGTGGGAGTGATAATTGATAATTAAATGTTAATTTAGGAAAGTAAATGCAAATTGGGTATATGTACTTAGCTCTAGGATTGATGAAGAAAAAATAAACTAATGTGATATCAAAATTTGTTATTCTCATAACTGATGAATGATCCTCTTTATCTATGCTTCACCTTAGATTTTGTGTAAAACTCATGTCTTTCCATGGGCTGAGTCTACACATATAGATCATTTTTTCATCTATATATCTATCCTCTAACAATCTAAATTTACTAGTCATTTGCTTTTGCTCTCTTATTTGCTAAATTCTTGATGTTTTCTGTACTATGAAGATTGGTGGTATTTAAGAATACCTTTAGAGGGTTACCAATTTTCTAGGGGACATGTTCTCCTAGGTCAAATTCTAGGAAAGGATTGACTTTATGAAATTGTACTAATGATCTAAAACAATATTCTTCAAGCGTGTACATGCTCCTAGGATGATTATGTAGATTCTAATTTATTTGATGCACCAATTCAAAAGATCCTTATAGTGAATGCTCCTTGAATGCTCTAGGATGATAGAGGATATTTAAATATGAGAGGATGTGAAATGAATACAATTGAATGCATTTAAATACTAAGACATACAAAAAATTTATACAAACGTGTTTTTGGTTGGCTCATAATGATTAGTGAAATGGGTAGTAGTCGACTAAATTTGAATTTAAATTTTGGGAATTTGGGGATCAAATCTGTAGCCCTGGGACCATTCTTACACCTATAGGAATGAATTGTTATAGTGTGTTGGTAAAATCTATGTAGGGAATAAATGCATGATCATGATAGGTGCAATAAATGTGGTCTATATAAAAAAAGGTGTGTAGATATAGATATGATGTGGATGTGTGTGGGGGGATAGGTGAAGGTTAGGGGAATGAGTCTAATTTTACACAAGATTGAAACATTCATTGGTAGGTAATTGCATTGAGACATTTTCTCAAAATGGACAAAAAATAAATGATAATTGGCATGAGTATTCAAATTTCACCATTACATTTTGCCTCCACATTGAGGTGCATGTGAATCCTAGAATGATCATGTATCTCAAAGTATGTAGCACTCAGAAGCATGCATGTGAAGGAAATATTAAGACACAAAAGGATACCCAGGTCCATGTAAAGTAATAGACCTCATTAAATGTTGACATGTCAGTAGATGTCTTTCAGCATGTGCACTCCATAAGAATGAAAAGTGGTAATGCTAGATACCTAGTCTTAGTGACGAGTCTTTGAGTAGCACCTATCATTACTTGAAAGCTTTACATAAGAATATTAGTGAAAATATATACCCCTACAACTAGAAACATCAATACGGTGTCTTTTAGTATACTTTCACTATATTTGGTAAGTGGTGGGCATGACCAAAGGTTTGAATGCCCAAGTGGCTTAGTGTCTATGCTTTTCTAAGCATAACAACCCCTTCTCACCCCTCTTTGTGAGAGATTTTCCCCCAACACTTGCAATTGAAAATCCACTTCCAATAGTTAACTTTGTGGCATGCCTAGAGGTACTTGATTCAGTCTTCCCACTAGTTCTAATACTCAAATTTTATTTGTTCTTTTATCATGTTTGTACTTTCACTAGCTACTCTCCTTTGATCCTAATGAAGATTAAGGAGATTCTCTTTTTCTTTTCAAGAAGTGTACATTTAATTGGAAACTCCATTTTATCTAGCTCTCCTATAGATTACATGCCCTTATATGAGATAAATCCTAATTAGGTCTCAAGCATAGTCTAAGGCTCCTAGGTAGTTTAGAACTAGAAGAACTCCCTTCTCTAAGGTGAAATCCTAGATGATTTCCTCCTCCACATCTAGCACATCTAGTCCCTATATTTCCTCCATAACTACCTATGGATTTTCCACTAAGGAATGAATCTTTTATTCCTTGGGACAATGGTGGCCATCTCAAACTTGTCAATGGAGATGAGCTACCAACTATTATAATGAAGGCCCTTCTCTTATTCAACAAGGAAGCATTTGTCACTCCAAAAGAGTACAAGGATCTTGTTAATGTGTGTTTGTTGCACCGTTTCACCAATGAAAATATCCCTCTTAGGCTTTTTGACACCTCCCTTAGAGGTAAGGCCACAAACTAGTTCTACACACTCAAACCTAGAAGCATCTAAAGTTGGAATGATCTTGGAAGTTTTTTTGTGAATGTTTCAAGAAAAGGAGAGATTCTATTGTATTTATAAAAAATCTATAACATAAAGTGAGCCCCTGTTGAGGCCCTCTTTGATTTCAATTTGTGCTTCTAGAGGACCTGGGAGAGGATTTCTTTAGGAACTTGGCCAGTTCCAAGCATAATTTTTATATATTATATCAAATCCATCAACCTTGACCTTGCTCTAATGATTTAGGAGCCACTTGTAGTGCCCCAAGATTTTTTTCAATATATTAATGGACAAAAAAGGCCAAACATTTTTTTCACAAAACAAAAGTGGTAATAGATAAGGTCACATTGTTGAAATGCACAAGACAACTAAGGGGGCGGGGGATGAATCAGTTGTAACCAAAACTTAACTTCTTTCAAACATCAACACATCAACCACTTAATCACTATTATTATGATTTAACCATGAAAGCATGAAATCAAATACTTAAACACATTCAACACATGAGACACCAGATTTTTACGTGGAAAACCCAATAAGAGAAAAACCACGGTGAGGATTAACTCACAGTATAAATGATAAATCAAAATTTACAACAAGGCTCACTACCAGAGGCTTACTGTCCAGAATGCTCACTACAAAAGAAGGGGCTCACTACCATAAGTTGGTGAACTGAGATAGTAGCATCTATACCATGCCAAGGTTTAGTTCCATTGAAGTGTGATAAAACTCCTCTGCTCTGCTCTGCTTTTACACTTCACACTTATCTTTGCATCTTCACATCATCATCGCTTAATTATGACTTCATTACATGTATTTATACAATTCATCAACCTTGGAGTGTACATCAAGGTTGGCATTACAATCATCAACTGTTGGAATAATCTCCAAGGTCGGCATACATACATACATTAGAATAGGCCTGGACCTAAATAGATTTGTGAAGGAGAAGAATGAATGTGGACCACACCACACCTTAGCTAGGACTCAAATGCAATCTTCCATGCAACAACATGCTCTCACAAACTCTAAAGCATACTTTCGATGACCGTTCGAGGCATTTGTGTTTTTATACCGGCAGCCCATCGAGTAATCTCACTTAGGGCAGTTGCATTATTGGCGGTGACTTCTTGATGATCTGATTCAAGTTACGTGGTGACCATACATTGGAGTAGAGCCATGGCTAGATGATGATATTCATATGCCTTATACATTTTAGCCACATTATTTGATGGGTCAGGGTGATCACACCATTGACATGTATCTTCCTTCCTGGGATATGCGTCAGTTTGGTTTACAACAAGATCTTACCTAGGGGATGGCAGTGTTTGCTCAGATAGGGCGGGATGTGAGATGGCCACTGACCATAGCGCTGTAGGTGGCCATAGCTGATTTTGCAGCTTTATAGCCCCAGTAGTGGGATTGGGGGAGTAGGATGGCAGACATAGGGACTACGCTTGTGTATGATCAGTGGTGGGAGACATGGCGACCGATCTAGTTAATGGATCCAATTGAGAAGCTTGACATGACCGTAGAGCCAGAGGAGGAGGGGATATAGTGGAGGAGGAGATAGTGGTTGAGGAGGTGGAGGAGGATGAGGATGATCCTATGGGGATGCTGGCTATAGCAGCATATGAGCAGGTGATGGCTGCGAGAGGGCGGGGGAGAGGGAGAGGTAGATGGTGGCTGTCACCACCACTATAGGCACAACAATAGGTACCACAGTAGGTGCAGCATCACGTACCACAATAGGCACATGTTCCTGCACAATTGAGACAGGGAGAGCAGTAGGTAGTGAGGCCCCGACAGCGGGCCCCTCAATAGAGACCGCAACAACAGGTTCTTGTGTAGCCGACACAGGGAGGGTAGAGGGGTTTGATGCCATCTCTATAGGCACCACCACAATAGCAGGGACCCAGGGGTGCCCCAACACAACAAACAACTGATCCATAGGTGAGGGAGAGGACACATCAACAACATATTCCAGAGGTTGCTATGACATTTCTGAGGGTTGGCAGGGCAGAGGCAGGTAGCTTGGGGGTAGGATCAGGGTCAGTTCTGAGAGGGCACTCATCACGTCGGTGCACTTGAGAAGATGATGAGGAGGAGGTGGGGGCTCTTCAGGGTCAGGTGGCGAGCTTAGAGGATATAGTGTGGATACAACAATAGGAGCTTGTGCAGCTTCGAGGGGCAACTACATTGTTAGATAGATCAAATGGGCAGGTGAGCGCGCTACAGGTGTAGTTGGCATAGGCATAGGCTCAGGTGGCCACCTTGACATGTGAGCGGGATTTAGAGCGAGCTTTGTGACAGACAACAGAGGCTAGGCCCAATAGGCAGAGGCACACGTGGTGAGTTTGCAGGGGGTGGTGGCAGGCACTGGCATGGGTCTGATGTTTACACAACTGCAGACTCAGATTACATAGCTACAAGGACAACTACAATAGGAACAGAGTCAACTCCTGGATCAAAGTAGGCAGGCTGAGTATTATTATGGAGCATATTATTCTGTAGTGCCTAAGTTTCAACGCATACCCAGATATAGTCAGCGCAGTGGATCCAGGATGTCTAGGTCCTATAGATCTAGGAGGTCTGTTTAGTCGGTTCAACAGCCTACCACTAGTATAAAAAGAGCAATATATTACTAAAAAAACTACTAAAAATTGCTTATAAATGACCAAACATGGTCATGTGACCATTAGTAGTTTATTTCCAGTCATTTATAACATGACCAAATTGATGACTAAACCATTTTTAGTCATTTATTGGTTGTTTTGATTGATCGATTTGGTAGTATATTTATTCGTTGATTTAGTCATTGATTGCTGTAATCTGGTCACTTTTTAGTCATTTTTTTCACTAATATATTTAGTCATTAATTTAGTCATTGATTGTTGTTAACTGGTCACTTATTTAGTCATTTTTATTCACTAATTTCTGTCCATTGGTAGTGTATTTAGTAATTAATTTTAATCATCATTTTGATCAATTTGGTAATATATTTAGTCATTTTTATTCACTGATTTAATACTGGTCATATATTTAGTCATATTTATTCACTGTTCACTGATTTCTATCAATTGTTAGTATATTTAGTCAATTTAATTATTAATTCATGTCAATTAGTAGTATATTTAGTCATTTTGAAGCTTGCAATCTATGTAGATTTCCATCTGGCATTAATTGTTCGCTTCGCACATGTCTTTGATTTTATTCATTGAATGCTCTGTGAGAGGAGTGTTGTGAGCTGAGCAATATAATCCACATTTGGATCTCATCTGCCTTGGTTTTATTTCCCTGTCGGCTTGAATGACTTCAATTCATTATGTTGGCTCATGCGATCCTCTTTTTACGCAAGAGACGATGGTATATGTGTCATTAATTATTTCGTTCATGCCTCTTCATTTTGCTCTTGCTATGTATCTGCAATGTTTATCTATCCTCGCAATTGTTGACTTCATTTGCCTATTCAATCATGGGAATAACCAATGCACGGAAGCATCAACTCAGATTTCATGGCTAGGGCCTTCAAACTACTCGATGAAGAGCCGGTGGAGGATGCTTTGATAGATGTATGTGATAGAGATTTTCTGCTGCAATCCAGGGTATTTTATGCTTCTCATCTGGTATCTCATTTTCTCTCAAATGCGATGGGCTTATTTCATCAGGTTGATAAGGTTAAAAGGATAGCATCAATGTTTGTTCATGACTATCTAGTCCCAAATGTCAAGCTATTTGAAGCTTTTGCTACTTATAATCTCCATGATGGCTCAGCCTTGGTAGGGGGACTCTTTCTCCATGAAGATATCACTAATAAACCTAGTTTTAACTATGTTTATCAAGCGATGATTTCAAGTTTGCAATCAGGTAACAGAGAGCTCTTTGATAATTCACTGCAGGTTCACAAATCTGCATTTGGAAGGTCCAAGAGGGAAAGGATAGAGGAAGTATTCAATGCATGGAGCTTCTTGTCAAATTTCCAACCACCAGTAGTTCCCTTCACCAATGATGACATAGTCCTTTCTCAAGAGAATCGAACTGGGGGTTCATGGCTTTAGGGTTGCATATTTAAATATGGACAACATGTGAACCGCTCTTTCTGTTTTAAGTTTTTGGCTTCGCTGTAACTTTGGTTTCCTTTTTGGCCAGAAAGGGCCTTTTAGATCTGTAGCTCTATTCAGGGCTCTTAGTTAAAATGCTTTGTTATGTTATCTTTTTGGCCAAGAAGGGCCTTTTTTTGTAATCTATAAAAATGTTTTTATTAATATTAATATATTATGATGCTCTTAGCATCCTTACCGATTCAAAAAAAATGTCAACCCTGGTTCATGTGTTGTCTTGTGGGGAATATTGGTGATGCTAAATGAAATAATATGAAAAATAGGCTTGCACTATAATAATGTGCATTACATCAGATATCCATTAATAATGAAGGGACATCCATCAAAGCATAACAACATGGATTTTTTTTATCATATGTTGTAGTTATAAGTGCCCTGCTAGACATACATGAAAATGTGGAAGCATAGACAAGGCAAGCGAACTGTTTCAAAAAATGCCTCAAAGAAATGTGATATCATGGAATGCCGTGATTAAAGGATATGTTTAAAATGGGTTTTTTTTAAAAGTCCTTAGAAAGTTTTAAGAAAATGCAACCAGTGGGTGTAAAGCCCAACTCCTCAACCTTTGAAAGCGTGCTTCCTGCCTATGTGTGAATTGAAGCTTTGGATGAGGATATGAACATCCATCAAAAGAATATTTGGAAGTAGATTTTTATCAGATGTTGCAAGTTCCACTTTGGATCACCAAAGCCTTCACAAAAAATTTTGCACAAAATTCAATAATGAAGAATTTATGCACACATTCTCTTTTGAATGATGCACAAAGCCTCCACCGCAACACTGCATAGTTTGTTGTTGGGCCTTGAGTGATGTAGGAATCACCTGCATCACTGCAAGGCCCAACAACAGTGCAGTGTTGCGGTGGAGGCTTTGTGCATCATTCAAAAGAGAATTTGTGCATAAATTCTTCATTATTGAATTTTGTGCAGATGTTTTTGTGAAGGCTTTGGTGATCTGAAGTGGAACTTGCAACATTTTAGCTTGAATAAATAGGCGGATAAGGTACAACCTCCATTCCACTAGCTCTGCTACCTCCAACTAGACCTATGACAAGTAATTGAAGGAATAAATTACAAAAATATAATCCTATCTATTTATGATGTTTTTCTAAGCATCAAAAAATTAAACAAACAAAGTACAAAGCACACAAGTACATCTCTTAGTTGTATAGACCAGGACAGTTCAACCACCATTATACCACTCAATGAGTACTAACCAGCTCCTAAGTCATGATCCAGATGACTCCTTTGGCACCTTGTAGCTGGTCCTGCATATGAAAGCTCTGGGTCCTAACAAAAAACCACAAAATCAAGGAGTTCAAACCAAGAATAAATAATATAGGGAAAATAACCTACAATAAAGATACCTTCATACATTTGATAAAAGAACATTTGATAAATCCATAAATCCATGCAAATTTCCTTCCATAAATCCATCTTAGGGATCCATATCTCTTTTAAAATTATTCCAAAAGTCATTCATAAGCACCCCATACCAAGTCCATGTGAAAGATATTTGTATTTTTGACCATTGATGTGTTTTTGTCTCTCACCGCAGTCCTGCAGGTCACTCAAAAGGTCTTGGCAGGTGTGTGTGAACCAAGGATAACAAGGGAGCAGTTATATCTATCCCGCAGCATGAAGAGATTGAACTTGCGGCATTGCGGGGGCAGAGATCGATTACCACAACTCCGCAGTGGTCTCAAAACGAAGTGGCAAGCTGGCAGTATAAATTTAAGTGGCATATGATACTTCACTGTGGTCCCGCGGCAGTCAAGAGAATAACCAGCGGTAATGTAGTAAGAAGGAATAGAGGAAAACAGTACACCGCGCCCTCGTGGCGGCCTCAAGTGAGGCTTGCGGTATGGCGGTATAAGGAGTTTAAGTTATGTAAGTGTTGAATACCGCAGCCCCGCGATAGTTTCAATGAAGGAGTGCAGTAGTGCGGTGAAATGCTTCAAGTGATGTTTAGTATACTGCGGTCCTGTGATGGTCAAAGAAACAGTTTGCGGTATTGCGGTAGGGAACAAGTCATGGTGATATAGTTGAATTTTTTAGACAATATTTATGAAATGGAGATAGAACAAACTATGAACTTTATTAGACACAGCCAAGCCATGACTTACACCCTCTATATGTTCCATAGAGTTGTCTTTATGGTAGAGATAAGTCAAGGGATAGTAGTTTGTAGTCATTACATTTCATGAAGGAGTGGGATTCTAAATAATTTGTGGTGTTGAGATACACCTGCTACCAAGATAAGAATCATGTGAGGATCTACCTTAAGGCAGTAAAGAGATATAGAGCTATGGCATGACTTACACCCCCCTGACAGCTGAATAAATATAATTAGAAGCAACAAAATAAAAGATCATTAACCATGCTTAGACATTCACTTTAATTTTGCATCTATGGCCCATTAGCTCCAATAGTTTCCATCCTATCTTGTTTCTATTGTTGATTCTGTGTGTTCCTTGGAGTCATAAAAGAAGACATGACAATCAAGTCCATCACAAGCAATCGATAAAATCATGAGCCCCCAAAGCCAAAGCATTGGAAGGCCTCATTTGGTTCAAAATTGATAGTCATGACTTAGAAAATGATAGTCAATAGCATGGTAATAAAATCCTTGGTTGACACTTGACATTGGAAACTCATTTGTTAAAATAAGTCAAAACAATAGACAATCACTGCTAATCTCATTTTTTCAATGCCTATTGGTATCCTAGATGATATCACCATTAATAGCATTTTGTGGATTGTGTCTAGATGTATGATCTATTTTAGCTTTTGGTATTATCCCATCTCCGGGGTCATATGCCTGTCTTAGTAAGATATATCATTTCTCTTTGTCAAGCTATCTTAGTGAAGCCTCAAATTAGTTTATATTTTTGCCCATAATGCTCTTCATTTGTGTAATAATGTTGGCCAAGGTATTGGTAACGAAGTTGCCAAAGACATGGTGATATAGTTGAATTTTTGAGACAATATTTCTCATTGGCCCGATCAAATCAAAGAACACTTTTTCTGCCTTTTCTCCACTATTCTTTTATTAGCTGAGTAATTTCAAATTTGATTGCTATCATTTGCAATGTATTTCTATTGCATTTCAATCTGAAATGTTTGATCCATTGTTGGATTGCTGTCACCTTTACATACATAAAAATGTACTTGTTCTAATATTTTAAACTTATGACAAGTCAAAGTGGGTTGTGCTCGTTTAGCAGCATGTTGAAATTTAATTTGAATGTACTGCTTCTTGATGTTCCCCTTGACTCATTATCATTTTTGTTTATCATCTTACTTTTTGGCTAGCAACAAACATGTGATGCATCTGTTGTGATGTCCTATGGATGGTGGCTTTTTCCAAATTATTTTCAAACTATTTTGAGTTCTAGGTGTACACCTTATGGAGACTTATGGCATATTTCTATGCTTATTTTTTTTTCCAAGGTTACAGTGAGCTGATAAATGCAATTATTCCAAAGGTAGTGGAAATAATTTTGGAACAATTATCTAAGTTCTCTCTTAATGTTCAGATTTGTGTAATTTTTGATTTTGTAGATTTTGCAGATTTTTAATAGCCTTGTTTGACGAGTCTTGGAAATTGGTTTCAATTTATAGGCTAAAGCTTCCATTTGGAGCTAAGAAGATTGTGCCAAGTAGTTGCAGAGCCATGATTGGTCAGGTTAATGGTGGTGGAAGGACAAAAAAGCTAATGCTCAAAGCTAGCAATGCATATCACAAATATATGGTCAAAAGAAACTGTTGGCCCAAGGTTTGTGGTGTGGCAATGAATCTTGTTGAGCATCCTCATGGTGGTGGTAATCATCAACACATTGGGCATGCCAGTACTGTGCGTCGTACATAGAAGGCTTAGCATGTACACATATTTAATCATAATTAAACAATTATAGAGCTCTGATTATTTAAAAATGTCATCTTTTAGTTTCTTTTTTCTTTAGGTTTCTTTGTGTCAACAATTTATGGGGACCAGGTTGTAAACCATGTTTCCTATTATTGTTTCTTATCATTAGTGGTTTACTCTTGATTAAAATTTTTGGGAAAGACTTCAAACTAGGTTGTAATCCTTGTTTCCTTGTATTGTTAGACAAGGCAAATAATAAATTCAAAACTCAATAGAATTTATTGTTTTAATAATGCCTTGGAAGATAACAAGCATATACAAGGCAGTGAACTGTTTGATAAAATGCCTTAAAGAAATGTGCTCTCATGGTGATGGAATGCTATGACAAGCACATTGAGACCACATTTCTTTGAGGCATTTTTTTGAATAGTTCACTACCTTGTCTCATGGTGATGGAATGCCATCACAATCCATAGCAATTTTCTTGTCATGGCATTTACTTGTAATAGCCCTCATGAGCTTGGAGATGTATCCCCTCCCTATTATATATGACCATATATGCATACTAAACCCAGCTTTACTAATCCACCTACACTTAAAGTAGCTTAAGTGTTGACTTAGTGGCAAAATTGCAATGTTCAAGATGTCAACTAACAAAATGACCATAGACAGGTATTTTATCAAAACACAAAGCTCGTGTGAATTATGATATATAAAATATCAAAAAACCATAGTAGAACTCGTTTTTCCTGATTGTTTTGGAGGTTCTGTTTCTTTCAGCATCATGCATAAGAGGCTTTTAAGACAACTTTTAAAATAATATTTTCAAACCTTAACTAATACCATGATATGTGAATTTATCATTTCTGATCCCCCAAATAAATATTCTCATAAAATTAAGCTTATCACATGAACATCATGAAACAACAGAAAAATGAAAAATGAATATGACAGGTAGAGAGTGTTCAGGAGTTGAGTTACTTTACATCAGGAGGATCAAACTTGGCACCAAGGTTACTAAGTTTTGCATGAGCCTCTGCACAGTCCTTGAAAAATGTATCCTAATCAACTGCATATTTCTTAGTATATACCTGTAAAAAAATTTAAAATCCAATCAACACTTTCCTTATTATTGAAAGAAAATCAACTATAGGCATCCTCTAAAACTTTATTTCAGATGCATATATCCTTCACTGAGTTGAATTATCTAGTAAAATGTTTCTCAATTTTTTCAAAAAGGAGAAAAAGATTTCCTACAAGACTTAAGATATTGGCTTAGCATTATTAGTATGTTATGTCAATGGAAAGATTGATTCTTTTGACATATTTCATCAATATTCTTCAGCTTCTTTGAACTTGCATAAGTTGACATCAAGCTTTGTTGGAGTTCAAGATGGATTTTAAAATGCCCAGTTTTGCAAAAATAAGGGCAGGTTAAAATGGAGTATTCTTTTTGAGCTTGAAGAACCAGAAAGAAAGAAGGAAATTATATTAACCACCACAAATGACCAGAGTAGGTCCATGGGGACTCTAAAGTACAACCAGTTAAAGAATAACCTTGAATCCATGATCTTAAAAAAAAATAGTGTCAGTCGGCAATACCAGAAGATCTAGGTCCCTCCTCTCTTTTATGTCCTTCACAAAATCAAGAATTTTTTTTTTGCTCATTCATGATCAAGGTAAATTCTAGTACATGAGGTTCAATTCAGCTCTACTCTGTACCTTGATATAAGAATTATCAAATTTAAGCCACACTACTATCCATGATTGACCTCCTGGTGCCCTAGGACCATCTTTCTGCACCAAAAATAATCAAATGGTTATTCAAATTTACACTTTTCTAGACTACAACACTTCAGGAAGTTCCCACATTCCTTAATTGTCTTATTATGGAACCCTATAATTAAAAGTCAGGTGCCAACATGTTAACATTCACCATATATGTTAGAACTTTATACCCAAATGTCAACCTTTTTTACAAGTGCAGAAGTAAGCAGACTACCCCAATCAACCATCACCCAAAGTACTATATTCATTTATATTTACCTACTAAGGGTTATATCAAAATGCCCTAGGAGCATACCAAGTGCTATCAATATATTAGAGCATCTACTAATTTCTTGGCCTGTATTTGCCTTCCAAGGCAATAATGTGTGACCATAATTATTTGATTTCTTAGACCTATGGCTATCCTATTATTGAATTGTATCAGTGAGAGCCATTTCTCTATTTGTCTGAGTTTGACATTATATATGGCCACTGGTTTTATCAATAACACACGATAATTTAGTTATTTATCCAAATATTATAGCTAGTCATATGGAAATATGGCATATGGAGACAGGGGTGCCATTTTAAAATAGGATACAGGAATATATGAATAATGGTACATGTTATATCCCATTTAAATATAAGACTCTAGAGATGTAGGTAGAGGTACAGGGGCAGAACTGAAGTTTCCTGGTGACTATGCTTTAGAAGATTTGTTGAAATAGATACTAACTGCCTTGGAATATTTATCCAGGAACTTCATCATCAATTTCCAACATCAAGATTGACTCTGAAAGAAAAAATGCTCTAGATTTATTAGGTTACCATGATAAAGATTAAAGAAAAGACTGAGATCTATTTAAAAGCCACTGTCATGAAGATATTAAAGATGTCATATGCAAAACCCTAGCAGTTGGAGTAATGAATACAATGCCAAAGAGGATAGTGAGATGGGGCATATTTAGGAGATCTCCACATTATCTAATCACATGCAAATACATCATTTATTTTTTTTTTTAAATTAAAAGAAATAATTCTAAACCATATATAGCATATATTGATACTTCAAAAGCATCTGAAGGAATTTGAAATTATGCAAATATATGTCAATTAAATACCTGGATTACAAACAGTAGCACAGACAATGTAACCCTTGTTGAGCAGAGTAGGAATGAGATAAGCAACAATGAATCCTATGCCTCCTGTCATGCACATCTCCTTACCATTCTCTGTCATTCTTCACTAAAATACTTCTCCATTTTGGTGGGCTATACCTGAAAATAAGGTTTCGACCAAGGTTTTAGAGTATGTTTATTAAAATGAAAACTCCATTTTGGTGGGCTACACCTGAAAATAAGATTTGGATGAAAGTTTTAGAGTATGCTTATTAAAGTTTTAGAGTATTTTGGCGGGCTATTGATTCTTGATTCCTTAAATGATTTATTCAAATGAATTGTGACTAAATAAATGACTAACTATTTCGTCATTTTTATGTATGACTAAATAATTTTTTAGTCAACGACCAAATTAGTCATTTATTTACTCATTTATAGCTGAGTTGCAAAAAATTAGTAGAATTTAGTCATTTTTAGTTGTTGTGACTAAAAGTTTTAGTCACTTAGTCATTTATTTGCCAAAATTCTACTAGTGTATGGAACCTCCACCACCGGCACCCCAGCAGCCACAATAGACACAACAACCACTCCCACAGCAGCAACATCGGCCACGACTAGGGTCACCCATAGAGTCAGGCAGGGGTTTATCAGCCCAGGGTTGATGTGTTGTCATACATTGATGTATTTTGGGGCCCTTAGAGGAAGTTTTGTATCATGACTTGTATATTGATTTTGAGTGATGTACATACAATGATGATATGATTTATATATGGTCGTACTCATGGTTTATGTACTATGTGATGTTATGATGTTTTATGCTATGATGTTGGTGACTTTTATGTTTATGGTGGATGTTTTTATGCGATGTTATGGATTATGATGACATTTGTGATGATGGTTTATGCTTTGCTTATTGTCCTAATGTGTTATGGATGTATGTTATGATTATGGATGCATATGGTGGTTATGGATACGTGTGATGTTGTGCTTATGGATTTATGATGCAAATGATAAAATGTAAGTAGAATATATGCTCAGGTTATGGGATATATGCTTAGATTACTAAACATATATATTATGCATGATGAAAATGGAATGAAAATGAAATATATGCGTAGATTAATAAACATATATTATGCATGATGGACATGGAATGAAATGAATATATGCTCAGATTAATAAACATATATTATGGATGCAAAAATGAATGAAATGAATATATTCTCATATTAATAAACATATATTATGCATGATGAAAATGAAATGGTTAATGTAGTGGATGCTCAGATTACATTTGTGTGAGAGTTTGATTAACTCTTGTATGCAGTATGATTTTTTTATGCTCTGTGCTAAGGGATCAGTGCTTTAATTATTTTGTTTTTATGCAAACAATAGAGATTGTCAAACGATGTGTTCTCCAATAGTCATAATGAAGATGCAAAGGTTAAATGATGTAATGTAAAGGTTATGATAATGCAAATAATAATTTAATGCAATGATTAATGAATCAGACAGATCATAATACATGTTATGTTCTTTTAAACCCTGGGTGATGGGGCTAGGTGATGGGCAATAGGTTAAGTAGGGGAATGGATAGGTTGGGAGGAAAGGGGATTGTGAGGATAGTTTAGGGAATGCTAGGTTATTAGACACCATGTCATATGAGGGGTTTTGGTTTAGATGTGTTAGGTTGGTTGAATGAATTAATGGGTATGTGAGAGGGGAGATGTTAGTTAGGGGGGTGTTAGAATGGATGGATGGGGGGGATTTGAATGGATTAGTGGGGCTAGATCAAAATTCTAAGCCCAGATAATATGGTTGGATGGGCAGTGATAGAAAAAAGAGATGACAGGTGCTAGGTTCAGTACTTGTGTTACCAATATTGAGAACATTTCTAGTTTTATTATAGCAAAGTAGGATATCTTTCATGAAGGTATGAGAGGACCTAGCTGATGATATTTATCCCACATTTACATGGACTAGACTCACAAACAATAGGTTGATTTCATGCATGCCCAAGGTAGTATAACCTTGCCTCTAGATGAGGGAAGGGGACTCATAACATAAGTTCTTATAGTGCATAGGAGGTGTGAGTACCTGTCTATGTAAATGGGAAGCACTATGCTAGAACCAACCCTATCTTCAAGATATGAATACTATTCTTGGAGTAATGAAATCAACCCAAAAGCACAGCATACAGAAATAATGACCATGTCAATTCTAGGTATTGCCCGCCACTTACCATGATATAATGGGATCAAGGTAGCTTTGGAAATGACCTAGAACAAGACAAGAGATGAAAATCAATAATAAAAAGACCAAACAAAAAAAATAGAAACAACCATTGTATTCTCTTGCCAAGATAGGTGTTGATAGGATGATGGATTCTATCCATTGTAGGAATGATATATCCTAGGATGCAAATCAATTGGATAAATTCTGAAAAGTGGGCAAAAGGATAGTCAGGCCATGTGTGATGATTATAGTTGGTATGTTGATTGATAATTTTTGCGTGAGATGTGATGTTTCTGGGATATGCTTAGCGTGTCTATCGTTTGGTGAATCTAGTAAGCTCAGTAAATAGGGACCATCCAAATGAATTGGATGGGTGCATCTTATGTACCTAAGTACTAGATACTTCCTTCGTATTCCAGACTGCCTACATACCCTGTGTCCATGGGATCAAGGCACTTTTAAGATGTGGGTGAGATGAATATGTAGTTCTGGTAAGATTTGATGATGTGGGAATAGTTTTGGGATGGGTGTGATGATGTTGGATATGATGCGTAAGATGATGATGTGAGAGTGTTTTTGTATTTTTCTACTTTTTCTAATGTTTTTGGATTTTTTAGATTTTCTAATGTTTTTGGATTTTTTGGATTTTCTAATGCTTTTGGATTTTTTTGGATTTTCTAAAGTTTTTGGATTTTTTGGATTTTCTAATGTTTTTGGATTTTTTTGATTTTAGCTGTACAAAAGAAGCCTACAAGGATCCTCATTCCACGGATTAGCTTTGGGTGGGGTGATGCGGGGTGGGCGATTGATGTTTTAGAATTCCAAGCCATGGGATGTGCATGACGTGAAATGTTGTTATGGAAAGAGGACTTATTAGATGGTGGAATTGGCCACTACACATGGCACCTGAAGCAGGTTTTCACCATGGTACCTATCCAAGGCATCACTGAAGTGATTTTCACCATTGGACGACTTTATTGCACTCAGGTTTTTCTTGATTTTTTCAAATTTTTAGTTTTTTTTTCTATTTTTTTGATTTTTTTGTATTTTTGCTTTGGGATACTTGATGAGTTATGCATAGAACCTCTTCAAATGCAGAATGTTCATGGGTTCATCCAAAGGCTGCCCCTCAGGTGTTGCAAGCTGATATGCCCCTGATCCATAACTGGCTGTGATAACATATGGTCCCAACCAATTGGGCTTGAATTTTCCCTTTTTGGTGCACTCCTACAAATTTTTCTAATTTTCCATGAGGACAAGGTCACCTACTTCAAACTTGTAGTTTTTGATTTTCTTTTTATAGCTCTTTCGTAAGCGGTTTTGGTATGCCTATAGATGGTTGAGAGCGTCCAAGCATTTCTCATCCAATAATTCTAGCTCATGCAACCTTGCAATTCGATACTCTTCATCAGTGATCATATTGTGTAAAGAAACTCTGAGTGATGGGAGCTCAACTTCAATTGGTAAGATGGCTTCGAAACCAAATACTAGGGAATATGGTGTGGTTCCTGTAGATGTATGGATGCTTGTGCAGTAGGCCCATAGGGTGAGATTGAGTTGGAGGTGCCAGTCATGACTGGCTTCATTAACCGTCTTCTTCAGAATGCATAGGATGGTTTTATTAGAAGCTTCATCTTGACCATTACCTTGCGGGTAGTAAGGTGTGGAAAAGTGGTGTTGGATCTAAAATTTCTCACACAAAGTGCGGACTTCCTGATTTTTAAATGATTTCCTGTTATCTATGATGATGGAATGGAGAATGCCATATCGGCATATTATGTAATGGAGAATGAATTTGTCTATTTGGATGTCTGTGGTGATGTGAGTGGAATTACTTCAACCCACTTAGTAAAGTATTCAATGGTGGTGATAATGAACTTATGAATGTTGGATGACAGAGAGTGAATCTTTCCTACAAGGTCGAGTCCCCATTGTGAAAAAGGCCATGGAGTTGTTATTGGCTGCAGCTCTTGCGATGGTGCATGGATGAGGTCCCTGTGTTGCTGACACAACAAGCATTTCTTCACGAACTTGTAAGCATCCCGCTCCATGGTCGGCCAGTAGTATCTTGTTCTTAAGATCTTTTTGGCTAGGGTAGGTCCACTAGAGTGTGCCCCGCAAATGCCTTGATGAGACATCGTAAAAGCGTAACATCAAGACTCCTTTTGTAGAGAGTGTCTCCTATAAGGGTGAAACGAGAGGCTTGGCGGATGAAGCTTTTACATTGTGAGGATAATAGGTTGGGTGGCATGATGTTGTCATGAAGGTACATGTACATCTCTTGATACTAGGGAGATAGGGGACCAACAATGTCACATACCAGTTCCAATTGTGGAACATCATAAGCCGATATGGGGAGTTCTTTGATCAGGAACTCACATTTCTTGCTATCTTTCTTCATGTCCACCAAAGATCCTATCATGGCCATGGCATCTGTTGCTTTGTTATTCAATCTTAGGATCTATTCAAAATGGATATCATGAAAGTATTCTTTAAAGTCATCAACCATTCTTTTATAGGGCAAGAGCTTGTCATCCTTAGTCTTGTATTCATTGTTTACTTGTCAAATGACCAATTAGGAATCTCCATAGACTACCAGCTTCTTGATCTTCCACTGAATCGCCATGCAGAGTCCTATGATGAGGGCCTCATATTATGATACATTATTTGTACATGGAAACATGATCTTGTATGATTTGGGGATGATCTCTCCTTGAAGGGTAAAAAACAAAATCCCTGCCCCGAGTCTCGATGCGTATATGACCCATCAAAATACATTCTCCATGTTTCTGTTGTTGGTGTTACTGTTAATATAGACTCATCCAGAAAATCTGCAAGTGTTGGTTGTGTTGGAATAAGGTGCCATTAACCTTGTAAATTCCAATATTGTATTTTATTCCATTTCTTATTTCTAATTTGTAATTGCCCATAAGGGAATGAGGTAGTCTCATTGACAATGGTAATTCTGGAGTTACCAGCGGTAGTGACAAAGTGACATTTACTATTGGCAAATGTAAAAAACTCAAAGTAAATGAGGGTAGACATTATCCCTTGAGGAATCTGCTATATTTGGCATGTATGACAACTGTCATAATGTTTGGTAAGTGAATCTATGAGAGCTGCAAGTTGTCATAAGATTATGTGATTCTATGACGCATATGATGGATATGTTATTTGTATATTTTCTATATTTAGCCCTAGGTGCCTATCTTGGAAAGGATACATGTTGGAGGTATCTATGATGGTTATGACACGTCATAAGATGCTATAAGATTCCATTCTTGGATATGGGTGCCCAACTTTGGATGGGTCACATTTTTCCACTTGGAAGTTGCATGTTGGTGCCATTTTGATGCTTGTATGTGGGACACTTGGAGGAGAGAGAGTGTGGACGCCTTGGGTGATGAGGAAATGTTTTCCTTAAGTATTTTCCATGTATTTTGTGGCTGCAATATAGATTTTAGTTACACAGGTGCTGCTAGAATGCTGTCGGGTTGAAGACTGAAGGAGAGATTGGTGGTGTTGTTGTATTATAAATCATTTTCAGATTAATACAAACATTGGGCCTCTTTCCTGTGTGGAGTTTTTTACCTGAATGTTAAACATTGTGTCATATGTTCAGTTTTCTGATTTTATATTTTTGTGAAGCATAGTTTCATTTCTTGTTATAATCTCCATCAATAATACACACTTAAAAGATTGCAGAAATTTATTTGAATCAGATTTCCTTTGAAGTAGTGTTGCTTTCATTTCTAACATTTGGTATGAGATCCTGGCCAGCTTTGACTGTTGGGTGGTAGTGTGGAAGCTGTAGCTATAGTGGGAGATTTGGTTGTGTTCGTTTTGCAAATCTTGTGTTGATATTATGGCTGCATCCACCATTGCACCAACCTCTCGATTGGACATTGAGAAGTTCAATGGAACAAGGTATGAGTTGTGGAAACTAAAAATGGAAGACTTGTTGGAAGAAAGAAACTAGTGGTTGGCTATCCAAAATGAGAAGAAACCTAATGATGTCTCTCTGGATGAGTGGGCTAGACTGGATAAGAAGGCACGGGGAACCATCCATTTGTGTCTTTCAGATTTTGTGTTGCTGAATGTCGCAAAGGAAGAGACTGCACATAAATTGTGGAATTGGTTGGGTGAGATCTACCAAGCTAAGAGTATGGTAAATAAACTCTATTTAAAAAGGGAGTTGTTTTCTTTGAAAATGAAAGAGGGTGAGTCGGTTGCAGAGCATTTAAATTCTTTTAATTTGTTAATGAGTTAGCTTGCTTCAGTAGATGTTGAAGTTGATGAGGAAGATAAATGTATCCTGCTTCTTTGTTCTTTACCTGAATCATGGGAAAATGTCATTTTGGCTATCACTGCTAACCTCACAAATTTGAAGTTGGATGCTCTTGTTGTAGTTTTACTAGCACAGGAATCGAGGAAGAAGAGTTTGGATAGTTCAGGTGATGTTCTCAGTATCAGGGGATAGTCTAAGGAAAGGGGACCAAAAGGATATTAGAAAGGGGCTAAGGACAAGTCCAAGGGCTGGTCTAAGACTCCTGGGAAGAAGAACAGGGTTAAGTGTTGGAATTATGGTAAAAGGGGACATGTAAAGCAGTGCAGAAATCCCAAGAAACAGTGGGAGAATGCTTTGGATAAGTCCTCGAATGCAGGTGAAGATGTGTTAATTTCTGCATGTAATGTTGTTTCCAATGAAATTGGTTGGTTGACTCAGGATGCTCATTTCATATGACCCCACATAAGGAATGGTTCTCCACATATGAGGAATATGATGGAGGTAATATCTACCTTGGTGAAAACTCTTCATATCCGATTGTTGGGAAAGGAAAGGTATTGTTGTGTTTCAGTGATGGGAGGATTATAACCCTCCCTGGTGTTTTACATGTTCCTGGATTAGCTATAAATCTGATTTCCATTTCAAAGTTGAATGATTTGGGAATGCATGTGACATTTGACAAGCATGGCTGCAGATTGGTGAGAGGAAACTTGGTGGTAGCGAAAGGGAAGAGATTCAGAAACTTGTTTAAGCTTGAAGCCACTACTGTTTGTAATGCCTCTTATGTTTAGGAGGCTTCTGAAAACACTTGTATGTTGTGGCACCACAAACTAGGCCACACAAGTAATAATGTACTAAAAACTATTAAGAATAAAAATTTGTTGGATGGTTTCTCCTATTCTGATGAGCACTTTGATTTCTGTGAGCATTGTGTGTTTGGTAAACAAAATAGAAAATCATTTACTTCAGGAAGCAATAGAGAAAAAGAGAAATTAGAAATTATTCATATGGATGTGTTTGGGCCTGTGGATATCGAATCTATTGGAAAATCTCGTTATTTTGTTATCTTCATTGATGATGTGTCTAGATTTACATGGATTTATTTTATGAAACACAAATCTAAAGTTTTCACTAAGTTTAAGGAACTCAAATTCCTAGTTGAGAACCAATCAGGTTTGAAGATAAACATATTAAGATCTGATAATGGAGGAGAATATTGCTCTAAGGAATTTGATGAGTTTTGCAAGCATGTAGTTATAATCAGACAAAACACAACTCTGTATACACCACAATAGAATGGTGTTGCAGATAGGATGAATAGAACAATTATGGAAAGAGCCAGAAGTATGCTTAGTGATGCACAATTGGATAAATGTTTTTGGGCAGAGGCTGTGTGTACTGCTTGCTACTTGATAAACAAATCTCCTTGTAAGGCTCTTGATTCGACACCTTATGAAGTGTGGACAGGTAAGAAACCTTTTGTTTTGCATTTAAGGGTGTTTGGCTGTGAGGCTTTTGTTCATGTGCCCAAGGAAAAGTGATCTAAGTTAGATCCAAAGGCTGAAAAGTGTACATTCATTAGATATGGTGATAATGTTAAAGGTTATAAGCTTTGGAATCCACTAACCCGCAAGATTATCTTTTCTAGAGATGTTATTTTCAAGGAACTTAGAGCTATTTCTGAACCTGAGAAGCCAAAAGAAAAAGAAGAAAAGGTAAAGAAGGTGCACTTTGATTTAGAACAGAAAGATGCACCCCAGGAAGAACAGAATGATGGATTGGGGGTGAAGAAGAAGAAGATTCGAGTATTTTTGATGAAGATGAATCTATTGTTACAGAAGATGTTGGTATAGATGATCATGCAGAAGAATGAGTTGAGACTCTTACTCCACCCTTGAGGAGATCCACAAGACAATGAAATCCAGTTGATAGGTATAGCCCACCAGATTTCTGTTGTGTATATGCTTTATTGAGTACTAATGATGAACCTTGATCCTATAGGGAAGCTATTTCTGTAGATGATAGTGAGTCTTGGAAATTATCCATGCATGAGGAGATGATGGATTTAGAATCTTATAACACTTGGGATCTTGTTCATTTTCCCAAAGGAAGAAAGGCCATAGGATGTAAGTGGGTCTTCAAGAAGAAGTTTGGAGCAGACGGGTCATTGCAGAAGTACAAGGCTAGACTGGTAGCCAAGGGCCACTCCTAAAGAGAGGGAGTTGATTTTGGTGAGATATTCTCTCATGTTGCTAAATTGACTTCGATTAGATTTCTCTTATCCATTGTTGTAGCTTATGATTGAGAGATTGAGCAAATCAATGTTAAGACTACGTTCTTGCATGGAGATCTTGAGGAAGAAATTTATATGCAACAACCTACAGGTTTTGAGGTAAAAGGAAAAGAATATTGGGTTTGTAGGTTGAAGAGGTCTCTCTATGGTTTGAAACAGTCCCCCAGAATGTGGTATCAAAAGTTTGACTCATTTGTATTGAAATTGGGTTTTATTAGGAGCGAGGAGGATCATTGTATTTACATTCATTGTATTGGTGATTCTATACTGATCATTGCTTTATATGTTGATGACATGTTATTTTTCAACAATACTAAGGGTCTGATCAGTGAGCTGAAAGCTCAACTTTTAGGTGCATTTGATATGAAGGATCTTGGAGCTGCCAGGTATATTTTGGGAATGGAGATCAGGAGGGATAGAGGTAATAGAAAGCTTTGGTTGTCACAGAGTAAGTATGTGAACACTATTTTGCAAAGATTTAGTTTGTAGGACTGTAATCTAGTTAGAGTTCCTTTACCCATTGGTACTAGCTTTCTTTAGATATGTGTCCAAAGAATGAGGATGATTTTGAGGATATGTCTAATGTGCCATATGCTAATGTTGTAGGGAGTTTGATGTATGCAATGATTTGCACTAGACCAGATATTGCACAAGCAGTGGGAGTTTTGAGCAGATTTATGTCTAACCCTAGTAGACAGCATTGGAATTATGTGAAGAGGGTGTTTAAATATCTTGCAGGTACTCCTGATCATTGTTTGGTTTATTCTGGTACTGACACTGCTGATAAATCTTTGGGCATACAGGGATTTGTTGATTCAAATTGGGCAGGTGACTTGGATAGCAAAGATCCACTAGTGGCCATGTGTTTACTCTGTTTGGAGGTGCAATGAGTTGGATGAGTAAGAGGCAGCCCACAGTTGCTTTGTCCACCATAGAAGCAGAGTATATGGCTATAACTCATGTATCTAAGGAGGCAGTTTGGTTGAGGAGACTATGTACATGTATTGGATTTGATTGCAGGATCATTTAAAGATTGGTTGTGATAGCCAGAGTGCTATCTATTTGGCCAAGAATCCCATGTGTCATGCTCGGACTAAGCATGTTGATGTTCAATATCACTTTGTTCGAGAGTTGGTTGCAAATGGAGAGATTGAGCTAAAGAAGACAAACACTCAAGAGAATGTTGCAGATTCTTTGACCAAGCTTGTGAGCATAGAGAAGTTCGTGTGGTGCAGAGAGGCCATGGGCCTTGTTTCTAGTGCCTAATTTTTTCATTTGATTTCCTATGGGTTGATTTACAATGTATAATGTCAAGTGGGAAAATGTTGGAATAAGGTGCCATTAACCTTGTAAATTCCAATATTGTATTTTATTCCATTTATTATTTCTAATTTGTGATTACCCATAAGGGAATGAGGTAGTCTCATTAACAGTGGTAATTTCGGAGTTACCGGTGGTAGTTACGGAGTGACATTTACTATTGGCAAATGTAAAAAACTCAAAGTAAATGAGGGTAGGCATTTTCCCTTGAGGAATCTACTATATTTGGCATGTATGAAAGCTATCATAATGTTTGGTAAGTGAATCTATGACAGCTGCAAGTTGTCATAAGATTCTGTGATTCTATGACACATATGACGGATATGTTAGTTGTATATTTTCTATATTTAGCCCCAGGTACCTATCTTGGAAAGGATGCATGTTGGAGGTATCTATGACGGTTATGACATGTCATAAGATTTTGTAAGATGCCATTCTTGGATATGGGCGTTGAACTTTGGATGGGTCACATTTTTCCACTTGGAAGTTACATGTTTTTGATGCTTGCATGTGGGACACTTGGAGGAGAGAGAGTGTGGACACCTTGGGTGATAAGGAAACATTTTCCTTAAGTATTTTCCATGTATTTTGTGGCTGCAATATAGATTTTAGTTACACAAGTGCTGTCGGAATGCTATCGGATTGAAGATTGAAGGAGAGATTGGTGGTGTTGTTGTATTGTAAATCATTTTCAGATTAATACAAACATTGGGCCTCTTTCCTGTGTGGAGTTTTTTATCCAAAAGGGTTTTCTCCATGTTAAACATTGTGTCATATGTTTAGTTTTCTGATTTTGCATTTGTGTGAAGCATAGTTTCATTTCTTGTTACAATCTCCATCAATAATACACACTTAAAAGATTGCAAAAATTTATTTGAATCAGATTTCCTTTAAAGTAGTGTTGCTTTCATTTCTAATAGTTTGTTCTGTTGGGATTGGTGCCTTAGCTAATTGATCATAAATTACCTATACTTTAATGGCTTTTCTCTTTGTGTATTCAATATCAAACTCACTCAGGATCATTACCCATTTAGCCATTCTTCCTATAAGGGCTGCTCTAGTCAACAGATACTTCAGAGGATCAATCTTGGCAATGAGCTTAGTCTTGTGATTGAGCATGTAGTGTCTCAATTTTTGTGAGGTGAAGATGACAGCTAGGCATACTCATTCAATTGGAGTATAATTTAGCTCATAAGACACCAAGGTACGTCTGATATAATATATGCCTCTTTCTTTTCCTTGTTCATCGTGTTGCGCCAACAAGGCCCCAATAGTTGTTTTTGTTGATATATACAAAAGGAGGGGTTCTCCTTGTTTTGGTGGAATAAGAACAGGTGGGTTAGTGAGGTATTCTTTTAGCTGCTCAAAAGCATTCTAACATTGACTATCCCACACAAAGGCTATGTTCTTGCAGAGAAGATGCTGAAACAACTAGCATTTATCGGCAAGCTGTCCTATAAACTGTCGGATGGATTGAAGCTTTCCTTGTAGATTTCGTAGGTGCTTAAGTGTCTTTGGTGGAGGCATCTCCATTATAACTTTGACTTTGGCGGGGTCTACTTTGATTCCTCTTCTCGACACTATGTATCCTAGAAGTTTCCCAGAAGTGACCCCGAAGACACATTTATTTGGATTCAGTCGCACATTATACTGTTCTAGCATGTCAAAGCTCTTGGCCAACACGTTTAAGTGTTCTTCTCTAGTTTTAGATTTTCCCAATAAATCATTGACATAGTCTTCCATTATGTTGTGGAAGAAATCATGGAAGATGACCATCATTGCCCGTTGATATGTGGCACCTGCATTCTTCAAGCCGAAAGGCATCATGACCCAGTAGTATATCCCCCATGGGCATATGAAGGATGTTTTATGTTGGTCTTCCTCTGCGATCCTAATTTGATTGTACTCAGAGAAACCATCCATCAGAGACAACATCTCATGACCTACTATGAGATCCACTATGATGTCGATGTTTGGTAATGCAAAGTTGTCTTTAGGGCAAGCTTTATTAAGATCTCTAAAATCTGTGCAGCACCGAATGCCCCCAGTGACTTTGGCTATAGGTACTATATTGGATACCCACTTGGGGTAATCTATTGGATGGATGAACCCCACATCTAGGAGTTTCTTAAGCTCTGCTTTGACAAGGAGTGCAATTTGAGGATTCATCTCCCTTATCTTTTATTTGACTGGTTTCGCATCAAGACATACCTTAAGGTTATGAACAACCAAGGCAGGATCTAGTCCCGACATGTCGGCATAGGTCCATGCGAAATTATGGCTTCTTCACTTAAAAAAGGCTAGGAAGTTCTCTTGTTCTATTGTTGTAAGGGACTCTGCTCTGAATGTGATTTCTGGTGCTTCTTCTGTTCCAAGGTTCATTTCCTGTGATGCTTCCATTAGGATGGGCAATCTATCTAGATATACTTCATCCACTTTGAGAAGGCCCATGCTCTCATCTCCTAGCACCTCATGGAGGTTTTCATTAGGTGATACGTCCTTTATTTTGATTTTTTCTTCACCCGAAAGTACCACGAAGTGGTTTTCACTAGGGGGTGTTGTTTTTATTTTTATGTTTTTGTGACTAAGAGCATGGGTCGTCTCTCCAAAGTAGGCAGATGTGTTGAGTTCCATGATATATCTAGCTTTGTGGTCTCCAAGGGGGAAATGATCTCTGACTCCCATCATCTCAACTATTGCTTAATCATTTTGTGCAACATCAAGGACGGGAGTTCCTTGTTGGTCCCAATCTATAAGCTAGGGGTTAACAAGAGGTAAGTCACGGGAGTCAGATGGAATGGTGGTTAGGGTATAGATGGTGTATACAGAGGTTTTAAAGAATTTAGAAAAATCACTAAAGGAGTCTTGATGGTCTGCTTCATTGATGTTATTGACCGTAGGAGAGACCTTAGCAACCTCACCTAAGATACATTTGCCATTAGCAAGGATGGATTCTTGTTGCCCATACCCTAATCCATGAAGACATGGCTTTCTTGTTGCTTGAATTGGCTCCATAATTCCCTGCTCATGAAGGCCTATACTGCCTTGTCCTTTATAGCCTATATACTTGACAATCTCGAGACCTTTGCCATAGATTTCAGCCGGGATAGTAGGGGCTTCTTGATCTGCTTCTTCTTCTTTGTATAACCATGAGGATATGTCTTCGAGAATATCCTGATCAAGGAGGTGCTTCTTCTCAAAGGTGGGTGATGGTTTGCATTTGATGATTACAGTGGAGATTTCTTCCCTAGGAGCACCAAATGTCTTAGGAGTGGGCAATAATCCTACACAAAAGGCACCGTGTAGGTCATATTTGTCACACCCCATGTCATTTAGCTTGATCTTTACTTCAGGTAGTGGAGATGTTTGTGATGTAGTGGCAATGTTGGAAGGGTCAACATATGAGGTGGATGATGTAGGATTGGCTTGTGAGGCAGATTTCTTAGTGGCATTGTTATATGGGTAGAAGGTGAGGTCGTGTCCTTCCAAAAAACTGCAATATTGGAAAGGACGAGGATCGGCATAGATAGTAACTTCTATGCTATTATGGGGGGATTTTAAACATTGGTGGAATGTGGAAGGGACAGCTTGCATGTCATGGATCTATGGTTGGCTAAGGAGAATATTGTAGGGAAGGTCAAGATCAAACACCTGACACTTGGTTTCTAAGATTTTCTGCCACACGTCTTGGATAGGGAGTTTAATGGTGCCTTTAGACAGTCTCTCGATATCATCGTACCTCTTAATAGTTATACATTCACTAGTATCCACAACTACATCGAAGTATCCCAAATATTTTAACAATTTTAGAGTGCACAGGTTTAGGCCAGAGCCACCATCTATTAAGACTCTTTTTATGATGTGTTTGTGGATGTGGACTTCGATGTGCAAGGCATCATTATGTAAGTCATCAGAGGTGGGAAGATCCTTTTCAAAGAAGGTGAGATGATGGGGTGAAGCGATGTGGCCCACCATGGCTTGGAATTGATCCACATTCAAGTTGGTGGGGACTTGGGTCTCCATTAAGGCTTTGTCAAGGATTTCTTTGTGAAGGGGAGACGTGTGGAGCAACTCAAGGATGGAGATTTGTGTGGGGGTCTTTCCTAGATGGTCTAGGAGGTTGTATTTGTGGGTGGATGGTGGATTGGTAGATGTAGATGTGGAGGGTTGGTCATTGGTGGGTGCCCCATGGATGGATACATGGCCACGACGAGTAGTGACGACACAATTTGGGATCTTGGCTCGAATGGTGATGGTGTTGATGTGGTTGGAAGAATCTTCTATTTGACCCACAACAGAGTCAAAAGAAGTGGGAGGTGGTACAACGTTGCAGGCTTGATTGGATGAGGATGCTTTTCCTTTGTTGTGGTCAGGTAGAGGATCCTTGTAAGCTCCTAGGTTAGCATTTGGTGATTTCTTAGGCGGTTCATCAATGGTAATGTCTCCCCTATCGATGAGATCTTGTATGCAGTGCTTTAGCATCATGCAGTTTGACATTTTGTGTCCTTTCACATGATGATACTCACAAAAGAGATTTTCATCAAACCAAACGGGTTTGAATTGATTCTCATCATAAGGTCTAATAGGGGGTAAGATGATTAAATCTACCTTCATAAGATTATTCAAAACATTTTCAATAGGTTCCCCTAAGGGTGTGAATTTCCTCTTGGGGTTATTATTTTGTTTTGGGGGTCCTTTAGGGACATTGACATTATTTGCGAGGGATGTGCTTGGTGGTGTTTGATTTTGTACATGTTGAATGGCCTTTACATCAGTGATGCTGTCATTGAGAGTGTTTTTATTCTTTCCCCAAAAGCGGGGTTTGTCACTTGAAGCTGCGCTGGTGTTGGTGTTGCTAACTTTTGTTGTTGTGATTGTTGGCTTTGTTGTCGTTATTGTAAAGTTTAATGGAGCCCTTAGTGATGAGGGCTCTTTCAATGGTGGTTCCCTTGTCTATGACTTCTTCAAAGGTAGATGTGCATTGTATTTGTAAGTGGAAACACATTTCTTGACTTAGATTAGGCACAAACATGGTGACTAGTTGTTTTTCAAGGATAGACTAAGGGAGATTGCTTGCCAAGCCCCTCCATCTTTGCAAAAAGGTGGTGAAAGATTCTTTGTTCTTTTGTTTGGTATTGCAAAGACCAGTCATTGATATTTCATGTTTGAAATTATAGGAGAAATGGTCTACAAACCTCTTAATGAGTTCATGGAACATTTTGATACCCGGAGGAAGGTGAGCAAACCATTCAGTACCTTGACCACCAAGGCTTCTAGGAAAAAGTCTCATTAAATAGGTGTCATCATATGAGACTTCGAGACAAGTGATATAAAACTCCCTAACGTGCTCCCTAGGGTCCCTCTTTCCTTTGTACTTGTCAAATTTGGGTGTTTCAAAGTTTGTGAGAAAGGGAGGCATGTACAATGTCCTATCAAATGGATAAGGGCAAATATCCTTGAAAGAATATTGCTTTTGTTTGTTTCCTTGTTGCATGTATTCCACCTTTTGGATTAATGTTTGGATGATGCTTGCTAAATCTTGGTTGGGAGGTGGTTGTGGGATGTGATTTTGTTGATTTTGCATGAGTTGTTGGAGGAAGGGTGGGATTTGATTTTGAGGTGGAGTTTGGTGTTGTAATGTTTGATTTTGGGCAATTTGATTTTGGAGCGCGAGGTGTTGTTGGTATGTGATGAGTTGTTGGAGAACGTGTGGTGGAAGTTGTTGGTTTTGGTTAGGATTGTGTTGGGTGGTTTGGACGGATGACACAACAGGTGCTTGGGAGATGGGGTTTTGTACATATTTGAAATTAGATGATGGGTTGGCACATGGGTTGGTGTTGGTTGTGTTAGGGGGTGGTTGCGAAAATAATTGGTTTATGAAAGCTATAGTGTTGCCGTCGAGTTGAGGAGCACTTGTGGAAGTGCTAGGGTGTGTGGTATTGTTAGGAATGCTTAAGGTGATTTGGGGTATAGATGAGGTGATGGTAGAGGTTGATACATTTGAGATACTTGGTGTAGTCGATATATTTGTGGGGATTGTGGATGTGGTAACATTAGAGTTTGTGGGAATGGTAGATGTAGTGACATTAGAGATTTGAGATGTGTTAGGGTTGGTATGTGACATGGATGGTTGTGAAGATGTGGTGACATTGGGTATCCTAGCACCATTTCAGAGAAGAAATTCAAGATATCTATTAGAGTCCGAACTTAGGACTCTATCAAGCATATCCATAGAATCGACATCTTGTGTAAAGTCTAAGCTATATTGATCTACTTGTTTGGTTTTTTATGGTTGTGTTTGTGATGGGAAGTGGAAAGGATTTAGCATAGTGGTAGCGTCATATGATGACACTTGTTGAATGATGGGGACATTATTTTGGTTGGTTTGTGGCATCCCTACACCAAAGTTGTTTCCAAGATGGGTCATTTTTTTATTCTTTTTG
The DNA here is from genome assembly GCA_027924645.1 of Cunninghamia lanceolata. Lineage (NCBI taxonomy): Eukaryota > Viridiplantae > Streptophyta > Pinopsida > Cupressales > Cupressaceae > Cunninghamia > Cunninghamia lanceolata. Next base: position 867,131 of record BSBN01000497.1, on the reverse strand, counting down.
GCTTGTGATCTTGTTATGGGCATGCAATGGTGTGGATTTGATTGGGGGTGGATGAAGGTTAAGACCTTAGAGAATAGATTTGATTTATTAGACCCCAAAAATAGGTGAGGATGAAGATATGTATGTATGAAGAATGGAGATGAAAAAGGGGAACAAGGTGATTGGGATTTGTTTGGGGAATCAAATATTTAGGTTTTGGAGAATAATTCCCTCAAAGTCTAAATCTAAGAATAATGGTGTGATGTGGGTATAGGTTTTAACTTTTAGGGAATAAATCCCAAAAAGTGGCAACCTAAGGGAGGTAAAAAATATGAGGATGGTGCAACAACCTTTAGAGGTTAAGACCTTAAAGGAAGTGGGTGAATCAATTTTCAAAAATTTTGGACCGAAAGGTGTGAAAGGGGAAATGGATTGCAATGTAGGTGAAAATGATTCTTGGGCTAATTATGAGGATGTGACTAAGGATAATAATCAACCAAGGAAACCTTAGATGACTAGGGTAAATGATTTTTGGATAGTAATCAACTAAGAAAGCCTTAGGTGATTTGGATGTTTAGATGATTTTGATGATGTTGGGTGTGTATTCAAATCAAAAAGTGAGCTTGAATAGATCTAGGTCCTTAGGATTTTTTGTAAGGATTGGTGTTTCATTTTACATAAGGTAGACTAATGACCTTAGGCAAAAAAGGGGATGATTATTATACTTGAAGGTAGACTAATGACCAACAAGCAAAATAGGAATCAAAGGATGACAAGATCTAGGTTTAGTTCCTTGCTCAAAGTTTTGATTGGAATATGATTGTGGGTTGGATTGAGAGGTTGGTTTTGGATGTTTTGAAGTTTTTGATTTTTGGAAGTTTAAATTTTGAGGTTTGGATAATGTTTGGATAGATAAAGTATAGGTCCAAGGATGAAAATCACAATGTAGGGCTAAATTGGGTTATGTATGGAGATGTGATTAAAAAAAAGGGGATTATGGTTGGTCTTAGTGATGTGATTGGTAGCGAAGGGTCCAATAATGAAAGCGATTATTCTCTAAGGTCAAAATGGGAATATGGATGAAAATTTTGGGTCAAAATGATTATGGGCGATGGTCAAAGATGGGCTAGGGTTTTGGTGGATTTTGACAAGGTTGTTACAGATTATGAATGTACAGAGTTCAAAGGTCCCAAAATAATTCCCTAGGCACGTGTGCAAGATGATTTAAAAATAGCTCTAGGGATCTAGAAAATGGCGTTAAAGAAGCACATTGGATATTTAGGCACCAAATAGAAGGCTTTTGGTGCCAAAACAAGGTAGTGGATGGAAATTTTTTTTTTGGGTAAAAATTGGGATTTTAATGTCAACTTTTGGATTTTTGAAGGTCAAATGATTGGTTCTTTGGGAAATGTCAAAATTTTCAATGATGGTTTCTTGACAAGCATACAAATACTTCAAACAAGAGAAATAATGGCCAAAGGTTTTGTTGTGAAATGTGGTAATTTGAATATTCATCAAGCACTTGTACAACCTAAGGCGAGAAAAAGACAATATTTGCTAGATTCCCACTACGGATAAATCCGAGCTGCACTTATTCAGAGCAGACAACTTAGAAGTTTGGTGGCACTGGCTCCCCCTTACATGGCACACACTTCTCGAGTACACCAAACTTTGAATTCCCAAAGACCTGAAGATCTCAAGGAATTTGCTATCTCAACTTTGAACTGTGAGAACGTGGGATGGATTCAGAGGTCCGACCTCCTATGCCAGCAAATAGAAGGATTTTGACCACTAAACAAAGGTTTCTAGTGGGGGAATATTTGAGGGATTGGCACGTTACGAGCATCCAGTAAACCACTTAAGGTTTTAACTAGTTCTACTAGGATTATCATATACACAAGGTACGACTTCCTTTCGAACTAGCACCGAACGGTAAGCGCTAATACCGATTTGGACTTGGCTTTTGCCTTATCCTATTTTGTAAGGATAGCCCCCCTCTAAGAAAAAGAAAAAGAGAGTAGAACCATTTCTCTTCACCCGAGTTCCTTTTGAAGGCAAGAGGAGAAGATACTTTGATTCTATCCCTTGGGTTAACACAAGTGTGAAAGCGCACAAGACACATCAAGCAAAGCTATGTTCTTTTTAAGATCCAAAACAAGATGTTCCTATGATTGTTTGCAAACAAGGTTAATTTTAACGAACCAAATCCAAATGTTTTCTAAGCTAAGCAAGAAAAAGTTCATTTTAGTGCACCAAAAATAGCATTTTTTCTAAGCTATTAACCCTGCAAAAAGATGTTGGTAGTCTGATTTTTGAGTCTTGGGAAAACATTATTAACTTGCAAAACACTATCAAACACCTGCATAGATTCCAAGATTAGTACAGAAAAAAGGTGCCAAAATAGTGTAAAATGGTGCGGCAAAATAGGTAAATGGTGCGGGAGAAACCAAAAATGGTGCTACAGAATGATAAACAACTACTTTTGACTGTTAATAGAAAATGGCGCTACATGATAAAAAGGTGCTACAATAATGGGAAATGGTGCCAAAGAGCATTTTTACCTTGGTTTACCTTGTGTATTGAGCAGGATAATGCTGATCTGGGTGAGTTTGGCACCAAAGCGACACAGAGCTTGAAAAAGGCTTGCAAAAACACATTTTAGTCTCAAAAATCTTGATTTAAATAAGGTTAGTATTTCCTCTTCCTATCCAGAAAGATTCAAAAGACTCAAAGAATAATGAAAAATGAAATCACACGCAAAATAAACTAGGGTTAAATGATAAACACTTATAGGTTTTTCTAGAAAACATTTGCCATTATAATCTCCTCTTTCTGTGTTTTTCCTATCAAAACAGAGAGCAACACAATCTAAAACCTCACAAAAACATCAAAGAAAGCCTTTAAATAACAAAGTATGAGCTCAAATGTTAGTGAGGGTGTCATGTGAAGAAGGTGCCAAAACAATCGTAAATGGCGCCACAGGACGAGTAAATGGTGCCACTGTAGGAGAAAATGGCACCAAACAATGCGCTTTTGGCACTACAACCTGCAAAACCACATTTTTCTACACAAAAACTCACACACAGGATTAGATTTAGGACCTTGGGGTCCCATTAGGTGTGCCAAATGAGGTTAGGAAAATCAAGTGAAGATAAAAAACTAAATAAATGCATAAAAAACACTATTTTATACCTTCAAGATGACCTCCACCTCCTAGATAAGGTTGAGAATGTTGCACCCAAACATCCTAGCTTCACCCATGGCTTACTAAATGTGAAATGCCCTCAAACTATGCAACAAATCACTAAGCCTAGCTCAAGATGATGGAGAGATGGAGAGATTTTGGCATGATAACTTTGCTCAAATTGTGGATGATAAAATGGCTTGGATGAAGGTGTATTTATAGACTTTTTGGAGGGAGATTTGATCGAAGGGTTGAGATTTGAAGTTGAGATCAATGGATGAGGATGCATGTGAGATGGAGGGCTTAGATTCAATCATCAAAAATGGAGGGATGAGAATAAAGATGAATTTTTAGTTCATCTTGGGAAGAGGAGAGGCTTAAATGACAGTAGATGAAGTGGATTAGATGTGAATTTTAAATTCACATGGGGAAGAGATGAGGATTAAAAATAAATTTTTTAATTCATTTTGGGAAGAGTGGTGATTAATGAAAGTGGGTGGTGTAAGAGGTCATTTATGGCGTTTATGATAAATGTGTATGAAAAATTATTTTATGTGGCATAAAAATCAATTTTTTTATTTAGAGGATGTGGGGAGGAGTGTTAAGCAAGGTTTGACCAAACTAATCAAGGTGATTAGTTTAATTAATATGGCTGTAGTAAATTAGGGAGTGGGTTAATTAGTGGTTAAGATTAATTAAATAGTGTTTTATTTAATTAATCCTAGGTCTAGGGGATATGTGAGTTAGACTAGCTAATTAAATAATAGGTATTTAATTAACTAAGTTAGGGATAGGCTGATTAATAGGTTAAATTAACTAGATAAATATAGTTTATCTATTTAATTGGGTTTAATGAAATAGGTGAATTAATCAAATAAATATTTGCACATTTATTTAATTAATTGGGTTAATGTTGGTAAAGGGAACCATTGAATTAATTAAATTAACTCAATTTTAGGGATGAAATGATGAATAATTAGGTGTTCAAGGAGATAATTAATTAAATAACAATTTAATTAATTAGAAGTGGAATCAGTGATATTAATGATGTCAGAGATTGGTTAAAAGGTGAAGACATTTTTAGGTGTCTACACCAGGCTCTAGGAGCTTGCTTTAGTCCATACAAGGCTTTCTTCAATCTGCACACCATGTCACCTTGGTCTGATTACTGAAATCCTTCTGATTTTTCAATGTAGACCTCTTCTTCTAGCTCTCCATTCAAGAATATAGACTTGACATCCATTTGGTACACTTTGAAATCTTTGTGTGCTGCGAATGCCAAGAACATTCTTATTGCTTCAATCCTTGCCACAAGAGCATAAGTTTCCTCAAAGTCTATGCCTTCAACCTGAGAATATCCTTTGCATACCAATCTTTCTTTGTTTCTTACTACTCCATTTTCATTCAACTTGTTTCTGAAAACCCATTTAGTTCCAATCACATTCTTGTCAGTAGGTCTAGGAACTAATTCCCAAGTTTGATTCTTCTCTATCTGCATCAACTCTTCTTCCATAGCCTTTACCCAATTTTCATCTTTGCAGGCTTCACTTACAATTTTAGGTTTAATCTTTGAAAGTAAATAGTAGTTCACCTGTTCTTCTGTAGCTCTTTTCCTTGTCAATACCCCTTTTCTTTTATCACCAATAATCTGATCCTCAGAATGAATAATCCTTACATACCTGGGAACTTTCTGAAGGCTTTTCTTCTTCAACTTGACTGTCTTCTTGTTCAGTTTTTTCTTCGTTTGTTGTAGTAGTAGGTTCATCAGATTCATACCCACTCAAATATGATATTCTTTCCTGTTGTGATGTTCACAACACGCCCCATTTTACTCCTTAGCAAAATGAGGACCCCTGCTGTGGCTTTTTGCTTTTTGCTGGTGTGTGTGTTGTTTTGCCTGGTGGTAAAGGGAAAAGGGGTTAAAATTGCAAACCTTGTTAAAAATGGAGAAAAAATGCATTTCAGTACTAGTGCATAGTATGGTTGGATTCCTTGTCAAAAATGAGCTAGGGTTGTTTTTTGAACCATGTTAAAATTCGCCATATTTTGCAAGTTATGAGCATTTTGGTAAAATGTACAAGGAAAAAGGGCGGGAAAGCGAAGCGATTGGATTTTTGAATCTATTTTTGGAGCCCGAATGCATGTTTCTAGTCAACGATGGTTGACCCGACTAGTTTTAACACTGTATATGCATTTTTGATGCGTGATTTTCATAATTTCAGGGCCCGATAGCTGTGTTTGTGCATTTGGAGCTTGTTTTAATATAAATGTTTATTTTTCCTATTGATTTACCAAACGATGATGCTTATTCCTGCTTATTTATTGCAGATTGTTGGAGTAGCTGGGAAGAAGCAGAGTTGCTGACACAGTGGCGGCGTGCAGGTGAACATAAAGATGGAGCTTTGAGTGGCGATGACATCACGCAAGATAGCACCAGATCCCGAGAGGCCAAACACACCAGAAGAGGAGGGGCTTTCAATGTGGAGATTGGCGGATGGAAACATTATTGAAGGAGCGGTGCCCTGTCTAGGTATGCTACTCGAATTCTTGGCGGGATTCATTTCTCACCGTTAGATGCTGCATTTCAAGGTGCTGACCATTGATCTCCTAGGGTTTTGGGCACCATTTTCAGGAAGAAACCAGAGATATATATTGAGCCCCTGTACTGTACAAAAAAGAAAAGAGGTCAATCATACAAAAAATCAAACCTGTAGTAGTTTTATGAAGAGATCGGATTACTGAGACTAGTGAGGATTGGATTGTTGAAATAATCAAGGTCCTTTCCTCAAATCATTGTAAATGTACCTGTTTTATGAACATGCTATATGGAGATGAAGCTTCAGACTATATCCTGATTGTAAACCTTAAGTAGTCTTCAAGTTGATTTCTGGATATGTACTGGTGAATGCTGTGTTCTATAGAAGCGCCTTCATTTCATTGCATGTTGTTGTCAACTTTTACCCTTGAAGATTTGCATTGAATCATGCAGATTTGTGGATTGTCCTGGTGAAGTATGATTTTAGTTTTCTTCTCTTCATTGCATGTATGGGAATATGTATGTGGATCAGTGATCTCAGTCAAGTAATTTTAGGAATCTCACTCTCTAACCCTTTTTCTCATTTTAACTTCATTGAAATTACTTTCATAACTGCACATCATGATAAATATTGAGTAGAACAGAAAAATATGCTGACATCTCGAAGACAACTGAGTATCATTAGCATATTTTGAGCTAAATGCATGTAGTATTGAAAATGTCATGCAGAGAATCATAAATAGGGGTAGAACTCAAGAAAATATCAACTTAGACACATCATTTGGAGATATATGCTGTGTAGAGTAACTTCCTTGTATAGCATTGTTGCAGAAACAAAATCTACAGATCTACGTAAGACCCCAAAATGGAAAACAACAATACACATCAACCACATAGTAACATCAGTAGATTATGAATTAATCAATGGGGACTTGGGATCATGAATTCTTTGAATTCATTGTATCTTTCAGGATAAACAAGGGTTGTTGTGTAACTTTTGTTTTGTGTGTTTGGTTGTGACTTGTTGATAACTGAGAGGGGGGGGTGAATCAGTTATCCTAATTATTTCCCTTATTTGAACTTTCTTATTAATTGATGCAGCATTGAATCAAACACAAAACATTACCATGAAATAAGAAACACATGACACAATATTTTTGACGTGGAAACCCTGTTAAGGGAGAAAACCACGGGGTGATTAACCCAAAATTATTCTCTGTTAGAAGAATAGGAAATTACAAAATGGCACTTGCCAATTAGGGCTCACTGCTCACAAGAGGCCCACTGCCTACAAGAAGACACACTGTCTACAAAGTGATAAGAATCACAGTCTTGAATTGATTGGAAGCATCTGCATATGCTGGAGTTCAGTTCCGGTTAGGCTCAGTACACTGATCTGCTGCACTTCATCTTTTCTCTGTTCTTTATTCTGCTATCCTTTCACATACCGGATCTGTTTTGGTACTTCTGCTCTGTTCTGCACTTCTTCGCATATATCTTGACATAGTCACCCCCTTCACAACTAAATCCATCCTCTATATATATTCGCACAAGTAATTTCATCACCTTTCTAGTCGGCATCCGGAACAGTCTAGTTTCTTACAAACTCTGTTCTGTCAGCTGAATCCTTGCTCACCAAGCAATGCGGATCAAGCATATACTTGTAGATATCATTAATCATGTCGGCCAAACATGATTCATGCCTTCACAACCTTTATCATCAACAGTAACACATCCGGAAAGTAGTCTGATACTCTGTCAGTCAGTTCTTCCTCTGTTTTCACTGTCTCTAAGGAATCCGGTACTCAACTATTCATATCTTTTTCCTTGTCCATCACCGGAGGCTAAATCTTTGGAATATACCACTCAAGGTAGTCCTCTTGACTTCCCCAAATCTACACTGCACCAAGACACTTCCTCTGAGAGATCCGGACCAATCTGTCGGACCTTGCCACATGCTCTGTTCTTGTTCACCGGACCACAACAATCTTTATTCTGACTTCCGGTAGAGACACACCATGACTTGCGGATATGTGGGATGACCTTTGTTGCCATCAATGACAACAACCATGAATCCATATAGTGTCTCTTGCCAACAATCTCCCCCTTTGGCATTGATGGCAACACTTAGTGAAAAATGACTAAGTGTTTACACTATGCTCCCCCTTTGCTGATGCTTTTTCTTTACATACAATTTCCGGAACTCCCCCTTAATTGGATTCCTCATTTTTCACTGCTCCTCACTCCCCCTTTGACATCAATGGCAAAGGGTAGGGTCCGCACATCAAAATTTTCAAAAATTTTCTATACATAGCCGCATATTTACATACTCACATATACTGAAGAATGTCTGCAAAGGATGTCTGCAATTGGATCATTTCTGTAGCCCAACTTTGCTTCATTCTATCCAAAATTTAAATGTGACCACCCAACAAAAATGCAAAAGCTTCTGCCTGCTTGAGATCTGTCGGATCATTTGTTTGGGCGGTGGTCTGAGCATCACTGATGGCCTCATGCATAGTTTCCAACTTAGGGATTATAATCCTTCTAAGTTCTCCCATCCGGTTAGTAATATTCTTCCTTTCCTTCTCAAGATTCTTTATTTCATTCAAGACTGCAATAGTCTGACATTCTTGATTTATTATGGAGGAAGAGAGAGGATCAAAACTTTGAGATAAGCTTTGTAGCTTGTCCTGTTCCTCTTTTATTTTCTTATCAATTGCTGCTGTTGCCTTTGACCAGGATATACAAAATTTGTAAATGTCACCGCCATCCTTAAGAGCATTCTCTAAGCTCTTTATTCCAATACTCACAATCTTCCTATCTTTAGAGATTAATTCTAATACTTCTGAAAATCTTTTATCCAAAAATTCCTTCCGGACCTTTTCTTCAGCAGATTTTTCAAGAGATTCAAAATGTGTACTAACACTGCTGACTAAGGTTTTGAGATTACCGGAAGAGGAGGCTGTGGGATCCTTTTGAAAGGATGGCATGATCTTTTCTAGCACTCCAGATGCTACCTCCATAAGCTCACAATCTTCCATGTGAGATTTCAGCAGCTTCTCTTTGACTTTCTCATTTGCAAATGAGGCTATTTTCATTGTTTGCACCGGTGACAAAGAGTCAAAATCTAATGGTCCTTTTAGCAGGTCCGGTTCATCAATTTCTATAGTGGCTTTTGTCAGGAATTCTTGAACAGTTTGTGCAGTGTCTCTTGCCGGAGACAGATGTTTCTTCTCTTCTGCAGTTTTGTCCTTTTGAATCTTTTCTCCTTCCTTACTCTTACCACTTTCAGTCGTGGTTTTCTCTGTTGGGGTGCTGTCAACCTCTTTTTCTTTAGCTGCTGCTTCTTTCTCCTGTAGTTTCTCTTCTTCTTGGGATCCAGAGACTGTAGGGGAAACCGGAGGAGAGATGTTTGTCTATTCAGGGCCCACTTCTTCCGGAACAGATGATTCCAAATCCGCAGCTGTTTCTGCACCTAAGTCCTCTACAACAGGAAGATTGAACCTTTTGAAGGCCTTCCGGAGGATCTCTTCTGTCTCTTGGGCCACTTTGTCAGTCTCACCAAGCATGAGTTGATTCATCCTGGCTTTACTTCTGAACTCATCTTTGCAGTCTTTGAAGATTATGTTCATTGTCTTGGGATCAATTTGAGGATATAGCTGAATAGCTATCTGCTCCCGGATCTCAAGATCTTTTGCATGAGCATTATTCTTTCTTATTTCTAATTCCTTTTCTAGGCTTTTAGGAATAAGAGATATGATCTCAATGAAAGCCTTATTGTATATGTTCAGATATTTGACTGTGGCTTCCTGCAGAATCTTTTGGTCAGCCTCACTGTAGTCATCATAAAATTCAGTCATTGGTTGAAGGTTTCCATCTACCGTAACCGACTTGATTACACTCTCTAGAGACAGAGTGGGCTTTTCAATAGATACCTCTGCCATTTCATCCTTGTCTTGGCCTGTGGAGGGTTTACCAGATCCTTTCTTCTTCTGCTTCTTTATTTCTTTTACTCCCTCATCTGACTCTGTTTCCTCTTCATCCTTTTGGCTTTCATAAGCCCTTGTGGCTTTTGTCTTGGATCTTTTACCGGATGCCTGGACTTCCGGTTTTAAACTTTTGGTTGTGGGAGGTGCAGATCTTTTTGATGATCTGGTCCGGGTGGGAGTTTCAACCGGAACACTTTCTTTACTTTTCTCTTCTTCCTCAGCCTTCCTCCTCTTTTCCCGGCTGGCATCTAGTGCCTCTTTTGAGATGCCTAGGCCTTGAGCAATATGCTCAACTTCTTTTCTTACCTTCCTCTTTATCTCTGGTTCCCTGAGTTCTACATGTATCTTTACACTCAGTTCCTCAAAGGTTCCAAACCTTTCTGCCTTAGGATCTTTGGGCTGGCTTAGCATGTGTTGAACATGCAGCTCTACTATCTGTTCATCCACTTCATACCCCATGGGCATGATCCAAACAGTCCTTGGCTCCACTGCCTCCATTAGACACTGATCTGTTTCTACCATGAAGCATACTGTGTCTTTGTACTTTTCAACAAGGGATTGGGGTATTCTTTCTCTTGCATGCATCATGCTTTGGAAGTTCTTGAAGTATCCCCATAGAGCTGTATTTCTTGCTTTAGCATCCCCAAGTCCATGCAAATAGTCTCTGATTTGGATGGCAACCGGTCTGTCATTCTGCCATATCCATCCATTAGATCTGGGAAGCTCATTCATGTAGTAAAAGAAGAGACAAAGGATCAGATTGCCATACTTGAAGGAGTTTTTCTTGTCCTTCTTGATCTTCTGCAGATTTTCAAAGAGTTGGTTCACAAGAAGCTCACACAAGTCATAGTCTGCATTCTCCTTTAACATTTGATAAGCTGTGTAGATTGCAGTTCCCGGTATTGAATTTTCCCTACTAGAATGATAGATTTTGTAACCAATTATCATAGCTGCAAATTTGACATCCGGTTCAGTGATGTCATCAACTATCATAGCTCTCTTGTCAAACTTGGATCCGGTTGCATCACTAACTGTCTGATTTTTGACAGACTTGAGAACAGGTAATCCACCGGATGAGTGCAGACCGGTTACAGCCCTAATTGCATCTTTGGTGATCTTGAAGGGCTGGTTCAACCATAGGAAGTTGTCATGTACTCTACTTAGTACATACCGGACCCATTCATCTTCTTCAAAACAGGGGAAATGAATGCACTGTGCAAAGTGTTTGTCCCGGATGGCTTTGTACTGAGGTTTGATCTCAAAGGAGTCATCTATCAATTGTTTGTGATAGATATCCATCAGCTTTGATTCTCCAAAGTCTTCAAGATTCGCATGGATGTAAACCCTAATATCTTCTGTATGCAATACACCATGAGGAACACTAGAGAAGGCTCCTAGTGGATCTACCTCCAATGATTTGTAAGGATGTTTCTTGAATGTGGGGCGAGGTCTATCAGAGATCTTAACTATATTTGGAGTAGCCATTCTTCAAAGATTTGCAGTGAGATAATGAAAAACAGAGAATACCTTATGCGCCTTCGGTTTGCACGGAGTGGTGGGATTGATTTCTTTATGCAATGACTTCGGCAGGAGATCTTTGGTGTGCTTGATGAATCTTGTTGCAGAGCTCCACTTTTCGCTTCTTCTTGAGTGCAGAATGAGCAAATGATTTTTGAGAAATCCCTTATATTGCTCCGCAAACCCTAATATCTGTTTGCAATAAATGCTTCACCTATATTATTCCGGTTTGCCTTGTCCGGATAGCTTGGAGTATCCCGGATCAGTCCTGATCTGTGAACATCATCCGGATCTTTCAATCATGAATAAATCGAGGTGACACATTACAAGAACATCCCAAACACTCTGTCCAATCCGCAGAATAAGATAGTGCACTTCCGGATCTCTTCGGACCTTTTTGTAATCCTCTGTCATACCGAAGCATCTCCTGGAACAGGTCTTACTTGATCGATCACAACTTCTTCATAACTCCATGCGGACCTCTGAAATCTTATTTGGATAGTCTCAAGACTTATATCTTTAAACCTTTTACTCCGCATCTTGTGCCACAGCAGGCACCACTTGATTGGCTGGGGGAACAGGATTTTCTTTGAGTCTCCCCCTGAGCCAGAGCTAACTTTTTAATTTCTGGAAGAAATATCAGCACCAGAGTCTGGTGCGGATCCAACCTCTACATTCTCTGAACTTTTCTTCACCCAAATCTTGCTCATCTGATTCCTAACTTCATCCGCATTCATCTTTTGTTTACCCTTGTCTTGATTCTGATTATACACCGGACCTCTTTTGTCCTGATTCTTGCTTCTGCAGACTTTAGCATTATGACCGGACCTATTACAGATTTGGCAGATAACATTTCTTTGCATAATTGACTGATATCCTCTTGATCTGCATTGATTAGCCATATGACCTACTCTATTGCATGTAAAGCATCTACCTTTGAATGATTTGTTTACTTGCATATTTCTGCATTCATGGGATTTGTGTCCATACCTTTTGCAGTTGAAGCACTGTCCGGAGAAGGATGAATTAATCTGATTCATTCTCTTTCTGCATTGATTAGCTTTGTGACCAAAGTGGTTGCAGCTGTGGCAGTATCCATTGAAAGATGAATATCTTTGAGCATTGGGCTGTCTTACCGGAGGTCTTCTAGGCCTGTTTCTTGGATTTTCTGATGGAAAATTCTTTTGACCGGATCCGGAGCTTTCTCCTTTCTCATATCCCAAACCATACTTGTCATCTGTCCCTTTTTGACTTCCAAGAAGAACTTCAAGTTGAGCAGAGCTTATCTTGAATTTCTCTTTATATTCATTTGCTGTTTGAAGGTCTCTTTTGAGAGAGGCAATTTGATCCTCAAGTTTTTCTTCATTATCTTTGGCATCTTCAAGATCAGATTCAAGATGTCTGATAATCCTGTCCATCTGGTGGCATTCTTCTGATTTTTCTTTAAGAGATTGTTTTAGATTGTCTTCAGCCTTTCTTTTTTCTTCAATCTCTTGAGTAAACTTTATAGTTCCTGATTCCATTTCATGTCTTAACATAATGACTTCTTTTGATAACTTTTCACATAACTTGGTTTGCTCAGTCAATTCTTCATTTGTATTGCTTTCTTCACTTTGTCTTGCCAACTGTTGGAGCAGCTCCTTTCTCTTTTTCATAGAGAGACTTAATTTGTCTTTTAATTCTCTCATGAATTCATCAGCCTGTTTGAGTCTTTCCTTTAATTCATTGACTTCAGAATTTGACTGTTCAAGATCCTCAAGGGTAGTCTTGAGTTGCTCCCTTAAACCATATGCATCCATTTGAACTCCCAGATCTTCCTCAAGCTGTTAGGCTCTATTAGGAGGAACTTGGCTCTGATACCAATTGTTGATAACTGAGAGGGGGGGGGTGAATCAGTTATCCTAATTATTTCCCTTATTTGAACTTTCTTATTAATTGATGCAGCATTGAATCAAACACAAAACATTACCATGAAATAAGAAACACATGACACAGTATTTTTGACGTGGAAACCCTGTTAAGGGAGAAAACCACGGGGTGATTAACCCAAAATTATTCTCTGTTAGAAGAATAGGAAATTACAAAATGGCACTTGCCAATTAGGGCTCACTGCCTGAGCACACTGCTCACAAGAGGCCCACTGCCTACAAGAAGACACACTGTCTACAAAGTGATAAGAATCACAGTCTTGAACTGATTGGAAGCATCTGCATATGCTGGAGTTCAGTTCCGGTTAGGCTCAGTACACTGATCTGCTGCACTTCATCTTTTCTCTGTTCTTTATTCTGCTATCCTTTCACATACCGGATCTGTTTTGGTACTTCTGCTCTGTTCTGCACTTCTTCGCATATATCTTGACATAGTCACCCCCTTCACAACTAAATCCATCCTCTATATATATCCGCACAAGTAATTTCATCACCTTTCTAGTCGGCATCCGGAACAGTCTAGTTTCTTACAAACTCTGTTCTGTCGGCTGAATCCTTGCTCACCAAGCAATGCGGATCAAGCATATACTTGTAGATATCATTAATCATGTCGGCCAAACATGATTCATGCCTTCACAACCTTTATCATCAACAGTAACACATCCGGAAAGTAGTCTGATACTCTGTCAGTCAGTTCTTCCTCTGTTTTCACTGTCTCTAAGGAATCCGGTACTCAACTATTCATATCTTTTTCCTTGTCCATCACCAGAGGCTAAATCCTTGGAATATACCACTCAAGGTAGTCCTCTTGACTTCCCCAAATCCGTACTGCACCAAGACACTTCCTCTGAGAGATCCGGACCAATCTGTCGGACCTTGCCACATGCTCTGTTCTTGTTCACCGGACCACAACAATCTTTATTCTGACTTCCGGTAGAGACACACCATGACTTGCGGATATGTGGGATGACCTTTGTTGCCATCAATGACAACAACCATGAATCCATATAGTGTCTCTTGCCAACATGACTCACATCATATACCAATCAACAGGAACTGGCGCTAGAAGGAGGGCCTGGACAAAGAATCTGTAGATTTCTGCAAATGTTTTATACAACATTTTCTGAGCTTTCAAGTTTTATTCTGAGATATGATAGATCTTTTTAAAATTTCAAAAAAAAAAAAGAAAGTAGGGTCTCATTTGAATGGATGCATATGAGGACAATTATCAAGTTAACATTCCTTTACTTCAAGAAACTTTGAATAGGCAGTTTTACCCTCAAAATTTGTATAACTTTGGTTTACCCACTTGTTGCAGGATACACCAGACTGTAGAGTACAGTGAACTTAATTGCCTAACTTTTCTTACAAGGTTGGATTTATATCTGAATGGACTAATATTTTTTATAGATGTGCTCATGGCCGAAGTCTGGCAGGAAAATGAAAGAGTTCTGGAGCGATGGGACAATACATCTTCAAAGGCTAGGAGACATACATAAGAGGTACCGATTGAATTAGTTCCAAAAGAGTGCAGGTATGAACCTTTTGAAAATAGTAAAGAGGAAATTACTCCCTTTTTTTAGTCATCAGACAATCAACAAGGAAGGTTTGATAAGGGGGAAGATAAAAGTGAGGTTCATCTTGATACATTTGGTAGATATATGGAATTACTAAGGAATACTTGTCAAGAGGAAATCTCTGGATCTGACCTGAAAAGTTTTAACGAAAATGATTTGGCAAAGAAATGTAAACTAGAATTGGTAGAATAAGGTGCACTAAAATTAATAAGGTTCCTATTATAGCAACTAGTGGAGTCACAAAAAAAGAAATAAATACTGATTTCATATCTGACCCCTTTAAATTGAATGATCAAATACAAGAGTGTTGCAGGACAATGGGACCAGATGCCTTACTGGATGGCAGAAGTGAGATACTTGATGAACCATTCATGAAAGTTGAAGATGCAAAAAAGTTTGGAGCTGTTGTGCACGATCAGATGCCAATCTAATGTCATGAAACAGGGGAGTATTCCTATAAATCAGAAGTTGTTTCACCTTTATAGTCAAATGATTTAGAAATGATAAATTTCCATATATCAGGTTATGATGATGAAGATACTCATTCAGATACTGATGTGCAGGGAATTAAAGAAAATGTTGAGGTGTTTCCTGGAGTCAAAAGTCGTATAAGTTTGCAAAATGAAGGGATGAAATTGGATAATGATGAGGAAGATCCCTTCAGGAATTTTGAATCATACTTTTCTAGAAATATACAGTGTAGTCAAATATTAGGTTTACCCACTGATGATATATTGACTAAAAATTGGTGCAGATTACATGAAGAAGCACATTCAGAAAGGAATTGTGATGCCTGCTTAGACATGATGAAATTAAAAATTAATGAAAGCCTTGAGGTGCTTCCTGAGGTCAAGAACTAGATGAACATCTAGAATGAAGGAACAAAGTTGGATAAAGATGAAGGAATAATTCATTAGGAGCCATACATCCTTCAGTTTGAAGTGAGACCTGACATTGAGCCGAGAAATGAAAATATAAAGCCAAATGGGAGGCCAGCTGTCAATGAACAAGCAGGTCCAGCAGAACCAGAGATACACCAGGTTGTATCTTTCCTTTCCACAGTGAATACTGTTGATTATTATTTTGATTATGGAAATTCAGGAAATAGGACGTGCATATGGATTAATTATGAGCATGATGAGCTTCCTCAGTTGCTGATTATCAGAGATTATTCCATTAAGCATAGTGAGGATAGAATACAGGAGCATTTCTCAGAATTCAAAGATAAATTTGCTAACTTGAGAACCATAACTAATGCCCTGATGCTCCTACACAATCTAAGAAAACATGCAAATACGGGTGTCTTTGGGTATTTTCCTGGGTTTTGTTTTCCTTGTAGGGTTTGTATATAGTTTCGTAGGGTAGTTGTTTTGTTTCTTTTTTTTTGCTTTCTTGTCTTGCTTTTCGTTGGTTGCTTTCTTTGTTTTTGTTGTTTGTGCAGTGGCTTTGTTTTGTTGTTTTGTTTGGTTGCTTTATTTCCCCAGCAGGGATCTCTCTTTTGATTTAGAGTATAAAGGAGCAGATTAACAACCATTGAAAATAATGAAAAATTTAGATCATTCAGGATTAATCGTTTAAAATTCAGGCATAGCTTGTTGTAACAGTCATGAATGTAGAAAGTTGTTTAACTTGTGAAATTTTGTATTCAATAAGAATGGGTTGAGTATTCAAGGAATGTTTCTCACAATGACACACCTAAAATCCTTGGGTTTGTTGAACTTACTAGTGTAGATATTAGGTGAAAAATCAGAGGTCACCCTTGCTACCATTACAATTCTTAGCTTAATTTCAGCAAGTGACCACTCCTTGCATCATGAAGTTACAAATGCAAATATCTTATGAAATCTCTATCTAAATACACAAAAATATATAAATAAATAAAATAGATTATATTGAAAATCTAGATTATGCCATCTAAGTAACTCTACCGGGGCTATAGACGCTTGCTGGTAGTGGGGCTCTACTTAGGAGAATTGTAACGATAACCTTGCCGGGGCTATGGACGCTCACTGGTAGCAAGGCTCTATCCGGTTGGCTATGAGGGAATGTCCTCACCTATGTAGTCTAATATCAGTCACTGGTTTGTTCAACTAATCTTCAAGATGAGGATAATTAATCACGTGCACCCATTTAAACTGAAATGAAAATTCATGCACCTTATTGAATACATTAAGTCCCAAGTTGAATGATGATTTGCAAGAAAGATAGTTGGAAGTTATGAATTTATTTCATTTAGTTTTCTTTAATGGGTTGAATTTGATTGTTTTGTTTGGTTGCTAGTTGTTGTGATGTTCACAACACGCCCCATTTTACTCCTTAGCAAAATGAGGACCCCTGCTGTGGCTTTTTGCTTTTTGCTGGTGTGTGTTGTTTTGCCTGGTGGTAAACGGAAAAGGGGTTAAAATTGCAAACCTTGTTAAAAATGGAGAAAAAATGCATTTCAGTACCAGTGCATAGTATGGTTGGATTCCTTGTCAAAAATGAGCTAGGGTTGCTTTTTGAACCATGTTAAAATTTGCCATATTTTGCAAGTTATGAGCATTTTGGTAAAATGTACAAGGAAAAAGGGCGGGAAAGCGAAGCGATTGGATTTTTGAATCCATTTTTGGAGCCCGAATGCATGTTTCTGGTCAATGATGGTTGACCCGACTGGTTTTAACACCGTATATGCATTTTTGATGCATGATTTTCATAATTTCAGGGCTCGATGGCTGTGTTTGTGCATTTGGAGCTTGTTTTAATATAAATGTTCATTTTTCTTGTTGATTTACCAAATGATGATGCTTATTCCTGCTTATTTATTGCAGATTGTTAGAGTAGCTAGGAAGAAGCAGAGTTGCCGACACAGTGGCGGCGTATAGGTGAACATAAAGATGGAGCTTTGAGTGGCGATGACATCACGCAGGATAGCACCGGATCCTGAGAGGCCAAACACACCAGAAGAGGAGGGGCTTTCAATGTGGAGGTTGGCGGATGGAAACATTATTGAAGGAGTGGCGCCCTGTCTGGGTATGCTGCTCAAATTCTTGGCGGGATTCATTTCTCACCATTAGATGCTGCATTTCAAGGTGCTGACCATTGATCTCCTAGGGTTTTGGGCACCATTTTCGGGAAGAAACCAGAGATATATATTGAGCCCCTGTACTGTACAAAAAAGAAAAGAGGTCAATCATACAAAAAATCAGACCTGTAGTAGTTTTATGAAGAGATCGGATTACTGAGACTAGTGAGGACTGGATTGTTGAAATAATCAAGGTCCTTTCCTCAAATCATTGTAAATGTACCTGTTTTATGAACATACTGTATGGAGATGAAGCTTCAGACTATATCCTGATTGTAAACCTTAAGTAGTCTTCAAGTTGATTTCTAGATATGTACTGGTGAATGCTGTGTTCTATAGAAGCGCCTTCATTTCATTGCATGTTGTTGTCAACTTTTACCCTTGAAGATTTGCACTGAATCATGCAGATTTGTGGACTGTCCTGGTGAAGTATGATTTTAGTTTTCTTCTCTTCATTGCATGTATGGGAATATGTATGTGGATCAGTGATCTCAGTCAAGTAATTTTAGGAATCTCACTCTCTAACACTTTTTCTCATTTTAACTTCATTGAAATTACTTTCATAACTGCACATCATGATAAATATTGAGCAGAATAGAAAAATATGCTGACATCCCGAAGACAACTGAGTATCATTAGCATATTTTGAGCTAAATGCATGTAGTATCAAAAATGTCATGCAGAGAATCATAAATAGGGGTAGAATTCAAGCAAATATCAACTTAGACACATCATTTAGAGATATATGTTGTGTAGAGTAACTTCCCTGTATAGCATTGTTGCAGAAATAGAATCTACAGATCTACGTAAGACCCCAAAATGGAAAACAACAATACACATCAACCACATAGTAACATCAACAGATTATGAACTAATCAACGGGGACTTGGGATCATGAATTCTTTGTATCTTTTAGGATAAACAAGGGTTGTTGTGTAACTTTTGTTTTGTGTGCTTGGTTGTGACTCACATCATATACCAATCAACATTTCCCTGTCTTCATCAACTTTCACATTAGCACTCTCAATGATCTTTCTCAATCTCTTGTTGTAGCACTGGTAAGCCTTACTCTTAGTGGAGTATCTAAGGAAAATTCCTTCATCACACCTAGCATCAAACTTGCCTAACTCTTCTTCTCTTCTGATATAACATTTGCTTCCAAAAACTTTGAAATATTTCACTGTAGGAATTCTTCCATACCACAATTCATAAGGAGTTTTAGTACCATTACCTTTGACTTGAACTCTATTTTGAATGTAGACAACAATATGTATGGCTTGTCTCTAGTATACTTCCGGTAGGTTGGCCTCCTTCATCATTGACCTAACAGCCTCTTGAACTGTCATGTTGTTTCTTTCAACAACTCCATTCTGTTGGGGAGTTTTAGGAGTAGACAACTGTCTTTTTATCCCATGTTCTTCACATAAAATATTAAATTCATTTGATGTAAACTCACCTCCTCTATCAGACCTTAAGCAATTGATCCTCAATTCTAACTCATTCTCAACCATCTCCTTGAAGGATTTGAACTTGTCTAGGGCTTCTGATTTATCTTTTAGAAAAGTTACCCAAGTCATTCTAGAATAATCATCAATAAGCAACATAAAGTACCCGTCTCCTTGCAAACTTCTTGTTCTTGTAGGACCACACAAATTTGTATGTACCAACTCAAGCAATCCAGTAGAAAATTGTTCTTTACTCTTGAAACTTGTCCTTATCTGTTTCCCCAATTGACATTCCTTGCAAATAGTATTAGCATGTTTCACAAGCTTAGGCAAATCTCTCATAGCTTGTACTGAACATACCTTCACCAAGTTATCAAAATTGAAATGACACATACTCCTATGCCACAACCAACTCTCATCTATCTAAGCCAACAAACAACATTCATTAGTTCCTCTCAAATGATAAACATTATCTCTAGTCTTTTTACCAGTAGCAATTACTGTTCCAGAGCTTTCCATGATTTTTCATCCATTATCCTTGAATCTTAGATCATACCCTTTGTCACACATCTGACCAACACTTAAAAGATTATGCTTTAAACCCTTCACATAGAGAACATCATCTATATTGTGCTTTCCATCAAAATAAATAGATCCTCTTCCAAAAATCTTACTAGCTGCATCATCTCCAAACCTAACCAGTCCTCCATCATACTTTTCCAAACTTACAAACTTGCTTTTATCACCAGTCATGTGATTCAAACATCCACTGTCAATAATCCATTCATCCTTATCTTTCTTAGCCTGGTAGACAGATGAAGCACTTTCTTCCACTAGTTTTTCTTCCTTCACATAGCTAGCAGGATTAGTAGATACATGTTCTTCCTTGATAGCAATAAACAAGCATTCCTTTGTACTAGTATCATCTGACTCATCATTCGTTATACCATCATCATCAAAATCTCTAACATAATAGCATTTCTTTATAATCCTAAGTCTACTTTCAAATTTTTTCTTGGCTTTTTCAATTCTCTTCGGACACCTGGATGCATAGCGATCAATCTTACCATAGGTAAAGCATTTGAATGGTAATTTACCTTTGAACTTACCAGTACCTCTTTGCATTCTATCCACAAAGTTGGCTTCAATCTTGTCAAGATCATCATTTGATTCCATAGCATACTCCTCAGATCTTGAAGTCTTCTTTGAAGTGCCATCTTTGAAAGTAGTCTTGGTCTTCGGTAGAGCATCACCGAACTCTCTCATCTCAAAAGTAGTGAACTTTCCAAGCAACTGATCCTTTGTAATCTTATTCACACTCATAAGTTCTTCAATTGTAGACACCTTGTGACTGTAGGATTTAGGCAATGACCTAAGAATCTTAAGCACAACCTCATCCTCATTAATGGTTCCTCCTGTTGGTACCCATTTTGGCCTAGAGGTTGAGCTTGCATGTTGGAGGGTTTCTTCATTTAAACCCTAGGTCTTCTTGTCCATCGGCAAGAGCTTGGCCTATCGGCGAGCTATTTTTTGTTCCCTCCGATGTGTTTGGTTTGGCCGATGGAAATGCCATCGGTGTGATATTCATCGTCGGCAGGCTTCATTTGTGTTTGGCCGATGGATGTTATCGGCGTGTGTTGTATTGTCGGCGTGAGTGTTTTGAGTTGTGTCGACGATGGGGGGCTTGGCCAATGGGACCAAGGAGGATGTGTCTATCAAGGTGACAAGTTCTATCGGTGTAGGCATTTTGTTGTTCGCCGATGGCTTTGGTCATACCGACAGGCGAGGAATGTGGAGACTTCATCGGTGAGAGTTTGGTCCATTGGCTGGGGAGCTTTGGGTTTGGCCGATAGTGTTGATATCGCTGATGGAGGGATTTGGAACGAGCATCGGTGTGACTTTGTGCGATTGGCCGAAGAGTTTTTGACTTGCCCGATGGTGTATGTCACACCGACGGAAGGAGGAGGCCAGGGTCCATTGGCGTGAGTTGTGTTGTCGGTGAGCATCTTTTCTGTTACGTCGATGGTCTATGTCTTGGCGACGGGCGTGTTTGGAGTGGACCATCGAGATGACTTAGTATGTCGGCGAGGGAATTTTGGGCTAGCCCGACGGTTGTTGTCTGGCCGACGAAGTATGTTTTGGTGGCCATCAGGGAGACTCGTATTGTCGGTGGGAGTCTAAAGAGTTAGCCTGATGGTCAGTCTCTAGCCGATGAGGGGAATGTAGTGAAACAGTCAGCGAGACTATTGAGGTCAGCCAGAGGATTTTTGGATGCTCCGATGGAGGGAGTCACGCCGACGGGGGTGCAGAGTGTAGTTTGTGGTCATCGGCCAGACTATTGATGTCGGGATGAGTTTTGTGGAGTTGGCCAATGGTTCTTCTCTGGCTGATATGGAAGTTGTAGGCTTTCGGGAGGTGTCGTCGGTGAGACTTGATAGATCGGCAGGAGGATTTGGGAGTTGGCTGATGGCCTGGGTCTGGGCGATGGGCTTTGGGTGAAGGAGCGTGTGTTGAGCGTGGCAAAAGCGCTCGACACCTATTATGCAAGTGACTATGCTTTTAAACTACTAAGGTGGTCTCTGTACCATGCATGTGGGATTAATCTCCCTGCATTAATTTGAACCTGTGGTAAACGCATTTTGGCGGGAACTTCATTTTGATTGCTGCGACTGATTTCTCGATGGCTGCGGGTGGTTGAGCCATCAATGACGATTGTAGCAGGGATATGGGTGATGGTACAAGTGATTAAACTACTCAATTGTGAATGAGAACTTCCATACGGTGGCGCAAGGCTCGAGGCCTCCCTGTCAACTCTCCGGCCTACTGCATTGATGGCTTCTGAGCGCCATTCCCTCTGATGGATGTATCTGGCAAATTTTTGACTTTTGGCCATGTAATTAATTGCTAAATGTACACGGTTCTATATAAATGGTTTTGGCTGTGTTACTTTTTAGAGGTTGGAGGTTTTTTGGGCTTTCAGCTCTGACTCTGAACATAAGGTGTTCACATTTTGAAAGGCATTTTTTGCTACAGACTCAGTCCTTAGTCTGGTGTACTAATCTATCTTGGATTGTAAATGATGATTTTCTCTGTGATGACCTTCTATGCAGATTGATTTTAAATGAAAAACACCTATGTGTGTATTGTTTCTGATTGTCTCCTGTATGTCATTTGTTTTCCTTTCAAACAAGGTTGTCAAGGACTTCCAAGTTTTTCAGTGTATGCATACTGTGTGTCTGATTTATTGTGTCTGCTCAAGGAGTGGTTAAATAGGCTTTTGATCAGATACAAAGGGAAATAGATTGCATCATAGCATCTGTTAAGCATGATCTTTAATGATACTCTTTCTTGGACAT
This sequence comes from Cunninghamia lanceolata, assembly GCA_027924645.1. Lineage (NCBI taxonomy): Eukaryota > Viridiplantae > Streptophyta > Pinopsida > Cupressales > Cupressaceae > Cunninghamia > Cunninghamia lanceolata. The sequence goes on along the minus strand of BSBN01000497.1, from coordinate 844,555 downwards.
GTTGCTGTTAGGCAGTAGCATTATTCTTAGGTCCTCTGGATATGAATTTATGTTGTCATGGGGAGACATTTACAGTCTTAGATATGACTCTGCTGCCCAGATAAGGCACTGGTTTGGGAATTTGTCTGTTCAATGGGTCTAGGAAAGTCCCATCACTCCAAACACCATTTCAACCCATCTCATCACTTCCACCTGTTAGTTGTAGGATTAGGATTAGAAACCTCTGCATGCTCTCATACCTAACCAGACATTATGTCTAAGAATGTTGCCAACCTTGTGATTTGTTACACAAATCTTGGTCCATACATGAGAGTATTCTGCCTATTGCCGTCAAGTTAAATCCTTCTGTCATTGAGCTAGTCAAGGTCATACTTTTATCAAATAGGGACACCCCCCTTGGTGCGGCAGAACCAGAAGTGAAGGGGAGGAGCTCACGCAACCTCCTGTATTCAGTTGGCTGAATCTGCCTGTGCATTAGAACTAGCAAACCCTAATGCTGATTCAGAAGAAAAACCAACACCTCCAAGACCTTTGATTCCATTGACAATTTCATCAACTTTTTGCATGTAGATTGTTATGTTCTCATCATCACTCATCTTCAGGGCTTCATACCTTGCCTTTAGGTTTTGTAATTTGGCACTCTTTATAGAATCATCTCCTTCATATAAGTTTTTCAACTTAACCCAGATCTCATGAGCAGTTTCCAAATTCATAACTTTCACTAACTCAATGTTAGATAAAGCATTCAACATAGCGTCTCTAGCCTTTCCATTTAAATCATACTGTTTGACTTCATCTTTGGATGATGGACCATTTGGAGGTGTAGACACCCAAAATTGTCCCATTTCATTATTTATGCATGAAACTCATATTGCATCGCATACATTCATTTTGTCTAACATACTTATGTTTCATTTTCCTCTTCATATCCTTAATTAATTAGATAAATTTTATTTATTTAATTTTCATTATTCTTCCATCTACCATCAAATATCTACCATCAAATGATTAAATAATTTTATATTATTTAATTATTTTGTCTTTTCTTCTAATAAATAAATAAAATCATTTATTTTATTTATTTATTCACCATGTCCATAAATTAAATAATTTTTTAATTTATTTAATTTATATTATCTTCCATCCTTATCATTTTCTTCTAAAATCGTGCAAGTGGGCCCCCTTGTCCATAAAATAGCAAAAATCAAATGTGGGAATATTTAATAAATTAGAAAAAAATCAACTATCCTCATCACTTAAATCTCAAAATAGAAAAAATAATTCTATCTTGAGAAAGAATCTTATCCTCATCAATAACCCACCTAAGATTTCTAAATAAGATACCTTTTTTATGGACACATGTCATGCACACATTCATCCTCATTCCTCAACCATTGATTTCTCCTTTTATTCCTCACCGTTGATAAAAAATAAGCCCCTGCCTATAAATATGGCCTCTCATAAGTCATTTGGTATGCATTGAGTTTTATATCCTTACGCTGTCGAAATCACATTAGAACCTTTACATCAATCTTCTTCCAATCCTCTCATCCATTTCTATCTATCCTTTTCATCCAATCACTATGCTGCGAACGTGAGCGATCAACATCCATATTCAAGCAATCAATCATGCATGCATCATCAATCTGAGGTATTCAAAAGGTTTGGTCAAAAGTAATGCATTTTATTGTTTTATCTTATATTTTGTCTAAATTTCTCGTCTACATTTTGGCATGAGAATGTATACCAAAAAATTTGGACAAAATACAAAGATAGAACAATAACATGCATTACCTTTTTACCAAAACCCTCTGAATACCTCAGATTGATGCATGCATGTTGGATTTGCTCGAATGATTGGACTGTTGGTTGCTCATAGTCACAACATAACGTTGATAGGATGAAGACTTGATGGAAGATAATAGATGAGGATGGATGAGAAGATTAAGGAAGAATGATGCAAAGGTTCTAATGATAATTCAACAGCATAAGGATATCAAACTCAATGCATACCAAATGGCTTATGAGAGGGTAAATTTATAGGCAAGGGCTAATATTTGATGTGGAGGGAAGAAGATTTGATAAGATAAGATTTGATTTGATTTTTTGATAAAAGAGGAAATAAAACAAGATAAGATAGGAAAAAGATAAAAAGACTTGCTTTTAATTTTAAATCCTCAAAAAGAAAATAAATTTTCGAAAAGGATGGGAGGATATTTGATGAATTATCTAATTAAATAAATTAATTAGATACACATGAGTTTTAATTTTGGAAAGAAAGCAAGAAGATCTTTTTAGGATTTTATTAATTAAATAAATATTTAATTTATTTAATTAATTTTGGATTGTGGAAAGATAATTAAATAAATAAAAATTTATTTAATTATAGGAAAATAGATAAATGACTAATTAAACAATTAAAAATAATTATTTAATTAGAGAGGATGAATGGACATGAATAATTAAATAAATAAAATTTATTTAATTATAGAATATAGGATTATGGGATTGAAAGGGGATACAATTAAGTGATGATATGGGTACCTATGGCAAAACATGCTACAAGATGTCTAGATGATGTAATGTTGTGACAAAGTGTTGTAAGAGGACATTTTTGGGTGTCTACATTTTGCCCGTCTTTGAGATGATGTTCAAGATGATGAAATTTGTGTCAAGTAACATCGTTTCAAAGAAGCTGGTATGGATAGAGGGAAATAAGATGATGATGGAAAGATAGGATGATGATGGAAGGATAGGATGATGATGCCCATTCGAGAGGATAGGCGGGTTGAACAAACATGGGTAGGCTCTCGAAATGAAATGAAGCAATAAAGGAGGGATAAGATGAATGAAACAAGATAGGAAGTGGATGAAAGAGATGAATGACACATTATGCTGCAATAAAATGAGCAATCATATGTTTGATGTGGCACTAGACGTTACGCACCAAGGTATAAAGACCAAGGTGATGATGTGTCTCGTGCCCCAACATAATACAACCTTGTCTAGATACAAGATTTGAATATTAGCCAGGTTGGATACGGATTTGATGCAAATGCAAGATAAAAATGACAACATACACAAGCAAGCAAGTAAGCATGCACAAATGATACAAAAACAAACAAGGTATTGCCCCTGTCAAGTTGTAAACCAATGATCAACTGATTGATTGATGATGATGATAGTGTTGTCATTGCGGGGAACGATATATCCCTAGATCAACACAAGGATGCTTGATTAATTGATTGGGTTTACAACAAGGCTAGGATCAAGACCATTGATGCAATTGGATAATTTGGCAAGATTGATTAACTTGGTTGCTATGGTTTAAAGTATGACTTGCATTTAGATCATTGCTTGGAATTTTGGATTGATTTGAAGAAGTGATTGAAGAATTGATTTGAATGATTGAATTAGAAGAATTGATTTGAAGAAGTGATTTGATTTGATTTTGATTGATTGGATTGATTTGATGGACTCGATGGATTCAATGATGATTAGATTGATGAATTGGATTGATTAGAAGAAGTGATTTGAAGAATTGATTAGAATGATTGATTGGAAAAAATGTTTTGAAAGATTGATAATAGAAGAAGATGAGATGGATGAAGATGATGATTGGTGAAGATTAGAAGAAGGATGAAAGATGGAAGAGGTGTATCACCTGTGCCTGAATCTGAGTACTTCCTTCATATCCTAGATTGCCTACATATCCTGTATCCACGGGATCAAGGCACTTAACGATAGAGATGAGATGTAGTTCTGATTGTGTTTTATTGGTGGTGATGATGAAGGTGGATGGATTGATCGGGTTATGGATTGATTGGGATTGATTTGCTTTGATTTGATAGGTTTGATTGGATTTGATGTGATGGATTGTTTGATGATGTGATTGATCTTATTTCTTGTATTTTTTTGTTCGATATTTGATTTTTTTGTATTTTGGGAATATTTGGTTTTTTTGGAATGTTTTGATTTTTTAAAATTTTTTGGAATGTTGTGATTTTTTTATTTTTGGAATGTTGTATTTTTTGTGTTTTTGGAATATTTGATGTTTTTGGATTTTGGAAATGTTTTGGTGTTTTTGGATTTTGGAAATGTTTTGATTTTTTTGGATTTTGGAAATGTTTTGATTTTTTTGAGTTTTGGAAATGTTTTGTTTTTATTTATTTTTGGGAATGTTTTATTTTTTTTTAATTTTTGAAATGTTTTGATTTTTTTTAAATTTTTGGAATGTTTTGATTTTTTTGGATTTTTGAAATGTTTTGATTTTTTTGGATTTTTGAAATGTTTTATTTTTTTTGGATTTTTGGAATGTTTTGATTTTTTTGGATTTTTGAAATGTTTAGGGATGGTATTGGATGACAATTTTGATAGCCTTTGTGCTAGGTACCATTGACAAGGGAGGACCAAGTCTAGGTGTGAAGAGGTAGGTAGGTAGGATTTGGATGGATGAAAGGATGGGTGATAGGGGATGAAAAGGATGTACGTGTAAGATAGAAAGGATGTGATCTCCAAAGACTATGTCGCATAGGAATAATATGCCTCATTCTAGGTGTAATGCTTAGGTTTTACATGGCAAGGCTCAGGGCGATATGATTTGTGATAGGATTAGGCTTATGACAATGGGATGATGATAGGATGGATTGGTTTGGATAGGATGGAGGTATATCAAGAGTTACCCAAAGCATGTTTCAACATTTTGCCCCCAATCTTTATCAAGATCAAGATGAGGAAGGGAGGATGAATGGACTCAATATGATAGGTATGTGTATGTGGATGGATAAGGACATGGTAATATAGGATATGATAGGATGGAAAATGATAAGTTGGAAAGCGATGGGAGGATGAGACAAGGTGCCTCCAAGTGTAGGTGACATAGAAGATCAACTTACACATGACGCCTGTTTGCCAGGTTTTCATCATGGTACTTATCCAAGGCACCTGTTTACCAGGTTTTCACCATTGGATGAAGGGATTTCTCTTTACTTTTTGAATTTTTTTTGACTTTTTGGATGGGATAGGTGGATATCATGGACTCAAGTGTCTAGTTACATAAAAGATGATAGTCTTGTTAGATGGATGTCGTTGCATGGACCATGTCAAATGTGCTCATAGATGTTGGTAAGGGATGACATGAAAATGGTAGATGGAGTAGGTAGATAGCGGATTATGAAAGGTGTAATAGTGAATTATGATGTGGATTATGAATGGATTTATGGAAGATGGTGGATTATGATGCGGATTATGTAGGGCTTATGCAAGGATGAGTGGAAGACTTATGCAAAAGCATGGACCATAGGAATAGGATGGGGAAGAAATGTAGGATAATGGATGAAGGATGGGGAGATGGAGGTATGCGGAAATGTTGTGGAATGGAAGGGAACCATGACCAACGGTTGCACACACCATGATAAACATTGAAGCTTTTGATGGGATGGTGGTGTAGGAAGCAATGGAGATGTTTCCTTAGGGGGGAAAGTGAAAGCTATAACTCAATCTAGCTATGTAGTCATTGGGACAACTTTGTTGCCCCAGGTGATTCCAGACACAAGGTGAAGTAGTATTCACTTACGCTTATGCCACATCCCTTCAATGGGCTAGTGTTCATAGATTACCTTGTGTATATCAGGGACACCCTTAGTCAACCCTTGTGCAGCCTAGCTTAAGACCTATCAGCCATATCCTACCTGATTAATCAATAGGGCTTGTTGTTGTGTTTGCTTAATCATAACATTTAATCTTGAAAGGAAATTCAAACATTGTGCTTGACATGTGTGTTTATGCATTTACATTGTGTTTGATATTCGCCAAGTCAAACTACCAATCTTTCCTTATCATCTAGGCAATCACATCCTAATCGAAGACTTGACACCATGCCAACATTAGAAGATCTAGCACAAAAACTCATTCATCTTCTTCATCAAACTCAAACAAGCCAGTTATTTCTGGATCAACAAACCCTCCAAGACATCCAAGAGATAATCCAAAAACTACAAACAAGCCAATCCCCTCAAATGCAACACCTCTTAGCACAAATTCAACACCTCTTAGCCACTTGTCAAATCCAACAAGCACATCCTCAACCAATGCCACATCAATCCTATGTGCCACCTATCCCATCATGTCAACCCTATCCATACACATCCCACACCAATCCTTCATCAACCTATCACACTTCTTCCAATTTCAACCCTTATCCATATCAATCCACCTATCAACAACCATTATCTTATGTGATCCCTCATCCAACACAACATCAACACCTTCAACCACAACAACATCAACAACATCAACCTACCCAACAATTCCAACATCAACATGTTCAACAACAAATCATACAACAACCAATCACATCACAACACCATCCAAACCTCCAACCCATTCTATCTCAATCCTATGTGTCACCTTCACCATCATGCCAACCTAACCCATCTACCTATAATGTCAATACCATATTGACCTATCCAATTCCTTCTTCCAACATGCCACCTCACCATCACCAAACCCATTCACAAGGCCAAAAGGTGTTCTCACAAGAGGTACATGCAAGTCCAAATGGCCCTTTGTACATAAATCAAACATCCTTAAGTCCACTTTTGGAGAAAGATCTAGTATCCTTTGACGAGGGAGATACCTATGTGTCACCTAATCCTACTCCAAGTGGCCCCTTGTACATAAGTCAAGTGTCCTTAAGTCAATCTTTGGAGCAAGACCTAATATCCTTTGACGAGGGAGATACCAAGCTAGGTTATGCACCTTATGAGCATCCTCCATCACCATCCATTCCAATGCTAATCCATGAATCAACTAGCCCTCTCCTAACCCCTTCATGCAATCCCAATCCTAGCCCAAAGCGTACACCTTCCAACCACATTGTTCTTACACCTAATCCTAACCCAAATCCCGATGTGTCCAATCTCATTGTCCCTCCATCCAATCCAAATGCTAATCTATCCAACCTTACCATTCCTCCATCCAATCCAAATCCTCATCTGAAGTCTACAACACTATCCACCATTATCGTCCATCCCCTATATTGTCCATTCACACACACTCTACTGAAGGATGTGATCCTTTGTCTACTAGCTAGGAACAACTTATCCGCATGTCAAACACCTATCTTAGCACCTAACAATGAACCTTCAAATGCCATGCTTATTCCTCCAATGCCACCATGTGACCCACAAATCATTGAGCTTATTGAAAGGACTTCTCCCTTAAATCCTAGCCAAAATCCATCATACCCTCATATTTTTTTTATCACAAATAACATATCGAGTCTATACAAGAGCCTCCTATCATGAGCCCAAATCAAAGTCCATCGTACTCTCTTATGGATGAATATCAAGAACCTATCAAACTCATCCAAGAGCCTCCCACTTTCACTTCTATGAAACCCCAAGAGATATATCAAGAGTATGATCTTAAGCATGTGGAAATATTGAGCCTTCATTCAAATCAAGATCAAATCCTTTCTGTTCACCCCATTCATATCATCTATCTTTTCTATGATCAAGATGCCATCCATGAAGAAGCCATCCATGAGCACCTTGATCTTATTCATAATCCCATACCCATCCATGGGCAAGATATTCAAATTGCTCCTATACATCCTCCACTTAGCCCTATTCATAATGAGCAAACATCTATTTCCCATGATGAGACACATGCCTCCCAAGAAGACATAAGCATAGAAGATCAAACAAGTATCTTGGATCATAATGAACATAAGCAAGATATTAATGATCCTTCCACATCCACCATCGACCCTATTACAAAGCCATCACATCCTATTGGCCTTTCCACCCTCATTCATGAGTGTTCCTCCTTAGAACACCAACAACCTTTGTTCACCACCTCATCTTCTCCATCCAATAAGGAACTCGTGTCTAGTGTTCCATCTACACCTAGTCCCATAGTCAATCGCATCCTCCAAAACATGAACTATCAAGGTAAAGGCTTAGGCCTTCTTGAACAAGGTATTTTGGAGCTAATCCATGTCAAAATCCCTCCACACTCATTTGGTCTTGGATACACACCTCAAGGTCATGAATCTAACAATGTTGGAACTTCCTCCATTCCTCCTAAGTCCACCATTTCCTATCACAAATCCCATCATACAACCAAGACATATGTTCCCATTCCACCTCCATCATCCTAAAAATGTCAAAAGCATGTGACCGTACACCTTCCACCATTCAATTTACCTCCACTTCTTCCAACTCCTAACATCCCTGCATCGAACCTACCTCCACTACTTCCAACCCCTTATCCATCCATCCATAAGTCTTCTAAAAATCCTAATCGTGACCAACAAATGCACACATCATGTAAACATAAAGCTTCCACTCATTTTTCCAACTCCACTTCCACCAACCCCATGGGATTGAAAAATAAAAACTTGGATGTCTCTACCTATAAAGCAAAAAATCCTAAGGGCCCTAATACCTTAGGGTACAAATCCAAAGAATCAAAGAAAAATCCATCCAAGCCCATACCTCCACAAGCAAAGTCTAAAACTAAAATGGTATGGGTTCCTAAGCAAAAAGAAAGCAAGTCCAATGAGACATCTACCTTTCAAAAATCCCAACCATCTTCATCCATTCCTAAATGCCATTTATTCCAAAAACTCAGGTTACTTCATTCCACATGAAAAGCAGAAATCACAAAAATACTAAGTCTATGTGGGTACCTAAAGCACTTCATCACCTATCCCCTAAATTAATGTCACCATTGCTTCCTACACCGCCTTCCCATCAGAGGCTTTAATGTTTACCACGGTGTGTGCAACCGTTGGTCATGGTTCCCCTCCATTCCACATTCCCACATACCGCCATCTCCCCACCTCTCAACTATTATCCTACATATCTCCCCCATCATCCTATCCCTATGGTCCATGCTTTTGCATAAGCCCTCCATCCATAAGTCCTACATAATCCATATCATAATTCACTATCTTCCATACATAATCCACATCATAATCCACTATCATTCCATCCATAATCCATATCATAATCCACTATCTACTTACTCCATCCATCTTTCATGCAATCCCCTACCAACATCTATGAGCACACTTGACATGGTCCATGCGACAACATCCATCTAGCGGGACTATCACCTTTCATGGAGCTAGACACTTGAGTCCCTCCTATCCATATCCCCCCTATCCTATTCAAAAAAGTGAAGAAAAAAGAAAAAAATTAAAAAAAAAGAAAGAAAAAAATGAAAAAAGTAAAGAGAAATCCCTTCATCCAATGGTGAAAACCTGGTAAACAGGTGCCCTGGATAATTACCATGATGAAAACCTGGAAAATAGGCATCATGTGTAAATTGATCTTCTATGTCACCTACACTGGGGGCACTTTGTCTCATCCTCCTATCATGTTCCAACTTATCATTTTCCATTCTATCATATCTTATATTATGATGTCCTTATCCATCCACATACACATGCCTATCATATTGAGTCCACTTATCCTCCCTTCCTCATCTTGATCTTGATAAAGATTGGGGGAAAAAATGTTGAAACAAGATTTGGAAAAACTCTTGATATATCTTATCTTTTCCAACAAACTGATCCTATCATTATCCTCTTATCATTAGCCATCCTATCATCATCCCATTGGCATAAGCCTAATCCTATCATAAGTCTTATCGTCATAAATCTTGTCATGAAAAAATTCTAAGGATACTATCTAGAATGGGGCATGTTGCTCTTATGTGACATAGCCTTTGAGATCACATCCTTTCTCTTATGCATACATACATCCACTATAGTCTATCCTTGTATCTATCCATTTATCATGAGGTTTCTGTTCCGCCTAACCTTTTCATCCATTCATCTATCATGAGTCATCCAACCTACCTACCTCATTGCACCTAGACTTGTTTCTCCCTTGTCATTGGTATCTAGCACAAAGGCTACCCAAATTGTAAAAACATTGACATCCCAAAACATACCAAAAATCCAAAAAAATTGGAACATATCAAAATTCCAAAAAAAATCATAAAAAGTCTTGAAAAAAAATCCAAAAAAATCATAAAAAGTCCTGAAAAAATTCCAAAAAAAATCATAAAATGTACTGAAAAAAATTCCAAAAAAAATCATAAAAAGTCCTGAAAAAATTCCAAAAAAAATCATAAAAAGTCCTGAAAAAATTCCCAAAAAATCATAAAAAGTCATGAAAAAATTCCAAAAAAATCATAAAAAGTCTTGAAAAATACACAAAAAATCATAAAATGTCTTGAAGAAATACAAAAAAAAAAAAAAATTCTAAAATCCAAAAAAATCAAAACATTTCTAAAAATACAAAAGAATCAAATATCCAACAAAAATCCAAATCATCGAATCAAAATCAAATCATCCAGTCAATCAAAATCAAAACCAATCATCATCAAACAAATCACATCAAATCCATCAAAACAAATCCAATCAAATAATCAAATGAAGTCAATCCAATCTAATCAAATCAAATCAAATCAAATCAAATCCAATCATCAAATTCTATCATCAAAAATGAATCCATCAAATAAACATCAAATCATTTCAATCAATCAAATCACTCCTATTCCATCTAATCTATCAAATCAATCTATCCAAACACTTCTTCCAACTCCATCCAATCCTTAATCCCCTTGATTTGCCATCATCATCACCAAACAAATCAGAACTACATCTTATCTCTATTGTTAAGTGCCTTGATCCCGTGGACACGGGTATGCAGGCAATCTGGAGTATGAAGGAAATATCCAGATTCAGGCACAAACAATAATCCTCTTTCTTCCTTCATCATCTTTCTTCTATCATCTATCTTCATCAATTCATCAATCATTCAAATACCTTCTTCAATCACTTCTTTCAATCCAATCATTAAATCAATCAAATCCATCCATCCAATAAACTCAAATGCAAGTCAATCCTTAAAACCATACCAACCAAGTTGATCAATCTTGCCAAATTATCCAATTGCATCAATGGTCTTGATCCTAGCCTTTTTGTAAACCCAATCAATTAATTAATCAATCAATCATCCTTGTGTTGATCTAGGGATATATCATTCCCCGCAATGACAACACTATCAACATCAATCAATCAACAATTAATCATTGGTTACAGCTTGACAGGGGCAATACCTTGTTTGTTTTTGTATCATTTGTTCATTCTTGCTTGCTTGCTTGTGTGTGTCATCATTTTATCTTGCATTTGTATCATTCCCAGCTAATATTCATATCTTGTACCTAGACAAGGTTGTATTACGCTGGGGCACGAGACACATCGTCACCTTGGTCCTCATACCCTGGTGCATAACATCTAGTGCTAAATCAAACATATGATTTCTCACTTTCATTGTAGCATAATGTATCCTTCATCTCTTTCCTCCACTTCCTATCTTGCATCATTCATCTTATCCCTCCTTTATCATTTCATCTCATTTTGAGAGCGTACCCGTGTTTGTCCAACCCGCCTATCCTCTTGAGGGGGCATCATCATCCTATCTTTCTATCATCCCCCCTTTTCCTCCATCTGTACCTTAGCTTCTTTGAAATGATGTTACTCAACACAAATTTCATTATCTCGAACATCATTTCAAAGAGGGGCAAAATGTAGACACCCAAAATTGTCCCATTTCATTATTTATGCATGAAACTCATATTGCATCGCATACCTTCATTTTGTTTAACATACTTCTATCTCATTTTCCTCTTCATATCCTTAATTAATTAAATAAATTTTATTTATTTAATTTTCATTATTCTTCCATCTACCATCAAATATCTACCATCAAATGATTAAATAATTTATATTATTTAATTATTTTGTCTTTTCTTCTAATAAATAAATAAAATCATTTATTTTATTTATTTATTCACCATGTCCATAAATTAAATAAATTTTTAATTTATTTAATTTATATTATCTTCCATCCTTATCATTTTCTTCTAAAATCATGCAAGTGGGCCCCCTTATCCATAAAATAGCAAAAATCAGATATGGGAAGATTTAATAAATTAGAAAAAAATCAACTATCCTCATCACTTAAATCTCAAAATAGAAAAAAGCATTCTATCTTGAGAAAGAATCTTATCCTCATCAATAACCCACCTAAGATTTCTAAATAAGATACTTTTTTTATGGACACATGTCACGCACACATTCATCCTCATTCCTCAACCATTGATTTCTCATTTTATTCCTCACTGTTGATAAAAAATCAGCCCTTGCCTATAAATATGGCCTCTCATAAGCCATTTGATATGCATTGAGTTTTATATCCTTACACTGTCGAAATCACATTATAACCTTTGCATCAATCTTCTTCCAATCCTCTCATCCATTTCTATCTATCCTTTTCATCCAATTTTTATGTTGCAAACGTGAGCAATCAACATCCAATCTATTCGAGCAATCAATCATGCATGCATCATCAATCTGAGGTATTCGAAAGGTTTGGTCAAAGGTAATGCATTTTATTGTTTTATCTTATATTTTATCCAAATTTCTCGTCTGCAAGAGGAATAGTATACTTTGTATCTGCCATCTTCCAAACATTATAACCAAGAGAAATGAGATGACTTTTCATTCGTACCTTCCAGAAAGCATAATCTATTCCATCAAACTGTGAAGACTCCTTCTTGTGCGCCATCACGGATCTACCTCAAGTTGTTAGACTTTCTTCCAAGGAACCCTCGCTCTGATACCAATTATTGAAATGCACAAGACAACTGAGAGGTGGGGGGTGAATCAATTGTAACCAAAAGTTAACTTCTTTCAAACATCAACACATCAACCACTTAATCATTGTTATTATGATTTAACCATGAAAGCATGAAATCAGACAATTAAACACATTCACACATTCAACACATGATACACCAGATTTTTACGTGGAAAACCTAATAAGGGAAAGACCATGGTGATGATTAACTCACAGTATAAATTATATATCAAAATTTACAACAAGACTCACTGCCCAGAATGCTCACTGCAAAAGAAGGGGCTCACTGCCAAAGGAATAGGCTCACTGCCAGAAGTTGGTGAACTAAGATAGTAGCATCTATACCATGCCAAGGTTCAGTTCCATTGAAGCACAATAAAACTCCTCTGCTCTGCTCTACTTTTACACTTCACACTTATCTTCACATCTTCACATCATCATCGCTTAATTATGACTTCATTACATGTATTTATACAATTCATCAACCTTGGAATGTACATCAAGGTCGGCATTACAATCATCAACCGTTGGAATAATCTCCAAGGTTAGCATACATACATACATTAGAATAGGTCTGGACCTAATAATATTTGTGAAGGAGAAGAATGAATTTGGAACACACCATGCCTTAATTAGGACTCAAATGCAAATTTCCATGCAAAACACGCTATCACAAACTCCAAAGCATAATCTCAAGTAGTGAAAACAACCAAGTCAGTCAAAACTAGTGTTGACACTAAGACCTTTAGGAACACGCTTCATGCACGATCTAAATTACATTTTGCAGACCAATTAATAGGCAATAACATGATCTAGAGACATCCACAAGCACATTACAATCACCAAGAACTTCCGCACAATCCCCAAACATTCTATCTAGAAGATTCTTCAAACCAGAGCACTTAAACAATATTGTCAGCCATTGTCATAAAGGAAAGATCACTTGAGGAGTACCAAATCATGAACCATTTCAACTAAAGGCACATAAAATCATGCTAGACTTAATCCTAGAATTGTAAACCATAAAACTTAAATGTGGAGAAATGTGGAGCAGAATACATTCTCCCTGTCACCATTGAATACTCAGAAAAATAGTTTTTACTCTGGTGAATAGAACTCACTCAAATCTTCATACTGGAGGCTCAAATTTGAAACATAGCAACTACAAACATCCTTTAACATAACTTCCAAACCGCATACAAAGATATTCAATCTACAAGATATGCAGATCAAAACACTGTAGTGTTTTGGGAGATAGAACAATTCTGCAATTACACTAACTTCTCAAACACTTGCTCAAACTCATTCAAATAACTTCCGTAGATGTTAACCTTAGGTGTCGATATCAATGACAACACTTACTTCTCATACTTGCAACACACATAACATACTAATATGCCCAAGGTGTCATATGCTACCCATGATACCACACTTGGCATTCACACTAATGTTTAAGAAAGATGACTCAAGTAGAAGACTTAACTATACCATGGGACAAGGCACCATGGTTGGCATGTAAAATGAGGCATGGAAGAGAGGCAAGGTGTTCAAGACCACTTGAACAACTTCCCAACATCCCTTCTAGATCACCCTCCATATTTCACATAAATACGATAAGTAGAAGGGCTAAAATTGCCATGGTTTGAGTTCCATAAGGGCCTTGTAGGTAGGTAGGACTTCAAACCTAGGTTGAAACTCACAACTTAGTTCAGACTTAGACTTCAAGATACAATCACAATCTGTTGTGCCCTCACAAATCTTGGGTTCTATTGGCATAAGGCAATGTGCAAATGACATGTTGACCTTGAACTCCGACCAATGAGCCACTTTGTGCTTCAAAAAACTTCTTTAGTTTGCATGCTACAACATGTGACTGAACTCCAATTCCTAGGCTCAAGGGACATTCTGACTTTGGAATCCTTCTATAGTTTGCACGTCTACAAAGTACAATTAGGTTCCAGACTTTGAACCAGTTCATGACATTAGAACTCAGGACTCACTAACCATCTACACATCTACAAAGTACAAGTAGGGACCAAACTTCAAACACAATGATAAATCAAGCTTCAAAAGACATCGACAACCCACACTATGCAAAGTGTAGTTGACTTCCAATTCCTAGACTACCAACTACCCTAGACTCTAGAAGCTAGATGCAACTTGTACTGTGTGATGTGCATCAAATTTTTAAGCTTCAATTGAACTATACTTCGGGGTTCAGACTCTGAATACAATTATCAACTTAGATTGGCAACCTTTGTTTGAATTGTAGTTCAGATTGTAACTCTGACTTGCAAAAGTAGAACATAGAAAGGTGTTAAGGTAGGGGAAACATTAAGTCTATTTTACCCACTTTATGAGACATATCTTCCTCAATTTTTGAGATATTTAGAAATTATCTCAAGGTACATGTTGGTACTTGTAAAAAACTAGCTCCTGAACATGCATTATTTTGCCCCAAAAATCCATTAAAAAATCCCACTTTTGCCTTTGTAATTTAAACCCATTAATTATAACCGATTTGAGATATGTTTATGGGTTTCCTTCAAGAAAAATTCTATGTAAAGTTCTCCCTGTTCCTTATGTTTTCTTCCCTTAGAAAATAAATGGTTCTTTTATAGCCTTTGTCGGTGAATTGACAAAATCGTGAACCGCTAAACTTGTTGACTAGGTTCATGGGTTTGTGATTTTGCCAATTTGCCGATTTATCAACAAAGTAGCGAAAGAGACATGGTTCGAAAGAAGTGAAAAGTGGTCGCAAGAGGTAAAATTTTCTAAGGCAAGTGGAAAGTTTTTCTAAGAGAGAGAAAATGTTGAAGGAAAAAAATTTTGATGTCTTCTTCAAAATTGTTCAAGTTAAGTGTTTGTTGGTGAATCAATGAAATTGCGAACTGGCAAATTTGCCAACTGGGTTCACAAGTTTGTAGTTTCGTCGATTTACTGATAAAGTGGTAGGGAGGCTCTGATGAAGAAGAAGGCAAAGAAGATAGAGTAGGGGAAATTTTTCTAAGGGAAAGATGAAGAAGTCAAAGTCTTGGTCCGTGGACCCTTGGTTCACTAACTCATGGTTTCACTGTCAAAGGGTTTGCTGATGAGAACTTTCCCCAACAAGAAAAAGAGAAATAAAGAAGAAACAAGGTGAAGTGAATGGGAAAGGGAAAAAATGAAGAAAAAATTTCTAAGGCAAACAAGGGAAAAAACTAAGTGTTTGTTGGCGAATTAGCTAGTTCGCGAATTGTCGATTTTGTCGACCAAGGTTGTGAGTTTTCAATTTTGTCGATTTGTTGATAAGGAGACAAGGCGGTGAAAGAAAAAGGGCATGAAGGATAGTTTGTCAGTAAGGAAATTTGTAGACAAAGGAGATAGACAAGAAAAAGTTAAGGTAAGTTTTCACCAGCAAAGTGTAAGTTTACAAAGGGAAAAGTTGCTGATAGTAAAGAAAAGTGCGAAGGAAGGAAAATATAGATGAACTCATGGTTCACCATTTTTCATTTTTGCTGATAAGGCAAAAGGGGCGTTGAGAAAGAAGACAAGGTGTAGAAAAGGTGGACTTTTCCAAGGTTTGTGGAGAGGTGAATTCATCGATACAGTGCATAAAAAGTGGAAAAGGGAGCAAGGAGTCTTTGCTGAGGAAATAATGGGTTCGTGAACTTAGCAGTTCACCGACCTTGAGTAGTTTTCTAGCTTTATGTGTTGTGCTATGTCTTTGAATATGGTCGGCCAATAGTATCCAACTCTCAGAATTCAGTGTGTAGTGGCTAAATGCGACCCATGAGTCATCCCGAATTTGTCATGTAATTCATGTAGGACCTTATTTGCTTCTTTTTGATTAAGGCATCTCAAATATATGCCTTCATGATTTTTCTTGAAGAGGATTCCTCCTTTCATCGTGTATCCTTGAGCTTTGAATCTCAAGGCTCTTCTTTGTGATGCCTTCAAGTGTGAGGGACATCTTCTTGTGATCAAGTGATGGGTGATCTTTAAGTACCAATCACCTTGTTCACATGTACTGACTACGTATTGTTGGCTTATCAAGCCAGGATCTATTTCAGCAATCATTTGCATCAAATCTTATCCTCTAACTAACTTCAACATGTTGGAGATTCAATAAACCAAGAACACTTGCAAAATCAAATAACACTTCCACATATGAATATGAACAAAATAACAAAGCCAATAACTATCAATAAGTATATGAATGTGGAGCATACACATATATTAACCTCACTTACTAGTTTACATGAGAGTGCGTCATTATATAGGCATGGAAGAGGCAATCCATCTTGCATGTGGATTGACAAGTGCCCCGTGATGTGGCACATGCATGAAGACAAGTGTCCTAGAGGTGTCAACCTTTGGATCACTTGGAATGTGCAAACCAACAACCTTGTGTGACAAGTGTTGGATGCCTACAAAGTGCCTTTTGAGGTGAGATGGGAAGTCTTCCAACCTCAAAAGGTATGCACATGAGGTTTACCAAACAACTAGGTAACCTCTAACCTCTAAAAGGTTGCACATTCAGTTAGACAAGATGTTGTCTAACCTCATCAACCTAAGTACGCTTAAGTGAATAGATAAATTATTCACTCTAACACCCCCCTTAATTGATACTTGGGGAGAACACAAAAGTACAATAGATACATAAATATGGGTCCCAGTTACTAGGCCTAATGAGGTACCCATGTATAATAAAGTCTCTCACAAATGGAGAAAAGGAGAAAACTTAGTGGGAAAAACTCTTCTCCAAAAGAGAGAATGAGAAGAAAATAAATCTCTTCAAAGATGTCCTTGAAAGATAGGAACATGAAGAACTCCTTAAGCATGTTGAAGTGGTAAACTCTGTTGAAGAAGAACTGGTGTTTGATGGAATCAATGGACCCTCCAAGAATGTAGATCAGGATGAGAGAGACACAAAACTGTGCACGAGTGCCCTCAATAACACTACTCAACATATAGCATAGATGGAAACAAAGGCAAAACAATCTATGAAGCTGAAAGTAGAAATGGTATAATGATCAAAGAGGCACAAATAACACTACATGAGTGACCTCAAATGACATACTCAAATGTGCAAGTGGTGCTCTACAAAGAAACCAAAGTTTCACAATTATTGATCAACTGAAAGTAGAAGGATGATGTGTCCAATACTTCACTGAAAATAAGCATTAACAGAACCAAGTGATATCCCCCATAATGCTGATAGGAAGAGGTATTGGCAAACCAACTAACATATGTGCAAGTAGATGGAGATGCAGCATCGGGTCCAATATGATGTACAAGCATGAGGCTAGAATGTTGTTGTGGAGGTATGCTCACCAAACAAGATTGTGATGGAAAATAACAAGGCACGAACACTACCCCCCATGACACTTTATAAATTAGTGTATGTACAAAAGAGGCACAAGAGATGGGAAATAAATCCCCCCAAAAGGAACATAAGATCAGTTTTGGCACTTTATTTTAGTGCATTTACAACGCAAATAGTGCTTACAAACAAATATAGTATTTGGAGTTCTTACAAATGTCTAAAAAAGGAACACATACTAAAATACAATTCTCTGATAGAAAAAGAATAAATTGATGGTACCATGGTGAAGTACATGAAAAACATGCACTTTCAAAAAAATAAGACTAAAAAAGGAGTCCATACGCCCAAGAGCTCATCAAAGTTCCCGAAATGAGAACTGCACAACAACACTGAGAAAAGAGAAATCTAGAAAAAAGTTAGAATCCCAAACAAAAACCATCTACACCACTTTGAAGATCATGAAATTCTACCCTGTTTTAAAAATTACACTAAAAAATATGTTCATATGGCCAAGATATTGCCATTTGAAAATCAGGTGCAAAAGTGAAACTGCCAATGGTGAGGGGTAAAAAATCCATCCCACCAAATTTAGCAAAATTGCCGCTAACTTTGGAGGCCTGCCGAAAATAGAGACTCGCCCATGTTGCAAGTATGTACTAACTAGTGTTGTCATTGATGTCAACATGTTTGTGTTGTCATTGGTGCCAACTGTATCTTCTGATATTTCTGTTTGTTAATTGATTGAGTTGTCATGTTAAGAACACTGTCTGAGTATTTTGCTCCACAATTCCTTTATGTTGAAGACCAGAGTATGAGATTTAGATATGATTTAGAGAAGTGTTTGAAGATGCTAAATCTAGAATTTGGTGGTTTGAATCGCTGTACAGAAAAAGTTCTATTCACTAGTTTGAAGACTGTACCTAGCAATGTTTGCAGAGTGACAAGGAGATAGTATTTTGCTCCGCATTTCTTCATAGGTTGGATTTTGGTCTTACAGTTTTCGACTTAAGTTCATAAAGTCCTTAGCTATCTTCTTTCGAAAGGATTTGTTATTTGGTGCTTTGGAAAGCAAGTTATTGATCAACAGAGTTTGACAGTGTTTATTGAGAAGCAGTCTGTGATATATCTTCAAGTAATATTTGTTGTCTTCAAGTGAGATATGTTGCGATTAGATTTGTTATCTCCCAAGTGATTCTATCTTGTTCGTGGATGTCTCTATAATGTTTTGAGGGCATGTACTTGATCCGCAAGATATAATGAAGTTCTTGAAAGCATGTATCTAAGTGTTCTTGATGTGTGCAGTAGTTCTGGCTAACTTGGTTATTTACACTTGTTGCGGAGGTGATTTGTGGATTGCTGATGTAGAGTTCTAATGGTAATAGCTATTGAAGTTCACTAGATCTCAAAGCTTCCTTTAAGAGGTATACAAAGGTGTTTATTATTATAAGCCTACATAAGGCTTCTCAAGGAACTGACATAACCTTGGTCCACACACTAGTGTCCACCCACACAGGTTATTCAACTTCTCATTGGTGAGTCACTGCTCTAACCAGCCCTTATACACAGTCCACCTCCAAGGATAGCAATCTACCTTCAAAAGCTCTCAACTACTACCAATCAACTCTACCAATCAAGGTCTTCATACTACCATCAACATATGCTTGTTTAGGACATAACTAACATCAGGTCACTGACCAAAAAACTAAGTGTCACACTTGCAAAGACAGAGAATAGTAAATTGCAGCTTGACTGTCCTATGACAGTGCTAAAATGACAGCTTATACCTTGTAGCCTTTTTTGAACGACTAAACTAGCATTAACTCCTTTCTACAAGCATGGATCTTCACACATCATACACCTACCAAGGCAGGATCAACATGTAATCATAGACCAGCACCTTACTTCTGTACTTGCTCTGACAGAGAACAATAACTATCTTATGACTGTCTTAAAGAAACAGTATTTAATGAAGATTAAACCTTGTAGCCAAGAGAATGTTTAACACCACATTAAATGCTCATAACTCCAAATGGTCTTCACCTCTAAATGCATATCCAAATACACATCATGAATATGTACTTCCACCCACACATGTAGAACCGTACTGTACTGTAGGTGTTTAACAATAGCAAATTGTCTTTTCCTTGAAAACAAAGGCCTAAATTGAAAGCAATGTGAAAGAAAAGGCATCCAATATGCATGCACAAGGTCCACCAAGTCCTGCACTAGTCAGTCTCCACCATCAAACACAGACTCCACCTTATATTTGTCAAAACAAATTGACTGTCCTTACTATCATGATACAGTCCACCATCCATTTCTCAACTAGTCACTAATAAGACTAGCTAGATGCATGCCATATGCCTTGTAGAGAGGAGTTTAACCTGCCAACCATACAAAACACTAAATATAATCTACCTTCCTCCATCCCACCAAGAAATGGGCGACCACCTTTAGAGGACAGAGGAAGAATGATGCATTTTGTCCAAAACCCTAGCTATGGAGGGTTAAAAACTAGTTTACACATAATGGGTTCAAACAAAGCAGTAAAAATGTTTCAAGGGCTCTAAATAAATGCAAATGAAATGTGATTCAACCTACAACCACATTTTTCAGACCATGGACCTCTTACTACTCGTACCAGACTATACAAGAAGGCTGTTTCCCGCAGAATACAGAAAATTACTATTTTTTCAATCCAAAAACTCTTCTCTTTCCTTTCTTTTGGCATGTTTATACAATATGATGTTTATAGAAACTTTTCCTAACCTTTCCACTTCCCTACAGCCCATACAACTGCCCATGAAGACAGTGAATCGTTGGGAAAATAGCATTTTCTTCAAAAAACTAAGTTTCTAAAGGAGAAAACCTAGAAAATATGTCTTAATAAACACTCTAGTGGACTAGTCAATTAAAATGGACTAAGTCCTTATTACAAACATGAAAATGGCTTTCAAAGCCTTAGGAAAAACCAAATTACCAAGATCACAAAATGATATAGTCAAAAAAATGACTAAACTGAAGCTCCTACACCATACTCCCCCTGTGGGAAAAACTCAAGTCCCTTGAGTTGCCAATTGTTGAAGTGTCATGCCATGCTTCAAGATATCTACTTCAGTCATCCAGGTGGCCTTTGAGTCAAGGAGATCCTTCCATTTCACCAAGTAGTCCTTATAGACACCTCTCCGAGTCTTCTTGATAACTTTGGAATCCAGAATGCACTCCAACTTGAAAGGTTTGCTTGGAGGCAAATCCTTGATCCAATTAGCATTGTGATAGGTGAAAGTCAGGTGTAATAGATCAGACATAGTCATGAAACCCTAACCCTACCATCATCAAGGAATCTAATCTAAATGAAATCAAAGAACAATGCAATTCAAGCATAACATCACCTAGACCGTGCGATTCCTTGTTTGAGGGATGTGGACTGCTTCTTCAACAATGAATAATTGCAATGCTGAAAGCTGCCATGATTGATGATAAAAGCTCAAGTGAATGCTCAAATGCTCAAGATGATAATGTAGGTGCTATATGATTGCTGTATATGATTACTGGATTGCTAGATTGCTGGATTGCTGGATATTTCATATGGAGTGAGAGGGTGTTTATATAGGACTTAGCCAAGATCAATCAACGGTGGAGATTCAGAGGTTATGTGAATGGCTAGGATTGAAAGTTACTAAATTTAGATTCCATTAATTGTGCATGTGAAGGATTGTAAATAAAAGTTGTTTTACAACACATGATTGACTGGACAAGTGTTGGAATGTGATAAATGATAAGGGCTTATTTCAAATAAAATATTTGAATTAGTTGGGATATGAGTTGGAAATTAATTAAATAAATAAAATTTATTCAATTAATAGGATAAATGAATAAAATGGGATAAGACATGATGTGGAATTAATTAAATAAATACAATTTATTTAATTAATTGGCTAAGTGAATGAAAATGGGATTTTAATTAAATAAATAAAATTTATTTAATTAATTGGCTAATGGATTAGTGGTTTAACAAGGTATTGCTAGACATGGACAAATTTGAGTGTCTACATTTTGCCCCTCTTTGATACAATGTTCGATAGAACGTTGTGTCAAAGAAGATACGATATGCATTCGATAAACAAGTTATGCCCCAGTGTAACTGGCAGGTGATGCCCCCTCGAGAGGGAAGCCAGGCTAACCAGGAAGGACTGGGTTGGCTCTCGATAGAAGAAAAAGGCTAAAAAGAAGGCTGACACGAAGAAAATGGGAGTTGGATGGAAGAAAATAGGCTGTGGTATGGGAGAATTAGGGTTTTGAGAAGGGCTATAAGTAGGGGCTTCAATGGTAAATAGGCTCATTTGTGCTTAGAAACTTAGAGAAATCCAGAGCTCCAGAGAGTGAGAGTGGCAGAGCTAGCAGGATGGTTATTCCACGCAGAGATCATCGTGCGGAGCGAGTGAGGACACATGGACGACCGGAGGGAGCAGGCGCACCGGTATGTTTCAAACTTTTCCCCAAAAGCGTGTAATTAATAGCCTAAAAGCGTAATTAATGCACACACGTCACCAAAAGCGACTAGGTTAGGACATAGCACATTTAGGTCGCTTAGGTAGGAATAGAGTCCGCTTGTAGTAATGTTGGTCGCTTATGAGCGCGGGTAGGTTGCTTAGGCAAAAATGGGTCGCATCCTGTCGGCGGCAAAAGCACAGCCGAAAAGCGCATACAGAGCAAAACTAGTCGCTTATGGGCAAAGAGCTGTCGCATACAATAGTTAAGCTCGCATAGGACTAGAAATAGCTCGCATAAGGTAAATAGCGCGCGTTTAGGGCTATAGGGGTCGCTAATGGTAATTGAGCCCGCATATGGGATGAAAGCTAGCGCATATAGGATAAAGCTCGCGGGTAGGCAAAACAGGCTCGCATATAGTATAAGGCCCGCATAGAAAGCAAAGGTTAGCGCATATGGAAATAGAGGTCGCTTGTAGGGATATAGTAAGCGCATATGGTGAAGAGCTCGCATATAGTCAAAACAGGGGCGCATGTGGGAAAGTGGGTCGCTAGTGAGCAGGAAAAGAGCGCATGTGGTAAAATGGACCGCTTATAGTAGGTGTAGGAGAAAATAGCAAATAGGGAATCAGATGTTGATATGGATGACTAACGGAATGGACTAACAAGGGTAAATGGATGATGCAGGATGTACTACCGCCATTGCTATCATGGGAGCCGCATCTGAGAGATTTACGGCTGGTGAGACGATTGGATGCAGAGGAGCTACTGGTGTTGGAGATCCTAGGCTTGGAGCATGTATCCGGGTTAGAGCCCGTTCAGGCACATCGAGGGTTGATGACAGCGATGGTGGAGCGATGGATGAGCGAGCACAGTTCATTCTTATTACCGACAGGAGAGGCGACCATTACCTTAGAGGATGTATTCCGGATATTGAGGATTCCGATAGATGGGGATCGTGTAGATTATGATCCGGAGATGGGCCCAGCGGCATTCAGGAGATTGTTTGGCACACCAAACATCGAAGTAGAGGGTTCAGAGATTCCGATGGGGAGGATGGAGGAGCTCTGTGATAGATTATAGCGTGTGGTGGTGGCTATCATTAGATGGCTAGTGGGTGACAGGAGAGCGAGAGAGTTTCCCGTAGGATGGGGGACAGTGATGGAAGGCATGTTCTCTTATGGCACGAGATATGCGTGGGTAGAGTGCATGTTAGGACAGCTCTATCATTACCTGCATGATTGTGCGTACATGTTTGGAGCCAGTATGTCAGCAGGGGTGACAGTTTTGCATGTATGGGCATATGAGCACATTCCGGTGACGAGACCAGAGGGATGGGTGGCTAGAGCAGTGGGAGAGCCATTTGCACGGATGTACAGAGGAGCATTGACTTATCGCCAGCGCCGAGGAGTGGTATATTGGCGGCAGAGATTGGATGAGGTAGACAGATTTGTATGGAGGCCCTGGCTAGGATGTGAGCAGTGGGAGGAGGAGGATGCGGAGCTTGTCTATGCTAGACAGGCGAGATACATTTTTGGACGCGGCGTGTACATTATAGAGTACTATTTGCCAGAGAGAGCCCTGAGACAGTTTGGAGAGGCACAGGCAGTACCTGTTGGTGATGCCATTTTTGGGAGGACGAGGCAGGAGGTATTTGATTGGGGTCCAGAGGTTGTGGTTGACACAGCTTTGGCAGAGAGAGATGGACTACAGCCAGTTGCATGGCAGTGGGGATAGGGTCCTGTAGATCCAGGCACATTGCCAGAGTATGATGCATACTAGGCGACAGCTAGGCCGACGTGATTGACACGAGATGGGGAGATTGGAGAGATTGGGATGGAGAGGCCAGTTCGGAGGAGACGACGACGGGCTCCACCAGCACAGGCAGTAGTGCCAGCGGCACCAGGGATTCAGATGCCAGAGCAGGTGCCAGGTCAGCTTGCTATATTAGCACAGCCTTAGGCGCAGATGGGAGCAGGAGATGATGTAGGGATTCAGCAGCTGCAGAGGCGGATCAGAGAGGAGAGGAGATGGAGGCAGCGGGCACAGATGAGGTTGAGGAGGGTGGAGATGGACAGGCATCAGGCCGTGATTAGTCTGCGGCATGCTAGAGCACAGGCACAGACATATCAGGTTCAGCTACAGTTGAGAGGACAGGGAGGAGATGGCCAGGATGATGGTGCGCTTGCTAGAGTGACAGGAGAGAGGGATACAGCCAGACAGCATGAGCAGATGATGAGGCTGGAGTGAGACATTGTGGTACAGCAGGAGCAGGCTATGAGAGCCGAGAGGGATGGTCTGCGAGCTGAGAGAGATAGCGCAGTACTGTAGTTGCAGGGGATGACTGGTGAGCGAGATAGAGCAGTGGATGCCTTGGGGACTGATGGAGCTACCATGTACTTGGCCACACAGTTGACAGCGGTACAGGCAGAGTTGCAGAGAGTGCAGGGTGAGGCTGAGTATTACAGAGGCCTATATTATGGAGCTATGCTGGCAGAGCAGAGACAGCCTAGCTTCAGGAGCAGGTCAGGGGCTTCGAGTTCACGGAGATCGGGTGGATCTAGATCAGTAGCCTCAGTGATGGGGCCACCTAGAGATGAAGGACCAGGTACAGGACCGAGTGGCAGTGGTGGTCAGGGCGAGGGAGCTGGCAGTAGTCGCTAGGGCATACCTTGTTTATATTGTATTATGATGAGGCCTAGAGCCGTTGTTGTACATTCATTCTTTTCAGGGCTCAGCTTGTATTGTAGACACTTGTATTTTGACACACATGTATATATATATGGCAGTTTAGGCGATCTGTATGATGTTGTAATGGTTTTGATGTTGATATTATGATGGTTATGTATGTTATGTGTATGGATTATATATGGATTATGGATGGATGTTTATGAAAATGGTAATGGATAGAAAATGTAAATGGTAACACTATGGATAGATGTATGCATATAGGCAGATGGTAATGAAAGATATATATGATGGACTTATGTATGTCTAACACACTTATTTTTGCAGGAGCGGGAACATGGACAAAAGAGGATGAAAATAATTGATCTTGGCTGAGTATGATGGAATGAATAGATAGAATGAATAGGTAGGATGATGATGGGCAGCTTTCAAGTAATTGCTCAAAATAAAAAGAAATGCAGTCCTTATGTTTGATATAGCATATGGATGTTATGCACCAGGGTATAAGAGACCAAGGTGTCGAGATATCCAATGCGTAACTAGCGTGTTACAATCTTGTCTGATCGCATGAGGTCAAGATGTTGAGCCAACATACACAAGCTATGAATAACAGCTAGTGTTGGACTTTGACGCTACAAGCAATGGTTTGAGCTTATCTCCACTACACATAATGATAGCTTGCTGGTTATATGTATGGAGTTAGTCTTAACATAGAATAGTCTCAAATGCATAAGAGACTGTTTAGCTTCTCAGATGCTAGAGATATTGATATGTAAGATGCTAATCCCAACACGTACAAGATACCAATACGCATAGGAAGAAAATAAGATCATCCCGCAAACACGGCATACGAAAGTAATATGACCATGCCCCAGTCCTGACTTTATCGCAACATACCAAGATATAAATAGATCAAGGCAGTCTTGATTAGGTATAGAAAAGGGACAATAGATAAATCAAAAGAGAAAACAAAAGATACTGTCATCACGTTCTCTTGCCAAATTTTGGGTGCTCTTGGATAGATCAAACTGGCGCCTTGTTAAGAGGAAAGCTACATCCTGTTGAAGGCTAAAGTTGTTGATAAATTGTTATAGCAAATGTTGGCTTAAGGCATGTGGACAAATAGCTTCTAGTGTACTTTTGATCGGTTAAAGTGCTTGGGCTTCGCATATACACATGGTTTGATGCTTGTTCGAGCTAATCAAAGAGAGGAAAATGGATGAAGAAGATGGTGGGGATCATCTGTGTTTGAGTACTGGAAACTTCCTTCGTATTCCAGACTGCCTACATACCCTGTATCCACAGGATCAAAGCACATTACGATGAAGATGAGACATGATGAATATGTAGTTCTGGGTTTTATTGATGATGTAAGTGATGAAAGATAGAAGAATTTGAGCTGAAAGATTGAAGGATGTTTTAGACGAAAGATGAAAGATGGATGATGAAAGGGACTATCGTCTTAGCCTAAATCAGAGTGCTTCCTTCGCATCTCAGATTGCCTACATACCCTATATCCACGGGATCAAGGCGTCAACGATAGAGCTGCATGTAGTTCTGATTGATGTCGCTGGTTGATTGGATGTTTGAGCAGGTGACGTTTGTTAAGATTGTTGGATGAATGTGGATAAGTTGCTAAGATATGAGTCCTAGTTGCAAGGCGTTAAGTCATATTTGTTGTTGGATACGTGCCATGGCTGAAGTTGATAAGGTGTGTTGTATTGTGTGCGGAGTGGTTTGATGGGCTATGAGCTAGAGATAACAGGATCCACTTCCAAATAAGACTCGACAAATGCCCCTAGTGTGGGATGAGGTTTATTATGCAGAAGCGACAATGCAGAAGAAATGTGGCCAGGATGCTAAGGTGCCAAAAGATATAGATATCACGACAATGTCTCAAGTGTGAAAGCTAGCATAGGTCAAAGGATGAAGATGAAAGGCTATGTGTGGGATTGCGATAGGGCTTATGATTATAGCTTATACAAGATGAAATGGGGAAATATGATCAAACGAATCAAGCAAATAAGGGAAGCTGGTCACTACACATAGCGCCTGTTTGCCAGGTTTTCACTATGGTACTTATCCAAGGCGCCTGTTTACCAGGTTTTCACCAGAGGACGGATTATTTATTTATTTATTTATTTATTTGTTTTTTTTTTTTGTTTTTTTTTGTTTTTCATGATCTTTTTGGGGTAGCTGAGATTTAGGTATAAAACTTCTTGAGATGAACGCTGTTGACGGGTTCATCTAAGGGAATGCCTTCAGGTGTTGACAGAGTGTATGCACTGGATCCATAGACTGCTGTGATAATGAAAGGACCAAGCCAATTGGGCTCAAACTTGCCCTATTTCTCCCGATGTTGTTGATTCCTTTGGTTTTCTTTAAGGACAAGGTCGCCGACTTGAAATCTGCGTTCCCTAATCTTTTTGTTGTAGCTGCGGCATAGTCGGTTTTGATAGACTTGAAGATGGTTCAATGCTGTAAGGCGGCGTTCATCTAAGAGCTCAAGATCATGGAGTCTGGATACTCGATACTCTTCATCTGAGATAGTATGTTGCAAGGATATGCGCAAAGAGGGAATCTCAACCTCGATGGGCAAAATAGCTTCAGTGCCATAGACAAGAGCATAGGGTGTGGCGCCAGTAGGAGTTCTGACACTTGTTCTATATGCCCATAATGCAGGATGTAGTTGTAGATGCCAATCTCGACCAGCGTCATTAACAGTCTTTTTAAGGATCTTGATGATTGTCTTATTAGATGCTTCAGCTTGACCATTGCTCTGAGGATAGTAAGGCGTAGAGAATATGGAACTTGTTGCAAAGATCTCTAACCTCTTGGTTCTTGAAAGGGCATCCATTGTCTGTGACAATAGCTTGAGGAACGCCATAACGGTAGATAATGTAATGTAGAATGAATTTGGCTATTTGTTTACCTATGATATAGGTCATTGGTATGGCTTCTACCCACTTCGTGAAATATTCAGTGGCAGTAATAATAAACTTATGACCGTTGGATGAAGTAGGATGGATTTTACCTACGAGATCAAGTCCCCATTGTGAAAAAGGCCATGGAGTGACAATAGGCTGAAGCTCACGTGCTGGTGCATGTATTAGATCTCCATGTTTCTGACATTGTAGACATCTCCTTGCAAATTGCTGGGCATCTTTTTCCATAGTTGGCCAATAGTATCCTGCTCGTAGAAGTTTCTTAACAAGGCTAGGGCCAGCGGAATGCGAACCGCAGACACCTTCATGTACTTCGCGTAAAGCCATTTTTGCTTCTTCAGAATCAAGACATCTAAGGAGGATACCATCAAGACTCCGGCGATAAAGAGTGTCTCCTAAGATAGTGTAACGAGAGGCCTGACGGATAAAGGTTTTGCGCTGGGTGTTGGATAGTTGAAGCGGAAAGGTTTGATGGCGAATATACTCGTATATATCCTTGTACCACGACGAGTTGGGACCAACAATTTCACATATAAGCTCAGATTGTGGAACTTCAAATGCTGGGATCAAAAGCTATTCAACCAAGAACTCACATTTATAGGTATTAGATGGCATATCTAAAAGAGATCCAATCATAGCCATGGCATTTGCTGCTCTGTTTTGTAGTCTGGGAATTTGCTCAAAGGTAATATCCTCAAAATATCTCTTGAAATCATCCACCATTAATTTGTATGGGAGAAGCTTCTCGTCTTTTGTTTGATATTCATCTAAAACCTGTTTGATAACCAGCTGAGAATCACCAAAGACTCGTAACTGTTTGATAGCCCATTGTACTGCCATGCGTAAGCCTGTGATTAAGGCTTCATACTCTGCTATGTTGTTGGTACATGGGAATGCTATTCTGTATGATTTAGGTATACAATCACCTTGAGGGGTGACAAACAAGATACCTGCTCCAGAACCATGTTGTGTGTATGACCCATTGAAGTATAGTTGCCATCGTGCTAGAGAATTCAAATGAAACAATCCTTCATCAGGAAATTCTGGATATATTGGCTGAATGTCTGTGATGGGTGCTGCAGCTAATTGATCAGCAATAACTTGTCCTTTGATAGCTTTGCGGTTCACATATTGTATGTCAAACTCACTTAAGATCATAACCCATTTTGCTAATCTCCCTGTGAGAAGAGCTTTTGAAAGGAGATACTTGAGGGGATCCACATTAGAGATGAGCTTGGTTGTTTGGTTTAGCATATAGTGTCGCAACTTTTGGGAAGCAAACACTAAGGCTAAACAAGCTTTTTCCATGAATGAGTAATTGAGTTCATATCCCACAAGGGTTCTGCTGATGTAATAAATGGCTTGTTCTTTTCTTGAGTCATCATGTTGAGCTAGAAGGGCACCCAATGCTGCAGTTGTTGATGATATATAAAGCAGTAATGGACGATCAGATATCTGAGGTACTAGCACAGGAGGTGTTGCCAAGTATTCTTTTATCTTATCAAAAGCCTGTTGACACTTTTCATCCCACTTAAAAGGTTCACCCTTACGAAGAAGATGTTGAAAAGGATGACATTTATCTGCTAGTTGTGAGATAAATCTGCGGATAGATTATAGCCTACCTTGTAAACTGCAGAGTTGTTTGAGAGTCGTTGGTGGAGGCATTTCTATGATAGCTTTTACCTTAGCTGGGTCCACTTCTATCCCTCGTCGAGACACAATATATCCCAATAGTTTGCCTGATGTTACACCAAATACACACTTCTTTGGGTTTAGTCTGACTTGGTATTTTTCTAATCGATCAAAGATTTGTGCCAATACTTGTAAATGTCCTTCTCTTGTCTTGGATTTTCCCAGGATGTCATCAACATAGTCTTCCATGATAGTATGAAAAAGGTCATGAAAAATAACTGTCATGGCTCATTGATAGGTGGCTCCAGCGTTTTTAAGACCAAAAGGCATTACAACCCAACAATAGGTACCCCATGGACAGATAAAGGATGTTTTATCTTGATCTTCCTCTGCTATTCGGATTTGATTATAACTAGAAAATCCATCCATCAAAGATAGCATTTCATGTCCTGCTGTAAGATCTACAATGTTGTCTATGCTTGGTAGTGGAAAATCATCCTTAGGACAAGCTTTGTTAAGATCTCTAAAGTCTGTGCAGCAACGAACACGTCCATCTGGTTTTGCTACAGGTACCAAATTTGAAACCCATTCTGGATAATCAATAGGCTTTATAAATTTTGCTTCTAACAGTTTCTTAATTTTTGCTTTGACCAATAAGGCAACTTGTGGATGCATTTTGCGCAATTTTTGTTTGACAGGCTGTGCATCAGGAGATACTGCTAAATGATGTACCACAAGTGAAGGATCTAGACCTGGCATGTCTGCATAAGTCCATGCAAAATTTATAGCTCTTCTCAGAAAGAATGCTGTGAAGTTTCTTCATTCTTGCTCAGAGAGTGATGCTGCCAAAAAAGTAATCTTCGGATTCTGTTCTGTTCCCAAGTTCATGTCTTGTGATTTTTCAACTAGCACAGTTGATTTCTCATGGTAATCAGTGGCAACAGGAAGATCAAATCCCTCATCCTCAAGCGCCTCATAGAGGTTTTCACCTTCGGATACGTCCTTTATTTTTACTTTTTCACGGTCAAGAGGCGCCTTTCGGTTTCCACCTAGTGACCTATTTTGTTGAATTTTGTTTATTTCACTTTTACGACTAAAGGACTTGATACTTCCGCCAAAATATGCTAGTTTAGGTAAATCCATCATGAAACCTGCTTTATGATCACCCAATGGAATACCTTGTCTCAAACCCATGAATTCTGCAATGGCTTCGTCATTTTCAAATGTATCCAATATCGGTGCCCCTTGTTGGTCCCAATCGATGAGGTCAGGATATACGAGTGAAAGGTTAATGGAGGAATCATGATGGCTAGAAGAGGTTGCGGACAACATGAAGATGGAATGTTCCTGAAAAAGGTCGGTGATATGAAGGGAGGAGTCATCGATAATATCCAAGTTAGAAGTCTCTCCTACCAAGGAAGGTCCAACGTCAATATCGGAAATACACTTAATGTCTTTGGGTCGCGGTACCTCCGGTTGGTAACCAAGGCCTTGCTTATTAAACTTCTTAGACACAATGATAGGCTCAATAGGTCCTTGTTCCTGTAATCCCAAGCCGCCATGTCCTTTGTAGCCCATGTTCTTTATGATACGAAAACCATTGTTGTATCGCTCTACTCCAAGTTGGACCTGGTCATTATCATCAAAGAAGATCCAAGAGTTGATGTCCTCAATGTCTTCATCATCCAAGAAACCACCCTTAATGAATACTGTAGGGGGAGCTTTGATAACAGCAGAGGATGAAGTTGGCTTAGATGTAGAGGGCTTACCGTGGGATTTAGGAGATAATGGAAGAGTACCCACGCAATAAGACTCGTGTAGTTTGTATTCACCAGGGCCATGTTCGGTATATTTGATATGGAGGTTGGAAGCGGCTTTGCTAGATGAGGGCTTGAGAAGATCGGATGGGTTGATATAGGATGAAGACGGATATGCCTCGGTGTTGATAGGGATGCGATTCAGATTTTGATATTTAGCCTGAAAGGCACGGCAGAACTCAAATGGATTAGGATCAGCTTGAATGGTAACCTCAACACCCTTATGTGGAAATTTAAGGCATTGGTGGTATGTAGAGGGAACTGCTTTAAGGGTATGGATCCAAGGGCGTCCAAGGATGATGTTATAAGGAAGATCAATAGCAAGGACTTGACAGCGAGTTTCGGTAATAACCGGCCCAACTTGAATAGGCAATAAGGTGGTCCCTTCGATATCTCTTTCAGCGTCATCGTATGCTCTAATGGTAATGACCTTGGAGGTGTCAACATCTTTCTCAGAATATCCCAATTGCTTAATAAGTTTCAAAGAACATATATTAAGACCAGCTCCCCCATCTATCAAGACTCGTTTGATACGGCGTTGTTTAACAAATACTTCAATATGGAGGGCTTCGTTGTGTGACGGATGAATGGAGGGCTGAAGATCTTTATCGGAAAAGGTCAAATGACAAGGGGTGGCAATGCTTGCGACCATAGATTGGAATTGTGTGATATTAATATTATTAGGCACCGAAGACTCTTGTAAGGCTTTATCAAGGATAGCTTTATGTGCGGGAGATATGCGGAGCAGCTCAAGAATAGATATGTGTGCGGGTGTTTTACCAAGGTGATCCAAGAGGTTATAGTCAGAGAGAGATCGAGGAGAGTGAGGAGGAGCTCCTTGAATAGTAACTTGACCTCTTCGCGTGGTTACGACACAATCAGGTGCTCTCCCTTGGACAGTAATGGTAGAAATGCGAGCATGGTCGATGCGATCGATGGTAGATGATGCATAGTTATATGGAATAGCATTTTCAGCCTGAAGGTTATTTGTCTGATCATGAGATGGAAGTGGATTCTTGAAAGTCTCTAGATCATAATTTGATGTTGATTGTTGAGCAGGTTGAGCTGTTGAAGGTGTGACGTTGATTAAACCTTGATCGATGCAGTCTTGGATCACATGTTTTAAGCGCATACAACCATTCGTTTTGTGCCCTTTAACTCGATGGTAATCACAATACTCATTTTCTTTGTACCAAGGAGCTCGAAAGAGGGGTTCGCCATTTGGTGGTGCATCGGGTAGAATAATGTCTCCTGCTTGAAGTAGCTTTTGAAGAACAACTTCCATGGGTTCCACTAATGGTGTAAATTGTCGGCGTGGATTGGAAGTTTGGCGTTGGTTTCTTCGTTGTGGAAAAGGCTGTCTTGGTGTAGAGGCTGCTTGAATGTTGATGGGAGCTCTCATGGTTTGAATATTCTTTGCATCTACAATACCGTCATTGACGACATTTTTGTTCTTATTCCAAGAACGAGACTTATCATTGGAATTTTGAGGAGAATCTTTATTGTCGCGAAATATCTTGATAATGCCTTTGGCAATTAAGGCTCGTTCAATAATAACTCCTTTGGAAACTAGTTTGTCAAAGGTGCTAGTGTTTTGCAATTGTAGTTGGAATGATAGCTCAGGATGAAGATTTTGAACAAAGATGTCAAGCTGTTGTTTCTCAGGTATTTCCCATGATAATTTACTAGCCATGTTACGCCATCGTTGGGTAAAAGCAGAGAAGGGTTCACCGTTGCGCTGTTTGGTATTGACAAGGTCATTCATGTTTACTTCGTGTTCAATGTTGAAGGCAAAATGAGATCGAAATTTGTTTGCTAATTCCGCAAAAGATTTGATGCCCGAGGGTAGATGAGAAAACCATTCAAGAGCTTGTCCTGCTAAGCTTCGAGGAAATAGTCTCAAAAGATATGTATCGTCATAAGAAACATCAAGACATGCGACAAAAAAGGCTCAAAGATGGTCTTCCGGATTCCCTTTCCCTTTGTATTTCTCAAATTGTGGGATTTCAAAATGTGGTGGAAAAGGTATCATATTAAGAGACTTGTCAAATGGACAGGCGCATATGTTTTCGAGAGAAAAAGGTTTCTTGCCCTGTCCTACCCTTTCATCGATCATCTGTCGAACATCGGCTGAGGATAATTGCTGTTGTTGCGAAGGGGGTGGAGTATGATAGGAGATATGTTGTGGTTGCGGTTGTGGGATATATGGAGTTGTGACTGTTTGTTGCGGTTGTGTGCCCACAATATATGTCAAAGGATTGGTATGTGATACGTATGTATTGGAGGATTGCTGTCCTTGAGACACAAGCGGCAATTGGGTGTACATCACATGGGAAGTGGATAGTGGATTGATAGTAGCGAATGGTTGGGAAATTGGGATTTGATTCGTGACATGGTAAGTGATGGAGGGATTTGTAGATACAACAAAAACGTTTGGATTTGTATTCTGGATGATATGAGGATTGGTATGTGTCATAGGTTGGGTGACAATAGGAAATCTTTGGGTAGCATAGGATGGATTGATGGTGCGTGAAGGATTGGAAGAATATGACGACATGGATGTAAGTTGATCAACATAAGCAATCTTATTGTTCGGATTGGCTTGAGAAACAGGGGGATCACTCATGTCAATGAGACTAACGTTGGGATTATATGATAACGTGGAAGGATTAGCAGTTGGTATATGGGATATGGTATTCGTATGAGAGGTAGTGGATTGTAATGGGTGTGAAGTATGGACAACATGTGTTGTTGGAATAGTTTGGGAAGTTTGTACACTATAAGACATGGGAATAGCTTGTGATGCTCGAAGTGTTTGCGCTTGTGTTACATGGACAGTTTGTGTTACTTGAGGCATGGAAACAGTCATGGTAGAAGGAGAGATATGTTGAGGGACATGAAAAGGTGGAATGTTGAGATTTTGTGACATGAGAGGGAGCACATTGGTGGGCACTATCAATGGTTCTAAAGTATGCTCTGATCGTGGTAACTCAAATGAAGCAACAATAGGCAATGAGGATGATGTTTGCGATGTAATAGAAGATGATGTGACTATAGTAGATGGTCTATTCGCAACAACAGCAGTAGTGTTGGGATCTTGCTCTCTAATAGCGGATATGTCAAAATCCTTAGGTAGTTTAGCACCCATGCGAGCAAGTTGGAGAAAACAACGATTAGGCTCAGATATCATGAGTTTCTCAACTTGGTCCCATAGATAGGTATCTTGGAATTCTG
This sequence comes from Cunninghamia lanceolata, assembly GCA_027924645.1. Classification (NCBI taxonomy): domain Eukaryota; kingdom Viridiplantae; phylum Streptophyta; class Pinopsida; order Cupressales; family Cupressaceae; genus Cunninghamia; species Cunninghamia lanceolata. The sequence continues at coordinate 809,719 of BSBN01000497.1, read as the reverse complement.
ATGAGTCGTCTTGAGATTGTTCTTTGAAAGTTTCCAAGGATGGTGGAGGTTGCATTTGTTGTGAAGATGACTCACCCATAGTGTATCCTTGAGGTATAAACATATGAGAAGGCATACCAGTTGTGAATTGAGTTGCGTCCTTAAGAGGTGTTGTGAATTGTGTCATCTCAGCTTGCAATTTGGCTTCCATTTCAGCTTTCAATTTGGCTTCTATTTCAGCTCGATATTGACTCCTAGTTTGAGGCATGATGTTGATGATGAAGTTGAGCTTGTCAAAGTTTTGAGACCCAAAAGATGATAGTTGGCTGGTTGATTGATTGGTTGTTGTTTCGGTTTGCTGGTTTGGCTAAGTTGCTTGGCTGATTTGTTTTGGCTGAGTTGTTGTTGGTTGTCCCTAGAGGTAGCTTAATCACTCAAGGGAAAGATTGTTTGCTGTTGATGTTTGTTGGAGCTAAAGCTAAAAGAGATTGTTTGCTGAAGCTAAAGCTGAAGGATGTTTGTTGGTTGAAGCTAAAACTGAAGGTTGTTTGCTGGTTGAAATGATTGGGTTGATGTCTGATTTGCTGGTTGGGGTCTCAAAAAGATGGAAAGCTCATGAGTTGTAATTGATTGATAAGCTCAAAAACAAGAGACAAAGTCCAGGTATTTGCTGTTGATCAAAGAGAAGTATGAAAGCTGATGTTTGAGACTCAAGCAAGCTGGACCTATGGCTAATTTGGCTGATGGATTAAGGTTTACAAGTATTTTAACTACAGGCGACTGATGATAGCTCAAATGTGACTCAAAGGATGCTAAAGGCGATCAATGATAGCTCAAATGCGATCTCGTTTAGGCCCGACAAAGAATGACAATATTAACCAGAAGCGAGTGCTATGCCAGAGGCGACGACTGTTGGCTCAAAGGTGATTTTCTGTTGATCAGAGGCGACTCAGATATCCCTAGAGGTGACAGTATGATGTTCAGAGGTGATTTCGTTCAGGCCTAAGGCGACTAACTGCTGCTTAAAGGCGATCTGGCTCAGACAATATGCGATTGGTTGTGATTCAGATGCGACTTGTTCAGGAAGTAGGCGATCAGTTGTGTTTTAAAAGCGATTCTATTCAATCAAAAGGCGATCAACTGCGGTTTAAAAGCAACTCTGTTCAGCCAATATGCAGGCAGTTGTTGTTTAAAAGCGACGCAGTTCAGGCAAAAAGCGAATCACTACAGTTCAGAAGCGATGGCTGTGGTCTGTGCGAGCAGTTTAGGTTCAGAAGCGACTGTGTTTGTATAACAGTTGTTTGATTTTGGATTTTTTTTTTCAGCAAGAAAACAGTGATAACAGTCACTCACATTCACAACAAGCACAAACTGATACAACCTAGGCTAGGATAGGACAGTATCTGTTGAATCCCCTAGCTGCGCCTATTCAAAGCGGGTAGCTCCAAGATCTTGGTAGCACCGGCTCCTCCTTACATTTGCACACACTTCTCACGCATACCAAGATCTGGGTTTCTTATAAGGCTTGACCCTCTCCAAACCTTTAGATTGTCCCTGCTACCTCGGCTAAGAACCGCATGAATTGGGGCCGCTTCAAGGGTTTTGCCCTCTGCATCAACAAATAGAAGGTTTTTGGCTACTACACAAATTTGCTAATAAGGGCATCCGTTCGGGTGGCTATACGTGCGGCAGCGCTACTCTCCGTTATGGAGTCTCCCAGCCTCCAAGGGTTGCGCCTTGGAGGGTTTTGGGGGAGGTTGGCTATCGGTATAACACAACTGCACCCATTGTTTGTGGCTTTCGACACAAACACTTTTCTTATATAGCGGTTCGGAAGGACTTGGCTTTAGCCCGTTACCACTTGGGTCGTATCCCTTCTCACACCGGGAAGGTAGGCCCTCTAAAGATAATGACAAGTTCTCATACACCCAAGATCCATTTGATAGGCAAGGGAGAGGATACTTTTGCCATTAAATTTGGGTTACAATCAAGCGCATGCAAGCAATCAAAAAGATAAATCAAGCACGGAGCAAACAATGATTCATTTTAAGCACCAAGCCCAAATATGCCTAATTTAGTGAAAAAAAAAACACAAATCTTGGACCGATCGAACCTGCAACAGATATGCCAGTAGTTTGATAACCTCCTTTCTTGGACAAATCGATAAGATGCTGCGCAAATACCCAATTAATAGCCAAAAATCCAACTAGAACTGAAACAGATTTGAAAACAACAGAACTTACCAGATGCAGTTCACTGCTGATCAAAAGTGACCTTTATTATACTAGAGGCGAAAGACTGCGGATCATATGCGATGCGGAAAACACAGGATGCAGCACCTGTCAGCTCATAAGCGATGCGTATTTTCCAGAAGCGATCAATTGAGGGCCAAACGCGAACAGTATTTGCAAAACACAGTCCACACACAAAAAACCCTAGTCTAATAGGTGATCACTGTGAGTTCAAAAGCGACACCAATTAAATCGAAAGCGGCCTCTGTGGACTCAAAGGCGATCCAGTTACCCCCAAAAGCAACCGACTGCGAGACAAAAGTGACCTGTATCTGCAAAAATGACTAAACCTTAACCTGCATAGGCAATTGTTATCAGTTCATAAGCGATACAAATCAGTGTAAAGACGAGTACTGTTAGGTCAAAAGCGATACCCACATTTCCAAAGGCGTCCACTGTTAAGCCAAAAGCGATGCAAATATGTGCGAAAGCGACGACTGTTAGGTCAAAAGTGGTAAACACAGTTCAAAGCAACCGTGAAAATCACAGGCGAGCATTGTAAAAACTAAAGCGATACATTTTACCTTAAGCGACAACTGTTCGTTTAAAGGCGATCCAGAGAGCTAAATGCGGCCTGTTCCAGCTTGAAAGCGGCGCAGAGATTCGGAAGCAGCAGATGTTTGTTCAGAAGCGACCAAAATTTACTGCGAGCACCTGCACAATCTGATCTTCAAAGAAAACAACTCTAAAAAATGAAGTCAATCAAGGACGTGAGTCCCACCGGGTGTGCCAAAATGTGATAGGTGAAAGTCAGGTGTAACAGATCAGACATAGTCATGAAACCCTAACCCTACCATCATCAAGGAATCTAATCTAAATGAAATCAAAGAACAATGCAATTCAAGCATAACATCACCTAGACCATGCGATTCCTTGTTTGAGGGATGTGGACTGCTTCTTCAACAATGAATAATTGCAATGCTGAAAACTGCCATGATTGATGATAAAAGCTCAAGTGAATGCTCAAATGCTCAAGATGATAATGTAGGTGCTATATGATTGCTGTATATGATTACTGGATTGCTAGATTGCTGGATTGCTGGATATTTCATATGGAGTGAGAGGGTGTTTATATAGGACTTAGCCAAGATCAATCAACGGTGGAGATTCAGAGGTTATGTGAATGGCTAGGATTGAAAGTTACTAAATTTAGATTCCATTAATTGTGCATGTGAAGGATTGTAAATAAAAGTTGTTTTACAACACATGATTGACTGGACAAGTGTTGGAATGTGATAAATGATAAGGGCTTAATTCAAATAAAATATTTGAATTAGTTGGGATATGAGTTGGAAATTAATTAAATAAATAAAATTTATTCAATTAATAGGATAAATGAATAAAATGGGATAAGACATGATGTGGAATTAATTAAATAAATACAATTTATTTAATTAATTGGCTAAGTGAATGAAAATGGGATTTTAATTAAATAAATAAAATTTATTTAATTAATTGGCTAATGGATTAGTGGTTTAACAAGGTGTTGCTAGACATGGACAAATTTGAGTGTCTACAAGCATCTTCAGCCACCACATCTAATGCACTTTCACTAGGCAATGGAGGTCTGAAAGGAAAAAGATCACAAACATTGAAAATTGGAGAGATACCAAGGCCAGATGGTAACTCAATCTCATATGCATTTGGACTGAATTTGTGCACTATTTTGCATGGTCCAATCTTATTCATCAGGAGTTTAGTTGGATGACCCTTGGCAACCTTTCTTTCCTTAGATATGCCATAACTAAGTCACCAACTTTGAATTGCACTTCTCTTTTCTTCAAATCTGCCTTTTCCTTGTACTTTATGACTGATTTTTCTAGTTGCAGCATGGACTATTTTCATGGAGGCAGCAAACTCTTCACCAAGTGCACTCCTTCTATCCCAACCTTGGAGATCCTTCAGCTCAACTATCCCTCTTGGATGAAAGCCATAAACTATCTCAAAAGGACTTTTACCAGTGCTCCTATTCCTTGAATCATAGTAGGCATATTCAGCCTGACTGATAACTAAGTCCCATGCCAAACCATGCTGCTTTGTAAGGCATCTTAGAAGGTTTCCAAGTGATCTATTAACCACCTTAGTCTGACCATGAGTTTGTGGATTGTAGGCTGATGAAAAGGACAACTGTGTGCCCAGCTTCTTCCACAAGGTCCTCCAGAAGTGACCTATAAACTTAGAATCTTTGTCAGTTACAATGGACAATGGTAAACCATGTATCCTTACTACCTCTCTGAAAAATAGACCAGCAACATGGGATGCATCATTTGTGCATTTACATGGCACAAAATGAGCCATCTTGCTGAACCTATCAACAATAACAAACACACTATCCACCCCTCTGGTTGTCCTGGGTAACCCAAGCACAAAATCCATGCTGATACTTTCCCAAGGTCTGTTGGGAATGGGAAGGGGCTGGTATAGACCTGCATTTGAAGACGCACCTTTGGATCTTTGACAGATTGCACAATTAGCTACATACTTCCTTACATCTGACTACACCTTTGGCCAAAAATAGAACCTTGTGACTTGTTCTAGTGTCTTGTCTAAGCCAAAATGTCCTCCTAAAGAACCATTATGCTTCTCCTTGATGATGTTGTCCCGCATGGAGCACTTAGGGACACACAACAAATTGCTCTTAAACAAGAGGCCTTCCTACAAAACAAAATCTGCAGAATCTCCATGGAATGTGTTAGCCAAGTTCACACAAACATCATAAGCCTCTTTGAAATCAGAATCTTCTTTATACAGCTCCTTTAAACAGTCAATACCCATGCTTTCTAACTAAATTTCATGAATAAGAAGGAACCTCCTACTCAATGCATCAGCCACCTTGTTAGAGACACCTCTTTTGTGCTTAATTGTGAAGGTATAAACTTGTAACTGTTCCATCCATTTAACATGTCTATGTTTCAATTTTTCTTGGCTGTTAAGAAAGCTTAAAGCATGGTTGTCAGTAAACACAATAAATTCTTTGGGCAGCAAATAATGTCTCCATTTCTTAAGAGCTTGCACCATTGCATAGAGTTCTAAGTCATAGGTAGAATACCTTTGCTTGGCTTCATTCAACTTTTCTAAAAAGAATGCCACTGGATGTCCTTCTTGGCTGAGAATAGCACCAATAGCTTGCTGACTTGCACCACACTCAACAACAAACACCTTATCAAAATTAGGGAGTACTAAGGTAGGTAACTCAGCCACCTTTGTTTTCAATAACTCAAAACTATCATTAGCTTCCTTTGTCCACTGGAATCTACATTTGACTCCACCCTTGATGGTGTTGAGGATGGGAGCACTAATGTGACTGAAACCTCTGATAAACTTCCTATAGAAAGTCGCCAATCCATGGAAACTTCTCACATCTCCCACTATTTTTGGGGTAGGCCAACTGAGAATGGCCTCAACCTTAGAGGGATCCATCTTCAAACAGCCATTAGAAATGACAAATCCCAGGTATACAAGTTCAGTTTTCATGAACTCACATTTGTCTAAGTTGATCATCAACTTGTGCTCATGCAGCTTCTCCAACACCTGACCAACATGCTTCACATGCTCTTCCCTTGTCCTACTGAAGATTAGTATGTCATCAAGATATACAATAACAAATTTACCAATGAATTCAACTAATACCTCATTCATCAGGTGCATAAATGTACTTGGCGCATTGCTAAGACCAAATGGCATAACAAGCCATTCATAAAGACCTTCATTGGTCTTGAAAGCAGTCTTCCATTCATCTCCCTATCTGATCTAGATTTGATGATATCCAGATTTCAAATCAATCTTTCAGTAATAGCATGATCCTCCCAGATAATCGAAAAGATCTTCAATCCTTGGCATTGGGAATTTGTATCTTATGGTGATCTTGTTTATGGCCCTGGAGTCTGTGCATAGCCTCCACTTTCCATCCTTCTTAGGAGCAAGTACACTTAGAATTGCACAAGGACTTAGACTCTTCCTAATCAGCCCTTTCTCTAGGAAATCTTGAATTTGCCTTGCCACCTCTTTTTTTTGCTGTGGGGTCAGCTTGTATGCAGCCTTGTTAGGCAATGTAGCACCAGGTATTAAGTCAATTTGATGACTAATATCCCTCATGGGTGGTAAAGAGTTGGGAACTTCCTCTACCACAAGGTCTTGATACTTATCTAGAATTTGTTGTACTTCCAATGGAATCTCCTTCTATTTTTGTTCTTGCTGATCTGTTCCACTCTTGGGCTTCATGACCAAGGCATACCCCTGGTTATCATTCTCCTTCAAGAGGTTTAGGAACTCTTTGCCATTCACCAACATGACACTGCTGTTATTTTCCTTCCCCCTGGGCTGCTCCAGCAAAGGATCCATTTTGAATGCTCTTCCATTCTTGGTGATGACATAAGTGTTCTTCTCACCATCATGCTGAGCTTTAACTTCATACTGCCATGGGCGGCCAAGAAGCAGGTGACATGCATCCATAGGGATGATTTCACATAACACTTTGTCCTTGTAGTCACCAATTGCAAATTCAACCCAAGTTTGTTCTTCCACCATGAAATTTTGGTTCTTGTTCAACCAAGAAATCTTGTGAGGACTGATATGAGGCAGTCTCTTCAACTTGCACTTCTCCACCATCTCAATGGATACTACATTCTCAGTAGATCCTGAATCTACAATCATTTTGCAAAGCTTCCCATAGGCTAGGCCTTGAGTTCTAAAAAGATTCTTTCTCTGAGGGGGCTCTTGCTTCAATGGCATCTTCAACATAGACCTTTTGATCATCATACTCTCTCCATCTAGAACAGGTGCAACACTTCCCATTGGTGAATTCACACTTTCACAGTCATCATCTTTCACTAACTGATTTCTCTTCCCACTGTCATGAGAGTTGCTGGCTTTCCCTGGGCATTTGTTCATTGTATGGCCAACTTGGTTGCAGCCATAACATCTTCCAGTGAAGACTCCTGGTCCTCTACCTCCTCCACCATTTCTGCCCCAGCCATTATGACTTCTCCAACCTCTGAAGCCTCCTCTATGCTTTGTTTCTGATTGTGTTTCTTGCTGACTGTTATTTTTAGTTTTGTTGAACTGTCCACGGCCAAAATTGCCTCTTCCTCTTAGGTTTTTGCCACCTCTACCTCTGGCACTTTGTTCACCCTTCCTTCTCACCTTTTCCTCTACTCTGGAGGCCAATAAGAAACATTCATCCACTGTCTTTGGTAACACTAAACTTATCTTATCTTGCAGATTGTATTTCAGTCCATTCATGTACCTAGCCACCATCCCTTTTTCATCTTCATTATGATTGGCCCTCATACTAAGTCTATGAAATTATTCTATGTAGGTAGCCACATCCATATCTTTTTGTCTCAAATTCTGAAATCTCTTTATGATTTGAATCTCATAGTCAGGTGGCATGAACTTGCTTCTGAGCATAGCCACCATTCTGCTCCATTTAGTGATGGGACTCTTCCCTATCTTCTCCCTCTCACTATGCATATAGTTCCACCATACAAGTGCAGAACCTCTTAGCCTTGTCTTGGCAAACTTGACCTTTTTGCTGTCATTGAACTCCTTGTAATCAAAGAAGTTGCACATAGCTTCTATCTAATCAGTGAGAACATCTCCATCCAACTTGCCATGAAAAGTAGGCACATCCATCTTGGGATCACCACTGTCTCCATGAGCACCCTTAAGTGCATTCAAGAAGGCTTTCTGATCTGCAAACATATCCTGCTCTAGAGGATCCTCTTTTGCCTCTATTTCTTCATTTGTGTCAGAAGAACTTCCCTCTTCTTTGGTCTTTCCCTTAGACTTCTTCTCTTCTTACAATTTTGCTTCTTGCAATCTTGCTTTAACCATCTCTTCCACCAACTTCTTGATGGCATCTTGACTCATTGTCTTGGGAGGCATTGTACTAGCCTCTGTTTCAATTTCCTCTTCTGACATACACTTGCTTCCAATCAGAATATTGGCTCTGATACCAATATGATGCAGAGTTCTAATGGTAATAGTTGTTGAAGTTCACTAGATCTCAAAGCTTCCTTTAAGAGGTATACAAAGGTGTTTATTATTATAAGCCTACACAATGCTTCTCAAGGAATTGACATAACCTTGGTCCACACACTAGTGTCCACCCACACAGGTTATTCAAATTCTCACTGGTGAGTCACTGCTCTAACCAACCCTTATACGTTGTCCACCTCCAAGGACAACAATCTACCTTCAAAAGTTCTCAACTACTACCAATCAACTCTACCAATAAAGGTCTTCATACTACCATCAACATATGCTTGTTTAGGACATAACTAACATTAATTCACTGACCAAAAAACTAAGTGTTACACTTGCAAAGACAGAGAACAGTAAATTGCAGCTTGACTGTCCTATGACAGTGCTAAAATGACAGCTTATACCTTGTAGCCTTTTTTGAACGACTAAACTAGCATTAACTTCTTTCTACAAGCATGGATCTTCACACATCATACACTTACCAAGGCAGGATCAACATGTAATCATAGACCAGCACCTTACTTCTGTACTTGCTCTGACAGAGAACAATAATTGTCTTAAAGAAACAGTATTTAATGAAGATTAAACCTTGTAGCCAAGAGAATGTTTAACACCACATTAAATGCTCATAACTCCAAATGGTCTTCACCTCTAAATGCATATCCAAATACACATCATGAATATGTACTTCCACCCACACATGCAGAACCGTACTATACTGTAGGTGTTTAACAATAGCAAATTATCTTTTCCTTGAAAACAAAGGCCTAAATTGAAAGCAATGTGAAAGAAAAGGCATCCAATATGCATGCACAAGGTCCACCAAGTCCTGCACTAGTCAGTCTCCACCATCAAACACAGACTCCACCTTATATTTGTCAAAACAAATTGACTGTCCTTACTGTCATGATATAGTCCACCATCCATTTCTCAACTAGTCACTAATAAGACTAGCTAGATGCATGCCATATGCCTTGCAGAGAGGAGTTTAACCTGCCAACCATACAAAACACTAAATATACTCTACCTTCCTCCATCCCACCAAGAAATGGGTGACCACCTTTAGAGGACAGAGGAAGAATGATGCATTTTGTCCAAAACCCTAGCTATGGAGGGTTAAAAAACCAGTTTACACACAATGGGTTCAAACAAAGTAGTAAAAACATTTCAAGGGCTCTAAATAAATGCAAATGAAAGGTGATTCAACCTACAACCACATTTTCTAGACCATGGACCTCTTACTATCCGTACCAGACCGTACAAGAAGGCTGTTTCCTGCAAAATACAAAAAAATACTATTTTTTCAATCCAAAAACTCCTCTCTTTCCTTTCTTTTGGCATGTTTATACAATATGATGTTTATAGAAACTTTTCCTAACCTTTCCACTTCCCTACAACCCATACAACTGCCCATGAAGGCAGTGAATCGTTGGGAAAATAGGATTTTCTTCAAAAAACTAAGTTTCTAAAGGAGAAAACCTAGAAAATATGTCTTAATAAACACTCTAGTGGACTAGTCAATTAAAATGGACTAAGTCCTTATTACAAACATGAAAATGGCTTTCAAAGCCTTAGGAAAAACCAAAATACCAAGATCACAAAATGATATAGTAAAAAAAATGACTAAACTGAAGCTCCTGCACAAATTGCAGAACTGTGTCCAGGCGTGTGAAGATGTATTTGGGTCCGATCTAAGCCATGAAGTATTCCTCTTTCACTCATTTTCTCCGCAAGTTTGTTTAGGTCTCTAGTCCTAATTTGATTTATGTATGTATGTTGACCTTGGAGATTGTTCCAATGGTTGTAGAATGCAATGCAGACCTTGATGTACATTCCAAGGTTGATGATTGGTATAAATGTATGTAATGAATTCGTGAGTGAAGTGTGAGTATGTGAAGATGCGAAGATAAAGTGTGAATTGTGAAAGTAGAGTAGAGCAGAGGAGATCTATCACGCTTCAATGAAATTGAACTCAAGCATGTTGTAGATGCCATTATGTCAGTTCATGGCAGTGAGCCACCCCTGGCAATGAGCCACCCTTCGGTAGTGAGCTAGCCATTGGTAGTGAGCCTTTCATTTGGGCAGTGAGCCCTTTGGTAGTGAGCCTCTTTTGCTATTCGGTATTGTTACTAAATTATATTGTGAGCTAACACTCACCGTGGTTTTTTCCTTTTTAGGGTTTTCAATGTAAAAAATCTGGTGTTCATGTGTGTGTGGTGTTGATGTGTTTATGTTTTGATTTTTCTATTCATGTTTAATCTTCATGACAGAATATGGATTTAAATTAAGTGAATCTAAAAGTGATTTTGTTTGGAGAAGTTAAAGTTTTTGATATAGCTGATTCCCCCCCCTCTCAGTTGTCTTGTGCCTTTCAACAACCCGATGATTTGGAGGTTCACCAAGTATAGAGGGGCCCAGATAAATTAAGTGGTCTGCTAAACTGAAAAAACTACCAAATATGAAACCAAATTTGGCACTAAGGCCAAATATCTCGCACAATTCTCGAGACAGGGATAGAAGTACAGGGGGCATGTGTTTTTTTATAAAAAACATTAAAATTTTTTTATTGAAGCAATGTTTTTTAAATAAAAAAATATTTTACAAAAAACATTATGAGGAAAAAATTTGTTTTAAAAAAAATATTTATGAAAAAAATAAAGTAAAGTGGTGAGGGGAAATAAACCCCTCTGCCATTGGGCAACCACCCTTCCACGACCTCAAGGCCATGAGGGGTGGCGGAGGGGTTTATTTCCCCTTGCCACTTTACTTTATTTTTTTAATATATATATATAAGAAAAAAATAGAATAAAATAATACCATTTTTTAAATAAAAAAATTATACCTCGGACTATGTGCTGGGGAGGCCGTACAACCTTCTTGACAAAAATGTTTTTCGCTAGAAACACCCAACACCGATTTTGATGATTTGACAATCAATCTTAACTAATTTAGGCCTTCTAAACGTGATGGTGAGGTTCGTTTGATGCCATGATGCTCCGGTGATAGGGCTGAGTTCTGGATTCACCAAAAAATGGGGAGGGACTTGCAAGCTTGCATTAATACCATGTTGGAGCAACAATAAACCAAGATCACTTACAAAATCAAATAACACTTCCACAAATGAATATGAGCAAAATAACAAAGCCAATAACTATCAATAAGCATATGAATGTGGAGCATAAACATATATTAACCTCACTTACTAATTTACATGAGAATGCCTCATTATATAGGCATGGAAGAGGCAATCCACCTTGCACGTGGATTGACAAGTGCCTCGTGATGTGGCACATGAATGAAGACAAGTTTCCTATAGTTGTCAACCTTTGGATCACTTGGAATGTGCAAACCAACAACCTTGTGTGACAGGAGTTGGATGACTACAAAGTGCCTTTTGAGGTGAGATGGAAAGTCTTCCAACCTCAAAAGGTATGCACATGAGGTTTACCAAACAACTAGGTAATCTCTAACCTCTAAAAGGTTGCACATTCAGTTAGACAAGATGTTGTCTAACCTCATCAAGCTAAGTACACTTAAGCTATAGTGAATAGATAAATTATTTACTCTAACACATTGGGGTAAATCCATATCATATTCTTATAGAATAGTGATCCATTTAGCTCGTCATTCCCTTGGTTCATTTTGCATCAAGAGCATCTTAACTACTAAATTTAGTACTACTGCAATCACATGACTTCTCAATATTGTAGTGCCTGAACTTCTTGATTGCTCTGACCAAGGCTAGAGTTTTCCTCTTGATGTCTAAGTATTTTAGCTCTGCGTCTTTGAACAGCTTGCTCATGAATGCAATTGGCTTCTCTTCTTTTACTTCACTCCACTGTGTCAACACCATAGCACAGGTGTGATCGGATGCTATATATATTTAGTAGAAAAAATAAGAATAAAATAATACCATTTTTCAATAAAAATTATACCTCAGACTATGTGCTGTGGAGGCCATACAATCTTCCTAGCAAAATTATTTTGCCCCAAAAACACCCAACATCGATTTTGACAATTTGGCAGTTGATCTTAACTGATTTGGGCCTTCTGAACGTGATAGTGAGGTCTGTTTGATGCCACAATGCTCTAGTGATATGGATGAGTGCTGGATTCACCAAAAAGGGAAGGGACTTGTAAGCTTGCTTTGATACCATGTTGGAGCAGCAATAAACCAAGATCACTTACAAAATCAAATAACACTTCCACAAATGAATATGAACAAAATAACAAAGCCAATAACTATCAATAAGCATATGAATGTGGAGCATAAAAATATATTAACCTCACTTACTAATTTACATGAGAATGCCTCATTATATAGGCATGGAAGAGGCAATCCACCTTACACGTGGATTGACCAGTGTTCCATGATGTGGCACATCCATGAAGACAAGTTTCCTATAGGTGTCAACCTTTGGATCACTTGGAATGTGCAAACCAACAACCTTGTGTGACAAGTGTTGGATGACTACAAAGTGCCTTTTGAGGTGAGATGGAAAGTCTTACAACCTCAAAAGGTATGCACATGAGGTTTATCAAACAACTAGGTAACCTCTAACCTCTAAAAGGTTGCACATTCAGTTAGACAAGATGTTGTCTAACCTTATCAACCTAAGTATACTTAAGCTATAGTGAATAGATAAATTATTTACTCTAACACATTGGGGTATATCTAGATCATATTCCTATAGAATAGTGATCAATTTAGCTTGTCGTTCCCCTGGTTCATTTTGCATCAAGAGCATCTTAACTGCTGAATCTGGCACTACCGCGATCACATGACTTCTCAATATGTAGTGCCTAAACTTCTTGACCGGTCTAACCAAGGCTAGAGTTTGTGATGAAGGGGGTAAATCATAGAACACATAACAACAAAAATTGCACATAGAAAATAGAACTTTCTTTATTGATTTGGACAACTTATTACATTGCAGGAGCTCAAATATAATTAGAGGAATCAACCCTCCATAGGCTGCAACACATTACAACTTCCTCTAAAAAGACTCTTGAATCATCTGCCATCTGTAACCCCAAATCTGCTAGGGTTTTTATTTTCCCACCTATTCTTGACTCTACACTTTCCTCCTTAACTCTACTACCACCCAGGGTTCCCAAAAATGGTTATTAATAGCCTTTTTGGTGGCCAACAACCTAATTTCAAAATTTGCATCTCCCTCCAAAAATAGGTCAACTTCTGGGAGCCATAACTTTTGATCCGGGTGTCTAATTGATGAACCGTTTTATGCGTCGAAAAGCTCATAGAGTGCTCTACACGCTAAGAACCCTTTCTTCTGGTTATAGCCATTTTCAAGCCTGTACAGAGCCATTTAGTGCCTCAAACGTGAGTTTGAATAATTTTTAGGCATTTTTCAGGAAACAAAAACTTTAATATCTTTCAGCTCGCAAATGATCTTTGCGTGATTCCTTCGCCAAAGGTCTTATTTTTCAGTTATGTAGCTTCTTGTAAATTTTCACTTCATTCCGTGCCCAATTACAAACTTTCTAAAAATAACAGGTTGTTATTTTTAGCAATTTGGAAAAACTAAAAGTTCTACATCATTATTCAAGCGATTATGGAACCAGAACCACAAATTTTGAAAAGAAATGGAAAGAACATCAACAATTTTGAAACACATCTTTTTTTTGGGTGATGCAAGATTGCTCTTACACCACTGGATGCTCTTGCATTAGACACCTAGGGTAATTTGAGAAGTGACCTTGTTACGTCTCATGTGTTTGTGTGAGGAAAACCCAAACGATCAACCTCTGCCTTAGACAACCAAGAAGAATCTTCAATAGGCCTTCCTTTCCATTTCACCAGATATTCTTCATATTGCTTGTTCTGAGTACTTCTTCCCATGCGGCTATCCAAGATCTCTTCTATCTCCTCAGTTGAAGTAGATGCCAAACTACTCCACTGTTCTTCTATTGCTCCATCCTTTGTTCCACCATCATGATATTCTGATAAATCAACAATGTTGAAAATAGGGGAAATGTTCATCCCACTCGGCAGCTGTACCTCATATGCATTTCCTGAATCATGTTTCTTCAAAATTCTACATGGTCCAAATTTCTTTATTTTCAGCTTATTGTATGTTCCAATTGGGAACCTTTCTTTTCTTAAGTGAACCATGACTTCATCTCCTACCTGGAACTCCTTATATCTCCTCTTCTGATCTGCCTTAGCCTTGTACTAAATATTCATCTTCCTAATGTGCTTTTTCACCTCTTCATGCAAATTCTTCATGTATTCTGCAAAGTCTTCAGCCTCGACACTTGTCTTTTCTCCTTTGTCCAGATTCCTTAACTCTGAAGCATTTCTTGAACTATTTCCATATACAATCTGGAATGGTGATTTACCAGTACTCCTATTGACATAATTGTTGTAAGAAAATTTTCCCTATGGTAAAATCAAATCCCATCCCTTGGGCTTATCTCCTACTAAGCATTGTAGCGTGTTACCCAAACCCCTATTCACCACTTCGGTTTGTGGATGGTGTGTAGAACTGAACTTCAAATCTGTCTTCAACTTCTTCCACAATGTCCTCTAGAAATAACCAACAAACTTGGTATTTCTATCTGAAACTATGCTCTTTGGTAGATCGTGTAATCTCACCACCTCCCTGAAAAATAATTCAGCAATATGAACATCATCATTAGTCTTCTTGCAAGGAATGAAATGTGCCATCTTCAAGAATCTATCCACCACCACAAAAATGGAATCATGTTCCCTCTGTCCTTGGTAAACTAAGAACAAAATCCATACTAATATCATCCCATGGCTTCTTTGGTACAGGTAGTAGCTGATATAGACCTGTATTTTGACTTGTTCCTTTCGCCATCTGACATACTCTGCAACTCTGCACAAATTTCCTCACATCCTGCTACAACTGTGGTTAATAATAATTTTCACCAATAATAGCAATGGTCTTATCTCGACCAAAGTGTCCAGCCAATCCTCCACTATGCTTCTCCTTAACCAGATTCTCTCTCATGGAACTCCTTGGAATGCACAACTAACTTCCTTTAAACAACATGCCATCTTGGATTATGAAATCCAACCATTTTGTCTTGTCCAAAGTAATAGGTTCCAGACAAGCTTTCCAAGCCTCTGCAAAATCTAGATCTTCCAGATACAAACTTTTGAGTTCATCAAACCCAACAACCTCTATCTTCATTTCTGTCAACAAGTTTTGCCTTCTGCTCAAGGCATTTGCAACTCTGTTGGACTTCCCACCCCCGTGCTTCAAAACAAAAGTATAGCTCTGCAAAAAATCAACCCATTTTAAGTGCCTCTGGTTCAACTTTCCTTGACTATTAAGATATTGCAAAGCATGATGACCAGTATATAAAACAAAATCCTTTGGCAACAAATAATGTCTCTATTTCTTCAAAGCCTGAACTATTGCATAAAACTCCTGTTCTTAAACATAATACTTTTTCTTGGCATCATTAAGCTTCTCACTAAAATAGGTGATGGGCTTACCTTCTTGGCTCAAAATAGCTCCTATAGCACTGCCACTAGCTTCAATATCTACCTGAAATACCTTATTAAAATCTGGAAGTGCCAAAATAGGTTGCTCTGTGACTTTTTGCTTCAAAGTATCAAAGCTTTTATCTACTCCTTTAATCCATCTAAACTCTATTCTATCCCCTCTCATTGTCTTAGTTAGGGGTGTACAAATGCTACTAAAATTCCTGATAAACTTTCTATAAAAACTTGCCAAACCATGAAAAGATCTTACCTCTGTGGCACTCCTTGGTGTAGTCCATTCAATGATAGCCCTTACTTTTTCTGGGTCCATCTTAAGACCTTCCTCTGAGACAACAAATCCCAGGTATATCAACTCTTTCTTTACAAAATTGCATTTCTTCAGATTAATCAACAACTTCTCTTCTCTTAGCTTCTCTAAAACTCTTCTGATATGCATCAGATGCTCATCCCAAGTCTTACTGAAAATCAAAATGTCATCCAAATAAACAATAACAAAACTTCCCAAAAATTCTTTTAATACCTCATTCATGAGCAACATGAATGTGTTCGGTGCATTGGTTAGCCCAAATGGCATGACTAACCACTCATACAAACCTTCTTTAGTTTTGAAGGCTGTCTTCCACTCGTCTCCTTCTCTAATACGGATCTGGTGATACCCACTCTTCAGGTCAATCTTCGTGAAGTACTTGGCTCCACTCAAATAGTCCATTATGTCATCCATTATGGGTAATAGAAATCTATACTTGATCATGATCTTATTGATGGCTCGAGAGTCTGTACACATTCTCCACTCTCCATCTTTTTTTGGTGCTAGTACTGCAGGTACCACACATGGACTTAGACTCTCTCTTATCAATTCCTTCCTCAACAACTCCTGAACTTGTCTGTTCAACTCTTCACTCTCTGCTGGAGTCATTCTCTGGGATACCTTATTCAGCAAACTGGCTCTTGGTATCAAATCCATTTGATGACTTATCTTCCTTATTGGTGGTAAACCTTCTGGTACATTATCAAAGATAATGTCCTGAAATTCTTCCAACATATCTGAAACTTCTGCTGGTACATTTTCACATTTCTCTTGACTAATCTTAGGAATCAATGCAAAGCAATGACGCTCATGCTTCATACCCTCCAAAAATTTTCTACCATCTAACAAGCAAATTTTGGTAGTACTACATACCTTTTTTTCCACCTCCTTCAAGGGCTTTAACTTATGACAAACTCCATCCTTTGTTAGGGAGTATGTGTTTGAACGACCATCATGGACAGTGCTCCTATCATACTGCCACAGCATCCCTAATAACATATGACATGCATCCATCGATATGATGTCACACAACACCTTATCGTGGTAGTCACCAATCTTGAACTTCACTAAACACTGCTCATTGACCAAAGCTCTATGGTCCTTTTGCAACCATGCAATCTGATATGGATGCGGATGCTTTCTTCTTGTCAACTTCAACTTGTCAACCATCTCCTCTGAAACAAGATTATCAGTGCTTCCACTATCAATAATAATATCACAACACTTACCTTCACATTTGCACCTTGTGCAGAATAAACTTTTCCTCTGATTGGGTTCTTTCTCCTCATTCAACAAAGTTCTTCTAACAACTAGGGTTTCTCCCCTTTCAGCATCTTCAGAGCACTTAGATTGCACATCTTCATCAACATGTGCAACTTGTGCATTACCTTCAGGTCTTTTATTTGTCCTTCCTTGATGTTGTGGACACTCGTATGCACGATGCCCTTCTTCTCCACATTGGAAACAAGTTCCTCTAAAACCTCCTCTTCCAAGTCCTTGCCCAGGTCTGCCTCTACCTCTTTCTCTTTTCTCACCATTGTTCTGGTCATGAGGGCGGTAGGTATTATATCATCTCTAATTTTGACTAGTGCCAGTTTCTTCACTTTTCTTTGAATCTTTATTTTGGTCCCCATAGGCTCTTCCACCAGTCCTTTTGCCTTGACCTCTTCCCTTTTGCTTACTGTCA
Organism: Cunninghamia lanceolata; assembly: GCA_027924645.1. Taxonomy (NCBI): domain Eukaryota; kingdom Viridiplantae; phylum Streptophyta; class Pinopsida; order Cupressales; family Cupressaceae; genus Cunninghamia; species Cunninghamia lanceolata. Next base: position 791,972 of record BSBN01000497.1, on the reverse strand, counting down.
AATCTTTTATTTAGCTTCTCTTCCACCTTCAGGAAAAACTAGTATGCATCTTCTATGGTGGTCATTTTGACCAGGCTCAGCTCCTCTTGAATAATCGGCCTCCACCTATTAATGTAATAGGCTACCTTCTCCTCGTTGGGCTCCGCATGACCTGTCTTGATAGTAATTTTATAAAACTCTTCTATATATCCCTTAACAGACTTGTTACCTTTCTTCAGTCCTTGCAGCTTCTTTAACAACTCCATCTCATAGTCCACAGGAATGAACTGCTTCATCAGTTTCTCCACTATCTAATCCCATCTGGTGATCTTTCCTTTTCCTCTTCTGTTCCTCTCTAATTGGACCTCCTTCCACCAAATATTGGAATGGCCCTTCAACTTTATTTTTGCAAACTTAACCCAATCTGGGTCCTCCACATCTTCATACTCGAAAAACTCCTCCATGTCATTGATCCAATCAATAAGCTGTTCTAAATTCAAATCTCCATAATATGTAGAAACTTCAATCCTGGGCCTCTTTCCAATCTTTGAAATGGCCCTCAACAACCTAACTTCTGCAGGATCACCTGCAGCTTCTTGTTCTTCCTCAGACAACTCTTCTTTAGCTTCATCTTCACTTTCCTCTCTTATTTTCGGCTCAAACCCTCTTCATAGCTCCTCTTACAATGCATCAATTTGCCTTTGCAGGGCTCTAAAACCCTCTTCTGTCAAAGCATTCCTCCCAATATGATTTCTTCATGGAGGCATTTTGATCTCTAGAGCAAACCCACAACCTCAAGTCCTGGTGCAAACTACCTCACGGTTGGCGATCTGTCTACACACTCAGGAACCTTGCTCTAATACCACTTGATGAAGGGGGTAAATCATAAAACACACAACAACAGAAATTGTAGACAGAAAATAGAACTTTCTTTATTAATTTGGACAACTTATTACATTGCAAGAGCTCAAATACAATCAGAGGAATCAACCCTCCACAGGCTATAACACATTACAACTTCCTCTCACAAGACTCTGGAATCATCTGCCATCTGTAACCCCAAATCTGCTAGGGTTTCTGTTTCCCCACCTATTCTTGACTCTACACTTTCCCCCTTACCTCTACTATCGCCCAGGGTTCCCAAAAATGGTTATTAATAGCCTTTTTGGCGGCCAAGAACCTAATTTCAAAATTTGCATCTCCCTCCAAAAATAGGTCAACTTCTGGGAGCCATAACTTTTGATCCGGGTGTCCGATTGAAAAACTTTTTTATGCATCGGAAAGCTCACGGAGTGGTGTATGTGCTAAGAACTTGCTCTACTAGTTCTGACCTTTTTTGGGCCCGTACGGGGCTGTTTAGTGCCTCAAACCTGAGTTTGAATAATTTTCAGGCATTTTTCAAGAAACAGAAACTTTAATATCTTTCATCTCGCAAATGATCTCTGCGTGATTCCTTCACCAAAGGTATTATTTTTTAGTTATGTAGCTTTCTTTAAATTTTCACTTCATTCCATGCCCAAATGCAAACTTTCTAAAAATGGCAGGTTGCTATTTTTAGCAGTTTGGAAAAACTGAAAGTTCTACATCATTGTTCAAGCGATTATGGAACTAGAACCACAAATTTTGAAAAGAAATGGAAAAAACATCAACAATTTTGAAACACATCTTTTTTTTTTGGGTGATGCAAGATTGCCCTTACACTAATGGATGCTCCTACATCAGATTGCCTCTTGACATCTAAGTATTTTAGCTCTACGTCTTTGAACAGACTACTCATGAATGCAATTGGTTTCTCTTCTTTTACTTCACTCCTCTATGTCAACACCGTAGCATAGGTGTGATCGGATGTGATATATATATATATATATTTAGTAGAAAAAAATAGAATAAAATAATACCACTTTTAAAATAAAAATTATACCTCAGATTGTGTGCTGGGGAGGCCACATGACCTTCCTAGCAAAAAACATTTTCCCCAGAAACACCCAACACTGATTTTGACAATTTGACAGTTGATCTTAACTGATTTGGGCCTTCTGAATGTGTTGGTAAATAGATTGGTCGCTACAAATATCACCTTGAAAATTAACTCTGTTATCCCAAAGAGCAGTGACAAACTGACCAACTGTTGGAGAGATCGCAATAAAGCAATGATCTTCCTTTGCGTTTGAGAGGGGCAGCTCCCTCGTATGATGGGGGTATTTGTAGTTTTTGTGTACTTTTAACCTGAAAGTACATAAAGGAGAAAATGCAAAACTAGAGGAAAATAACTAATAGAAATCCCAACAATAGACATATGAATATCAGCTGAGATTTCACAACAGATATGACAAATTACAAAGGGGTTTTAGCAAAAAATATGTTTTAATGTGCAATGACAATGAAAGAGAGATGATAAACCTCAACATATGAAAAGATATGCCACCTCAACATGTTCAAACCAAGATACCAAGATATGAACGTTATTGATTACATCAATCTCATAAAATACCAATGGTTTGCACAATCACATAGAAGGATTATTGATTTAACATACAAGAAATCAGCAATGACAACACATGAATACATTTAGAACATACGAACCAAAAGCATTCTTCATTATCTCCTTGAAATTATACAATTCCAAAAACTCTTCTATACATAGTGTCAAGCCAAAAAGTCTTCATACAATCTCTCTGAGTAGTTCTCAAAGTTTTCCCCTCTTGTAAAAAGTCCCCCAAAAAGCCCCCTTACATTTGAAATAGCCTTATATTTATAGGCTTCTCCCTAGTAACTACCTATAACTACTTCCTAACCACTTCATAACTACTTAATAACTACCTTTTTGAAATACAATAGAATAATGAACCTTATTTTTGGTTATGTTTTACATCACTTTTCTGGAAATAAAGTTCATTTTCTAACTTTACATTACAAAGAGTGACTTAAGTCACTTTCACAAAAAGGTAACTAGGACTTGTAACTTTCAAGTTGTGGATTTAGCTAAGTTACTCTCCATCTCTGTTAGCTCCATTTTGGTGGTCAAACTTCGCCGAATATTGACAACTTCTCTATATACCTGAATCTTCAACTCTCACCTCAATTGCAATCATAAAATGCCATCGCCATTCACTACTCATCTCAATCTTAGAGCATTCTGTAGAGAGGACCAATTATATCTTTCTTTCTTGTTGTGTTCTGCATTCAATCTCCATGACGAAAGATCATTTTTACACAAGCATGTTATCGTTCAAGTTCTAATGCACTAAGAAGTGGAACATTTATACTTTTCTTAACATTCAAAGTCACGAGGGTAGAATGCCCATATCTACCAACACCCACTATTGCCACATTGAATTCTTCACCACCCATACTCATTTCAACTTTTAATATTTGCTTTGAGATTTAAGTAGCAACAACCTTGCCTCCATAGATGAATGGTACCTTAAAGTTTGAGGACTTTATGCAGAATCCTCACCTAAACAATGTGTACATCTAATTTGTCTTGAAGAGAATCAACTTCATCACTACTTGCACCTTCTGCTTATAAACCATTGGTAACAAGACATGTCCAATTTCACAAGATAATTTATCTTGAACAAATGATAATAGTGAACCTTCCAGATGAAAATCTACCATTCAGTGTCACAAAGAATGATTGGTAATTGTATCATCCTGCCTTTCAATTTTCCCTCCTTTATAACTTAGATTCCATTTCTCAAAAGATCTCTATACAAAATTATAATGACCAACATGAAGAATATTTCTTTTGAGTTACAAGCTCTTTAATTCAAGGGAGTGTTAATAGGTTTGACATTGACTCCTTTTCACAACGGCTGAAATGTTCATCGAAAGTTGATTTATCACAAAAGATTTTACCTACAAGCATACTAGCTTTTCTATTACAACTCTACTCCCAACAAATCCATTTAAGGTTGTTTCATCATCTGATATTGACATAAGTTCTTTGATCCCTTCATGACCACTATGACCAATAACTAAAATATTCTCATCCTTCAGAGATAGCAATGTGAATTTCGATGCGACAATAATGGTTGGAAAACCATGCTCTTTCCATACTTCCTCATGGGAATCAAAAGCTATGAAGTAATAAAATAGTAGGAGTATGAGCACCTTCTTTAGCATGGCATCTCCTCAGTGCCTTCACAACAAATTCATTTTGTACATATCTTGCAATTGCTGCACCCCACGAAACAACATTTCTTCGAGTTATTTCATCAAACAATTCATGCACCATTGCATTCCATGAGATAACATCTAATTGAGACATTGTGTCGAATAGTCCAAGTGCACAATATTTGATTCTACATTTTACATATATGTCTATCCAATCATATCAAATTATACTGGCACTTGCACCCATAGGAGGCTCAAGGAAACTTGCATTGATAGGTTTAGAAATCTTTTCAATGTGAACCCATTTATGGTGCGAGACAATTTTCTGAGCATTATAATGCTCACATATGTTGAAGTTCACGAGACCATATTTATTTGAGGCATTTTTCAAATGGTTCATGTGCATTGTCTATTCTTCTAAATTTTGAACGCCTTTCTGTCAGGCGGATGCAACTACATCAGCTGATAAAACCTCATTTCCAATCACTCTTTGAGGGGTGTTCGTATTCTGATCCATAGCTCACCATTTTAATTCAAGTCATGAGGATGTTTGAAAAGATTATGGAGTTCGGCGTCACAAGTGCCAAATACATTTCTTTAGCTTAAACAAACCCATTTTCTGTATCTCCTACCATCATTGCAAACCATGAGATGAAATCTTCTTGAGGCATTGTTGTCATACATTTCACATGCTGCATCTAAGCGAAGGCTATGGTATTTGGATTTACACCCACTATTTGCACTTGCTGATAAGTTTCTATAGAATTTTCAATGAACCATTTTGTACATATTCTGCAATCTTCGTAGTTTTGTAAAACATTTCATTAAGACGTTTTGCCAAGAAGTTCAAGAGCCTTGTCCAGGCATCCACAATTTGCATACATTGTCTGCCAGAGAATTTCCAACCATGATATCTGACAATAATCCTCCTTGCAATATGAATTTACTTAAAAGTATTTGTGCCATTCTCGACAACACGATTTTGTGTGTGTGCTGAAATCGTTGCATTCCATTTTACCACATTTCTTAAAGGCAACTATTAAACAATGCATTGGGTATGCCTCCACATTTTGTATTACTGTCTATCAGAGCATTTAAAACTATGATATCTGACAATGATCCCCATTCTATTGTGTTTTGACAAATGTCTATACCATTTTCCAAATCTCCTTTGTTGGCATCAGCTGGATGCTGGTAAAGGTGGCGAGAAGTTTTAAAACCCTTACAACATATGCAATCTTTCCAGATCTTAGGCTTTGTTCAAACCGTTATATAACTACTAAACATTTATTATCTTAGTTCTTCATCGGTAGTTCATGAGGTTTCCAAAACCTCATCAGGAGAAAGAAATACTTTCAAAACTTATTACATATGCCAATGATAAAACAACTTCCTTTTTGGACAGTGAAAACACATTTCAAAACTTGTTAAATTGGCCAATGTGTTTTTATTTCTTTCGTAGTTATGATAACTACTTCATGCTTTAGTCATCGGCCTTTTCACACCTATTCACAACCTGTGTCGGAAGTCTAAATTAGTTTTGAAACTGAATAAGATTGTCGATTAATGTGTTTGAAACCAATTTGCATTTCTTTGTCAGAGATTTACAAGACTTTAATAAGTCTTGATAAAAGTTGATGAAAATTCTAAAACAATCTTTTCTTTTCCCTTCAGTCTTTTAAAATGCTTTAGTAACTAAATGAAATTCTCGATAGTTAAAACCGCCACATCTTCATCGGCACTTTATTTCCCTTTCCCAAGTTCTATCGGTATTTTAGAGAGGTTTTAAAACTAAGTCAAATCCCCAACAAGTAAAAAGAGTTCCTTTCATCGGCAACTATAGAAGTTTTACTAACTTCATCGGGCAAATTAGGAACTTATTAAACTGAATAATTTTGTCGATGGCAATGCTTAAGAAACCATTTAGATTACTCGATATAAACAAAATCTCCTTTAAAACTCATCGGAGATATTAAGAGCTTCTAAAACTAAATACTTTTACCGATGGTAAAACTTCCTTTGAAATAGTTCCAAAATTATCCAAAACATCCAATGAAGTGACTTTGTTATGAGTAATCATGAGATCTTCTTTCGTAAGTGCGACATTGGCAATGTTCTAAGAAGTTTTCAAAACTCCATTGAAAGCCGATATGATTTGAAAACTACGTTTTAGCTTTGGGAATGAATCATCAAAGTTTTAAGAGGAGTGAACTTTGCCAAATCATCGATATAAGTTGCTCCTATATGCCAACATTTACTAAGAATGATAGTGAACATTGAGAATCTTAGCGTGTGCCAATGTAGGTAACTTTATCTGGCCAAATCCTCATAAAACTTGTCTGTGCAACCTATGAACGTGATGCAAGAGAAAAATGGCATAACTCTTGACTATGATAACATTTTTTGATGAAATCTTGGCACATTGTCTGAAATGTCGATATAAAACCTATCGTCAGACGATTTTTCTCTAACATGCATTGAACTCTTGTTTTAATTGTTTCTAAAAATTGCCGATGAAAAATCAAAAGTTTAAAATCACCCAAACCATGAGGCTTCTTGATCTAGAAACTGGCCATATTAGGTGAAATGATGTTGCAAACACTTGTCATAAAAACACTTTTGTACCAACTATCACATATTTTAACATTTAATTGTTTTCATACAATGCCACCAGCGAAATAAGTGCACTTGAGAAACTGAGTGAAATAATGGATGTTCTTCCTCCAAAATGATGTTGTTGAACAAAGTTCATTGTAGGGAAACAGATTGTGACATCTCAGAAATAAGTTATCTCAATGACTCATGCTGGAAAAATGTGACATTGGTGTTTTGCAATCGAAAGGTGACTTTGCGGAAAGGGTTCAAAGCATGGTTAGGCTTGTCATTTTGACACAAAAAGTTTAAATTTTGAAATGTAGAAACAGGGTCAACAACTGGTTCTAACTAGGGACAAGGACCATGTGGATGCAGGATGAACCTAGAATCTCTGGAAAGAGTTAATGCCTTGAATCCATTGGGCTATAGAGTTAGGAGATAATATGATGTACAAGGGGAATAAGAAGACTCAACTGAGAGACAACAAAGAGACAAGGAAAATGACAAAAGACACACAAGAACTGAAACAAGACAGACATAACAAAAACTCCTAATTAACCTATGTACATGCTAGGTGATTCCTACCTCAAACTTACTCCAGGATTATCATGCAAAACCATTAACAGGTTGTGAAAAGTAGGCACTTGTATGAAAAAGATATTTGCATGGATGAGATGCCTGCGAACTTAGTAGCCTTTTTAGAATGATGAAAAAAATAAAATATAGGAAATATAAGGACCCCTTGAATTGTACACCAAACAACCATTTCTCATCATAAGTTTCTGAGTCCTTTTGAATCACGTTGGTATTGCTCTGTATAGTGGTGATCATATCTTTTGGCATCATGTTGAGCATGCCAATTTTCCCTATCTGAAAATTCTTTTGATAGCTTGAATCAAAGAAAATTGAATCATGAACCGGACATCCTTCATGTGAACCAATAAGCAAAGAAAACTTAGTATTCTGCAACTGATCTTTCTTGTGAATAATGTCATCCTTTATCATTGAATCATTACCTGTAAAAGAAAATTCCTCCTTTACTATTACTAACTTAGGATGTGCTTTATTTGAGGATTGTACATGAGGAAGAGAAAGTGATGAATCTGCATCATGTACTTTATCATCATTAAAAGCCCCTTTTATAGTTGGCGAAGAAGGAATAATATTTTCCTCTCTTGGGAGTAGTGAGGGAGAAGTTAAAAAATGCAACTCTTCATCAATCCTTTGAATACTAGAAATTTCATGCATATTCTCATGAACATTAGAACTTTGACCTCCTTTATCACTACCATAAACATTAATCTCACTGCTCTCTTCAACATTATTATCAATAGATAAAGGACTGGGGTGTACAATGAAATCACTTAAACAAAGACATTCAGGAAGCAATTCATTTCTAACCTCTCTTTGTACAGAATCACACCCAATATCTTTGTGGTCTTGTTGCACATTTAGAGTGGGAGTACTCAACACTTCAACTTGAGTAGTACCTTTAATTTCAATAGTTGACTATTCTTCTTCAACAGATGATAAAGGAGAAAGGAAAACATCTTCTTCACAAATAAAATCATTATCAAGTCTATTAAGATGCCAATTTAGGATGGAAGCCTCACAAGAGATTTCTTGCAATACTATTTCATCATCATTCTCCTCTTTCTCAGGTTGCATGCATGTTAAAGAAGTATTTTGTGACTCGTCTTCATGGTCTTTGTTCACACTTTGATCCAAAATTTATTCTGCACTTCTTTGAACATTAACCATGTCACTGAAATCTTTCTCGAAGTTTATAGTTGTAGAACCATAGAAACTTGTCACTAGAGGAGTGAGATATTCCAAAGAAATTGAGAATGTGCCATCATCTGAAAAGATTTCTTCCTTGTTATTACATGCTTCTATACAATTTTCTTTTTCCATCTTCATCACTTCTTCTTTTTGGTCTTTCTTAAGTAGACATGCATGTTCTGATGAGTCTCTTTTAGACACTTCCTTCAATACAGGTTCATTTGTAGGAAAAACTTTTGCTTCTTCATTGTTGTCCTTATCATGCAAATGATATATTCTTATAGAATAGTGATCCATTTAGCTTGTCATTGCCCTGGTTCATTTTGTATCAAGAGCATCTTAACTACTGAATCTAGTACTACCACAATCACATGACTTCTCAATATGTAGTGCTTGAACTTCTTGACTGCTCTGACCAAGGCTAGAGTTTTCCTCTCGACATCTATGTATTTTAGCTCTGCGTCTTTGAACAGACTGCTCATGAATGCAATTGGCATCTCTTCTTTACTTCACTCCACTGTGTCAACACCACATCACAGGTGTGATCAGATACCTCAGACTGTGTGTTGTTGAGGCCATACAACCTTCCTGGCAACATTTTTTGCCCCCAAAACATCCAACACCGATTTTGACAATTTGATAGTCGATCTTAACTGATTTGGGCCTTTTAAATGCAATGGTGAAGTCTGTTTGACCCCATGATGCTCCAGTGATAGGGCTAAGTGCTAGATTCACCAAAAAATGGGAAGGGACTTGCAAGCTTGCTTTGATACCATGTTGGAGCAACAATAAACCAAGATCACTTGCAAAATCAAATAACACTTCCACAAATGAATATGAGAAAAATAACAAAGCCAATAACTATCAATAAGCATATGAATGTGGAGCATAAAAATATATTAACCTCACTTACTAATTTACATGAGAATGCCTCATTATATAGGCATGGAAGAGGCAATCCACCTTGCACATGGATTGACAAGTGTCCCGTGATGTGGCACATGCACGAAGACAAGTTTCCTATAGGTGTCAACCTTTGGATCACTTGGAATGTGCAAACTAACAACCTTGTGTGACAAGTGTTGGATGACTACAAAGTGCCTTTTGAGGTGAGATGGAAAGTCTTACAACCTTAAAAGGTATGCACATGAGGTCTACCAAACAACTAGATAACCTCTAACCTCTAAAAGGTTGCACATTCAGTTAGACAAGATGTTGTCTAACCTCATCAACCTAAGTACACTTAAGCTATAGTGAATAGATAAATTATTTACTCTAACACATTGGGGTATATCTAGATCATATTCCTATAGAATAGTGATCAATTTAGCTCGTCATTCCCCTGGTTCATTTTGCATCAAGAGCATCTTAACTACTGAATCTGGTACTACCGCGATCACATGACTTCTCAATATGTAGTGCCTAAACTTCTTGGCCGGTCTAACCAAGGCTAGAGTTTGCCTCTCAACATCTAAGTATTTTAGCTCCACGTCTTTGAATAGACTACTTATGAATGCAATTGGCTTCTCTTCTTCTACTTCACTCCTCTATGTCAACACCACAGCATAGGTGTGATCGGATGCTATATATATATTGTAGTGCCCCTCATTTTGGTTTTCTGACAGTTTGTTAGTGTTTCATTTATATTTAGACATTTTGACACACGTGGATGATAGATCACTTATTTATGCTCATTATGGATTATGGATTTACTAATGTAGTTGTTGATATTCATTTATGCTCATTATGATGACATTGTTGATGTTATGAGTAGTATATGATGTTTTTGGACATGATCAGTTAATGGTTAAATGATTTTTTAGATTAGTTTTATCATGCTTTATGTGATGTCATGATATCTGATGGTTAGTTAGTGATGTACTACTTAATATGGGTATATGTGATGCTTTTGGTGAAGGGACGGTGTAGTATTACTCATTGCAAGCACCCTACTATGCTACAATTCCCTGTCACAGTGTGTTTGACTATATATATGTATATGTTCGTATACAACACCTCGGTTTGGTGCAGGTTGCAAGTACCAGACATTGACTCCACCTGAATTAGCAGGTCTGAACGTGCCTTTATACCAATGGATATTGTGGATGGGAGATAACATGAGGTTCCCTCTGTTAGTCAAGTCCCTTAGTTTGTCAACATTATTTATTCTCAGTCATGGGTGTTGTTGTTGATCAGTTGGAGCTTGTCTTGGGAGATTCAGGCATCCTTTGGTATGTTGATGTCAGTACTTGTTAGATAAGTAGTTTGAGTTGTTTATAGTAGTTCAATGGTTTATTCTATAGGAGTTAGTAATCTATGTGTAAGGTAGTTTTGATATTTGATTATTCTTGATTAAATAATTAATGTGTATTTGTAAAATATTAATTAATTGATTTAAGTAATAATAATAATAATAAGAACAATAATAATGACAATTTTAATAAATAAATTGTGAGTGTTGAATATTATTGTGAGGTGAATAAAATATTTATTTTGTTTCTTATCATTTATTAGATTATGGGAGTGGGATGTCGGGAAAGATCTGAGAATCTTCTATAGATGGAAAATTAATAGATTTAATTTTCTTAATGGGGTTGTTGGTAACAGAATGGATGTAGTGGGAATTTATTACTCTATCTATTTTTGTGCTGAGAAAGATTTATTTGAAAGGAGAGAAAATTTTAGTAAGGTGGGGAAAAAAATTGAGAGAGATTGGAGAAGAAGAAGATTTGGGGATCGACAGGAGGAGGATTCAGGAGTTTGAAATCTTTCTAGGTATGTTAATAAACAAATTGTTCTGTTTGCAGTTAATATCTCTGTATATGATGAAATTCCTATATGTGTGTTGGTCTATGCATTTTCTTGATTTGTTATAAATCTAGTTGAAGTCTTGCTTCTCTGAGACATTCTCCAGTTAATATTAAACCTTCCGAAATTTGTTCCTATCTGCAATCAAATGTACAGAAATGATATTTCATTGTTCTATTTCCTCTTTTTGCAACTGAAATCAAGTTATCTGGGTGAAGACGTATTTAGAGTAGTAGACTATCCTCCCTCATCCTGCAAACAATCTTATGCAATTCGTAAAATCATTTTTGTAATCATTCAACAATACTATCTGTAATCGAGTGTATCAATTCATTCATGTGCAATTATTCCCACTTCTTTATGCATTCTACGATCTCCAATTTGTTCAATTGAGGTTTCTCCTTTTCAATAAACTTCTTAAACTCGCTTGTCAAGATTGACATTGTGTAGATTGAGCCTTTAATCCTGCTGGCGAATCGAGCACGAGTCCAATATACCCTAATCCTTTTTTCTTTGTGGAATGGTTGATTCCTTTGTATTTTCATTTGGCATTCTTTAACTCTCATTTACCTGTGTAATTCATTCCACTCTAAGCCAATCTCTATAGATCGAATTTCTTATAATTTTTTTTTATTGTAACCTTGTTTCATCAAATGTGATCCCTATAGCTTGCATGCCCAAACTCCATATTCATTTTTTTTTCTATTCTCCTTTCAATTTGATTTCATGGGATAGCAGTGTTTTGCTAGTGTTAAAATAAGCCCTTAGATTATATTAGAGGCTGATTCTCTTAATCATATGTCATTTTCTTTAAAACAAATAAAGAGGATACCATCTAAGGTGATCCTCTGGCTCTTAGTTGAAGCCTTTCTGTGCATAAAAATTAGTGATCACAATAAACTACGATCGTAATGCCCACCCTCTGTGCGGGAATCAGTGATTCACTGATTAGTATTGATTCCATAAAATATCATTAACAAATTCTTCTTAAAGAAAATAAATTATCATTATCTCCTTGTGGCAGATTCCAGGCTAAGATAAATGATTTTATTAGAAGAGATAAATGTTAGTCTTCAAGGAAATTCTTTTCCATGCGTCGTTCGTACATCTTGTTTCCATGTTTGCCTAGGCGTTGTTACCTGAATGAAATCTTGTCTATCTGGTCTTTTAGCCATCGTTGGTAGATATATTAGGACTGTAATTTTTTTATAGAAACTTGCTTTTGATCTTTCCTCCAGTTTAGAGCATCTTTATTTGTTAATTTCACTTGTTTCTATTCTTGTGTGATAGAGTTTGATTGTTTTGGTTTTAGATATCTTTTATATATATATATGATATCGAACCTCCTTATTGTCACTTAGTATATTGTTTTTGGAATTAAATCATTAAGGTTTATAGGTATGTGATTCGTATAGAGTTTCTTTGGATTTGAAAAATAATCATTTTCTATTTTTTTAAGTAGGTGAAAATAAAATAAGATATCCTTATTTGTTGAAACTTAGTGATTTAAAAATTTAAGAATAATAATGGCATTAGGTTTATGAAGTAGAAAAAAATTGGTTTGAGCTTAGTCCCTTAAATCCATTGTGTTAGTTTGTTATAATTGATATAATAGAATATTTGATGTTTAGATATATACTAATTTATGGGTGTTAGTTTATGTGATAAAAATTGTTTATCTAGGTAAATTTTTTTTTTAGAAGGCTCTCGATTAACTATTAGTTTCAATCTAATTATTAGATAAATTTGTAAGTATTTTCATAGTTGATTTAATTTAGTAATACCGTTATATCAACTAATGTATTAGTTTTTCTTAAAACGTAAAGAAATTAGAATGCCTTAGTCAAGTTTAATTATGATGTTGAATCACTATGTTGACAATAAATTAATTTAGCTAGTTAGTAGCTAGGAATGACATTGTGTTCGAATTGTAAGCATTTAATATTATTTTCAATTTTTGTGTTCTTATTTTATTTAGGCCTAGTTATATGATGTAATTGTATTAAATAAATAATTATAGTGTCAATTGAATGTTCTCTTAATGTATTGTAGTTATTTAATTATCCTCGGTACTAGATCTTTTACCTCTTGTAGATATCAAAACTAATTTAGTTTGAGTTGTAGTATTGTTAGCTCTAGAGGCGTAAATAATGGGATTCTGGGTTGTTTTGTGATTGTATAATGTCCTTGCTACATCTGTAAGTATGATGTTAAGTGCTCCCATGGAAGAATATTGTTTTGAACCTTGGATCTTGTATTTTGTTCTTGAGATGTTATTGGTATGCAAGAGGAGTTGATGCCTTGCTTTATCAGTGTATGCTTGTCTATGGGGGAAGAATTCTTGTCAAGTTTTAGGGTTAATAGTTGCATGTAGGAGGTGTTGGCAAGAGACACTATGTGGCTTCATGAGTGTTGTCATTGATGGCAACAAAGTCTATCCCACACATCCGCAGTACATAATATGCCTACACCGGAAGTTAGATTGAAGATAGTTTTGGTCCGGTGAACAAGAACAAAATATGCAACAAGGTCCGACAATCAAGTCCGGATCTCTCAGATGGTGTAACTCAGCAAGTTGCGGACTTGGACAAGTCAAGAGGAGTATCATGACTACTATATTCCAGAGATTGAGCTTTCGATGATAAAACATGGAAAAGATATGAGCATCTGAGTGTTGGGTTCCAGACAGGCAGAGCAGACTGAGGAAGAACTGACCGGCAGAGTATCAGACTTCAATCTGAATGAGTAATTGATGTTGATCAAGCTATTTGAGGGATCATACAATGTTGGCCGACATGATTGATGACTTCAATGCCTATGTTTTTGATACGCATCACAAATCAAGCATGGATTCAACCGACAGATTAGTAATTTGTAAATATCTTGAGTATTCTGGCTGCCAACTAGAAAGTTGTTGAAATCATTGATGCGGATATATATACCAAATGGATTCTAGTATGAAGGTGTGTGTGTGTACATATATGAAAAAATAAAGTACGAAGAAAGGCAGAGATAAGTGAGAAACCGGCAATACAAGTCCGGTATGTGACAGAGTAGCAGCACTAGAGCAGAGGAAGAATGAAGTGCATCGAATCAGTATATTGTGCCTAAATAGAACTGAACTCTAGCATTTGTAGATGCCTCTCATCAATTTAAACACTTGGTTACCTTCTGTAAGTTTTGTAGATAGTGAGTCTCTTGTAGGCAGTGTGCTCGGGCAGTGATCCCTAATTGGCAAGTGCCATTTTGTACTTCTTATTCTTTTAACAAAGAATACAATCTTGGGTTAGTCACCCTGTGGTTTTTCCCTTAAAAGGGTTTTCCACGTAAAAATCCTTGTGTCATGTGTGTTGATTTTATTTCTGCTCTCATGATTATATATGCTTATATGTTTTGATGCTGCACAAATTATAAAAGAAGAGAAGAAAGTAAAGATAATAGAGATAATTGATTCATCCCCCCTCTTAGTTATCAGCCTTTGTTTCCAATAGGAGGGTGGCTTTCATAGAGGGGCCGGTGCCCAAAGTGGCTGCCTGGATAACCATATGGAAGTTGTAATTAAGTGAAAACATAATAATTTATCTAGGAGGGATTGGGTAGTTAAATCACTTAATAAGATAATTTGAATGCCTCACCCATGCCTGTAGTGCTCTCTCAGGCTAAGGATGGGATGAGAAGGCCTGGTTGGCATGATCGACCTCCTTGTCTTCATGAAAGGATAGTCGATTCCGCATGTGTCACCCTATGGGGCTGGTGCCTAGAGAGAGGCTGCTAGGATAACCATAGATGGGGGCTGATGTCTAGTGGAAGACAACTAGGATAACCCATGCTAGGACCATGTGATGACACTCTTCCTACTACAACATAGTTATTCCTCTTATGTTTACTTGTTGGTCGTGTTGCCTCTGGGAGTGGTGTTGAGCCATTGTTACTATTCTTGAGTAAGTGTGTTCTTTGTGGGACATTGTATCTGTTCCATCTTGACCTTTGTCTTTGTGGGACCTCATTGTTATCTCCTAGCTCAGGGGGTGGACCTCAGGGTTCCACATGGTCGGGTGGATGAGCTTTAATCCATTGGTCTTTTGGTATCCTGGTTCGTGTTTGGGCAGATGTGACTATCTAGTTTCCAGTTTTGTATCTATATCTGAAGGCATACATTGTACTTGATGGAACCAAATTTGTTTATTTATGATATTCATTATGTAATTTTGATGTAATCAGGTATGAAAGCCTTGCATCTATATGACTATGTATAATGATCTCCTCTTCATTAATAAACAGTATTGTAAATGAATGATGTAAGCTTTCTGTAATGTAAGAAAGGTTGATAGTGGATTCTATGATCATTCAATATGGATTATGTATGTTATTGATCCATGTTTATTTTCCTTAATGCAGTTGTGTTTTCCTAGAGATGTTAGTAGTTAGATAGTTAATTTGGAGTAACTAGTTGATATTTTATCTGGTGATGATTATTTTTACTTGTTAAAAAAAAATTCTGCATTTTATTGCATGGTTTAATCTAAATCTCTAGGGTTGCATGACGAGACATTTCATTTGGTATCAGAGCCAGGTTTAAACACTAGGTACTCTAGTTATGATTGGGCCCATTATGTTAACCTAGTGCTTAAACTCTATAAATTAAAGTATGTCCCTTTCTAAGTATTACTTGTCTTATGATTTAAAGTTGTCCTTTGGTGGTATGTGTGTGTAGGAAAATGCCTAGGGGTCGAGGTAGAGGTCAAGTTCATGGTAGAGGTAGGGGACGTGGGAGAGGTGGTGGTGGTACACCTCCTCCTAGTTCCCCTCATGAGAGTGCTTAGGAAGGCGGGAGTCAAAATATGGAAAATTAGGGCTAGCCTGAGGGAGCTCAGTTGCGTCAATTGCTTGAGGAGGCCCTTGCCTGCCTAGGTCCTAGACAGGAAGTAGAACAGCTAGGAGGGGGACAGGAGGTAGATCAGCCAGAGGCTAGGGAGAGAGAGAGATCACTTAGAAAGAGAGAATTGACAGCTGAACAGGAGGCCACCTTATCCAGTCACATGAGAGATCTTATGAGGGCATACCCTCCCACCTTTGATGGATCTAGTAGTGGCTTGGAGGTAGAGTCCTGGTTACTGGATTTGGGTAGGTGTTTTACAATGCATCCGTATGGTAGTAACACCAAGGCTCGATGTTCTATCTTGGATCTTAGAGGTTTTGCTTCTACCTGGTGGCATTTAGAGGAGCAGAAGTTGTACTTGGACATTAGTACTGTTTCTTGGGAGTTGTTCTTAGAGAGGTTCAGAGATTTCTTCCTATTGGATCACTAGAAGTAGCGCCACGCAGATGAGTTCCACGAGTTGAGACAGATGGCCATGTCAGTAGAACAGTATGAGCGTAGATTTTATGAGCTCAAGCAGTATGCAGGCATCACCGATGATGAGGCTATGTTAGTACATCACTTTATCAGGGGCTTGGATGCCCAAATCAGTGGAGGAGTTCATGTTTTCAAACCTAAGACTATGGAGGTAGCAGTTGAGAAAACCCATTTGGTGGAGGAGAATTTGACTATGGCACTTGGAGGGCATACAGGTGTGTATATTGGTAGTGCACCTTCTACAGGCTTCAGTTCTCGTGGTGGTCATACTCAGGTAGTGGGTTCTCATAGAGGTTATCATGCACCCTCAAAGGGTGGACAGCAGCAGCAGCAGCACTTTTAGGCCAAACCAAAGAATTCTCAGCCTCAACAGGGTAATAGATTGCAGGATAAGAAGAATCAGAGTTGGAAGTGAGCTAGACGTGATCGTGTTGATCAACCAGCTCAGAGCATGTAGTCTGCAGTGAGCAGAGGGAGTTATTAGTAGTCTAATTCTTTTCAAAGTGGTGGAGGATTTGGTAGAGGCACAGGGTGTTTCTCTTGCAGCCAACAGGGCCACATTGCTAGAGAGTGTCCTAAGAAGATTGCTTCAAGATTTATACAGGGACTAGAAGCTTCAAAGCCTATTATAGGGGATGTAGGCAGGTCCCATAGAGTATTTGAAAGGAAGCTAGGTGTGCAGAAATTGCTTCCTACACTAATCTAATGAGGGGAGGAGAGTGCAAATTCAATTTATCCTTACTATTACAACAATGTTAAACCCACTAAGAGAGATATTGTAGCAAACACATAAACAAGAAAGTGAGACAGAAGAAGAGAGACACAAGATATACGTGGGGAAAACCCTTATCGGGTGAAAAACCCCACACTCCAAAACCTGCACAATGTATTAACAAAACTGAAATGGTTTACAATACACTTGCAATGCAAGTTCTCAGGAGTCTTCGGCACTCGTATCTGGAGACAAACCGACAGCATAACAGTACCTGTCAAACCTGTAATACATCTCCACCTCCAAGCACCTGTTTATATAGAAAATACAATGCAAAATTGCCTCTATCTTGGAATGGGCATCCAACTTGGCCTCATGGCCCAAAACCCACGCCTATGGACACTTGGTCAATATTGTAAGATGCTTCTGTCACTTGTCCATGCACCCCATCCCAAAGAGGTCACCTATTTCCAAAATGGGCTATGACAAATGCTCTTACGACTCTTATGATCGTCATAGAATTTGTCATAGCAGTTACAACTTACAATTGTAAGAGAATCTGTCATACACAAGCTATAAATAGCATATTCTCTTACAACATGTCATAGTCCACCTTGGGGCACCCAAAGATGCTCTTCGACACATGTCTTCACCTATCATAGAATCTACTATTTCTGACTCTTACATATCATAACTTCGTCATAGGAATTTGTCATGACCGTTACAGTTAATATTCCCTTACACAACATCCAAGATGCTGACACATGGCAAAATATTCCTACCACAAAGTGGGACACCTATCTTCTCATGTGAGGACAAAATTACAAGTTGTCATCTTCCATGTAGGATGACACATCACCGTGCCACATCCCATAGGATGACAATATGAATTTACAATTTAATTTACAACATAGGCAATAAATAAATAAATACAATGAAAATGATACAAGAAATTACTAAGGTTGAGACACCTTAATTCCCAACATTCTCTCACTTGTCGAACACCTTGTAAGAGCCAATATAATTAACAAGATTTAACTGCTATAGGTCGAGAGGCCCATAGACTCCGAACACCATCTAAACTTCTCTATGCCCACTGGCTTCATCAATGCATCTGCAACATTCTTCAAAGTATCTACCTTCTCCAAATTTACCTTCCCATCCTCTACTATGTCTCGTACGAAGTGAAACTGTACATCAATATGCTTTGTTCTGGCATGGAAAGTTAGATTCTTCGCAAGGCAAATCACACTCTGACTGTCACAACAAATCGTAATCTATCCTGCATCAACACCAATATCTGAACACAATCTCTTAAGCCAAATGGCTTCCTTACAAGCATGAGTTGTAGCCATATATTCAGCTTTTGTAGTGGACAAAGCAACCACAGGTTGTCTCTTACTCATCCAACTAATTGCACCACTAAACATTGTGAACACATATGCACTGGTGGATCTCCTGCTATCAATGTCACCTGCCTAATTAGAATCCACAAATCCACGAATACAAACTGAATGTGGAGGTCCTATAGCATTGCCATGATAGCAAATGGAATACTCTAAAGTACCCCTCAAATATCTGAACACTTGCTTAACTGCATCCCAATGTACCAGTCTAGGATTAGCCATAAATCGACTAAGGATTCCCACTACTTGGGCAATGTCTGGTCTTGTACAGACCATAGCATACATCAAACTGCCAACAACACTAGCATAAGGTACTCTTCTCATGTCCTCCACCTCACTAGGAGATTTTGAAAAATCACTAACAAATAACTTTGTCCCTAATGAAACAGGAACACACAATGGTCTACAATCTGCCATGCCGAACCTATCCAACACAGTCTTCACATACTTACTCTAGCTTAACCAAAGTTTTCTGTTAGCTCTGTCTCTTCTGATTTCCATTCCTAGAATGTACCTGGCTGCCCCTAAATCTTTCATTTCAAATTGTGCTACCAACTGAGACTTAAAATTAGAAATCATATTCTTACCCTTCCCAATGAGCAACATATCATCAACATATAATGCAACAATGAGAATACGATCACCATCAAACTTATAATACACATGGTGATTTGATTTCATTCTCACAAATCCAATTGACAACACAAAGGCATCAAACTTCAAGTACCACATCCTAGGAGACTGCTTCAAACCATACAAAGACTTTTTCAATTTGCAAACCAAATTTTCTTTTCCTTTGACTATGTAATGCTCTGGCTATGACATGTAGATTTCTTCCTCCAAATCGCCATGAAGGAAAGTTGTCTTCACATCCATTTGTTCTACCTCTAAATCATAAGCAGCTGCAAGAGATAACATATATCTAATGGATGTCAACTTTGCAATGGGAGATAAAATTTCACCATAATGAACTCCCTCCACTTGTGAGTACCCCTTCGCAACCAATCTAGCCTTGTACTTTTCAACACTGCCATCTGCACCGAATTTCTTCTTGAACACCCATTTGCAACCAACAGGTTTCCATCCATCAGGCAAAGGCACCAAGTCCCATGTTTTGTTCTTTTCCAAAGAAGCCATCTCATCCTCCATGGCCTTCTTCCAGGAACCTGCATCTTTCATGCCCATAGCCTCTTTCATAGTTCTAGGCTCATCAATGTTAGTAAGTAAAGCAAAAGCACAACTAGAATCAAGTAATGAATAACCAAACCTATTAGGTTGCTTTCTTATTCGTGTAGACCTCCTCAATGGATGAGGTTGAGGTTCTGCTTCTTCTAAGCTTTTAGAGCTGCTAGAGCTCTCTTCAGCATCAGGTCTCACAAGGTCTTGTTGTGATGTTCACAACACGCCCCATTTTACTCCTTAGCAAAATAAGGACCCCTGCTGTGGCTTTGCTTTTTGCTTTTATGTGTAGGTATGTTGGGTGGTAAAAGGGAAAAGAGAGTGAAAGTTACAAACCTTGTTGAAAATAATGAAAAAATTGCATTGAGTACTAGAGCTAAATATGGGTGAATTCCTTGTCAAAAATGAGTGAGGGTTGCTTTTTGAACCATGTTAAAATTCCCTATATTTTGCAAGTTATGAGTGTTTTGGTAAAATGTACAATTGGGTTTGTATGTTGCATATACCAGGTCCTTTGTATATCAGGTCGCTTGCATATACAAAGTCCTTTGTATATCGGGTCGCTTACATATACAAAGTTGTTTGTATATCAGGTTGCATATAAGTCGCATGTGGGAGTTGTCGGGTTTATTAAATTTTTATACTTGTATGCATTTCAATGACACTTTTTTCTTACATACAAGTCGGGCTTGAAAAGTTCAAAGTTTAAGTGAATAATTGTTTAAATCCATTGAATGCACTTTATGTTTGTATGTTTAAACATGCAAAGTGGATATACAAAGTTATATGCATGCTGCGGAACCAAAAGATTATGAAATGTGGTGAAGTTGTTGTATGTTTCACATCTTGTATGTTTCGAGTTATACAAGGCTAATATACATACCGTGGATTCAAAAAAGGTATTAAAGTTGATGTAATTGTTGTATGTTTCACACTTTGCATATGTATGTTTCGGTTAAATACATTACAAGGTTACATATAAGCCGATATACAAAGCTTTATACATTGCGATATGCATTGTATTTATACAAGTTGCGGACCCGACAGAGTTGAGAATTAGAATGTATATTTGGTTAAATCCGCAGTTTGTATATCAGGGTTTGTATGTTCGAGTAAAAAGAAATATACAAGGAAACATACATTACGATATACAACAAGCCATATACATGCCGTGGAATCGAATAGGTTATTAAAGATGGAAAAGTCGTTGTATGCTTTGTGCTTTGTATGTATCTTACATACAAAGTGGATATGCATTGTACTTATACAAATGGCGGAACTGAAAAGTAAATAAACTATGGTCTATAAGAGCGATAAGTCTGCCAGTTTGTATATTGGGGTTTGTATGTATCTTACATACAAGCCGATAGACAAAGCATTATATACATGTCCTAGAGATGAAAGTAAGTAAAATGCGGTTTATAAAAAGGTGATAAGTCTGAAAGGGACATACAAAGGAGTTGGTATGTATCTGGGCTTGTATCTAACCCGATATACAAGAAAAAGATGCAAGGAAGATACAAGCCGGACGCGAAAAAGGAATTAAAAATACAAAGATCTTTGTATATTTAAGTGCTTGTATGTTCATAACATACATATTCGAGATGCAAAGAAATCAAGGCACTGCGAGAGGTAAAAGGTAAAAGGAGGTTTGCATAAGGTTGTTGTATATTCTCTTATACAAGAGCGATATACAAGGATGTACGGAAAAGGCGGAAAAGGAAAAGAAATATAGTTTGATTCTTTGCATAAAGTGCTTGTATGTTTAAAACATACTGATGCAGAGTTGTACATCGAAAGTCTTCAATTCAACGGTGGAATGCCCATAAATCGCATTCTTGATTTACATACAATGTCTACTCATTATCACCGGTTTGCTACAGTGCCTTATACACTGGTTTACCACGACAGCGAGTCACAAATTGTATTGGGTGCTTGTATGTTCTTAATGTATATTCACAATATACATTTTTAATGTGCTTTTAGGATATACATTCGGGATATGCATTTGGTGGGACCCTCGGTCTTTGCTGCCCCGTTGTATGTCTCACCACATACAAATTTAATATGTAATACAAACAAAGCTCACATGTAAAACTTAACCTGCTTTCCCGGTGGGTTTAGGTGTTCTTACCTACTATTGCCGGTCGACACTGTATCCGTAGAAAAGTATCCTTCTAACATGCATTCTGGTCACCACTCCGATAGGTCATCTTTTGTATCTTGTGACATGTATGTTTTCAATGTATATTCTGACATACATTCTTCGACGTTCATTTGTTAACTTACTAGGCCAGTTCTCTCTCCCAGTTCTACCGGTTACTCCTTGTATCTAATTTCTTGCATCATTCAAATGTACATTCAAAACATGCCTTTGCAACATACAAACCTGATGTGCGATTGCTGGATATACATGAAAAGTACTCAGATGTGATTGCAATATACACAAGAAATGTGCCTTCATACATTTGTGATATATAAACATACAAAAGAAAAAATACAAAGAAATGGGATGTATGCAGAATTAAAACTAGTGGTAAAAAGTTAAAAGGCAAACATACAAAGAAACGGGATGTATGCAGAATTAAAACTAGCGGTAAAAAGTTAAAAGGCAAACATACAAAAGAGAACATACAAAAGAAAACATACAAAGAAACGGGATGTATGCAAAATTAAAACTAGCGGTAAAAAGTTAAAAGGTAAACACCGCAAACGAAGGCCGAACTATTTAATGGCTGTGATTAATGCCCGTCTAACATTCTAACAAGGTATAAATTGGCGAAAGCAACGTGAATATTTTATAATCCATTTTATTGTCTGTTTGCAAGTTTGTAGGTATATAGAAGGTAAAACTTAATGGCGATGACATCTCAAAGGGCAGAATAGATCACCAAAGAAGTGAAAGGAGATAAGGATGGCGATGAGAAGTAATATGCAGGTGAAACTTAATGGCGATGACATCACAAAGGGCGGAATGGATCACAATAGAAGCGACAGAAGATATTTTGGTGGCTGTTAGGGTTTCCAAAGGGCATCTTTACGCTCAGTATGAGTATGCTACTCAGAGATATTTTGGCAGGATTTGTTTTCCACCAGTGGATGCCACACTTGAAGGGTGGACCATTAATTGACTAGGGTTTTGGAACCGTATTGGGGATAATCAGAGCTATATATTGAGCCCCTTTACTTTGTAATAAGTTACACACGGATTGATACTAGGGATTTTTTTTAGAGGATAGCTAGCAGTTGTAATAGAATGAGTAGTTTAGAGTAGAAGGAGGTCGCCTGTGTCTGCAATAAGGAATGCGTGGAACATCTAGCTTCCTTACTGTATCTGTAAAGCGTTGTAAGTTTTTGTGAAGTTGATTAATGAACCTAAGAGTCATTCATACATTTTAAATCATATATGACTATGTGTTTTGAATACAAATGAATCTAGAATTCTACGTCTATATGCAGAGTGTCTTCTGGCTCTTCTTTGTATTTGAAATAATATCTCTTAATGTTTGCAATCTTAGATGTATGTTCGTGAAAATACTCAGGGCTTACATTTAATGATTTAGTCTGTGGATTTAATCAAATTTGCTATATTTCTTATAAACGTGCATAACAAAACATTTAGATCCTATAGTAGAATGAAGTTTAGTTTAGATTTCTCTAACTTTTCCCAAACTATTTGAAATACTTAGCTTAAACGCAGAAATTCAAAGGAGATTGTCTGATATTTGAAGGAAACATGAACAACTGAGTTGATATTGGATAGTTTTCATAATATTTGAAAAGAAAAGCTTATGTTAATATAAATCATATAAAGATTTATGATACAATAACAAATTTATGCAAAGGAATGGAGAAAATGTTGATATTTATGATAGTTTGCATAATTAGAGTCTAGTAAATCATAAAACACCCTAAATCAAGTAAGGCCCCTTGCATATTACAGTTTCACATCAACCTACTGAATTGTCCAACCGGTCAAGACCTGACCATATAGAAACTTGGGATTAAATAAATCTTCATTGATTTCTTCATATCTTTCAAGACAGTTAGGTTCATTTTGTGAATTTTAACTTTTGTTATGAATGTGTAAAAAAATTCATCAATAGTTTTTGGCGCTAGAAGGAGGGCCTGATTGGAGTTAGGGTTTGTTTTAAGTAGAGCTAGCTCATAACAGTAACAGAGTGACTAGGTCTAGATCCAGTTCAGAGGATATATTTGTGCAATTACCTGATAAAAGGCAAAGTAAGAATCCTTTGATTTGGAATCCTAAAATATCACACGCAGGAAGTTCATCTGGAACGCCTCCTGGATCACCTTTTAGCATCCATAACATTGTGAGTCCTGATAGTTTTTCATTCAGATCTTTAAATCTTGGTCCTAGTCCTCCTAGAGGTCCCAATCCTCCAAGAAATCCTAATCCTCCAAAAAATCCAGGTATTCCTACAGGTCCAGGTCAAGCACAAGTACCTGCAATGGCTTATTTTAATGTCAACTCTCCCATACAGTTCATGATTATCATGAGATGCCCAAAAATCCTGAAAATATATGTCCTAAATATCAATTACATCAGGATCCAGAAGATCACATTAGAATATTCGAAGAGGCGTGCTTTAGGGCCAGGTTTGAATATGAGGATGTTGTGTGTAGGTTGTTTCCTTACACCTTCAATGAACAGGCTTCTAACTGGTATGTTAACTTGCCCAATGGTTATATTTCTTCTTAGGCACTTATGAAAGAAACATTTTTGTCTAGATTTAGAGGATTAATAGATCCTTCCACCTTATATCATAAATTGGCTGCAATAAAGAGAGGTGAAGGAGAGTTGATTGACAATTTTAATGATAGGTTTCAAAAGGCCTATTCTAGGTTAGTAGCTCCTTACATAGTAAATATAGATACATTGTTAGCCATGTATTATGTTGCCTTAGATCCATTAACTACCATGTTTGTCAAAGGAAAGCCTGATATAGATACAATATCTAAAGCCTATAAGGAGGCAGCCTCTGTAAACCAAGAAATGAGGCAGACAACTTATAATCCATTTCTCAACGGAGGAAATCCTGTGATTCAAAATCAAACACAACCTTGGAATGGAGTTCCTACACATAATACTCCATTGTTGAATCCAGTTCCTACATACACACCTGTGTATAATCCTACCCCAATCTAGGCCATAGCCCCTTATACTGGTAACACTGCCAATAATAATCAGAGTAATGGTCAACCTTTCTTCCAACCTCCTTAGAATACATTTGTTGCAAAGGCACCAGAGGAAAGAGAAGAAATCAAAGAAATTACTGCACACTTGAGAAGATTGACTACTGAAATGACACAACTAAGAAATGAAAATTTCTATGGTCGAAACAACCAAGGATATAGTCAAAACCATAACCAAAGCTATGGTCAGAACTACAACCCAAACCATAACCAGAATCACAATCAGAATTATAACCAAGGTCAAAGTTCAAATCAAAACCAAAATTACAATCAGAATCAAAGTCATAATCCAGGATAACCGATGCAAAGTAGAGGACCTGTGGTAGATAACAGGGCCTGGGGTAATAACAACAATAAGAATCAAAATCAGCCAAGGCCACCTAAGACATGGAACACAGGGCCAAATAATGGCACTCTAGCTTCTCCATTTGAGAATTTAGACAACCAGGATACAAAACAAACAGCTAGAATTCAAATGGCTAATACAACATTGAAGAATTGGTGTAGATTTCATAATACCAGTACCCATGCTGAACTAGATTGTCCCTAGATCCATTTAGCAGCCAGTATTCTCAATGTAGATATATAGGCTCCCACTTCTGAGTTTCTCATTCCCAAAGATAATGAAGTAGTGCCCTCAGGATACGAGAATGCTTTAGTCTTAGAGACTTCTATCTTTCCAACTGAAGAAGAAGAGGATCAATTGTTAGAGGATGAACCTTATTTTTGTGAGAACCTATATCCTGAATCAACCTTTGTACTAGATGCATTTCAGTTTCCCTTTGAAACTGAAAATGAAGTGTTATATGAAACAAAAGAGGTACAGGCTTTTCAGCAGTCAAACAAAAATCACACCTACAATTTGAGAAATAATACTAGGCCAGGAGGTCCTTTCACTACTTCCATTCCTCCTAACAATTTAAATACTCCCCCAGATCAGAACACTAGTAATAATCCTACTATACTAAAGGCTAATCATCATGCAAGTAATGAAATAGTAGCACAAAAAGTCCAAACAGGTAAAACAAAGACAACAGAAACAATGAGGTTGATGAGTTACTTGTTAGAAGAGATAAGGAAAATCAAGGTTAGTGTGCCTTTGTGTGAATTATTGAAAAGTCCAGGGGTTAGAAATGCTTTCATCCTTGGATACATCTATGATAGGTGAGGTTTCTGCTGATATGAATGTTCCTAGTAGAGATTCACAACGCAAAGAAAAGAGTAAGAAAATTGAACAGCCTTCCAACACTAATGTGGTGATGTATGCAGATAAGAAAGAAGCCCCTCCTTTCTTGTTAACCATTAGAATGTTTGGAAAGAACATACATAATTACATGGTAGATTTTGGTGCATCAGCTAATGTAATGCCTTTAGGATTATGCAAAACTTTAGGGCTGAATCCTACTAAATCTGCTAAGGTTGTTACACAATTGGATAAAACTGAGGTTAATGTGATAGGAGAATTGATGAATATTCAAATGCAATTAGCCTCAGATCCTAGGGTAAGTTAGTTTATGGACATTCAAATAGTGGATATACCTGTGAATTATGGGATGTTGTTGAGTAGAGACTGGTCTAAAACATTGAATGGATATATGGCTACTGATTTTTCACATATGTGGTTACCTTGGAGAGGTGTTTCAAATCAGATTAGGATAGAAACAGAACCCAGGATGAAACACATGATTACAGAATACAATAGGACTAATGAGATATCATATGCTTCTGTTGAACCTGGTGTTTATAGAGTTACTAACAAAGGGGTACAAGTTGAAGAAATCCTGATGTTAAATTTTAGAGAAAAACATGTCAGTAAGGAAATAGTGTTGTTCATTGAGTCTGATGGAAATTCTTTTGATGAAGAAAGCAATGTAATGAATAATTTTGGTCAGGTCATTAGACAAGAAATGGAAAGGTGCATTGAACAAAATCTGCAAGTTTAGTGCAAGTTATGTAAAAGAATGTGTAGAGTCCATAATAAGCCACATTCTGAAGAGAATTGTGGAATGTGTAGAGATATTATAGAGTATCAATACATAAAATGCACAAAGGGAGTAGGACTGCAAGAAGGAAAGGTTAATCCTAATCAACAAGAGAAATACTTTTAGAATACCATAGATGTGTTGATCCCAGATTTAAAAGTTGAAAACAAAGGGTCATTCTCAATGGACTCATATGAGGACAATTTCAACGTTAATATTCCTGTCCTTCAGGAAACTTTAAATAGGAAACTTTATCCTGATATTTTATCTGACTTTGGTTTATTTGGATGGTGCAGGATACATAAGTCCACAGAGCATGGTGAAATTAATTGTCTGACTTTTCTTACAAGGTTAGATTTGGCTTTAAAAGGACTAATTCCTTTCTTAGATGTGTTTAGGGCTGAAGTCTGGTAGGAAAATGAAGAAATTCTAGAGCAACAAGTAGATACAACACTAGAAACTTTTAGTTGGTTAGAAAATACAATAGCTAAATCAGTTCTAGAAGGAAATGATAGTAAAACATCTTTCCTTAAGTCATGTTATGGTAAGATTGATAGAAGTTCTCTACTTCCTAATATGGGTAAAGGGGATTGCAGGTATAAATATTTCAAAATTTGTAGAGAAGAAACCACTTGTTAGGATAAAGTCTTTGATTCTGATCCTAATACTTTTGATAAGGATAGTGAAACATCTTTCCTTGAGTCATTTTATGGTAAAAAGAAAGGTAGACAAGTATTGGCATAATTAAAATGCACTAAAAGTAAAGAGGTTTCTGTATCAGCAAATAAAGGAATCATAAGAAAAGAAGTAAATCATGATTTATTATTTGATGACTTTAAATTGAATGACCAAATCCAGGATTGTTGCAGGATATTGAAACCAGATATTTTGCTGAATGATAGGATTGAATTATTTGAGGAACAATTCTTCAAAGTGGAGGATACAGAGGATTATGCTATTGCTGTGAATAATCAAACATCACTCCAACATTATTTTGAAAGTGAAACAAGGAAGTATTTTCATGAATCAAATGTTGTTTCACATTCACAGTCAAATGATTTAGAAATGATAAATTTAGATATGTCAGATTATGATGGTACTCATTTAGATGCTGATGTGCAGAGAATTGAAGAGAACGTTAAGACGTTTCCTGAACTTGAGGATAAATTGAACATCCAGAATGAAGAGATAGATGTGGATAAAGATGAGGAAATAGTCCATCAAGAGTGATACATCCTTCAATTTGAAGTGAGACTAGACCTTGAGCTAAGCGATTAAAGTACAAAGTTAAATGGAGGACCATCTGTCAATAAACAAGCATGTCCAACAGAACTGGAGATACACCAGATTGTATTTCTCCTTTCCACAGTGAATAATGTTGAATACTATTTTGATTATGGAAATTCAAAAGATAAGACATGCATGTGGGTTAGTCATGAACATGATGAGCTTCCTCAATTGTTGATTATCAGTAATTATTCTATTAAACACAATGAATTTAGAATACAAGAACATTTTTTAGAATTCAAAGATAAATTTGCTAAGTTGAAAACTATAACTAATGCCCTGATGTTCCTGCATATTCTGAAAAGGCATTTACATATGAGTGATTTTGTGTCTAGATGTGTGTTTTGTTTGCCCAGTGGTGGCTTGTATAGTTTGGAAGGGGGTGGTTGTTTTATTTTCTGTTTCTTTTCTTTGTTTTCTTGTCTTGCCTTGTGTTGTTTCCTTTCGTAGGTTAGTTGTTTGCACAGTTTGTTTGTTTTGGTTGCTTTGTTGTGTTGCTTTAGTAGGGATGTTTGTTTTATTTTGAAGTATACAGGAGCAGGCTAACAACCACTAAAAACAATAGAAAATTCAGAACATTCAGGTGAATTATTTGAAATTTATGCATAACTTGTTGTGACTGTCATAAATGTAGAAAGTTAGTTAGCTTGTGAAATTTTGTATTCAATAACTGTGGGTTGAGTATTCAAGGGAGGTTTCTCACAATGACACACCTAAAATCCTTGGGTTTGTTGAGCATACTAGTGTAGATATTAGGTGAAAAATTAGAGGTCACCCTTGCTACCATTACAATTCTCAGCGTAATTTCAGCAAGTGATCATTCCTTGCATCATGGAGTTACAACTGTAATATCTTATGAAATCTCTATCAAATACAAATAAATAAATAAATAAATAAAATGGATTTTACTAAAAATCTAGATTAAGTCATCTAAATAACTCTACCGAGGCTATAGACGCTTACTGGCAATGGGGCTCTACTTAGGATAATTGTAACGATAACCTTGTCGAGGCTATGGATGCCTGCTGGTAGCAAGGCTCTATCCGATTGACTATGAGGGAATGACATCAACTATGTAGTCTAATGTCAGTCACTGGTTTGTTCAACTAATTTTCAAGATGAGGATTATTAATCACATGCACCCAATTAAACTGAAAGGAAGATTCATGCACCTTATTGAATACATTGGGTCTCAAGTTAAATGATGATTTGCAGAAAAGATAGTTAGAAATTATGAATTTATTTCATTTAGTTTTCTTTAATATTTTTTGAATTTAATTTTTTTGTTTGGTTGCTAGTTGTTGTGATGTTCACAACATGCCCCATTTTACTCCTTAGCAAAATAAGGACCCCTGTTGTGGCTTTACTTTTTGCTTTTGTGTGTGGGTCTATTGGGTGGTAAAAGGGAAAAAAGAGTGAAAGTTACAAACCTTGTTGAAAATAATGAAAAAATTGCATTGAGTACTAGAGCTAAATATGGGTGAATTCCTTGTCAAAAATGAGTGAGGGTTGCTTTTTGAACCATGTTAAAATTCCTTGTATTTTGCAAGTTATGAGTGTTTTGGTAAAATGTACAATCGGGTTTGTATGTTGCATATACAAGGTCCTTTGTATATTGGGTCGCTTGCATATACAAAGTCCTTTGTATATCAGGTCACTTACATATACAAAGTTGTTTGTATATCGGGTTGCATATAAGTCGCATCTGGGAGTTGTCAGGTTTATTAAATTTTTATACTTGTATGCATTTCAATGACACTTTTTTCTTACATACAAGTCGGGCCTGAAAAGTTCAAAGTTTAAGTGAATAATTGTTTAAATCCGTTGAATGCACTTTATGTTTGTATGTTTAAACATGCAAAGTGGATATACAAAGTTATATGCATGCTGCGGAACCAAAAGATTATGAAATGTGGTGAAGTTGTTGTATGTTTCGCATCTTGTATGTTTTGGGTTATACAAGGCTAATATACATACCGTGGATTCGAAAAAGGTATTAAAGTTGATGTAATTGTTGTATGTTTCACACTTTGCATATGTACGTTTCGGTTAAATACATTACAAGGTTACATACAAGCCGATATACAAAGCTTTATACATTGCGATATGCATTGTATTTATACAAGTCGCGGACCCGACAGAGTTGAGAATTAAAATGTATATTTGGTTAAATCCGCAGTTTGTATGTTTGAGTAAAAAGAAATATACAAGGAAATATACATTACGAGATACAACGGGCCATATACATGTCGCGGAACCGAATAGGTTATTAAAGATGGAAAAGTCATTGTATGCTTTGTGCTTTGTATGTATCTTACATACAAAGTGGATATGCATTGCACTTATACAAGAGGCGGAACCGAAAAGTAAATAAACTATGGTCTATAAGAGCGATAAGTCTGCCAGTTCTTATATTGGGGTTTGTATGTATCTTACATACAAGTCAATATATAAAGCATTATATACATGTGCTAGAGATGAAAGTAAGTAAAATGCAGTTTATAAAAAGGCGATAAGTTCGAAAGGGACATACAAAGGAGTTGGTATGTATCCGGGCTTGTATCTAACCTGATATACAAGCAAAAGATGCAAGGAAGATACAAGCTGGACTCGAAAAAGGAATTAAAAATAGAGAGGTCTTTGTATATTTAAGTGCTTGTATGTTCATAACATACATATCCGAGATGCAAAGAAATCAAGGCACTGCGAGAGGTAAAAGGTAAAAGGAGGTTCCATAAGGTTGTTGTATATTCGCTTATACAAAAGCGATATACAAGGATGTACGGAAAAGGCAGAAAAGGAAAAGAAATGTAGTTTGATTCTTTGCATAAAGTGCTTGTATGTTTAAAACATACAAGCAGAACATACAAAAGAAAACATACAAAGAAACGGGATGTATGCAGAATTAAAACTAGCGGTAAAAAGTTAAAAGGCAAACATTGCAAATGAAGGCCAAACTGTTGGTGCATTAATGGTTGTGTTAATGCCCATCTAACATTCTAACAAGGTATAAATTGGTGAAAGCAACGTGAATATTTTATAATCCATTTTATTGTCTGTTTGCAGGTTTGTAGGTATATAGAAGGTGAAACTTAATGGTGATGACATCTCATAGGGCGGAATAGATCACCAAAGAAGCGAAAGGAGATAAGGATGGCGATGAGAAGTAATATGCAGGTGAAACTTAATAGAGATGACATCACAAAGGGCGGAATGGATCACAACAGAAGCGACGAAAGATATTTTGGTGGCTGTTAGGGTTTCCGAAGGTCATCTTTACGCTCAATATGAGTATGCTACTCAGAGATATTTTGGCGGGATTTGTTTTCCACTGGTGGATGCTGCACTTGAAGGGTGGACCATTGATTGACTAGGGTTTTGGAACCATATTGGGGATAATCGAAGCTATATATTGAGCCCCTTTACTCTGTAATAAGTTACACAGGGATTGATACCAGGGATTTTTTTTAGAGGATAGCTAGCAGTTGTAATAGGAGTAGTTTAGAGTAGAAGAAGGTCGCTTGTGTCTGCAATAAGGAATGCGTGGAACATCTAGCTTCCTTACTGTATCTGTAAAGCATTGTAAGTTTTTGTGAAGTTGATTAATGAACCTAAGAGTCATTCATACATTATAAATCATATATGACTATGTGTTTTGAATACAAATGAATCTGGAATTCTGCGTCTATATTCAGAGTGTCTTTTGGCTCTTCTTTGTATTTGAAATAATATCTCTTAAAGCTTGCAATCTTAGATGCATGTTCGTGAAAATACTCAGGGCTTACATTTAATGATTTAGTCTGTGGATTTAATCAAATCTGTTGTATTTCTTATAAATGTGCATAACAAAACATTCAGATCCTATAGTAGAATTAAGTTTAGTTTAGATTTCTCTAACTTTTCCCAAACTATTTGAAATACTTAGCTTAAACACAGAAATTCAAAGGAGATTGTCTGATATTTGAAGGAAACATGAACAACTGAGTTGATATTGGACAGTTTTCATCATATTTGAAAATAAAAGCTTATGTTAATATAAATCATATAAAGCTTTCTGATATAGTAACAAATTTATGCAAAGGAATGGAGAAAATGTTGATATTTATGATAGTTTGCATAATTAGAGTCCAGTAAATCATAAAACACCCTAAATAAAGTAAGGCCCTTTGCATATTATAGCTTCACATCAACCTACTAAATTGTCCAACTAGTCAAGACCTGACCATACAGAAATTTGGGATTAAGTAAATCTTCATTGATTTCTTCATATCTTTCAAGACAGTTAGGTTCATTTTGTGAATTTTAACTTTTGTTATGAATGTGTAAAAACAATCATCAACAGGTCTGTTTGTTCAGTTTTCTCAGAGGTAGAAGGAAACTGAACTGCATCCTCTTTCTTTTCTGTCTGTTCTGGCTGTAGAACAACGGAAGAAGGTGATAGCTCTTTGAAGATACCACTTCTGTTATACAACACTTTTTCAGCCACCGTATCCAAAAGCTTGTATCCTTTTACACCGACACCATAGCCAATGAAAATACATTTAACAACCTTGTTCTCCAATTTAGACCGTTTCTCCCTAGGCACTTGTGCATATGCCTTACAACCAAAAAAATGAAGATGTCTAACTAAAGACTTCTTACCATACCACACCTCCATAGGTGTCTTACCAATAAGAACTGATGTAGGAGATCTATTTACTAGATAGTAAGTAGTGGCAACAGTTTTAGCCCAAAACTTTTGTTCGAGACTTGCTCCACTAAGCATACTCCTAGCCTTCTCCATCAGTGTCCTATTCATCCTCTCTGCAACTCCATTTTGCTGCGGGGTATATGGAGTTGTCTCATTCCTTTCAATCCCTGGGTCTTTGCAGAACTTATCAAACTTTGCCAAACAAAACTCATCACTGTCGTCAGTTCTCAAACACTTAATCTTTTTACTAGTCTAATTTTCAGCAAAGGCGTTAAACTCCTTAAACCGACTAAAGACTTCATTCTTTCTTTTGATAAATAAACCCATGTCCTTCTACTGTAATCATCTATGAAAGATACAAAATATATATAGATTTTGAAATTAAAGGAACATTAATAGGACCAAACACATCAGAATGAATAAGATCCAATACACCAGAAGACTTGTGAGACCTAGAGTAAAACTGAACACAATTTTGCTTTCCATAAATGCAATATTCGCAAAAGTCAAACTCGAGATTACAATCATTTAACCCATGAATGAGGTTTTTTATTTTTTAGGGTACATAGACCCTTCTCACCAATGTGGCCATAGCTCAAATGCCATAACATAGTCTTTTCAGTAGGAAGCTTAGCTTCCATAGCATGTGCACTACCATCAGAACTAGTTACAATAGATTTCTTCACTGCTCGTTCAGATGGTGGGGATGAAGTGACTGCAGCTCATTGCTTTGAGTTAGAAGAACTAATACACTGTGAAGTGCATGTCTCCAGGTGAAACAGAGTACCTCTCTGAGTACCCTTCACAAGCACCATAGATCCTCTAGGCATCTTGCATCCATCCTTCAAAAAGACAACCTGCACACCTGCATCATTCAACATACTTATAGAAAGCAGGTTCCGTGCAAGGCTTGGAATGTGCATAACTCCAGTGATCCCCTTCACTCATCCATCAGGGAATCGGATTGAGACTCTTCCATGACCAACAATCTTTAGATGAGAGTCATCACCTAGGTACACTCTTCCACCATCAAACTCTTCATATTTCGTGAACCAGTCTCGATGCGAGGTCATGTGGAATGATTCACCAGAATCAATCAACCACACATCATCAGATGCATGGGTGGCTAGGGATGTGATGAAGGCATCACCATCATCTTGTGACTTGTTAGAATCTGAATCAGGAGCTTTCTTCTTCTTCTTCTTCTCTTCTTTGCATTCATTTTAGAAATGCCCAGTTTTTCCATAGTTCCAATAGAGAGCCTTGGACTTTCCAGGAGATTTGGATCTCCTACAGGATTTGGATCTACCCTTCTCAACTTTCTTGTCCTTCTTCTTCCCTTTCTCTTTGGGTCTTCCACAAACTGCAAGAACCTCTTTGGCTTCCTCAGAAGACTTCCTCTACATTTCTTCAGATAACAGTGAGGACACCACATCTTCCATATTGAAGGTGGTTGTGGTGCTTCTGATAGCCATTACAAGATGATCCCACAAATCTGGCAAAGAAAAAAGTAGGGTTATGCAACGATTCTCCTCCTCCATTTTCACACCCACAGATGTCAACTGTGCAACGATCATGTTGAAAGCATTCATGTGATCCACAACAGATCCTCTGTCTTCCATCTTCAGAGCAAACAACCTCTTTTTCAGAAAAAAGTTTGTTTACCAAGGACTTGGCCTGATAAACATCACCCAACTTCTTCCAAAGATCTTTCGTTGTCTTCTCCTCATGGACATTCAACAGGACAGAGTCAGCTAAACAGAGTCTTATGAGACCCTTAGCCTTTCGATCTTTGAGATCCCAATCAGCTTGTTGCATTATTGTGGGTTTTACACTGAATACCATTGCCCATAGGTCACGATCAACAAGTAGGTCCTCCATCTTCAATTTCCACAACTCAAAATTAGTGCCCTTGAATTTCTCAACCTCTAACCTTCCGGATGTGGTTGCCATCTCCTTGCTGCAACAAGATACAGAATACTCTACACAACAGTCCCACTCAACCTAAGATCAGCTCAAAAAACCCCGAATACTGTTATATCAACTAATGTATTAGTTTTTCTTAAAACGTAAAGAAATTAGAATGCCTTAGTCAAGTTTTATTATGATGTTGAATCACTATGTTGACAATAAATTAATTTAGCTAGTTAGTGGCTAGGAATGACACTGTGTTCGAGTTGTAAGCATTTAATATTATTTTTGATTTTTGTGGTCATATTTTATTTAGGCCTAGTTATATGATCTAATTGTATTAAATAAATAATTATAGTGTTAATTGAATGTTCTATTAATGTATTGTAGTTATGTCATTATCCTCGGTACTAGATCTTTTACCTCTTATAGATATTAAAACTAATTTAGTTTGAGTTGTAGTATTGTTAGCTCTAGAGGCATAAATAATGGGATTCAGGGTTGTCTTGTGATTGTATAATGTTCTTGCTACATCTGTGAGTATGATGTTAAGTGCTCCCATGGAAGAATGTTGTTTGAACCTCGGATCTTATATTTTGTTCCTGAGATGTTATTGGTATGCAAGAGGAGTTGATGCCTTTCTTTATTAGTGTATGCTTGTCTATGGGGGAAGAATTCTTGTCAAGTTGTAGGATTAATAGTTGCATGTAGGAGGGTGGATTTCATAGAGGAACCGGTGCCCAAAGTGGCTGCCTGGATAACCCTATGGAAGTTGTAATTAAGTGAAAACATAATAATTTATTTAGGAGGGATTGGGTAGTTAAATCACTTAATAAGATAATTCGAATGCCTCACCCATGCCTGTAGTGCTCTCTCAGGCTAAGGATGGGATGAGAAGGTCTGGTTGGCATGATTGACCTTCTTGTCTTCATGAAAGGATAGTTGATTCCACATGTGTCACCCTATGGGGCTGGTGCCTAGAGAGAGGCTGTCAGGATAACCATAGATGGGGGCTGGCATCTAGTGGAAGACAGCCAGGATAACCCATGCTAGGACCATGCAATGACACTCTTCCTATTGCAGCATAGTTATCCCTCTTATGTTTACTTATTGGTCATGTTGCCTCTGGGAGTGATGTCGAGCCATTGTTACTATTCTTGAGTCAATGTGTTCTTTGTGGGACATTGTATCTATTCTATCTTGACCTTTGTCTTTGTGGGACCTTATTGCTATCTCCTAGCTCGAGGGGTGGACCTCAAGGTTCCACATGGTTAGGTGTATGAGCTTTAATCCATTGGTCTTTTGGTATCTTGGTTCGTGTTTGGGCAGATGTGACTATCCAGTTTCCAGTTCTATATCTGTATCTGAAGGCATACATTGTACCTGATGGAACCAGATTTTTGTATCTATGATATTCATGATGTAATTTTGACGTAATCAGATATGAAAGCCTTGCATATATATGACTATGTATTATGATCTCCTCTTCATTAGTAAATAGTATTGTAAATGAATGATGTAAGCTTTCTGTAATGTAACAAAGGTTGATAGTGGATTCTATGATCATTCAAGATGGATTTTGTATGTTATTGATCTATGTTTATTTTCCTTAATGCAGCTATGTTTCCCTAGAGATGTTAGTAGTTAGATAGTTAATTTGGAGTAACTAGTTGATATGTTATTTGGTGATGATTATTTTTACTTGTTAAAAAAAAAAAATTCACATTTTATTGCATGGTTTAATCTAACTCTCTAGGGTTGCATGACGAGGCATTTCATATATATATTTAACAGAAAAAATAGAATAAAATAATACCACTTTTTAAATAAAAAATATACCTCAGACTGTGTGCTGGGGAGGCCACATGACCTTCCTAGCAAAAAAAAGTTTCCCTAGAAACACCCAACATCAATTTTGACAATTTGACAATCAATCTTAATTGATTTGGGCCTTCTGAACGTGTTGGTAAATAGATTGGTTGCTATAAATATCACCTTGAAAATTAACTCTGTTTGCCCAAAGAGTAGCGACAAACTGACCGACAGTTGGAGAGATCATGATAAAGCAACAATCTTCCTCTTCGTTTGAGAGGGGCAACTCCCTCGTATGATGGGGGTATTTGTAGTTTTTGTGTACTTTTAACTTGAAAGTACATAAAGAACAAAATGCAAAACTAGAGGAAAATAACTAATAGAAATCCCAACAATAGACATACGAATATCAGCTGAGATTTCACAATGGATATGACAAATTACAAAGGGATTTTAACAGAATATATGTTTTAATGTGCAATGACAATGAAAGAGAGATGATAAACCTCAACATACGAAAAGATATGCCACCTCAACATGTTCAAACCAAGATACCAAGATATGAACGTTATTCATTACATCAATCTCATAAAATACCAATGGTTTGTGTATACACCTAAAAATGACATGACTCTACTTAAATAAATATTTTAAATATTTATTTCATCTTCATAGTCCTCTATCAATAAATAAATAAATTTATTTATTTATTTGATTCACTTCCTCCCATTTAATTAAATAAATTTCGTTTATTTAATTAATTTCATCTACATTAACTTTATTCTTCTAAATAATTAAATAATTTCAATTATTTAATTAAAACATCCATTCTTCTAAGTAATTAAATAATTTTAATTATTTAATTAAATCTTTCATTCTTCCTAATGTAAATAAAATGCAAATTTATTTAAATTAAAATCCCCAAAAATAAAATATAATTAAATATTTTATTTATTCTTCCAAAATCATGTGCAAGTAAATTAAATAAATTTATTTATTTTGCTTTCTTATCTTCCAAATCTTCTAAAAATAAATTAAATAAATTTATTTATTTAATTTGCTTTCTTATCTTCCAAATCTTCTAAAAATAAATTAAATAAATTTATTTATTTAATTTGCTTTCTTATCTTCCAAATCTTCTAAAAATGAATTAAATAAATTTATTTATTTAATTTGTTTTCTTATCTTCTAAATTAAATAAATTTATTTATTTAATTCTTTTTCTTATCTTCAATATCTTCTAAAAATAAATTCCTCTTGTCGTACAAAAGTAAAAGCTGAGTTAAAGCAACTTTAAAGCAACTTTGCTCTTAAATTAGAAAAATAAATTCTAATTTAAAGAAAATGAAAACTCATCAAGAAAGCTTTTAGCTCGACAAAGCTTCTTTTTGAATGACACATGTCTTTCTTCCATTTGTTGCACGTTCCTCAACAATCCTCCTCCATTGATTCATTCTTTTCTTCTCAACCATTGATCTTCCCTCACTCTCTTCTATAAATATAACCTTCCTGTCTTCATTTCAATATCTGGAGTTTGTGTAAACTTATGCTGCAGGAATCTAAGCGCGCCTTTGGCACCCCCATTATATTTGAGCACTTCATAGCATCCTCCATTTCTGTATTTGAAGCTCATCTTCAAATATCAAAGTATCCTAGCCATTCTTCATTTGTCATCTTCAAACAATCAAGCAAGCAACAGCTTCTGAGGGCTTCACAATCAAGATCGAACGAGGATAGGCGAACTACAGAAGGCAAAAAGGTAAAAGGTGAAGGTATTGTCTGTTCTTTATTTTAAATCTCTCTTATCTTTATTATTCTGTAGATGTTTGGGATTATTTTTCATTGATTTGAATAACCAAATTTCCCCCTCACAGTTTGCACAATCACATAGAAGGATTACTGATTTAACATATGAGAAATCAGCAATGACAACACATGAATACATTTAGAACATACGAACCAAAAGCATTCTTCATTATCTCCTTGAAATTATACAATTCCAAAAACTCTTCTATACATAGTGTCAAGCTAAAAAGTCTTCATACAATCTCTCTGAGTAGTTCTCAAAGTTTTCCCCTCTTGTAAAAAGTCCCCCAAAAAGCCCCCCTTACATTTGAAATAGCCTTATATTTATAGGCTTCTCCCTAGTAACTACCTATAACTACTTCCTAACCACTTCATAACTACTTAATAACTACCTTTTTGAAATACAATAGAATAATGAACCTTATTTTTGGTTATGTTTTACATCACTTTTCCGAAAATAAAGTTCATTTTCTAACTTTACATTACAAAGAGTGACTTAAGTCACTTTCACAAAAAGGTAACTAGGACTTGTAACTTTCAAGTTGTGGATTTAGCTAAGTTACTTTCCATCTCTGTTAGCTCCATTTTGGTGGTCAAACTTCGCCGAATATTGACAACTTCTCTATATACCTGAATCTTCAACTCTCACCTCAATTGCAATCATAAAATGCCATCGCCATTCACTACTCATCTCAATCTTAGAGCATTCTACAGAGAGGACCAATTATATCTTTCTTTCTTGTTGTGTTCTGCATTCAATCTCCATGACGAAAGATCATTTTTACACAAGCATGTTATCGTTCAAGTTCTAATGCACTAAGAAGTGGAACATTTATACTTTTCTTAACATTCAAAGTCACGAGGGTAGAATGCCCATATCTACCAACACCCACTATTGCCACATTAAATTCTTCACCACCCATACTCATTTCAACTTTTAATATTTTCTTTAAGATTTAAGTAGCAACAACCTTGCCTCCATAGATGAATGGTACCTTAAAGTTTGAGGACTTTATGCAGAATCCTCACCTAAACAATGTGTACATCCAATTTGTCTTGAAAAGAATCAACTTCATCACTACTTGCACCCTCTGCTTATAAACCATTGGTAACAAGACATGTCCAATTTCACAAGATAATTTATCTTGAACAAATGATAATAGTGAACCTTCCAGATGAAAATCTACCATTCAGTGTCACAAAGGATGATTGGTAATTGTATCATCCCACCTTTCAATTTTCCCTCCTTTATAACTTAGATTCCATTTCTCAAAAGATCTCTATACAAAATTATAATGACCAACATGAAGAATATTTCTTCTGACTTACAAGCTCTTTAATCCAAGGGAGTGTTGATAGGTTTGTAAGGATGTGAAAAAATAACCAAACTAATATAATACTTGAAAGGAAAAGCATATTGCATAAGTAAGAGAGTCAACCAATAATGTTTTTCGAATATCCATTAATTCATGTAATGAGAAGAATTCATGAATAAAATAATGATCCATATACATGAATTGATTACATAACAGTTTATATACACCCAACTTGGTGTTTCAATACATCTTTTTCAATGTTACACAAGGAAAGATTATCATCAAGATATCCAAGAATAATGATAAATATTTCAATACTTGGCAATGAAGCCATACAAAGAATATATATAAACAAATATCATATCAATAATAACTCAGTTGCCTTGATCCTTTGATCATCTGCAACCAAGACCAAGAGAGTGGTTGAGGTGCTTTTTCCACCCAACCATGAAGTACTGAACTTCCCCAGGTTTCTTCATAACTCAAAGAAAGCACCAACCTTGCACAAGGAGCCTAGCAACCTGGAACAGTGTAAGGAGGAGGGAAACACTCGATGCAAGCCTGTTGCCTGTATGCATCCTAATCCTAGAATGACATAAACTCTTGCAATAGGATGTGGCAGAGACTACAAAGTTCTAGGCTTTTAAAACAAATCCATCTATTTCAATGGTACA
This sequence comes from Cunninghamia lanceolata, assembly GCA_027924645.1. Taxonomy (NCBI): domain Eukaryota; kingdom Viridiplantae; phylum Streptophyta; class Pinopsida; order Cupressales; family Cupressaceae; genus Cunninghamia; species Cunninghamia lanceolata. The sequence continues at coordinate 751,344 of BSBN01000497.1, read as the reverse complement.
GTTACTTGGCCAAGCAAATAAATAAAAAATGATAGTTTTAGAAAAAGTAAAACTATCGTCTTTGTAGACCCACATTTGGCATCCTATCTTGAATGTTCGTACTTTACCAAGATACATACAATGCAGTTTTACAATACAATTTTCTTATGTTTGGTTTTCCATAATCTCAAAACAAAATATTCTCCATTGATCAAATTATTTCACTGGTTTACTTATTGAAAGATTTGCTATTTTTCTCTATGTGAAGAATTACTAGTTTAAACATAACGCATTTCTTTCATAAATCAAGAATTTGGTTATACTACTAGTAATTGAAATATAAAAATAACATTTAACAAGAACTCAATGATTGGAAAATTCTTTCTTATTAGTGCAAAAGAATAATTTCTTTTTCTGCATAACAATGAATTTAATTTATATATATATATATATAATATCGATACTCATAAAATTGACAACTAAACTCAAACAGTAATGAAAGTTTATTACATCATATTCATTTCTAACTATCAAAATATATGCAACATATCGATATTATTTTGATAGTTAGAAATGAATATGATGTAATAAACTTTCATTACTGTTTGAGTTTAGTTGTCAATTTTATGAGTATCGATATTATATATATATATATATATATATATATTGAAAATAAATAAGATACAAATTTATATAGTCATTATGATTTTCAGACAATAATCTTTATATTATAAACTGATATAAAGAACTTTTTGGCTTCCAGAATGTAAAGATACAATCATTACATTATAAAGAATAGAGAATGATATGCATTTGGTGTATATATATATCAACATAATCGATTGAACTTGATTAAACACAACTGAGTTATGCTAGCAAATTGAAATATTCAAGGATTTCACAATTATGACTCCTGCCACAATAATGGGTTACACTTTCTGGGACATCCTGATTTTTGTTGAAATCACATATTTTTAGAAAATATAATGATTTAAGCTTTGAAAGGTTCCATTTAAAGGATTTTAATTGAAGAGTGTTTGATCAAACCCCCTTAGATTCAAACCCCCTTGGATAAAACCCCTCTAGTTTTAAACCATACCTATAATGGAGTCTCCTCTACACATCAAAATGCTGATAAAAAACCACTATTGATTTACCTTTTGGGGAATCAAATGAATTCAATTAAAATTTATGTTTTGTAAGTATGTAGTCCTTATTATAAGCTTCCCACGAAGTATAATTTTAAACATATTTAATTTGATTATTATATTTTTTTTAATTTCTTGTGAATGTAGGCTTTTCACCGAATGTCAAGTTCTCTGTTCTACACACATGGAAAATTAGTAAATTAGTGAAATTTTTTTTTGAAAAATATCTATGGCCTATGTATTGATGTTCTTGTTTCAACAAAAAAAATTGAATTTCAATACATACAGAAAAAGTTATGTTTTACGGAATATGCCTATGTCTAAATTATAATTTGTTTGACTTCAAAACTTAATTAAAAAACATATTCACCAAAAATTATAAAACCAAATGCATGCCCTATATATCGGTGTTACCAATCTACATTCAAAGAATCATAATTTTATACTTTGTAGAAAAAAAAAGTTGTGCTACAAAATAGACATCACTTTAAAAAAATGTTGTTTACTATTAAAAACTAGTCATCAAAGGAGACACAAATTTTTTTATAATTTAACTCCAAATGCTTTTAAAAAAATATATTTAGAATCTATAAACAAAATCTCACAAATCACTAGTTCGCATCATCTTCAAATTCCTAATGGCTTAGCAGCTATAAGTGTCAGAAAGTGAAGATTTAGTTCAAAATGTTGATTTCAATGTCAAGTTTGACCAAAAAGTGTAACCCATTATTGTGGGATGACCCTTATTTGAGGGTGATTACAAACTGTTTAATAGATTTAAAACTCAGATTGAATGGGCAACTATCCCCAAATGGGGTCATAGTCCCTAAGGGACTGCGGCTCCATTTGGGGAAGCCGATTCCCTCTTCCAATAGCTAATGGCCTAAGGCCAGTGTAATATACATTTCTTGCAATATAAAATGAAATAAAATTGTTGACAAATTCATACAGAGGACTCTAAATTTTATATAGTTGATAAGAATGAAATACAATCAGTCTTTATAATTTGATTCAACTCAGAATTTATTTGATTAGTTACAGTTTTTATATATATACACTGTAATCTGTATATGTATATATATATACATATACAAATTACAGTGTGTATATATATATAGATTACAGTGTATATATACACTGTAATCTGTATATGTATGTATATATATATTGAAACAAAACATTTCTTTAACAAAACTACAGCCAATAACCTAATAATTTGTAACAATTCAGACAGATGATCATGTATTTAACAGATAAGAAAAAAAATTCAATCATACGAATAGACGAAATTAAGATTTAATAAGAACTTGGAAATTTGTTCGTAATAAAATCGAATGCTGGATTCCTACAGAAGCTCCCTTGATCTGATTTAATTTCCCTTTTGTGCCCTTAAAACTTCCACAATTATTTTCATGACTTGAATGCAATGACAGAGAAAAATGATGATCCCCCCTTTTTTTGAGAATGAGAGAGATTAAATAGGAGTTTTGGTGTCCCAGAAAGAATTTGAAACTTCTTCTTTTATTGTTTCCTCTTCCTCAAATGTTTCAACTTCCAGAACTTTTCTTTTTCCTAATTAAGTTTTTTTTTATTTTCTAAAACTTATTTTAAATTACTACAAAACTTGTTCTAAAAAATATTATTACAAAATAATTTACATAATTAACATTATATATCTATAAAACTTTTACTTAAACAATTTAAATTACTTAATTAACTATTCTATTTTAAAACACTCAAGATATTTAAATAACAATGAGTTAACTAATCTAATTAAATCATTATTAACTAACAATGCAATAAAATTAAAAATGCAACTTAAACTATTAAATTATTCCATATGCAATATATGCAGCTATATGACACTACGTGAAGTGTGTGAATGATATCCCTCCATCTTAACCCTGATAGGATGCTAATCTCCTTTTCCTCAACCACACTCTTGTCTTCGACAACCTGCCATTCAAATAAACTCCAATTTCCCATTAATAGGTTTGTAACAAATAGCTGAAGCACTACTAACATAATATAATATTTATTTCATTCTTAAAAATATTCATTCATCCTTTAAAATAATAAATTATCTATCTAACACACTTAATTGTCCATAGATTATTTCCACATAATGCAACCACAGATAGTATCAAAATTTGAGACATGACATCCTTCCCCACTTGGAAGAGACATCGTCTCGATGTATTATAGCAAAACATCTACATCAAGTATCAATAATAAAGTAAATGTCATCATCTGAATAATGCAAATAAACTAGAATCTCAAATGAGGAAAAGATGTGTCAATGTCCTTTGCATTTTCCCAGGTGGCATCATCCATTGAATACTGGTCCCACTGGACCCTATACTGCATCACATTGCAGGTTCATAACTTAATGTTACACATCTCCAGAATCTTGGTGGGCTCCACTAGCACCACCCCTAGATCCTGAACCTGCAATGCATGCCAGTCAAGAATATGAGATGCATCTGGGTGATATGGCTTAAGTATTGAAACATGGAAGACATTATGTATCCGGGAAAGAGCGGGCGATAGAGCAAGCCTGTAAGCAACAGGATTAATAACCTCCAATACATCAAATGGTCCAACAAATCTAGGGGCAAGCTTTGACCCCTTTCCAAAAGATATAGAGATTTTCTGAGGACGAACTCTCAAAAAGACCTTGTCTCCAACTGAGAACTATCTAAAGGTCCTGTTTCTATCAGGTATATGTTTCTATCGATCTGTAGCTTGTTTCAATTTTTGTTTAATGAGCTTCATTTGATCTTCCATTTCTGTTAACATTTTAGGTCCTACAACAATTCTGTCTTCCACTCTATCCCATCTGATAGGTGTCTGACACTTGAGACCATACAAAGCCTTGAAAGGTGCCATACCCAAGGAGGCATGAAAAGAATTATTATAAGCAAATTCAACTAGAGGCAAATACTCCTCCCACTTATGCTGCTAATCCATACAATACATTCTGAGAAGATCCTCTACTACCTGATTCACCCTTTCAGTCTAACCATCAGTCTGAGGATGATAAGTGGAACTAAAGTTCAGCTTTGTTCCCAAGGAAGTATACAAAGTGGTCCAAAATCTAGATGTCATTTGAGTATCACGATCAGAGATGATTGTCTTAGATACACCGTGCAAACAGAAAATCTCCTGCACAAATTTCTTTGCCAACACCAAAGAACCATCCGTAAGGTTCCTAGGAATGAAATGGGCAACCTTCGTCAATTTATCTACTACTACCAAGATGACATCATGTCAAGTTTTGGTCATAGGCAATCCCTAAATGAAATCCATAGTGATAACCTGCCATTTGTACTATGGCACTCTATGAGGGTAAAGAAGTCTTGTCGGATGTACATGCTCAGACTTAACTCGCTAGGATTCTAAGCATCAGGCTACAAAATAAATAACATCTCTCCTAAGTCTAGGCCAGAAATACAATGGTTTCATACCTTCTAAAATCTTTGTTACACCAAGGTGCCCAGAATAAGGTGCATTATGAAACTCTTCTAATACTAGTTCCCTCAACCTGGGTGCATTTGGAACATACATACATCCTTGAAATCTCAAGAGTCCATCTGACTCAAATTCATATCTACCATATTTGTGATCTGAAGGATCCTGATCTAGGGCTTGTTTCGCCCTAACATAAAACTCATCACTTGATAAAGCCTGCATTACCTGCTATCTGAAGGTTGATCTGACTGTTATCATGGCTGCTAGATGTCTTCTTCTACTTAGGGCATTTGCTACTCTATTTTCTTTTCTTTTAATGTATTCAATACCAAAATCATATTCACTCAAGAACTCCAACCATCTTCTTTGTCAAGCATTTAAGTTGGCTTGAGTAAATATGTACTGCAATCCCAAGTGGTCTATTTTAAGGTCAAAAGGCTTTCCCAACAAATAGTGCCTCAACATTTGAAGTGCGTGCACTATAGCAGCCAACTCCAAATCATGTGGAGCATAATTGAGTTCATGCTACTTCAATTTATGAGACTCATAAGCCACTACCTAACGTTCTTGCATAAGAACTACTCCTACACCTTCTCCTGATGCATCTGTAATAACTGTAAAGTGCCCATTCAGATATGGTATAATCAGAATGGGTGTAGTAGTAAGTTTCTCCTTTAGCAACTGAAATGCCTGCTTACATTTATCAGTCCATTCAAACTTCTTCCCTTTTCTCTAAAGTGCAGTGATAGGTACTGCAATTGTTGAGAATCCTTTCACAAATTTTTGATAATAGCCGACAAGTCCCATAAAACTCTAAACTTTTGACACATTTTGTGGTGCTAGCCACTCCAAAATTGCTTTTATCTTTTCTGGGTCCACTGCTATCCCTTCAGCTGAAATATAACATGGCCCAAATAGTGAATCTTAGTTTGATAGAAGGCACATTTTGACATTTTTCCAAAGAGTTTATGATCCCGCAACCGCTGCAATTCAATCCTCAAATGTTGGTCATGCTCTTCCACTGACTTGGAGTATATCATAATATCATAAAGAAAGAGAAGTACAAAGTCATCTAAGCAATCCCAAAAAACACTATTCATCAAATTCATGAAACCTGCAGGGGAATTAGCTAACCCAAATGGTAACACCGTGAACTCATAATGTCCATATCTGGTTCTAAAGGCCGTCTTTGAAATATCTTCATCCTTTATTCTAAGCTGATGGTATCTTGACCTCAAATCTATTTTTGAGAATACCTTTGCCCCTTTCATTTGATCAAACAACTCATCAATTCTAGGGAGCGGATACTTATTCTTGATGGTAGCCTTATTCAACATCCTATAATCGATGCATAATCTCAAAGTGCCATCGTTCTTCTTAACAAAAACGACAGATGCTCCCCATGAAGACACACTTGGTCTTCTGAAACCTTGCTTAAGCAATTCTTGCAATTGCACCTTCAGCTCATATAATTCAGTTGTGTTTATTCTGTATGGTGCCTTAGATATAGGCTCAGTACTAGGTAACAATTCAATAGAGAAGTCAAATTCTTGCTCTGGAGGTATCTCAGATAATTCATTAGGGAAGACATCCTTGAACTCCTTCAAGATAGGATGGTCATAAGTTAATGATTTGAAGCCATCCAAGTCCCTGACCTTAACTGCATAAATAGCACACCCTTTTCTATTGGCATTCTTCAGCCGCATGGCCGATATTTGCCTTAACTACAAGGGTCTTTTGAATCCATGTATCTCAACCTGATTACCAAGATCATCTAAACATTTTACTATTTTTTGTTCATAATCTATTATAGATTTATGCTCAGAAAGCTAGTTCATATCCAAAATTACATCATATGATCCTAAAGGTGTAACATACAAATTGACCCGAGTCTCAAAACTTGGAAGTTCAAGTTCGTTACATGCCAGACATTGCTCTACCGTTCTCTCTACCCAGTTTCCATATTGTACTTTCCATGAATTAGCCATGAATCCAGGTCTAACTGGTAACTTAGATAAAATACTTGGATCAACAAAACAATCAGTAGCACTGGTATCTATCAAAATTGAAATAGGGCATCCAAAAAGTTTACCTGATAATTGAATAGGAGTTGCCTGGAAATCCGCTTGTCGGTTATCTACTATTGCATGGATGTGGTGTTGATTTCTATTCTTCTGATTTCCTCTTTGAGGACATACACTAGCAAAATGCTCCCTGCCAAAAATGTAGCAACTTCCATGAGGTGCTTTATGTCTATCAAATCCTTCTCTTTTGTTTTTGTTATTGTTATTGTAATTGGTCCTCTTATTGTTGTTTTGATGATCCTAAAAATTATTTCCTCTCTTAAGATTCCTGATTTGTCTGTTGTTGTTACCTCCTTGATTATTTTGATTTTAATTATTGCCTTGAGGTTTCTTGTTACCAAACTTTGTATCTCTGCTTCTCCTATAGTTAGGTACTTGCTACAATTTCTATTCCTGCTTAATGGCTTTCTCAAAAACTTCATCCATAGTGGAAGGATTGTGTATATCCACATCAGATCCAATTTGAGATCTAAGCCCCATGATGAACTTACGGATTTGAAATCTTTCATCTTGTTGGTACTGAGGCACATATTTTAGCAAATGAGAAAATTTCTACCAGTATTGTGTGACTGACATACCACCTTGTATAAGATTCTGAAATTTTGTCATTTTCTTATCAAAATATAATTGTGGTAGCCACCTTTTTCTAAAGATCTTCAAAAACTACTCCCATGTCACTTCACCAGGCAACAACTTCTTCTCATCCTTTTCGTTATCCCACCAAGTGGCAGCCTCACTGGTGAGTTGATAGGTTCCCCAAATAGCTTTCGTTTAACTAGACAAATTCCTCAAAGAGAAACACTTCTCCATCTCGATTATCCAGGCTTCTGCTCTATCCCCAATAGCTTTTCCATCAAATTTTGGTGAGGTAACCTTCTTTATGTCCTTCCCCAATTCTTTAGCCACTTTCTCTTATTTATTAGAGTTTCTTTCTATCTCAGTAATACAAGTCTCCTCCCTATTCTCCTCTATATTCTCCTTCTATTCTCCTGCTCGCATTTCTTGTTCTATCCCATCCATTCTAGCTTCTTGCCAATTCAACATGGAAAAAATCTAATCCAGTCTCTCAAATGGATCACCTCAAGATCCACTACCACGCTGGTAAGTGAAACTAGTATCCATTTGGTTACTCTAGAAAACATTCATTCAAGCGTCATTAGGCATAGTGATGAAGGGGGTAAATCATAAAACACACAACAACAGAAATTGCACACAGAAAATAGAGATGTTCTTTTATTGATTTGGACAACACATTACATTACAGAAGCTCAGTACAATCAAAGGATGAATCCTCTACTAGCTGCCACACATTATAACTTTCCTAACCTCAAGACTCTGGAATCTTCAACCTTCTGTAACCCCAAATTAGCTAGGGTTTCTATTTTCCCACCAATTCTTGACTCTACACTTTCCCCCTTAACTCTACTACTTCCCAGGGTTCCCAAAATAGTCATAAATAGCACTTTTTGTTAGCCTCTAGCTAACTTTCAAAATTTGTAACTCCCTCCAAAAGTAGGTCAACTTCCAGGAAGCATAACTTTTGATCCAGGTGTCTGATTGACCAACCGTTTTAAGCGCCAGAAAGATCGTGATGTGAACTATCATGCTAGAAATTCATAAATGGATTTTTGTCAACTTTTTGGGACGTCATGGGATGTTTTAGTGCCTCATATCTCGTTTTAAAAATTTTTAGGGGCTTTTCAGAAAATAAAAACTTTAATATCTTTCATCTCACAAATGATCTTTGCCTGATTCCTTCGCCAAAGGTCTTATATTTCCGTTATGAAGCTTTCTGTAAATTTTCACCTTAATCCATGCTCAAATACAAACTTTCCTAAAATGGTAGGTAAACTTTCCAAAACTGGTAGTTTGCTATTTTTAGTAGTTTTGGAAAAACTGAAAGTCCTACATCATTATTCAGGATATTATGGAACTAGAAACACTAATTATGGAAAGAAATGAAAGAAACTGCAATGATTTTGAATTAACTTCTTTTTGGGTGGTGCAAGATTGCCCTTACACCACTGGATGCTCCTGCATCAGACACCTAGGGTAATTTGAGAAGTGACCCTGTCATGTCTAAGGTGTTTTTGTGAGGAAAACCCAAATGGTCAACCTTTGCCTTAGACAACCAAGAAGAATCTTTAACAGGCCTTCCTTTCCATTTCACTAGATATTCTTCATATTGCCTATTCTGAGTACTTCTTCGCACATGGCTATCCAAGATCTCTTCTATCTCCTCTGTTAAAGTAGATACCAAAATACTCCACTGATCTTCTGTTGGTCCATCCTCTATTCCACCTTCATGATATTATGATAAATCAACAATGTTGAAAATAGAGGAAATATTGATCCCACTCGGCAGCTCTATCTCATATGCATTTCCTAAATCATGCTTCTTCAGGATTCTGCACGGCCCAAATTTCTTCATTTTAAACTTATTATAAGTTCTAATTGGGAACCTTTCTTTTCTCAAGTGAACCATGACTTCATCTCCTACCTAGAACTCTTTATATCTCCTCTTCTGATCTGCCTTAGCCTTGTACTAAATATTCATCTTATTGATGTGCTTTCTCACCTCGCCATGCAAATTCTTCAAATGTTTTGCAAAGTCTTCAACCTCAGCACTTGTATTTTCTCCTTTGTCCAGATTCCTTAACTCAAAAGCATTTCTTGGGTTATTGCCATATACAATCTGGAATGGTGATTTACCAATACTCCTATTGACATAATTGTTGTAAGCAAATTTTGCTTGTGGGAAAATCAAATCCCATCCCTTGGGCTTATCTCCTACTAAGCATCATAGCAGGTTACCCAAACTCCTATTCACCACTTCCGTCTATCCATCAGTCTATGGATGGTGTGTAGAACTGAACTTCAAATCTATCTTCAACTTCTTCCACAATGTCCTCTAGAAATAGCCAACAAACTTGGTATCTCGATTTAAAACTATGCTCTGAGGTAGACCATGTAATCTCACCACCTCCCTGAAAAATAACTTTGTAATATGAACAGTATCATTAGTCTTCTTGCAAGGAATAAAATGTGCCGTCTTCGAGAATCTGTCCACCACCACAAAAATAGAATCATGTCCTCTCTGTGTCCTTGGTAAACCAAGAACAAAATCCATACTAATATCATCCCATGGCTTATCTGGTATAGGTAATGGTTGATATAGCCTTGTATTCTAACTTGTTCCTTTTGCCATCTGACACACTCTGCAACTCTGCATGAATTTTCTCACATCTTGCTGCAACTGTGGCCAATAATAATTTTCACCAACAATAGCAATGGTCTTATCTCGACCAAAGTCTCCAGCCAATCCTCGCCTATGCTTCTCCTTTATCAGGTTCTCTCTCATGGAACTCCTCAGAATGCACAATTGGCTTCCTCTAAACAACATGCCATCTTGAATTATGAAATCCAACCATTTTGTCCTGTCCAAAGTAACAGGTTCCAGACAAGCTTTCCAAGCCTCTGCAAAATCTAGATCTTCAGGATACAAACTTTTGAGCTTATCGAACCCAACAAGCTCTATCTTCATTTCTGTCAACAAATTTTGCCTTCTGTTCAAGGGATCTACAACTTTGTTGGACTTCCCACTCCTGTGCTTCAAAACAAAGGTATAACTCTGCAAAAACTTAACCCATTTTAAGTGCCTTTGGTTCAACTTTCCTTGACTATTAAGATACTACAAATCTTGATGATCAGTATATAAAACAAACTCTTTTGGCAACAAATAATGTCTCCATTTCTTCAAAGCCTGAACTATTGCATATAATTTCTGATCATAAATAGAATACTTTTCTTGGCATCATTAAGCTTCTCACTAAAATAGGCAATGGGCTTACCTTCTTGACTCAAAATAGCTCCTATAGCACTACCACTAGCATCACAATCTACCTGAAATACCTTATTAAAATCTGGAAGTGCCAAAACAGGTTGCTCTGTGAGTTTCTACTTCAATGTATCAAAGCTTTTGTCTACTCCTTTAGTCCATCTAAATTATTTTCTATCCCCTCTCATTGTCTCCGTTAGGGGTGCACAAATGCTACTACAATTCTTGATAAACTTTCTGTAAAAACCTGCCAAACCATGAAAAGATCATACCTCTGTGGCACTCCTTGGCATAGGCCATTCAAGGATAGCTCTCCCCTTCTCTGGGTCTATCTTAAGACCTTCCTCTGAGACAACAATTCCCAGGTATACCAACTCCTTTATTGCAAAACTACATTTCTTTAGATTAATCAACAACTTCTCCTCCCTCAGCTTCTCTAAAACTCTTTTGATATGCATTAGATGCTCATCCCAAGGCTTACTAAAAATTAAAATATCATCTAAATAAACAATAACAAAACTTCCCAAAAATTCTTTCAGTACCTCGTTCATGAGTTGCATGAATGTGCTCAGTGCGTTGGTTAGCCCAAATGGCATGACTAACCACTGATATAAACCCTCCTTTGTCTTGAAGGCTATCTTCCATTCATCTCCTTCTTTGATTCAGATCTGGTGATACCCACTCTTTAGGTCAATCTTCGTGAAGTACTTGGCTCCACTCAAACAATCCATTATGTCATCCATTCTTGGCAATGGAAATCTGTACTTGATCATGATCTTATTTATGGCTCAAGAATCTGTACACATTCTCCACTCTCCATCTTTCTTTGGTGCTAGTACTGCAGGTACCGCACATGGACTCAGGCTCTCCCTTATCAGTCCCTTCCTTAACAACTCATGAACTTGTCTGTTCAACTCTTCATTCTTTGCTGGAGTCATTCTGTGGGCTGCCTTATTTGGTAAACTAGCTCCTAGTATCAAATCCATTTGATGACTTATCTTCCTTACTAGTGGTAAACCTTCTGGTACATTATCAGAGATAATGTCCTACAATTCTTCCAACATATCTGAAACTTCTATTGGTACATCTTCACATTTCTCTTGACTAATCTTAGGAATCAATGCAAAGTAATGACGCTCATGCTTCATACCCTCCAAAAAATTTCTACCATCTACCAAGCAAATTCTGGCAGTACTACATGCCTTTTCTTCCACCTGCTTCAAGGGCTTCAACTTATGATGAACTCCATCCTTTGTTAGGGAATATGTGTTTACACTCTTATCATACTACCACGGTTTCCCCAACAGCATATGACATGCATCCATCAACATGATATCACACAACACCTCATCATGGTAGTCCCCAATCTTGAACTTCACTAAACACTGCTCATTGACCAAAGCTTTGTGGTCCTTCTGCAACCATGCAATCTGATATGGATGTGGATGTTTTCTTCTTGTCAACTTCAGCTTGTCAACCATCTCCTCTGAAACAAGATTGTCAGTACTTCCACTATCAATAATAATATCACAACACTTACCTTCACATTTGTACCTTGTGCGGAATAAACTCTTCCTCTGATTCGGTTCTTTCTCCTCATTCAACAAAGTTCTTCTGACAACTAGGGGTTCTCCCCTTTCAGCATCTTTAGAATGCTCAGACTGCGCATCTTCATCGACATGTGCAACTCGTGCATTACCTCAGGTCTTCTATTTGTCCTTCCTTAATGTTGTGGACACTCATATGCTCGATGACCTTCTCCACATTGGAAACAGGTTCCTCTAAAGCCTCCTCTTCTGGGACCTTTGCCCAAGGTCTGCCTCTTCCTCTTCCTCTTTGCTCACCATTGTTTTGGTCACGAGGGCGGTAGGCATTATCTCCTCTTTGATTTCGACTGGTGCCAGCTTCTTCACTTTTCTTTTGATCTTCATTATGACCTCCATTGGGTCTTCCACCAGTCCTTCTGCCTTGACCTCTTCCCTTTTGCTTGCTGTCGAAATCTTTTATTTAGCTTCTCTTCCACCTTCAGGGAAAATTGATACGCATCTTCTATGGTGGTCATTTTGACCAGGCTCAGCTCCTCTTGAATACTCGGTCTCAACCCATTAATGTAATGGGCTACCTTCTCCTTGTTGGGCTCTACATGGCCTGTCCTAATAGTAATCTTATAAAACTCTTCTGTATACTCCTTGACAGACTTGTTACCTTTCTTTAGTCCTTGCAGCTTCTTTAGCAACTCCATCTCATAGTCCACAAGAATGAACTGCTTCTTCAGTTTCTCCACCATCTGCTCCCATCTGGTGATCTTTCCTTTCCTCTTCTGTTCCTCTCTAATTGGACCTCCTTCCACCAAATACTAGCGTGGTCCTTCAACTTTGTTTTTGCAAACTTGACCCGATCTAGGTCCTCCACATCTTCATACTCAAAATACTCCTCCATGTCATTGATCCAATCAATAAGCTGTTCTAGATTCAAATCTCCAGAATATGTAGAAACTTCAATCCTGGGTCTCTTTCCAATCTTTGAAATGACCCTCAACAACCTAACTTCTGCAGGATCTCCTGCAGCTTCTTGTTCTTCCTCAGATAGCTCTTCTTCAACTTGATCTTTGCTTTCTTTTCTTGTTCTTGACTCAAACTCTCTTCATAGCTCCTCTTGCAATGCATCAATTTGTCTTTGCAGGGCTCTAAAACCCTCTTCCGTCAAAGTATTCCTCTCAATACGATTTATTCGTTGAAGCATCTTGATCCCCACAGCAAACCCACAACCTTAGGTCCTGGTGCAAACTACCTCACAGTCGGCGATCTGTCTACACACTCAGGAACCCTTGCTCTAATACCACTTGATGAAGGGGGTATATCATAAAACACACAACAATAGAAATTGTACACAGAAAATAGAAATGTTCTTTTATTGATTTTGACAACACATTACATTACAGAATCGCAGTACAATCAGAGGATGAATCCTCTACTAGCTGCAACACATTACAGCTTTCCTAACATCAAGACTCTGGAATCTTCAGCCTTCTGTAACCCCAAATCAACTAGGGTTTCTATTTTCCCACCTATTCTTGACTCTACACTTTCCCCCTTAACTCTACTACTACCCAGGGTTCCCAAAATAGTCATAAATAGCACTTTTTGGTGGCCTCCAGCTAACTTTCAAAATTTGTAACTCCCTCCAAAAGTAGGTCAACTTTTGGAAAGCATAACTTTTGATCTGGGTGTCCGATTGATGAACCGTTTTAAGAGCCGAAAAGATCGTGATGTGAACTATCACGCTGGATATCCATAAATGGATTTTTCGTCAACTTTTTGGGACATTATGGGATGTTTTAGTGCCTCATATCTTGTTTCAGAGAATTTTAGGGGCTTTTTGGAAAACAAAAACTTTAATATCTTTCAGCTCGCAAATGATCTTTGCCTGATTCCTTTGCCAAAGGTCTTATATTTCTGTTATGAAGCTTTATGTAACTTTTCGCCTCAATCCGTGCCCAAATGCAAACTTTCCTAAAATGGCAGGTAAACTTTCCAAAACTAGTAGTTTGCTATTTTTAGCAGTTTTAGAAAAACTGAAAGTCCTACATCATTATTCAGGATATTATGGAACTAGAAACACTAATTATGAAAAGAAATGAAAATAACTGCAATGATTTTGAATTAACTTATTTTTGGGTGATGCAAGATTGCCCTTACACCACTGGATGCTCTTGCATCACATAGGTCCAAGCGTTGAACCTAGTGCTCTAATACCAAATGTAAGGATGTGGAAAAATAACCAAACTAAAATAATACTTGAAAGGAAAAGCATATTGCATAAGTAAGAGAGTCAACCAATAATATTTTTTGAATATCCATTAATTCATGTAATGACAAGAATTCATGAATAAAATAATGATGCATATACCTAAATGGATTACATAACAGTTTATATACACCCAACTTCGTGTTTCAATACATCTTTTTCAATGTTACACAAGGAAAGATTATCATCAAGATATCCAAGAATCATGATACATATTTCAATACTTGGCAATGAAGCCATACAAAGAATATCTATACATAAATATCATATCAATAATAACTCAGTTGCCTCGATCCTTTGATCATTTGCAACCAAGACCAAAAGAGTGATTGAGGTGTTTTTTCCACCCAACCATGAAGTACTGAACTTCCCCGGGTTTCTTCATAACTCGAAGAAAGCACCAACCCTATACAAAGAGCCTAGCAACCTGGAATAGTGTAAGCAGGAGGGAAACACTTGATGCAAGCCTGTTTCCTGTATGCATCCTAATCCTAGAATGACATAAACTCTTGCAATAGGATGTGGCAGAGACTACAAAGTTCTAGGCTTTTAAAACAAATCGCTCTATTTCAATAGTACAGTTGCTTGGCCAAGCAAATAAATAAAAAATGATAGTTTTAGAAAAAGTAAAACTATCGTCTCTTTAGACCCACATTCAGCATCCTGTCCCGAAAGCTCATACTTTACCAAGATACATACAATGCAGTTTTACAATACAGTTTTCTTATGTTAGGTTTTCCATAATCTCAAAACAAAATATTCTCCATTGATCAAATTATTTCACTAGTTTACTTATTGAAAGATTTACTATTTTTCTCTATGTGAAGAATTACTAGTTTAAACATAATGCATTTCTTTCATAAATCAAGAATTTGGTTATACTACTAGTAATTGAAATGTAAAAATAACATTTAACAAGAACTCAAGGATTCAAAAATTCTTTCTTATTAGTGCAAAAGAATAAATTCTTTTTCTGCATAACAATGAATTTAATATATATATATATATATATATATATATATCTGTGTGTGTGTGTATTTTCTATATATATATATATTTAATATCGATACTCATAAAATTGACAACTAAACTCAACCAGTAATGAAAGTTTATTACATCATATTCATTTCTAACTATCAAAATATATGCAACATATATTCATAATATATATATATATATATTGAAAATAAATAAGATAAAAATTTATAGTCATTCTAATTTTTAGATAGTAATCTTTATGTTATAAACTGATATAAAGAACTTTTCGGCTTCCAGAATGTAAAGATATAATGTAAAGATACATTATAAAGAATAGAGAATGATATGTGTTTGGTATATATATATAATGGACTGAACTTGATTAAACGCAGCTGAGTTATGCTAGCAAATTGAAATATTCAAGGATTTCACAATTATTTGAGGGTGATTACAAACTATTTAATAGATTTAAAACTCATATTGAATGGGCGATTGTCCCCAAATGGGGTCGCAGTCCCTAAGGACTGTGGCTCCATTTGGGGAAGCCAATTCCCTCTTCCAATAGCTAATGGCCTAAGGCCAATGTAATATACATTTCTTGCAATATAAAATGAAATAAAATTGTTGACAAATTCATACAGAGGACTCTAAATTTTATACAGTTGATAAGAATGAAATACAATTTGTCTTTATAATTTGATTCAACTTAGAATTTATTTGATTAGTCACAATCTTCCATGAAGTTTTGTTTATATATATAGAAACAAAATATTTCTTTAACAAAACTACAACCAGTAACCTAATAATTTATAACAATTCAGATAGATGATCATGTATTTAATAGATAAGAAAACAAAATTTAATCATACGAATAGACGAAATTAAGATTTAATAAGAACCTAGAAATTCATTCCTAATAAAATTGAATGCCGGATTCCTACAGAAGCTCCCTTGATCTGATTTAATTTCCCTTTTGTGCCCAGAAAACTTTCACAATTATTTTTATGACTTGAATGCAATGACAGAGAAAAATGAGAGAGATTAAATAGGAGTTTTGGTGTCCTAGAAAGAATTTGAAACTTCTTCTTTTATTGTTTCCTCTTCCTCAAATGTTTTGTTACAACAAAGCACCCAGGACATCTGCAAACCAAAAAGAAACCTTCACGAATGAAAGAGAGAAGCAACACAGAAGAAGCTATTTCACCAGGAGTGGATGAATTATATTCAGATGAGATGATTAAACTACATAGTGTACAATCCTTTTAAAGGCATGAGATATTTGACGGGTGGGAAAACTACCCGATACAGGGAAAAACCACCCTACAGGAAAACCAATTATCCCTAAGTTGAAAACTTAACACACTAACACCCCCCTTAAGTGCAAACTTAGGGAGAATTATTGTACAAAATCAAGATGCAATATGGGTCCTGGCTACACAACCATGTTAGGTACCCATTTACAATGCAAAAAAAGAAATCTCTCACAAACAGAAAAAAATGAGAAAAACCCTGTGGGGGAAAACTCCTCTCCAAAAGAGAGAAAAACTAAAAATGCTAAAAATCAAAAAGTGAAAGGAAGGAGGACTCCTCAAGATCCCCCAAGGACAACTTCCTTCACCCCTAACATCAATCGCAACACGAGATAGCAAGGAGATGTGAAAGGTTTAGTGAAGATGTATGCAACCTGCTGCTCTGTAGGCAAATACTCCAAACTGAGAACACCCTCTTGAATGAGCTGCCTAATGAAGTGCATGTGGATCTCAATATGCTTAGTGCACTGATGCTCCATAGGGTTGCGAGAAATACGAATGGCACTCTGATTGTCACACCAAAGAGTAGTGGGATGATCAGCAGGAAATCCAAACTTAGCCATCAACTGTCGAAGCCAAAGAATCTCCTGACTAGCCAAGACTACTCCTCGATACTCAGCCTCAGTTGATGATAATACGATAGTAGTTTGCTTCTTGCAAGACCAAGCAATCAGACCAGAACCAAGACAAAAGACAAAGCCAGAAGTGGACTTCCGATCATTAACATCACCAGCCCAATCTGAATCAGTGAAGCCCACAATCTCAGTAGCTCCTGATGTATAATGAATGCCAAATAGTGTAGTGCCCTGAATGTATCTCAAGATACGTTTGGCTACCTTCCAATGACTCTCATGAGGATCTTGAGAGAAATGAGATACAAGACCAACTGTAAAGGAAATATCAGGATGATTATGTGTCAAGTACAGAAGGCTGCCAACCAACTGCCGATACAAGGTAGTATCAATTGATGGAGTAGTATAAGTGGTAGACAACACAACACCTAACTGAAAAGGAGTAGGGGTTGGCTTGCAGTCAGCCATCCCAAATCTCTGAAGTAAATCAAGAGCATACTTCTGCTGAAAGATAGAAATATGGGTAGAAGACTAATGAATCTGAAGACCAAGGAAGTAATGCAACAGACCAAGGTCAGTCATATCAAAACACTCCATCAAAGCTCCCTGAGTATCCTTAATCATGGCAGGAGAACTCCCTATGAGAATCAAGTCATCAACATAGAGAACAAGTATGATAAGATCCTCCCCATGTCTCTGAATATAAACTTTAGGATCGGATTGACATCTGGTGAATCCAGATGCAAGTAGAAAACTATCCATCTTCTCATACCAAGCCCGAGGAGCTTTTTTGAGACCATATAATGAACGCCTTAGCCTACAAACAAGTGAAGGGTCC
Source organism: Cunninghamia lanceolata (assembly GCA_027924645.1). Classification (NCBI taxonomy): domain Eukaryota; kingdom Viridiplantae; phylum Streptophyta; class Pinopsida; order Cupressales; family Cupressaceae; genus Cunninghamia; species Cunninghamia lanceolata. Next base: position 733,319 of record BSBN01000497.1, on the reverse strand, counting down.
TGCACAAAGCCTAGTGGCTACTCCATATAGATCTCCTCCTTAACATCACTATGTAGGAAAGCACTCTTCACATCCATTTGATACACTGGCCAACCCTGAGATGCAGCAATTGAAAGTACAAGATGAACAGAATCCATCTTAGCTACAGGAGCAAAAGTCTCAGAATAGTCAATACCTTCAACTTGAGAGAAGCCCTTAGCCACTGTTGGGACAGTAAAAATTTAAAATTTTTACTGTATTCTCACTTCACCATATTTGAGCAAAATCATAAAACATCCCAAAATCATAGCAAAAATTTGATACATCCCACAAGATGTCCATGGCTAAGCAATGCAAAATTAATTAAAATTCAATATATCGGCAAGACTTTGTGTTGCTTACACCGATACATAAGAAATCAATGAAAATGACTATCGGCGTGAGAGTAAAGATCGGAAAGAGATTTGTAAGAGTTGCCGATAGGAGAAGTAATACCGATGGCCTTTTATCGGTAAGAGAACCAAGCAGTCACACCGATCGGTATGACTAGTAATCATCAGGTGGTCCTTTAAAAGCTACCCCGATGGTATATATCATACCGATGAAATATATCGGCAAGAGTCTCATCGAATATCTTACGGGGACAAATGCAACAATAACCATCGGCAAGAAATAAACATCGGGATGAAAAGTAAATAAGTTGCCGATACTCCAGTCTCTTGGCGAAACAATAAAAAGGCACTTTCGGTGTGAGTCACACCAATACACATATCCATCGGCGTAACTTAACATATCGGAATGAAGCAATAATGTCTTGCCGACTCACAAGTCACAGCGATGAAAAGGTGTCAGTGACACTTTGATAGATTCTCTCCGATAAGGAATGTAAAGTAGCCATCAGGGAGATAATTGTGATCGGGTGATTTGAAAAGAATTACCCCAATGGTATATCTCACTCTGATGGAAATAAAGTCACACCCATTGATAAGAAGTTTTAACCATATCGGTGAGATATTAAGATGGTCATTCCGATCCAGAATATAGAAGATTATCGGGAAGATGACGAAGCTCGGGGAAACATAAATATATTATCCTGATGGTATTGATCTCCCTGATAACAAATTATTGTCACATATGTCGATGAGACCCTCACCGATAGTTATATCGGTAGGACACACTATATCAGAGGGAAATCTAAAACACACGGCGATGAAAGAAGTCATGCTAATGGTCGCGCCCACTTAAGATATGACTCAACATAGCATCGAGAATACAATTGAGGGGTCACGCCGATTGATTGTTTGTGCCATGAGGAGATATTAAGGTCACTCAGACATTTTGAAAATCATGCCAATGACAGGCGTTATGGCGATGTGAAATTTCACAGCGATGAACGACATTGAATTGATCAGACAATTAAATGCATGACGACGATGAAATCTTTTAAGATCATTGTAATTACAATTGATAGAGTTGTTTGAGAAGAGAATACAGAGGAATTCTTGAAGCATAAGTAGAGGAATTCTTGAAGCGTAAGCAGAGGATTTCGATCCCAGCCACAGAATGATAGGTACATACATACGAACCATTGTGTATAGCTTGTGTTTGAATTTTTTGCCAAAATTTGAATATGGATACTCTGGGAAAGGGAAAAGGTAGAAAATCACAAAGGGAAACTAGTAAATCTAAGTAACAAAAAACTGATCAAACCCCTGAAGAAAAAATAAAAGACAGAAAACTCAATCAGGACTTAATTGATCAATTGCCTGGGTCAACTCCCAAGGCCAGAAGATCTGCTCAACTTAGGGCAGAAGTTGAAAAATTAGAAGATAAATGTAAGCGCTTGGGAGATATCTAGACCCAAATCAGAGGATATGAGCTTTTTAGATTCCATTATAATAGAAGGTTCAGGAATGCTCCTGTGTCAAACCCATGGCACTTGAATTTGGGAAAATTGGTTGTGCCTAATGTATTCCTGAATGTGGAACTCCTCCAACTACTTGCCAAACAATATAGCCCAGGCCTGAAAGCTATATGCAACCCACAGGGGGAGCCAATTGTACATTTGTCAAAAAATGCCATTTGTGAAGGATTTAATCTAGATGATTTGTGCACTGTCCCCATTATTTATGAAGACCTGGAGAGGGAATATTGGAGAATGGACACAACCTACAATGGATGGAGGTTGCCCATTCATAGGCCCAGAGTTGAAGGAGAAGTGATGCCTTTAACTGAAAATGATGGTCCTCCTTTTCATGTAGCTATATTTGAACCATATATACAACACACTTATTATTCTATGGGCCAAGTCCTTGGTTCAGAGGTCCCTGAGTTCATGGCCATCCCTTTAATGGTTATAGCTACTGACATTCAGTGTCATAATGCAAGGCAGTTTGACTATGCTGCCTATATTGTTAATAGAATAGATTCTGGCTTGTCTGCAATAAAAAACAGTTCCCCAGCATGCTCTTTTGAGCATTACTCACTGGTTATGCACATGGTGTTGTATTTTGGCCAGGAAGTAGGGTTATGGCCAGGTGAACTTAAAGTTGTTGCTGCAGATAAGAAGGGGAAAAAATTGCCAATACAAGTGTGGACTAGAATATGGGACAGTAGATATGCCCATTCTAGTTATGCCCAATTTGAAGAACACTGTGTAAAAGTACTGTACATATATTTTAGCCACCCTTGTGAATATTCAATCTCAATTGAGATAAAAAGGTTCATCAGGCCGAGAGATTTTGGTGGCCCCCCTACTGTCACTCATAATTGGGGAGACTGGTATTGTTTTGAAGATGCTACACCATGATCAGAATATATGGTTTTGAAGACACTCCATTCATATTGCCCAAAACTGTCCCTGACAGAATTGCTTATTTAGAGATAATTAGGCAGATGCATTGCTCAAATGTAATGCATTTGAGCTCACATGATAAACAATCCTTTATGCCCAACACTTTATGTTTTGGAGATTTTACTGTGGTGTCAAAAGAGGGTTATAATCTCATTATGGATAAGTTGATGCATTATAATATGAGGAGTGCTGAGGCAAGGAAAGGATTTGACCCTGAAGGATTTATTGACTCTGCATGAAGAAAACAAAATCTCAGTGGGTACATGCACATACATTATCCACATGATGATGTGATTAGAAATTTAGAAGAGGATGAGGTGAAGTTGGTGATAGAAAAGTATAAAAGGGATCTAAGTGAGAAGAAAAAGCAACTAGCAGAGATTGAGGTTTTATCCTCTGAAATTGAAGGACAGGTAGAGCAAGAAGAGCCACATGACAAAACAGTAGAAATGTCCAAAAGGAAAATGCTACAATATCAGCCTCTTGTTGTAATACATGATGAGGAGGGGTCTGCTGATGAGGATCCATGTCAGATAGCCTATTATTCTTTCATTTCTGATGATAAATTTATTCACTCAAAAGAATTTAAGTCATTTTTGTACAAATGCAAAGGAAAAGAAATTAGAGAATCAGTGGATGATGTCTCTGCTGATAATGAAAAACAATTGTTAGATATGCTGAAAGTAACAGTAGAGAAAGAGATATAGGATATGACTCCGAGCAGGGGTAGACAATTGCTTAAAGATGTAGGAGTTATGATTTTTCCTGGTCTTGACTTGAATTCTGCTTTGGTTTTTGACAGTTTTCTAAATAGTGTAGATGATAAGTATAAACTCACTCCAGAGGGAGTTAATGAAGTATATATGGGTACAAGATACAATAATGATGAAAATTCATTGATGATATGGGTGCTATATCCTCCCCATAAGAAGATAGCCATCATAGATACTGAAAAGACTTTCGGCCATATCATGACTTTAAAAGTAGGGGAAACTGACCCTCTGATTACAACAGACATTGGCATCAATGTTGCGAAATTAAACAAAGCACAAGCTCAAGTGTTGATCAAGGAAAGGGATGCATATAAATTGAGCTGTGAAAGACTAACCAAAGAAAATGACTACTTGAAGGATGCAGTTAAGAGTACTTTTAGGCAATCGACAAAGAGATTGACTCAGGGAGAAAGCTCACAAGGCACTCAAGCATTATCCCCAGATCATGCATTGCAAATTTAGATAGATACACTTGTCACGGTGCTACAAAGCAGACATGCAAACATGATACACTGGTTCAATTTATTTTGGGATAATTACTCTCAGAATTACAAAGCAATTAAAGAACATGAAAGGCTCAAACAGAGAATGCAGGAGAAGTTGAATGAGATACAAAGCAAAGATGCTTCTGACGGTGCAGGTATCTCCAATACTAAAGCATTGATTGAGCAACATCAAAAATACTACGATCAACTAAAAATGATGCTAAGGAAGGTGCTGAAGCTTCTAATGCAGGAGTGCCCGCCTTGTTTAAGAGTGATGGAGAACTAAAAAGTAAAGAAGAGTGGAATGTTGATTGTCAAACTATATTACACGAGGCTATGGGAGCTCTTAAAGATAGGAATTCTGCATCTAGAGAAGCTTGCAAACACTTGGAAAAGATGGTCACAATTGAAATGATTACAAGAAGTGCCATTGAGCTTACTGATTCCTATCGAGATCAAGAGTACTTGGACCATCTGGCTAAAATTTACTTATGGATGAATAGAGCCTAATCATAGTTATGTAATAGTTGTTAATCTTGTCAAAATCCCAAAAGGACTTATTGAAGACTTATGTCTCTTCATAGAAATACCTATATAAGTTCAAACAATTGGTGCTGAAAGATGGATCAGTAGTAGAATATATATACATATATATAATTTACAATGTTTCAGAAAGACTATGTTGCATGTTTTATTTGAAGAAGTAGATTGAAGTTCTCTGATTCAGTGGTTCTATCTTGGTATCAATTGTTTGTTATAGTTACTCAATTCTATGGTTGTCTCCAGTTCTATATTTCCTTGTTATTCAAATTAATATATCAAGCATATATTTAATTTGTCAATACACATTCACTGTATCTGTGTGATTGAGTAAATTGGTTTCCATTTAAGGAATTAAAATCCTTCTGATCAGTCATGGTAGCCTGGAAGTATTAAGTTTGGATTACTAAGTAGAGCCATATAATTAGGATTGCCATTCTGTCTCCAAGATAATATTATCTGTTATTCTTACACATTCATTTCAATTGGTTCCTTCAAGTAAGGATTAAAATACCTTCTGGTGAGTTATAAGATATTTGATTATATTGGTTGGATCAATAAGAAGAGTTTGTCAGTCATCTCCCTGCACGTTTATACAAGTTATAAACTAAAAATTGTGCCGAACAGTTAGAATTATTACCCACTATAAGCCACTAGTCTTAGTCCTTCATTTGACTCTGTTACCCAACAAGGCACTGGTCTTATTACCATTCATTTAAATCCTTTTTACCTTGATATTACTTATACAATTTCTATTGAACCATTCACTGGACATTAGATATAATTAGACAGCTAGCTTTTCATCTATCATACACCCTTTGCCATTGTAGATAGATTTAATTAATCAATACATTTACATTTAGTCTGCTTTAATTCCTAAGGTTCACCCACCTAGGTGTAGCAGGACCTGAAGTGTAGGAAATCAATAAACCTTGAAGGTTGATTTCGTCAAGTTAGTTCAAAAATGTTGCAAATCTAAGCATAGAGCTTGGCATCCTCTTAGGATCAGCAACCTACATTTTTGAGACCTAACAGCCACTAGACGAGCCTTATACTTATCAATAGAACCATCAGCTGCATACTTGGTACAATACACCCACTTGCATCGAACCAACTTTCTTCCCTTAGGAAGAGGAGCCAAATCCCAAGTATGATTCTTCATTAAAGAAGAATACTCCTCAATCATAGCACTTTCCCATTCTAGAACACCTGAAGCATATGAAAACTTCTGAGGATTAGTAGAAACTACATGACTCAAAAGACTGATACCTGAAGTTCAGGAACGAGTGCAATGTGTAGTTCTGGGATCACCTGCAAGAGAACCAACATCCTCAAGTAGTGTATGGGCCCATAATGGTCTTGTGGGTGTAGGTGGAGGAGGAGGAGATGGAGAGATGTCAACAACAAGATCAATACCATCATCATGAACATCATCAGGAACATCGTGAGGAACATCATCATCATCATTTAAAGGAAGAGAAACATCATCTAAAGAAGAAGTGAGAAGGAGAGAGGAAGATGCCTATGATGGTGAATCCTTTGGAGTGAAAGGCTCATCAAAATGAACATCACGACGAAAGTATACCTCTCGAGTGACAGGATCAAACAACTGATAACCCTTCACATCCTCATAATAGCCAATAAAAATGAACCGCTGACTTTTCTTCTCCATTGCTTTGCGCCTCCCATCTGGAATGAATGTCCATGCATCACTACCAAATACTTTGAAAAAGGACACCTTGGGCTTGAAATGAGACCAAGCCTCCTCGGGAGTCATATTCCGCATTGCCTTGTGAGGCATATGGTTCTGAATGTAGTTGGGACAATTGACAGCCTCTGCCCAAAATACTGGAGCCATGGATCTAGACTAAAGCATACAATTGGCCATCTCCCATAAGGTTCTATTCTTCCACTCGGCCACACCATTCTGCTAAGGAGTGTATGGCACTGTGTGCTGATGAATAATACCTCGAGCACGACAAAAATCCTGAAATGCCTGATTGACATATTCTCTCCCATTATCTGTTCGAATCTTCTGAAGGGAGTGCCCTGATTGTTTCTCCACAAATGCAAGGAAGGTCATGAAAAATTGAAAAACCTCATCCTTGTACTTTAGAAAGTACACCCATGTGCGCCGAGAGAAGTCATCAATAAAGGTAAGCACATACTTAGCTCTTGGAAATCAAGTTGGGAATGACATAAGATCACTATGCACCAACTCAAGGAGTGCCGAAGCACGTGTGGCCATACCCTTCAGAAAGGGATCCCTATGATGTTTGCCAAGCACACAACCTTGGCAAAATCCATTAGAACAAGAGATCTTAAGTAGGCCAATCACCAAATTCTGTGTGCTCATCTGTTGAAGATATCTGTAATTCAGGTGCCCAAACCGTTCGTGCCAAAGCTTGCTCACAGAATCTGTATGAGCAATAAAGGATGATCTTGATGAAGACTCAAATCCATCAAACCTATACAAATGGGCCACATCATCAACTGTCCCTGTAGCAACAACCTTCTCAGGATCCTGCAACTCTCGAATAGTCACATCAGTGGGAGAAAACTCAACTACCTTTCCATCACCATCATGACATATCTGATAGATAGAAAGCAAATTCTATGAAATATCAGGAACAAAAAGAACATCATCAATGCAACCATCCTGCATCTTAACTGAGCCCGTTCCTACAACCAGAATCTGTGAAGAGTTCCCAACTGTAATATGAGAAGTACTACAAGAGGAAATAGAATCAAGAAGATCCTCAGCATGAGTCATATGATGTGAAGCACCAGAATCAAGAATCCAACTGTCACTAGTAGAGGACAAAGCCCTTGCTGTGAGAGCTTGCCCTTTTCCAAAGGAAGAAGACTTAGGCATGGCAATATTGTGCTTCCTCATAGCTTCCTCCAAAACTGCTAACCTCTCAAAACAATGTGCATCATTATGCCTTGATTTTCCACAAAAGGAACAATTTTCCTTCTTCCTCTTAGACTTAGAGGATGACTCCTTGGAGTTAGAAGGGGGAGGAGGAGGAGGATTACCTTAGGTTTGGAGGGAGGCTCACCACCTACAGACGAATCTGTCTTGGGCTTGTTCTTATTCTTACCCTTGCCCTTGGAAGATTGAGCCATCAAAGCATGACTTTTAGGAAGAGCATCCATCTGAATCAACTTGGCTTGCTCCCTAGTTAATCGATCACAAAATACCTCAAATGAAGGCATCTTATGGTCCTCTCCCATAGCATCCATAGTAGAATGGAAGGTAGAGGCAAACACTTGAAAATGACCTCTTAGCTTAGACAAGATCAAGAAAACACACTCCTTTTCATCTTTGGCATGACCACATCCTTTCAATTGTGACAAAATCAACTTGAATTTGGCAAGGAAATCCTGAATAGTGGGGAAGGCATCTGGAGAGAGAGAGAGGTGAGATCGGCTTCAAGTTGTAAGATTTTGAACTGATTGACTTTACCATACAACTCAGCAAGCTTATCCCACACTTCTCTAGGTGTCTTACACTCCGCAATGTGAAACAACAAATTATCAAACACATGGAGACCTATGAGTCCTCTAGCCTCATCCATTTTGTTTCTATGAACAAATTGCTCAAATGGTTTTGTGAACTCAGGTTGATCGACATCTAACATTTGCCAAAACCCCCTAGATTGCAACAACTGTGACATTTTGAGCTTCCAGGTGTGATAATTGTGCGGGGTGAGCAACTCAATCCTTGGGTCTGACATGGTTTACAAGGACACACACAAAGGACTAAAAATGGAATGTGAACCCCCCAGAATGTATAAAAAACTGAATTTGCAATTCCCAACACCAAATTTGCCAAATAATACTAACAAAAGTAACTGAAACAATGTTGCAACTTCAAGTTACTTAAACTATCAAAAAATGGATTTTTTTTCAAAAAATACCTTGATCACCACAAAGTTTGTCGAAGCAGCTTTCCGATGATATTTTGTTTGTCAAAAATGGACTCCGTTTGCAAAAGTTGTGCAAGTTTGAAAAAAAGGCCTATTCTAGGCTCTTCGGAAGCACTAGCACCTAGTCACTCCATATGACCACAACCAGCACAAGGGCTAAAATTCATTTGCCATGTCACCACAAGAAGCCAATCACAAAGGTTTAATCTACACAAGTCACCACTCTGCACTACACAATTTCTCCTCACGAGAAAACAAACCACGTGAGCCTTTACTCAACTTTCAGCACGGCTGCCAAGGTATATAAATAGTGAAAGGATATACAACTCAATCAATGTGGGATAAAGATCCCTGGCTCAAGCTCAGAATAGATCGTAGATAGGGCCCACACCGTTTTCTTTAGAGCAAAGATTAAAACCCTAAATAAATATTTATGTTGCACTTTATAATGCATAAAATCTGATCGGCCAATCCTGTTGCTGCGAATGGTATTGTGAAATGCCTCCTCCAAAAACCAATGAAGACCTAGCAAAAAAAATGATGCCATGGCTCTACATAGACCACACCAAAAACTTCACTCGGCCTTTCACTTGGATTAGACTTTGTAGTCTACTGGGACAACAAATGGAGCTGGTATGTTTTGGGGCTACGCCCTCACACAGATTTACCTAGCAAAGAAGGAGTTGCCTCCAATGAGAGGGATTTTGTTCCTCAAATCACAAATAATAGAGTGCAGGCATCGATTCACCGAGAAAGTTGATTTGAGAAAGTTGATCCCAAATGGAGTAATAAACCCTAGATCATAAACGACACTTGCCAAAGAAAAATAGTAAAATAATTGCTAAATAATTTTCCCTAGGAAAAGATATATCTCAATCCTGATGAAAACTCTCAGCAGAAGGAGGCTACAAAAGACTGCTCTGATACCATGTTACAACAAAGCACCCAAGACATTTGCAAACCAAAAAGAAACCTTCACGAATGAAAGAGATAAGCAACATAGAAGAAGCTATTTCACCAAGAGTGAATGAATTATATTCAGATGAGATGATTAAACTACATAGTGTACAAGCCTTTTAAAGGCATGAAATATTTGACGGGTGGGAAAATTACCCAATACGGGAAAAAACCACCCTACGGGAAAAACCAATTATCCCTATATTAAAAGCTTAACACACTAACATGTTTCAACTTCTAGAACTTTTCTTTTTCCTAATTAAGTTTTTTTTGTTTTCTAAAACTTATTTTAAATTACTACAAAACTTGTTCTAAAAAAATATTATTACAAAATAATTTACATATTTAACATTATATATTTATAAAACTATTACTTAAACAATTTAAATTACTTAATTAACTATTCTTTTTTAAACACTCAAGATATTTAAATAACAACGAGTTAACTAATCTAATTAAATCATTATTAACTAACTATGCAATAAAATTAAAAATGCAACTTAAACTATTAAATTATTCCATATGCAATATATGCAACTATATGACACTACGTGAAGTGTGTCAATGATATCCCTTCATCTTAACCCTACCAGGATGCTAATCTCTTTTCCCTCAACCACACTCTTATCTTCAACAACCTGCCATTCAAATAAACTCCAATTTCCCATTAATAGGTTAGTAACAAATAATCGAAGCATAGCTGAAGCACTACTAACATAATATAATATTCATTTCATTCTTAAAAATATTCATTCATCCTTTAAAATAATAAATTATCTTTCTAACACACTTAATTGTCCATAGATTATTTCCACATAATGCAACCACAGATAGTATCAAAATTTGAGACGTAACAAGGTTTGATAAGAACTTATTCACTGACTCATTTTCACAATGGCTACAATGTTCATCAAAATTTGATTTATCACAAAAGATTTTATCTGCAAGCATACTATCTTTTCTATTACAACTCAACTCCCAACAAATCCATTTGAGGTTGTTCTGTCATCTAATATTGACATAAGTGCTTTGATCCCTTCATGACCACTATGACCAATAACTAAAATATGCTCATCCTTCATATATAGCAATGTGAATTCTGATGTGACAATAATGGTTGGAAAACCATGCTCTTTCCATACTTCCTCATGGGAATCAAAAGCTATGAGGTAATAAAATAGTAGGAGTATGAACACCTTCTTTAGCATGGCATCTCCTCAATGCCTTCACAACAAATTCATTTTGTACATATCCTGCAATTGCTGCACCCCATGAAACAACACTTCTTCGAGTTATTTCGTCAAACAATTCATGTGCCATTGCATTCCATGAGATAACATCTAATTGAGACATTATTTCAAACAGTTCAAGTGCATTGTATTTGATTCTACATTTTACATATATGTCTATCCAAGCATATCGAATTATACTGGCACTTGCACCCATAGGAGACTCAAGGAAACTTGCACCGATAGGTTTAGAAATCTTTTCAACGTGAATCTCTTTACAACATGAGACAATTTTCTGAGCATTATAATGCTCACATATGTTGAAGTTCATGAGACCATATTTCTTTGAGTCATTTTTCAAATGGTTCATGTGCATTGTCTATGTCTCTAAAATTTGAACGCATTTCTATCGAGCATCTGTAACTACATCAGCTGATAAAAACTCATTTCCAATCACTCTTTGAGGGACATTCATATCTTGATCCATAGCTCACCATTTTAATTCAAGTCGTGAGGATGTTTGAAAAGATTATGGAGTTCGGCATCACAAGTGCCAAATACATTTCTTTAGCTTAAACAAACCCATTTTCTGTATCTCCTACCATCATTGCAAACCATGAGATGAAATCTTCTTGAGGCAGTGCTGTCATACATTTCACATGCTGCGTCTAAGCGAAGGCTATGGTATTTGGATTTACACCCACTATTTGCACTTGCTGATAAGTTTCTATAGACTTTTCAATGAACTATTTTGTACATATTCTGCAATCTTCATAGTTCTATAAAACTTTTCATTAAGATGTTTTGCCAAAAAGTTCAAGAGCCTTGTCTAGGCGTCCACAATTTGCATACATGTCTGCCAGAGAATTTCCAACCATGATATCTGACAATAATCCTCCTTGCAATATGCATTTACTTGAAAGTATTTGTGCCATTCTTGACAACATGATTTTGTGCGTATGCTGAAATCATTGCATTCCATTTTACCACATTTCTTAAAGGCAACTATTAAACAATGCATTGGGTATGCTTCCACATTTTGTATTACTGTCTATCAGAGCATTTTGAACTATGATATCTGACAATGATCCCCATTCCGTTGTGTTTTGACTGATGTCTATACCATTTTCCAAATCTCCTCTATTGGCATGGGCCGGATGTTGGTAAAGGTGGCAAGAAGTTTTAAAACCCTTATAACATATGCAATCTTTCCAGATCTTAGGTTTTGTTCAAACTGTTATATAACTACTAACCACTTATTATCTTAGTTCTTCATCGGTAGTTCGTGAGGTTTCCAAAACCTCATCGGGAGAAAGAAATACTTTCGAAACTTATTCCATATGCTGATGATAAAAAAACTTCCTTTTTGGATGGTGAAAACTAATTTTGAAACTTGTTAAATTGGCCAATGTGTTTTTATTTCTTTGGTAGTTATGATAACTACTTCATGCTTTAGTCATTGGCCTTTTCACACTTGTTCACAACCTATGTCGGAAGTCTAAATTAGTTTTGAAACTCAATAAGATTGTCGATTAAGGTGTTCGAAACCAATTTGCATTTCTTTGTCAGAGATTTACAAGACTTTAATAAGTCTTGATAAAAGCCGATGAAAATTCTAAAATGATCTTTTCTTTTCCCTTCAATCTTTTAAACTGCTTTAGGAACTAAATGAAATTCCTAATAGTTAAAACCGCCACCTCTTCATCGACACTTTATTTCCCTTTCCCAAGTTCTATCCATCTTTTAGAGAGGTTTTAAAACTAAGTCAAATCCTCGACAAGTAAAAAGAGTTCCTTTCATTGGCAACTATAGTTTTAATAACTTCATCAGGTAAATTAGGAAATTATTAAATTGAATAATTTTGCCGATGGCAATGCTTAAGAAACCATTTAGATTACTTGATATAAATAAAATCTCCTTTAAAACTCATTAGAGATATTAAGAGCTTCTAAAACTAAATACTTTTAGCGATGGTAAAAATTCCTTTGAAATAGTTCCAAAATTATCCAAAACATCTAATGAAGTGACTTTGTTATGAGAAATCGTGAGATCTTCTTCCGTAAGTGTGACATTGGCGATGTTCTAGGAAGTTTTTAAAACTCCATTGAAAGCCGATATGATTTGAAAACTATGTTTTACCTTTGGGAATGAATCATCAAAGTTTTAAGAGGAGTGAACTTTGCCAAATTATTGATATAAGTTGCTCTCGTATGCCAACATTGACTAAGAATGATAGTGAGCATTGAGAATCTTAGCGTGTGCCAATGTAGGTAACTTTATTTGGCCAATTCCTCATAAAACTTGTCCGTGCAACCTATGAACGTGATGTAGGAGAAAAATGGCATAACTCTTGACTGTGATAACATTTTCTCACGAAATCTTGGCACATTGTCTGAAATGTCAATAGAAAACCTATTGTCAGATGATTTTGCTCCAATGTGCATTGAACTCTTGTTTTAATTATTTCTAAAAATTACCGATGAAAAATCAAAAGTTTAAAATCACCCAAACCATGAGGCTTCTCGATCTAGAAACTGGCCATATTAGGTGAAATGATGTTTTAAACACTTGTCATAAAAATACTTTTGCACCATCTATCACATTTTTAAAGATTTAATTGTTTTCATACAATGCCACCAGCCAGATAAGTGCACTTAAGAAACTGAGTGAAATAAGGGTTGCTCTTCCTCCAAAATGATGTTGTTGAACAAAGTTCAATGCAGGGAAATAGATTGTGACATCTCAGAAATAAGTTATCTCAATGACTCATGCAGGAAAAATGTGACACTGGTGTTTTGCAATCAAAAGGTGACTTTGCGGAAAGGGTTCAAAGCATGTTTAGGCTTGTCATTTTGACACAAAAAGTTTAAATTTTGAAATGTACAAAAAGGGTCAACAGAATGCGATGGTGAGGTCCATTTGACTCCATGATGCTCCGGTGATAGGGTTGATTGTTGGATTCACCAAAAAATGGGAAGGGACTTGTAAGCTTGCTTTGATACCATGTTGGAGTAGCAATAAACCAAGGTCACTTGCAAAATCAAATAACACTTTCACAAATGAATATGAGCAAAATAACAAAGCCAGTAACTATCAATAAGCATATGAATGTGGAGCATAAAAATATATTAACCTCGCTTACTAATTTACATGAGAATGCCTCATTATATAGGCATGGAAGAGGCAATCCACCTTGCATGTGGATTTTCAAGTGCCCTGTGACGTGGCACATACATGAAGACAAGTTTCCTACAGGTGTCAACCTTTGGATCACTTGGAATGTGAAAACAAACAACCTTGTGTGACAAGTGTTGGATGACTACAAAGTTCCTTTTGAGGTGAGACGGAAAGTCTTCCAACCTCAAAAGGTATATACATGAGGTTTACCAAACAACTAGGTAACCTCTAGTTCCTCCAAAAGGTTGCACATTCAATTAGACAAGATGTTGTCTAACCTCATCAACCTAAGTATACTTAAGCTATAGTGAATAGATAAATTATTGACTCTTACACATTGGGGTAATTTCCATATCATATTCCTATAGAATAGTGATCCATTTAGCTTGTCATTCCCCTAGTTCATTTTGCATCAAGAGCATCTTAACTGCTGAATTTGGTACTAATGTGATCACATGACTTCTCAATATGTAGTGCCTAAACTTCTTGAGTGCTTTGGCCAAGCCTAGATTTTGCCTCTCAACATCTAAGTAGTTTAGCTCTACGTCTTTGAATAGACTACTCATGAATACAATTGGCTTCTCTTCTTTTACTTCACTCCTCTGTGTCAACAGCGTAGCACATGTGTGATCGGGTGCAAATGAGTATATGTAGAATGATCTGGTATAATCAGGACTGTTCAAGATAGGGGCATTGGCAATGTCCTTCTTGATATCTTTGAATGTGACCCTATCTTTGGATGTCCACTCTATCTTGGAATCCTTCTTTAACATTGCATTTAATGGCCTTACTATTTCTGTGAAACCAATTATGAACTTCCTTATGAAGTTAATCTTACCAAAGTAAGTCTTCAATTCTTTCTAACTCCATGGCAATTGGAGTTTCATGATGGAACTGACCCAATCATGATCAATGGATATTCTATTTTGTAATATGACATGTCCCATCAACTTTCCTGTAGTGACTCCAAAGATGTATTTCTTTGGATTAAGAGAAATTCCATATTGTTCACACTTTTGCAGTACTTTTCTCAATTCCATGAAATGATCATCTCTATTTTTAGAAAACATGGCCAGGTCATCCATGTAAATGATGATGCACTTGCCAACTAATCCTCTAAAGGCTATGTCCATGGCGTGCTAAAATGTCACACCAGCATTAATTAGGCTGAATGGCATTCTTCTGTAGGCAAAAATTCCCCATTTGGTGGTGAAAGTGATTTTCTACTTGTTTATCTTGTCTACCATGACCTGGTTATACCCTGAAAATTAGTCCAGAAAGGACATAATCTGGGCTCCATTGACCATCCGTAGTACCTCATCCAGTGAGGGAAGAGGATAATTGTCCTTCTTAGATGCTTTATTCAATTTTTCTAAGTCTATGCACAATTGAATATCTCCATCTTTCTACTTGACCGGCACCGGGTTTGCGACCCATGTTGAATGCCTGATAGGAAAGATGATGCATGTTGCCAGCAATTTTGTGACTTCTTCAAAAATCAAGGCTCCAACAAGGTTTTAACTGGTCTCTATTTCTGCCTAAATGGATTCACATCTGATTTCAATGGGATAGTGTGTGTGATAATTGAAGTGTCATAAGTCTTGAGTTCATCATATGACCAAGCGATCACATGTATGTAATCCTTTGGGGCTTGGGTGATCCCTTCTCATTTTGCTTGAGTGCAAACCTTTCCCACCAGTACTTTCCTAATTTTCAAATCTTTGATTAAATTTACAGGTTCATAAGCACCTCCGTCCATTTTAGGAATATCCTTCTTTTTCACCATTTTATCTAGATCAAACAATCTTTCCAGTTTGATCATCCCTTGGGAATTTTGTTAATTGTAACTTAAGAATGGATTCTTCATCCCACTCAGGATCTTCTCGGTATTGCTTGTCAATTACTTATGCTTCAAAGACATCTAGATTAGCAATGAAATCATGGATATGTCTATCAGCATCAAAAACTTGGAAGTTAGTGACGTTGTCTGGTATAGAAAGAATGGAGACCAATTCTACAAAAACCTCTTCAGTCCTGACAATGTCAGTGGCTCTAAAGTACTAGTAGCTGTAGCTAATGCATCTGTTTGCTAATTGAATTTATGTGGTACATGGGTGATATTGAAGGCATCGAAGCCTTCAATCAAGTCCCATACTCGATGTCTGTAATTGGATAGTCTCTTGTAGTTGCAAGTGTATTGTTTTCTTACTTGCTTAACAACTAATTCAGAATCTCTAAATACATGAAGTATCTTGACTTTCTTCTTTAATGCTAGGAGCAATCCATGGATTAAAGCTTTGTACTCTGTGACATTGTTAGTGCAGTGAAATTGTAATCTATATGCCGCTAGGAAGGACTTACCTTACGGACTTACCAAGTCAACTTTGACTCTAGCACCTTTCTTGGATTTTGATCCATCAAATTTCAGTATCCATGGATGACCATTCTTGATGTCCTTTTCAAGATCTTTCTTTTTTTTAACATTCTTTGGGAAATCCTTTCTTGTGATAACCTTTTATTCATGAGGGTTTGGTTGTTCCTTTACTATTCTATCTTAAACAATACATGTATCTGGACCTTTATCTAACCCGTCTTCTAGCTTGGTACAAATACATAAATTTTCCTTTGTATCCCTTTCATCATCCAGATCTTTGATCCTTAATAGCTGAACAATATCATTCTGGACTGATTCTGGTATTTCCACTTCATTTCCAGATACATCCAGACCCTTTTTTGATTCAGTATCAGTTCCATCTTGGACATTTGGTCTTGTTCTATCTAAGCTTGCAATCTGCAACATTTATGTTGCCTTTTGACTTCCATGCGTGTCCAGCTTCGTTTTTGGATATGTATGTTCTTTCTTGTCAACAATGTCCAAGCATAATGCACATGTGGTTTCAGAATGTGAAGCCTAGTGTAGCCTACACCATCCTTCTAGTAAGGCTTCTCTCAAGGGCATTTCCTATTGTATGCACCTTTGCATTTCTTTGGATAGGTGTCTTTCAAATTCATGTAAGCAACTATCCTCATGTCATACCCACATTTCCCATGCGGTCACGACACGCAACACACGTGTCATGTCTACATTTGTCATGTGGTCATGACATGAAATATCAAAAACTTTTCCACGTAACCCTAGAAACCCCCTCGCATGTGTCAGCGTGCTCGATGGCAATACGCATAAGGCGTAAACATGTCAATTAAATCTCAGGGGTAGTATGATTACATGCACAATCCCCTGCGTGATGATAGCCAATTAGAGGGTTATGCGACACAATGAGCATCACCACTAGGGTTAGGATCGATTTGACTCAAACCCTAAGTTTCCTAAATGAGTGGCGTGATTTCAACATGTGTCAAAATCCAAACTCTATTGTTAGAGCATAAAAGGATTACTTAACGATCTCAACAGCACACAATTATTTTGCAAAAATATTAATTTATTAATCAATGCATAAATTAAATCGATTAAATGATGGCTCTAAAATCCTAGAAAAATCTGGCAACATAACGCCTCTAGGGTGTACATGGGATTATATTTTAAATTAAATCACCTACTAAGCGTTTACCAAAATCTAATTAAAATTGATAAAATTACAAATTACGCTAGGTAGATCTAATAGCCGCACTAGGGTTTCTAAATTATTATCTACGTTAAATTAAATTAATCAATAACTTCATCCCAAAGAGGCTCACATTTAAAAATTATTAAAATCTAAGGTTTAGAAAAATGACTCCTTACTACTATTAAATAAATGAATTAACGGTCCCATCATATTTAATTATTTCTCCTTTTTAAACCCACAATAACATTAATTTTCCAAGATAAATAAAGGGTTCAAGATAAGTCTAATTAATTCACCCATAATAGTTTAAAGATAATAAAGTAAAGAAAGAATTCCACCCCATCTAAATACTATACCACAAGGGATAAATTCCACAAACAAGCTAAGTGATAAAAACTAATAAGGAAATAAAAGGGGTACATGGGCTCACATGCACCCATGTCCACCAATTTCAAATTTCAGTAAAGACTTTCCCCCCACAAAGAATGAATATAAAATTACCCAAGCCCTAAAAGTTTGTCTAAATAAAATATTGATTTCCTTATGAGAAAAAAGAGAAACCCTAACCTTCTCTATCTCTATTTGATTCTAATTTTACCCTAATTTTTTTTTCTATTTTGCTTTCCTTAAAGTTCTTCATTCTCTCTATTTGCAAGGTAAAGTATTGGGCAGCCATGGAAGAATACTACAGAGGTATATAATCGCTGTAAATATACAAGATTAAAAGCCCCTTTATATATATATATATATCCCTGAGTTAATGTGCATACTGTATATATGACTAGAATGTGTATATTTATTAAGTATATGTCGCAGGGTGAAATAGACTCAAATATATATATATATATATATATAATGGTAGCCAACGATTAAATGCAGGTTTGAAACTGATAGGCGCCGAACGACACGAGGGACAACATTGGAGTATACAGTGGGTGCTACCCACACTTTTCCCAACCACAGGTTTGAAGGATATGGGGGTGTGGGGGGCAAGATCCCCACCCACTACCCACTGACTGGTGGGTAGTGGGTGGGGGTTCGTCCCCCCCCACCCAGGGTTAAACTAAACACAAGCGACTGCAAGAAAATAATGCTAGAATAAAATGTCGACAGCTGCGTACACATAGTCATTTGACCTTTTTGACCGCTGCTCCATGTTGGGCTATAAGCCCTAAACAGTATTGTAAATTATGATTTTTTTTTTAATATAAAAGTTGTCATTTCTACTTTCTGTAGTCTCTTATCTATATATATATATCAGCTTCTCAATATCAGTCCATTTTCATCTGGCATAAAAATAAAATTACAATATACAAATATATATATATATACTCACCACACTTTGTTGTGTTCAAAAATATCTTAAAAAGGGTATACTTATATGTCTAATATACACAAATATATATATATATATATATATATATATATATACCTTAAACCAAAATGCTATAAACCCCAAGATTTATTCTAACTGGTAAAATCATTAATGCTGTATATTTAACCAGCAACTTAAATAACTGATATGAGGCAGAAATAAATTTCATAGGTATCTAAATAGACACTTAAACTTCACAGCAAGCATAATGCCTTATTCCTATATTATTTTTTATTTTTAAAAGCATGATATAGAAAATTATTATTCACTAACAACTTTCTAAATTTTCTCTTATTGAAGTAAACTATAAATAGTCATTTCTACAGCAACACAATATATATTTTTTTCTTTCTTTCATAAACATGTTTTCTTCTCCTTCACATATATCCATTCCTTTTTTTTTAAGAACATTAAAGAAAAAGCTATATATATATATATATATATATATATATATATATATTCCATTTCAACTTTCTCACAATGACATAACAAAAACCAGCAAACATACATTGCATTTTTTTTTGTAATCACAAGAAGGTAGAATAAAACCTTAATTAACATTTAAAACTAATACATTTTTTAAGAGAGTAATTTTTTTCTCTCTCCTTTCTTTTTGTCAAACAAAAAAATAGGCCATTCTTGACCATGGCTCTCAAGTAGCCAAAATGACATTGCAACACCTACAAAAAAGACATCTCCCAAGCTCCAAGGGTCATCAAAATAAACCTGCAAGAAACTAAACAATGGAGGGACAACCAAGCCACCAAAAAATGCTCTCCTCCCTACCATAGACCTACAAGTGGGTCACCCCCGAGTTAGGAGGTCAATCTTCACACGGGTCTCAATCCACAACACAACAATAAGCAAACCACACAAATCATGAAGGACACCCATAAGGTTTACACATCACAAAATCCATAGAAATGGATTTGAAGGGGTAGGGGAGTGGACATCACTTTACTCAGAGGATCACTCCACAAAAATCCCAAAGTCTCAACACAAAATAAGGCCTCAAGCCCAAAATGATAATTCCATGAATATATATAAATTTCACCATGGCACTCATGCCAAATAAATTACTCCATACTCCAATATCTTGCCCTCAAGGCCACAAAAATATCAACAACCAGGAGGGTGACCTCGAGGAGGTTCACTCCTCCTCCACCCCACACATGGATGGACATACCAAGGTTGGTAGTCTCATCCCAAAACTCCCAAAAACCCCACAACAAGAAGGAAATAAACACCCAAAGCATTTCAAGCACACAACAAAAAAAATAACAAAGCATAAGGAAGGCTATAATACCATGAGGCTTACCTTAAGAGCCCAACAATGGATGAAAGTTGAAGAAGAACTCACAATCTTTCTCCAAGCCTTCAATCCTCCAAAAATATCTCTAACTCTCCAAAGTCCCTCCAAAGATAGAAAAATTAAGCAAAAACAAGAACCCCATTCCCCTCTCAAAGAAGAATTAAAATAGGCTTCCTTCCAAAGCCTTGAGGTATGAGAAGGTGAACATGTCACCTTCTCCTTCCTCTTCCCATCCCACTTGCAAGGGAAAAGGGATGTGAGGGTGACATGTGTCACCCTCCCACCCATTCAAACCTCTCCCTCTCCACATGTGCTCTCACACGTGTGAGAACAAAGGTGGAGAGATGGCATCTCTCCAAATGGGCTCCAAGAGGATAAGGGATGACACATGTCATCACCTTATTCTCTAAAGGGAGCCCCTTCACTCCAAGATGTTCTCACACATGTGTGAGAGCATTGGAGGAAGGTTCCACACACTTGGGGGTCTTGAAGACTTCCCAAGTCTTCAAGGTGGTGGAATTCCATGCCTTGGAAACGGAGATGGGTCTTCTTTCAAGGCATGACTCATCTCCCACACTTATCTAATTTAAATTTTCGCCACTTTTCTTTAACCTAAGATTAAGGTGACTAGACAGGGGTAACCCTAGGGTTTGGCATGCTCAAATGGGCCCTAGACCCTAGGGGTACCACCTAGAGTTAATTTTAGCCCATAGTAAACACTTTAGGAGGTAAAAATTCACATAAAATGGCCACAAAAATTAAAAGACACCAAGTGTAAATTAAAAAACATATTTTACAACACTTCAATTAAATAATATAAAAGGGTGAAATCTAGGCCAAATAATAAAATGCAGACATTTACGAAAGCGTCATACAATCACACATGATCCTTGTCCCTCTTGGGAATAGATCGGTCTAACATGGGAAACACATTAGGTGTGAGATCAATCTCTGATTTTCTGTGGCCTGGAAAATCATCTGCGCACTTGAACAAACAGATTAATCCAACATATATATATCATAGCCGAAGCAAGGAAATGCAAACACTCACGCCATCACATAATCATTTAAAACATTATACAAATCACATCATAAATAAGATTCATAATTGCATTTCTATATACTATGTCAGAATCAAAATCACATAGCAAATCCATATATTGATTTCGTGCAACTAACTACCCTAATATCATCAAAGTGCATATCACATGTCTAATCATCGTCAGTGAATCAAAATCAGGATCTAGTCAAATCACAACACACTAAACATAGCTAACCAAAGTAAAGGAATATAGTCTAGAGAATTTGCATATCAAGATCAACAGTCCCCAAATGTCTAAAAGTCATCAACTGTAATTATGAAATAAGCAAAATAAGGGAGTGAAATAAATAGGCCTGACACCTCATCATCCTCTAAGTAGTCATAATCTAATTCTATGAAGATGTTGGTTCTTGGTGTAATTTGGCTTACTTCATTACCTTCTTATGTCTGATTCCACATCAATACCTCCTCAACCCGAATATCCGGATCCATGACATGATACACTCCCAACTTTATTTTTGCATACAACACTTCATTATTTTGATGATATTCCATGATCATGTGCTTCATTTTGGGTTCGCCTTCTATGCAGATTTGGTTCAGAATTTCTCTCCACAGTAACCACATGTGGGAGAAATCTGTTTCCATATATCCATTCAAAGTCTTTGACCATTATTATATTGATGTTGATTTTTTGCTCTGCATGTCGAGCTAGGGCTTTCGTGCCCTAGCCCAATCCTCTAGTTTTTTCTTGGTTGTGCGAAGTGTGGGGAGTGCATGCGCTTTGGGGAGGTCTGGGGTTGTGTTTTTTTATCAGTGCAAAGTTTTTTCAGCGGCATTGGTGTCTCTTTCTCCCTGAGCGTGCGGGGGTTTTGTGCCTGGTTGGAGGCCGTGGGTGGGGTTTTTGTGCCTGGTTGGTTTGGGTCTGTAGTTCAAAGGCAGTGCTGGGTGGTGGATCGGTTAAACCGTAGTGGTGGTTCTTTTTTCTTAGGGGCCTGCTTGCCTGCCTTGGATCTTGTTTAGTTTCAATGCCGATCAGGGAGTCTTCAGTGGCTAGTCCCAAGATGGATTTTTGCTCAGTAGCAGTTGGTGCAAATTCTTCTTTGCACGCTTCAAAGGTTTTTAATAATAACTTGTTCTCATCAGATCCAGGGTTGGTTGGTTCGGGTTTGTCTGGTGGTACTCGGATTACAAAGATCAATGGATGTCTTGAACGTTGTGAGGAGAGGCCAAAATTGGTTATCCCGCTGGAGATGATTGTGGAAGATATTGATTATTATTCGAAGCATGCATTGCTGTGCAAGTTTATGGGGATGCGGGTTTCTTTACAATTTCTTGAATCATGGTCCCAACAGACTTGGATGCCAGAGGGAGAAATGGAGGTTATGCTTTTAGCAAATAACTTTTTCATGGTTTCATTCAATTGCTTGGTAGATCGCAATAAGGCCTTTGAAGGAGGCCCCTATTTTCATAATCAGATTGGGTTATTCATTAAACCTTGGCATGCGGGATTCAATCCTGCTGAAGAGCTTCCGAACCGGGTTCCAGTGTGGGTTCGGCTTCCAAGGTTTCCTGTGGAATGTTGGCGGGATGATGTTTTACACTTGTTAGCTTCAATGCTAGGAAAACCAGTTGGTGCTTCACAACAGACTCAAGTTAAAAAGGTGATGACTTTTGCTCGTATATGTGTTGAGATTGATTTAAGTAAACCCTTGCCAGATTCGGTGGATATGTGTGTGGGTCCTTACTCTTGGGTGCAGCAGTTGGACTATGAGACTCTTCCTTTTCGGTGCCGTCTCTGTCATGAATATGGACATTTACAGAGGAGATGCCCTAAGGCTAGCCCTGTGGACTCCCAGCCTTCTCAGCCTCCCCGCAATCCCCCTAGAGTTGGAAAGGGGAAGGAACCCATTCCTGGTGATGTGGATGGGGCTGATGGTTTCGTTCTTGTCAAGGCTCGAAATAGGAATCGAGGTCAAAAGAGGACTTTGAAGGAAAGGCAGGATGAAGATTCTTTCAACAGATTTGAAGTTTTAGATGATCTCAGCCAGCAGGAAGTGAATCCAGGCTTGGTGAATATAGATCAGGGTGCTTCAGGTACAGGACAGGAGGGCCTTCTTTCTGAAGCTACTCAGGTTTTGCAGGATAATAGGGCTTTGCAAATGGACACAGACGTTCAAATGGAAGTCCAAGTGGAATCGGTTCCTATTATAGTAGGGAAGAAGGGTGGTGAGGATGGATCTCCTCTTATTTCAAATGTAGGTACTGAGGGGGTGAAGATTAATAAGTCTTCTTCTTCTCATTTGGGTCTTCATCAAAAGGACCCAAAAAAAGGGGCTGGGGAGAAGTCTTCCAAGCTTGGTAGAAAAAAAGATTTGGATAAGATTAAATTAACAGGGGAAACTTTGGTAGAGTCAGGGTCTGTTAAGACTCTGGATTCTCATTTTTCGAGCCCCTTGAAATGATTGTTCTATCCTGGAATGTAAGGGGCTTGAACAGTGGCCCTCGACAAAAAGCTGTTCGTGATTTGGTTAGAAGTCAATCTCCTGATGTTCTTTTCCTGCAGGAGACTAAGTTATCAGTGGAGTGTATGTTTGGTTTAGTGCCTAAGTTGTGGGGGAGTGGAGAGTGCCAGTGTATTGGTGCTCAAGGGTCTGCTGGAGGAGTGGCTTGTTTATGGAATCCTCAGAAGATCTGCCCTCTTTGGTGGTTGTCCTTTCAGTCTTCTATCTCTATGATTGCTTCTTGTTTTGAGACAGGGGAGTCTGTTCTCTTCTCCAATATCTATGCACCTACTAATCTTCAGGGTAAACAACTGTTGTGGTCCCATATCCGGTTTGTCCGAAGCATGGTTCCTTTCCATCTGTGGATTATGGCTGGAGACTTCAATTCTATTTCTGAGTTGGCTGAGAAGAGGGGTGGTATTGCGAGGCTTGAGCCTTCTGCACTGCTACTTCAGGATAACATTTCAGCTTTAAATCTGGTGGATATCAAGCCCATTAATGGCCAGTTTACTTGGAATAATCGGAGGATTGGGAATAATTGCATTGCGGAATGACTTGACCGCTTTCTGGTTTCTTGCTACTGGGTTGGTGGGTTGTGGTCTTCTAGCTCTGAAATTTTGGATTGGAGGGGATCAGATCATTGGCCTATCAAGCTGGCTATTTCTTCAGCTCGTGTGCCTCGGTCTCCTTCTTTCAAGTTCCAGCTTATGTGGTTGCGTGACTCCTCTCTCCATGACTATATTGTTGAGTGGTGGAGGTATGGTAGACCTGCTTATGGTACAGCAATGTATACTTTTGCTAAGTTACTTCAATTTGTCAAGTATCAGCTTAAACGCTGGAATCGGCAGTGCTTTGGAAACATTTTCCATGCTAAGACTGCTGCCCAGGCTGAGTTGGATGGTATTACGAGGTTGATCAGGGAGGATGGAGTGACTGAGGACCTACTTCGGGAAGAGACTAGGGCTTTGAAAGCATTGGAAGAGTGTGAGCTACGAGAGGAAGTTTTTTGGAAACAAAAGGCTCGGATTGAGTGGCTTTAGGAAGGGGATAAAAATACCGCTTTTTTCTTCAACTCGGTGAAAGCTAGGAGACATGGCAATTCTATTTCTACTCTGGTGAATGATAGGGGTGAATCTCTTTCTTCTTTGCAGGAAATCACATGTGAAGCTATGCAATATTTTGCTTCTTTATTTAGGGAGGACTCGCAGGGGGGTTCTGATGAGGAAGCTCAGGTCCTTTCTTGTATCCCTTCTTTGGTTTCTAGGGAGATGAATGAGCATCTTATGAGTGATATTTTGATTGAGAAGCTAGAGGGGATCGTGTTTCAAATGAAGAGGGGGAAAGCTCCTGGCCCTGATGGTTTCCCGATTGAGTTCTTTCAAGAATTCTGGGAGATTATCAAGTTGGACTTGTTGGCAGTTGTTCAGGAGTCTCATAAGAATAAACAGATGTTACGGGCTTTGAATTCTACCTTCCTTGCTCTCATCCCAAAGTGTGATGGGGCGGATAGGTTAAGTCAATTTCGTCCTATCTCTCTTTGCAATGTGATTTATAAAATTATCTCTAAATTGATTGCTGATAGGTTGAAAAAGTGGCTTAAAGTGCTGATTTCTGAGGAACATAGTGGTTTTGTGGCGGGACGTCAAATTCTGGATGGGGTTGTTATTGCAACTGAAACCATTCACTCTATGGCTAATTCCAAAGATAAGGCAATGTTCATCAAGTTTGATATGGCTAAGGCTTATGATTGTGTTCGATGGTCCTTCCTTCGGAAGGTTCTTGGTGCTTTTGGTTTTGGGGATGTGTGGATTTATTGGGTTATGAGTTGTGTTACTTCAGTCTCCTTCTCTGTGTTAATAAATGGTGAGCACTCTGAGCTTTTTGGCGCCTCTCGGGGTTTGCGGCAGGGTGACCCCCTCTCTCCTTGTTTCTTCTTTTTGTTGAGGGTCTGGGATGCTTGATAAGAAGGAATGTGGAGTTAGGTTTCATTCAGGGCTGGGGGTGGGGAGGTGGTTTACCTCCACAATCTCACTTGCAGTTTGTTGATGACACTGCTTTGATGGGTATGGCTACAATTAGGGAAGCTTTGAATTTGCGCAAGGTGTTGGATTTTTATCTTCTAGCTTCAGGGCAATTGATCAATGAAGATAAGTCTTCCATCTTTTTCTTCAATACTCCAGGTTCCATTCAGAGGCGAATTGCTCATATCTTGAGATTTCAGACTGGGGTTCTCCCTTTGACCTATCTTGGTATTCCCATCTCTATTGGAAGACTTCCCAAGGAGTCTTGGCAGAATATTCTGGATAAATTTCGTGTGAAAGTTAATCATTGGACCCATCGCTGGTTATCTTTTGCGGGTCGTGTTCAGTTGCTCAAGTCTGTGGTGCAGGCCCTCCCCATTTATAGATGTATGATTCAGGTGGCCCCTTTGGGTTTTGTTAGGGAATTGGATTCCTTAGCAAGACAGTTTTTATGGGCTGGTAGCTTATTGTCCTCTAAATGGAGCCTTGTTAGATGGGACATTGTTTGTAGCCCGAAGCAGTTTGGCGGCCTCGGGTTAAGGCAGTCGTCGTTGTCTGGGATGGCGTTGGCTGCTAAATTGTATTGGCGGTGGTGTGTGGAGCAGGATGGGATCTGGGCTAGGATATTAACTCAGAAATACTTCCCAGGGATCCCTCAAATTGATATTCCTCGGTATCCACTGGTGGGGAAAGGCTCGGTGATTTGGAGTACGCTCAAGAAAGGGGCTACTCTGGTCAAGGATGGTTTATTTTGGATTTGTAAAAGAGGGACAAAAGCTCATTTTTGGTCTGATTCTTGGGATGGTTTTCCTCCCATTGTTTCTCAGTTTCCTAATTTGGTGACTCTGTGCCAGAGGTTCTGTGAAGTTGGTTGGTCAAGGGTGAGTGACTTCAAGTCCTTTTCTTCTCATGGGCAGTTGGTGGTGGCAAGATGGAAGAATCCTGATGAGTGGCCTGTTGTTCGTATGGAGGAGGAGTGTGTTGAGCTTCATAGTATCCTTTCTGGTAGACGTTGTAGCTCCCTCCAGGAAGGGGATGTTCTTTCTTGGTCTCCTAATCCTAAGGGTGTCTATACTGTTGCTTCTGGATATCAGGTGTTGTTATCTAACCAGCTGGAGGGGGTGGAGGTTCACTGGTGGAAGAAAGTGTGGAATAAGCTTTCTTGGCCGAAGTGTAACTGCTTTATTTGGACTTTGGCTTGGAATAGGTGCTTGACTTGGGATAATATTCAGAAGCAGGGTTTTCAAGGTCCTTCTATGTGTGTTATGTGTGGATGTGGAGAGGAGGACTCCTCTCACTGGTTTTTTCGTTGTCCCTTGACTTTGCAGCTTTGGCATTTTTGGTGGGAAGTTTGGAAAAGCCCCTGTGGTCATGCTTCATCCCTGGTGGATTTTTGGAGTAGTCTGGGTAGACCTCCTTCTATGGCCTCTTTCTTGCAAGATGTGTGGTATGTTGGGCCTTCCTTCATACTATGACAGATTTGGTTGGAACGGAATCGCAGAATATTTCGAGGTGAGAAGTTGTTGATTCAACAAGTTTGGCACAAAATTATGAGTATGATTCGGGAGACGGTGGAATCTAAGTGTGATGTGGTGTTCCCTTTGGAGAAAGGAGATGTTGAGTTGGTGGATAGATTGGGTATTCAGGGGTTGTCTCCAGCTTCTGCTTGTGTTAGGAAAGGAAGGCGAGTGAAAAAGAAAGTGCAAAGGGTGGGAAGATGGCTTCCCCCTCCATCTGGCATTCTGAAGCTCAATACTGATGGTTCTTCAAGGGGCAATCCTGGGCCTGCTGGGATTGGTGGGACTGGCAGGGATTTTTCGGGATCGGTGGTTTTTTTCTACTCTGTTCATGAAGGATGGCAAACTATCAACCTTATGGAAGGTTTGGCTATCCTCTATGCTTTGGAGAGGGCTTATTCTTTGGGATGGCGCAAGGTTATCTGTGAGTCTGATTCACAGGTTTTGATTAATTTGCTGAATACACAGAAGGTTTTTGATGTTAATTGGCAGTTGGCTATGATGGTGCAACAAATTCTGCAGATAAGTTCTTTGATGGAGATGGTGTCTTTTGTCCATATTCCTAGGGAGTGGAATAGGGCAGCAGATTGTTTGGCTAAGTGGGCTTCTGAGCATTTAGATGGTTGGAAGATTGATGAATGGGAGCAGGTTCCTCATGAGCTCCGATATGACTTGGAGAAGATTCTTGCTGAGGATGGGAATGGTATTGGTGAAGGATGATGTTGTTTCATGCTTTGTATGGCTATTTCTTATGGATTACTAGGGCCTTGGCCCTTTGATGCTTTGTAATGTTCTTTTCTGATTTTCAATAAAGTTTTTACCCCTTTTATTAAAAAAAAAAAGTCTTTGACCATTCCTTGCTTAATAACATAGCATATGTATCTGGTATGTCAACTACCTGGATATCAATGAAGTGCTAGACTTTGGGATCATAGGCTAATTGCATGTGACTATGAGTTAGTTCACCTATGACATTTACTTCAGACTTATCCAGTTGAGTGAATTTCTTCAAGGACTTAGCAGGAGAAAGGTCTAGGATTTGGTAAACTGACAAAGGAACGACATTGGTGGATGCTCCTGAGTCTACTAGATAATTATGCAGGTTCTTACCAAAAATTCTCAAGGTCAAGAGAAATGGAGGAGACTTTGTTTTCTCTTTGTAGAGTAGAATCTGTGCGTTGGCAGCATGCACTTGACCTTTGTTTCTTGGTCTAGGGGGAACATCTTTATTTTGAGGTTCTTTGGTCTGGATTCTCTTAGTGCTTGTTTGGATCATAAGGAGTTCTTAATCCCAATTGTCCATTATGTGGATAAATTGATAATCTCAAGCATCTTTTCTAGTTTTGTCCCAAAGCTTAGGAAGCTTGGAACTGGATTCATGATTTCTTCAGGCCCTTTAAACCTCCTCTTTTATCTTGGCACATGGCTTTTCTTGGGGACTAACCCTATCTCCTATTCAAGTATACCTAGATTTGCCATGCTTTTAGGGTAGAAATTTTCTTTAGTATTTAGAAAGATAGAAATGCATCTCTCTTTATAAGTTGCTATGATGATATTCATTTCTCTTTATATACTAAGGTCATGATTTTCTTTAATGTGCTTATGTAGATTTAGGTGCAAACTAGTAAAGTTGTGCTTGAGGTTTCTCATCTTTAGGAGCTTTTGGATCACTAGGGGAATGCTCTTTGCACTGGGTGTGTGCAAGAAGTTGAGTCCACTTTTTGGCCAAAAAGTGGAAGTATTTTCCTTCATTTTTCAGAATTTGTCACATTTGACCTAAAAATTTGAAGCACTTAAAGGTTGAATCTTAAAAAAAAATTAGTAATATGAAATGTAGTACTCAGAATCTAGTTTCCAAATATGTGATTTATTTTAATACACAGATGATACAAATTGACTTTCAATAGGCATGTCTAAAAACCATTGTTTAAAAGTCACTTTTTTTTACCATACCATGCATGTGTATGTCAACCATATTTTGACCTAAATAATTGTATTTTTTTGAATACTTTTGGGAAAAGATCTATAAGACACTGAAGATTTCTCACGATGTTTTTTTGTAATTTTTTTTGAATATTTTTTTTAATTAATTTTTTATTGGCAGTAATTGTTGTTTTAAAAATCCCTCATGTATATCACGCATAAGATGACCTAAAATTATCATTTTTTTATTTTATTTTTCAAATTGAAAAGAATATTTGAAGATTGCTTACGTATAATTTGTTTTTCAAAAAATTATTTTAATAAAAAGTTATTAAGATAATAAGAAAATCTGATATTTCAAGTTTATGGACCAGTTTCATCAAAAATTATTTGAAAAATAGAAAAAATAATCAAATTGTAAAAAAAATTACATATTTAGAATCTAAACAATCTCATCTAGATAATGGGTTTTAATTTCGTCAATTTTTTTGCAAAAACCTCTTCAGATATATATCCAAAGTCACTTTTTTTTAGTGACACTGACATGACCAAGTTGTAGATTAGAGCAGGTCCAAAGGTCAGGGTTGAGTCCCCAAGCCTTTTCCTGACCCAAAACCCATAGCAAAAACCACGCCTAGATTTCAAATTTCAAGGAATGGGATCCTGCTTTGAAAATGGGACCCCGTTTGGTTTTTTTTATTATTTTGGTGGTACAAAACAAAATAGGGTCCCGTTTCAGTTTTGATTGTTTAACAAAACTAATAAAAAATTCCTATATTTTACAACTTGACATCTTGCAGGACTGTGTATGGCCGACAACAACTGATTCTACATTTTTTTGTCAAATCTTGTCTTCTACATGCTCTTGAACTTGTAACTTCATTTGAATTTTGGAAGGATAATCATTGTAGATAGAAGGTTTGATCAATAAAGAGACCATGGATGTAGATGATGTAAATTTGCAAGAGGTGAATGAGGAAGATAATTCAATTATAGAAACTAATCCTGGTATGTCTTCAAATCCACCTTTCAGTGCTATGGAGAATGTGATAGTAGGCACGAATCTAGGTACGTCAATATCAAATCCATATTTGAATGATATGGAAAATGTGATTCTAGATGATATTCATATTGATGATTTGGAAGAAGCTAGATATAACAATGTTGAGATTGATTTTATTCATAGACAAGCTATAGAAATGAATATTGAAAATGAAATCCCTTTTGTTGGTCAAAATGAAAATTCTTTTATTGTTGAAAATGAAAATCCTTATGTTGGTGAACATGAAAATCCTTTTGTTGTTGAAAATGAAAATCCTTGTGTTGGTGAAAATGAAAATCCTTTTGTTGTTGAAAATGAAAATCCTTGTGTTGGTGAAAATGAAAATCCTTGTGTTGTTGAAAATGAAAATATTTTTTTAAAAATTGAAAGTACTGTTTTGGATAATCTTCCTGGTAAGATTTCTTGGAGACAAATAAGAACGCATGCCAATAGATTATACAAACAATTGTTTTATAAAAAAAAACTATCATTTCAATGTCAACTCATGATGCAATTGATGAGAATGTAGAAAATGAGAGAAGTAATGAAAAAGTTAGGCATTAATGTGAAACCAAAAAGAAAAGATGAATCACTTAAACATGTTATATGTAATGTTGCTAGTGCCATTGAGTCTATTGGAAAGAAGAGTTGATCTAAAGATAAGAATGCAACATGATGAGCTATAACAACTGCTATAGTTAATAAAAC
The DNA here is from genome assembly GCA_027924645.1 of Cunninghamia lanceolata. NCBI lineage: Eukaryota > Viridiplantae > Streptophyta > Pinopsida > Cupressales > Cupressaceae > Cunninghamia > Cunninghamia lanceolata. The sequence goes on along the minus strand of BSBN01000497.1, from coordinate 702,383 downwards.
AACTTTAGCTAAAAGAATGTTAAGCTATATATATATATATATATATATGAAAATATCAATGTAACAATATTATTGTATTATTGGATAATGATAGAGATATGAGTAAATAAACATGTTTGCAATAATTAATTTTGTTTGTAAATTAAATAATTTATAAAAAATTGTTTGTTAAATAATTATATTGGTTAAATTTTTGTTTTCTATATTAATGAAGATTATGGCATGTGATTCAAAACATGGATACTAAAAATTATTATATAATTAACTTTTATATTTATCCATCATTTACTTTTAATATATAATTTATTGCATAAATAAAATAGGTATTAAATTTAAAATTGTTGATGTTTATTTATACACACTTTCACTGTACCCACCTTGGACATTCAACCTTGAAAGAAATTGAAAATGTCAAATAAAATTTCTGCCAAGTTTCGCCATTCAATACTACTTTTCTACTAAAATATTGTAATCTCCAATATTGGAAGAGAAAATATGAACTCCATGACTAGATTATCAAATATATTAAGCTAGTTAGTAAGAGTTTGGCAAAATTTTGTTAATATTTTGATAAGAATTCTTAAAATTTGAAAAATAGGCATAGAGTTTTGCCCCTTGAAAATTTGGTTGATTGTGACTGTAGAGTGAGCTTATCTCCCTGTTAGAAGAACTCTGCCTTCACATCATAGATTATAAAAAGATTCCATTTTCATTTTCAATTGTATCTAACCCCTACTAAATCCAATCCACTACAAACTAGGGGTTGAACTTACGTAATAATATCTCACCGGAATCTCTCATCTTGCTACGCAATTTTATTTTTGTTTGGTAACTGTGTGATTGTGCATCTGGTTTATCACTGCTGAAAATTATTAGAATATCCAAGTTGTAACCTTCCTGCTAAATCCAATCGTAATACTCCAATCACTGAAAATAGTGGATGTGTTTTCTTACAAAGATGGGTACTCGTTAAAATTGAAGTCTGAAATATTTGAAATGTTATGCAAAGTTTGTTTTTGCAACATTCCTTCAACACTCCACTCTTAACTGCGGTGAGCATTTGGCTATAATGAGTGCATCACACTGTGGATGGGTAGGCAAAGTCTAGAAGATGTACGATCACAATCATTTCAGCGTATTTTTAGGCTTTAGCAAGTGGAGATCTACTCAATACACCACCTTAGCTGAGGAGCGACGCAATCTTTTTATTGGCCATTATTCCTCCTCAAAAACTAGTCAAACAAATTTCAGCATTCGTGAAATTACAATTTACATAAGAGATTTCTTAGGGCTTGCCCAACGAAAAATTGCTGGTAAGGTCTTCATTTTCATGTTTCTATTGATCTTATTGGTACGTTTGTTATTGAGTATTTTCAAAGTTTGAGAGAAGCTAAAAATTAGTTTTTGTTTGGATTGATGCCTCATATATGTATTTATTAATCTCTTCTATTCTGAAAAATTGTATTCTTTTGGTTTAAAACTTTATTTTAAATGTTGTACTACTGTTTTTAAGTGTATTGTTAAGGTAACAATATATTTTATAATATATTTGAGATTGGATTTCTTAGTTTTAATTGAAGATTAAATATAAATTTTGGTTGTTTGATAAAATTAAGTTATTAATGTTACAAATGTGACCTCACTCTAAATGACTCACTTCTGAAGTTGTAATTTTCTACGCCACCTTTTTGGTGAAGAGATTATAGATAAAATTTAGATGCTCCTTTTTCAATTTTAAATACAATATGATTTATCAATGGTTTATCAAATAATCCCTATTTTTATAACTTTCTTAATCATAGCATGTTAAATCCACTAATTCTATTTAAATTAAATGATTTACAAAAAATATTAATAATTATGTAAAACCTAAAAAGATACATTTTATTTGGTGTTTGTTATGTTAAGGGTTACTTTTTAAGAAGAAAATATTTCATTTTGTTTGGTCTCCAATGTATTACTTGTAGTTGTCAAGAGTATTTCAAATATACCTTCTAGTTTTCTCTTATTGTTTCTAATATTTGGTTTGATATTCATTATTTTATTGGTATTTGGAAATATAGACATTTTTTATTTATTTAATTTTTTGATGTTATAGCTAAGATTAGGTGTTGTACACCTTGCATTCCTAATGTTCATATTTACTAATTATTTTGTAATATTAATTTTCCTATGAAATTATCAATTTATACACACGTGTTTCTTTAAACTATAGTGCCTTAATGTCTAATTATGCTTAGAGGCATAACCTATAGTGATAGTAGGGGAGAGAAGAATTTGACCATGAAAGAAAATTATTTAGAACCAATTTCTATTTTTTAAATATAAAAACATCAAAATTTTAAAATATACATTAATACCTAAAAATAAAACTATTAAAAAAGTCACACACACACACACACACCAGAGAAGAATTGGAAGCCCAACAATCCGAGGGTGAGACCCCTATATTTACTGCACTTTTAAAAGTAAAAACAAAACAAAAGAATGACCAATATAATGAATGATGGCTTTTCCAAAAATAGAATCAAAAGTTACATATAAATATAAAATATGCAAAACAAATGAACTACCAAAACATGTGTGTATGTAATAAATAAAATAGTTCTAAAGGAAAATAAAATATCTCTTTAAATAAATATAATAGCTTGTATCCTTTTTTATCTATTTTTGTGTGCAATATGTGTCTATAGTAGTTTAAATAGATATAAAAGTTGTTAGGCCAATATGGAATGGTAGAATAGAATGGCAATTTTTATGTATCAAAAAAGAATATTATAATCTTATTTATAGGCAACTAGAAATGGTTGAATTGCCAAATAAATAAAAAATTGAATGCAAAACTAAAATGAACTAATTGTAAAACTAAAATTAAAATTGTATTGAACCGTAATGATTAACACATTAACAAAAGTTAAAATAATACTTTATTTTCATTAAACTAGAAGTCGTTGATTTGTATTCTTGTCATTTTGGTTCGCCTTTATCTGATTGACGAGATCTTCTAGCAGAATGTTAGTATCAGGTCGAGCAATGAAAGAAAAGCTATTGCACACTCTCGCAAGATACACAAAACATAGAATATGTAAAGAAAATATTTTACATGGAATTGGATCCAATTAAATTGTATTAATCTATGAATGTGATGTGTAGATAGGGCAAAAACTAGGTTTACATGCAGAAACAACAAACTCTCAAACCCTAACTGCAATAGAGAGCAATCTAGCCTAGAAAATCATCAAACAAACATGAAAATAAATTAAAAGCTAAGCTAGCTATTGCCTAATCTCTATTGTCCTCTATCTTGCCTCATTGTTCTCAGATTTGTAGATTTTGTGCATTATCATGAGAAGCTCTTAGAGTATGATTAGCAAGACTTTGGAGGGTTTGAGATGAAAATGAGCATAGAGAGAGCATAAGGGAGGAAAAATGGAACTAAGAGCCATTATGGGGCAAAATGAGGCTGAATAAGTGGTTTTATAGAGGAGTTGATTTGAATGGAGGGCCCAGATTAAAAGTTGAATTGGAGGCCAAATCATGGGCTAGGATGAGTTAGGGTTTCCTAACCACTAGAAGACAAAAGTGAATTTAAAATTCAAAAATATGATGAGGTGGAGGATGTTTAAATTAAATAAACTTAATTAGTTTATTTAATTCATTTGAGGAAGGGGACATGTGAAAGGGGATTTTTGATGGGATTGATTGATTTATTTGAATAAATCAGCTGAAGGGGACATTGGGATAGTGAATGAATAATTAAATAATCAATTGAAATTAATTATTTAATTATGGAAGAATATGGTCAAGTGGACAAAAGGGATGAAATTAAACTAGTTGAATAATGGGATTGGAAGGGGAAATTGTCTTGTCGCATTTGCAACATGAGGACATTTTTTAGTGTCTACATTTTGCCCCTCTTTGAGATGATGTTGCGACCAAGTAACATCATTTCAAAGAAGCCAAGGAAATGGATAGAAGAAAAGGATGATGATGGAAAGATAGGGTGATGATTCCCCCTCAAGAGGATAGGCGGGTTGGACAAACATGGGTAGGGTCTCGAAATGAAGAGGGATTGGTCAAGGAAGAAAGATAGGAGAATGACTAGAAGGAATGGATGATATGAGAGGGGGAGATGGTGGAGTAATGAAAGATTGGCAAGAAGAATGGGAATGAGATCTTTCTTTGATAAATTTTTGAGCTTCTCACTTGCATTTTTTCTGCTTATCATCATAGAACTTATTATGTCAAAGGACGACAATCACCATGTCATGACATAGGCCAAAGTGGAAAGTGTAGTCCCTTGTGAAATAGGCACATGACAGAAAAGGAATGCCTGACTCAGACTAGTAACTATGATACCTTGTTGAAACATGCTATGAGATAACTATAAGGTATGCAAGTCCTGATGCAAGGAAGCAATTATGCTTTCCACTACATAGGATGTGTTTGGTTCACACCCAATGGAATCCCAATCACATGCAAGGCACCAAGTTGCCCTAGTCATTTACCAAGACAAACTGCAATCAACAATAAAAAAAGGTCTCGCTCTATCCTCGCTTCTCTTCATCACTTAAGGACTGCCTTGTGAAGCATAAGAACGAGACAACAAAACAATCTAGTAGAGATACGACAAACTAGACCAACAGCCCATTGGACCTTTTGCCAAGTGATATGTGCTTGATTGATTGTGATAGGTTGAATGATGGAGACCTGGTTTTGGGAAAGAAGCATGTCGTATAAGACGCCTGGTCTGGTTTCAACAATGCCCCTACCTGTCTAAGGCAAGTGATAAGATTGATTGACACTAGTGTTGTTGGTCATAGGAGCAACACCAAGGTTTAATTGATGATGTTTGATAAATGACGCATGTCATATAAGGAATAGAATCTTGGTTTTAACGATGCCCCATTCCGTGCAAGGTATGTGATGGTTGATGAGGATAGTGACATATGATTATCATAAGGCGATTGATTGATTAAACTGATTTGAATAGCTTGTCTTGTTGATGTTTGGAATTGGTTTGAAGTGCATGTTGTTGTGAAAGACTGACTATTTGATCAAAGAGTCCATCTCTTGAAGGGACAACTTATTATGAGAGTGGACATGATGGTCCTAAGGGACTAACCTAATGCCTCGGGGGATCATCGAAGATGGCCTTGCCTACATGAAGCTCAGAGGCAACGTAGTTCGACCATGCGGACAGTGGATGATTGGAAGAACTGATTTGAATGATATGATGGTGTGACTAATTTGATGTTTGAATGGGTCGATCGAGAGATTTGATTGAGTGATTGAATGATTGGAAAAATTGATTGATGAATTGATTTGGTTGGAATGATGTGATGAGTTGAATTGGCTGGATTGATATGATGAGTTGATTGATTTTATGGCTTGGATTTTTGTAGGATATTTGATTTTTTTTTTTAGAGTTTTGGGGAATATTTGATTTTTTTGTATTTTTTGGACTGTTTGAATGTTTTTGGATTTTTGGAATGTTGTGATTTTTTTTTTTTGGATTTTTGGAATGTTTCAATTTTTTTGGATTTTGGGGAATATTTGATTTTTTTGGGTTTCGGGAATATTTGATTTTTTTGGATTTTGGGAATATTTTGATATTTTGGATTTTGGGAATATTTCAATGTTTTTTGGATTTTTGGAAATATTTGATTTTTTTAGATTTTTGGGAATATTTTGATTTTTTTTGTATTTTTGGACTGTTTTGGGGAGGGCATTGGATTATCATTTCGATAACCTTTTCGTCTGATATGAATGACAATGGAAACCAAGTCTAGGTACAAGGATAAATGAATGGGATTGGGTGAATGGATAAACGGATAAGCAATAGCGAATGCATGAATGTATGTGTGAGAGGGCAAGGATGTGATCTCCAAAGGCTATGTCACATAAGAATGACATGCCCCATTCGAGGTGGAACACTTATGATTTTTCATGGCAAAGCTTAGGGTGATGGGATGATGATAGGATTATGAAGGATTTGCTTGGTTTGGAGGAATAAGGTATGTCAAGGGACATCGAAAACATTTGTCCATATTGTGCCCCCAATCTTTATCAAGATCAAAAGAGGAAGGGATGATGAATGGACTCGATAGGATAGGTGTATGGGTGTGTAATGGATAGGATGGTATGGAAATGGTATGATAGGATAGAAATGATAGTTTGGATAGACGAGACATTGTTCCCCCAAGTGTAAGTGACATAGAAGATCAACTTACGCATGACTCTTGTTTGCCAGGTTTTCATCATGGTACTTATCCAAGGCACCTGTTTACCAGGGTTTCACCATTGGACGAAGGGATTTATCTTTACTTTTTTGATTTTTGACTTTTGATTTTTTGCTTTTTTGACTTTTGAATGAAAGAGGTGGAATATGGATGAGAGGGACTCAAGTGTCTAGTGCCATGAAGGTGATAGTCCCATTGGAAAGGAATGTCATTGCATGGACCATGTCAAGCTGTTATGCGCATGGATGTTGGTAAGGGATTGCATGAAAGTGAGAATGGATAAGGTAGATAGTGGATTATGATGTGGATTATGTAGGGAATGAAAGTGGATTATGATGTTGATTATGTAGGGAATGAAAGTGGATTATGTAGGGCTTATGCAAAAGCATGGACCATAGGGATATGATAAGTGAAATGTGTTGGATAATAGTTGAATGAGGGGTGATGGAGTTATGGAAAGGAATCATGTCCAATGGCTACACACACCATGATAAACATTGAAGCTTTTGTTTAGATGGTGGTGTAGGAAGCAATGGTGATGTTTGCTTAGGAGATGGATGATGTAAGCATTTAGGCACCCACATAGAATTAGTATTTTTATGATTTTTGCTTTTCATGTGGGGTGGAGGAATTTGATATTTTTGAATGGAATCGATGGAAGAGGATGGTTGGGATTTTTGAAAGGTGGACGCCCCATTTGACTTGCTTCTTTGTTTAGGGACCCAAACCATTTTAGTTTTGACCTTATCTTTTAGAGGTATGGGTTTGGATGGATTTTTGAATGTACCTTGCTTTGAATTTTTTGCATTTGTACCCTAAGGCATTAGGACCCTTAGGATTTTTGGCTTTATATGTAGAGGCATCCAAATGTTTGTTTTTGAATCCCATGTGGTGGGTGGAATGAGTAGAAGCTTTATGTTTACATGATGTGTGCATTTGTCGGTCATGATTAGGAATATGGATGATAGGGATCTTAGGTGTTGGAAGCAATGATGGCAAAGTGGATGGAGGGAAATTAGGAGTTGGAAGAAGTGGAGGCAAATTGGATGGTGGAAGGTGAATGGTCACATGCTTTTGACATTTGTAGGATGATGGAGGTGGAATGGCAACGTATGTTTTGGGAATATGATAGGATGTGTGCTGGAAAGTGGTGGACTTAGGATGCATGGAGGAAGTACCAACATCGTTAGATTGTTGACCTTGAGGTGTGTATGAGCGTGGGGGGGACTTTGACATGGATGGGCTCCAAAATACCTTGTTCATGAAGGCCTGAGCCTTTACCGTGGTAGTTCATGTTTTGGAGCATGCGGTGGACAATGGGACTTCGTGTTGTTTGGACACTAGACTTGAGTTCTTTATTTGACGGAGAAGGTGAAGCAGATAAAGGTTGTTGTGTTCCTAAGGAGGAACATTCATGAATGAAAGCGGTAAGACCAATAGGATATGATAGTAGATTTGGAATAGAGTTGGTGGTGGATGATGTGGAAGGATCATTAGGATCCAAGTTAATGGTTTGATCTTCTATGTGTTCTTGGGAGGCACAAGTCTCATCATGACAAGTGGAAATGGTTGGATCATGAAGTGAATGAGAAGTTTCTATGTTTCGAATGAAGGCCATGAAATAGGGTGAATGCTCAAGTAGGTCAACAAGACTTTCATGAGATGGAGCATGTAGGTCTTCAGTGTCTTGTTCATGAATGGGATCAAGTTGCTCATGAATATGTTCTTCATCATGCATAATATCTTGATTATGGAAAAGATAAATGTTATGAATGGGTCGAAGAAAATTGATTTGATCTTGACTAGAGTGGGGGTTTGATGTTTCTTCATGTTTAGAATTGTGCTCTTGACATACCTCTTGACTTGGAATGGAAGTGGATGACTCTTGGATAGGTTCGATAAGTTGTTGACCATATGATAGGGTTGAATGTTTGGACGTGGTATTTGAGTACTCTATGATAGGATTATGAATGGGTGTTTGACATGGGGAGGGTTTATCCCTAGCTAGTAGCCATTGGATCACATCCCTTGCAAGGGAATGTGTGGAAGGACAACATAGTGGATGGAGGATGAGGGTAGATGATGTGGACTTGGATTAGCATTAGGTGGAGCGGTAATAGGATGTACTCATGATGGATAAGGTAGACTTGTGTTTCCCTTGTCAAAGGTAGAATTGGAATTTGAAGGACTTTTGTCTTGCTACTAAGGTGGACTTGGATGGGCTTGCGAATAGGCTTGGGGTGCTAGAACCTTGTTTTCTAGGATTGGCATGGAATGACACATGTCTTCATATCATTGTATGTCTTCTTGTGGGATTTGGACCATGTTGTGCTTGAATCGGATGCTGGTTGATGATGTGGAATGATTGGGATGAATGAGACATGATAGAGTGTGGGATTGATTGCATGATTAGATGTGTGATTAGGGATGATGAGGTTATGGTTAGGGTTGTGATTAGGATGACTTGGAAATGATTAGAATATGATTAGGGCTTATGTGATTGAGATGAATTTGATTGAATGATGTGATTGGAAAGGTGATTAGGATGTGAAGGTTGAATGATGAAAATATGAGTAGGATGTGACTATGATGGTGTTGATTGGAATGACAAGAATGATGTGGAATGTTGAGGATGAATAGGGATAGCTAGGAGGATCAACTCCCTTTCTCTTCTTCTTGCGACCATGTCTATACCAAGTGAGGCTTGTGAAATGTGGGATGTTATGACAATGGAATGTGATGAGGCCCAGGCTATAATAGAGGCTGATGATATTAGTCTTCGAAAAGTCTAGCTCCACAAGGGTACTCTTGTCTACTAATGACCTTTCAAAGCACAAATTAGTTTTGTCGAGACCTTGAGGTATGGAAGAGATGATTGATTAGAGTGAACCCATGAGTTTCAGAATTCACTTGTGAGGATGGACTTAAACTAGTTGTGGAGTATTAAGCCCAAGTTTTGATTGATGTGAAAAGATGTCAAGGTCTCTTGGTCTGAATTTGTACTTGTGATACAGTCATGCTTCGACAGTTTCTCCCTATGTTTCAACATTAGGAAGACTAATGTTTGGGGTCCTCTATAGATGTCAGGGGCTAAATTCTAAAGAAATGTTGTGATGAAGTTTGATCCTAAAGGAGTGAAATTGGATATGTAGTGGGTGAATATAACCAATAGGTCTATAAGGTTTTGACACAGATGCAATCGATTTGATAGGGAGACTAGATGCTCAAAGGCTTCCCTATGGTTTTGGTTTATTGTGATCGGGAATGATGAAAGATGAAATGGATTGGATAATGAATGAATGGTTATGATATGATTAGGATGCAATTGGTTGGATTAGAAATGATGATGTGTAGTGATGAGATTGGATGATTTGGATGAATGTGATGAAGTTGGTCGGATTATGTGAATGAAGATGATTATGTGTAGTGATATGATTAGAGGGCTTGGATGAATGTTGATGAAGTTAATCGGATTATGTGAATGAATGGTGGGTGTATGATTAGGATTGGATTGGGATGACTTGGATATGATTAGATTAGGAATGGTAGGGTAGAATATGATTATGATGAGGTGTAACGAAGAAGATACGATAAGAATGTGACTAGGATATGACAAGGGATGACTTGGATATGATGTGGCTAAGAAGAGTGATTAGGATACGAAGGTTGAATGATGAAGATATGAGTGGGATGTGATTAGGATGGGATGAGTTGGAATGATGAATATGATATGATGTGAAATGGATATGATGATTGGGAATGATTAGGGCATAATTATGATGAGGTGGCATAAAGAAGATATGACAAGATTGTGATTAGGAATGATTAGGATTGGTGTGGTTTGGATATGATAGGATGATGTGTAAGGATAATGGGATTAGTAATGTGGTCGAATGATGAGGAATGTGATGGAAACGGATTAGGACATGACAAGTAGGATAAGATGACTATGATTATGGTAATGTGGAATGATTTGGAATGAGTGATTGGATGATTAGATAGGTGATATGTATGATGTGATTAGAATATGTGATTAGGATGTAATGGATTGGTATGATGTGTGAGGATAATGGGATTAGGGAGGTGATTGAATGATGAGGAATGAGATGATTAGGATGAATGAGATGTGATTAGGAAGGGTGGTTAGGATGTGATTAGGGTATGATGGTTAGGTGTTGGTTGGATTTGGAATGTTGGCTAGATTAGGAATAGGATGATGTGGAATGATGGTAATGTAATTGGGATGTGATTAGGATAAAACCAAGATGATGTGGGATGACATGGATAATGTGGTCAAGAAGGGTGATGTGGAATGATGATTTAGAGTGAATGGGAGATATGAGTAGGAATGCAATTTGGATATGAAGAGTTGGCATGATGAGGATATGATGATGACATGGAATGAATGTGTGGAAAGAATGTTGAGGGATGATGATTAGGCAAGCACACACATCAATCATAGAAGACACTTGGCATTTTTGTGGCTATTTTTGATGACTCATGATGTTTTGCAAACACTTGTAGACATACACAATCCTAGGGCTGGTCAAGGACTGTATTTGTTGAATCCCCTAGCTGTGCTTATTCAAAGAGGATAGCTCCAGGATCTTGGTAGCACTAGCTCCCCCTTATAGTGCACTCACTTCTCATGCATACTAAGATCTGGGTTTCCCAAGGCTCGTCCCCCCACCAAACCTTAGGATTGTCCCTGCTACCTCAACTAAGAACCACATGAATCAGGGCCGCTTCAAAGGTTACCCTTCTGCATCAACAAATAGAGGGTTTTTGGCCACTAAAAAAAAGGGTTCTAATGAATATCTAGGGGACTGGAACCCCACGAGCATCCAACAAGCCACTTAAGGCTCTAACTAACCCTACTAGGAGTTTAATATACACAAATGTATGCCTCCTTTCAAGCTAGCACTGTATGGTGAGTGCTCATACCGGTTAGACTTGGCTTTCACCTTATCCTTAATTTATATAGCAGGTTGGATGAAAGTCCCACTTGGGGTTGCAAATGAGTTCTCCTTGTGGATGTGTCTCAAGAGTAGGCCCACTCTAAGGCTCAAACAAAAGAAAGACAAGCTAACATGTTTTTGATCCCCAAGCTCACACTAAGGCACAAGGGGAGAGCATACACATGTGAACTTGCTCACACTCACATGGGGGTTCATTGACCTTAGAAAATAGATGTTTGGTGTGATAGTGCAAGTGTTGAGAGATGCTTTTGATTCCCAAGATCACATGATGTCCGAGGGAAGAGCATACGCACCAAAAAATGCAAACACCATCACCAAGCATAGCAGACAGTGGTTCATTTTAAGCCCCAAGATATGTGTGAAAACAGCAAGACATGTTCATTTTAGTGCCCAAATCAAAGTGTTCCTATGATAACCAACACATGCATATGAAAGAAACTGAATCCCTACATCCAATGTGTTAGTAGTTTCAAATTGAATGTCTTCAATCCATGAATGCCACACACTGTAAATCAGACATTAGTGACATAAAAATCCCCATGGCATTGCAAAAAATATGACATAACAAGTAGATGCATCGTTTTGCGAGCCATAAGTCAAAAAATAGAATCTGATAAAAAAATTGCAAAATTTGATCAGATACAAAAAATGGATTGTAGAATCAGAAAATTTAGGAAATTTTGAGTAATTTGAAAAGACATTTCACTGAAATCTAATAAATTTTGCCAAAGTTATGAGGAGTCAAAGTTTAAAACGAGGTCTGACTTTGACTAGAAATTTACCTGATAAAACTATACCATTACGTGAAATTGACCTTACCATCACAAAATTGGTGGAGTCTGCTCCGCAATGCAACTCATTTCATGAAAATTTGATCTGTTTTGCAAAATTTGTGAAAATTTGAAAAAAAATGCCTATTTCGACATGTAGGAAGCAAGAGGACCCTGACTGTTAACATCAATTGCTAGAGGTTATGTGATCCTGGTCACATGTAAACAGCTAGGTGCCCAGCAGTTAGTGTTTGGGTAGTTAGATCTAGTGAAGCCCCTGATCTGTCATATGACCAGGGGCAAAACCCAAAAAAAAAAAAAAGGAGCAAATGAAACCGGGGCGTAGAAGCCCATCGCTGCCTTACCTTCGGTCCCGGATGTGACTGTGTACCACTAATCCATAGTCCAAAAGATTAACGCTAAAGGTCCCTGCGAAACTAGTGGAAACGTTGGTAGTTAAAGTATAAAGTTTAAAACCCAACGATCAGCATAAAATATTTCCATGGAAAATAAAGTTTGATCACTGTGCAATAGGTTAAGAAAATAACATTAAACTAACACTGGCAAATAAATAATATCGAATGTTTTAGACCGAAATGAGCAAGTTGCTTCAGACTGCCATGGTGGAGGTAAACTTAAGGCCACAACAGTGGATATATTTACAAATTAATTACAAATATCGAGTCTAAGAATGCTTATGACTATGGGCTTAATGTAATAACATGGGATATACTTTTGCTTTTAGAAAGGCTGGTAATAATCAAAAGATGGGAATGACATCATGTAGCTCATATTTAGGAATCAATAATGGGCTTTGGACAAAAGAATATCATCTTCTATGGATAAAATATATCCAAATCCATTTAAAATGATTAAAGCTGCAAAAGCGATTTTTAGCATCGCTCACCACAAATGGCACGAGCTAAGGAAAAGCTCACAATCGACAAATACATTGACAAGTTCCGATTTCACACCTCACATGTCCATAACATATAAATACAAAAGGAAAATACACATACAACTTAAACAAGCAGTTATACCATTTCGATCACATAAAAAAAAATTACCTACTAACCATAACCCTAAGTGATGTTGGTGGACCGCAGTTAGATTGGAGGCTACGGGAAAGTGTGTAGATGGCGGTTTAGGCGGGCGGTGACCGAGAGTGGGTTGGTGATGGGAAGTGGTCAATGGAGTATAGGTAGTGGCAGTTTTGATATCGATTGTTCGAATGTAGGTGGCCACAAATTCGGCAGGGACGGTGACTTTAGCATCCGAGGAGGCGACTTGAAACTCTTGTGGAAGCGACTGGTGTTAGAGATGGGTGGAGGTATTTTGAACACCAATGGAGAGCTTTGAAGCTTAGGGTTTTGGTGAAGGAGCAACGAATGGTGGAGGGTTTAGGCAAAGGTGAGGACTGGTCCATTGGTAGTGTCGACGGGGAACAAAAGGAATGAGGTTTTTTTGATAGTGTCGATGGAGAGTGGCGGATGGGGTTTTTGACAGTGCTTTTGACTGGATTATGCAAAGTTTTGGAGGTGGCAAAAGAGCATCGTGTAGATGGTGACCACGGTGGAAGGTGGTGTTTGCAACCTGGCAGTGGGGAGTAGTGTTTTTGGAGTATCGACAGTAGACAGGACGTCGCCACTCTCTGAAACTTAGAAGTGGTGCCCAGGAGATGTAAGCGGCGGTCGAGAGGCATAAGATGGTTTAGGGTTTAGCATAAGCCACGACTGCATGATAGGGGCTTTTGACAGTGGAGGTTTTGGTAAGTCACAGAGGTGGTGGAAAATAACGACGATTGTGGGAAATCACAACGAGGGAAATAAGCGACATTTAGGGCTTTGATAACTTTTTGAACCTGCAATAAAATCTTGATCCTGCCAACACGAAAATCACATCTACAATATAGTAGAAATTATATACTCTGCAATCCCCATGTATTCTACAATGAAAGACAAAAAAAATCAGGCACTTACAAACTGGGACCTCTGCACAATGGCAGTATGGATCCATACGGTACAGCCTTGTGTAGGGGCCAAAACCAAAAAAATTTCAAAAAATTTCTAGTAACAAAATATATCGAATTATATGTCGTTTTTCATTTCTTGGACCTCCTGGACTCAACGGTGAGGTCTGTTTGAGCTCCAGAGGCCACCTACAGAAACAGATTTTTTGGAATCACCAAAAATGTGGGATTTTTCATGCATTCATGTCGGGTTCACCAATGTAGATAGGTCAAAAACTAGGTTTACATGCAGAAACAACAAACTATCAAACCCTAACTGCAATAGAGAGCAATCTAGCCTAGAAAATCATCAAACAAACATAAAAATAAACTAAAATCTAAGCTAGCTATTGACTAATCTCTATTGTCCTCCTCTATCTTGCCTCATTGTTCTCAGATTTGCAGATTTTATGCACTATCATGAGATGCTTTTGAGTATGATTAGCAAGACTTTGGAGGGTTTTAGATGAAAATGAGCATAGAGAACATAAGGGAGGAAAAATGGAACTAAGAGCCACTACGGGGCAAAATGAGGCTCAATAAGTGGTTTTATAGAGGAGTTGATTTGAATGGAGGGCCCAGATTAAAAGTTGAATTGGAGGCCAAATCAAGGGCTAGGATGAGTTAGGGTTTTCTAACCACTAGAAGACAAAAGTGAACTTAAAATTCAAAAGTATGATGAGGTGGAGGATGTTTAAATTAAATAAAGTTAATTAGTTTATTTAATTCATTTGAGGAAGGGGACATGTGAAAGGGGATTTTTGATGGGATTGATTTATTTATTTGAATAAATCAGCTGAAGGGGACATTGGGATAGTGAATGAATAATTAAATAATCAATTGAAATTAATTATTTAATTATGGAAGAATATGGTCAAGTGGACAAAAGGGATGAAATTGAAGTAGTTGAATAATGGGATTCGAATGGGAAATTGTCCTATCGCATTTGCGACATGAGGACATTTTTTAGTGTCTACATTTTGCCCCTCTTTGAGATGATGTTGCGACCAAGTAACATCATTTCAAAGAAGCCAAGGAAATGGATAGAGGAAAAGGATGATGATGGAAAGATAGGGTGATGATGCCCCCTCAAGAGGATAGGCGGGTTGGACAAACATGGGTAGGGTCTCGAAATGAAGAGGGATTGGTCAAGGAAGAAAGATAGGAGAATGGCTAGAAGGAATGGATGATATGAGAGGGGGAGATGGTGGAGGAATGAAAGATTGGCAAGAAGAATGGGAATGAGATCTTGCTTTGATAAATTTTTGAGCTTCTCACTTACAATTTTTCTACTTATCATCATAGAACTTATTAACTCAAAGGACGACAATCACCGTGGCATGACATAGGCCAAAGTGGAAAGTGTAGTCCCTTGTGAAACAGGTGCATAACAGAAAAGGAATGCCTGACTCAGACTAGTAACTATGATACCTTGTTGAAACATGCGATGAGATAACTGTAAGGTGTGCAAGTCCTAATGCAAGGAAGCAATTATGCTTCCCACTGCATAGGATGTGTTTGGTTCACACCCAATGGAATCCTAATCACACGCAAGGCACCAAGTTGCCCTAGTCATTTACCAAGACAAACCACAATCAGCAATAAAAAAAAAGGTCTCGCTCTATCCTCGCTTCTCTTCATCTCTTAAGGACTGCCTTGAGAAGCATAAGAATGAGACTGCAAAACAATCTAGTAGAGATAAGACAAACTAGACCAACAGCCCATTGGACCTTTTGCCAAGTGATATGTGCTTGATTGATTGTGATAGGTTGAATGATGGAGACCTAGTTTTGGGAAAGAAGCATGTCGTATAAGACGCCTGGTCTGGTTTCGACAATGCCCCTACCTATCTAAGGCAAGTGATAAGATTGATTGACACTAGTGTTGTTGGTCATAGGAGCAACACCAAGGTTTAATTGATGATGTTTGGTAAATGACGCATGTCGTATAAGGAATAGAATCTTGGTTTCGACGATGCCCCATTCCGTACAAGGTATGTGATGGTTGATGAGGATAGTGACATATGATTATTACAAGGTGATTGATTGATTAAACTGATTTGAATAGATTGTCTTGTTGATGTTTGGAATTGGTTTGAAGTGCATGTTGCTGTGAAAGACTGACTGTTTGATCAAAGTGTCCATCTCTTGAAGGGACAACTTATTATGAGAGTGGACAGGACGGTCCTAAGGGACTGACCTAATGCCTCGGGGGCTCATCGAAGATGGCCTTGCCTACGTGAGCTCAGAGGTGACGTAGTTCAACCATGTGGATGGTGGATGATTGGAAGAATTGATTTGAATGATATGATGGTGTGACTGATTTGATGTTTGAATGGGTCGATCAAGAGATTTGATTGAGTGATTGAATGATTGGAAAAATTGATTGATGAATTGATTTGGTTGGAATGATGTGATGAGTTGAATTGGCTGGATTGATATGATGAGTTGATTGATTTTATGGCTTGGATTTTTGCAGGATATTTGATTTTTTTTTTCAGAGTTTTTGGGAATATTTGATTTTTTTGTATTTTTTGGACTGTTTGAATGTTTTTGGATTTTTGGAATGTTATGATTTTATTTTTTTGGATTTTTGGAATGTTTCAATTTTTTTTGGATTTTGGGGAATATTTGATTTTTTGTGTTTTTGAAAATATTTGATTTTTTTGGGTTTCGGGAATATTTGATTTTTTTGGATTTTGGGAATATTTTGATATTTTGGATTTTGGGAATATTTCAATGTTTTTTGGATTTTTGGAAATATTTGATTTTTTGGGATTTTTGGAAATATTTGATTTTTTGGGATTTTTGGAAATATTTGATTTTTTTAGATTTTTGGGAATATTTTGATTTTTTTAAAAATTTTTGGACTATTTTGGGGAGGGCATTGGATTATCATTTCGCTAGCCTTTTCGTCTGATACGAATGACAAGGGCAAAGCAAGTCTAGGTACAAGGATAAATGAATGGGATTGGGTGAATGGATAAACAAATAAGCAATAGTGAATGGATGAATGTATGTGTGAGAGGGCAAGGATGTGATCTCCAAAGGCTATGTCACATAAGAATGACATTACCCATTCGAGGTGGAACACTTAGGATTTTTCATGACAAAGCTTAGGGTGATGGGATGATGATAGGATTATGAAGGATTTGCTTGGTTTGGAGGAATAAGGTATGTCAAGAGACATCCAAAACACTTGTCCACATTGTGCCCCCAAGCTTTATCAAGATCAAAAGAGGAAGGGATGATGAATGGACTCGATAGGATAGGTGTATGGGTGCGTAATGGATAGGATGGTATGGAAATGGTATGATAGGATAGAAATGATAGTTTAAATAGATGAGACATTGTTCCCCCAAGTATAAGTGATATAGAAGATCAACTTACGCATGACACTTGTTTGCCAGGTTTTCATCATGGTACTTATCCAAGGCACCTATTTACCAGGGTTTCACCGTTGGATGAAGGGATTTATCTTTACTTTTTTGATTTTTGACTTTTTATTTTTGACTTTTTTTGACTTTTAAATGAAAGAGGTGGAATATGGACGAGAGGGACTCAAGTGTCTAGTGCCATGAAGGTGATAGTCCCATTGGAAAGGAATGTCGTTGCATGGACCATGTCAAGCCTTATGTGCATCGATGTTGGTAAGGGATTGCATGAAAGTGAGATGGATAAGGTAGATAGTGGATTATGTAGGGCTAAAACTGGATTATGATGTGGATTATATAGGGCTTATACAAAAGCATGGACCATAGGGATATGATAAGTGAAATGTGTTGGATAATAGTTGAATGAGGGGTGATGGAGGTATGGAAAGGAATCATGACCAACGGCTGCACACACCATGATAAACATTGAAGCTTTTGTTTATATGGTGGTGTAGGAAGCAATGGTGATGTTTGCTTAGGAGATGAATGATGTAAGCATTTAGGCACCCACATAGACTTAGTATTTTTATTATTTTTGCTTTTCATGTGGGGTGGAGGAATTTGATATTTTTGAATGGAATTGATGGAAGAGGATGGTTGGGATTTTTTAAAGGTGGATGCCGCATTTGACTTTCTTCTTTCTTTAGGGACCCAAACCATTTTAGTTTTGACCTTATCTTTTAGAGGTATGGGTTTGGATGGATTTTTGAATGTACCTTGCTTTGAATTTTTTGCATTTGTACCCTTAGGATTTTTGGCTTTATATGTAGAGGCATCTGAATGTTTGTTTTTGAATCCCATGTGGTGGGTGGAATGAGTAGAAGCTTTATGTTTACATGATGTGTGCATTTGTCGGTCATGATTAGGAATATGGATGATAGGGATCTTAGGTGTTGGAAGCAATAATGGCAAAGTGGATGGAGGGAAATTAGGAGTTGGAAGAAGTGGAGGCAAATTGGATGGTGGAAGGTGAATGGTCACATGCTTTTGACATTTGTAGGGTGATGGAGGTGGAATGGCAACGTATGTTTTGGGAATATGATAGGATGTGTGTTGGAAAGTGGTGGACTTAGGATGCATGGAGGAAGTACCAACATCGTTAGATTGTTGACCTTGAGGTGTGTATGAGCGTGGGGGGGACTTTGACATGAATGGGCTCCAAAATACCTTGTTCATGAAGGCCTGAGCCTTTACCGTGGTAGTTCATGTTTTGAAGCGTGCGGTGGACAATGGGACTTCGTGTAGTTTGGACACTAGACTTGAGTTCTTTATTTGATGGAGAAGGTGAAGCAGATAAAGGTTGTTGTGTTCCTAAGGAGGAACATTCATGAATGAAAGCGGTAAGACCAATAGGATATGATAGTAGATTTGGAATGGAGTTGGTGGTGGATGATGTGGAAGGATCATTAGGATCTTTATTATGTTCATTAGGATCCAAGTTAATGGTTTGATCTTCTATGTGCTCTTGGGAGGCACAAGTCTCATCATGACAAGTGGCAATGGTTGGATCATGAAGTGAATGAGAAGTTTCTATGTTTCGAATGAAGGCCATTAAACAGGGTGAATGCTCAAGTAGGTCAACAAGACTTTCATGAGATGGAGCATGTAAGCCTTTGGTGTCTTGTTCATGAATGGGATCAAGTTGCTCATGACTATGTTCTTCATCATGCATAATATCTTGATCATGGAAAAGATAAATGTTATGAATGGGTCAAAGAAAATTGATTTGATCTTGACTAGAGTGGGGGTTTGATCTTTCTTCATGCTTAGAAGGTTGATGTGGAACGATGATTTAGAGTGAATGGGAGATATGAGTAGGAATGCGATTTGGATATGATGAGTTGGCATGATGAGGATATGATGATGACATGGAATGAATGTGTGGAAATAATGTCGAGGGATAATGATTAGGCAAGCACACACATCAATCATAGAAGACACTTGGAATTTTTGTGGCTATTTTTGATGACTCATGATGTTTTGCAAACACTTGTAGACATACACAATCCTAGGGCTGGTTAAGGACTGTATTTGTTGAATCCCCTAGCTGTGCTTATTCAAAGCGGATAGCTCCAGGATCTTGGTAGCACCGGCTCCCCCTTACAGTGCACTCACTTCTCACGCATACCAAGATCTAGGTTTCCCAAGGCTCGTCCCCCCACCAAACCTTAGGATTGTCCCTGCTACCTTGGTTAAGAATCGCATGAATCAGGGCTGCTTCAAAGGTTACCCTTCTGCGTCAACAAATAGAGGGTTTTTGGCCACTAAACAAAGGGGTTCTAGTGAATATCCAGGGGACTGGCACGCCACGAGCATCCAGCAAGCCACTTAAGGCTCTAACTAACCCTACTAGGAGTTTAATATACACAAATGTATGCCTCCTTTTGAGCTAGCACTATATGGTGAGTGCTCATACCGGTTAGACTTGGCTTTCACCTTATCCTCAATTTATATAGCTGGTTGGATGAAAGTCCCACTTGGGGTCGCAAATGAGTTCTCCTAGTGGACGTGTCTCAAGAGTAGGCCCACTCTAAGGCTCAAACAAAAGAAAGACAAGCTAACATGTTTTTGATCCCTAGGCTCGCACTAAGTCACAAGGGGAGAGCATACACATGTGAACTTGCTCACACTCATATGGGGGTTCATTGACCTTAGAAAATATATGTGTTGTGTGATAGTACAAGTGTTGAGATATGCTTTTGATTCCCAAGATCACATGATGTGCGACGGAAGAGCATATGCACCTCAAAACACAAACACAATCACCAAGCATAGCAGACAGTGGTTCATTTTAAGCCCCAAGATATGTGTGAAAACAACAAGACATGTTCATTTTAGTGCCCAAATCGAAGTGTTCCTATGATAACCAACACATGCATATGAAAGAAATTGAATCCCTACATCCAATGTGTTAGTAGTTTCAAATTGAATGTCTTCAACCCATGAATGCCACACACTAAAAATCAGACATGAGTGACATAAAAATCCCCGTGGCATTGCAAAAAATATGACATAACAAGTAGATGCATCATTTTGTGAGCCATAAGTCCAAAAATGGAATCTGGTAAAAAAGTTGCAAAATTTGATCAGATACAAAAAATGGATTGTAGAATCAGAAAATTTAGGAAATTCTGAGCAATTTGAAAAAAAATTTCACTAAAATCTGATAAATTTTGCCAAAGTTATGAGGAGTCAAAGTTTAAAATGAGGTCTGACTTTGACCAAAAATTTACCTAATAAAACTATACCATTACCTGAAATTGACCTTACCATCACAACATTGGTGGAGTCTGCTCCGTAATGCAACTCGTTTCATGAAAATCTGACCTGTTTTGCAAAAGTTGTGAAAGTTTGAAAAACAACGCCTATTTAGGCATGTAGGAAGCAAGAGGACCCTGACTGTTAACATTAATTGCTGGAGGTTATGTGATCCTGGTCACATGTAAATGGCTAGGTGCCTAGCGGTTAGTGTTTGGGTAGTTAGATCTAGTGAAGCCCTGGTCTATCATATGACCAGGGGTGAAACCCAGAATAAATAAAAAAAAGGAGCAAATGAAACCGGGGTGTAGAAGCCCATCTCTGCCTTACCTTTGGTCTCGGATGTGACCGTGTACCACGAAACCATAGTCCAAAAGATTAACACTAAAGGTCCCTACGAAACTAGTGGAAACGTTGGCAGTTAAAGTATAAAGTTTAAAACCCAACTATCAGCATAAAATATATCCATGGAAAATAAAGTTTGATCACTGCGCAATAGGTTAAACAAATAACATTAAACTAACACTGGCAAATAAATAATATCAAATGTTTTAGACCGAAATGAGCAAGTTGCTTCAGACCACCACGGTGGAGGTAAACTTAAGGCCGCAACAGTGGAGATATTTACAAATTAATTACAAATATCGAGTCTAAGAATGCTTATGACTGTGGGCTTAATGTAATAACATGGGATAGACTTTCACTTTTAGAAGGGCTGGTAATAATCAAAAGATGGGAATGACATCATGTTGCTCATATGTAGGAATCGAGAATGGGCTTTGGACAAAAGAATATCATCTTCTATGGATAAAATATATCCAAATCCATTTAAAATGATTAAAGCTGCAAAAGCGCTTTTTAGCATTGCTCACCACAAATGGCATGAGCTAAGGAAAAGCTCACAATCAACAAATACATTGACAAGTTCCGATTTCACACCTCACATGTCCGTAACATATGAATACAAAAGGAAAATACACAGACAACTTAAACAAGCAGTTATACTATTTCGATCACATAAAAAAAAATTACCTACTGACCATAACCCTAAGTGATGTTGGCGGACCGTGGTTAGATTGGAGGCTATGGGAAAGTGTGTAGATGGCGGTTTAGGCGGGCGGTGACCGAGAGTGGGTTGGTGACGAGAAGTGGTCAAACGAGTATAGGGAGTGGCAGTTTTGATATCGATTGTTCCAATGTAGGTGGCCCACGAATTCAACAGGGGTGGCGACTTTAGCATCCGAGGTGGTGACTGGAAACTCTTGTGGAAGCGACTAGTGTTAGAGATGGGTGGAGGTATTTTGAACACCGGCGGAGAGATTTGAAGCTTAGGGTTTCGGCGGAGGAGCAACGAATGGTGTAGGATTTAGGCAAAGGTGAGGACTGGTCCGTTGGTAGTGTCGACGGGGAACAAAAGGAATGAGGTTTTTTTGACAGTGTTGATGGAGAGTGGCGAATGGGGTTTTTGACAGTGCTTTTGATGGGATTATGCAGAGTTTTAGAGGTGGCAAAAGAGTGTCATGCGGATGGCAACCATGGTGGAAGGTGGTGTTTGCAACCTGGCAGTGTGGAGTAGTATTTTTGGAGTATCGACAAAAGACAGGACATTGCCACACTTTGAAACTTAGAAGCAGTGCCCAGGACATGTAAGCAGCGGTTGGGAGGCATAAGATGGTTTAGGGTTTAGCATAAGCCAGGACTATGTGATAGGTGCTTATGACAGTGGAGGTTTTGGTAAGTCACAGAGGTGGTGGAAAATAACGACGACTGTGGGAAATCACGAGGGAAATAAGCGGTATATAGGGCTTTGATAACTTTTTGAACCTGCAATAAAATCTTGATCTTGCCAACATGAAAATCACATCTGCAATACAGTAGAAACTATATACTTTGCAATCCCCATGTATTCTGCAATGAAAGACAAAAAAATTAGACACTTACAACCCGGGACCTCTGCACAATGGCAGTACGGATCCATACGGTACGGCCTTGTGTAGGGGCCAAAACCAAAAAATATTTCAAAAAATTTCCAGTAACAAATTATATCGAATTATATGTCATTTTTCATTTCTTGGACCTCCTGGACTCAATGGTGAGGTCCATTTGAGCTCCGGAGGCCACCTACAGAAACAGATTTTCTGAAATCACCAAAAATGTGGGATTTTTCATGCATTCATGTCGGGTTCACCAATGTAGATAGGTCAAAAGCTAGGTTTACATGCAAAAACAACAAACTATCAAACCCTAACTGCAATAGAGAGCAATGTAGCCTAGAAAATCATCAAACAAACATGAAAATAAACTAAAATCTAAGCTAGCTATTAACTAATCTCTATTGTCCTCCTCTATCTTGCCTCATTGTTTTCAGATTTGTAGATTTTATGCACTGTAATGAGAAGCTCTTCAGTATGATTAGCAAGACTTTGGAGGGTTTGAGATGAAAATGAGCATAGATAGAGCATAAGGGAGGAAAAATGGAACTAAGAGCCATTAGGGGGCAAAATGAGGCTGAATAAGTGGTTTTATAGAGGAGTTGATTTGAATGGGGGGCTCAGATTAAAAGTTGAATTGGAGGCCAAATCAAGGGCTAGGATGAGTTAGGGTTTCCTAACCACTAGAAGACAAAAGTGAATTTAAAATTCACAAATATGATGAGATGGAGAATGTTTAAATTAAATAAACTTAATTAGTTTATTTAATTCATTTGAGGAAGGGGACATGTGAAAGGGGATTTTTGATGGGATTGATTTATTTATTTGAATAAATCAGGTGAAGGGGACATTAGGATAGTGAATGAATAATTAAATAATCAATTGAAATTAATTATTTAATTATGGAAGAATATGGTCAAGTGGACAAAAGGGATGAAATTGAACTAGTTGAATAATGGGATTCAAAGGGGAAATTGTCTTGTCGCATTTGCGACATGAGGACATTTTTCAGTGTCTACATGATGTACATATATAGGAGAAAGGCCACCTAGAATAGTGGAGAAGAATAGGAAGTTGACTTACAGTAATTGAGATTGGTGGTGAGTTATCTTCCTCAAGACTGGCAAGAGGTGGCAAGATAACTCCAAGAGACTCTCTAGATAACTAGCAAAGTATCTCTCACTAATTAGAACACCTAAGTAGGCTTAACGCCATGTGGAATTATCCATGTGCATGTAAAGAAATAATATCTACACTAATACCCCCCTTAAGCATAGATTAGGTGGGTATAAAGAAACTAGGTCCTAGCAACTAGGCTTAATGAGGTACCGAAGTACGATGTAATCTCTCATAAAGTGGAGAAAGGAAGAAAACCCACTGGGAAAAACTCCCCCAAGAGAGAGAAACAAAGGAGACGAATAAAAGGCACCCCGAAGATGATGTTGTTGAAGTAGACTGCACCCCAAGAAGAGATCGTAGATGAATGAAATTGCTCTCAGCAAAATGTTTGTTAAAGATATTAGAAACCTTCTTTGAAGACTGGAAAAAAACTAAGTCAATGATCTGACCATGAATAAGCTCCTGAATAAAATGCATTTGAATCTCTATGTATTTGGTCCACTGGTGCTAGACTGGATTCCTGCATATCTGGATGGTGCTATATCTGTCACAATAGATGACTGTGGGCTTCCTAAATGGAATGCCAAACTTAGTGAGAATCCCTTGAATCCAAATAGCCTCAGTAGCTATGTTGACAGCTCCCATGTACTCTACCTCTGTGGATGATAAAGAAATAACATTTTTATTTTTGCTGGACCAACTAATAGGACCAGAACCTAGTGAGAAACTATAACCTAAAGTGGACTTGCAATTCTGACTATAACTAGCCCAATGTGAATATGTGTATCCAACCAAGTCAACCTTTGTGCCAGCTTTATGATGAATCCTAAATCTGAGATTGCCCTGAAGGTAGTGAATGATCCTCTTAGCTACTTTCTAATGTAGCTCATGAGGCTCCTGCATGAATCTTGAAATAATGCTTATAGCATATGTAATATCGGGCCTAGTATGGGTCAAATAGATGAGACTGTCAACAAGTTTTTGATACAAGGTTGCATCAACCAGTGGTGTAGTACAATCAACTTCAAGCCTTACTCTAGATAGACACAGAGTTGGAGATGGCTTATAGTCAATCATGTGAAATAGAACAAGTAAATCAAGAGTGTACTTGGGACGTACAAGAGTGATCCCTAAGTTGAACTATGAAATCTCAATACCAAGGAAGTAATGCAATAAACCCAAGATTGTCATGTCAAATTTATCTTGAAGAGATGACTTTACTACTACAATAGTGGATGAAGATCTCTCGGTGATGAAAAGATCATCAACATAAAGTACAAGTATCAACACTGAATCATCTTGCCGCAAGAAATATACATTAGGATTTGAATGGCACCAAGTGAAACCTGAAGCTATAAGGAAGGAATCTATCTTGGAGTATCAAGCTTGAGGGGCTTGTTTGAGGCCATTGAGGGATTTACTAAGTCTGCAAACTAAGGATGAATCTTGAACAAACCTTGGAAAGCTCCATGTAGATCTCCTCCTCAAGGTCTCCATGAAGAAAATCACTCTTCACATCCATCTAGTGCACATCCCAACCATATGTGGTGGCAACATTTGGCAAGAGTAAGTTGAATTAAAGTCATTTTGGCCATGGGTGCAAAGGTCTTTATGTAGTCAATACCAACAACTTGTGAAAACCCCTTGGAAACCAAATGTGCCTTGTACTTGTCAATCGACCCACCTACAACAAACTTGGTCTTATATATCCACCTACATCAAACCATCTTCCTTCCCTTAGGAAGTGTAGTCAAGTTCCAAGTATGATTTCTGATTAAGGAATCATATTCCTCATGCACAACATTATCCCACTTAGGTATGCCTGATACCTCTCAAAATATAAGTGGATTAGAGGCTAAGGCATAGAAAGCATGTGGCCCACTTTGATAGTTTGAGCGAGTATGTCTATCATTTGTTGGAGTCCCTACCCAAGTGCCTGAACTCTAAAGTGTTTGTCTAGCCTAAAGAGTATGAGATGTGGGTGAGTCAGGTGCTAAAATATCAACATCCAAAACAAGTCTAGAAGTGGATAAGGATGAAACCCCATCACTATCCTCACTATCAAAACTGGAAGAAGAAGAAGAAGACTCTACCTCAGGAATCTAATATGGATAGTCTGAATCATCAAAAAAATCATCAAAGTCAAGAGCTCAGTCCATAATAGAAGGATAAATATTAAGTATAGATTTGGAAGGACTCTATTGAAACTTAACACTCCTCTCAATAGAGCTACACTTGCCAAAGATGTTGTTACGAAGGTTAGTCAACACATATTCATCCAACAGAATTTCCAAAATGCTAGAAATGACCAAAAGACCACTTTTATACCTTCATAGAGTCGGGCGTTGATGCAGGAAAACAGGGCATTGATGTAGAAGAACTATGCATGGAATGGCCAAAACCAAGGGTTTAAGGATGTTCAAGTAGTCTACAGATTTGGGCACTGATGTAGAGAAGATGGACGCTAACACATAGCATTTCAGTGCTAATCTACAAAATCCAAGCGCTGATCCGACCTACAAACACAAACACAAGACAAATTCAAACACAAAATTATGGTTAAGGTGGTGGGTGTCCCATCGAGCGTGCCAAAAATGTTAGCAAAGAAAGTGTTCACGAACACCTAGGATGAGCTAAAACTAAGTTAACTACCCAATTCACAAATTCAAACGACCTCAAGACTAGACTAACAATACACAATTAAACTAAATTGCACCCTAGCTATATGCATTACTAGTGATTTGTCCTAAAAATGATATGCTAGACTATATTTTTATGTTTAATTAGCTGAATGTTGAGTACTCAAAATGACAAAATTTCTTTGCATACAAATTGCTTATGGGAAATGGAGGGGAATACCTCAATTTATAGATTTTTGGGAATGAGGATGGAGGGCTAGGATTGATTTGAAGGATCAAGGGCTCAAATTGCTTGAGGATCCAAAGCAAGTAGAATTGGACAAGTGTCATGAGGAGGTTGGATGAGAGAATTGCTCCAAGATTCAAGGGATGATCAATGAATGAGATTGAGTGGTTGAATGGATGGATGGCTAGATTGGGTTGGTGTATGACATGTAAGACTTCATTTATCAAAATGTAAGGTTTGGATTTTGTGAAGAATTTGAAATTGTGAGGAGAGGACAAGTAAAATTTAAAAATGGGTGAATAGTGCATGAATAGTGCCACATGGAGTTTAAAATTCCATGAATAGTGACACTTGGAGTGGAAGAAAAAGAAATGGAACAAATGTACACTTTTTTAAAGATTTGGCCATGCTTCCAAAGTACCACTTGTCATGTACATGCATATACATTTAATGACAAGTGGAATTCTAGAAACATGGGGAGTTGTAATTGTGAGTTAATTTTAATTAACTCACGTGCACATGTTTAAAAGAAAAATAATGATGATTACTAAAAGTAATAAAAAATGGACAAAATAGGTGTTAGAATAAATATAAGGTTTAGATATAGTTAAATTTACATTTATAGGTTAGTAATAAATTAATTAGAACTTAGGTTTTGGGGAGTTATTCAAATAAGTTGGGGTAGTTTATTCACGGGAATTCACAGGAATGTATGGCTTTATAAGACAATATAATACAATGTAAAAATCACTATGTAAATTATCTTGAATACAATATAATATTATATTTTGATCAATTGCAATGGTTTAATTTGTGTGTATGCTCACCATATTTTAATATGGTATAAGAGCAATGAAGATGTTGAGATAAAACCCAGAAATATTTTAAATATATTTTGAGAATTTGATGAGTAGTTTGTTGCAGAAGAAACAACAATAAAATAGTGATGTGAATAATTATTTTTAGAGAATTTTTTAACATAAATCTTGGCATATAAGTTTTAACATAAATATTGGCATATGGAGGCGTGTGAAGATCTACATTTCATGGAGATTTAATATGTATAAGGGATTTTTTATTTGTTGTTTAACATTTCTTAGCAAGATTATTATTCTAAGGACGTATAAGTGCCAATAAGGGCAGATAAACATTTTGCTCATTTGAGAACCTATTTGTTGTGTTAGAGTACTACAAGGTGCATATTAATTTCAGAGAGCTTGGACAACAATAACCAAATTTTATTCCTGTGAAGACTGTGAGAGTAAAAACAAAATATGTTGGATGCTTGAATGCATTGGGTGCTGGAAACAAAACTTCATTTTTATTTGTTTCTGGCCTGTAAATTAAAGTGGGTTCCATTTCATTTCAAGTTGGGCACAATAATTTTCTATTGTCAGGTAAATATGGTTGTGTATTCTTTTCACAACTAAATTACTGCATTTTACTTTGTTATTGAGACACACATTCTAGACTATGCTCTATGTATAAATTTGTGAAATCATATCTCAAAGGTGATATGTAGATGAGTTGGTTGATGAAGGATTTGATAATTGATGTCAGAGGTTACAAGTTCAAAACTCACATCTTTTATTATGGATGGTAAAACAATTTGGAGTGATAAGTGAAAAATAATGTGTTTTATTTGTAGTAATAAGGAGTTGTATGTGCTTGTGTCAAGATTGTTTGGTGTATAAAGAGCGTGTTTTATTGAGGTATGGGTTCGTCATTAGGAAAAATTGACACTATTAGTTTTTTGAGATTTGAACATGGCTATATAAATGTTTATGTTGAAATGCACAAGACAATTGAGAGGGGGGCTGAATTAGTTGTAACCAAAACTTAACTTCTTATAAGCATCAACACATCAACTACTTAATCACTGTTATTATGATTTAACCATGAAAGCATGAAATCAGAAACTTAAGCACATTCACACATTCAACACATGAGACACCAGATTTTCTATGTGGAAAACCCAATGAGGGAAAAACCATGGTGAGGATTAACTCACAATATAAATAATATATCAAAATTTACAACAAGGCTCACTGCCCAAAATGCTCACTACAAAAAAGTAGGGGCTCACTGCCAAGAGAAGAGGCTCACTGCCTGAAGTAGAAGAAGATAGAAGAAGATAGTTATAATGAGAACATATCTCATAGCAACCAAGGATCCACCATAAAGTCAACTGAATCTTTCACGACCTCTCTGCATCAAAAATATATTCTTTTTTGCTCACTTTCACGCTCACAAACTTATCTAGATCACACCTGTGACAAATAATGCTTCTTATGCAGCCATTTTGTCCATCTCAACAACTTCACTAGATTTCTCGATCGTCTAATTCATATTTATACATCCACAATCTTGGAAACAATCTTCAAGGTCGACACAAACAATAAACTTAGCCAATATTCAAATTAGTTCTGGACCTAAACATTCCCATGGTGGAAAGGAATGAATGCGGACCACACCACACTTTAGAAGGGACTCAAATGCAATCTCCCATGCAACAACACGCTATCATAAACTCCGAAGCATAATCGCAAGTAGTGAAAACAACCAGGTCAGCCAAAACTTATGTTAACACTAAGACCTTTAGGAACACACTTCATCCATGATCTGATTTATATTTGCAGACTAATCAAAAATTAGAAACATGATCTAGATACATACACAAGCACGTTACAATCACCAAGAACTTCCGCACAACCCCCAAACATTCTATCAAGAAGATTCTTCAAACCAGACCACTTAAGCATTAATGTCAACCACTGTCATAAAGGAAAGATCACTTGCGGAGCACCAAATCATGAATCACTTCAACTGAAGACACATAACATGATCCAAAACTTAATTTTAGAAGCGCAACGTGTAAAACTTAAATGCGGAGAGATGCGGAGCAGAATACATTCTCCCTGTCACCATTAAATACTCAGAAAAATAGGTTTTACTCTGGTGAATAGAACTCAATCAAATCTTCACACCGAAGGCTCAAACTTGAGACATAGAAACTCTAGATATCCCTCAACATAAATTTCAAACTGCAGATAGAGATATTCAATCTATAGGATATGCAGAGAAAAACACTGTACTGTTCTGGGAGATAGAACAATTTTACAATTGCACTAACGTCTCAAACACTTGCTCAAAATCTTCTTGAGATGCTGACCTTGGGTATTGACATCAATGACAACACTTACTGCTCATACTTGCAACAATCTCCCCCTTTGTCATTGATGGCAACACATGATATGAAAAACCATCAAGACAAACTTGCTTTACTTCTTTGGTCTCCCTTACTTTATGCTTTCTCTAGCTGCAACTTTCTCAGAATCTCTCTCCTTAAGTTTTTCACATGGACTTCTCTCCCCCTTTGACATCAATGGCAAAGGGTGTTAGACCTTTAGTTGTCAAAGCTCAACTCAGATCTTACTATCACTGCACTACTCCCCCTGTCAACAACACTGCAACACTTACTGCTCTCCATCAAGAACTCATATCAGCAATATCTACCTAGTCCCCCTGAGAGGTAGCCTTCAAAACATCAATCCAGAAAAAAAATGAGACTTTTGGGCACTACTGGACTGATGCACTTCCTATGCATCTTAGTTTAGAGTAAGAGGGGTAATAACCCCTAACTTTTCCCTGAGATACTCAAAATTATTCTTAGGCAGAGGTTTTGTGAAAATATTTGCAATCTAATCCTTTGTAGACACATATTCCATCTTTACTTTATTCTCTGTTACCTTTTCTCTCAGAAAGTGATACCTTATTGATATATGATTTATTCTTGAGTGCATCACTAGATTCTTTGAAATGTTTATAGCACTTGTATTGTCACAAAAGATTGAAATTGGTTCTCCATACACAACTCTGATATCCTTCAATGTTTGCTTCATCCATAGCACTTGAGTACAACAACATGCTATAGCAATATATTCTACTTCTGCAATAGACAAAGAAATTAAATCTTGCTTCTTGCTCAACCATGAAACCAACCTATTACCCAAGAAGAAAGCACCTCCACTTGTACTTTTTTTGTCATCAACATCTCCATCCCAATTTGCATCTGTATAAGCACTAAGAGTGAAGTCAGTATCTTTAGGATATCACAATCCATAGTCTAAAGTGCCTTTTAAATATCTCATTATCCTCTTAACTGCCATCACATGTGACTCTCTAGGATCTTCTTGAAATCTTGCCAAGACAAATTGCATGCATTATATATGGTCTGGTATAGGTTAGATAAAGTAGTCCTCCAATCATAGACCTATAATTTTTCTAGTTAGTCTTAGGTGATTCATCATTCTTGCTCATCTTGCAACCAATTACCATAGGAGTACATACTGACTTAGAATCCTCCATTCCAAACTTCTTCAACAACTCTTTCACATACTTGGATTGAGAAATGAAAATTCCTTTTTCTGATTGAGTAATATGTAGTCCTAGAATGAAATTCATTTCACCAAACATAGACATCTCAAACTCCTTTTTCATTTACTCTACAAATTTCTTACACATACCTTCATTGCCTCCAAAGATAATATAATCAACAAAGACTACAACAATCAGAATTTGATCATCATTGATTTTGAAATAGAGATTACTGTCTGTAATACCTTTACTGAACCCTAATTGCAACAAATACTTATCCAACCTTGCATACCAGGCTCTAGGAGCTTGCTTTAGTCCATACAAGGCTTTCTTCAATCTGCACACCATGTCACCTTGGTTTGATAACTAAAATCCTTCTGGTTGTTCAATGTAGACCTCTTCTTCCAGCTCTCCATTCAAGAATGTAGACTTCATATCCATCTGGTACACTTTGAAATCTTTATGTGTTGCAAATGCCAGAAACATTCTTATTGTTTCAATCATTGCCACATGAGCATAAGTCTCCTTGAAATCTATACCTTCAACCTGAGAATATCCTTTGCATACTAGTTTTGCTTTGTTTCTTACTACTTCTCTATTTTCATTCATTTTGTTTTTGAAAACCCATTTAGTTCCAATCACATTGTTATCAGCAGGTCTAGGAACCAATTCCCAAGTTTGATTCTTCTCTATCTGCATCAGCTCTTCTTTCATAGCCTTAACCAATTTTCATCTTTACAGGCTTCACTTACAGTTTTAGGTTCAATCTTTGAAAGTAAACAGTAGTTCACCTATTCTTCTACAGCTCTTTTCCTTATCAATATGCCTTTTCTTTTATCACCAATAATCTGATCTTTAGAATGCTTAATCCTTACATACTTGGGAGTCTTAACAACACATTCTGGAGCCTTTTTTTCTTCAATTTGACTGTCTTGCTGTTCAACTTTTTCTTCATTTACTATAACAATAGGTTCATCTGATTCATAGCCACTCAGATCTGATATTCTTTCCATGTCTTCATCAACTAAGTTCACATTAGCACTCTCAATGATCTCTCAATCTCTTATCGTAGCACCAGTAGGCCTTACTCTTAGTAGAGTATCCAAGGAAAATTCCTTCATCACACCTAGCATCAAACTTTCCTAACTCTTCTTCTCTTCTAATATAACATTTGCATGCAAAAACTTTGAAATATTTCACTGTAGGAATTCTTCTATACCACAATTCATAAGGATTTTTAGTACCATTACCTTTGACTTGAACTTTGTTTTGAATGTAGACAACAGTATGTATGGCTTCTCTCCAATACACTTTTGGTAGGTTGGCCTCCTTCATCATTGATCTAGCAGCCTCTTGAACCATCCTATTCTTTCTTTCAACAACTCCATTCTACTAGGGAGTTCTAGGAGCAGACAACTGTCATTTTATCCCATGTTCTTCACAGAAAATATTGAATTCATTTGATGTAAACTCATCTCCTCTATTAGACCTTAAGTATTTGATCCTAAATTCTAACTCATTCTCAACCATTGCCTTGAAAGCTTTGAACTTGTTTAGGGCTTCTGATTTATCTTTAAGAAAAGTGACCCAAGTCATTCTAGAATAATCATCAATAAGCAACATAAAGTACCTGTATCCTTGCAAACTTCTTGTTCTTGTAGGATCACACAAATCTGTATGCACCATCTCAAGCAATCCAACATAAAATTATTCTTTACTCTTGAAACTTGTCCTTGTCTGTTTCCCCAATTGAAATTCCTTGCAAATAACTTATTAGCAAGCTTCACAAGCCTAGGCAAATCTCTCACAACTTGTACTGAACTTATCTTCACCAAGTTGTCAAAATTGATATGACAAATCCTTCTATGCCACAACCAACTCTCATCTATCTGAGCCAACAAATAACAATAATTAGTTCCTCTCAAATGATAAACATTACCTCTAGTCTTCTTACCAGTAGCAATCATTGTTATGAAGCTTTCCATGATCTGGCATCCATTATCCTTGAATCTCAGATCATACCCTTTGTCACACATCTGACCAACACTTAAAATATTTTTCTTTAAACCCTTCACATATACGACATCGTCTTTATTATGCTTTCCATCAAAAGAAATAGATACTCTTCCACAAATCTTACTAGTTGCATCATCTCCAAACCTAACTAGTCCTCCATCATACTTTTCCAAACTTACAAACTTAATTTTATCACCGGTCATGTGATGTGAACATCCATTATCAATAATCCATTCATCCTTATCTTTCTCAACCTAGCAGATAGACAAAGCACTCTCTTCCACTAGTTTTTCTTCCTTCACATAGCTAGCAGGATTAGTAGATGTAGGCTCTTCCTTGATAGCAATTAACAAGAATTCATTTGCACTAACTAGCATCATCAAACTCATCATCCATTGCACCATCATCATCATCATCTCTAACATAATAGCATTTCTTTATGATCCTAGGTCTATTTTTAAATTTCTTCTTACCTTTCTCAATTCACTCTGGACACCTGGAGACACAGTGACCAATCTTACCGCAAGTAAAGCATTTGAATGGTAATTTGCCTTTGAACTTACCAATATCTCTTTGCATTCTGTTCACAAAGTTGGCTTCAATCTCATCAAGGTCATCATTTGGTTCCATAGCATACTTCTCAGATCTTGAAACTTTCTTCTCTGAAGTGCTGGCTTTGAAAGTAGTCTCAGTCTTTGATAGAGCATCATAGAACTCTCTCATCTCAAAAGAAGTAAACTTTCCAAGCAACTGATCCTTTGTAATCTTGTTCACACTCATAAGTTCTTCAATTGGAGATACCTTGTGACTATAGGATTTAGGCAATGATCTAAGAATCTTCAGCACAACCTCATTCTCATCAATAGTTCCTCTAAGACCTTTGATTCCATTGACAATTTCATCAACTTTTTGCAAAAGGAAAGATAGCTTGCAGAGCACCAAATCATGAACCACTTCAACTAAAGGCACATAATTTCATCAATTTCATACCATTTGGATCACATCTGCGACAAATGATGCTTCTCATGTAGCCATTTCATCTATCTCAATAACTTCGTTAGATTTCTCAATTGTCTAATTCATATTTATACATTCGCAGTCTTGGAAACAATCTTCAAGGTCGGCACAAACAATAAACTTAGCCAATATTTAAATTAGGTCTGGACCTAAACATTCCCATGGTAGAAAGGAATGAAAGCAGATCACACCACACCTTAGCAGGGACTCAAATGCAATCTCCTATGCAACAACACACTATCGCAAACTCCAAAGCATAATTGCAAGTAATGAAAACAACCAGGTTGGCCAAAACCGATGTTAACACTAAGACCTTTAGGAGCACGCTTCATCTACGATCCAAATTATACTTTGCGGACCAATGAAAAAGTAGGAACATGATCTAGAGACATCCATAAGCACATTACAATCACCAAGAACTTCCGCACAATCCCCAAACATTCTATCTAGAAGATTCTTCAAACCGGACCACTTAAGCATTACTGCCAACCACTGTCATAAAGGAAATATCGCTTGCAGAGCACCAAATCATGAACCACTTCAACTAAAGACACATAACATCATCCCAAACTTAATTCTAGAACCACAACTTGTAAAACTTAAATATGGAG
Organism: Cunninghamia lanceolata; assembly: GCA_027924645.1. Taxonomy (NCBI): domain Eukaryota; kingdom Viridiplantae; phylum Streptophyta; class Pinopsida; order Cupressales; family Cupressaceae; genus Cunninghamia; species Cunninghamia lanceolata. The sequence goes on along the minus strand of BSBN01000497.1, from coordinate 667,757 downwards.
AGATGTGGAGTAGAATACATTCTCCCTGTCACCATTGAATACTTAGAAAAATAATTTTTAATTTGGTGAACAAAACTCATTCAAATCTTCATACCGGAGGCTCAAACTTGAGACGTAGCAACTACATATATCCCTTAACATAACTTTCAAACCGGAGACAAAGATATTCAATCTACAGGATATTCGGAGCAAAACACTACACTATTCTAGGAGATAGAACAATTCTGCAATTGCACTAACTTCTTAAACACTTGCTCAAACTCTTCGTTAGATGCTAACCTTGGGTGTTGACATCAATGACAACACTTACTGATCATACTTGCAACAATTTGATCTTGAATCCATCTATGCTATCCTTGATAAAGATTTGAAAGAATTGTGTGCTTGTGCTATTAGAGATTCTAAGGTGACATTAAATGCATAAAGTGTAACAAAATACATTGGAAACATGAGGCACTAGAGGTCAGAGGTTTTTTGTCATCCCGAGCTATCTTCTCACTCAGAGATGATTCATTACATGAGGATCACCCATTTTTGATTTGTGTCCCTTTGTGGAGCAAGGGGGCTTGACATTTTATGGTAGTATGTGTGGATAGTTTAACTTTTAAAATAGGTGGAGTTAGTGTTTCTACATTTACTTAGTTTGTGGATAGTGTAATATCTGAAACAAGTGGGATTAGAGTGTTCACAGTGGTTCTATACAACAGAGGAGGGATTGTTTCCATAGCACTAGAAGAGGGATATTGACACACTTAGAGAAGATGTGGACTCTCAGAGGAGATTTTTTCTCTCATGTGCAACACTTGAGGAGGCATTTTGACACACTCGGAGGAGATGTGGACTTTTGGAGGAAAGTTGTTGTCTCATTATGCATGGAGGTTGGGGATACTTTATGTTCTCTCATGTTGTGCAGATGTTTGTAGGTTCTACAGTCAGGAGATCCACTGATTGTGTCATTCTGGTGCTTCCTAGGTGAGTGAGGAGGATTGGTGAAAGTGCTTCATCAAAGTCTCTAGAAGGGTTGTGTTCAATCCTTGCAGTGTTCCGTCTCTTGTTCGGATTGATGTAATAAGGGGGGAATGTTGGTTTTATTACATGTAAACCTTAAGGGAGGGTGTTAGAATAAATATAAGGTTTACATATAGTTAAATTTACATTTATATAGGTTAGTAATAAATTAATTAGAAGTTAGGTTTTGGGGAGTTATTCCCATAATAACTTGGGGTAGTTTATTCACAAGAATTCATGGGAATGTATGGCTTTATAAGCCAATATAATCCAGTGTAAAAATCACTATGTAAATTACCCTGAATACAATATAATATTATATTTTGATCAATTGCAATGGTTTAATTTGTGTGTATGCTCACCATATTTTAATAATAGGGAATTAAATAAATAAGAATATTTATTTAATTTTTTGGGAGTGCATGTGAACTATAGTTGTCAAAATATTTAATTTTTGAACTATAGTAGAAGAAATTTAATTTTTGGTGATGGGGAATGGTAAGGAAAATGTAGGAGTGATCAACTCCTTCCCATGATCCTTAGCCTGCAAAAACAACACCCTCACATATACACGGGAGAAGCAAAGTGCTCTTCCACCAAATATCAATATATTGATATTGAGAAAATGAGATGAGATATATTACATAATGTACAAGCACCTATTTAAAGGCAAGGTAAAAACATAACGGGTGAAACTACCTGATAACCAAAAATACGGGTAATCAATATTAAATATTGACAACTACCTATAATGCTAAACCTAAGTTAAACTTAAGAAACAGTGTAAGGGTAAAAACCCATTCACACTAATAGAAAATATTAATTAAATAATTACAAATTATTTAATTAATGTGTGCATTGGATGGAATGGTGTGAATTGTCAGTTTTAGGATGCAGAAGATAGATGAAATTGGTTGTGACCATTTTTAGGTGTTTACAAGAATAATGATTTTCCTAGACATTCAAAGATTATGAGATGTTTATAAGAGGAATTTTCACTACTCATATTTGATTTTAACAACAAATGTACAATTGGTGAGATACCAAGGGAAACTTGTTTCCAAAGAGTTTTGGATATTTTCTATGGATGAGCACAAGTCAATTATAGATGTGTTATGAAACAAAGAGGAAGATGGTACAATAGAGGAAGTTTTATAGTTCGTAAGTAAATAGTTGAATTCTTAATCTTTATTTGTTGATTACTGCTTGCATTTATTTTATTCACCTACTACAACTAATGTATGTCATTGTAGGTAGGGATTAGATGGATTTTAAAGTATTAATATAAATATATATTTTACTTCAAAACTCTTATAATGTGAGGCCAAATGATCTTCAAACTTCACATAATTAGTCATATTATGAAGTAAATCTAAATTCTCTAAACAAGAAGAAAATCATAATGTAGCTCATAATACAACTTAATCCCTAATTCAATTTAATTTCTTAGAATGTAATCTCTAATCCTTAATTCCTAATCCTTAATCTCTAAATTCACTAACTCCTAATCCCTAATTCACTAACCCCTAATTTAATTGAATTTCTAAGAATGTAATTCCTTATCCCTAATTTAATCCCTAATCTCTAAATTCACTAACCCCTTATTTAATTTAATTCCTACGAATATAGTACCTAATCCCTTAAATCATTAATTTAATTTAATTTAATCCCTAATCTCTAAATTCGCTAATCCCTAATTTAACTTAATTCCTAAGATTGTAATTCTTAATCCCTTAAATCCGATATAATTTAATTCCTAAGAATGTAATCCATAAATCCTAATCTTAAATGCCCAATACTAATCTAATACTAATCTATAATCCCTAATTTACTCCCTATTCTATAACCCCTAATCCCTAAACTCCCTAATTTAATCCCTAATCCCTAATCCATAATCCATTGAATTTATACTTTATAATCACTAATCCTTAATTTAAGCTCACTAATCCATAATTTAAGCTTTAATCCCCATTAACGTAGTCAAGTAAATTAATTTTCTTTTGTGAGTTAGTAAATTAGTTAATTAAATTTAATAGTTTATTAAATTAATACATTTAACTAGGTAAATTATAAATTATTAGATTGTATATTAGTAATTATTAATTTCTAATTTGTAAATTGTAAATTATTAAATTAATAATTATTGCAAATTGTAAATTAGTATATTTGTGAAAAAAAAAATTAAATTAGTGATTACTAAAACTATTAATTATAAATTACGAATTGTAAATTAAAAAATTAGTAATTAATGAATTAGTAATTTTAGTAAATTTGTGGTTAGTAATTACTAAATTAGTTAATTGTTTAGTGATTAATAATTGGTAATAGTGATTAGTGATCTAGGGATTAATGTCTTAGAATACAAATGTTTAAAAATACTAAATAAAAGTGTAAAAAAAATAGAAGTGTCTAAAATTATATATAAGCATCAAAATTAAACATTAAATGAACTAAATAAGTACAAGTAATCAAAATGAAATGTAATTTTGCAAGTGTTTAAATTGAAATACAAATCTATATGACAAGTGTATTTAATACATATATGAACATACAAGTGTCTAAAATGAAGTACAAGTCTCTAAAAATGTACTAAATGATCTCATCTTCCAAATCAAGAGGCCTCTAAATTAGATATGAACTAGAGGTCTATCCTCTAGTATTACTACTCTCTCCTTTTGAAATAGGGTAATATAGACCTTCTTGAAACTAGGAGACTACAAGAAAAAAGATAGAATCAATACTCAATTGATCTAATAAAATTAATTATAAAACTAAAACATGTAATGTAATCTAACTATACATATCATTTAAGGGCCCAATACAGAGACCTATGCCTCACCTTGTCTTGATGAACTGCTAAAGGTGCAATGCACAATATTATACGTAAATAAGAGGAATTATATTTGACATAAAAATGGAAGTAGACAAGATATAAATTGCATATATATAGTCTACTCAAGTAGTATACATGTTGCTAATGTGGTAGAAATGGAGATAAGAGGTTCAACCTCATCCTCTGTGGTCAACATGGAAACATTGAGTGGGTCAACCACATCTTCTTTGGCTAAAATCAAAACATCCTATATAGTGTAATGCCCTCTCATTTTTAGCTTGTGATAGTTGCTAGTTTCACATTACTCTTTGTCAGTTCTGAGACATTTGAGTTATTAGGCCTACGGTTTATGCTTATTATGATCATGATAGACTATGTTCGACTGATATAGTTTTGACATGTGTTATGAGTTTATGATGACATTATTGTTATTCCAGTTATGATGAGATTGGCATGATTAGTAATGGTTTAATATTAACATGTGTTATGCGATTTGTTGATATCTGATTTTAAAAAAAATGTTTATAGTCTTGTTTCAGAGCAAGGATGGTGTAGTACTACTCGGTTTGAGCACCCTACTACGCTGCGATTCTTTGACTCTGGTGTGTTTGATATATATGCAGTGGATCGTATACAACCTATTATTCTTATGCAGGTTGTAGGTACCAGGCCTCGACTTCACCTGACTTAGCAGGTCTGAGCGGACCCTTGCACCAATGGATAATGTTGATGGAGATAACATGAGGTTTATCCCCTAGGTCAGTTCACTTTTCAGTTTGATGGTCGTCTTGTGGTTTGTAGGTTTATTGTCGGGTACTTGTTTGGTCAGCCTTTGTGTATTCTAGTATGTGTAATGGATCAATATTATTATAATGTATTATTGTCAAACATTATAATACTTTTACTCAGTTGTAAAATGGGAATCCTCTTGGTGGATGCTATTTAAGTAAATTGTAATGTAGAATTAGTTAACTCTCCTAATGTTTGTAAAAATATATATATGTGGGTCAAAAGCTTTATGTTAATTCAATAATATATATAGTTATGTATAGAATCATTCTGGGGAATTAATAAATGTGGTTGGTTGTCATTTATGAATCCAGAAGGGGGAATCTCCATTATTAGTAAAAATTTAAATTTTTTCTCGTGGAGAGGATTCTCGGGAACGGATTTGGTGTTAGTGGGCATTTATGACTCTTGGCTATTTAGTTTCTGGGGGGAATGGTTGGGGGAGGTCATTCAGAGAAAAGGAAGAGAATTGGGAAAAAGGGGAATACATCAAGGGAGATTTCAGAAGCTTGGATATTGCAGGTATGTTAATAGATAAATAGTGTTGTAAAATTTTGTCTCTAATTGGATTATCGCAATAAATCTTGGTTTTGTTGCCTGATAACATGTTATCATTCTTGGTGATCTCTTTGCTCTCTGATTGTACTCCTTAGTAGCCTTATCAATCCTATAGAAGTGAATCGTTCATCCTTAACTCAAGATTTGGTTATTGTCTGAGCATTTAGTTGCAATCTTTACACACTTGAGTCATCGACTATATTCACCCTGTGAATGAGCTTCATGTCTATGTTATCACATTTAACCATTTTTCTCTTTTCATAAATTTGCCTTGTGACATGTTTGCTTGAGTGATTATCTGTTATAATTGTCACTTCTAGGATAGTAGGGTTTGCCTATGTAACTCTTTGAAAATGATTATTTATTTTCTATCTTGCAATGGATATCCACCCCAATCCTTAGTTAACCCACGATTTGGCTTTCCTCTGTTAGTCTGATAGAATGAAGTAAGGGTTTAATTGATCTGCGTATTTCATCTCCCTGAGAGTGAACTGTGTTTTGTATCCTCGTTAATGTATGAATAATACAGTAAACGCAATGCTGTCATTTTTGTGCTTTGGCACAGAGTAATCTCCTCATAGGCCGTTGAGGATGATATTTCTCCCAGTGTCTAGCTAACTAAATTCTTTGTCTAAATGAATCAATGTCAGCCATGGATGATCCTCTGCCACAAGTCCCCATCATTATCAATTTGCTACCAATGTTACCTTATTTAAACAATTGGGACTACTTTGCCATTCGGCTCCATGCAAATTGCTTCAGTCATCATTCAAACTATTATCATTTGATAGGTATTCTATATGGACCATGCATCTGTCTAAGGTTTTGGCCTCCAAGCCAGAATTGACATCCCCTGATTACAATGACCTTTGGCATCGTTAATGAGCTCCATCTAAACCTAAATCGATACTTTTAATAACGAAAGCATCTGTCAGCACCCTCCATGCCTAGAATGACTTACCTAGAGGCGTCATTGAACCTAATGCAATTTCCTTGTGCCACTGTGTGAAAAGAAGATCATGCTCTAGCTTTTTGAGTGATGGCGACCTTGGTGTGTGACTACTCTTTCACCATTGAATAAAAGATCAGATTGATCGATTTCCCTTTAGCAATCACATGTTTTGATCTTTGTATAATTGGTTCATTCTTTGGATCTATCCATTAATCACTCCTTCTAGCCTAGATAAGGACATTTTACCACATTTGAAATGAAGATCTATTAAAATCCTCTATCAATATCACTAGTCCAATGATAGCTTTGCCTGAATTCATCTGATCCTTATTCACAAAGCCCACTATTCGACAGCTGGTGTATGATTGTGTGGGAGTGTTCTAAACTGGGCCGCCTGCATATATTTCCAAACTGTGTCATAGCATTAAAACCTGCAATCAAGGATTCGCTGTGGCTTTCAATAAATCTTTTTTTTACAGTCTCTTTCATACTTTTACCATACCTCAGCAAACGATTGCTTATCCTGTCGAAATCAAGACATCCTTTTAGCATTGTGTTCTTGACCAAGATGAATTTACTTCAGTATGATTGTTCTTTGCAGCTTCTATTGTATGCCCTGGCTTCATCTATATTATCTTAAATTCTTAGTTTTATTCTCTTATGTATGGGAAACCTCCACTGTGATCGCTCTAGGCATGACCAAAAAAGAAGAATTAAGAGTTAGTTTTATAGGAAAACTTAGTCATATGAATCGATGGAGAATATTAGTTATTAGTAACTTCCATTTCTGATCACTGCTAAATAGTAAACCAGGAATTAGTATTTTCCTTATGAGGAATATAGTTTATTTAAATTATTAGAAAGTCATTTTAGGAGTAGAAGTAATATATCATATTAGTTGATTCCAGATTAGAAACTATTAGTTCTCAATTTGATGCGCTTCAATTATGCCATTAATTTATAAATTTTGCATTATGTAATTTGTCCAAAATTAATTTTAACGATTTTGCACTTATGTGTGTGTTGGGTGAGAATATTAGATATTAGATTAATAAGGAAGATTTAGAATAGATTTAACTAAACCCTTTTTGTTATAGTAAGTTAGTTATAAGTTGTTATATGACAATTGGTTTATTTGCAGAGTCGATGACCTCAACATTTTTAATAGCTTGTTAGGGAATATTGTTATCTTAAGTAAGTTTATGATTTATCTAAAAAGAGAGATTTAAAGTCTTTTATTGAATCCATGCTAAAATTGTTTGAAAAGTGTTATATATATATATATATATATATATATTCCTTGTTGGTTATTGCTGATTTTGAACCGATGTGTATCAATGATGCAATTGGGTCATTGCATTTATTTGGTTTTGAGTCTTTCTTAATGTAATGGTGTTCATGTTAGTTTCATGGGAGGTCAAGGTTGTTAAGCGACATGCTTTGGATAGTTGTCTGTTGGTATTTGTGTTGAGATCTTTTTAGCTCTAGAGGCTTGTTACTGTGAAATCTAGTGGGATATTGTAGCAAGGATGTATTGGCGATGTGTCTTTTAGTATGAGGTCTTGTTGTGGATTGGGAAAGATTGTTGATTAAATGTTTTATTTGATTTGGGATTTTGAAATGGACAGGGGAAAGTTTTGTGGTTGAGAGTTTTGGATTTGAAATGGTCTATGTAATGTTTTGGATTGTAAAAGGATAGATGCCTCGTAGTCCCTTGTCCATGCATGTTATTGGTTTTTTGGATGTTGGTTGTATGTAGGAGAGTGGCTTTCATGGTGGGGCCAGTGCCCAAAGTGGCTGCCTGGGTAACCCCATGGAAGTTGTATTCAAGTGATAACTTAATAATTTATTTAGGTGGGTTTGGTAGATATTCACATAACAAGATAAATATGATGCCTCACCCATGTCTTGGGTGCTCTCGTAGGCTAAGGATGGGATGAGAAGGCCTAGTTGGCAAGGCTGACCTCCTCCTCTCCATGAGAGGATATGTCAGCTCCGCATGTGTCACCCTATGGGTCCAGTGCCTAGAGAGAGGCTGCCAGGGTAACCATAGATGGGGGTCAGTTTCTAGTGAGAGATAGCCTAGGTAACCCATGCTAGGACCATGCGATGACACTCTCCTTACTACAGTCCAGTTTCTTCCTCTGTATCTTTTGTGGTTGCCTCTGGAGTACTGTCTAAGTGTCTGTACAGTCTTGTTATTTTATTTTGTCTGCATGGAGTCTGTATCTTGTTGTTGTATTCATTGTTGTAACCTTGACCTAGGGGAACCTCGTTGTTTTCTCCTAGCTTGGAGGGGTGGACCTCAGGGTTCCACATGGTTGGGTGGTAAAGCTATCCATTGGTCTTCTTGGATGTTTGGTTCGAGATCAGTGCAGAAGTGTTCTAGTTCCAGTTTTGCTCTACACCTTCAAATTGTTGTATACATTCATAATTGTATTATTTGTAAACCGATGTAATCAGTCTTGTAATCTTGTATTGAACCTTATAATTATTCATCTCTGCAAATGTATAATGTAATATTCTTCTATTGTATTGTGATGCATATCACTTGTAAGGTTATAATTTGATCTGATGCAGTTATGATCCCTAGAGGTGTTAGCTATTCATTCCTTTTACTGTTGTTATTAGTGTAGTTATATTTAATGTATAATGCATTCCTTGCTTCAAAATATATATATATATATATATATGTATATATATTTCTATACTATTATCTCTTGTTAGTCTAACACTCTAGGGTTGCATGACGGGGCATCACATTTGGTATCAGAGCCAAGTTTAAACACTGGGTACTCTGGTTTTAACTGAGCCCATTATGTGTCCTAGTGTTTAAACTTTGTAGACTAACTTCATCCCTGTTGTTTTCCTTCCTGTGTGTAATAAATCATCTTTTGGTGTTGTAGGTAGATGCCTAGAGGTAGGGGTCGAGGTCATGGTGGGGGTGGTGGCGGCACACCTCCTCCCAGTTCTCCTCATGAGAGTGCCCATGAAGGCGGGGGTCAGAATATGGAAGGTCAGGACCAGCTTGAGGGAGCCCAATTACGACAGTTACTTGAGGAGGCCCTTGCACATTTAGGCCCTAGACAGGTGGTTGGGCAACTTAGAGGAGGTCAGGAGGTAGACTAGCTAGAGCCTAGGGAAAGAGAGAGATCACCCAGGCAGAGAGAGTTGATAGCTAAGCAGGAGCCCACACTAGCTAGCCATATGAGAGATCTACTGAGGGCACGCCCTCCCATCTTTGATGGATCTAGTAGAGGTCTAGAGGCGGAGACTTGGTTATTGGATTTAGGCAAGTGTTTCGGCATGCATCCTTATGGTAGCAACACCAAAGCCCAATGTGCTATTTTGCATCTCTGAGGTTTTGCTTCGACTTGGTGGCGATTAGAGGAGCAGAAGCTGCACTTGGACATTAGCACTGTCTCTTGGTAGTTGTTCTTAGAGAGATTCAGAGCCTGTTTTCTATCTGATCATTGGAGGCAGCACCGCATAGATGAGTTCCATGAGCTGAGGTAGATGGCCATGTCAGTTGAGCAGTATGAGCGCAGATTCTATGAGCTCAAACAGTATGCAGGTATCGGAGATGACGAGTCTATGTTGGTGCAGCATTTTATCAAGGGCCTGAATGCCTAGATCAGTGGAGGGGTTCATGTATTCAAACCTAAGTCTATGGAGGTGGCAGTGGAGAAAGCCTAGTTAGTGGAGGAGAATTTGTCTATGGCACTCGATGGGCATACAGGTGTGCATATTGGTAGTGCACCTTCTTCAAGATTTGGTTCGTGTGGTGGGCATACTTAGGCATCAGGATTTCATGCACCCTCAAAGGGTGGATGGCAGCAGCGCTCTCAGCCCAAACTAAAGAATTCTCAGCCTCAGCAAGGTAATAGATTTTAGTCTAAGAAAGACCGGTCTTGGCAGCATAATAAGTGTAATCACTTTGTTCAGCCAGCTTAGAGTACGCAGTCCACAACAAGCAGGGGTAGTTTCCAGCAGTCTAGTGCTTTCCAAGGTGGTGGTGGTTTTGGTAGGGGCACTGGTGGTTTCTCTTGTGGCGAATAGGGCCATATTGCTAGACAATGTCCTCAGAGGAGTACTTTAGGGCTTGGCCATCGACCGACAGGCTTCAGAGCCAATGGTTGGTGATGCAGGTAGATCGCACAGAGTCTTTGCAACGGTTGATAACCGTCAGGTAGAGCATCAGGGCACCATGGTAGAGACTTTTGGTTTCATGCGAGGTATTGGTTTTTCTATTCTTTTTGATTTTGGTGCATCTGATTCGTTCATATCTCCTTCTCTTGTGGATCGTTGTGGCTTAGTGGAAAAAAAGCAGGATGATAGGTGGCAGGTTGAGTTACCTTCAGGGGCTAAGATTACAGTTGAGTCTCTAGTTCTCAGGTGTGAGTTGAGGATTGGTTCCCTATCTACTACAGTAGACCTTTGCATCCTACCCCTTGGTTCATATGATATAGTTTTGGGGATGGATTGGCTAGGGGCCCATCGGGTAGTGATCGATTGTCGGCATAAGTCTGTTAGATGTGTGGATGATTTTGGTGCAGAGGTGGAGGTTGTAGGAGTTCAGAGACCTATTTCCCTACGTATGATCTCTGCTATGCAGCTTAAGAGATGTATGTGTCAGTGATGTCAGCTTTTTGCAGTGTCAGTTAGTGACTTGGAGATGTTGGAGAGTCAAGAGGCATCTCTTGACGATCATCGACTGTTGAGGGAGTATGCTGATGTTTTTCCTTATGAGATTCTAGGGATGCCACCTAAGCGTGACATCAACTTCAAGATTGATCTTGTTCCTAGCACAGATCCCATCTCTCGAGCTCCATACAGGATGACCACTCAGGAGCTTAAGGAGCTCCGACTGTAGTTGGAGGAGTTGTTAGCCAAGGGAATCATTTGACCTAGTGTCTCTCCTTGGGAAGCACCTGTGATATTTGTGAAAAAGGATGGACCTTTGAGGCTGTGTATTGACTATCGACAGCTCAATAAGGTGACAGTGAAAAATAGATACCCCTTGCCTTGGATTGATGATTTGTTTGATTAGATTAAGGGAGCCAAGGTGTTTTCTAAAATTGACCTTAAGTCAAGATATCACCAGTTGCAGATTTTTGAGGTAGATATTCATAAAACAACATTTCGTACCCGTTATGGGCATTATGAGTTCACAGTAGTACCATTTGGGTTGACGAATGCACCTTCAGTTTTCATGAGCTTGATGAATGGTGTCTTCCGCACTTATCTCGACAGGTTTGTTCTTGTATTTCTAGATGATATATTGATCTATTCGAGGACTATGGAGGAGCATGAGGAGCAATTGTGTTAGGTGCTACAGTTTCTGAGAGAAAATCAGCTTTATGCTAATTTGTCGAAGTGCGAATTCTTTCAGTCAGAGGTGAAGTATTTGGATCATGTCATCTTTGGAGAGGGTATTGCGGTGGATCCTTCGAAGATCCAAGTTATTATGGATTGGCCTGCACCTACTAATGTTTCTAAGGTCCACAATTTTATGGGTTTGGCAGGTTACTATCACCATTTTGTTATGGGGTTTTTGAGGATTGCTCATCCTATTACTTCTCTTCAGAGGAAAGGGAAGAAGTTTGTTTGGTCACAGTAGTGTCAGGTAGCTTTTCAAACCCTTAAGGAGCAATTGACCAATGCACCTATTTTAGCAGTTCCTGATCCTACCAGGGACTTTTTTGTGTGTACAGATGCTTCTTTGGAGGGTTTAGGGGCGGTTCTGATGCAGGATGGTCGTGTGATTACCTATGAGTCTTGTAAACTCAAGGATCATGAATTGAACTATCCCACGCATGATTTGGAGTTAGCCACAGTTGTGCATGCCTTGGTGAGGTGGAGGCATTTTCTCTTAGGGCATCAGTTTGAGCCGCATAGTGATCATTGTAGCTTGCAGTATATTTTCATGCAACCAAACTTGAATGCAAGGCAGAGGCATTAGATGGAGTTCTTGTGCGAGTATGACTTTGAGGTCAAGTATATTCGGGGCAAAGAGAATGTGGTAGCGGATGCTCTTAGTCGTCGCAGACATGAGATCTTAGCGGTCTCTCTCATAGTTGATTTGAGAGTTCAGATTCTTGCAGCACTTCTTACCGACAATTGGTGCCAGGAGGTGAAGTCTAAGATTGAGTCTGGTAGACCTTTAGAGGGTAGATTTTCTAGTTACTCTCTTGAGCCAGATGGTCTTTTGTGACATTTGGGTCATATCTATGTTCCTAGTTCTTAGGGTCTTCATACCCTGGTGTTTTTAGAGGCACATCAAGCACCCTATTCTACTCATCTGGGTGTCAAGAAGATGCATGCAGATCTACGTCAGCTGTACTTTTAGAGTGTCTTGAAGTGGGATATTGCTGATTTTGTGTTGAGATGTCTTGAGTGTCAGAGGGTGAAGGCGGAGCATCAGCACCCTACAGGTCTTTTGCAGCCTCATTTGATTCTAGAGTGGAAGTGGGACATCATCTCAATAGACTTCATTGTTGGTTTGTTGGTATCCTCTTGTCGACACGATGCTATTATGGTCACTGTGGATAGGTTGACGAAGGTAGCTCACTTCTTTCCTGTTCGTTCTTCATATAATGCTTCTACAGTGGCCAGAGTGTTCATGGAGGACATCGTCAGACTTCATGGGATTCCTCATAGGATCATCTCCGATAGGGAGCCAGTGTTTACTTTAGCTCTGTGGACTTCTTTACAGCATGCCTTGCAGACCCAGCTGAACTTTAGTTCAGCTTACCATCCTGAGACTGATGGATAGACCGAGAGGGTTAATCATGTTCTTGAGGATATGCTTAGGATGTATGTGATGGATTAGTAGAGCCATTGGGAGGACTACTTGTACCTGGTGGAGTTTGCTTATAATAATGGATATCACAGTTCTATCGGCATGTCTCCATTTCAGGATTTGTATGGTTGTCCTTGTAGGACCCCTCTGAGTTGGGATCATCTTGAGGATAGAGTTCTTCTTGGTCTAGATATACTTAAAGATATGGAGCAACAGGTTGAGAGGATTAGAGAGCATTTGGTGGTAGTGCAGGACAGGCAGAAGAAGTATGCAGATTCTCATAGAGTTGATCGATAGTTTTTAGTTGGGGATCAGGTGTCCTTGTGTGTGCGACCGCAAAAGAGTCCGATCCGCTACAGAAAGGGCTCTAAGCTAGCACCACGCTTTGTTGGACCTTTTGAGGTGTTGGAGAGGATGGGTCCTGTTGCTTATCGTCTTGCTTTGCCATCCAGTCTTTCACGCATCCATGATGTGTTTCATGTTTCTGTATTTAGACCTTACTATCTAGATATTGCTCATGTTGTTGATTGGACTGCTCTACAGGTAGAGGATGAGAAACTGGCTTTGGAACCTATAGGCATTCTACAGCACAGGAGACTTGCTCTCAGGGGCAGAGACATGGAGCAAGTCAGGGTCTAGTGGGATCCTAATGACAAGACTTCTACTACCTAGGAGGATGCTTCCAGGATGAGAGAGTTATACCCTTACTTATTTGTAGGGTTCCAGGAGTAAGCTTGATTCTAGGGGGGAGGATGTAATGCCTTCTCATTTTTGGCTTGTGATAGTTGCTAGTTTCACATTACTCTTTGTCAGTTCTGAGACATTTGAGTTATTAGGCCTATGGTTTATGCTTATTATGATCGTGATAGAATATGTTCGACTGATATAGTTTTGACATGGGTTATGAGTTTATGATGAGATTGGCATGATTAGTAATGGTTTAATATTAACATGTGTTATGCGATTTGTTGATATCTGATTTTAAATAAAAATGTTTATAGTCTTGTTTCAGAGCAGGGATGGTGTAGTACTACTCGGTTCAAGCACCCTACTACACCGTGATTCTTTGACTCTGGTGTGTTTGATATATATGCAGTGGATCGTGTACAACCTATTGTTCTTATGTAGGTTGCAGGTACTGGGCCTCGACTTCACCTGACTTAGCAGGTCTGAGCGAGCCCTTGCACCAATGGATAATGTTGATGGAGATAACATGAGGTTTATCCCCTAGGTCAGTTTAATTTTTAGTTTGATGGTCATCTTGTGGTTTGTAGGTTTATTGTTGGGTCCTTGTTTGGTCAGCCTTTGTGTATTCTAGTATGTGTAATGGATCAATATTATTATAATGTGTTATTGTCAAACGTTATAATACTTTTACTCAGTCGTAAAATGGGAATACTCTTGGTGGATGCTATTTAAGTAAATTGTAATGCAGAATTAGTTAACTATCCTAATGTTTGTAAAAATATATATATGTGGGTCAAAAGCTTTATGTTAATTCAATAATATATATAGTTATGTATAGAATCATTCTGGGGAATTAATAAATGTGGTTAGTTGTCATTTATGAATCCAGAAGGGGGAATCTCTATTATTAGTAAAAATTTAAAATTTTTTTGGTGGAGAGGATTCTTGGGAACGGATTTGGTGTTAGTGGGAATTTATGACTCTTGGCTATTTGGTTTTTGGGGGGAATGGTTTGGGGAGGTCATTCAAAGAAAAGGAAGAGAATTAGGAGAAAGGGGAATACATCAAGGGAGATTTCATAAGCTTGGATATTGCAGGTATGTTAATAGATAAATAGTTTTGTCAAATTTTGTCTCTGATTGGATTATCACAATAAATCTTTGTTTTGTTGCCTGATAACATGTTATCATTCTTGGTGATCTCTTTTCTCTTTGATCGTACTCCTTATTAGCCTTCTCAATCCCATAGAAGTGAATCGTTCATCCTTAACTCAAGATTTGGTTATCGTCTGAGTATTTAGTTGCAATCTTTGCACACTTGAGTCATCGGCTATATTCAACCTATGAATGAGCTTCATGCCTATGTTATCACATGTTTTCCTTGTGACATGTTTGCTTGAGTGATTATCTGCTATAATTGTCACTTCTAGGATAGTAGGGTTTGCCTGTGTAACTCTTTGAAAATGATTATTTATTTTTTGTCTTGCAATGGATATCCACCCCAATCCTTAGTTAACCCACGATTTAGCTTTCCTCTGTTAGTCTGATAGAATGAAGTAAGGGTTTAATTGATTTGCGTATTTCATCTCCCCGAGAGTGAACTGTGTTTTGTATTCTTGTTAATGTATGAATAATGCATTACACGCAATGCTGTCATTTTTGTACTTTGGCACAGAGTAACCTCCTCATAGGCCATCGAGCATGATATTTCTACCGGTGTCTAGCTAACTAAATTCTTTGTCTAAATGAATTGATGTCAGCCATGGACGATCCTCTACTACAATTCCCTATCATTATCAATTTGCTACCAATGTTACCTTATTTAAACAATTGGGACGACTTTGCCATTTGGCTCCATGCAAATTGCTTCAGTCATCATTCAAACTATTATCATTTGATAGGTATTCTATACGGACCGTGCATCTGCAAAACCTTATAAATGTGTATTGGCCTCCAAGCCAGAATCGACATCCCCTGATTACAATGGCCTTCGGCATCGTTAATGAGCTCCATCTAAACCTGAATCGATACTTTTAATAATGAAAACATCTGCCAGCACCCTCTATGCCTAGAATGATTTACCTAGAGGCATCAGTGAACCTGGTGCAATTTCCTTGTGCCGCTGTGTGAAAAGAAGATCATGCTCTAGCTTTCTGAGTGATGGCGACCCTAATGTGTAACCACTCTTTCACCCTTGAATAAGAGATCAGATTGATCAATTTCCCTTTAGCAATCACATGTTTTGATCTTTGTATAATTGGTTCATTCTTTGGTTCTGTCCATTCATCAATCCTTCTATCCTGGATAAGGACGTTTTACCACATTTGTAATGAAGATCTATTAAAATCCTCTATCAATATCACTAGTCCAATGATAGATTTGCCTGAATTCATATGATCCTTATTCACAAAGCCCACTATTCGACGGCTGGTGTATGATTGTGTGGGAGGGTTCTAAACTGGGCCGCCTGCATATATTTCCAAACAGTGTCATAGCATTAAAACCTGCAATCGAGGATTCACCATGGCTTTCAATAAATCTTTTTTTTTACAGTCTCTTTCATAGTTTTGTCGTACCTCAGCAAACCACTGCTTATCCCGTCGAAATCAAGACATCCTTTTGGCATTGTGTTCTTGACCAAGATGAATTTACTTCAGTATGATTGTTCTTTGCAGCTTCTATTATATGCCCTGGCTTCATCTATATTATCTTAAATTCTTAGTTTTATTCTCTTCTGTATGGGAAACCTCCCCTATGATCACTCTAGGCACGACTAGAAAAGAAGAATTAAGAGTTAGTTTTATAGGAAAACTCAGTCATAGGAATCGATGGAGAATATTAGTTATTAGTAACTTCCATTTCTAATCACTGCTAAATAGTAAACCAGGAATTAGTATTTTCCTTATGAGGAATATAGTTTATTTAAATTATTAGAAAGTCATTTTAGGAATAGAAGTAACATATCATATTAGTTGATTCCAGATTAGAAACTATTAGTTCTCAATTTGATGTGCTTCAATTATGCCATTAATTTATAAATTTTGCATTATTTAATTTGTCCAAAATTAATTTTAACAATTTTGCACTTATGTGTGTGTTGGGTGAGAATATTAGATATTAGATTAATAATGAAGATTTAGAATAGATTTACTTAAACCCTTTTTGTTATAGTAAGTTAGTTATAAGTTGTTATATGACAATTGGTTTATTTGCAAAGTCCATGACCTCAACATTTTTAATAGCTTGTTAGGGAATATTGTTATCTTAAGTAAGTTTATGATTTAATCTAAAATGAGAGATTTAAAGTCTTTTTTTGAATCCATGTTAAAATTGTTCGAAAAGTGTTTTGGATATATATATATATATATATATATATATATATATATATATATATATATATATATATATATATATATATATATATATTCCTTGTTGTTTATTGCTGATTTTGAACCGATGTGTATCAATGATGTAATTGGGTCATTGCATTTATTTGGTTTTGAGTCTTGCTTAATGTAATGGTGTTCATGTTAGTTTCGTGGGAGGTCAAGGTTGTTAAGCGACATGCTTTGAATAGTTGTCTGTTGGTATTTGTGTTGAAATCTTTTTAGCTCTAGAGGCTTGTTACCGTGAAATCTAGTGGGATATTGTAGCAAGGATGTATTGGTGATGTGTCTTTTAGTATGAGGTCTTGTTGTGGATTGGGAAAGATTGTTGATTAAATGTTTTATTTGATTTGGGATTTTCAAATGGACAGGGGAAAGTTTTCGTGGTTGAGAGTTTTGGATTTGAAATGGTCTATGTAATGTTTTGGATTGTAAAAGGATAGATGCCTCGTAGTCCCTTGTCCATGCATGTTATTGGTTTTTTGGATGTTGGTTGTATGTAGGAGAGTGGCTTTCATGGTGGGGCCGATGCCCAAAGTGGCTGCCTGGGTAACCCCATGGAAGTTGTATTCAAGTGATAACTTAATAATTTATTTAGGTGGGTTGGGTAGAAATTCACATAACAAGATATGTATGATGCCTCACCCATGTCTTGAGTGCTCTCGTAGGCTAAGGATGGGATGAGAAGGCTTGGTTGGCAAGGTCGACCTCCTCCTCTCCATGAGAGGATATGTTAGCTCTGTATGTGTCACCCTATGGGGCCAGTGCCTAGATAGAGGCTGCCATGGTAACCATAGATGGGGGCTGGTTTCTAGTGAGAGATAGCTTGGGTAACCCATGCTAGGACCATGTGATGACAGGCTCCTTACGGCAGTCCAATTTCTTCCTCTGTATCTTTTGTGGTTGCCTTTGGAGTACTGTCTTGTCTGTACAGTCTTGTTATTCTATTTTGTCTGCAGGGAGTTTGTATCTTGTTGTTGTATTCATTGTTGTAACCTTGACCTAGGGGAACCTCATTGTTATCTCCTAGCTTGGAGGGGTGGACCTTAGGGTTCCACATGGTTGGGTGGCAAAGCTATCCATTGGTCTTCTTGGATGTTTGGTTCGAGATCAGTGCAGAAGTGTTCTAGTTCTAGATTTTCTCTACACCTTCAAATTGTTGTATACATTCATAATTTTATTATTTGTAAACTGATGTAATCGGTCTTGTAATCTTGTATTGAACTTTGTAATTATTCATCTCTGCAAATGTATAATGTAATGTTCTTCTGTTGTATTGTGATGCATATCACTTGTAAGGTTATAATTTGATTTGATGCAATTATGTTCCCTAGAGGTGTTAGCTGTTCATTTCATTTAATGCTATTATTTGTGTAGTTATATTTAATGTATAATGCATTCCTTGCTTCAAAAAAAGAAAAAAAAAATTTCTGTCATATTGTCTCTTGTTAGTCTAACACTCTAGGGTTGCATGACAGGGCATCACATATGGTTCGAGATCAGTGCAGAAGTGTTCCAGTTCCAGATTTGCTCTACACCTTCAAATTGTTGTATACATTCATAATTGTATTATTTGTAAACTGATGTAATCAGTCTTGTAATCTTGTATTGAACCTTGTAATTATTCATCTCTGCAAATGTATAATGTAATATTCTTCTGTTGTATTGTGATGCATATCACTTGTAAGGTTATAATTTGATCTGATGTAGTTATGTTCCCTAGAGGTGTTAGCTGTTCATTTCATTTAATGTTGTTATTAGTGTAGTTATATTTAATGTATAATGCATTCCTTGCTTCAAAAAAATAAATAAATTATGTACTATTGTCTCTTGTTAGTCTAATACTCTAGGGTTGCATGACAGGGCATCACATATAGAAAGATCATGACATTATTACAGAAACTTTTGACCAACATATTTTGTCAAGTTGGTGTTTGGCCAATGTCCTCTACAAAGCAATGAAAATAAAAAGATGAACATTTAAATCCAATATTAAAAACTAGAAAATCAAAGGTACTAGATTTTAAAAATCAAGAAGGAAATCAGAGAAGGACCCAAACCCTAGGTGAAAATTAGAATGGTTCAATGAGTTTGGTTCACCAAAATGAAGAGAAAGAAAATGACACTCTTCAAAATTATATTAATCTAAGGTGTAAAAGATTGATTAAATACTCTAATTAGGCTTTAGACTAATATAATTGAGTTGAGTCAGTAACATGAAAAGTAAATGAATAATAAAAGTAACATTTTGTATTTCTCCTCTCTTGCTCTCATTCTCCTGATGATGGATCACTGAGTGTGATCCAAAACGTTGAGTAAAAATAATTAACATGGTCAAATCTAGAAGCATTCATATCCAACATCATGGATTGTGTGGATTGTGGAAAACTAATGATTTCCAATAAAATGAGAGGTTAGCATGTAGAAAATAGTTAAAAAAAACAAATTTGTCACATCTAGAACTCGAAATTTAAAACTAAATACTAAAAAATAATCCTATTTTAAAGATTTCATTTTATTCTATAATTATATTATTAAAAGAATAATCAAGATATATTATTATGTAATTATTACAAAGTTTAGATTATAGGATAAAATAAATTGAATTTATATAATAATATTGCATCTTCTCCCATGTATAAGTCAAACATAAAATTAGATTATAAATTTAAATTTGGTAATGTCTTTACTAGTGCAATATTTAGTTAAGTTGTATTTTAGATTGGTAGATTTAGATCACATCCAATAAACATTTCATTTAATAGAAAGTAGAAATCAATGCCAAATATGTATGTTTATGGCTTGGTCTCCATTCTCTCCGCCTCAAATCTAGTAGGAATGACCTTTAAAAGTTGGACGATAAATGGTTTCAACCATGGTGAAAAAAGGGTATTTTGCAAGTAATTGTTATCTTGATATTTTTATCTTGATGTGAATGCCATGAAAAATACATATATGATGCATAACAATACTACTTTAAATTTAGATAGGGAAATTTAAATTTTATTTCTCAGTTTTTCATTAATATTTTAATTTTAATTTTTATGAATAATTTATTTATTTTATGATAGATCTTTACCAAAAAAGTACTAATTAATGAAGTCCATTTATTTCCTAAATATTGAACTTCACTAAAGGAGCTCAAATTACTAAACAATGTAAAGGTGTAGATTCATTCACAAGAGCTTGGAGTGTATGTACATCATCATGTATAAGAGTTATTTGAGCCATTTTAGGCATTTTTACATAATTTTAATTTAATTTATTTTTTTGTTTCTTTGGGATAGGGATTTTATTTCTTTCTATAAAGAATTATAGGTACAACAATAAGAATATTAGATACGCTGACATTCAAACTTAAAAGCTACTTGTGATTAGTAAGATGTTCCACCACCAAGACACTTGCCCTTTCATGATGGTAACTTTTAAATTTTATCACACCCTCTAAAATAATCCAACAGAGATCAAACAAAAGTCAGTGTAGACAACATATAGACAACAACTGCAAAATAATCCAAACATGTAAAAACTCTACAAAATACTTCTAACAAATTTAGCAATTTATTTTAAAAATTATCAGCGTGCCCATTGAACATATGGGTCCAATTGCTAGTGTAATATAACTATACATATCATTTAAGGGGCCAATGTAGAGACCTATGCCTCACCTTGTCTTGATGAACTGCTAAAGGTACAATGCACAATATTCTACGTAAATAAGAGGAATTATATTTGAACATAAAAATGGAAGTAGACAAGATATAAATTGCATATATATAGTCTACTCAAGTAGTATACATGTTGCTAATGTGGTAGAAATGGAGATAAGAGGTTCAACCTCATCCTATGTGGTCAACATGGAAACATTGAGTGGGTCAACCACATCTTCTTTGGCTAAAATCAAAACATCCTAGATAGAAAGATCATGACATTATTACACAAATTTTTGACCAACATATTTTTTATAGGTAAAAGGTGGTAAACCACTTATAAATTTATTAAGAAAACATAGAAGAAAATACAACTAATTTAACCAAGTACATGAATCTAACAACAAGTTTACAATAGGTGCCAAAAACATTATTATGATTCATCCCCTCTTAATGGCATGTGGGAACAGAGGAGCATTTGATGGGGACTTGATTCATTTATGATTGGATCTCTCTTTCACTTTTGAATAAGAGTCCATATTCCTTCATTTTTGGCCTCATTAGTTGATGCCTGAGAGCCAACATACAAAAATTACAAACTTGAAACATGATCTTAAAAATTGGACATAGGAAGTCTAGACAATATATTTGCATAAATAGCTGGGTGAAAGCACAAAGCTATGCCACTCTTTTTGGCATATTTTTGGCATAGCTAACTTTAAGAATTTTTGACTAAAAAGTCATTGAACCAACCAAAAATGTCAAAAAAGATCTAGCCAAAACTTTTCTAATTCAAAGTGTTCACTAGATGCATATGTGGCATCACTTTGGTGCAAACTACAAAAAAAATTTTCAAAAAAACACAATGTTAATTCAAAGTGTTCACTAGATGCATATGTGGCATCACTTTGGTACAAACTACAAAAAAAATAAAAAAAAAATCATGATAAGTAAATCATTAGCCTCAAAAGTGGAGGTTGATTCCATTCACTAAAAAGATTCTAGAATTTAATTTAAAATTTTGAAAAGAAAAAAACATTGCACTAAATGAGAGAATCCTAATTGAGCTAATATATTATTTTTTCCATTTGATAATTATTCATCAAAATGTTTAACATCCCATCAAACTATTACATGTTTTCAAGATGTATATGAATTTAAATATTTATTAAAAAATAAATTTATGAAAATTATATTTTTTTACTACACTAAATTTTGAGTTCACAATATGAAAAAAAGTTAAAAATGAAATATAATATAAATAACTTGATATTCTAGCACCACCTTGCTTTTTCTCAATAATTAAATAGTAATTATTATTTTTAAAAAAATACTAAACTAATTTTTTAATTAAAAAAACTTTTAAACAACTCTAAAATATATGCATTCCATTAGTTTACATAATTTTAAGTTTTGAATGTTCATATAGATCAATTTCAAGTTAAAAAGGTTGGACTTTGCACTTTATCTCAATTTGCTCACATAGTACACATCATGGATGTGACTTACATAGACATAAGAGGTTTAAATACATCATGTATGGCTAAAGTTAAAATGTCTCATTTAACCACATCCTACATGTTAAGGTTCAACCACATCATATGCATGACAAATGATGAAAAATCATGAAATTTGACCTCACTACAAACATTACATCATGGCACTATTACTAAAGTGGATTGAAAAAATTAAAAATTAGAAAAAATCAATATTAGGTAAGTGTACAAACATTAGATCATGGAACTATTACTAAAGTGGATAGAAAAAAATGAAAATTAGAAAAAATCAAAATTAGGTAAGTGTAAAAAGATGAAGATGGAAAAATAAATTCAATAAATTAACAAATAAAAAACTATATATTTAATTTTTATCTAAAAATATTTTTAACACATCTAATATTTAAATACATCTATCTAAGAAAAGCAAGATTTACATTGTTCACTTTATTTTTACTTGAAGAGTTATTTTTATTTATTTAAAAGTTATTTTATAATTTTAGTTTTTAAATATATATGAGTTTTTATAAATTTTTATGTACATGATAATGGCATGAAACTCTCCTTAGCATTTAAAAGCTATTTTATAATTTTAGTTTTTTTAAATTTTTATGTACATGAGACTCTCCTTGATGCCAAGTCTATGCCCTATCAACATTAATTAAAAATTGAATATACCAAACCTTTTTCCACATTGTTACTTGTCTCATAATCTATGAAAATTTCTTGTTATTAACTACATTTAATTAAATCTTTTTAAGTGCTTCAAAGAGCGCAATGAATGTATATTAAAACATAAAAGGAAATCAAATATCGAAAAGTGAATAGGAATTTCTTCCGTAGATACACAATGAAGAGGGGAGCTATGCTTCGTCTTCTCCATTATTAAGTATTTACATTTGGTTATACCATTTTGGCTGTACGAAATGTTTTGTCTCTATCGGAACAAACTAGCCTCCATAGCCTTGCTTCTATCATCATGCTTTCTTACGTAGTCTAGGAATGGCACGATTTTGTCCATTATCAGAAAAAACTACTACTGGAAATTTGAATACTTACGAGTTATCTGAAAAGTAGCTCCACGTTATTTGCATGGATTGCTCTCGTTAATGAAATCATACAAAACTCTGATGAGGTCGGGAATCCGTTGAGAGCGAGGATTGAGCACTTGGAAGGCATGACCCACGTCCTTCAAAATAACACACCTCGCCTTTTTACCGGAATTTTTGAGGGCGTGGTAGTAGTCCATGTTCCTCTGCTTCAGCACATCTTTTTCGGAGATGATTACGATTACTGGCGGTAAACTGACATCTCGCAGGGGCTTAACGAGCGGATTACAGGCAGGATGGTCTCTCTTCGCTCCCTCCGGCAACGACAGCTTCCAAAACACTTCCATCCATCGCCACGACAGATTTGGGTCCGACTTTCTCTCCGCCCTCTCCACTTTCTCTCCGCCGAAGAAGGGCTGAAGAAGAATCACCCCTCTCATCTCAAGCGGCTTCACATCCGCCCGATCACACCGCAATGCCACGTGGTGAGCAATATTACCTCCTGCACTATCGCCGGCTAAAAAGCACCGCGAGAAGTCGGCGTAGGATGATAACCATAAATCGTGAGAGTGTTGTAGTTGTTGTTGTTGTTGTTGTTGCCTTGTCTGCCGGCGGACCCACTCCACAGCACTGAAACAATCGTCGTACGCGACGGGAAGACGATGCTCGGGGGCGAGCCTGTAGCCTACCGACATCACCAGACAATTTGTTTCAGAAGCCAATCTGCACATGAACACGTGGTAAATAGACCAGGCTGGCGAACCCAGCACAAAGCCTCCGCCGTGGAAGTAAATGACAAGAGGCAGCCTGCTTCCTCCACAAACCGCTTTCCTGGGAAGATAAAAGCGCGCCCACACAGCAGTGCAAGTGTCCATTACAACGTCTCTGGACGCCACCGGGTCTTGTGGCGCCTCCGATGCGGGCACATCCGATACAACGTAGGAGAATCTCTCCACCGAGCCGTCTTTGTAAACTCTTAAAAAGCCCTCCAACTCCTCTTCCACTGGTCTGCCTCTGCCTCTGCCCGGGTCATGACCATGATCATGATCACTCTTTCCTCCGCTCCTTATAAACCCGTCTACTGAAACTGCGTCCATAGTGCTAATTCTCTCTCTGTTGTCAACTATTTTGACAACATAAATGCTCCTCTCAG
Source organism: Cunninghamia lanceolata (assembly GCA_027924645.1). Classification (NCBI taxonomy): domain Eukaryota; kingdom Viridiplantae; phylum Streptophyta; class Pinopsida; order Cupressales; family Cupressaceae; genus Cunninghamia; species Cunninghamia lanceolata. The sequence continues at coordinate 643,395 of BSBN01000497.1, read as the reverse complement.
ATGTCAGACAAGTATGAGAGAATAAGTGAGAAACGTTGTGCGAGGAGTTTTATAAGCAGGAGAGCAGGGCCACTTTTGTAGATTTTTGCCACTTGGCGATGTGGTCCACTTCAACTGTGTTGGGTTTTAGAGATGAGAAACGTAAGGAGATGAATAATTGAGGAGGATGTGTCCGCGTCATGGCGAGCAAGGTCCCATAACGTGCGAGTAGAGGTAAATTCGACAGCGATTTGCAGTGATGGTGTCGATTTAATTTTAAAAGGTTTGGGGGTAAATTCATTTTGACCTCCTATCCCCTGTCGGCAGAGTTTTCTTTGTGGGAGACCAAATTCTTGTTTTGTCTATTCTCGCTCAGAAACGTTAGTCGATGATGTATATATGGTAATATTTACGAACATAAAAATTTAAATGTCCGGAGCACCATACCGGATTATACTATGTGACTTGCCTCCTTGAATGGCAACTGACAGCTGACAACGATAAAAAATTTGTATGAAATTCAAGTGTAAATAACAACGATAAAAATTAAGCTTGACGGGCAAGGTCCTCGGTCAAATTTATTTGGAAGCAAGATATATGGTATTCAATTTGAATTGCTTGTGTTGGATTATAAGCTTGACCGTGCAGCTTTCCAATCCAGCTTTTTGCATAGTCTTTTGTATAGCTTTGTGCATAGTTTTTGCATTTAATGTTTCAGATACCTCCTTACAAAAAAGCTGTGATATATATTTTAGAATTTGCTAGAAGCTTTTAGGTGCTTGTTGAAGCTACGAATAATCTAAGTTTTTATATTTTTTATATACATCTATAGGTTAGAACTTTCAAGAGATAGCTGAATATACCTTGTTGTCTAAAAATGGAGTTTGATATAAATAATGGTTAGAGAAGAACAAAGTGAAAGTATATAAGAAGAAAAAGTGTATGTAGTAGCATTTTTAATATTATAGTTTGATTTTTTATTAAGGGTAAAGGAAGGTTTTTGTAAGAGCCCAACTCCATTTACATAGACAAGTACAGATACTGAAGATTCAGAAATGAATTTAGGAAGAAAAAAACATGATTAAATCAACTTATAGTAAAGGGCACAAAAGATCTCCATACACAGAAATCACACAAAGCAAAATATATTATTGAATTGATTGTTCTTTGTAATACACTACATTCTGTCTGCTATGAAAATAGAGATAACTCTAAAAATAGCACACCAAAATATATAGCCACACACAACTAAAAATAATGAAATACTACACTATCACATGTAGAGGTGCAGAGCATGCACAGCAGCTAAAAATAACAAAAAATCCAAAAAAATTTGAACATTGGACATGCACAAAGCATGCAGCACCCACTCCCTCTAAAAATAGATGCACATCAGTAACTGTAGCTATAGAGCATCAATTTCCAACATACTCCCCCTTGATGCTAAATGGGCTCACAATATAGTCTCGAAGCATCAGAAACTGAATCTTTGCAACTGCCTTTGTAAATATGTCTGCAAGTTGTTTTTGAGTCTTTATATACCTCAATTCTACTTCTTTCTTCTGAACCAAATCTCGAATGAAATGATATTTCAAATCAAAATGCTTTGTCCTACTATGATGGATAGGATTTTTGGCTAACTTGATTGTACTCATGTTATCACAAAAAAATATTCTAGGCTGAATATGTTTCTCCCCAATCTCTTCTAGAATTTTTCTAAGCCATAATGCTTGAGTACCTGTGGAAGTGACAGCAATATACTTTGCTTCTGTAGATGAGAGAGCAACTGTACTTTGCTTCTTTGAACTCCATGTGACCAAACCCGAACCAAGTGAAAAACAATTGCCAGATGTAGACTTTCGGTTATCCAAACTACCTCCCCAATTAGAATCACTAAAACCAACAAGTTCAAATCTTTTAGAAGTGTAATAATGAATACCAAGGCTTGCAGTACCTTTCACATACCTCAATATCCTCTTGGTTGCCTTCATATGAATTTTAGATGGCATTGTCATATACCTTGAAACTAGAGAAACTGAATAAGCATTATCTGGTCTTGTGTGGGTTAGAAACATCAAACTTCCAACAATACTTCTATAAGTTGTCTCATCAACTATTTCAGCACCATCATCTCTACACAACACAACCCCATGAGCAGTTGGAGTGGACGCTGGTTTACAATCAACCATATCAAATTTTTTCAACATATCTTTTGCATACTTTGTTTGACAAATGAAAATTTCATCCTCACTTTGGTAAACCTCCATTCCTAGAAAGTATTTCATGAGGCCTAAATCTTTCATTTCAAACTCACTCATCATATCAATTTTGAATTCATCCTTCATCTTAGAACTACTACCCATATACAATAAATCATCAACATACAAACTGACAATAACAATATCATTACCTTCTTGTTTGTAGTAGAGGGTAGCCTCACTTTTACTTCTCTTGAAGCCATTTTTATGAAAATATCCATCAATCCTAGCATACCAAGCTCTTGGTGCTTGCTTGAGGCCATACAAGGCCTTCTTCAACCTATAAACTTGATGTTCTTTACCTTGCACTTCAAAACCTTGTGGCTGTTCTACATAGACTTCCTCATCTAAGTACCCATTCAAGAAGGCACTTTTCACATCCATGTGATGAATCCTCCATTTCTTTTGAGCTGCTAGTGAAATCATCATTCTAATAGTCTTTTGTCTTGCTACTGGTGCAAAAGTCTCTTCATAATCTATCCCATACCTCTGTGTGAATCCCTTAGCAACTAACCGTGCTTTGTGTCTTTCAACACTCCCATCACTATTATACTTAGCCTTGTAGACCCATTTAGTACCAATCTTTTTCTTGTCATGTGGAAGCTCTGTAAGCTCCCAAGTATCATTCCTATGAATATAATCTACCTCTTCTTGCATTGCTTGCACCCAAACATCATTAGTAGATGCATCTTCAAAACATGATGGTTCAAAATCAGCTTGTGAAAGTAAAGCAAAATTTACGGTCTCACCTCTTGGATTCTCTTCATGTGCTTGTCCTGTACTCCTTTGATAAATATCACTTAGACTTCTTATCTTCCTTGTTGAACTAGAACTTGAAGTTGGACTTGCATTTGGAATTGAAGAACTAGATGAGGGACAACTTGGTGGAGTTGTAACAATTGAAACTGAAGTATTAGTAGGCTGCTCACAACCAATATCATCAATAATACCATCATTCAAAATAGATTTGGGCTTATCAACATGGTCTTTTTGATGGCCATAAACTCCCCCTTCATCAAAAATCACATCTCTTGACACAACAATGTTGTTAGTGAGGGGATTATACAATCTATAAGCCTTGCTTTGCTCATTGTGCCCAACAAAAATGCATAATTCACTCTTTGGATCTAACTTTTGTCTTTTCTAATCAGCTACATGAACATAGGCTAAACAGCCAAAAACTTTGAAATGATTAACATTAGGCTTTTTCTCATACTAGGCTTCATAAGGAGTCATATTGTCAAGTGCACTAGTGGGACTTCGATGGAGAATATATATATTGTTGTAGCAACTGCATCACCCCAAAAAACATTGCCCAATCCCTTGGTTTGTAACATACTCCTTGCCATTTCCACCACTGCATGATTCTTCCTTTCAGCTACACCATTTTGTTGAGGTGTGTAAGAGGTGGTATGCTGTCTTTTGATGCCATTCATATTGCAATAGTCCATAAAATCTTTTGAACAAAACTCTCCTCCACGATCAGTCCTTAAGCACTTTATGTTATAGTCACTTTCAATTTCCACAAGGGCTTTAAACCTTTTGAAATTGTCAAATGCTTCATCCTTGGTCTTCAAAAAATAAACCCAACACTTTCGTGAGTAATCATCAATAAAAGTAATGAAATATGATGACTTACCCAAACTCTTTGTTTCCATAGGACCACAAATATCAGAGTGAACTAGATGAAGTGGATAATGTGCCCTCCATGCATTGTCTTTTGGAAATTTCTTTCTTGCATGTTTTCCTTTGGCACATCCTTCACACACCTCATTGTGCTCTTCAACTGTAGGCATACCATAAACTAAATATTTTGATGTTAGTATCTTTAAACTATGAAAATTCAAATGCCCATACCTAAGATGCCACAACCAACTTTTGTCTTCATATGCCATATTGGCAAGATTGCTATGATGCTCCCCAAACTTCAATGGGAACATTCTATTTTTTGTCATAGGCACAACTGTAACAACCCTATTGCCTTGACTCTTATCATAGATGATACATTGTTGATTGTCAAACACCACCTTGTAGTTCTTTTCACACAATTGTCTAACACTCAATAAAGTATGCTTCAATTGTGGAGTGCAATAAATATTATTCACACATTTCTTACCTTCTTTTGTATTTACCTCCATAGCTCCTTTGGCTGCAACCTCCAAGGACTTGTCATCTCCAAGCTAAATTTTAGATTTGAAACTTTGATCCATTGTAGAGAAAAGCTCATGATTCCCTGACATGTGGTTAGAATAGCCTAAGTCTAAATACCAAACCTCTTTAGAACTATTTTCAGCTTTGTTATATGATAAGAATAAATTATTAGGAGAAGCCTCCTCATCCTCATTAGCATAATTAGCACTTCTATTGCTGTTACCTTCTTTTAATCTGCACTCCCTTTCAAAGTGGCCATACCTATTACAATGATAGCACTGAATATTTCTCTTATCAAATCTACCTCTACCTCTTCCTCCGTTTCCTCTTGAATAATTTTGATTTCATTCATGTCCTTGGTTGCTTTTACTACTGGAACCTTCTTTTTGTGCAATCTATAATTTTGAAGAAAAAGCCTTCTCATCACTTTCTCCAAATGAATCTCTCAATCTTTCTTCATGAGACATAAGAGAGCCAACAAGCCGATGAAACTCAAGAGTAGTCAAATCCTTGCTTTCTTTAATGATTATAGCAACATGGTTCCATCTTGGGGTTAAAGACCTCAACACCTTTTTAACCACAACCTCTTTATCCGCAGTTTCTCCAAGTGTAGCCATTTTATTGACCACATCTTTTACTCTCACACAATAGTCACTCACACTTTTAGCTTCTTGCATCTTCAAATTCTCAAATTCCCTTTTCAATGTTTGTAGCTTGATAACTTTGACTTGATCACTGCCTTGATAAGCTTCTTGTAGAGTCTTCCAGGCATCCTTGGCTGTCTTTCCACCTGGGATTCTTGGAATAAGCTCTTATCTAGAGCTGTTTGAATATGAAATAAAGCTAAAGAGTTCTTCTTCTTACTCTCCTTCTTGGATGTTCTATCATTTGCTGCAAGAGTGGTCCAATCAGCTGGCTCAACATAACCTGTTTCTACAATTTCCCATAAATCTTTTCCTGTCAAAAGAGTCATCATCTTGATACTCCAATATTCATAATCAGTTCCATTAAATTTAGGAACAGGCAAAGAGTTAAGATTTGCCATGATCAATTGTTAAAGAGATCACAACCACAAAATATTAAACCTAGAATTTTAATCTCCCTTTGATACCAAATGAGGATTCATAAATGAATTCATGAAGAAAAAAACATGATTAAATCAAGTTACAACAAAGGGCACAAAAGATCTCCATACATAGAAATCACACAAAGAAAAATATATTATTGAATTGATTGTTCTCTGTAATACACTACATTCTATCTGCTATGAAAACAGAGATAACTCTAAAAATAGCACACCAAAATATATAGCCACACACAACTAAAAATAATGAAAAACTACACTATCACATGCAGAGGTGCAGAGCATGCACAACAGCTAAAAATAACAAAAAATCCAAAAAAATTTGAACGTTGGACATGCACAAAGCATGCAGCACCAACTCCCTCTAAAAATAGATGCACATCAGTAACTATAGCCGCAGAGCATCAATTACCAACAGATACAACAATGAAACCCAACAAATAATAATGAGATAGTTACATGGACCAACATCACTGAGGTTACAAACTGACACTAACTAGTACATTAAAATAGCTCATACAATAATGGGACTAAAAATAGTTAACAGAGGACATGACACCTAATGAAAACAAAGGAGGCTAACAAGCACATAACTAGTCAAGTGGTATGAAGGGCCATGGCACTCTAAAAAACCCAAAACACTAACAATAGTATTGTTTATGACATCATTGAAAGAGATTTACTTCCTAACTATCCTCCCTTTTTTCCCTACCAATCCTAGAACAAAAGAATACATATGGTTTCTAGACAACCTCATGCCAAAATGATCTCTTGGACTCGTGCATCTTCCATCTTTCTTTTTTCCTTACTTCAGGAACGTGAGTAGAGAGAACATCGAGACCCACACCTAGCACTAATAAAGTTTTCTTCCTAGGAAGAGCGAACTAGACACCCACCAACATGTTTCTTCCTACAAACCTCCACTGAAATCCTCACATCAAAATTAGGAACATTATTGACATATTTCAAAGCCAATCTCAACCAATAGAGGAAAATCCTCAACTCCCATATTCATTGAGGAAAGCAACTCTTCACTAACCCAAGGAAGGCTAAGTTCCTTTTTTCTTTCTTTTTGTAGAAATTTTTCTTTCTCTTACTGAACTTGCAATCACCAATAGAGTGGCTAGACTTGTGGTACTTTGGGTAGACAACTATAAAGTCCTCATATTCAATTTGTTGCCCAAAATCCTAACTCAAACATGTGTTGAGACATGGACCAGCTAGGACTCAAACCTAGGACCTTCCTTTAGCTGCTGGAGTGCTCTACCACTGAGCTATTGGCCCCTCTTGGACCAGTCCAAAGCGGATACCATGCTGAGACATGGACCAGCTAGGACTCGAACCTAAGACCTTCCATTCACTACTAGAGTGCTCTACCACCGAGCTATTGGCCCCTCTTGGACTAGTCCATCGTCGGTCTAGGTGTGGCTTATTTCCAACACCAACACCCCCTTAAGACACACCTCTCGTGTGCTTGGGGCTCCTAGCCTGGGCCTAGCTCTGATACCATGTTGAGACATGGACCAGCTAGGACTTGAACCTAGGACCTTTCATTTGCTGCTAGAGTGCTCTACCACTGAGCTACTAGCCCCTCTTGGAACAGTCCATCGTCAATCCGAGTGTGGCTTATTTCCAACACCAACAACATGAACCTATTAATGCATTCCTTCTTAAGACCAAAACCTAGACTCCACTTTCTAAGGAAGAACCTTTTTTTCCTAGAAACCAAGGATCATCCAAGAGGGTCCAAAAAAATCCTCATGGTTCAAAAAGAAGTCATTCAACATAGCTAAGATCTCAATTTGGTTGCACAATTTCTATTTCCTTTGAGCCCAATTTCTAACTACATCAATGTTTGGCCTAACTCCTAGAAACTTCCCAATAAGAGAGTTATCCAGCCTAAAGGATGGTCTATCAACTATTAAATCAAAGCCTCAAAGATGAATGCACATTCCATCCACAACTAGTTTCAAAGATAAAGACTATGCTTGTTTGGAGTAGGACTTACTTGTAACTACTTCAACCTAGAATTTCTACCCACTTAAATGGTTCCCACAACAATGGCAAGATATGTAGTCTCCACTGTGAGCTCATTAAGAGTATCCTCCCTTCCCTCCACATGAAAATGGCTAGAATAGAGTCAGTCAAAGGCAGGAGGGATAGCAATATGTGTCTTAGCCACTGCACAAGAGGGAGAGGGACCCCATCCTTAATCCCACTTGAATTTTGCACCAAATTATCCAATGTAACTTGTAACCACTTAACATAGCAAGCGAGACATTAATATGGCTATCAAAATGTGTAGGTGCATAGGGAAGGAGAATAAATCCACCTCTCAACCCCTAATGTGAGACATCTTCCTTAGAAGCACTAAAACCACTCCCGACATAAGAGAGAATGTCTGAGGATGCATAGAAAATTGAGACTATTGCAATAAAGCATGCCCCAGCTGAAATATTTTGAGTTACAGAGGATTTGCAGATCTTTTGATGGGCCTTCAACCAAATGCCTATAAGCCTCTCTTCCTCCTCATCCAAAGAGCCATTTCACTTGTCCTCAATCTCCCCATCAACATCTTCCATGCATTGTCTTCTTTGTCGTTCCTATCTGCAACTTCCAATCCATTGATACATGAGAGACTAAGACATTTCCCACTTGATGACATTTCAAGTGATCATTCTTGGCTAGTGTTTTTACTTCAGCTGGCTCAAACCATTCTTGGTTCATTATTATTTTTTAGCATTATAGTTTGATTTTCTTTGTGTGTATATTTTGTTTTATGTATTTTCATATTGTGAATATCTATTTGTTTATGTGGAAATACATTTTTTTCAAAGTTAAAATAGAACAAAGAATCTAAAATTATCCTCCTACTTGATGGCATCATCAATTATTTGAACAATCTTTGAACATAGCTCTTTGAAGTACTGGTTAGACTTGTGCATAGTCTCTATAGGAAGTTACTTGATCTCTTCCAATGTAGGTATGTTTTAGTGTGACATTTCTAGATAATTGAACTCCAAATTGTTGTGGAAATAAGCTAGTTTAGATGCAAGCATATGGGTTGGAGATAGTTACTAGTCCAAATGGGATGATAAGCTTGTGAATGGAGCCCCTCTTCTCTACCCTTTCTATAGCTATAATTCCCCCTACTCAAGGGGCTTGAGTGAATGTAATGGATAGTAAAGGATTAGTTGAAATGGTTGCTATTGCTAAGTTGGGTACTTACTTCCTTCATTTGGTAGGTGTTTCACGGGATTAGGTTAAATCCAATATGCTGTCTTACATCTGTATGGAAATCAATTGTAAGAATGAAGGTAGGTCTAGCTTACTTTCAATATAGTAAACAATTATGCTTGCTCTTTGGCAAGTTAGAGAGAGTTGAGTGATATCTACTCATGGGGCCTCCTACCTAGATTTGATTGCCAACTTCATTTGTTAAGGATGTTGGGTCTTTGCACTAGTAAAACTTAATTTTTGGTGGGCTATTTATGAACCATTCAACTTCACCAATAAATCAAAAGCCACCTAACTTTTTTCATAATTTTAAAATTCAGTATATATTATCTTTTCTTAATTAATATTTAAATTTTTTTAATATAATCTAAATATCACCTTACTTTCTATATTATTCTGTTACTATTTAAAATTATATTATCTAGACAGATTTACAGTGACTAAATTATCAAAATGTCAATTTAATCTAATTAATAATAAGAGATTGGCAAAATTTTGCTAACATTTTAATTGGAATTCTTCCTCCCTTTGAAAATTTGGTTGATCGTGAGTGCAGAGTGAGCGAGCTTATCGCCCTCCTCGAGGAAGTCCTCTATCAATCATATCTCACTAAGTTACAAACTAGTCTTGTAGCTTACGTAATCATACCTGTTTCTTCTGAACTCCAGCCAGGAAAACACAACAATCTCTGGAATCTATTTATCTTTCTACCCCAAAAGTCTTTTGTTTGGTAACTGTGTGATTCTTTATCTTGTCTATCACTACTGAAAGTTTTTAGAATATCCAAGCTGTAAGCTTTCTGCTAAATCCGATCCTAACACTCAAATCACTGAAAGTAGTTGATGTGATTTCTTAATAATTAGGCGCGATAAAAGCATAGTGGATGTGATTTCTTACAAAGATGGGGAGTGGTTAAAATTGAAGTCTGCGAGAACATCTGGCAATCGTCAACAGTTTCGATTAGAAATATTTGAAATGTTTCGCAGAGGTTCTTTTTAATATTCATTCATTCAACGCTCCAGTTTTAAGTGCGGAGAGCATTGGAGTATAAAGACATCAATTATGTTGATTAAACAGAAACAGAACAATGAAAGGAAAACAGAAATAACAGAATGAGAAGCTATAAAGATTTCACAGACAAGATAACACAGGCTTTTATAGTGGTTCACCCAAAAAGGCTACGTCCACATTCACAGGGATAATCTCTTATTAAATTCACTGTTTTTACATATGCATACAGCACACTCTCAATATCATCTTCGAACTTTATCATTCTACATCTGTTTAAAGAAGATGCCAAACATCATGGCTTTCACCGTGGGAAGAAGTCTAACGGATGCAAGAAACTACGGTTACAAAGACAGAACTATTGGTGCAGTCTTACACAAGCATATTCTCTGATCACTCCAGCCATTACAATAAGGCTTGGCTTCACACGTAGCTTACAATCTCCCACTTGAAGACAAGCTATATCAGAAAGAGAGGTGCTCAGAGATATCCCCTACATTTCCATTTGTATAGTTACATCAGCCGCATCGAAGATTTTAGCTTTGCCAGATTTTGTTCAAGAAAGCTCCGGATGAACCTCCTCCAAAGCACGTCAGTTTTAAGCTTCTCTGTTGCCACTTTCTGCTGTTGTGGCTCTTCTACAGGAGGCTCCATCAACCAAAATAATGGATCAGCGTCAACGTTATGACAGTTATCATAGCTAGGATTGGCAGCATCCCACACAAAATACAAGCTCTCTGTAAAAGTGAAAGAATTCCTCACACTCTTCCCCTCCTCTGTAGTGCTCCTCTCTTGGGGGTGCGTGGGCAGCATCTCGGCATTCAAACCACCCACGTCTTTGCTAAGCAAGCCCTTCTCATTCGCACAAACTGCACAGGGAATCAACAAATACAACAAATGCATCAAGTAACCAATATCTTTTACCTTGGTGGTGCTCATAACACTTTGTCCGTCCTCTTCAAGTAAAGGCACACCCCAGAGGTAAACCTCCTCCGGCTCAGCCTTAGGGACGGATTCCTCCGCTGCCGACTTAACTTCTTCCACCGACTCTGCCGGAGTGACTTGTTCCTCAGGCACTGACTTAACTTCTTCCACCGCCTCGGCCGGCTTTACTTCTTCGGCCTCCACATCCGACACCATCGACGAACAATGCTCCGCTGGCACATCATGTGTGTGATACTGCGAAATCACATCCTCATCACCCAAAGCATCCTGATTCTCAGCCTCTACCAAAACATGCAAATCATCCATTTCCATTGGCAAATCAAATCTAACCTTTTTCCTCACTTCAGACTGAGCCACAACACCTTTTATTTCGTGCATCTGCTCCATGTCACTCCCAGATTCCATCATGCCAAGAAACTCCTCAATAATAGAATCAGTTTCATCATTTAGTTCATCCAAAAACATCTGATGAATAGCTCCCACTTCAGCATGACTCAGTTGAGAGCCACATGACCAAGACATGACAGCTTGAACCCAATCATCCCAGTTGGGACTCTCTTCCATATCTGCTTCATCCATAGCTCTGAAAAATTCTTCCATGTCTCAAGCTTCTTCACCAAGTTTCTCCACCAGGTTTTCGAACAAGCTTCACAAATGAGCTTCTTGGCTGAGCTTCTAACTAGAGCTTTGATACCAATTGTTGATTAAACAGAAATAGAACAATGAAAGAAAAACAGAAATAACAGAATGAGAAGCTATAAAGATTTCACAGACAAGATAAGACAGGCTTTTATAGTGGTTCACCCAAAAAGGCTACGTCCACATTCACAGGGATAATCTCTTATTAAATTCACTGTTTTTACATATGCATACATCACACTCTCAATATCATCTTCGAACTTTATCATTCTACATCTATTTAAAGAAGATGCCAAGCATCATGGCTTTCACCGTGGGAAGAAGTCTAATGGATGCAAGAAACTACGGTTACAAAGACAGAACTATTGGTGTAGTCTTACACAAGCATATTCTCTGATCACTCTAGCCGTTACAATAAGGCTTGGCTTCACACGTAGCTTACAAATTATTTGTACGTGGGGATGGGTGGCAAAGACGAAAAGATGTAGTTTTCATACAGCCAAAGGCATTTGAGCGTATTGTTAGGCTTTAGCAAGTGGAGATCTCCTACAATAGGCGAGCTTTGCTGAGGGGCAACGCAATCTTTTTATTGGCTATTGTTCCTCCTCAAACGAGGGGAAACAAATTTCCTCATTGTGATGGGGATAAGCTATTAGGCACCCTAATGGGCTCCAATAATTGTCATGGTTGTTAAGTTAGGCCAACCAGTATACGTATTATTTATTTATTGATTTTATGTGGGTCATGTATTATTCATTTATATTATGTGTTGCAGAGATTGCAATTAGCATAAGAGATTTCTTAGGGCTTCTCCACTCAAAAATTGTTGGTAAGTTCTAGGTTATTTTACTCGTGATTAGTGTATTGTGAAAGTGCTTAGGTTTATGTTTTGGGTTCTTGGTATGTGAATTCTTGTATTTCTTACTCAATTTTTTTGCACTTTACTTTATTTCAATGTCAAGAGAAAAAAGTCATCATTTTCATAATTTCATATTTTTTCATGTTTCTATTATTTTTTGGTACTTTTGATATTGAATATTTAAAAAGTTTGGGGAAGTTAAATAATGGGTTCTCTACCCAATGTTATTATTTTTCAATAAAATTTTTAAGCTTAAAACTCTATTTTGATTTTTTTTTTTTTTGAAAGAAAGGTGATGGAGCACCTATATCGAATTAGGTTATCAAAATTTTAAAAGTCATACAAAATGGAACTAGGAATGCTACCACTAGTTCAAAGACGCACAAAACATACATACCATATACATAAATAGAGAAGCAGAAGCAACAACGTAACAAGGCGGAATACAAACAAAACAAGAACCCTGCTGCTCTGCTATTTAGAATTGGAATCACGGTGTTCCTATTCATAATTGAAATCATGGAATTTTGAATGTTATGTGACTTTTTCTAAGGGGTATTTGAATGTTATGTGTTTATTCTTTGCTTGGTCCTGTTCACTCAATTTTTTCTCTTGGTAAAAAGTTTTGTTTAGAAGTTTTATTTTGGTTACTACAAAAACTATAAAATATTGTCATCTTTTTTATAGTAGTGTAGGTTTTTATTCCTTTTCCTAAGGTTTTTCCTACACATATTATTAAGCTTGCTTAGGTTAATAAAGTAAGTTTAATTTGGTGAATGGGCAATTTTAGATGTCGGCATCCTACAAGTGAGGTGTATTTTCTATCTTGGAAAGATGCTCTTGCTATCTTTAGACTTCTTGGTGTTCACTCCCTATTGGTTGGTTTCGCCACCTCTACCCTCTCTTTGGTCTATATAAACTCACTACCTAGGTTGTATTTTATAATCTGGTTGTAATATTGTAATGCATATTTTGTTGCAACTTCATTTTTTATCTCTTTTGCATATTTCATTGTGTTCTTCTTTATGTGGTTGCTTTTAGCTTTCTAGATTTTGGGTTTCTATTTCCATAGCAAAATTTAACATGGTATCAGAGTGGGTTAATGCATAGGGCTACTCATTCAGAAGATCTAGGATTAGAGATCCAGTTGCTCTTGAAAGTTGAGTATGCTCTTCTCTTGCATTTGATGATGAACTAGAGAATTAGAAAAACTTGATAGAAATACTAGATTCTGGGGGGTTTCTATGGCTTTGTTTTGTAGGTAGCTTCAGATAATTCTTGGAACAAATCTGAGCTCAACATTGAGTTCACAACATCTGAGAAAGTTAGTTTTTCCTTTTATTTCATCTAAGATCAGACACCAAAGGCCAGATCTATGAGGGTTTGAAGTTGGGAGGTGCATGCCAGATCCGGTAGGTACTTGATCGTTTAGAGCATTTTGGATCAAATCTGACACTTCCATTACACTCAAAGGCCCAAAAACTCTAAGATTAGCTATCAAATTGCCAAAATCAGAGTAGTTTACCTAGGGTCATTAGACATTTTTCTCCTCCTCGGTTGCACGACTCTATGCAAGGTATATCACAAATCTTGAGAAAAAATTACAAAACATTTTAGTGTCAGGATGAACCTGAACACCCTATTTGGTTCGTGGACACTCTATCTAGAATCCAGATAGGTAGTCCGGGTTGGCCTCGGCCTTGTCCACAAATTGGGAGTCCGCCTCTGGGCCCCAATCAGGCCACCTCTTGAGTGCCACCCGACCTCCTCTTTCCGCCACCCTGAGTGGTTCTTTCTGGCTGCGCTGCTAGTTTTCACCACCCAAGTGGCCAAACCACTTCCTACGCCTGAAAGTAGTTTCTCACCTAAAAAATGGTGGTTTCAATTCAAATTTGGCAGTTTTGACTTAAAAAAAGGCGGTTTAGAAATTTCATTGGTGGTTTGGCATATTTTGACAGAAAGGAAATATTCCAAAGGATTTTGCATTTACCAATAATGACATCACCATTTTCTGCCTCGGCTGACCCCTCACCACTGAAGTTTTCATTTTTGCCCTTGATCTTCAAAAAGCTCATTCTCGGCCATACGAAGGTATTTTTCTAAGAATTTTTTTTATTTGGGTAGAATTTTGTGATCTTTGTAGTGGTGTAATCATATTTTTCTCAAGTGATCCTATTTTTTTTAGAAAATCCAGATGTGATGGGTAATTTCAGTATTTGTAACTTCAAATGACTATAACTTTCACATATGAACTTAGATCGAGGTCGTTCTTTTTTTGAAAGTGGATATTTTTATGAGAACTACACATTGGTGCTAGTTTGAGGTTCTCATTCTGAGATAAATTATGTACTTTCAGTATTTGGTCCATTTTGGACATTGTAAAACTTTGGAAAACAACTCTAGCATTGTAAATGCACTGATCTATAAAGTGCCAAATATTTTTTGTTGGGGGGATTCTTGATTGAGTGATTCATAGGGGATATCTTTGTTTTTACCATTTTATTCTGTTGGTTTTGCAATCATGTCTCTCACTCATAATCCTTTCTATTTTAGCATTCTTTGAATTCCTCCAAAACCATTAAAGGTAAAATGTAGTTACTATGGTTAGAAAAATCACATTGAAAATGAATGCATGATAAAGGATATTCATGAATTGAGACAACTCTATACAGACAATGGCATTAGTTTACCAAAGTCTTCCAATTCAACATTAGTAGATATTTCTCATGTTCATCCTAAGGCATCTTGTGTGGACACATCATTTTGGGATGAACAATGTAGTCCGTGTGGGAATTAGGTTTGTCATAGATGTGAAAAGGTCAGTTGTTGTTTGTCATTGATGTCAAAGGTACAGTGTTGCATGCTCTTTGTAGGTTGATTGAGTTGATGGTGATGCTTCATGAGATCATGCTTCAGGATGCCATGATTCAAGATCATGTTTCATTTTAGAGGATCATGCTTCATTTCGTAGGTGGTTACTTGGTGTTTTGGTAGTGACTTGTTGTCTCCAAACAAAGGCACAATGGTGATGCAGTGGTGTATCATGCTTGATCAGCTTGGATCACTCAATTGAAATGTTTACTCAGTTCTATGAATGGCAATGGCTAATGGTTCAATATTGAATGTTCTGGTGCAAAGGTAGCATAGAATAAATACCTCTTCATGACAGTTATGAGATCCACAGTCACAAGGGTTTCAAGAGATATGAATTGCATTGGTGTCTTGTTAATAAACTTGTAGTCTTTCAGTGGTGAACACAAACCCTGAAGTGTAATCTCAGGATGAAGTATGGAATGGGACATAGTCATTTTCTTTCATAAGTTGTGTTTGTGGGATGATCTTTTTCTCCTACTATGCCTAATGGTATCTTGTACGTGTTGGGATTAATCTCTTGCATATCAATATATTTTGCATCTGAGGACCTAAAAAGCCTTTTATGTACTAAGACTATTCTATGCTAAGACTATTTTGCATATAGATAACCAACAAGGTTTCATTATGTTTAGTGGAAATAACTTCAAATTGTTTGCTTGTAGAGTCAAAGTCCATCTGGGAACAACTAATATTCATATCTTGTGTATGTTGGATCAACATCTTGGCCTCATACAATAGACAAGATTGTATTATGCTAAATGCATTGGATACATTGTCACCCTGGTTTTTATACGTTGGTGCATAATATCCATAGGCTATATCAAACATAGGGATTGCAATCTCTAAATTTGTGTGCAACCGTTGCCAAGAAGCTACATCCATTATCCATCTATTTATCCTGCAATAAAGTTCATAACTCTCACAAAGGTTGATCAATCAGATTTCATTCACTTTCTTTCATTCATCATCTTTGCCTTCATTATCTTCATCCTACAAAACAAGTGTGTTAGACATACATCACCCTATATCATTATCATATATCATCTATATTTATAGGGCCAAACCCTAATTCTTCTTTTTCATCCCTCATTTATCCCACCCAATCCCCACATTCTTCGTGTCAACCTATCTTATCATGTTTTGTCATATAATCGTGAGTCGACCCAGTCTTTTCCTGGTAGCCTAGTTTTCCTCTCGAGGGGGCATCACCCACCAAATTCACTGGGGAATAGCTTGTTCATTTTACTTATAAATCATATCTTCTTTGAAACAACATCCTAAAGTACATTGTCTCAACGAGGGGAAAAATGTAGACACCCAAAATTGACCCTTCGTATCATTTGTCAATTAGTTGCATTATTCACTATTACATATGTTAATTTTGTCTAGTGCACTTGTATCAATTATCTATTTTCTTCTAAATCATCCACTTTTGTCATTAATTAAATAAATTATATTTATTTAATTAATTTCATTATCTTTATTCTTCTATTTTCTATCTATAATTAAATAATCTTTAATTATTTAATCATCCCATTATTCTTCTAAAATTAAATAAATTTTCTAAATTTATTTAATTTGATCCTTCTAAATATTATCTTCTCATCATGCATATAAATTAAATAAATTTATTTAATTAATTTATATTGATTCTTCCAATTTTCTAAATTTAGCTTTTCCTCCATCACTTAAATCTTATCATTTCTCTCTTTTATCATTTCCTTCTATGTGTACAAGTTGGCCTTGTCCATAGTTTGTCAAAATTTAAATACCAAAAAATGATTTAATTGGTTTAAAAATTAATTATCCTTGTCATCCAATCCTTAAAATAGAAAAGTATCCTATTTTAAGAAAATCAATCTTATCTCCACCACCAAAGCCAACTGAATCATTTAATAAAAGTTATCCCTATGGACACATCTTGTACACATTCATCCATGCCTCTTGAATTATCTCAACCGTTGGTGTAGCCATCTTTTCTCCACTGTTGATTAATCTTAATTTAGAGCTATATATGCACCCTCTCATTTCATTCCAAACCCCTGAATTCCACACAATCTTCATAGCATCTAGATTGTCATCTCATGCATCTTGAATCCATTAATTACTTTGAGCATATCATCTAACATCATGGCAGCTTTGGAAAGTATGGTTGTTCACTCTTGAGAAGAAATCCACATTCAACCAAGGAATCAACACAATCTAGGTGACATTGTTCTTTGATTTGCTTTCATTTTGTGTCATTTAGATGGATTTCTTGAAGGTGGTAGGATTGGGTTTTGATTGTAATGCTTGATCTTATTAACCTAATTTTTTCTACTCACACAATCTCATCAGTTGTAATGGGTAGGACAATATGCAGATAGACTGTGTTCTCATAATCCCTATGCAGTGTTTAGGATAGTCATTAGGACTGTGATATGACATGTGGGAGGACAATATGGCATTGATTTGCAATATTCAAGAAGATGTTGTTGGTAGATATATCACTGCAACCTTTGGAAACTCTTGGAACATGGTATGACATCCATCAAAGTTTAAAAGGAGGTTGTCCAATGTTGTAACTATAAGTGCCCTGGTAGACATGGATGTAAATTATAGAAGAACAGTCAAGGCACATGATTTTTATGACAAAGTGTCTTACTGAATTGTGGTATAGTGGAATGTGATGTATTTACATGATTTGTTCAATATGGATTTATCAAAAACCATGGATACTTCTAAGCAATTGCAACTGGTAGACTCCTTAAGATCTTTGTTAGCAAGTTTACTATCTTTGTTCATGTTGAACCTTTTAAAGTGACTGTGGACATAAATCAAAACATACTTGAAGATATAAATCTCTTTAAGATGTAGTCATTCAACATGAAAATGTGCTAGACAATAGTATCCTATGTCACTGACAGCATAACAGTGTTGGTGTTTAGTATTTGAGCAGTGATATAGAGTAGTACAGGTGAGAACAGAGGACAGAGAACAGTGGTTTTCTTGAAGAACAATGATTTGATCGAAGAACAGTTATTTGCATGAAGGAAAGTACTTTATCAAGACTAAATCATGACAGGGGATAGTGAGTTTTATGATGCTATGACAGTGAAGTTCTTGACCATATTGAGACAGTGGTATTGAACCTTGGGAAATTTAGATGCAAATGCATAAGTTTGAAGATAGTGATTTGAAGATAATGGTTTATCTCTAAGAGATTGTTTGAGAAAGTGTTTCATGAACAGAGTAAGCAATACAACAGGGAGAGTGAGTAGTGAATAGTTTGACAAAAGACTGTAAGACAATGCCTAATTTGAAGGAGATACATACTGACAATAATATACCAACTCATATTTGATTCATTAGCACCTCTTGTGACTTGTGAGAGCTATGAAAGTCTGTGTAACATTTAAAGAGGCTCATTCATGGTGACATGCTTTCTCACTGAGGTTCGTAATAGGTCTAAGAACATAATAATGATCTACAACAACTATGAATACCTATCCACAAAGATCATGAGTCAAAATGGTCAAGGTTATCAACTACAGAGGGAGTCAACATCACAGGGGGAGTATATGGAATGTTTGAATATTTGAGACAAGTGACATGAACTATGCAAATGAACTTGAACTTTCTGAAAAGATGGATATAATAGAAATTTCACATGCATCTGATGATTCTACCAGCAAGAATAATGTAAATGTACTTATCTGCAAGGGTTATGACAATGCTCTATTTTTGGTAAGGGAGAGTAAGTATTCCTTTGTCACTTGAATCAATGTCAAAGGGGGAGAGAGAGAAAGTTGGAGAGATTTTGCCATCAATGACAAAGGGGGAGTTTGTTGGAATTAGGTTTGTCATTGATGTTAAAAGATCAATTGTTGTTTGTCATTGATGTCAAAGGTACAGTGTTGCATGATCTTTGTAGGTTGATTGAGTTGATGGTGATGCTTCATTACATCATGCTTTAGGATGCTGTGCTTCAGGATCATGTTTCATTTTAGAGGATCATGCTTCATTTCACATGTGGAACTACTTGGTGTTTTGGTAGTGACTTGTTGTCTCCAATCAAAGGCACAATGATGATGCAATGGTGTATCATGCTTGATCATGTCTTGTAGCACTCAATTAAAATGTTTTCTCAATTGTATGAATGGCAATGGCTAATGGTTTAGTATTGAATGTTCTGGTGCAAAGGTGGCACAAAATAAATACCTCTTCATGATAGTTATGAGATCCACAATCACAAGGGCTCCAAGAGATATGAATGGAATTGGTCTCTTGTTAATACACTTGTAGTGTTGCAGTGGTGAATGCAAACCCTGAACTGTGATCTCAGGATGTATTTATTCTTGACAAAGGTGCTAAGTTGATAGCATTTGCATGTGTTGATCATTCAAGGTCTCAAGGTCTATTGTCTTGGTGATTGATTTGTCCTTGCAAGTAATTGGTTTGTCATTGATGGTGGTGCAAGCAATAGTGAAGCATTGATGTTATAGGAACTTGATTTAAGTTGATTGTCAATGAAGAAATAAAATTAGGGTTTGTCTTTTTCCTATAAAAACCTAATTTTCAAGCTTTGAACCCTATATATCCTAATGTTCTAAACCCTAATTCATGTTCTCTAAATGTGCCTAAACCTAACCATCAAAGGGAAGAGCACTTTAGTTTATATTTTGCAAGTGACCTGTTATCGTAGGTGAGATGTAACTTAAGTTACATCTTATAGGGGTCGCGACCATATTTTGACCAGCCCCTTCTCCTAAGGGGTACCGGTTCCACTGGTCACCCTATAATGTTTGGGCACCAAAAAGGAAATCGAAGGCTTAGTTTAAAAGTTTGATGGGCGCAAAAAGGAAATTGAAGGCACAAATTTAAACTAGTTTCAAAAAGTAACACCACCAATTCGATGTTAAAGTTGACGGTTTCCTCCTTCCATGTGTGCTATAGAGCCGTTTCTAGGCTATCTTTAGCCATGCAAAAAGCTATTTTTTTAGTGCTTGACATGCATAAAGCTTTTTATTTATTTAGATGACTGCTCTCTTCATATTGGTGTGCCTTTGTGACCGAATGAGTGTTTTTTTTATTAAAATCTCAATATGGAAGAGATAGTGGGAGCTAATAAAAGTATGTTTTTATGATGAAAGTTGAGCGTATGCAGAGTGGATTTTATTACAAAAATTGCTTTTCTTTTTGGAGACTTGTTATATTATGGATATACTGTATGATAGAGTGGAATGGGGTACGAGCAATTGAAATAATGCTTTGACAGAGAATTTAATTTTGGATGATTTAGAGCTGATGGGGAGTGCGCAGTGGTAACGTAGACAAAATCAAATTTTATTTTTTGTCGGCAAGACTCCACTTACTGGCCACCGATACACCTCGATCGGTCAGATAACCGTCAGTTGGAATGACTTTCTTAAGTCTCTCCATGATCAAACTTACACCGATGTGACCACGAAACTTCCTTCACCGAGACTTACTTCTATTGGCGAAGTCTTCTATCCTTCAGCCGATGCCTCAATGCCTTAACCGATATCCCTTTTTGTCTTAACCGTGACTGTGTCAGTATGACTCACTTCTATCGACAGAACTTTAAACTTGTCTCTGGATGCGCCGATGGCATTTGTCACCTTGACTCCGTTTGAATTTGGCGGAACACCATGGTTTCGGTGGGACTCGACTGTTGGTTCTGGTGATACACCGATGCCACTATCGACAAGAAAATCACTGTCGTCCATAACCCCAAAACTCACTCTGCTTGTTCGAGACACACTGATGGCTTACTTGGAACTTTCTTCGGTGAAACGAGATAGAACTCATGCTGATAGAAATCTTTTCGTCTTCTCGTTTCGGTCAAACAACCATTGTCAGTTTGATGGCCGATGTACTCCCTGATGGTCCCAGTCTTACCGACAATGACCTTTGTGTCTCTCCGACTCTGTGGTTCATCTACTCTTCAACTGAACCTTAGCACATGGAGATTCTAGGTGATCTACTATGCAAGACACTCTGTTTGGATTCTCTGTACAGTCGAACAGGAAAACAAAACAGGAAACAAAAACACATACTTGTACAATGAAGCCATTCCACTGATGTCGACAAGAATTGTACCAGTGGAATGCTTCAATGAACCATTCTGCAACAAACTATTGAAAGGAGAATCTACTATGCACAGTAAGAAATTCTTGCACTTAAAAATAGAAAAAAAATAGAAAATGGACATAACAGAGCTTTATTGTTCTTCAGCATATTTCATACACAATACCAGCAAGAACATCAACAAAGAATACAGGACCTGAATAGAACCCCCAAATGTTCGTTCTGCTATGTTTTTAACCCACTATTGTGGGAGGCCAACTAATTCAGAGCAGTTGAGGAAGACCAACCACCTGTGTCCCCCAAATATCCTATTTTGACCAGTTCTCACTTGGTCGGTTACAAACTGAACAACAAGAACTGCAAAAGAACAACATTGGTCAAATTGACCTTATTACAAACACAAAGCATGATTTGTTAGGTGCTCCTGCACCATACTCCCTGGGTGAAAGTTGTCTCAAGTCCTCTTAGAGACTAACTACTGCAAATTACCACCCTACTTTCTGATGTCTTCTTCCATCATCCATGTGGCTTCTGAGTCTGGAAGTCCTTGCCATTTGACTAAGTGCTCAAAATAGGTCTGATTTCTTTTCTTCTTTGCTGTCCTACTATCCAAGATGCACTCCATTTTAGGTGGTAAATGCTGCACCCACTCTGCATTGTCTTGGACAAAATCTGCTGTACCTTCTCCTATATCAGGACTCCTATATAATGTTAGATCATCAACATTGAATATAGGGGAAATAGCAATATCATCAGGGAGTTCAATTTTGTAAGCATTAGGACCATATTTCTCTAAAATCTTACAAAGTCCAATTTTTCTCATCATCAACTTGCTGTGGCTTCCCTTGGGTAGTCTATTCTTGTTGAGATGAACCATGACCATATCTCCTATTTGGTACTGCACATCCCTTCTCCTTTGATCTGCTCTAGCCTTGATCTTCTGACTATTCTTGTGTAGAGTATCTCTGACTTGTTGATGGATCTCTTTCATAGCCTCTGCAAATGTATCAGCATGTCCACTCCTTTTGTCCAACCCTTGAACATCTCTCAATTCAAAAATTCCTCTAGGATGACTACCATAGACAAGTTCAAAAGGACTTAGACCTGTACTTCTGTTTGTAGAATCATTATAGGCATATTCTTCTTGTGGGAGTACCACATCCCAACTACCTCCATGTTCTCTTGTCAAACATCTCAGCAGATTGCCTAATGACCTGTTCACAACCTCAGTTTGGCCATCAGTCTGAGGATGATAAGTTGAACTAAAAGATAAATTGGTACCCAATCTTTTCCACAAGGTTCTCCAAAAATGTCCAACAAATTTGCTGTCTCTATCCGATACAATACTCAAAGGCAATCCATGAATCCTAACAATTTCTTTAAAGAACAAGCCTGCAATGTAACTATCATCATTGGTGGTTTTACAAGGAATAAATTGAGCCATCTTGCTGAACCTGTCTACCACAACAAACAAACTATCATAGCCTGTCCTTGTCTTTGGTAACCCCATCACAAAATCTATACTCAAACTCTCCCAAGGTCTGTTTGGTATGGGCAAAGGTTGGTACAGTCCTGCATTGGTTGAGACCCCCTTTGCTCTCTGACATTCCATGCAACTCTCAACAAACCTTTTGATATCAAATTGCATCTTTGGCCAAAAGTAAAATCTTCTTACCAGATCTAAAGTCTTATTGAGTCCAAAATGTCCTCCTAAATCACCACTATGTTTTTCCTTCACTATATTATCCCTCATTGAACACTTAGGAATACATAGTTGACTCCCTTTAAACAAAAGTCCATCTTGTAATGTATAATCTAAAAATTCACTGTGGAAAGCATTGGCAAACTCACTGCATACCTTATAAATCTCCTTGAAATCTTGGTCCTCTTCATACAATCCTTTGAGTGCCTCAAAACCCATGCTTTGTAATTGCACTTCTTGTACTGTCAACACCCTTCTGCTTAAAGCATTAGCAACCTTATTGGTTATCCCATTCTTATGTTTGATGATGAAGGTGTATGCTTGAAGACTTTCCACCCACTTCATGTGTCTATGACTGAGCTTTTCCTATCCATTCAAAAAATTGAGAGCATGATTGTCAGTGTATACAATAAATTCTTTAGGAAGCAAGTAGTGCCTCCATTTTTTTAGAGTTTGTACCATGGCATACAACTCTAAATCATAAGAGGAGTACTTCCTCTTAGCTTCATTCAATTTTTCACTAAAAAAGGCTACTAGTCTGCCTTCTTGGCTCAACACTGCCCCTATGGCTAGCTCACTTGCATCACATTCAATGGTGAAGACCTTATTGAAATCAGGAAGTACTAAAACAGGATACTTGGCAACTTTCTGTTTCAAACTTTCAAAACTCTGATTTGCCTCTTTTGTCCACACAAACTTCACCTTACCTCCACCCTTGATGGTATCTAACATAGGTGCACAAATATCACTATAGTTACTAATGAATTTTCTATAAAATGTGGCCAAACCATGAAAACTTCTGACCTCTCCTGCTATCCTAGGTGTAGGCCAATTCAAAATAGCCTCTACTTTGGAAGGATCCATTTTCAAATCACCCTTCGAGATGACAAAACCTAGGTACACCAATTCTTGTTTCATGAAGTCACACTTTTCCAAGTTTATCAGTAACTTCTGATCTTGCAGCCTCTTCAAGACTATCTTCAAATGTTTCAAGTGTCCTTCCTTGCTCTTACTAAACACCAAGATATCATCAAGGTAGACTACCACAAATTTCCCTATGAATTCCTACAACACCTCATTCATTAGTGTCATAAAGGTTCTAGGGGCATTTGAAAGACCAAAATGCATCATAAGCCACTCATACAACCCTTCATTAGTTTTGAATGCTGTCTTCCACTCATCCCCCTCTCTTATTTGTATTTGGTGATACCCACTCTTTAAGTCTATCTTGGAGAAATAAGTAGCCCCTCCCAAACAATCCATTAGATCTTCTATTCTAGGAATAGGAAACCTATACCTAATGGTTATCCTATTTATGGCCCTAGAATCGATACAAAGACTCCATTTTCCATCCTTCTTTGGGGCTAAAATAGTAGGTACTACACATGGGCTAAGGCTCTTCCTTATCAGCCTTTTGTTTAGGAGTTCTTGAACCTGATTTGCTATCTCTTCATTTTGCTGAGGGGTCATTTTACATGCTGCCTTATTAGGAAGTACTGCTCCTGGTATGAGGTCTATCTAGTGGCTAATATCTCTGACAGGTGGCAGGGAATTAGGTAAGTCTGTTGCAATCACTCCTTTGTAACTTTCAAGCAGATCTCTAACCTCCTTAGGTCCTACTTCCCTCACACTTTCCTTTCTTTCCCCCTTAGGCTTCACAATCAAAGAAAAACCTACTCCATCACCTTCCTTTAATGTGTCCATGAATTCTTTTTCTCCTACCATCATTACACTAGACCTTACATGTTGTGGATCCTCTTCTACCAATGACTATATCCTATAAGTCACACCATCCTTTTGGAATGAGTAAGCATTCTTTTCTCCATCATGATGAGCCTTTCTGTCAAATTGCCATGGTTTGCCTAACAAAAGATGGCAAGCATCCATTGGAAGGATGTCACACAAGATTTTATCTCTATACCCCCCAATACTGAATTCTACCCATGCTTGTTCATTGATGAGTATGTGTTGCCCCTTATTCAACCAACTAGATTTATATGGGCTACTATGGGGTATCTTTTCTAGATTCAACTTATTCACTGCTTCCAAAGATATAATATTATCAGTAGAACCAGAGTCAATAATAACTTTACAAACCTTACCTTGGATCTTGTAGTTGATTCTAAACAAAGCCCTTCTTTGAGATGGTTCAGTCTGCACTGGTTCCTTGAGCAGCGTCCTCTTGATCATCAGATTTTCTCCCATTTCTGATGCTAGATTCACTTCAGGAGATGTCACACTCCTTGCATCTTCTTGAATCAAAGTGGTTCTCTTCTCACTGGCATGAGAAGTTGAGGCCTTCTCTAGACACTTGTATGCTGGGTGCCCTATCTGATTGTAGTTATAACATCTCATATTATAGAACTTGGATCCTCTACCTAATCCATTTGTCCCACCCCTTCCATTAGGCCTTCTTCTTCAGTAGCCTCTTTTGCTACTTGAGTCTCCAACTTGCTCTTCTTGGTTAGACTCACCACTAGGCCTCTGGTTAGGACTTCTTCCTCCAAAATTGCCTCTGCCTCTGAAACTTCTTCCTCCTCTACCTCTATTATTCAACTCACTCTTTCTCTTTATCTTCTCTTCAGCCCTTAAGGCCATTTGGAAACACTTATTCACTATTTCTGGCGCTAAGATGCTATTCTCATCTTGGATGTTCATCCTTAGGCCATTCAGATACCTTTCCACCTTCTTTGACTCTTCTTCTTCTCTCTTTGATCTAAGACTGAGTTTATAAAACTCTTGTGTGTATGCATTCATATCAAGGTCTCTTTGTCTGAGGTTCTACAATTTCTTATACATCTACACATTATAGTCCAGGGGTAAGAATTGTGCCTTGACTTTGGTCTTCATCCTTTCCTAGGAGGTTATCATATTCTTCCCCTCCTTGACTCTCTCTCCTTGCTCATAATTCCACCATGCAAGAGCAGACCCCTTCAATCTTGCCTTTGCCAACTTAACCCTCTTATCATCAGGGACTTCTTTGTATTCGAAATGATTGTTCAATGCCTCAATCCAGTCAATCACCTCTTCAGCTTCCATACTTCCACTATACATAGGTAACCCATCTATGGTGTCCCTATTGACTGACTTCAAAGCATTTACAAATTCCATCTAGTCTACTCGTATCTCCTCTATTTCTTCATTTTATTTATCCCCTTCTTCATCACTATCACTTTCATCTTCCCTATCCTTACCCTTGGTTCTTTTCAATTCTTCAAGGTTGGACTCAAACATCTCTTCAATCAATTTCTTCACTGCATCTTGTGACATGCTTTTAGGAGGCATCGTGTCAGCCTTTGCTTCACTTTCCTTGTCTGACATACACCAAGACCACACTACCCAATAATCTTCAAAACTCGCTCTGATACCAATATGATGGGGAGCGCACAGTGGTAACGTAGACAAAATCAAATTTTGTTTTTTGTCGGCGAGACTGCACTTACTGGCCATCAATACACCTCGATCGGTTAGATAAACATCGGTCGGAATGACTTTCTTAAGTCTCTCCATGATCAAACTTATGCCGATGTGACCATGAAACTTCCTTTGCTGAGGCTTACTTCTATCGGCGAAGTCTTCTATCCTTCAGGCGATGCCCCGATGCCTTAACCAATATCCCTTTTTGTCTTAACTGTGACTGTGTCAGTATGACTCACTTCTATCGACAAAACTTTGAACTTGTCTCCTGATGCGCTGATGGAATTTGTCACCTTGACTCTATTTTGACTTCAGCAGAACACCACGATTTCAGTGGGACTCGGCCGTTGGTTCTGGCGATACGCCAATGCCACTATCGGCAAGAAAATCATTGTTGGCCAGAACCCCAAAACTCACTCCACTGGTCTGAGACACACCGATGGCTTACTTGGAACTTTCTTCAGAGAAACGAGATAGAACTCATGCCCATAGAAATCTCTCCATCTCCTCATTTCGGTCAAACAACCATTGTTGGTCTGATGGCTGATTTACTCCTCGATGGTCCCGGTCTTACCGACGATGACCTCTATGTCTCTCTGACTCTGCGGTTCATCTACTCTTCAATCGAACCCTAGCACATGGAGATGCTAGGTGATCTACTGTGCAAGACACTTCATTTGGATTCTCTGCATCGTCGAACAGGAAAACAAAATAGGAAACAAAAACACATACTTGTACAATGAAGCCATTCCACCGATCTCGACAAGAATCGTATGAGTGGAATGCTTCAAGGAACCATTTTGCAACAAACTACTGAAAGGAGAATCTACTATGCACAGTAAGAAATTCTTGCACTTAAAAATAGAAAAAAAACACAAATGGATGGAACAGAGCTTTATTGTTCTTCAGCACATTTCATACACAATACTAGCAAGAACATCAACAAAGAATACATGACCTGAACATAACCCCCAAATGTTCGTTCTGATATGTTTTTAACCCACTGCTGTGGGAGGCCAACTGATTCGGAGCAGTTGAGGAAGACCAACCACCTGTGTCCCTCAACTGTCCTGTTTCGACTAGTTCTCACTTGGTCGGTTACAAATTGAACAACAACAACTACAAAAAACCAACATTGGTCAAATTGACCTTATTACAAACACAAAGCATGATTTGTTAGGTGCTCTTGCACCAAGAGGAAGGAGTGGGTTTTATTGATCATGGGTTTTCTTCTTGAAGGTATGACCTGATGCAGTGAATGAATGTTGGATGGACTAAATATAAATAGTTGATTTATGATTTTGACAGTGTATTATGAATGAGAAGATAAGAGTGAGTAAGGAGATTGAGGCCAGGTGTTGGTTGACTATGAAAAATGCAAAGAAAGAGATCATTTTGCAGGTGAATTATGCTGAGTATGATGAGTTTTTTGTAGGTGAAGATTATACAGAGAATTATGAAAAGAGTATGAGATTTTATGTAGGTGAATCAAGCACAGTGAGCAGACATTAAGCAACAGATATGTAGAGTATGAAATTAGATGAATGGACTTCCAGATTGAAGAAGAATGATATGCTGATCTGAGATTTGTAGTGAAACAGATAATCCATCTATATCTCTTTTGTTTTTGTTTTGAGTTTGTTTTGCCAGTGAGGCACACATTGTAACTAGTGAGGTTTATGGCCTATGAGGCATTGTAACCAGTGAGGTTTGCCAGTGAGGCATAGTCTGTAACTAGTGAGGTTTGCTTGTGAGGCACAAACTGTAACCAGTGAGGTTTTCTAGTGAGGCTTAATGGAGATCATGTTCATAGTGGTTTTTACCCTTTTGGGGTTTTCCACTCAATCACTTGTGTTATGTGTTGTTCCTATCTGACTCTTGTGCTTTGTCAATGTTGTATGTCTTGATGCATTTGTTTAATGTTTCATGATGGGTTATAAAATGTTGTATTGTTTTGATACTATTGTGAGAGAAACTTGTTTTAAGAGTTGTTTTTGTTGACTACTGATTCACCCCCCTCTCAATGGTCTATTCTCATGCATTCAAATCTCATCTCCATCATCTATTTCTCTATCCGAGTCCAGTGTTGCTTATTCCATGACTTCCACTGATTCAGTGCAGCGGGCTCACATTAGTCTTCTAGAGACAGTTCCTTGGGACACATCTCTACCCGACATCTCTTGCTTGTTTTTAGAGCCCCACATTTTGGATTTGGGAGACACCATTGAGTACATTCATTTCCTCTTTGATGATAGATTCTATGGAGTTGATTCTTCTTCTTTAGATGATATGAGGGCACATTCAGACCCTCATGTTCTTTCTTCACCTTCATCTGCTTCTATAGTGATAGTTTCTGTAGATACTCATGGGTCCACATATCTGACTTAGTCATCATTAATGTTGACATCCTTTGTAGAATTACTAGATTCCTATTAGTCCAACTAACTTTCCTATGATGAGCACCATACATCCATGGTTATTGTACATGAATCTTTTATGGTACCTAATTCGTCATATCAATATTTGTCACAATTTGGAATTGGGTTAGAGATCCTTGAGCAACATTTGGAGAAGGCATATTCAAATAAGGCATCATCTTCTTCATCTTTGGATCCTATTCTATTTCAGTTTCCACTTGGTTTTTGATTATCACTTTCATTAGTTAGGCCTGGGACTCCTAATTTGGTTGTGGCATCTTTTGGCAATCGACATGGGGAGACATGAACAGTTTTCAAAGACATCATACATGTTGATCTTTCTTCCCTCATATTCCTTTTCACTAATGGGAAGAAATTCTACATTCACCTTTGGTTTTGTTCCTTTCCAAGGGGGGAATGTTGTTTGACAATCATGGACCATCTTTCATATTAAGTTTCGAGCATCAACCATTCGTATAGGAAACTACTTGAAGGGGGGTTGTATGGTCTCCCTTCTCATCTCTTTTTTGGGAGGGAGATTTTCCTCGCATGGGGTTTTATCCTTCTCAATTTTTTGAGGGGGGTCACCTTGACCTTCAATCTCACTCTCTCTATTCTGGGGGTCATCTCTCTCTCTCTCTCTCTCTTTCTCTCTCTCTCTCTATTTGGGCGGGGGGCTATTCTCTCTTTTCTAGGGGGATTCTTCTCTTTGGGGGGAATTTTTATGTACATAGGTACCTCATTAGGCTTCACTTTTCAGGACCCATCTTTTCACCCACCTTTAAGCTATACTTAAGGGGGTGATAGTATAGGTTTTTTATTCCTTTTCCTAAGGTTCTTCCTACACATATTATTAATCTTTCTTAGGTTAATAAAGCAAATTTAATTAGGTGAGTGGGTAATTTGATGTGTCATCATCCTACAAGCAAGGTGCATTTTCTATCTTGGGAAGATGTTCTTTATATCTTTAGACTACTTGGTGGTCGCTCCCTATTGGCTAGCTTTGCCACCTCCACTCTCTCCTTGGTCTATATAAACTCACTACCTAGCTTGTATTTTCTAATTTGGTTGTAATAAATTGCAATGCATATTTTGTTGCATCTTCATTTATGATCTCTTTTGCATTTTTCATTTTGATCTTCTTCACGTGCTTTCTTTTAGCTTTCTATATTTTGGGTTTTCCTTTCCATCAAAGAATCTAACATTTTAGAATTGAAATTTTGTTTAAGATTTTAAAAACAAAAATTAACTCTTTCTTTTCAATGTTATAGCTAAAATATATTTTCCTTGGTGTTTTAAAGTGGCAGTGGTTTCTAACGTTTTGTTTTAGATTTAAATTCAAACTAGAATATTTAGGTTACGCTAAACTACTTCCAATAGTTATTATATTTTTAGAGCAATGCCTTCCCCTCCTAACTTATGCAAGGCCCTTATGGGAGATCAAGGAAAATTCTTAATGGAGGAGGACTCTTTCCAAGTCTGCTTATAAGTCTCTAGATGCATACTTATAAGGCTCCTATCTTTCTCTAGTCGAGGTTGTTCATTATTTGGTGCTTCGGAAGAGGACTTATCAAGTTGCAGTGTATGACAGAGACATTTGAGTTTGCTGAGTAAACATGATTAGGTTGTGCGGCTGGTGAAAGTTGTTGCAAAGGAACTTGTTAGATTTCAGGCAGTTTTAGGGTGTTTGTGGAATAATCTAGATTGTGTTGAAGCCTTGCATGTGGTCCAGAAGTCATCTTTGGGTTTTTGTGTACTTAAAAATGATGGAGATTGATTGTCATTGATGTCAAAAAGGTGTTGAGTTGATGATGCAAATACATCATAGTGAAAGTTAGATCATTCATGGTGATCTTAGTTTGAGTTGATTGGTCTTCATATGTTAGAATGTGGATCATGCTTTCAGGAGTTCACAAGAGTTCACTTAGTGAACATGCTTGATGAAGTTGCTTCATGTTTGTTTAAGATGAAGTTCATAGCTTGATTATCATGCTTCATATGTGAAGGTTAATTTGTTACAGTCAAAGAGAATGAAGAGATCATAGATAAAAGATCATAGATAAGTTCAAATGCTTATTTTGTGACTCACATGCGAATCAGGATATTATGCCTTTATATGATTCAGTGATGTGATATAATATTGATGATAAGATGTTTGATGATGGAGAGTTGAGTTGTTGCTCAGAGTTGATATGATGTTCATTCTTTGTCTTTGTTCATGATTTGATGCTCATGTTGTATCTATGATCAGCAAGCTAAGAAACAAGGGGATGTTTGTCATGCCATTGGCTCTTCATGATTAAGATGCAAAGTGCAGAGTGTTCATCAGTTGTGGATGCATTCTCCTCTTATCTTAAGTTTTTTATGTCCTATCTGCAATGTACTTTCTGCTACAGATGATTTGTATATGTCAAGCAAATTTCATAATGTCTTATGGTATTCTAAACCTCCTAATCCTAAAAGCCTACATTCTAAAATAATCCTAAGTGTTCATTCTTAATACACTCCACTCTGCCTATCACAAAAGTCATACACTTTTGTTTTAATTCCTAGTTGACTTGCTAGTATCGGTCATGGGTTACCTGCTAAAGGGGTTTATAACATTTGTGACTGGCCCCTTTACCTTTCCAAGCGGTCACCTCTTAAAATTTGTGGACACCAAAAAGCCATCAAAGGATAATGTTTAAAGTTGATGGGTGTGAATAGGTCATATCAATGGCTTTATTTTAAATTTAGAAACCTTTTTTTATTAACTCCTAATTTGATAGCCTCTTGAATGTCATCTCTTTATGACAACGAATAAAGTGGAGTTTACAAGCAGATTTTAAGGAGATTATAAAGCAGATTTTTGTGGAACATTTTTTGGAGATTTAATTCTAATTCTATTTTCTCCTCTCATGGAAGGAAAGATATAAAGAGGATTTTTTTTAAAGGAAGAAAATTGCTTTATAGAGATATTATTCTTTAAAGATTTTTGTTTTCTTTCTTTATCTTGATAAAGAAGAATTTTATGATCAGGTGATTGAAAGAAGTAGAAATGAAAAGTCATTTTTATTTGCAGATTGAAGAATATTTTTTTAAGGGAGAAGGAATTTAGTTTGAAATAGAGAAGATGAATATGCAGAGAAAAGAAATGTCAAGGGTCATTTTATTTATGATTTTATTGTAGGTGATTTGTGAAAGATTATGTTTGCAGGAATGATATATGATGCAGAAGATATGTTTTTTGTAGAAAAAGGAATATGAAGAGATTTATATACAAAATGTAGATTTATATACAGAATGGAGATTTATTTGCACCAAACAGATGATATTATTTCACAGAGAAGATGGATAGATAATATTATCTTTGTTTGTAGAAAAGATAGTCAAATTTTTATCAAACATAGAATTGTTTTTATTCTTGAAATGGTCATATAGAGAATAGAAATTATATTATTTTTGTAGATGTATTGAAAGGGGAAAGAAGAGGAATATAAAAGGCTTCTTATTTCATTTATAATTTTAGTGCAGGTGCATTGAGTTATTGATTTTTTGAAATCTGAGATATGATGAGATGAAGACAATATTTTAAGCGTGGAAGAAAATGTAGGTGAATAAGGTTATTTAGAAGGTGATTGAGAGAGATGAATGGGATATATTTTATAGGTGATTTGATGAGATGATTTAAGTGATTGTATTTGAATCTTTGTGTGAGTGATGAATCACAGGGTATGTAATGGTGCAAATCATATTGAATTGCAATCATTTCTTGCACACTAGACTTTGTGTTTTGATAATGGTGATTGTATTTGCCAATGAGGCAGATTTTTGCCAGTGAGGCATGGTTATTTGTCAATGAGACAACTATTATTGTAATCAGTGAGATTCAAATAAGCCAGTGAGGGAAATTTTTAGAGTAGTTTTTATTCCCCTTGAGGGTTTTCCACTCATCAAACATGTGTCATGTGTTCTCTTTGTGATTTATTATGTTGTTTCTACTTGATCATCTTTATTTAAGTTTTGTATATTATGATAACTATGTCTTTCAGTGAACTCCTTTGCATAATATTTTTGAGTCAAGTTTTGAAATGTTAAAAATTATACTACACTGATTCACCCCCCCTCTCAGTGTTGTTCTGTACTCCAACAAGTGGTATTAGAGTGTAGGTTCCCTTTTTAAAGTCTAATAGGCTTGGGTAGGTCCTGAGTGTGAAGTACCATGGGTAAGTGCAAAAGAAAAAAAAAATGTCAAGTCTCCTATTGATCAAAAGGCACCATCTTTATCAAATTCAAATGTTGATATATAATTTGTTGATAGAAATGCCTTACAGGTTGAATCAAGTATTAAATTAGAGGAAGACTTTTTAGGAGTTCCTTTCTTTTATGGTTTAGATTTCTCTATTTGGGGCATTAGGATGCAAGCCTATCTATTTTCTTCAGGATATGGTGTGTGGATGTCAGTTGAGAATGGGTATTTTATTTCCTCTCTATCACCTAATGCTACAAGTAATAAAGAGGCTTATGAATACAATCATATAGCAAAGAAGGCTATTCTGTCTAGATTATCTAATGAAGTTTCTTGTAAAGTTATGTATTGTGAAACAGCTCAGGATATGTGGAAGGAGTTGATTAGAATTTATCAAAGTGATGCACTTGAAGGGGAAGACAACTTGGTCTCTTAAAAGGGTGACAATGAAAGGAGACATTCACATGAAGAATATCTTTTTATGGATGAAGATGGACAGGAGTTTGATGAAAATAATTGTGAGGTTGATATTGAAGGAGAGCTCATATATGCTCTAAGTGAAATCAAGAAATATAAAAAGGAGAATCAGAGACTAGAGTTGCAGCTACAACAAGAAAAAGAGTTAAAAGACAAAGCACTTTTAGACCTTGAAAGAGTATCTTTTGATCTTTAAGAGGTAAGAAATCAGATTATAGGATTAAAAAGTCATGTTGATGAATATGATAGATTGATTATCAAACTAAAGACTAAAAATGAGAAAGCCAAAAGAATAATAGATGTAACAAAGTCTGACCTTGAGATTAAAAGAATTGAAAATATGAAATTAGAGGCTGAAATTATCAATCTTAGAAAAGATTATGAAGGTCTCAAGGTTCTTTCCAAGAAATATTAGTAGTTTGAAGAAAGCAAAAATAGGTTGCATGAAATGTTAGGCAAACAAAAGTATCATAAGGACACTACTAGTCTAGGTTATGAAGAAGGAGAATGTTCCAAAGTTAGAGAGACTCTTAGAAAGAAAATTGATCTGAGTTATCATGCTGCTACTCTTGAAGGAAAAAAGAAGATTGCAGCTAAAATGAAAACTAAAGATGAGTTTATCAAAATGAACTATCAAAAGAGAAATTCAAGAAGGGATGCTCCAGTAAGACACGCATATATGTACATGTATAATTATTCATTTAATGGCTATTGCTATACCTATAATCATTTTGGACACAAAGTAGTTGATTGCATAAGAAATCAATCTAATGTTGATCCAGTGTGTTACAAGTGCAATAATATTGGTCACATACAAAGAAACTGTAGAATGCATAGAAGATATGATCCTGCATGGAATCATAAGTGATCAAAGGATGTCAAAAAGGTATTATCAGTCATTTGATTATGATTACAATATGGTTTATTACTTGTGCAACTCTCTTGGTCAGAAAGCACATAGTTGCAGAAAAGCATCACCTAGTTTGAAAAGTTGGAAAAGGAAAGAGGCTGAAAAAATTTGGAGGACGAAAGAACATGTAAAAGTTTGGAGACCAAAACAAAATCAAAAGAAGACGGATTCTAAACTTGTTCATCTTGCACAAGTTACATCATCAGTTGCATAACAGACAACATGAAGTAAGGGGGAGTTGTTCATGTGCTATCAATTATCCCCAATAAGTTTCAGGAGGAGATCATTTGATGTTTGTCAATATGGTGATTTTGTTTTGTTTATCATGCTATTGGATTCATGCTTGATAATGTTTGTTAAGATGCTACTCATATCAGTTTTATGAAATGAAGTTCATAATGGTATTGATAACTATGTTGCTCTTCAGTGTATGTCATTGATACAGGTGATCAGTGGTTCATGATGACAATGCACAAAGGATTTGCTAATGTTGAATGAAATTGTTTATTTAAATGATCTTGTTCATACTATAATGATTGAGTTGTTATGATATTAAACTTGTTCTTGATGTTGTAGTTAGGAATGTTCTTGATATTAATATTCATGTATTTTGATCATGTGTTTTGAGCTATGTGTCTTGCATGAGAATTGGAGCTTTTAGGTGGATTGGAGATAGTGTCAAAAGAAGATGGTGGACTAGAGATGTTAAGTCATGATCATTTGAAAAACTTCTTGGTGTGATAATTTGACATGTTTCTTTGATGGTCTTCCTCATGAATATGCTTCAGAAAGGTATATGTAAGTTGAAGGTCTTCAATATATGACATTGATGGTGGTACCTTGTATTTCATCAAGTTCTTTAGTTAATCAGAGGTAGTTAAAGGGATGTCTTGAATCGGCAATGACAGATGGTAATGGTAATGTTCAAGTACTAGTTGGTGTTGTGTCTACTATTTCCTTTTTGCAAGATTTATTGATTTTGTTGTCACTATCATGGAAGTCTTGGCAAGGTTTCTCAAGAGTGGTCATCATGTCATCATGAGTTGTGAATAGTGTGATGAGTAGTCTTCATGATTTTTTCTTGTTGAGTCTACATTATTGTTCATCATAAGTGTTGATGTGCTTATGATATCTTTGCATGGAGTTCAAGTTCATATGAGTCATATCAAAGGATTCAATTTTATGCCTTCATAATCATACATCATACTTTATGCTTTGGGAGATCTTGGAGATGTGTCATTTAGGTAAAAAAGGTTAGATGATTGTGAAAGATTTGTTTGTCATAAAAAATGGTTTGCAACCACAAGTGATGTCATCAGGAGTTTGTATTTGATAGCAGAGATATGTCAGTTTTTCATCTTCATCTTCATACTGGTGTTGTGACAAGAAGTGGTATTGTGCTGAGAGCATGATATAGTCTACGAGCAGTTTAAAATAGTGGTAATGTTTGTCCTTGTTAGTAATTGGCAGTGATTTGTTAGTGCACTTCATCACAGGGGGAGCAAATAGCTTTTAGCCTTTGTCATCATATGTCAAAAAGGGGGAGAGAGAGAAAATGCCTCATGTAGTTTTTCCATCAATGACAAAGGGGGAGATTGATGGAGATTGATTGTCATTGATGTAAAAAAAGGTGTTGAGTTGATGATGCAGATACATCATAGTGAAAGTTAGATCATTCATGATGATCTTAGTTCGAGTTGATCGATCTTCATATGACAGGATGTGGATCATGCTTTCAGGAGTTCACAAGAGTTCACTTAGTGAACATGCTTGATAAAGTTGCTTCATGTTTGTTTAAGATGAAGTTCATATCTCGATGATCATGCTTCATATGTGAAGATTACGTTGTTACAGTCAAAGAGAATGAAGAGATCATAGATAAAAGATCATAGATAAGTTCATATGGTAATTGTGTGATTCACATGGGAATCAAAATGTTATGCCTTTATATGATTCAATGATGTGATGCGGTATTAATGATAAGATGTTTGATGATAGAGAGTTGAGTTATTGCTTAGAGTTGATATGATGTTCATTCTTTGTCTTTGTTCATGATTTGATGCTCATGTTTTGTCTATGATTAGCAAGGTAAGAAACAAGGGGATGTTTACCATGCCATTGGCTCTTCATGATTCAGATGCAAAGTGTAGAGTATTCATCAGTTGTGGATGCATTCTCATCTTATCTTAAGTTTTTTATTTCCTATCTGCAATGTACTTTCTACAATAGATGATATGTATATGTCAAGCAAATTTCATAATGTCTTATGGTTTTCTAAACCTCCTAATCCTAAAAGCCTACATTCTAAAATAATCCTAAGTGTTCATTCTTAATACACTCCACTCTGCTCATCACAAAAGTCATACACTTATGAATTAATTCCTAGTTGACCTACTAGTATTAGTCATGGGTTAACTGCTAAAGGGGTTTATAACATTTGTAACCGACCCCTTTACCTCTCCAAGCGGCCACCTCTTAAAGTTTGTGGGCGCCAAAAATCCATCAAAGGCTAATGTTTAAAGTTGATGGGCATGAATAGATCATATCAATGGCTTTATTTTAAATTTAAAAACCTTTTTTTATTAACTCCTAATTTGACAGCCTCTTGAATGTCATCTCTTTATGACAATGAATAAAGTGGAGTTTATAAGAAGATTTTACGGAGACTATAAAGCAGATCTTTGTGGAAAATTTTTAGGAGATTTAATTCTAATTTTATTTTCTCCTCTCATTGTAGGAAAGATATAAAGAGGAGATTTTTTTAAAGGAAAAAAATTGCTTTATAAAGATATTATTCTTTAAAGATTTTTGTTTTCTTTCTTTATCTTGATAAAGAAGAATTTTATGATTAGGTGATTGAAGAGAAGTAGAAATGAAAAGTCATTTTTATTTGCAGATTATGTTTTGCAGATTGAAGAATATTTTTTTAAGGGAGAAGGAATTCAGTTTGAAATAGAAAAGATGAATATGCAGAGAAAAGAAATGTCAATGGTCATTTTATTTATGATTTTATTGTAGGTGCTTTGTGAAAGATTATGTTTGCAGGAATGATATATGATGTAGAAGATATGTTTTTGTAGAAAAAGGAATATGAAGAGATTTATATATAGAATGGAGATTTATTTACACTAGACAGATGATATTATTTTGTAGAGAAAATGGATAGATAATATTATCTTTGTTTGCAGAAAAGATAGTCATATTTTTATTAAATATAGAATTGTTTTTATTCTTGAAATGGTCATAGAGAGAAGAAAAATTATATTATTTTTGCAGATGTATTGAAAGGAGAAAGAAGAGGAATATTAAAGGCTTCTTTATTTAATTTATAATTTTATTGCAGGTGCATTGAGTTATTGATTTTTAGAAATCTAAGGTATGATGAGATGAAGACATTATTTTAAGAGTGGAAGAAAATGCAGGTGAATAAGGTTATTCATAAGGTGATTGAGAGAGATGAATGAGATATATTTTACAGGTGATTTGATGAGATGATTTAAGTGATTGTATTTGAATCTTTATGTGAGTGATGAATCATAGGGTATGTAATGGTGCAAACCAGGTTGAATTGAAATCATTTCTTACACACTAGACTTTATGTATTGATAATGGTGAATGTATTTGCTAGTGAGGCAGATTTATGCCAGTGAGGCTTTGTAGGTCAGTGAGGCATGGTTAATTGTTAGTGAGACAACTATTATTGTAATAAGTGAGATTCAAATAATCCAGTGAGGTAAATTTTTAGAGTGGTTTTTATTCCCCTTGAGGGTTTTCCACTCATCAAAACATGTGTCATGTGTTCTCTTTGTGATTTATTATGTTGTGTCTATTTGATCATCTTTATTTAAGTTTTGCATATCATGATAACTATGTCTTTCAGTGAACTCCTTTGCATAATATTTTTGAGTCAAGTTTTGAAATGTTAAAAATTATACAACACTGATTCATGCCCCCCTCTCAGTGTTATTCTGTACTCCAACAAAAAGATCATGGTGTTAACACATGTTTGGCTGACCTTGGGTGTTTACACTAATTGCGCAAAGTTACTTTGGTGATTGTGAAAGTGTGGAGTAGCGTGCTTGGATAAGTTTAGGTCCAAGTTAAGATGTGTTGTGGTCCACGTTCATTCTTTTCCACCATGAGAATGTTTAGGTCTAGACCTAATTTGAATCTTCTAGGTTAAAGTGATTTGTCGACCTTGGAGAATGTTCTCAAGGCTGAGGACAGTATAAATGAGTGTCAAGGGATTGTGATCGTGTGTGCATGCGTGATGGATGTGATGTGAATAACAGAGTGGTTGAATGTGTGGTGCAGTACAAGCCTTCATGTGTTAGACTATTGGATGTAGTGAGCAAAAGGTGTCTACTATTCCTCAATGATGCTGCGAAGATGATGTTAATATTGTGGTGAATATTGAGCTTCATTGGAACTGTACTCCTTACATATGTTAGATGCGATTATAATAGTTCATCTTTGGCAATGAGCCATCTCTTCTCTATCTTTTTTTCAGGACAGTGAGCCCTTTGGCAGTGAGCCTTTTTTAATTCAGTGTTGTTACTACTTTATATTGTGAGCTAATCCTCATTGTGGCTTTTATTGAAAATGGTAGAGCAAACAAATATATAAACCATTGCCCAAAAATATCAGAAATATGGAATAATATATTAATGTGTTGGAATGATGTTGCAATATAATTCAATGGCTTTTTAAAGCCTTATTATTCCCGTATATAACTTCTTATGGGAAATAACTTCCTAACTTCCCAAAACTAATTTATTACTAACATTTATCTAACTATTTCTTTATTTAACTAACAATGTAATACTATATGACTATTATGCCAACATTCCCCCCCTTATTACATTGTTCCTGCAATAGTACCAAGGGACCCCCCTAAATGCTAACATATTGAAAAAAGTTGATTACATAATATGAATACATATTTTATAGAATATCTTCTCCCAAAGAACAAATCCTGAACCAAGCGGGGCTCCATCATGCTGTCTCGTCTACCCTCGAAAAGGCATAGCTTCGAGCTGTGTTCTTGACCTCTTTAGTCCTAAGCTCTCAAATCACAGAGTCAAGAATTATTCAACAATGAACCCTAAGAGATACGACAAATCTCTACCATTGTCTAGTGACCGCGAAAGGGTATAATTCTCGATCATATACTCTTTGAAGCTCACTAGACAACAATCCATATTGAGCTCAACACCAAATCCCAAACCTGTCTGCAAAACAAAATCTTCATAAAACATACATTCTTCAAATCCATCAGCATCAACAAAGAAAAGCAAACCAACCAAAAAGAAAAACACTTCTCATGCAAAGCATCATCTCAAAGCGAGAAGCTAACTTGAGATGATGGAAAAACCTCCTTTCTCTGATGTCGCTGCCTCCAATTTGACCCTGTTACACTTTAACCAACTGATGTCTTGGATGTGTCTTTGGAGGCCTCATACATGTCCCTGAAAGCATAAGTGATCTTTGACATATGTGCATTCATGATTAAAAAATGATAATGTCAATTTAAACCAATGATAGACCCATACACTAATCAACCTTATATCTCTATGATAATTTTCCCTATCACTCCAATGCATACAATTTTATTTCAATATTTGGCCCATAATTGTATTCTCATCATATTTACACATCCAAAAACTTCAATATTCTTTAGATATTTTGAGAAAAATTCCACTACTTATCTCTCCTTTTTAAAAAACTTTTCTCTAAAATAACTTGTAAATTTCTCCCTTAAAAACTTTTTCCCTTAAAAGTTAAAAATTTTTTCCCTTAAAAACTTTTTAACTTTCTCCATACAAATTTTTCACGTGGCCTTCATATTTTTTAATATTATTTAACTTTCTCCATAAAAACTTTTTAGGATGGATTTCTTTTTAAGACTTCATTTGTTTTATATCTCTTGGCTGCATATTAATCTCTTTGGCTGCTTCTTCAAATATGCATTAGATGATTCTAAAATTAAATTTACAAATTTCAATTACTGAGATCTCTAATATATCTGCATACTCAATCATCAAATGGATAATGCAGATTTCAACACCAATAATATTCCATCAGTGACTGTCTCAATCTTTCATATGGTTGAACATTCAATGGACTTCCACCAAACTTCTATGTTTGACATTCATGTAAATAAATGGTCATAGGTAGAAGCACTTTGAAGGAAATAAAAAAAAACACATACAACAATGAATTTCAACCGCCAGTAAATAGTCAAAAATGTAAATTATCCAGCAAGGAATGCAAACCCTTATGTTGTTCACCCTTCTCCAATGATTTGGACACTAGAGATCTCCCAAGCCATTATTCAAACTTCAACATCCACACTTCCTTAAACATTCTTCACATAGTTGCCATCATACATTTCTCTTCAATGCTTCAAAATTTATTTCAATTTTAGTAGATTTAGACGCCAAACTTTTGCTTTCAACTACTCATGAAATATTGTCAAATTTTTTAAAATGTTTCTAGGTTTTATGCTCTTATTCTTCTACTTTCTGAAACATTTTGAATGTTGAAATTTCTTTGAGAAACAAAAAAGATATCAAATTTTTACTAAACTATTATCAAAACAACATACCAATGGATAATTAAAATGCCTCTTTCATATTATTCATGCCTTTTCTCCATGCCTTACACCTAGAAAGATTCATAAAATAGAGGATCTTCAAGCCCCATTCAATTCTAGTGAAAATTTTCTTTCAAATCTACCATCGCGTAATTAAAAATATTCTTGACAACACAATCTCAACACACAGGCACATGAATCAACAATGCTCTGATACCATATTGAAAATGGTAGAGCAAACAAATATATTAAACCATTGCATAAAAATATCATAAATATAGAATAATATATTAATGTGTTCGAATGATGTTGCAATACAATTCAATGGCTTTTTAAAGCCTTATTATTCTCGTCTATAACTTCTTATGGGAAATAACTTCCTAACTTCCCAAAACTAATTTATTACTAAAATTTATCTAACTATTGCTTTATTTAACTAACAATGTAATACTATATGACTATTATGCCAGCAGTTTTTTCCTTCTTGGGTTTTCCATGTAAAATCTGATGTTGTCTTGTGTATGGTGTTGTTATGATTTAGTTTCCATTATTTACTTGTCATGCTTAATTATCATAATAAGTATAACAATTAATTGGATTAATATGGATCTAAGTGTGTATGAGGGTTTTAAAATTATAAGATACAACTGATTCACCCCCCTCTCAGTTGTCTTGTGCATTGAACAGCTCCACCTAAATTAGCAAGAGATTTCATTTCAAGCACTTTTTGTGAAAGAGTAGATGGATAACTTTGTTTTATTTAAGAAATCATGTTTGGATGAAGATGTAAAACTGAATCCATACTGCAGGGATGCTTCTCTCCACTCTAAAAACTAACAAACATGCTACCAAGATTTCCAAACGGATTGCAAAGGAGAAGAAGCTCAAATTTTGAAGAAAGGTGCAAGAAGGATTTTATCCCACCAATTGATGGCTTGCCATTTACCATGAACAGAAGTAGAATTGATTCTATGACGGACCAATATCTTCCAAGGTTCATCACCCCGACTGGCTCTAATGATCCATTTAGCTAATAGACAAATCCCTTGGATTTTGGGATCAATAATTCCCAATCCACCTTTGTTCTTTAATTGTATGCAGTGTGCCCATGATGTATATTTAAACCCAACATCACCACCCCATTTGGTCCAAAGAAATTGCCGAATAATTTTGTTCAAGTCTTCATAGCCTTTGTTGGAAGGCATCCAATAAGAGGAATAATATACATGTGAAGCAATGAATATTCTATTAACCACTTGGATTTTCCCTGCCAATGATAGAAACTTATTTCCCCAATTAAAAATTTTGTTCTTAATTCTATTAATAAACCAATTCCACATATCTAATAGGGAAACTCCTATTCCGAATGGTATACCAAGATACCTTGTAATCTCTTCATGCTTTATTTGTCTCCTTTCTTTAGGTATCCAATGTGGAGCAGGCCCGGATCATATCATCAAAAACTCAGTTTTATTGTGAGCTAACTAGGATCCCAACACTGAACAATATAGGTTTAATATATCCAATGTATTATTAATTTCTGCTTTAGAGTTTTGTAGAAAAAGCAAGCTGTCATTAGCAAAGTGAGAATTAATAATAGCCATATTCCTAGGAATTGAAATCCGTGCTATAAGATGCAACTGATTAGCTTTTTGTAAGAGATAACCTAGAGCATCCGCAGTAAGAACATATAAGAATGGTGACAAAGGACATCCCTGTCTAATGGATCATTGGAGGGGGAATGAATCAGTAATAGAATCATTGACAACAATTTGAACACTAGCATCTTTAAATAGCATTTGAACATGTGATCTAAGTTTTGGACCAAATCCCAACCATTGCAACATTTTAAGAATAAAACTCCATCTAATTCTATCATAAGCTTTATCAAAATCTAGATTAATCAATAAAGCATCTTGTCCTGATTATTGGGCCCATTCAAAAGTTTCCCAAGCTAGGATAAGATTATCCAAAATGTATCTGCCACCAAGAAAACCAGTTTGTTCTGTCGGAACAATGTTTTGCACTATAAGTTTGATCCGAAGAGCCAATGCTTTAGCTATGATCTTATAGGATGTGTTAAGTAAAGTAATTGGTCTCCAACCAGAGATAGTGTCTTCATTTTTTCCCTTAGGTAAGAGCTTAATTAAGCCTCTATTAATGTTAGAACCCAAGGAACCTTTATCTAGAGCTTCTAGATATAACAAATAGAAATCATCTTTGATATGAGGCCACATTGCTTGATAAAATTCAACCGGAAGCCCATTAATACCCAGACTTTTGTTAGGAGCCATTGAAAAAGTGCATGTTCTATATTTCCTCCAATGATAAGATTCAATCCAAAAATTGACTATAACCTTGATCAATTCTCTTGGGAATATGATGACCAACATATTTTTTATAGGTAAAAGGTGGTAAACCACTTATAAATTTATTAAGAAAACAAAGAAGAAAATACAACTGATTTAACCAAGTACATGAATCTAACAACAAGTTTACAGTAGGTGCCAAAAACATTATTCTGATTCATCCCCCCTTAATGGCATGTGGGAACGGAGGAGCATTTGATGGGGACTTGATTCATTTATGATTGGATCTCTTTTTCACTTTTGAATAAGAGTCCATATTCCTTCATTTTTGGCCTCATTAGTTGATCTTGAGAGCCAACATAAAAAAATTACAAACTTGAAACATGATCTTAAAAATTGGACACAGGAAGTCTAGACAATATAT
Organism: Cunninghamia lanceolata; assembly: GCA_027924645.1. NCBI lineage: Eukaryota > Viridiplantae > Streptophyta > Pinopsida > Cupressales > Cupressaceae > Cunninghamia > Cunninghamia lanceolata. Next base: position 599,792 of record BSBN01000497.1, on the reverse strand, counting down.
TTGCATAAATAGTTGGGTGAAAGCACAAAGCTATGCCACTCTTTTGGGCATATTTTTGGCATAGCTAACTTTAAGAATTTTTGAATAAAAAGTCATTGAACCAACCAAAAATGTCAAAAAAGATCTAGCCAAAACTTTTCTAATCCAAAGTGTTCACTAGATGCATATATGGCATCACTTTGGTGCAAACTACAAAAAAAAAAAAAAAAAACACAATGTTAATTCAAAGTGTTCACTAGATGCATATGTGGCATCACTTTGGTACAAACTACAAAAAAAAAAAAATTCAAAAAAAATTCATGACAAGTAAATCATTAGCCTCAAAAGCACAGGTTGATTCCATTCACTAAAAATATTGAAAAATTTAATTTAAAATTTTGAAAAGAAAAAAACATTGCACTAAATGAGAGAATCCTAATTGAGCTAATATATTATTTTTTCCATTTGATAATTGTTCATCAAAATGTTTAACATCCCATCAAACTATTACATGTTTTCAAGATGTATATGAATTTAAATATTTATTAAAAAATAAATTTATCAAAATTATATAAATTTAGTTCACAATATGAAAAAAAGTTAAAAATGAAATATGATATAAATAACTTCATATTTTAGCACCACTATGTTTTTTACCAATAATTAAATAGTAATTATTATTTTTTAAAAAATATACTAAACTAATTTTTTAATTAAAAAAACTTGTAAACAACTCTAAAATATATGCATTCCATTAGTTTATATAATTTTAAATTTTGAATGTTCATATAGATCAATTTCAAGTTAAAAGGGTTGGACTTTGCACTTTATCTCAATTTGCACACATAGTACACATCATGAATGTGACTTACATAGACATAAGAGGTTTAAATACATCATGTGTGGCTAAAGTTAAAATGTCTCATTTAACCACATCCTACATGTTAAGGTTCAACCACATCATATGCATGATAGATGATGAAAAATCATGAAATTTGACCTCACTACAAACATTACATCATGGCACTATTACTAAAGTGGATTGAAAAAATTAAAAATTAGGTAAGTGTACAAACATTAGATCATGGCACTATTACTAAAGTGGATAGAAAAAATTGAAAATTAGAAAAAATCAAAATTAGGTAAATGTACAAAGATGAAGATGGAAAAATAAATTCAATAAAAACAAATAGAAAACTATATATTTAATTTTTATGTAAAAATATTTTTAACACATCTAATATTTAAATACATCTATGTAAGAAAAGCTAAGAATTACATTGTTTACTTTATTTTTACTTGAAGAGTTATTTTTATTTGCTTAAGACTTATTTTATAATTTTAGTTTTTCAATATATGTGAATTCTTTTAAATTTTTATGTACATGATAAAGACATGATACTCTCCTTGATGCCACTTTAGAAAGCTATGACCTATCAACATTAATTAAAAATTAAATACACCAAACCCTTTTCCACTTTTTCCACATTGTTATTTGTCTCATAATCTGTGAAAATCTCTTGTTATTAATTATATTTAATTAAATCTTTTTAAGTGCTTTAGAAAGTGCAATGAAAGTATATTAAAATTTGAAAAGAAATCAAATATTGAAAAGTGAAAATAGGAATTTCTTTGGTAGATACACCCCGTGAAAAGACTTATGAAGAAGGGAGCTATGCTTCATCTTCTCCATTATTAAGTATTTACATTTTGGCTTGTACGAAATGTTTTGTCTCTATTGGAACAAACTAGTCTCCATAGCTTTGGTTATATCATCATGCTTTCTTAGGTAGTTAAGGAATGGCACGATTTTGTTCATTATCAGAAAAAAATTACTGGTGGAAATTGGAATTCTTACCCCATGTCTCTATGCGGCTGCTTAAGTTAATTTTCTAGTTAAATTTAAGCAGTTGGAAATAAGCAGCCACTGCATATTATGTAGGTGCATATATTTCCTTCCCTCTTTTTTTTATAATTTTCTTTTAAATTAACATAGTTAAAATAATTTATTTTTTATTTTTTTATTTAAAAAAAACTCCAAATTAACATAACTGCCAGAAAAATAAAATTTCATGGGGTCACTGGCTCCACAAATGTTTCCTAAAAAAATTGAGCTACTAGCCAAAATAAACTAAGCAGTAGCATGGGGACATGCCCTTACAAAACTAATTGTAACCTCATGTCCCCATGCTGCTGCTTAATCTATTTTTCTGCTTAAATTTAAACAAATTTAAGTAGTTGGAGTGGCCCCATGGAAATTTAAATTATGGGAAAAGGATAATATAGAATCTTTCCCTACTTTGGTGGAGCAGCTGCTTAGGAATTGTAAATAAGGTGTAGAAAAAAGGGGGATGGAAATAAGTAGCGACTGCATAATGAAAAATATCCCTGTGGCTGCTATATTTCCTTCTCCCCCTTTTTTTTAAAATTTAGATAACTTTTTTTTTTTTTAATATAATAAAAACTACACATTAAGATAAAAAAAAATATTCACGGGTTCACCAGCGCCACAAATATCTCTAAAATATTTGAGCAGTCGCTGCTAACCAAAATAAGCTAAGCAGCAGCATGGAGACATATCTTAAACTATTTTTCTGCTTAAATTTAAGGAGTTGGAGTGGCCCCATAGAAATTTAAATTATGAGAAAAGGATAATATAGAATCTTTTCCTATTTTCGTGGAGCAGCTACTGCTTAGGAATTGCAAATAAGGTGTAGAAAAAAAGGGGGGCTCGAAATAAGCAGCCACTGCATAATGAAAAATATGTCATGCATAATTTTCCTTTCTCCCCTTGTTTTATAAATTTTCTTCCCAATTAAAATAATTAAAACAGCTTGTTTTTTATTTTTTAATATAATAAAAACCACAAATAAAATAACTGCTTAAGATAAGAAAAAAAAAAAATTCATGAGGTCAACAGCGCCACAAATATCTCCTAAACAATTTGACCAGTGGCTGCTAGCCAAAATAAGCTAAGCGGGGACATACACTAAGAGGGATTCTTTATTTATCTGAAAAGTAGCAGCACGTTATCTACATGGATTGGTCTCGTTAATGAAGTCATACAAAACTCTGATGAGGTCGGCGATCCGTTGAGAGCGAGGATTTAGCACTTGGAAGGCATGACCCACGTCCTTCATAATAACACACCTCGCCTTTTTTCCGGAATTTTTGAGGGCGTGGTAATAGTCCATGTTCCTCTGCTTCAGCACGTCTCTTTCCGATATGCAAACCATCACTGGCGGTAAATTCACATCGTGCAGCGGCTCAGCCATCGGATTACAGGCAGGATGATCTCTCTTCGCTCCCTCCGGCAACGACAGCTTCCAAAACACCTCCATCCATCGCCACGACAGATTTGGGTCCGACTTTCTCTCCGCCCTCTCCATTTTCTCTCCGCCGAAGAAGGGCTGAAGAAGAATCACTCCTCTCATCTCAAGCGGCTTCACATCCGCCCGCTCACACCGCAATGCCACGTGGTGAGCGATATTACCTCCCGCACTATCGCCGGCTAAAAAGCACCGCGACAAGTCGGCGTAGGACGATAGCCATGAATCGTGAGAGTGTTGTAGTTGTTGTTGTTGTTGCTGCTGCCTTGTCTGCCGGCGGACCCACTCCACAGCACTGAAACAATCGTCATACGCGACGGGAAGACGATGCTCGGGGGCGAGCCTGTAGCCTACCGACATCACCAGACTATTTGTTTCAGAAGCCAATCTGCACATGAACACGTGGTAAATAGACCAGGCTGGCGAACCCAGCACGAAGCCTCCGCCGTGGAAGTAAATGACAAGAGGCAGCCTGCTTCCTCCACAAACCGCTTTTCTGGGAAGGTAGAAGCGCGCCCACACAGCAGTGCGCGAGTCCATTACAACGTCTTTGGATGCCACCGGGTCTTGTGGCGCCTCCGATGCGGGCACATCCGATACAACGTAGGAGAATCTCTCCACCGAGCCGTCTTTGTAAACTCTTAAAAAGCCTTCCAACTCTTCTTCCACTGGTCTGCCTCTGCCTCTGCCCGGGTCATGACCATGATCATGATCACTCTTTCCTCCGCTCCTTATAAACCCGTCTACTGAAACTGCGTCCATAGTGCTAATTCTCTCTCTGTTGTCAACTATTTTGACAACATAAATGCTCCTCTCAGATGTCGGACAAGTATGAGAGAATGAGTGAGAAACGTTGTGCGAGGAGTTTTATAAGCAGGAGAGCAGGGTCACTTCTGTAGATTTTTGGCACTTGGCGATGTGGTCCACTTCAACTGTGTTAGGTTTTAGAGATGAGAAACGTAAGGAGATGAATAATTGAGGAGGATGTGTCCGCGTCATGGCGAGCAAGGTCCCATAACGTGCGAGTAGAGGTAAATTCAACAGCGATTTGCAGTGATGGTGTCGATTTAATTTTAAAAGGTTTGGGGGTAAATTCATTTTGACCTCCTATCCCCTGTCGGCAGAGTTTTCTTTGTGGGAGACCAAATTCTTGTTTTGTCTATTCTCGCTCAGAAACGTTAGTCGATGATGTATATATGGTAATATTTACGAACATAAAATTTTAAATGTCCGGAGCACCATACCGGATTATACTATGTGACTCGCCTCCTTGAATGGCAACTGACAGCTGACAACGATAAAAATTTGTATGAAATTCAAGTGTAAATAACAACGATAAAAATTAAGCTTGACGGGTAAGGTCATCGGTCAAATTTATTTCGAAGCAAGATATATGGTATTCAATTTGAATTGCTTGTGTTGGACTATAAGCTTGACCGTGCAGCTTTCCAATCAAGCTTTTTGCATAGTCTTTTGTATAGCTTTGTGCATAGTTTTTGCATTTAATGTTTCAGATACCTCCTTACAAAAAAGCTGTAATATATATTTTAGAATTTGCTAGAAGCTTTTAGGTGCTTGTTGAAGCTACGAATAATCTAAGTTTTTATATTTTTATATACATCTATAGGTTAGAACTTTCAAGAGATAGCTGAAAATACCTTGTTGTCTAAAAATGGAGTTTGATATAAATAATGGTTAGAGAAGAACAAAGTGAAAGCATATAAGAAGAAAAAATGTATGTAGTAGCATTTTTAATATTATAGTTTGATTTTTTATTAAGGGTAAAGGAAGGTTTTTTTAAGAGCCCAACTCTATTTACATAGACAAGTATAGATACAACAATGAAACCCAACAAACCACAATGAGATAGTTACATGGACCAACATCACTGAGGTTATAAACTGACACTAACTAGTACATTAAAATAGCTCATACAATAATGGGACTAAAAATAGTTAACAGAGGACATGACACCTAATGAAAACAAAGGAGGCTAACAAGCACATAACTAGTCAAGTGGTGTGAAGGGCCATGGCACTCTAAGGAACGCAAAACACTAACAATAGTATTGTCTATGACATCATTGAAAGAGATTTACTTCCTACTGTCCTCCCTTTTTTCCCTACCAATCCTAGAACAAAAGAATACATATGGTTTCTAGACAACCTCATGCCAAAATGATCTCTTTCCATCCACAACTAGTTTCAAAGATAAAGACTACACTTGTTTGGAGTAGGACTTACCTGTAACTACTTCAACCTAGAATTTCTACCCACTTAAAGGGTTCCCACAACAATGGCAAGATATATAGTCTCCATTGTGAGCTTGTTAAGAGTATCCTCCCTTCCCTCCACATGAAAATGGCTAGAATACAGTCAATCAAAGGCAGGAGGGATAGCAATATGTGTCTTCGCCACCGCACAAGGGGGAGAGGGACCCCATCCTTAATCCCACTTGAATTTTGCACCAAATTATCCAATGTAACTTGTAACCACTTAACATAGAAAGCAAGACATTAATATGGCTATCAAAATGTGTAGGTGCATAGGGAAGGAGAATAAATCCACGTCTCAACCCCTAATGTGAGATATCTTCCTCAGAAGCACTAAAACCACTCCTGACATAAGAGAGAATGTCTGAGGATGCATAGAAAATTGAGACTATTGCAATAGAGCATGCCCCAGCTGAAACATTTTGAGTTACAGAGGATTTGCACGCCTTTTGATGGGCCTTCAACCAAATACCTATAAGCCTCTCTTCCTCCTAATCCAAAGAGCCATTTCACTTGCCCTCAATCTCCCCATCAACATCTTCCATGCATTGTCTTCTTTGTTGTTCCTATCTGCAACTTCCAAGTCATCGACATGGGAGAGACCAAGACATTTCCCACTTGATGACATTTCAAGTGATAATTCTTGGCTGGTGTTTTTACTTCAGTTGGCTTAAACCATTCTTGGTTCATTATTATTTTTTAGCATTATAGTTTGATTTTCTTTGTGTATATTTTGTTTTATGTATTTTCATATTGTGAATATCTATTTGTTTATGTGGAAATACATTTTTTTCAAAAATTAAATAGAACAAAGAATCTAAAATTATCCTCCTACTTGATGGCATCATCAATTATTAGAACAATCTTTGAACATAGCTCTTTGAAGTACCGGTTAGACTTGTGCATAGTCTCTATAGGAAGTTACTTGATCTCTTCCAATGTAGCTATGTTTTAGTGTGACATTTCTAGATAATTGAACTCCAAATTGTTGTGAAAATAAGCTAGTTTAGATGCAAGCATATGGGTTGGAGATAGTTACTAGTCCAAATGGGATGATAAGCTTGTGAATGGAGCCCCTCTTCTCTACCCTTTCTATAGCTATAATTCCCCCCACTCAAGGGGCTCGAGTGAATGTAATGGATAGTAAAGGATTAGTTGAAACGGTTGCTATTGCTAAGTTGGGTACTTACTTCCTTCATTTGGTAGGTGTTTCACGAGATTAGGTTAAATCCAATACGCTTTCTTACATCTGTATGGAAATTAATTGTAAGAATGAAAGGTAGGTCTAGCTTACTTTCAATATAGTAAACAATTATGCTTGCTCTTTGGCAAGTTAGAGAGAGTTGAGTGATATCTACTCGTGGGGCCTCCTACCTAGGTTTGATTGCCAACTTCATTTGTTAAGGATGTTGGGTCTTTGCGCTAGTAAAACTTAATTTTTGGTGGGCTATTTATGAACCATTCAACTTCACCAATAAATCAAAAGCCACCTAACTTTTTTCATAATTTTAAAATTCAATATATATTATCTTTTCTTAATTAATATTTTAAATTTTTTAATATAATCTAAATATCACCTTACTTTCTATATTATTCTGTTATTATTCTGTTATTATTTAAAATTATATTATCTAGACAGATTTACAGTGACTAAATTATCAAAATGTCAATTTAATCTAATTAATAATAAGAGATTGGCAAAATTTTGCTAATATTTTAATTAGAATTCTTCCTCCCTTTGAAAATTTGGTTGATCGTGAGTGCAGAGTGAGCGAGCTTATCGCCCTCCTCGAGGAAGTCCTCTATCAATCATATCTCACTAAGTTACAAACTAGTCTTGTAGCTTACGTAATCATACCTGTTTCTTCTGAACTCCAGCCTGGAAAACACAACAATCGCTGGAATCTCTTTATCTTTCTATCCCAAAAATCTTTTGTTTGGTAACTGTGTGATTCTGCATCTTGTCTATCACTACTGAAAGTTTTTAGAATATCCAAGCTGTAAGCTTTCTTCTAAATCTGATCCTAACACTCAAATCACTGAAAATAGTGGATGTGATTTCTTAATAATTGGGCGCGATAAAAGCATAGTGGATGTGATTTCTTACAAAGATGAGTAGTGGTTAAAATTGAAGTCTGCGAGAACATCTGGCAATCGTCAACAGTTTCGATTAGAAATATTTGAAATGTTACGCAGAGGTTCTGGTTCTTTCTACAACAGTCATTCACTCTAACACTCCGGTTTTAAGTGAGGAGAGCATTGGGGTATAATGACATCAATTATTTGTACGTGTGGATGGGTGGCAAAGTCGAGAAGATGTAGTTTTCATACGGCCAAAGGCATTTGAGCGTATTGTTCGGCTTTAGCAAAGTGGAGATCTACTCAATTAAGCCTTTGACAAAATTAAGCCTTTGACATTATATATGTGACCTCACCTCAAATGTCTCTCTCCACAAGTTATCAATTTTGAACCACCCATTTGGTTCAATGGTTTGTCCAAAGATATCTCTTTATAACCTTAATCACGTCTAGAACAAGTTAAACTTGTCAATTTTACTTTCAAATCAAAAGATTTAACAAAATTAGAAATATCTATGTAAAACATAAAAAGAATTATTTTGTTTGCTGATCATTATATCAAGGGTTACCTCTTAGGAACAAAATTGAAAAATCTCCAATATCTTATTTCTAACCATCAAGTCTTTCAAGCATACCTTCTATTTTTCTCTTAATGCTTCTAATATTTAGTTATGTGTTTATTCTTTGCTTGGCCCTGTTCACTCAATTTTTTCTCTCGGTAAAAAGTTTTGTTTAGAAGTTTTATTTTGGTTACTACAAAAACTATAAAATATTGTCATCTTTTTTTATAGTAGTGTAGGTTTTTATTCCTTTTCCTAAGGTTTTTCCTATACATATTATTAAGCTTGCTTAGGTTAATAAAGTGAGTTTAATTTGGTGAATGGGTAATTTTAGATGTCGGCATCCTACAAGTGAGGTGTATTTGCTATCTAGGAAAGATGTTCTTGCTATCTTTAGACTCTTTGGTGTTCACTCCCTATTGGTTGGTTTCGCCACCTCTCTCTTTGGTCTATATAAACTCACTAACTAGGTTGTATTTTATAATCTGGTTGTAATATTGTAATGCATATTTTGTTGCAACTTCATTTTTTTATCTCTTTTGCATCTTTCATTGTGATCTTCTTTATGTGGTTGCTTTTAGTTTTCTAGATTTTGGGTTTCTATTTCTATAGCAAAATCTAACATGGTATCAGAGTGGGTTAATACATAGGGCTACTCATTCAGAAGATCTAGGATTAGAGATCAAGTCGCTTTTGAAAGTTGAGTATGCTATTCTCTTGCATTTGATGATGAACTAGAAAATTAGAAAAACTTGATAGAAATACTAGATTTTGGGGGGTTTCTATGGCTTTGTTTTGTAGGTAGCTTCAGATAATTCTTGGAGCAAATATGAGCTCACCATTGAGTTCACAACATCTGAGAAAGTTTTTCCTTTTATTTCATCTAAGATCATACATCAAAGGCCAGATCTATGAGGGTTTGAATTTGGGAGGTGCATGCCAGATCCGGTAGGTACCTGATCTTTTAGAGCATTTTGGGTCAAATCTGACACTTCCATTACACTCAAAGGCCCAAAAACTCTAAGATTAATTATCAAATTGCCAAAATCAGAGTAGTTTACCTAGGGTCATTAGACATTTTTCTCCTCCTCGGTCGCACGACTCTACGCAAGGTATATCACAAATCTTGAGAAAAAATTACAAAACTTTTTAGTGTCGGGCTGAACCCGAACACCCTATTCGGTTCGTGGACACTCTATCCAAAATTCGGACAGGTAGTCCGGGTCAGCCTCGGCCTTGTCTACGAATAGGGAGTCTACCTCTGGGCCCTGGTCAGGCCACCTCTCGAGTGCCACCCGACCTCCTCTTTCTGCCACCCTGAGTGGTTCTTTCTGGCTGCGCTGCTAGTTTTCACCACCCAAGTGGCCAAACCACTTCCTACGCCTGAAAGTAGTTTCTCACCTAAAAATGGTGGTTTCAATTCAAATTTGGCAGTTTTGACTTTAAAAAAAGGTGGTTTCAGAAATTTCATCGGTGGTTTGGCATTTTTTGACAGAATGGAAATATTCCAAAGGATTTTGCATTTACCAATAATGACATCATCATGATGTCATGTTGACATCAACATTTTCTGCCTCCTTGGCTGACCCCTCACCAGTGAAGTTTTCATTTTTGCCCTTGATCTTTGAAAGGCTCGTTCTCGGCCATACGAAGGTATTTTTCTAAGATTTTTTTTATTTGGGTAGAATTATGTGATCTTTGCAATGGTGTAATCATATTTTTTCTCAAGTGATCCTATTTTTTTTCTAGAAAATCCACTTTTTCATCAGATGTGACAGGTAATTTCAGTATTTGTAACTTCAAATGACTATAACTTTCACATATGAACTTAGATTGAGGTCGTTCTCTTTTTGAAAGTGGATATTTTTATGAGAACTACACATTGGTGCTAGTTTGAGGTTCTCATTCTGAGATGAATTATGTACTTTAAATATTTGGTCCATTTTGGACATTGTAAAACTTTGGAAAACAACTCTAGCATTGTAAATGCACTGATCTATAAAGTGCCAAATATTTTTTGTTGGGGGGATTCTTGATTGAGTGATTTATAGGGGATATCTTTGTGTTTACCATTTTATTCTGTTGGTTTTGCAATCACATGTCTCACTCATAATCCTTTCTATTTTAGCATTCTTTGAATTCCTCCAAAACCATTAAAGGTAAAATGTAGTTACTATGGTTAGAAAAATTACATTGAAAATGAATGTATGATAAAGGATATTCATGAATTGAGACAACTCTGTATAGACAATAGCATCAGTTTACCAAAGTCTTCCAATTCAACATTAGCAGATACTTCTCATGTTCATACTAAGGCATCTTGTGTGGACACATCATTTTGGGATGAACAATGTAGTCCGTGTTGGAATTAGGTTTGTCATAGATGTGAAAAGGTCAGTTGTTGTTTGTCATTGATGTCAAAGGTACAGTATTGCATGCTCTTTGTAGGTTGATTAAGTTGATGGTGATGCTTCATGAGATCATGCTTCAGGATGCCATGATTCAAGATCATGTTTCATTTTAGAGGATCATGCTTCATTTCGTAGGTGGTTACTTGGTGTTTTGGTAGTGACTTGTTGTCTCCAAACAAAGGCACAATGGTGATGTAGTGGTGTATCATGCTTGATCATCTTGGATCACTCAATTTAAATGTTTACTCAGTTGTATGAATGGCAATGGCTAATGGTTTAGTATTGAATGTTCTAGTGCAAAGGTAGCACAGAATAAATACCTCTTCATGACAATTATGAGATCCACAGTCACAAGGGTTTCAAGAGATATGAATGGCATTGGTGTCTTGTTAATAAACTTGTAGTCTTGCAGTGGTGAACACAAAGCCTGAAGTGTGATCTCAGGATTAAGTATGGAATGGGTCATAGTCATTTTCTTTCATATGTTGTGTTTGTGGGATGATCTTATTCTCCTACTATGCCTAATGGTATCTTGTACGTGTGGGGATTAATCTCTTGCATATCAATATCTTTTGCATCTGAGGACCTAAAAAGCCTTTTATGTACTAAGACTATACTATGCTAAGACTATTTTGCATACAAATAACTAACAAGGTTTCATTATGTTTAGTGGAAATAAGTTCAAACCGTTTGCTTGCAGAGTCAAAGTCCATCTCAGAACAACTAATATTCATATCTTGTGTATGTTGGATCAACATCTTGGCCTCATACGATAGACAATATTGTATTATGCTAAATGCATTGGATACATCGTCACCCTGGTTTTTATATGTTGGTGAATAATATCCATAGGCTATATCAAACATAAGGATTGCAATCTCTAAATTTGTGTGCAACCGTTGCGAAGAAGCTACATCCATTATCCATCTATTTATCCCGCAATAAAGTTCATAGCTCTCACAAAGGTTGATCAATCAGATTTCATTCACTTTCTTTCATTCATCATCTTTGCCTTCATTATCTTCATCCTACAAAACAAGTGTGTTAGACATACATCACCCTATATCATTATCACATATCATCTATATAATGATCAGTAGAGAATGAAGAAATGTTTATTCGATGAGAAAAAGCATTACAAGAGGAGAATATATACTATGTAATAGTTGATAAAACTGTTAAGGCAGTTGGTATAACAGAACCAACTAGCAGAACCAACATAACTACATGGTTACGTAATAAATAATGTAATATATTATGCTAACATTCCGCCCCTATTACATTATTTTTACAAATGTACCCCCTAAACAGTTCAAATTTGATCCTACCAAGAGATTTGGTGAACATATCTGCGATCTGAGAGTCTGTAGGGCAGTACTAGAGCTAGATGTGGTGGTTCAAAACTTGATCCTGAATGTAATGACATTCGACCTCAATATGCTTAGTGCGCTCATGGAAAACTGGATTCTTCACAAGTTTTAACACACCCTAATTGTTGCAATGGAGAACTAGTGACGTTTCTTCAGAAATGTCCATATCTACCAGAATGTGACATAACCAAATCACTTCGCACACAGCTCCTCATGCAGTGCGATATTCAGCCTTAATGGATGAAAGAGCAACAACAGTTTGCTTCTTACTAACCCACTAAATTGGCCCAGATCCAAGATGAAAAATATAGCCTGAGGTGGATTTCCTGTCATCTATAGATCCTGCATAATCTGAGTCTATATATCCCTGTAAGAAGAACTAAGTGTTCTTCTTATATTTCAGACCATAATCAACTGTGCCTCGGATATATCTCAAAACATGCTTTGCTGCAACCCAATGACACTTCTTTGGCTCCTGCATGAATCTAGCGAGATAGCTTACAGTAAAACACAAGTCTGGTCTGGTGTAGGTCAAGTAGATAAGACTCCCAACCAACTGCCTATAGAGAGTGACATCTACTTGAGGTGAATCCTAGAAATAGGATAGTTGCAAACCTTTCTCCATTGGAGTGGAAATTGGCTTACAGTTGACCATTCCATATTTTTCCAGGAGTGTCTTGGCATATTTCACTTGGGAGATGAATATGTGGTTCTTCTTTTGCCATATCTCCAAGCCAAGACAATAATGAAGTAGCCCCAAATCTGTCATGTCGAAGGAGTTCTTGAGATCATTCTTTACATCATCAATGAGACTGTCTGAGCTGCCAGTGAGAATAAGGTCATCCACATACAAGACCAGAATGACAATCTTTGTGCCTACCTTCTTAATATAAAAATTAGGATCTAAGGGGCTATGGGTGAATCCATGCTGCAATAGGTGACCATCAATCTTGATGTACCATGCCCTAGGAGCTTGCTTAAGGCCATAAAGAGATTTGATAAGATGACATATCTTGTGTGGGTGATGTTCATCAACAAACCCTTCTGGCTGGGTCATGTACACTTCTTTGAGATCACCGTTTAAGAAAGCACTCTTGACATCCATCTGCTGAAGCTTCCAGCCCTTCTGTGCTACCAATGTATAGACCATTCTGATAGTTTTGATCTTCGCAGTAGGTGTAAAGGTCTCTTCATAATCAATGCCTTCCTGTTGAGCATATCCCTTTGCTACAAGTCGTGCTTTGTACTTGTCAATAGATCCATCTACCTTGTACTTTGTTTTGAAGATCCATTTGCAGCCAATGGGTTTCTTCCCTTCAGGCAGATTGACAAGTTCCCAAGTATGATTTTGCATCAGAGAATCATACTCTGCATCCATAGCCTTCTTCTACTAAGGTTGGCTTAATGCCTCTCGAACTGTGTCAGGTTCAGTGCTGTCAACAACAATACTCATGAGCACAAGATTCACTTCATTTCTTGTCTGACTCCTGATGAAGTGTCTGGAAGAGTGTGCAGGTTAGAGTCCCTGATTGTACTTTGGACCCACTTTGGAGGTTGACTGTGCTGCTGTTGATGTGCAATGTTTTCTAGAGGGCCCAAATCAACATACAACTCTCCTTGTAGTTCACTTTCTCTATGAGAGTCTTCCACATGCTCATCATCTGATTGTGAGAGCAATTTATGAGAAGTAGGAGGCTGTTGCTCTTCTTTATATGATAAGGAATTGAATGGCGATTCATCACATACCACATCTCGACTCTCATGTATCTTCATTGTCTCAGGATCTATGAGATGATAAGCTTGTGATGTAATACTATATCCCAATAGTATACACTGAAGTGTCTTAGGATCAGTCTTCTTTCTCTTATTGGTAGGGACATGCATGTATGCAGTGCAACCAAACACCCTTAGATGAGAAATTGAAGGCTTTTGTCCAGTCCATACCTCTTCCGATGTCTTGTGTTGTAGGATCTTCGTTGGTGCCCTGTTGATGAGGTATACAGCTGTCCATACTGCTTCTGCTCAAAATCTTTCCTCCAACTTGGCTGTGGAAAGCATGCATCGAGCCATCTCCATGACAGTCTGATTGCGACATTCTGCAACTCCATTCTGTTGGGGTGTATAGGAAGCAGTTAGGTGCTGCTTGATGCCATGATGCTTCAGGTATGCCACAAACTCCTTAGAGGTGAATTCCCCCCCTCAATCTGAGCGGAGGACAAGAAGAGACTGGTTGGCTTCTTTGACAACTTGTTTGTGAAAGTCCTGAAAGTTGGCAAAGGCTTCATCTTTCTTCTTGAGAAAATACACCCAGGTCTTTAAGGAGAAGTCAGCCACGAACAATTGGAAGTACTTATGGTCTAAAAATGAAGCAGGCATGGGTCCGCACAGATCGGTATGTACCAACTCAAGGCGATGTTTAGCATGGAAGCTACTAGCCTCAAACGGATCCCGGTGTTGTTTACCTGCAAGGCATCCAGGACATATAGGCAATGAATTTGAAATTGGAGGAAGACCTCTTACCATTTGTTTGGAGCTGAGCTGATGCAAGGAGCTGACTGAAAGGTGCCCATAGCGATAGTGCCAGAGTCCCGTGGATTCTATTGTTGAGGCTGATAGAGCTATTGTAGGGGAGGAGACAACATCTAATGCAAACAGTCTATCCTTCATAAATGCTCTAGCAAGTATCATACCTTCTCTTGAGATTAGACAGGTCTTGACCCCATCCTTCACCTGGAACTCAACTTTTAGTTTGTGGTTCAGAAGCTGACTGACAGAGAGTAGGTTTGTTGTCAAACCAGGAACATACAACACCTTGGTGAGGGTACAACGGCTTGTCCCAAGAGGAATCATGACCTTGCCTATACCCTTTGCAACATACTCCTTATTGTTAGCAATTCGAACTCTATCTCCAGTAGGTTGTTCTGTCAGTGCATCAAACAGCTCGCGATTACCTGTCATATGCTTGCCGGCACCCGAGTCTATCAACCAAATATCCCTCGTGGGCTGCGAGGTTTAGGAGACAAGGACTAGATTGTGATGAGTGCCACAGTTGGCTGTTTCTGGTTCATCTTCTTCTGATGCATCATCTTGTTGGGCCGCTACATTGTCTTTGTGCCTTATACGATGATGACAGCGTTTGGATGGTTGAGTATCACTGCAACCAGAAAAGCCTTCTTTACTTGAATTGCCTTTTGTTAAGGCATTGTACCAATAGTTGATAGTGTCATGATTGTTCTTGTTGCAGATATGACACCATCAGTTTGCCTTTGGAGGCTTCGACTGTTGATGATCTTGTTGTTTCTGTGGCTGCTTTCCACGAAACTTTTGACCTTTTGATTGTCTGGAGATCAGGGCCTTGTCTTCAAGGTCACCTTGGACAGATTGAATGGCTTCTTCTTGCTGTAACAAATTCACCAATTCGTCACATGACACAGTTTGCTTGGTGATGTTCAATGTGGTGACAAAGATTTTAAACTGAGATGGCAGTGCTCACAATGTAATTGGGACAAGTAGTTTGTCCTCCACCTTTTCTCCAAGTGCAACAAGCTCAGCTCGCAGTTCAGATACCCGCCGTAAGAATTCCTCAACTTTCTCACCAGCCTGCATATTGAGTGTATGTAGCTTGGACTGTAGATGGAGGATCTTCGTCTGGTTCTTTGCTTGGTAGATTGTGGATAGAGAATCCCATGCCGCCTTTGATGTTTCTGCATCCCGAATGTGAGGTTGAACTTCATTGGTGATGCTGAGTGTTATCAACATCAATGCTTTGGCATCAGCCTTGTCAAACTTCTTCCTTTCATCTGGATCTTCTGGTCTGGTTATGTCACCAACAACAATTCCCCATAGCTTCTCAAAAATGAGAATAATCTGCATTTTTGTCTTCCATGCGGCATAATTTGGCCCTTTCAAAAGTTGAGCATCGGAAAGAAGCAATTTCAGGGCAGACATTTAAAAAAATAATCTAGACAACAAATTTATTATTATTTTATTTGACAGTACATTCACTTTCAAAAGGAAATTGTGGCATGGAGATGAGCACGATAGGCCTGTGCTATGAGACAAGGACGCTTTGGTGTGCATTCTACCTCATCTTCGTCATTAGCATCATAACCCTAGTCTAGTTTTGCTCTAATCTTCCTTGCTTGACATTGTACATCAAATAGAAAGTAATCTATCAATCCTTGCCTAAACAATTCATCAAATTGGAGATTACCGGTGTTTTGCAGGGCATCTAGAAGGGCAAAATAGAAGTTTGAGCTTTCTGAAACAGCACGTCTGCCTCGAGGTGGCTCATTCACATGATTACTGGCCACACTGCTGGCATCGGGTGCGGTGGATATTCAGTTTTCTCAGACTATGTCTTCCTCTGCTTGCCAACTTAGACTCCAAGTGCCTTATGGAAGGAGAAAGAAACTTCAGTACCTCCTTTACTGATAGGCCTCTACAATAGAGAGCGTCTTCAACTTTCCTGCAAATGACTGCAATAAAAAAAATCCTCTCTTTACTGACGGGCCAAACAACGGCT
Organism: Cunninghamia lanceolata; assembly: GCA_027924645.1. Taxonomy (NCBI): domain Eukaryota; kingdom Viridiplantae; phylum Streptophyta; class Pinopsida; order Cupressales; family Cupressaceae; genus Cunninghamia; species Cunninghamia lanceolata. The sequence goes on along the minus strand of BSBN01000497.1, from coordinate 583,267 downwards.
TTGCTTTCCTCCCTGCCAACGGCTTTGCTCTCCTCCCTGCACCATGGGCGCTTTCTCCTTGCAACTCAACAGAACTCCATCTGGTTTCTTTGGGTGCCTTCTTCCACGCAGGAGGAGTATTGCTTCACATCACGCTTGCTACACTCCTACACAAGCTCTGATACCGTTTAATGATTGGCAGAGAATGAAGAAATGTTTATTTGATGAGAAAAAGTATTACAAGAGGAGAATATATACTATGTAATAGTTGATAAAACTATTAAGGTAGTTGGTATAACAGAACCAACTAGCAGAACCAACGTAACTACATGGTTACGTAATAAACAATGTAATATATTATGCTAACACTATATTTATAGAGCCAAACCCTAATTTTCTTCTCATCCAAACCCTAATTCTTCTTTTTCATCCCTCGTTTATCCCACCCAATAACCAAATTCTTCATGTCAACCTATCTTATCTTGTTTTGTCATATAATCCTGAGTCAACCCAGTCTTTTCCCGGTAGCCTAGTTTTCCTCTCGAGGGGGCATCACCCACCAAATTCACTAGGGCATAGCTTGTTCATTTTACTTATCAATCATATCTTCTTTGAAACAACATCCTAAAGTACATTGTCTCAAAGAGGGGAAAAATGTAGACACCCAAAATTGACCCTTCGTATCATTTGTCAATTAGTTGCATTATTCACCATTGCATATATTGATTTTGTCTAGCACACTTGTATCAATTATCTATCTTCTTCTAAATCATCCACTTTTGTTATTAATTAAATAAATTATATTTATTTAATTAATTTCATTATCTTTATTCTTCTATTTTCTATCTATAATTAAATAATCTTTAATTATTTAATTATCCCATTATTGTTCTAAAATTAAATAAATTTTCTAAATTTATTTAATTTGATCCTTCTAAATAAACAAAATTAATATTTTATTTATTTATCTTCTCATCATTCATATAAATTAAATAAATTTATTTATTTAATTTATATTGATTCTTCCAATTTTCTAAATTTAGCTTTTCCTCCATCAATTAAATCTTATCATTTCCCTCTTTTATCATTTCCTTCTATGTGTACAAGTTGGCCTTGTCCATAGTTTGTCAAAAATTAAATACCAAAAAATGATTTAATTGGTTTAAAAATTAATTATCCTTGTCATCCAATCCTTAAAATAGAAAAGTATCCTATTTTAAGAAAATCAATCTTATCTCCACTACCAAAGCCAACTGAATCATTTAATAAAAGCTATCCCTATGGACACATGTCTTGTACACATTCATCCATGCCTCTTGAATTATCTCAACCATTCATGTAGCCATCTTTTCTCCACTATTGATCAATCTTAGTTGAGAGCTATATATACACCCTCTCATTTCATTCCAAACCCCTAAATTCCACACAATCTTCATAGCGTCCAAATTGTCATCTCATGCATATTGAATCCATTAATCATCCATTAATCACTTTGAGAATATCATCTATCATCATGGCAGCTTTGGCAACTATGGTTGTTCACTCTTAAGAAGCAATCCACATTCAACCAAGGAATCAACACAATCTAGGTGACATTGTTCTTTGATTTGCTTTCATTTTGTGTCATTTAGATGGATTTCTTGAAGGTGGTAGGATTGGGTTTTGATTATAATGCTTGATCTTATTAACCTAATTTTTCCTACTCACACAATCTCATCAGTTGTAATGGACAGGACAATATGCAAATAGACAGTGTTCTCATAATCCCTATGCAGTGTTTAGGATAGTCATTAGGACTGTGATATGACATGTGGGAGGACAATATGGCATTGATTTGCAATATTCAAGAAGATGTTGTTGGGAGATATATCACTACAACCTTTGGGAACTTTTGGAACATGGTATGACATCCATCAAAGTTTAAAAGGAGGTTGTCCAATGTTGTAACTACAAGTGCCCTGGTAGACATGGATGCAAATTATAGAAGAACAATCAAGGCACATGATTTTTATGACAAAATGTCTCATTGAATTGTGGTCTAGTGGAATGTGATGTATTTACATGATTTGTTCAATATGGATTTATCAAAAACCATGGATACTTCTAAGCAATTGCAATTGGTAGACTCCTTAAGATATTTGTCATCAAGTTTACTATCTTTGTTCATGTTGAACCTTTTGAAGTGACTATGGACATAAATCAAAACATACTTGAAGGTAGAAATCTCTTTAAGATGCAGTCATTCAAGATGAAAATGTGCCAGACAATAGTATCATATTTCACTGACAGCATGACAATGTTGGTGTTGAGTATTTGAGCAGTGATATAGAGTAGTATAGGTGAGAACAGAGGATAGAGAATAATGATTTGCTTGAAGAACAATGATTTGCTCAAAGAACAGTTATTTGCTTGAAGGAAAGTACTTTATCAAGACTGAATCATGACAGGGGATAGTAAGTTTTATGATGTAATGATAGTGAAGTTCTTGACCATATTGAAACACTTGGTATTGAACCTTGGGAAATTTAGATGCAAATGCATAAGTTTGAAGATGGTGATTTGAAGATAATGGTTTATCTCTAAGAGATTGCTTGAGAAAGTGTCTCATGAACAGAGTAAGCAATACAACAGGGAGAGTGAGTAGTGAATAGTTTGACAAAAGACTGTGAGATAATGCCTAATTTGAAGGAGATACATACTGACAATAATATACCAACTCATATTTGATTCATTAACACACCCTGTGACTTGTGAGAGCTATGAAAGTCTGTGTAACATTTAAAGAGGCTCATTCATGGTGACATGCTTTCTCCCTGAGGTTCATAACAGGTCTGAGAACATAATAATGATCTACAACAACTATGAATGCCTATCCACAAAGATCATGAGTCAAAATGGTTGAGGTTATCAAATACAGAGGGAGTCAACATCACAAGGGGAGTATATGGAATGTTTGAATATTTGAGACAAGTGACATGAACTATGTAAATGAACTTGAACTTTCTGAAAAGATGGATATAATAGAAATTTCACATGCATCTGATGATTCTACCAACAAGAATAATGTAGATGTACTTATCTGCAAGGGTTATGACAATGTTCTATTTTTGGTAAGGGAGAGGAAGTATTCCTTTGTCACTTGAATCAATGTCAAGGGGGATATAGAGAAAATTGGAGAGATTTTGCCATCAATGACAAAGGGGGAGTTTGTTGGAATTAGGTTTGTCATTGATGTCAAAAGGTCAGTTGTTGTTTGTCATTGATGTCAAAGGTACAGTGTTGCGTGATCTTTGTAGGCTGATTGAGTTGATGGTGATGCTTCATTACATCATGCTTTAGGATGCCATGCTTTAGCATCATGTTTCATTTCACAGGATCATGCTTCATTTCACATGTGGAACTACTTGGTGTTTTGGTAGTGACTTGTTGTCTCCAAACAAAGGCACAATGATGATGCAATGGTGTATCATGCTTGATCATGTCTTGGATCACTCAATTAAAATGTTTTCTCAGTTGTATGAATGGCAATGGCTAATGGTTCAGTATTGAATGTTCTGGTGCAAAGGTGGCACAAAATAAATACATCTTCATGACAATTATGAGATCCACAGTCACAAGGGTTCCAAGAGATATGAATGGAATTGGTCTCTTGTTAATAAACTTGTAGTGTTGTAGTGGTGAACGCAAACCCTAAAGTGTGATCTTAGGATGTATTTATTCTTGATAGAGGTGATAAGTTGATAGCATTTGCATGTGTTGATCATTCAAGGTCTCAAGGTCTATTGTGTTGGTGATTGATTTGTCCTTGCAAGTAATTGGTTTGTCTTGATGGTTGTGCAAGCAATAGTGAAGTATTAATGTTATAGGAACTTGATTTAAGTTGATTGTCAGTGAAGAAATAAAATTAGGGTTTGTCTTTTTCCTATAAAAACCTAATTTTCAAGCTTTGAACCCTATATATCCTAATGTTCTAAACCCTAATTCATGTACTCTAAACGTGCCTAAACCTAACCATCAAAGGGAAGAGCACTTTAGTTTATATTTTGCAAGTGACTTGTTATCGTAGGTGAGATGTAACTTAAGTTACATCTTATAGGGGTCGTGGCCATCTTTTGACTAACCCCTTCTCCTAAGGGGTACCAGTTTCACCGGTCACCCTATAATGTTTGGGCACAAAAAAGGAAATCGAAGGCTTAGTTTAAAAGTTTGATGGGCGCAAAAAGGAAATTGAAGGCTCAAATTTAAACTAGTTTCAAAAAGTAACACCACGAACTCGATGTTAAAGTTGATGGTTTCCTCCTTCCATGTGTGCTGCAGACCCATTTCTAGGCTATCTTTAGCCATGCAAAAAGCTATTTTTTTAGTGCTCAACATGCAAAAAGCTTTTTATTTATTTAGATGATTGCTCTCTTCATATTGGTGTGCCTTTGTAACTGAATGAGTGTTTTTTTAATTAAAATTTTAGTATGGAAGAGATAGTGGGAGCTAATAAAAGTATGTTTTTATGATAAAAGTTGAGGGTATGCAGAGTGGATTTTATGGCAAAAATTGCTTTTCTTTTGGAGACTTGTTAAATTATGGATATATTGTATGATAGAATGGAATGGGGTACAAGCAGTTGGAATAATGCTTTGTAGAGAATTTAATTTTGGATGATTTAGAGCAAAGAGTGGGTTTTATTGATGATGGGTTTTCTTCTTGAAGGTATGACCTGATGCAGTGAATGAATGTTGGATGGACTGAATATAGACATTTGATTTATGATTTGACAGTGTATTATGAATGAGAAGATAAGAGTGAGTAAGGAGATTGAGACTAGGTGTTGGTTGACTGTGAAAAATGCAAATAAAGAGATCATTTTGCAGGTGAATTATGCTAAGTATGAGGATTTTTTTGTAGGTGAAGATTATACAAAGAATTATGAAAAGAGTATGAGATTTTATGTAGGTGAATCAAGCATAGTGAGAGGACATTATGCAATAGATATGCAGAGTATGAAAGCAGATGAATGGACTTCCAGATTGAAGAAGAATGATATGCTGATCTGATATTTGTAATGAAACAGAGAAACTGTTTGTATCTCTTTTGTTTTTGTTTTGAGTTTGTTTTTCTAGTGAGGCACACATTGTAACTAGTGAGGTTTATGGCCTATGAGGCATTGTAACCAGTGAGGTTTGCCAGTGAGGCATAGTCTGTAACCAGTGAGGTTTGCCTGTGAGGCACAAACTGTAACTAGTGAGGTTTTCTAGTGAGGCTTAATGGAGATCATGTTCATAGTGGTTTTTACCCTTTTGGGGTTTTCCACTCAATCACCTATGTTATGTGTTGTTCTTATCCGACTCTTGTGCTTTGTCAATGTTTTATGTCTTGATGCATTTGTTTTATGTTTCATGATGGGTTATAATATGTTGTATTGTTCTGATACTATTGTGAGAAAAACTTGTTTTAAGAGTTGTTTTTGTTGACTACTGATTCACCCCCCTCTCAATGGTTTGTTCTCATGCATTCAAATCTCATCTCCATCACTCGTTTCTCTATCTAAGTCCAGTGTTGCTTATTCCATGACTTCCACTGATTCAGTGCAGCAGGCTCACATTGGTCTTGTAGAGACAATTCCTTGGGACACATCTCTACCAGACATCTCTTGCTTGTTTTTAGAGTCCCACATTTTGGATTTGGGAGACACCATTAAGTACATTCATTTCCTCTTTGATGATATATTATATGGAGTTGATTCTTCTTCTTTAGATGATATGAGGGTACATTTAGACCTCCTATTCTTTCTTATCCGTCATCTATTTTTGTAGTGATAGTTTCTATAAATACTCATGGGTCCACATATATAACTTAGTCATCATTCATGTTGACATCCTTTGTAGAAGTACTAGATTCTTATTAGTCCAATTAACTTTCCTATGATGAGCACCATACATCCATGGTTATTGTACATGAATCTTTTATGGTACCTAATTCATCATATCAATATTTGTCACAATTTGGAATTGGCTTAGAGATCCTTGAGCAACATTTGGAGAAGGCATATTCAAATAAGCCATCATCTTCTTCATCTTTGGATCTTATTCTATTTCAGTTTCCACTTGGTTTTGGATTATCACTTTCATCAGTTAGGCCTGGGACTCTTAATTTGGTTGTGGCATCTTTTGGCAATCAACATGGGGAGACATGAGCAGTTTTCAAAGACATCATACATGTTGATATTTCTTGCCTCATTATCCTTTTCAGTAATGGGAAGACATTCTGCATTCACCTTTGGTTTTGTTCCTTCCCAGGGGGGAATGTTGTTTGACAATCGTGGACCATCTTTCATATTAAGTTTTGAGCATCAACTATTGGTGTAGGAAACTACTTGAAGGGGGGTTGCATGGTCTCCCTTCTCATCTCTTTTTTGGGAGGGAGATTTTCCTTGCATGGGGTTTTATCCTTCTATTTTTTTGAGGGGGGTCACCTTGACCTTCAATCTCTCTCTCTCTCTCTCTCTCTCTCCTCTCTCTCTCTCTATCCCTCTCTCTCTCTCTATTTGGGGGGTGGCTATTCTCTCTTTTCTGGGGGGATTCTTCTCTTTGGGGGGATTTTTATGTACATGGGTACCTCATTAGGCTTCACTTTTCGGGACCCATCTTTTCACCCACCTTTAAGCTATACTTAAGGGGGTGTTAGTGTAGGTTTTTTATTCCTTTTCCTAAGGTTCTTCCTACACATATTATTAATCTTGCTTAGGTTAATAAAACAAATTTAATTAGGTGAGTGGGTAATTTGAGGTGTCATCATCCTACAAGGGAGGTCCATTTTCTATCTTGGAAAGATGTTCTTTATATCTTTAGACTACTTGGTGGTCACTCCCTATTAGCTAGCTTTGCCACCTCCACTCTCTCCCTGGTCTATATAAACTCACTACCTAGCTTGTATTTTCTAATCTGGTTGTAATAAATTACAATGCATATTTTGTTGCATCTTCATTTATGATCTCTTTTGCATCTTTCAAATTTTGATCTTCTATACATGCTTACTTTTAGCTTTCTATATTTTGGGTTTTCCTTTCCATAGAAAAATCTAACATTTTAGAATTGAAATTTTGTTTAATATTTAAAAAAAAATTAACTCTTTCTTTTCAATGTTATAGCTAAAAGTGGTAGTGATTTCTAATGTTTTGTTTTAGATTTAAAGTCAAACTAGAATATTTAGGTTATGCTAAACTACTTCCAATAGTTATTATATTTTTAGAGCAATGCCTTCCTCTCCTAACTTATGCAAGGCCCTTATGGGAGATCTAGGAAAATTCTTAATGGAGGAGGACTTTTTCCAGGTCTACTTATAAGGCTCTAGATGCGTACTTATAAGGCTCCTATCTTTCTCCAGTCAAGGTTGTTCATGATTTGGTGCTCTGGAAGAGTACTTATCGAGTTGCAGTGTATGACAAAGACATTTGAGTTTGCTAAGCAAACATGATTAGGTTGTGCGGCTGGTGAAAGTTGTTGCGGAGGAATTTGTTGGATTTCTAGAAGTTTCAGGCTGTTTGTAGAATACTCTAGATTGTATTGAAGCCTTGCATGTGGTCTAGAAGTCATCTTTGGGTTTGAGAAATCATGTACTTAAAAATGATGGAGATTGATTGTCATTGATGTCAAAAAGGTGTTGAGTTGATGATGCAAATACATCATAGTGGAAGTTAGATCATTCATGGTGATCTTGGTTCGAGTTGATTGGTCTTCATATGATAGGATGTGGATCATGCTTTCAGGAGTTCACAAGAGTTCACTTAGTGAACATGCTTGATGAAGTTGCTTCATGTTTGTTTAAAATGAAGTTCATATCTTGATGATAATGCTTCATATGTGAAGGTTAAGTTGTTGCAGTCAAAGAGAATGAACAGATCATAGATAAAAAATCATAGATAAGTTCATATGGTAATTGTGTGACTCACATGGGAATCAGGATGTTATGCCTTTATATGATTCAGTGACGTGATACAATATTGATGATAAGATGTTTGATGATAGAGAGTTGAGTTGTTGCTCAGAGTTGATATGATGTTCATTCTTTGTCTTTGTTCATGATTTGATGCTCATGTTCTATCTATGATCAACAAGGTAAGAAACAAGGGGATGTTTGTCATGTCATTGGCTCTTCATGATTAAGATGCAAAGTGCAGAGTGTTCATCAATTGTGGATGCATTCTCTCTCATCTTCTCTTAAGTGTTTTATCTCTTATCAGCAATGTACTTTCTGCTACAGATGATCTATATATGTCAAGCAAATTTCATAATGTCTTATGGTTTTCTAAACCTCCTAATCCTAAAAGCCTACATTCTAAAATAATCCTAAGTGTTCATTCTTAATACACTCCACTCTGTCTATCACAAAAGTCATACACTTTTGTTTTAATTCCCAGTTAACTTGTTAGTATCGGTCATGGGTTACTTGCTAAAGGGGTTTATAACATTTGTGACTGACCCCTTTACCTCTCCAAGCGGTCACCTCTTAAAGTTTGTGGGCACCAAAAAGCCATCAAAGGATAATGTTTAAAGTTGATGGGTGCGAATAGGTCATATCAATGGTTTTATTTTAAATTTAGAAACCTTTTTTTATTAACTCCTAATTTGACGGCCTCTTGAATGTCATCTCTTTATGACAATGAATAAAGTGGAGTTTACAAGTAGATTTTAAGGAGATTATAAGGCAGATCTTTGTGGAACATTTTTAGGAGATTTAATTCTAATTCTATTTTCTCCTCTTGTGGCAGGAAAGATAAAAAGAGGATTTTTTTTAAGGGAAGAAAATTTCTTTATAAAGATATTATTCTTTAAAGATTTTTGTTTTCTTTCTTTATCTTGATAAAGAAGAATTTTATGATCAAGTGATTGAAGAGAAGTAGAAATGAAAAGTCATTTTTATTTGCAAAATATATTTTGTAGATTGAAGAATATTGAAGAATATTTTGTTAAGGGAGAAGGAATTCAGTTTGAAATAGAAAAGATGAATGGGCAGAGAAAAGAAATGTCAAGGGTCATTTTATTTATGATTTTATTGCAGGTGCTTTGTGAAAGATTATGTTTGTAGGAATGATATATGATGCAGAAGATATGTTTTTGTAGAAAAAGGAATATGAAGAGATTTATATACAGAATGGAGATTTATTTGCACTAGACAGATGGTATTATTTTGCAGAGAAGATGGATAGATAATATTATCTTTGTTTGCAGAAAAGATAGTCAGATTTTTATCAAATATAGAATTGTTTTTATTCTTGAAATGGTCATACAGAGAAGAGAAATTATATTATTTTTACAGATGTATTGAAAGGAGAAAGAAGAGGAATATGAAAGGCTTCTTTATTTCATTTATAATTTCATTGCAGGTGCATTGAGTTATTGATTTTTAGAAATCTGAGATATGATGAGATGAAGACATTATTTTAAGTGTGGAAGAAAATGTAGGTGAATAAGGCTATTTAGAAGGTGATTGAGAGGGATGAATGATATATATTTTACAGGTGATTTGATGAGATGATTTAAGTGATTGTATTTGAATCTTTATGTGAGTGATGAATCACAGGGTATGTAATGGTGCAAACCAGATTGACTTGCAATCATTTCTTGCACACTAGACTTTATGTTTTGATAATGGTGATTGTATTTGCCAGTGAGGCTTTGTATATCAGTGAGACATGGTTAATTGTCAGTGAGACAACTATTGTTGTAATTAGTGAGATTCAAATAAGCCAGCGAGGCAAATTTTCAGAGTGGTTTTTATTCCCCTTGAGGGTTTTCTACTCATCAAAACATGTGTCATGTGTTCTCTTTGTGATTTATTATGTTGTATCTATTTGATCATCTTTTTTTAAGTTTTAGATATCATGATAACTATGTCTTTCAGTGAAATCCTTTGCATAATATTTTTGAGTCAAGTTTTGAAATGTTAAAAATTATACAACACTGATTCACCCCTCCCCTTCTCAGTGTTGTTCTGTACTCCAACAAAAAGATCATGGTGTCAACACAGGTTTGGTTGACCTTGGGTGTTTACACTAATTGGGCGAAGTTACTTTGGTGATTGTGAAAGTGTGGAGTAGCGTGCTTGGATAAGTTTAGGTCCAAGTTAAGATGTGTTGTGGTCCACCTTCATTCTTTTCCACCACGGGAATGTTTAGGTCCAAACCTAATTTGAATCTTCTACGTTAAAGTGATTTGCTGACCTTGGAGAATGTTCTCAAGGTTGAGGACAGTATAAATGAGTGTCAAGGGATTGTGATCGAGTGTGCACATGTGATGGATGTGATGTGAATATCATAGTGGTTGAATGTGTGGTTTAGTACAAGCCTTCATGTGTTAGACTACTAGAAGCAGTGAGCAGAAGGTGTCTACTATTCCTCAATGATGCTGTGAAGATGATGTTAATATTGTCGTGAATATTGAGCTTCATTGGAACTGTACTCCTTGCATATGTTAGATGCAATTATAATAGTTCATCTTTGGCAATGAGCCATCTCTTCTCTATCTTTTTTTAGGACAATGAGCCCTTTGGCAGTGAGCCTTTTGTCATTCAGTGTTGTTACTACTTTATATTGTGAGCTAATCCTCACTATGGTTTTTCCATTCTTGGGTTTTCTATGTAAAATCTGATGTTGTCTTGTGTATGGTGTTGTTATGATTCAGTTTTCGTTATTTACTTTTCATGCTTAATTATCATAATAAGTATAACAATTAATTGGATTAATGTGGATCTAAGTGTGTATGAGGGTTTTGAAATTATAAGATACAGCTGATTCACCCCCCTCTCAGTTGTCTTGTGCATTGAATAGCTCCACCTAAATTAGCAAGAGATTTCATTTCAAGCACTTTTTGTGAAAGAGTAGATGGATAACTTTGTTTTATTTAAGAAATCATGTTTGGATGGAACATGTGATAGTTGTAGTGGTTTGCAAAATTTTAGAACTTGTCTACACATTAAGAATACACATGCTATTGGAAATGGGCTAGTACCTTTTAGGAAATATAAGTTAGTGGCATACACTCTAAAAGATGGTAAAAATGAAAAAAGGTATGAATTGGTGAGTGAAGAAATACCTAAGTATTTGCATTTTTGTCCATTTTTTGAGAAAATATAGTGTATGAGTATGCAAGGCATACTCATAGAGCTTGATGGTTGGACTTGAAATTCAAGTTATGTAAGGAAATATTTCCTCTTCATACGATCGTGACAATTGTAGAATTTACAGAGAATTATACACTACAACCATAGAATGAGGTTCAATCACAGTACTACAACTCCACATCAGTTGATCTATTTGTGCATATATAAATAATTCATGAACCCAATAGTATAGAAAAAGATAGAAATATCTTGAGGGAGTGTCATTTTTATATTAGTGATGATTTGCACACATTCTATAGAGTTTGTACAAGGTTGCTTTTAATGGACAGGCAGAAGAAAGAGATGCTGTATTCGATGAGAAAAAACATTACAAGATAGCTATAAATACTGTGTGGTAGTTGAAGAAACTAACACAACTGTTCACAGTTATACCATAACTGTAGAAACCAACGTAATAGATGTAGTTATGTAAAGAAAGAAACAATGTAATATGTTTATGCTAACATTCCCCCCCTTATTACATTGTTTTTACAAATGTACCCCCTAAACAGTTCAAATTTGATCCTACCAAGAGATTTGGTGAACATATCTGCGATCTGAGAGTCTGTAGGGCGGTACTGGAGCTGGACGTGGTGGTTCAAAACTTGGTCTCGAATGTAATGACATTCAACCTCAATATGCTTAGTGCGCTCATGGAAAACTAGATTCTTCACAAGTTTTAACACACCCTGATTGTCGCAATGAAGAACTGGTGACTTGTCTTCAGGAATGTCCATATCTACCAAAATGCGACGTAACCAAATTGCTTTGCACACAGCTCCTCGTGCGGCGCGATATTCAGCCTCAGTGGATGAAAGAGCAACAACAGTTTGCTTCTTACTAACCCACAAAATTGGCCCAGATCCAAGATGAAAAACATAACCTGAGGTGGATTTCCTGTCATCTATAGATCCTGCATAATCCGAGTCTGTATATCCCTGTAAGAAGAATTGAGTGTTCTTCTTATATTCCAGACCATAATCAACTGTGCCTCAGATATATCTCAACACATGCTTTGCTGTAACCCAATGACACTTCTTTGGTTCCTGCATGAATCTGGCAAGATAGCTTATAGCAAAACACAAGTTTGGTCTGGTGTAGGTCAAGTAGATAATGCTCCCAACCAGCTGCCTGTAGAGTGACATCTACTTGAGGTGAATCCTGGAAACGAGATAGTTGCAAACTTTTCTCCATTGGAGTGAACATAGGCTTACAGTTGACCATTCCATACTTTTCCAGGAGTGTCTTGGCATATTTCATTTGGGAGATGAATATGTGGTTCTTCTTCTGCCATATCTCCAAGCCAAGACAATAATGAAGTAGCCCCAAATCTGTCATGTCGAAGGAGTTCTTGAGATCATTCTTGACATCATCAATGAGACTGTCTGAGCTGCCAGTGAGAATAAGATTGTCCACATACAAAACCAGAATGACAATCTCTGTGCCTACCTTCTTAATATACAAATTAGGATCTAAGGGGCTACGGGTGAATCCATGCTGTAATAGGTGACCATCAATCTTGATGTACCATGCCCTAGGAGCTTGCTTAAGGCCATAAAGAGATTTGATAAGACGACATACCTTGTGTGGATGATGTTCATCAACAAACCCTTCTGGCTGGGTCATGTACACTTCTTCTTTGAGATCACCGTTTAAGAAAGCACTCTTGACATCCATCTGCTAAAGCTTCCATCCCTTCTACGCTGCCAATGCACAGACCATTCTGATAGTTTTGATCTTCGCAGTGGGTGCAAAGGTCTCTTCATAATCAATGCCTTCCTGTTGAGCATATCCCTTTGCTACAAGTCATGCTTTGTACTTGTCAATAGAGCCATTTGCCTTGTACTTTGTTTTGAAGATCCATTTGCAGCCAATGGGTTTCTTCCCTTTAGGCAGATCGACAAGTTCCCAAGTATGATTTTGCATCAGAGAATCATACTCTGCATCCATAGCCTTCTTCCACTGAGGTTGGCTTAAGGCCTCTCGAACTGTGTCAGGTTCAGTGCTGTCAACAACAGTACTCATGAGCGCAAGATTCACTTCATTTCTTGTCTGACTCCTGGTTCTGACTCCTGACAAAGTGTCTAGAAGAGTGTGCAGGTTAGAGTCCCTGATTGTACTTTGGACCCACTTTGGAGGTTGACTGTGCTGCTGCTGGTGTGTAATGTTTTCTAGAGGGTCCAGATCAACATACAACTCTCCTTGTAGTTCACTATCTCTGTGAGAGTCATCCATATGCTCATCATCTAATTGTGAGAGCAATTTATGAGAAGTAGGAGGCTGTTGCTCTTCTTTCTGTGATAAGGAATCGAATGACGATTCATCACTTACCACATCTCGACTCTCATGTATCTTCATTGTCTCAGGATCTATGAGACGATAAGCTTTTGATGTAATACTATATCCCAACAATATGCACTAAAGTGTCTTAGGATCAGTCTTCTTTCTCCTATTGGCAGGGACATGCATGTATGCAGTGCAACCAAACACCCTTAGATGAGAAATTGAAGGCTTTTGTCCAGTCCATACCTCTTCCGGTGTCTTGTGTTGCAGAATCTTTGTTGGTGCCCTATTGATGAGGTATATAGCTGTCCGTACTGCTTCTACCCAAAATCTTTCCTCCAACTTGGTTGTGGAGAGCATGCATCGAGCCATCTCCATGACAGTTCGATTGCGATGTTCTGCAACTCCATTCTGTTGGGGTGTATAGGGAGCAGTGAGGTGCTGCTTGATGCCATGATGCTTCAGGTATGCCACAAACTCCTTGGAGGTAAATTCCCCCCCTCGATTTGACCGGAGGACAAGAAGAGACTGGCCAGCTTCTTTGACAACTTGCTTGTGAAAGTCCTGAAAGTTGGCAAAGGCTTCATCTTTCTTCTTGAGAAAATACACCCAGGTCTTTCGAGAGAAGTCATCCATGAATAATTGGAAGTACTTATGGCCTGAAAATGAAGTAGGCATGGGTCCGCACAGATCGGTATGTACCAACTCAAGGCGATGTGTAGCATGGAAGCTACTAGCCTCGAACGGATCCCGATGTTGTTTACCTGCAAGGCATCCAGGACATATAGGCAATGAATTTGAAATTGGAGGAAGACCTCTTACCATTTGTTTGGAGCTGAGCTGATGCAAGGAGCTGACTGAAAGGTGCCCATAGCGATAGTGCCAGAGTCCCGTGGATTCTATTGTTGAGGCTGATAGAGCTATTGTAGGGGAGGAGACAACATCTAATGCAAACAGTCTATCCTTCATAAATGCTCTAGCAAGTATCATACCTTCTCTTAAGATTAGATAGGTCTTGACCCTGTCCTTCACCTGGAACTCAACTTTCAGTTTGTGGTTCAGAAGATGACTAACAGAGAGCAGGTTTGTTGTCAAACCAGGAACATACAGCACCTTGGTGAGGGTACAACGGCTTGTCCCAAGAGGAATGATGACCTTGCCTATACCCTCTGCAACATACTCCTTATTGTCAGCAATTCAAACTCTATCTCCAGTAGGTTGTTCTGTCAGTGCATCAAACAGCTCACGATTGCCTGTCATATGCTTGCTGGCACCCAAGTCTATCAACCAAATATCCCTCGTGGGCTGTGAGGTTTGGGAGACAAGGACTAGATTGTGATGAGTGCCGCAGTTGGCTGTTTCTGGTTCATCTTCTTCTGATGCATCATCTTGTTGGGCTGCTACATTTCCTTTGTGCCTTCTACAATGATGACGGCGTTTGGATGGCTGAGTATCACTGCAACCAGAAAAGCCTTCTTTGCTTGAATTGCCTTTTGTTAAGGCATTGTACCAACAGTTGATAGTGTCATGATTGTTCTTGTTGCATATATGACACCATCGGTTTACCTTTGGAGGCTTCGACTGTTGATGTTCTTGTTGTTTCTATGGCTGCTTGCCACGAAACTTTTGACCTTTTGATTGTCTGGAGATCAGGGCCTTATCTTCTAGTTCAACTTGAATAGATTGAATGGCTTTTTCTTGCTGCAACAGATTCACCAATTCATCATATGAAACATCTTTCTTGGTGATGTTCAGTGTGGTGACAAATATTTTGAACTAAGATGGCAGTACTCTCAGCGTAATTGGGACAAGTAGTTTGTCCTCCACCTTTTCTCCAAGTACAACAAGCTCAGCTCGCAGTTCAGATACCCGCCGTAAGAATTCCTCAACTTTCTCACCAACATGCATACTGAGTGTATGTAGCTTGGATTGTAGATGGAGGATCTTCGTCTGGTTCTTCGCTTGGTAGATTGTGGAGAGAGAATCCCATGCCGCCTTTGATGTTGCTGCATCCCGAATGTGAGGTTGAACTTCATCGGTGATGCCGAGTGTTATCAACATCAATGCTTTAGCATTGGCCTTGTCAAACTTCTGCCTTTCATCTGGGTCTGTTGGTCTGGTTATGTCACCATTGACAATTCCCCATAGCTCCTAAAAAATGAGAATAGTCCGCATCTTTGTCTTCCATGCAGCATAATTTGGCCCTTTCAAAAGTTGAGCATTGGAAAGAAGCAATTTCGAGGCAGACATTTTTCAAAAAACAAAATAATCTAGATAACAAATTTATTATTATTTTATTTGACAGTACATTCACTTTGAAGAGGAAATAGTGGCACGGAGATGAGCATGATAGGCCTGTGCTGTGAGACGGGGATGCTTTGGTGTGCATTCTACCTCATCTTCGTCATCAGCATCATAACCCTCGTCTAGTTTTGCTCTAATCTTCCTTGCTTGACATTGTACATCAAATAGAAAGTAATCTAGCAATCCTTGCCTAAACAATTCATTGAATTAGAGATTACCGGTGTTTTGCAGGGCATCTAGAAGTGCAAAGTAGAAGCCCAAGCTTTCTGAAATAGCACGTCTGCCTCGAGGTGGCTCATTAGCATGATTACTGGCCACACTGCTAGCATCGGGTGTGGTGGACATCCACTTTCGGCTTGCAATCTATGCCAAAGCCTTATAGTCTCCTCCTCCACGTAGATTGCAACTTGAGTCCAGTAGTTTTTAAATGAAAGGTAGAAGAACGAACTCTACAGCATCAGACTGGGATTGGGATAGAAACAAAGAACATATCTTGTGTTCCACTCTCACCGCATCACCCACGTTCCTGCATATGTACACCAACACTACTCTAGAAACCCACGACCTCCTTTCAGCCTCCTAGTCTTCTTCACGTGGGGAGATAGACTGCAGACACCAACAGATATTTCTTCCTTCTATTGTTTGGCCGGCAGCATCAACACTCCATCGCAGGTTTTGAAGACCCCATCACCTATCTACATTGCCACAGACTAGAAACAACGCCAAAACTCAATGCCCCAGCGATCAGACTTGCTCTGATACCATTTAATGGACAGGCAGAAGAAAGAGATGCTGTATTTGATGAGAAAAAGCATTACAAGATAGCTATAAATACTGTGTGGTAGTTGAAGAAACTAACACAACTGTTCACAGTTATACCATAACTATAGAAACCAACGTAACAGATGTAGTTACGTAAAGAAAGAAATAATGTAATATGTTTATGCTAACAGCTTTTAGATTTTTTATGGTAATTTGAGTAGCAGGAACATCAAGTTTGGTCAACATATCAAATGTTTAGATAATTGCGTGCATCACAATTTAAGAATTCATGGAAGTTCTATTGGTTGAGTAGGATGCATATGGTGAGTGGTGTTCAACATATATGGACTTTCTTTAATGTCGGGCATGGAAAATGGTAGGATGATGATGTTGGAGCATGTATTAAAAGAGCATGTAGTTATTATGGTTGAAGATAATGATGAAGGAATGGATTATTGTTTATGTCATTGTGTTGAGGCAAAACAAAAATTAACAACCCCTATCATAGATGGAGAAACCATTGAGTATCCTACAAGATTGGTGGTTGTTACTGGAACATGGCTTAGAAGTTATCCACTGAAAAAGTTTCATGTGTGGTTGTTTGAGGTCTTTGACACACATTGGAAAATTCTTTATTATTCTAACCTTGTTGTGGCATCGAATGTTTAATTGATAAAATATGGGTGTAGACCGTCGAATAAGAACTTTTGGAAAGTTCATGAGTCTAACTAGAAAGAAATACTTGACACCATAAAGACTAGAGAGGATCCACATGGTTTATTGGATTGAATTAGTGGAATGACACAAAGGTATGTTATGTACACTTCTTAAGTTTTGTTATTTGATCACATTTTTCTCTTCTTTTATTTATTTATTTCTACTAGTGTTATTAATGTAGATTAGTAGTGCCAAAAAAGATTCCACCTTCTCATGGTTGGTACTGTTAATAGATAATTTTATATTCTTGAAGCAAAGAGAAGATTTGAAAATTAACAATAAACTAGCATTTGCTCATTTCACTTTTTATATATTTGACATTTTTTCATACCTTAATTTTACATTCTATATGTTTAAAATTATACGTTTAGATGGGGTAAGACATAGAGATAGAGAGTTAGGGAAAGAGAAAAAGTGAAGAAGAGAGGATGAGAGAGAGAGAGAGAGAGGTTTGACATGATTTGCATATCATCATTTCACCTTCTATATGGTTTCCATGCTTTGCATTTCCTCATTTAAACTTGTGCATGTTTGACATAATTTTCTTATCCTCATTTCGGTTTCTACATGTTCAACATGATTTTCTTGTCCTTATTTCATCTTCTATGGGTCTATCATATCCTTAGGGGGAGAGAGAGACTTAGGGAAAGAGAGAGACTTAGGGAGAGAGGAAGAGAGAGACATAGCGTGCGAGAGAGAGATGTTTGGCATGATTAACATTTCACCTTCTACATGTTTGACATTTTTTCTTACCTTAGTTTCACTAAAAACAAGCTCTCAAACTAAGATAATAGTACCATTTGATGTAATTCCTTATGCGGTTAGCATTATCTTTAAACTAATTCACCAAGAAAGATTTAAAATTTCTTTTACAAATTTCATGAGTTACCTCCTCCCTAATTTCTTCATGAGCATGGACCATTATACATCATAGTTAAATATGGTGACATTCAAATTAAAAGAACTCTAGTTGACAACAAATTTGGATTAAATATTTGTAACAAACTCTTTGGATATCCAAGTAAGGTTAATTTTAGTAGCTTTCCAAATCTAAGGCTACAATAAAGTATTTGATAATATGGTCCAAGTTTCTCTATGTTATATCACTCTACCTATCACTTTCGGCCTTGTCACACTTGAATTACAATGTTCCATGTGATGCCTTGCACTTTGATATGTAACATGCTCTTAAGTCATCCATGGATACATGCTGTCATGGGTGTTTTACTCTCAACACTCAATCAAAATTTAAAGTTCATTAGCAATAATAAGTGACATGACATGTCATGAAAGTTAGCGGTAACTCCTACCAATTTTTGCCATGTCATAGAAAAGTATTAGATATATTGTAGTATCCCCTAATTGATTCACAACACCTTATTCATTCAAAGAAGACACTCCTAGATCTCATTCACACACCATTCTAATCTTAAGGATGATTAGGCACCCTTAGATCTCATGACACCATGTAAGGAAGAATATGACAAAGTTGATAAACATTCTACTATTACTCCTTTACACATAGAACTTGCTACACATGAACAACCACCTTTGGCTTTTATCAAGATACTACTCACAATGAAGGTGTTTCTACTCATGGTCCCCAAACTCTAAGTGTTGACTTGATTCCAATTTATCATCTTCTACACTAACTAGTAAATATACTAAAGCATTTGCTATCTTTAGAAATTGAGATATAATGGAAAAGGCTTAGATTTAAAACAAGGAATAGTAGAACCCATTCAATCAACACAAAAGCAAGACACCAAGGGTATATGTTATTTTCCTAAGTTAAAGATTCCAAAGAATCGCCAAAACAAATATTTCAATCAACATGCATGGTCAATCATGGTAAAAATCTAAAACTAATGCATCCCAAATTGATTTATAATGTATTTTTTAAGATAAATTTACTAATAAGGAAGCATTGATTGATTATTTAGGATATTTTGTGTTCAACATATTGGTCATTTGTGTTGGACAAAAAGGTTAGAGATACCACGATTCATGGTTACCAAAATGTATTGAGATCATTAAGGTTGCATATATACTGAATATTTTAAATAATAATATGATGTTGTTCTAACAAGTGATATTTTTGAACATCAATTACTAGGGATTTCATGATAAATTTTTGGTCAAATCTTTACAAATTCATTTTAAGGACTCTTCTCACTAGATACATGTTGCTTTGGTGAGTTGCATGATGAGAGACATCTTCAAACCTTAGTTGTAAATAGATAAGAGTTCATACTACATTTGTAAAAAAAATAGAGGTCTTATGATATTCCATGTAACCGCTAAATGGTTACAAAGTTAGGTACTATAGAAATTTCTAATTTAGAAATTAGGGTTTCAAATAGATATTTTAGGGTTTAAAATTTAGAACTTAGGATTTCACATCCACATTTTAGGGTTTAAATAGACATTTTGGGGTTTCAAATAGACATTTTATGATTTCAAAATAGATGTTTAGGGTTTCAAAAAAATATTTTAGGGTTTCAAATTAACATTCCAGGGTTTTAAAATTGATGTTTTGGGGTTTAATTTTTATAAATTTTATGGTATAAAAATTGAGTAAACAGAATTTAGTATACTACAATTTTCAATTAATGTAAATGAAGTTAAAATATATATAAGAAAATAACTATTTGGTTTTTAGACATACTTAGTGAAAATTGGCAAATTGATGGTTCATTCTTGGCTTACTACCTATCCACATTAGCAACAACACTCTAGAGACCTCCATTTGAATCCATGTGGCACAATGAGGGAGAATTGGGTTGGTTTCACCAAGCTCATCATCATGCTGTCATGTAGGTTGAAAATGAAGGGTTAGAATGTTCGTTTGTTGCCTACGGAATGTGAAATGAATAGTGAAAGGGTCATTTATCTTGGACAAAAAGTTTGTCTAAAAACAATAAAATAATGCCTTCATGAAGATGACCTTCATTTGAAGGTGACTTTCGTTTAACCTTCAAATGAAGGGACCTTTGTTTGAAGAAATATCTTCAAATGAAGGCATTCACTAATGTTTTTCCCCATTCCACTTGAAAAATTTAATGTCCCAAGTTTGGGACTCATTATTGTGTATTTACCCTCTAACATTAGAAAAAGACTTAAATTTATATTTTTCTAAATCTTAAACAAAATTTCAATTCTAAAAAAGATGACAATATTCTAAAATATTTGTAGTAACCAAAATAAAATTTCTAAACAAAACTTTTCACCAAGAGAAAAAATTGAGTGAACATGACCAAGCAACGAATGAATCTAAAACCAAACATTAGAAGTAGTAAGAGAAAAACAGAAGGTATGTTTCAAAGACTTGATGATTACAAATAAGATATTTGAGATTTTTCAAGTTTGTTCCTAAGAGGTAACCTTTGATATAGTGATCACCAAATAAAATGAATATTTTTATGTTTTACATAGCTTTTTCTAATTTTGTTAAATCTTTTGATTTGAAAGTAGAATTGGCAAGTTTAACTTACTCTACGTGATTAAAGTTATAAAGAGATCTTTCGACAAACCATTGAACCAAATGGGTGGTTCAAAAGTGATTACTTGTGAACAGAGACATTTGAGGTCATGTCACATATATAATATCAATAGCTTAATTTTGTCAATCAACTATATTTATATTTAACTTTTAATTAAAACCAAAAATTTCAATCTCAAATGTTTTACAAAATATATTATTACCTTAAAATACCCCTTAAAAAAAGTCACACAACATTCAAAATAGAGTTTTAAGCTTAAAAATTTTATTTAAAAACAATAACATTGGGTAGAGAACCCATTATTTAACTTCCCAAACTTTTCAAATATTCAATATCAAAAGTACCAAAAATGATAGTAACGTGAAAAAATATAAAGTTATGAAAATGATGACTTTTTTCTCTTGATATTGAAATAAAGTAAAGTAAAAAAATTGAGTAAGAAAGATAAGAATTCACATACCAAGAACCCAAAACATAAACCTAAACACTTTCACAACACACTAATTACGAGTAAAATAACCTTAAAAAAATACAAATAATGAACTTACCAACTATTTTCAGAGGAGAAGCCCTAAGAAATATCTTATGCTTATTGCAATCTCTCTGCAACACATAATATAAATGAATAATACATGACCCACATATAATTAATGAATAATACATATACTGGGTGACCTAACTTATCGACCATCACAATTATTGAAGCCCATTAGGGTGCCTATCCCCATCACAATGAGGAAATTTGTTTCACTGGTTCGAGGACGAACAATGGCCAATAAAAAGATTGCGTCGCCCCTCAGCGAAGCTCGCCCATTGAGTAGATCTCCACTTGCTAAAGCCTAAAAATACGCTCAAATGCCTTTGGCCGTATCATAACTACATCTTCTCGACTTTTCTACCCATCCACACGTACAAATAATTGATGTCATTATACCCCAATGCTCTCCTCACTTAAAACTGGAGTGTTAGAATGAATGAATGTTGTAGAAAGAACCAGAACCTCTGCGTAACATTTCAAATATTTCTAATCGAAACTGTTGACGATTGCCAGATGTTCTCGCAGACTTCAATTTTAACGACTTCCCCATCTTTGTAAGAAATCACATTCACTATACTTTTATCGGGCCCAAATTATTGAAAAATCATCCACTGTTTTCAGTGATTTGAGTGTTAGGATCGGATATTCTAAAAACTTTCAGCAGTAATAGACTAGATGCAGAATCACACAGTTACCAAACAAAAGATTTTTGGGGTAGACAGATAAGAAGAGATTCCAGCGATTGTTGTGTTTTCCAGGCTGGAGTTTGGACGAAAACAAGTATGATTACGTAAGCTACAAGACTAGTTTGTAGCTTAGTGAGATATGATTGATAGACGACTTCCTCGAGCAGGCCGATAAGCTCGCTCACTCTGCACTCACCATCAACTGAATTTTCAAGGGGGAAGACTCTACATCTATTTTTCACTATGTTACAATTTTTAAGAATTCTTGTCAAAATATTAGCAAAATTAAATTGACATATTTGTCACTGTAAATCTGTAGAGATAAATCTGTATAATAATAGTATAAAAATAATTTTAAATAATAACAGAAAGTAAACTATAATATGTAGTATATTTACAGATTGAAAGTGGTTTTATACATTATATAAATCTTGCAAAAGGTAAATAAAAATGCTTTAAAATATGGGTCAAAATAGAAAAAACTTAAAATAGAAACCAAATTTTTTCCCAAAACAAAAATGTTTAGGATATGTATTAGTTAACCCCATCCCAACCATTAAACACGAAAATATAAAGATGGATCATTAAGATAGAAAACAAAAATTTGACAAATATAAATATTCAACAAACAAAAATGTTTAAATAATATTTAAATTAAAAGAAAAAAAATCTTACAAACATACTTATTTATCATTATCCAATAATACAATAATACAATAATATGATGATATTGTTACATTCATATTTTCAAATATACATTAATTAATAAAAATTTTAATCACCATAATCAAATAAAACTTGATGTGTTAAATTCAAGTGAATAATGATATAAAAGTTTTGTTGATTTTGGTAGCTAGGTCAGATCCCTTCTAGAGACCGACCTAGTCATAAAATGCTGAATGGCATATCGGCCTTTGCATTTCGAGAACTTAGTTGTATTATCCGATTAAGGTAGGCCCCAAATTGGGCGAACTCATTATTCTATGTATCTTGAAATTACAAATAGGTCAGGACCTATTTCAAATGTAACGTATATGTAGTTTGGCGCCAAATTGTTTGGCCGATCTCATATAAATGAAAAGTGACTGGTAGTCACAATATACAACAATCAGTTTACCGAATTCTGCTTTGCGAAATCTAATCCATCAGCAATCTACTACAAGCACAATGAAAGGGCTTCGCTATTGGTTGAACCATCCGACAGGTTCATCAGTTCAACGAGTACATCGAGCTCCACTGGTTCAAAAGGCTCAGCCGTTGGTTGAACCGTTCGACAGGTTCATCGGTTCAATGGTTCAACAGTTCAACGAGTTCATTGGGCACCACAGGTTCAAAGGTTCGATAGTGCAAGGGCGCCAATAGTTGAACTGGTTCAACGGTTCAACAGGCTCCACATGTTCAAAGGTTTGATAGTGCAAGGGTGCCGATAGTTGAACCGGTTCAATGGGCTCCACAGGTTCAACGGTTCAACGGGCTCCTCAGGTTCAAAGGTTCAACAGTGCAAGGGTTCTGCCTATAGTTGAACTGGTTCAACGGTTCAACCATTTGACAGATTCAAAGGTTGAACTTAAGTTCTAATAAGTTGTGTCTAAGTTTTGTGCCCTAGCTGGGCAAAGTTGTAATCTGCCTTCACCATTACTATAATTGAATCTGAGATTTTTTCTTGCTAGGTTTTTCACCTCTAAGAGAGAGGTTTTCCTAGGGTATATGCGTGCTATGTGTGCATTTGAGTTTTATTGTTTCTTACTGTAAATCTGAATATTAAAAGTTAACATGGTATCAGAGCCAAGTTTGAATTAGTATATTTGGATTTGCAGTAACCAATTATCTACTTCTACTCTTATCAATTCTTCAAGATGGTTCTCAGGGTGGAAGATAGATTGGATGGGGCTTCCAATTTCACATCATGGAGAGTCCGCATCATGCTTGCGTTGAATGAAAATGATCTTGCAGACTTTGTGACCAAAGAATCTGCCGACCCTGAGGCAGAAGGAGAAAAGACCCAATGGAGGAAGAAAGATCGTCAAGCTCAGAAGATCTTAATTGATTCGGTAAAGGACCACATTGTTCTCATCATCTCCAAGCTAAAGTCAGCAAGTACAATGTTCGGAACCTTGGAGGAGATGTATGAAATCAACAACACTAGTCGTATTCTAGCTCTGAAGCAGCAGCTTCATCACATCAAGATGGCTAAAGGTGAATCCGTCGTGGCTTACTTCATGAGGATTTCTGAATTGAGAGATCAGCTCTCATCTATTGGAAAGATGGTGGATGAAAATGATTTAACTATGCTAGCCCTCAATGGTCTTCCAGCATCTTGGGAATCCTACATTCAAGGAATTAGTGCAAGAGCCGATTTGTCCAAGTTTCACAGATTAAGGGATGATTGTATCCAAGAAGAGTCTCGACTGGCTGCTAGAGGAGTTATCAAAAACACGGGTAAATGCAAGAAGTTGTGTCCACTTAAGGTGGAAGTTTCAGAGTTAGAAAAAAAACCGAAATCGGGTTAACCAAAACAGGATCCCGCTTTTTATGAAACGGGATCCTGTTTTGCTTCGGGTTCCTGAGCCAAAAGCGGGATCCCGTTTTCAAGAAACGGGATCCCGTTTTGAGTTCCATAAAAGGTTAATATTTTAACCTTTATGAAACGGGATCCCGTTTTGAAAATGGGATCCCGTTTCATAAAGGTTAAAATATTAACCTTTTATGAAATGGGATCCCGTTTTAAAACGGGATCCCGTTATTTAAAATTTGAATTTTAAGCTCGGGTTTTGCTTTGTAACCCGGTTCGGAAAATGCTTTGGGGACCCGAACCTGAGCTCTGGACCAGGTTTGACCTGCAACTTGAAGGTCCTGTCAATGTCACAACAAAATAGTGACTTTGGGCATATATCTGAAGGTCTATTTTGCAGAATATTTGGACGAAATTAAAACCCATTATAGATGAGACAGTGTAGATTCCAAATATGTAATTTTTTTTACAATTGGATTAATTTTTCTATTTTTTAATCAATTTCTGATGAAATAGGTCCATAAACTTGAATTATTAGGGTTTTTTAGTATTTTAATAACTTTTTATTAACATATTTTTTTGTAAAAAAAATTGTAGGAAAATGTACTTTAGACAATTCTTTTCAATTTAAATTTTTTTTTTTCAAAAAATGTTAAGTTTAAGTCATCTTATGCATGACGTACACGATGATTTTTTAAAAGACCAAAAATGGCCAATAAAAAATTAATAAAAGAAAAATATTCAATAAAAAATTACAAAAAAATATGGAAAACATGCTTCAGTGAGTTACAAATATTTTCCCAAAAGGATTTTGAAAAATATGATTATTTAGGTCAAAATATGGATGATGTACACGTACATGGTATAGTAAAAAAAAAGTGACTTTTAAACAGCGGTTTTTAGAAACACCTATTCAAAATCACTTTCTATCATCTGGGTATTGAAAAAAATTACATATTTGGAAACTAGACTCCGAGTACTACATTTCATATTTAGTGAATTTTTCCAAGATTCCACCGTTAAGTGCTTCAAATTTTTAGGTCAAATGTGACAAATTCTGAAAATCATCGAAAACACTTCCACTTTTTGGCCAATAAGTGGACACAACTTCTTGCACACACCCACACTCATGAAGACAATCATGTCCTTGCTGCCCAGTCTTTCAAGAAGAAAGGAGGCTATTGGAAGAAGAACAATTTCAAGAGGAATAGAGATCAAAGGTCTAATCCATCTCATGATTCAAAGAAAAAGAAAAAGGACCTGTCTCACATTAAGTGCTTCAGGTGTGACAAATTCGGTCACTATGCAAGGGACTATTTATCTTAGTCTAAGCAACAAGGAGAAAACTTAAATGAAGTCTCAAATCAGTCTAATACTGAAGACTTCCTTTTCTTTTCTGCTCTGTCAAGCAATGTACCCTCAGATAGTGATACTTGGCTGATTGATAGTGGTGCATCTAGACACATCACCGGCTATCGAGAGCACCTCTCAGACTTAGTGGAGAAAGAGTCTAATCTTCATGTGGTCATTGGTGACGATGCTCGCTATTCTGTGAGAGGTTTTGGTACTACTTCCCTTAACTTAGATTCTGGAATTTCTCTTCACCTCAGTGATATTTTGTTTGTGCCAAGAATCAAAAGAAACCTTATCTCCATATCAGCACTAGAAGATAAGGGTTATCAAATTGCATTTTTTGAGGCATAGATTATGAGGAAACCATTGCCCCTGTTGCTCGATATACTTCCATCAGGACTATCATTGCTATTTTCGCAGCTAAGGGATGGAAGTTGCATCAGATGGATGTAAAGACAGCATTCCTCAATGGTGTTATTGAAGAAGAGGTCTACATTGAGGAACCTGAAGGCTTTGTGATCCATAAGAAAGAATCTCATGTATGCAGATTGAAGAAAGCATTATATGGCCTTAAGCAGGCCCCCCGTGCTTGGTATGAAAGAATTGACAAGTACTTGGTAAGCCTAGGATTCTGTAAGAATGATGCTGATCCTAACCTTTACTTTAAAGTATTCAATGGTGAAATGTTGATCTTGGTTTTATATGTTGATGACTTATTCCTAACTGGAGAAGATCATCTCATTCTTAGATGTCAGGAAGAATTGACTTCAGAATTTGAAATGAAAGATCTAGGTCTCATGCATTTCTTTCTTAGGTTAGAAGTATGGCAAAGACCCAATGAAATTATTCTAAGTCAAGGAAAATATACCATTGATATTTTGAAGAGATTTGGAATGTTAGATTGTAAACCTTAAAGAAGTTGAGTGAATCTATAGCCAGGTTTGATCTTGTGGATCCTACTAAATATAGACAGCTGATTAGATCCTTGATGTATCTAGTTAACACTAGACCTAACATTTGCTATGCAGTAAGTGCCCTTAGTCAATTCATGTGTGAACCAAGGTAGATTCATCTTGTTGCAACCAAGCATATCTTGAGATATTTGCGTGGTACAATTGGATATGGATTAAAGTACTCTTCCAATATAGTCACTACTTTGGAAGGATATTTTGATTCTGATTGGGTAGGAAGTGTCATTGATAGAAAGAGCACTTCTGGAGTTTGCTTCAACTTGGGCTCCACCATGATATCCTGGTGTAGCAGGAAACAGTCTTCAGTGGCACTGAGTACTACTAAAGCAGAATGTATTGCAGCTTGTGTGGCAACTCAAGAAGCAGTGTGGCTTCAAAAACTCCTTGCAGGATTGTTTGGACAACCTTAGGAGCCTACAATTATTCATAGCGATAACTAGAGCTATGTGAATCTCTCTGCCAATCCTTTGTTTCATGACAAATCAAATAGGCAGCTGATTGGATCCTTGATGTATCTAGTTAACACTAGACTTGACATTTGCTATGCAGTAAGTGCCCTTAGTCAGTTCATGTGTCAACCAAGGCAGATTCATCCTGTTGCAGCCAAGCATATCTTGAGATATTTGCGTGGTACAGTTGGATATGGATTAAAGTACTCTTCCAATACAGTCATTACCTTGGAAGGCTATTCTGATTCTGATTGGGCAGGAAGTGTCACTGATAGAAAGAGCACTTCTGGAGTTGCTTCAGCTTGGGATTTGCCATGATATCCTGGTGCAACAGGAAATAGTCTTCAGTGGCACTGAGTACTGTTGAAGCAGAATATATTGCAGCTTGTGTGGCAACTCGAGAAGCAGTGTGGCTTCAAAAACTCCTTGCAAGATTGTTTGGACAACTTTGGGAGCCTACAATTATTCATAGTGATAACCAGAGCTGTGTGAAGCTCTCTGCCAATCCTGTGTTTCATGATAGATCAAAGCATGTGGAAACTTAGTATCACTATATCTGTGATATGGTACAAAGGAATGCTATTCAGCTAAAGTACATCAGCATTGATGAGCAAATAGAAGATATTCTCACCAAACCTCTTGCTCGAGTGAAGCTTGCATATTTTTGAGACAAGCTTGGAGTTGTGGAGAATGAAGCTCTAGCTGGGAGGGAGTCTCAGAATCAGTGATCCTATATACTATATCCTCCACCCTCTATGAGTAGGCATGGTGGATGCACCCTCTGCGAGTAGGCATGGTGGTAATGCACTCTTCTCTGGGAGAAGTTTGAGATGAAAGCCCTCTTCCACCCTCTGTGAGTAGGCATGGTGGAGTCACCCTTTGCAAGTAGGCATGGTGGACATCATGGGAGAAATTCCATGATGTGCTTGTTCACCCTCTGGGAGTATCCATGGTAAACGTCATGTGGAGATGACAATAAGCACTTATGTTTTTATCCATGGGAGTAGCCATTATGGTAGTCACTATGTGACTAGATCCTTATGAAGGAATCCTCCCTAGCTAAGAGGGAGTGTTGATTTTGGTAGCTAGGTCGGATCCCTTCT
Source organism: Cunninghamia lanceolata (assembly GCA_027924645.1). Classification (NCBI taxonomy): domain Eukaryota; kingdom Viridiplantae; phylum Streptophyta; class Pinopsida; order Cupressales; family Cupressaceae; genus Cunninghamia; species Cunninghamia lanceolata. The sequence goes on along the minus strand of BSBN01000497.1, from coordinate 554,956 downwards.
AGAGATCGACCTAGTCATAAAATGCTGAATGGCCTATCAGCTTTAGCATTTTGAGAACTCGGTTGTATTATCCGATTAAGGCAGGCCCCAAATTGGGCAAACTTATTATTCTATGTATCTTGAAATTACAAATAGGTCAGAACCTATTTCAAATGTAACGTATATGTAGTTTGGCACCAAATTGTTTGGGCGATCTCATATAAATGAAAAGTGACTGGTAGTCACAATATACAACAATCAGTTTACCAAATTCTGCTCTGTGAAATCTAATCCATTAGCGATCTACTATAAGCATAGTGAAAGGGCTCTGCCATTGGTTGAACCGTCTGACAGGTTCATCAGTTCAACAAGTACATCAAGCTCCACTAGTTCAAAGGGCTCAACCGTTGGTTGAACCGTTTGACAGGTTCATCGGTTCAACGGTTCAACTAGTTCATTGGGCATCACAGGTTCAAAGGTTTGACAGTGCAAGGGTGCCAATAGTAGAACTGGTTCAATGGTTCAACGGGCTCCACAGGTTCAAAGGTTCGACAGTGCAAGGGTGCTGATAGTTGAACCGGTTCAACGGGCTCCATAGGTTCAACAGTTCAACGGGCTCCTCAGGTTCAAAGGTTCAATAGTGTAAGGGTTTTTCCAATAGTTGAACTGGTTCAACGGTTAAACTGTTTGACAGATTCAAAGGTTAAACTTAAGTTCTAATAAATTGTGTCTAAGTTTTGTGCCCTAGCTGGGCAAAGTTGTAATCTGCCTCTGCCATTACTATAATTAAATTTGAGATTTTTTCTTGTTGGGTTTTTCACCTCTAAGAGAGAGGTTTTCCCAGGGTATATGTGTGTTATGTGTGCATTTGAGTTTTATTGTTTCTTACTGTAAATCTGAATATTAAAAGTTAACAAGTTTAACCTATTTTATTAAGATTTATCTATGTTTATTACTAAAATCATGATAATTTAGAAAATAAATTATATTGGGTAATTAATGTATCAACATATTATGAAGATTTTTAAATGCTCTCCAGTGCAAAATTAATAAGTGATACTATTCTACAAGATTAGGTACTTGAGATAAGTTCCTTGATATTTTTATTTTTATTTTTTAATAAATGATATTTAATTTAAAATAAATAGTTTGGAATTATTTGAGTAAACATGTATAAGAATATAAATATAAGTAGATTTATTATTAAAAAATAATAAATGTAAGGTGATATTTAGATTATTTTTAACAATTTAAAATATTAATTATGAAAAAATAATAGAAATTAAATTTTAAAATTAAGAAAAAAGTTAAGTGGTTTTTGATTTATTGGTGAAGTTGAATGGTTCATAAACAACCCACTAAAAATTAAGTTTTACTAGCACAAAGACCCAACATCATTAAGAAATGAAGTTGGCAATCAAACCTAGGTAGGAGACCTCACTAGTAGATATCACCCTACCCTAACTCTATCTAACTTGCCATGGAGCAAACATAATGTTTTACTAGATTGAAAGCAAGCTAGACCTATGTTTCATTCTTGCAATTGATTTCCATATTGATGTAAGTAGGCATATTGGATTGAACCTAATCCCATGAAACACCTACCAAATGAAGGAAGTAAGTACCCAACTTAGGAATAGAAATTTTACTATTCATTTCAACTATTCCTTTAGCATCCATGACATTCACTCAAGCCCCTTGAGTGGGGGGAATTATAGCTATAGAAAGGGTAGAGAAGAGTGGATCCATTCATAGGCTTATCATCCCATTTGGACTAGTAACTATCTCCACCCCATATGCTTGCATCTAAACTAGCTTATTTCCACAACAATTTGGAGCTTAATTATCTAGAAATGTCACACTAAAATAGCTACACTAGAAGAGATCAAGTAACTTCCTAGAGAGACTGTGCGCAAGTCTAACCAGTGCTTCAATGAGCTATGTTTAAAGATTCCTCAAACAATTGATGATGCCATCAAATAGGAGGATAATTTTAGAAGCTTTGTTCTATTTAAATTTTGAAATAAAATGTATTTCCACATAAATAAATAGCTATTCACAATATGAAAATACATAAAACAAAATATACACACACAAAGAAAATCAAACTATATAATGCTAACAAATAATAATGAACCAAGAATGGTTTGAGTCAGCTGAATTAAAAACACCATCCAAGAATTATCACTTGAAATGTCATCAAGTGCGAAATGTCTTAATCTCTAACATGTCAATGGCTTGGAAGTTGTAGATAGGAAGGACACAGAAGACAATGACATGGAAGATGTTGATGGGGAGATTGAGGACACGTGGAATGGCTCTTTGGATGAGGAGGAAGAGAGGCGTATAGATCTTTGGCTGAAGGCTCATCAAAATGCTTGCAAATTCTTTATAACTCAAAATGTTTGAACTGAGAAGGTGTACTCTATTACAATAGTCTCAACCATCTATGCATCCTTGAACATTCTCTCTTATATTAGGAGGGGTTTTAGTGCTTCTAAGAAAGTTCTCATGTTAGGGTTGAGATGTGGATTTATTCTCCTCCCATATGCACGAAGTGGTTACAAGTTAGATTGGATAATTTGGTGTAAAATTCAAGTGGGATTAAGGATGGGGTACCTCTCCCCCTTGTGTGGTGGCTAAGATAGATAGTGCTATCCCTCGTCTCTTTGACTGACTCTATTCTAGCCATTTTCATATGGAGGCAAGGGAGGATGCTCTTAACAAGATTCTAATGGAGTCTACATATCTTGGCATTGTTGTGGGAACTGTAAGTGGGTAGAAATTCTAGGTTGAAGTGTTGAAAGAACACTAATACACTGAGAGGGGGGATGAATTAGTGTATGTTAATACTTTAAAATGCAATCAACAAACAAAAATGGAAGGCACATATAAAAACCACATACACACAAGAAAACACTAGATTTACGTGGAAAACCCAAAATAGAAAAAACCACAGTGAGAAAGTTGCTTGAGTCTACTGCTCAAATCTAACCTCACAATAAGCACTTATTACATATGTTTTGCAGGCACCAACCCATAGGTATATCAACACCCAAGGCAATGTTTTGAGGCTACCACCTACAGGTACATCACACAACTACAATGAGCTCCAACTCAATACAATGAGGCTTCAACCCTAATCTAAACAAAGAGGCTACAACCCCTAAATTTTACAGTTTCATATGTGCAATAATGGCTCTTCTATAACCTAAAATGCACCTTGTCACCACACACTCACTCTGTGTTTTGCATCAACACAATTGTCTCCTTCCTCTATGCACTCTACATTCTCTCCTCTCTCACAAAGTGAACAACAATATTCAATACGATGAGCAACCCTTTCACTTCAGATTCAATGTGCATAAAAACACATTCATTTCAATAGATGAATTGCCACAACCACTCCAAAACTAAATATAGATAGTTTCATTTCATTTTACAATTGACTGCAAGTGGTTTAACTATCTCACCTACAAACTTCAAACTTAGAAATATCACATTATTATCTGAAATCAATGTATGGACCAGATCATCATAGGGTCTATTCTGTTTCCAAACTTACTCTGTCACTCCATTGTTATAAAAACCAAGTTTGTGTCATTCTTATCAGTCCTTAATCTTCAAAAACACCTTTATATGCCTTTATAACTTTTTATCGGCAACTATCACCATTTGTAAACTAACCTTCATTTGTTTTTATTGGTGAATTCAGAAATATAAAAACTTGAGCCTTTATCTTTATTATTACTTTTATCGGTGATTGTTCCTTTTCCAAAACTTTGTCTTTTGTGCTAAGTATCCATGAAAATTTGTTTATGCAAACTTTAGTTACAAAGTCCCTTTATTGGTGAAAGTTCACTATTTCGAACTTACCTTGATTTCCTTTGTTATCGGGAAATGTCTAGGTTTTCTAACTTCGCCAAAAATGCTATCGGCAAAAGTTCATTATCACTAACTCTTTGTTATCAATAAATTTTCAAATGTAAGAACTTGCTTTATCTTCATCTTATGCACTGTTGGCAAATATATATTTTTAAAAACTTTATCACCTTTATCAGCAAATTGTAGGTTTCACGAACTTAACATAGAACTCACTTATCGGCTAAAGTACATGTTTCCAAACCACATCAAAAAGCTTAGAAAATAATGTTTAACGACAAATATATAAAATCTCAAACTTTTCTTATTTATCCCTTCTATCAACAAAATCACGCAGGCTTGAACTATCGCCTTATTAGTGAAAGTAGAAATTCTGAGCTTAGCAATTTTACTAATACCTTCTCTTTATTGGTGATTTGTTTAAATCTCAAACCTTGCTCTATACTTAGCCAAATAATGCCTAGTCAGTGAATCGGCTAAATTTCTAACTTCCTAACTAGTTAGCCTTTAACACATTTTGCCTACAACTACTTAAAATACTTTGCTTTTACATTCCAACTAGCCTATTTCTCTTTATTAGTGAATCGACTGAAATGCTAACTTTATAACTAGTTGGCCTTTGACACATTTTACCAATGTCTACTTTTCTTCAAAAACTTCTTGCCTTCACAATGAAGTGTGGTGCCTTCCTAAGCCATAGAAGCTAGTCGGCTTATTGACTAAGTACCGAACTTGCTAACTAGTTCGGGAAATTAAAAGTTTCCCGACTAAACAATAAAATAGGTTCCGATATAACACATTTTGCTGACAACACAGGAAACCTAATGAAGTAAGCTGTAGTTGGCTAATTGGCATATCGGCTAACTACTGAACTTGCGAAGTAGTTCAAAAAATAAAAACTTCACTGATACACTTGACTTAGCTATTTCTTCAAAGTTGCCGATGACTTTTCATTTCTTCCAAACTACCGATGTAGTTGCCGATGTAGGATAGGTTCAAACTGAGGCCATTTTGTTGATAATGGTTCGGATTGAGGCCATTTTACTGACAATGTGATATTTCAATTCTTCAAGGGCGTCGACTGATGTAAGTAACATAACTTCACGTTTCTTCCAAATTGCTGATAGGCTTCCACTTCTTGTTTCTTCCAAATTACCGATAGACACTCTTAGATACAGGTTCGAACTGAGGACTTTTTGCTGACAAGACAACTTTGACATCAATGACAACAATATCAACATGAAGTAGTTACAGGTAGGTCCTAGTCCAAACAAGCTTAGTCTTTATCTTTGGAACTAGTTGTGGATAGAATGGGCATTCATCTTCGCGGCCCTAATTCAATAGTTGATAGACCATCCTTTATGTTCGATAACTCTCTTATTGGGAAGTTTCTAAGAGTTGGGCCAAACATTGATGTAGTTAGAAATTGGGCTTGTAGGAAATAGAAATTGTGAAACCAAATTGAGATCTTAGCTATGTTGAATGATTTATTTTTAACCATGAGGATTTTTTTTGTACCCTCTTGGATGGTCCTTGGTTTTTTGGAAAATCAAGGCTCTTCCTTAGAAAGTGGAGTCTAGATTTTGTTCTTATGAAGGAATGCATTAATAGGTTCCCTATTTGAGTTAGGCTTCTGGGAACAAATTGAATATGAGGGCTTTGTAGTTGTCTACCCAAAGTAACACAAGTCTAGCCACTCTACTATTGATTGCAAGTTCAATAGGAGAAAGCAAAATTTATAGAGAAAGAAAGAAAAAAAGAATCTTAGCTTTCCTTGGGTTAGTGAAGATTTGTTTTCCTCAATGAATAGGGGAGTTGAGGATTGTTCTCCAGTGGTTGAGATTGGCTCTAAAAAATCAATAATGATTCTAAATCTTAATGTGAGGATTTCAGTGGAGGTTTGTAGGAAGAGACATGTTGTTGGTGGGGGTTTCATTGGCTCTTCCTAGGAAGAAAACTTTATTATCCCTATGTGTGGGTCTCAGTGTTCTCTCTACTCACATTCCTAAAGAAAGGAATAAAGAAATATGGAAGATTTGAGTCTATGAGATCATCTTGGCATGAGGTTGTCTAGAAACCATATGCATTCTTTTGTTCTAGGATTGACAGGGGAAAAAGGGAGGATGGTTAGGAAGTAAATATCTTTTATTGATGCCGTAGACAATACTCTTGTTAGTGTTTTGGGCTCTCTAGAGTGTCATGGCTTCATACCACCTAACTAGTTATGTGCTCGCTAGCCTCCTTTGTTTTCATTGGGTGTCATGTCTTGTGTTAGTTGTTTTTAGTCTCATTATTGTATGAGTTATTTTATTGTATTGGTTGTTAGTGTAAGTTTATAACCTCAGTGATGTTGGTCCACGTAACTATCTCATTGTTGTATCTATACTTGTCTATGTAAATAGAGTTGGGTCCTATCAAAAACCCTTCTTTATCCTTAATTAAAAAATAAAACTATAATACTAATATTGCTGCTGCATACACTTTTTCTTCTTATATATTTTATGTTGCTCTCTTTTTCTACATCTATATGCTTTCACTTTGTTCTTGTGTAACCATTATATATATCAAACTCTATTTTTAGAAATAAGGAATATTTAGTGCTCTCTATAAATTATATTTTTAGAAATAAGGTATATTTAGCGCTCTCTATAAATTCTAACCTATAGATGTATATAAAACTAGTAGTTGCACTGAATTTGTGCGCAAATAAGGAATAACAAAGTGTGAGGAAATTATATACTGCTTAGATAGGGAATAGCAAAGTGTTAGGAAATTGTATATAGTGCCACATAAGCAGATGATTTGCTTTTTGTAGGCTTAAAGAAGATATTTAGAATGATTTAGCCAAGGCTTTAATGTGTTTTAAGAACCAAACTGAAGCTCAACTAATGACTTTGTATTGTATTATAATATATCAATGCCATTTATTGCAGTTGAACGAAGCCAAGGCACAGGGACGTAAACAGTCTAGAAAGATACATGAAAGCTGGAAGACATATTATAATATATTAATTCCATATAGTGAGTTTTAGTCTAGCCAAGCACAATATAATTTTATAAATGGATTTGCAACTATGCAGAAGGGGGGTGATGTAACACACGAATTGTATTTCATACCCTTCAATGTAGACAACAGGAAGAGTAAATTTTACTACATATAAGATACATATACATATGCATTTTTTTTTAAGGTCGAGTTAAATCCACTTATCACAGAACAGGTATATTGAGACAACAACAAGAAGAAAGTTTACTATCTAGAACCAATATATACAATTTTTTTTCTCTTTATGTATACCTTTAACTTAAGTTGAATTATAGTTGGAGTCATATCAATAGGTTTCTATATTCATAGTAGAGAAAGTGTATGCTTTCGGTAGATATAAAATCAACATATGATTCTGAAAGTATAGTTAAGCATACAATTTAATGCCACATAAACTAGTTATTCCTCTCCTTACCTCTTGAATAATTATCATGATTTAATTTATTTTAAGTGTCTCTTGTCTGAAAGTAATCGCCACATCCCCAATTCTTCATACGTAGAGAGATAAATGGAGTAAACCTTAAGGGCCTGATGGCAGCTTTCATACAGAAAACCAATACTTATGAACCAAATATTCCACTTCTCCAACTTTATGTCATGTTTTCTTGGTTTCCTTCCGTGGATGGTAAATAATATACAATCCTACCACTGCCAGTTCTGTAGAAAATAGCATATAGTTGTAAGTGTTTCAAAATCATTAAAGGAAGCTAGTTAAATATGAAGGTCACTACTGCCAGTTTTGCAGAAAATAGCATACAGTTCTAAGTGTTCCAAAATCATTGAAGGACGCTGGTTAAATATGAAGGTCACCACTACCAGTTTTGCAGAAAATAGCATACAGTTCTAAGTGCATCTTATGAAATTAAAATAGAATCTATTATGTGTTCAAATACTATTATTGGAAAAAATGTTTAGATAGTTAAGATAGATAATTCACTAAGTTCCATCAGGCTGAGCTTAAACAAACGATTTATAAAATTTATTTCAAACTTTTTCAATCAGTTGCAGAGGAACTCATGTATCTGATAAAGTACTTTGAGTTATCATCACTTGATGTATCATTCTAAGCTGTTTTGTGGGTCTGTTATTGGGTGTTTTATGTTTTTGAAGTATTTTGAAGTAACCAATGGCTTTCTAAAATTTAAATATACATGTAGAACCAAACTATTGTACAAATAGTCCATAAAGATACATGGAAGCTGAGAAAATAGATAATAATATATTAATGCCATATAGTGAAGTTCAACCAAGCCAAGCACAAATTTATAAATAGAATCACAACTATACAATCGCTTTTGGTGAAGGGCGGTGATATAATACACCTCCTATAATTTGATCATGCTGGAACTGTCGAGACATTTTTGCATGAGATATGGTGATTTGAGAATGTTGTATTTCTACTGTAGATGAGTAGTCCTGATAGAGGGGGTAGAATTCAACTCTTGGCAGATTGTAGTAATTGCGGTCGATGAGGTAGTTTGAAAAACTTTGGATAAGGTGTTCTGAGAAACCTATTTTAATCTGGTTGAAGAATTCACACATATTTTCCTCCAAGACAGGTCTATATTGATGTACATGAGCTGCAAGAGGATATCTGGCAAAATATTTGCTATTTACTACACCTATAGAACAAAGCTTTAAAATATTAGCTTTGTTTCTCCTAGTCCAGTGTTGTGTAGATACATATAGGGCAATAATATCAATAAAATATTCATTCGCAATGTGAACACTAAAGGGACTGTCTTCCAATTGTAGTGTCTGCAATATAGATTGTTCATACCCCTCAATGTAGAAGTGCCAAGTATTATAAATAACAGTTCTTAAATATTTGAGCCACCTGTTTGCATACGAGCTTGAAAGTAGTAAATGCATGATGTTAGGAGGAAGAGTTAACCCATCGGGGTGGGCCATTGAAATGTCCAGGACTTGGTGTCTGTGAGAAACGAAGTCATAGTGACTGCAAAACAGCTATATTGAACATTACAAGTGCAAAACATGAGACAATATCAACAAGAGATTTTACTATTTAGAAGATATATATACATATGCATTTTTTTAAGCTTGAGATAGCAACAAGAAAAATATTTTGTATCTAGAACATGTATATACATATACATTTTTTTCCTCTCTATGTACAAGTTTAACTTAAGTTGAATCATAGCTGGAGTCATATCAACTAGTATGTGTATTCATGGTAGAGAAAGTGTATGGTTTCAATAGATATGGTAGAAGTCACAGCTTGAAGAACTGGGGTGCGTAAGTTTTGATGGGGATATTTGAATTGTGGTGTTACGGAGTGAATGTGAAATTTTATATGGTGGTGGGACTAGATATGGATTTCAAGCCATTCTTGTGTATTGACTAGTTGATTTCCTTCCTTCTTATCAGATCTAACCAACTCTAAAAATTGCAAGCTTAATTGGCTTGTAAAACTATAATTTCTCATGAGAAGAGGATATATTATAAGATTCTTGCAAATGTAGTTTGAAATGTAGAGGTCATGAAGCTCTTGGTATAATTCATATGACCACTTGTCAAAATCACGGATGTACATGCTAAGACGCCCAGTGTTCTTGTCAACAACCATTCTGACTTTATGGTCATATTGAAGTCAAACAGGTCAAAATAAGAGATATTTGATGTTGTTCTTATAGGATCTCATATTCACTTTGACATTTTTCTTGTAGTAGGTAGGGGATCTGCAGCTTGAATATCCTCAATTTGATTTCCTTTGGAAGGAGAGAGTGGAAATTTTGAAACCAACTTGCAGTCCATGCTTCTCTATTTTTGTATATGGTTTTGTTACTATTTAGTAATGTGTCTCTCCCATCATCTACATTATGAAGAAAGTAGAAAAGTGGATACCAGCTTGTAGAGGATACAAAATCAACAAATGATTGTGAAAGTATAGGTAAGCGTAGAATTTAACTATTGAGAGTGGAAGATCTTTGTGGTGGAGGGACATACGTAGATGAGTTTTGTGATGGTTAGGGTTGATTAAGATATGTGTTGAAAAAATTTAGTGTAGATGATTGTTGTGGCGGAGGGACATAGGTAGATGGGTTTTGTGATGGTTGTGGTTGGTTGAAATATGTGAGGTTAAGTGTGGAAGAACATTGTGGTGGAGGGACATAGGTTGTGTTGACGTTTTGTGAATGTTGTGGTTGCATGACATTGTTTGGGTTAGTGATACGGTAAGCATAGAATTTCAATCCCCTCATTGTCTATCATGTCAAAATTAAATACTTGTCCAGTGCTCCTAGCTATCTTGAATTGGTGCATAGGCTTCTTTCTTGTTACTCTACCTTTGATTGTCCATCTCCTTTGGTAGGGATTCAAGCATTTAATAGGGCTTATATTTTGAGATGTGTCCTCTTGGTGAGAAGGTGTATTTATACCAAACATTGTACCTGGCTACTTGAAGGGTTGGTTGAAGATCCCCCCATGTCTGAATGCATATCTTGCTCCTGTTGCCTAAACAAGAACCTAGGCTCGCCAATTAACTGGCATTATGTGGTGATGACTTCTATTTCAAAGAGTATTAATGTCTTGTAAGAATTGGAGAAGAATCATGTAATTATGATGAAATATATGTATATTTGGCCATGAATGACTAAATATTTTTGTCAAAGATGATTCCTACCTTGACTCTCTAGTGGAATGGCATATGTAATTTGTTAACTGCACTATAGATCCTACTTTCAATGTCTGGGATAAGAAAAGCATATTGAATTTTGCTAGCAAAATGGTCACTTGCATATGCAAGCCATCAGATAAGACAACCTTATACCATTTAGAAGAATCTACACCAGGGCTTAGTTTCTTTAGAGAAACAATCTGAAGTGTTGGAGATGATACTATGTCCCCAACATTTATAGATTGAATTGATCGAGGGGTGAGCTCAACTGTCATTTAAACACTACACACAGGTATTTTCCAAAGTTTATCATTTGAAGCCACATGACGTAAAAGAATTGAACGCAAAGAATAAGAGGAAATGTTTTCCAAATTACAGGAGGAAATGCTTAACAAAAAGTTGCTCTTTTCTGAAAGTTCTAGGGAAAAGTTTTTTTAATGTTGTTAGCACTATTGAGAAGTTTGAACATATCAAACATTGTGAAAAAACTGAATGGAAACAACACAAGTGTATGGAAGAGCGACATTTTTTCTAAGAAGTTGCGAAGCTACATATAAACTGTAAGTTTATTTGCATACCTTCCGTGGACAAACTTAAAGTGCAGTTTGGAAAGAAGACTCTAATAGAGATGAACAACTATGAACAACAATATCAAGAAAAGCTTAAAGTGCAGTCTAGAAAGAAGGTGTCACAACTCAATTTTTGAATTCTAAATTTGAAAACTAAACATAAAATGTATATTCATTTAAAAATACAAATAATAAACAATTTAACAATGGATTACACTTAAAAATTTGAGGATAAGATTTGCAAAACCACTAAAGAGTGGAGGATGCATTATCAATAAAAAAAACAGAGTGGAGGATGCATTATCATTAAAAAGAAGAGTGGAGGATGCATTAGCATTAAAAAAGAGAGTGGAGGATGCATTATCATTAAAAAAAAAGAGAGTGGAGGATGGATTTTTCTATAAATTACCTAGAATTGTGAGGAAGAAGGGGACTGATCTCTGGTTTGAAGGGCTGGAGTAAACTGTAAGAACACTTCTCTCCCCAATCCTATTTCCTTTTCTTTGCATTTTTCATTAATTATTACGATGAATTGTTTTACTAGTATGCTTGTTGCTTATATTATTTATCTAGCCTAGATTTATATTAAGAGAGAATTGATGCATAAGTTTAACAGTGATTATTGATAGATTATTAAGTTGTCATTGCTGGTTTCAAACCTTGGTTCATACAATTCACGTCCCTGGTCTGTGCTTCCACATTTTTATTGTTAGATAACTTGTAATTACCCCATCTGATAAAAAATTCCACTGTACTCAAGAGACGTCCATACCCTATTCTCCTTTAGTATTCATCTTGGCACAGGCCTGGAGAATGATGGCATGGTTGTGGAATTTGACTTTACAACAACATTTTACATTTGCTTGAAAACTTTTGAAGTCTTTTTAACAAACTATTTTTATTTGTGCATACCTTGCCATCATTTCATTCCATGAGCTGACGTCTCCTCAGGGCGTTCAGCTGGACTGCTATATACGTTGACTGTGCTTCCACTTTTTGTAAACACATCAACTAGGACCCTTGCATCTACCACAGTTGACAAATTCCCCCTTCGTTCTATTTTGATAGAGATCCATATCATGTTTCAAGGTCTCATGCAGGCACGGGTAAGGGGAAACGCCATCAAAGGTTGTGGGATTTTACTTAACATTTGTCAAATGCATTTGCTTGAATGTTTCGAATGTTTGTACCCTGTTCCAAAGCTCCCACGCTGGCACTGGCAGGGAGGATGCTGGCAAAGGTTGTGGAATTTAGATTTACAGTTGACAATTGCATTTGCTTGAAAGTTTTTAATGCCTTATCAACAAACTCGTTTTGTGCATATCTTGAAATCATTGCAATCTATGAGGCCACACTACTTTGAGGGATTTTGTCAAACAAATGACGTGCCTTGTCTGCATGTTTTAATTTTATATGCCTACTAGAGTATTTCCAACTATAATCACCCTTTCATACCCTATTCCTAGCACCCCAATTTGGCATAGGTAGAGAGGATACTGGCACAGGTTGGGTATTTACACTTGACAATTGCAATTGCTTGAAATTTTTAACGATGACATCTATTTGAAGCATTTAACGATGACATCTATTTGAAGCATTATGGGAAATAGTTCGCATACCTTTCCTGTGCTTCTTGAAGAAAAAGTCTTTATATAATGAAATTTCCTTGTAGTCTATACAATGATAGTGCTTTGGGATGGGAAAATGGATCACACAAGTCTTGTAGGATGAATAAATAGAGGCTCATTACTATTGTTAAGATCAATAATAGTGTACACACTTCAATGCTAACTAATTAAGTAAATATTGGAATTTCATTATGTATTACGACAAAGTGGAGGATAGAGCCCCCTTATATGAGTTTATGTTTCATTCGATAATAATGAAAGAAGTATAATGTTTAATAAGGATATCTTAATGAACAATAATGAACTAATTTCCTTGAGGAATGGATTTCAACATAAAGGGTTGGGTCAAATATTTAGCAGAAGCCGATACGGAGAATCAAGGATGGATTGCAATAAATCTTTAAACAATCATTAAATCTTAAATTCTTTAGAAAGAACAAAACAAAAACTCAGTATTTTGAAACAATTCCAAATGTGATCAAAGAATCCTCATTTGACCTAGAAGTCAACATTATTTGCCAATGCTAGGAATTGTTAAATTTCAACTAAAGAAATTGAGTTAAATTCCTGTTGGATATCTGATTCTACCTTAATTTGGTTCCAATTGTACATATAAGATTGAAATAATTATGCAAGGAAATGATCTAGTACCCTACTCTTGGAACAACGATTGATTTGATATATGACTATATATCATTGTTTTACTTTGAATAAAGTTCACTTGAGGCACGACAAACTAATTATCATATCACCCTGAAAACAAAATGATTAAGTATCTTATTTAATTTATGTTTGTGATTAATGTATGGGAATTACTATCTTCTGAAATTATGTTTACAATTGTTTGAATGTCGTTACCTTACTCTTCCTTATGTATTGATAAGTGGATCAAAACATCTAGCCGTTTTCTTTACATGCAAGCAAAGAAGTTTAATTTTTCTATTAAGCTATCATATTAATTTTCTTTTTAGGTAAACCTTGTAAATAAATGTCCAAACTCAAACATTCGTAGTGTTCAGTATTTACGGTACCTCTGGGTCACGTTTACGGGTAATGCTGTCACGCTGAATGAAGTAGCTCGTGCCTAACATAGCTGCAACAACGATGTCTAGGTACCGTCCCTCTAAATCATCGGGGAGTAATAAGGAACATCTCTAAGTTAAATCCGCAGGAAGGGAAAATCTCCTTGGATACCTGACTAAAAAGATTAAGAAAAAGAAAAAGGTGAGACTATCAAAAATTGTTGTAGAACGATCAATGGGAAGACCTCATCGGGGAAATATGTGTGATAGGTAAATTATTCACACTTGAGAACTTAAATGCCAAACACTCCCGGGAGGTGTGTTTGCAATACTAGTTTCTTAGGAATTCTATCTCTGTATCACTTGAGTGAATGGGTAGTTGGCGAAGAACTGTGTACCATCCACAGTTACATAAAACATAGTGCAAGATAGAACTACATGTTTGCATTTGTCGTGTAGATCGCATCTGTAGAGGGCCTTGATCGCATGGATATAGGGTATGTAGGCAGTCTGGACGATGAAGGATGCCCCCAGTACTCAGGTCCCTCAGATATAGGGTAACTCGTTAATAATCAACTTCATAATCTCGATCTTTAGTTTAAAGGTTAACAAGGTAACTTAAGAAACTCTCCTAGTACTCAGAAGAATCCCCAGGGTGGATTACTTGTACTCGGCGTTGCCGTAAACTGAGGTGAGTACAAGTTGATGTTATGTGTTCCCTGGTCAACATCCTCAGTACAGTGTCTGGGCAGACTGTGGTCCCCAGGAAGTGACTCATGAACCTATATTGGTCCCCAAGGAGTCAGAAGTCTTTGGCCAGAGCATAATGATTCCTGTCCTCTTTAGCCCATTAGGCTGTTATGTTTATGTATCCCAGATTGGATAGAGTATTGGTCTGTTTGACCCACTAGGCCTTTTGGCCACTGTTTGTTCTACCCGAATCAGGTAGCGATAAGGTCCGTTTGACCTGGTTCCATATGAACCTATTTGCCCAAAGGATAGAAGAGCCCAGGTTGGCTTAAGAATGTTTCATTTTGAACATATGGCTCGTTTTGGCTGAAATTTTTCCTGAGTACTTAATCAAATTCTTGATATATCTCATAAGAACTTGTTAATAAAGTAAAATTTTTGAAAATTCAAGTTTGGATCAAGCGGGTCCTTACATGTGGTATCAGAGCATGGTTCAAACACTCGGCTTGGAGGCCTACAAACTCAAAATTGATAATAATTAGTAATCAAGATAAGAATTGTGATAGATTTAATTATAGTTAATTTACATGTTGTAAACCAAAAATTGTAGCAAGTGGTAAATCACCTCTCTCCTTGTTTCAGAACTAAATGGTGAGAACCCAAAATTTGCGAGATTTGCATGGAGAGGAACCGGTCAACCAAGAACCAGTTGTAAACCAAGAACCAGTTGAGAACCGAAATGCTGGTATTGAAGCAATTATTCAGTTGTTGACAGAACAGAAGGAAAAGTTGGAAAACCTTGAGAAAATTTTACAGGACCTGAAGACTAGACAGGGGACTATAGAAAACATTTTGGAACCAGAAAATGAACATCAAGGTGCAGAAGTACACATAGCTCAAACAACTAATGAGCTAGAGGTTCCTAGGCCTCGACAGGAAATTACCACTCTAGATATCTCACAAGACCTCAAGAAGATAACTCCTAAATTTGACAGTAAACATGTGAGGGATTCTGCAGAAGGATGGCTAATCGAAATGGAGAAATATTTTGAACTAAGAAACTACTCAGAAAACATAAAGGCGACCTGGGGAGCCTATCAGTTAGAAGGAGAAGCTGCTAGTTGGTGGATAAACATAAAAGAACAATATTGTTATTCAAAAGAAAACCTGACTTGGAGGCAGTTTGTGAGCCACTTTCGTGAGAGATGGCTTCCACAACTATTTTATGATGAGAAGATGACTGAGTTTCTGAATCTTAGACAAGGAAATCTCATAGTCCAACAATATTGGGATAGATTTGCGAAACTACTTAAATATGTTCCTATCTATCAAAAGGATGAAAGGTCTCAGGCAAGGAAGCTTCTTTTGGGGTTGAATGTTGATATTGGGGCAGAAGTGGATATGTTTGCCCCTGACAACATGAATCAAGTCTTGGAGAAGGCACTCAAACAGGAAAAGAAATTACAGGCACTATCGGTGGCAAAGCAAAACTTTCAGGACAAACAATTTGTCTTCAAAAGGAAACTAGACAATAAGGACAACAGAGGAGCTCAGAAGAACAAGAGGAGAGACTGGGGTAGAATAGAATCTGTTGGTAATCAGGATCTCAAGAACAATTACAATAGTAATGTCAGGAGGAATGATGGGAATGTACCACCCAAAATTTCTAATGGACCCCCTGGTGGATGCTTTATGTGTGGAGGCAATCATTATGCAAGGGAGTGTTCAAAAAGGAATGGGTACAATCAACCACAGCAACCTCCGCAACATCAAATACATGCTGCCATCAGAAATCAACAAACTCGTCATCAAAATGTACCTATGGAGACAAGAGGTATGCTTTTTGGTAAACCCATAACTATTTTGATAGATACTTGTTCCTCCGAGAATTTTATTTCCCCAGAATTGGTAAGAAAAATGTCTTTGCAAACTAAGAATATGGAATCATCATGGACAGTTCAGTATGGGAACAAGGCTATACAGAAAGTGAACAAGTACATAAGAGGAGCCCTTATTAAGTTTCCTGAATTAGAAACCAAAGATGACTTATATGTTGCACCCCTAGGAGCCTATGATGTCATAATCGGAATAAGTTGGCTAACAAGTCATAAGGCTAACATAGATTGCTATAACAAAGTGGTGGAGTGTGTAGATGATAAGGGGTGTAGAGTTAGGATCCAAGGAATTTATAAACCTATATCAGTGGGGACCATTTCTGCTATGCAACTAAGGAAGGCAAGACGAAAACAAGGAAATCAGATATTCTTAGTATCTTTAGATGAGAAGGGAGAAGAGAAAGAAGCCCCTCCCTTTGAAAATAGTTTGTTCCTTTGGGACTACAAGGATGTGTTTCCTGAAGTGCTACCTGGATTACCTCCTAAAAGGGAATTCAATTTTTCAATCGATATACTTCCTGGAACCGCACCTATATCTAAAGCCCCATATAGGGTGAACACCACAGAACTCCAAGAATTGAAAATACAGTTGCAAGAATTGCTAGAGAAAGGGTTGATAAGGCCTAGTGTATCACCTTGGGGAGCACCAGTCATATTTGTAAAGAAGAAGGATGGGACACTAAGCTTGTGCATTGACTACAGAATGTTGAATAAGGCCACTATGAAGAATAGATATCCCTTGCCTCATATTGATGATCTATTTGACCAAATGAGAGGAGCCTCAGTGTTCTCCAAAATTGATCTCCGCTCGGATTATCATCAATTAAGGATAAAGGAAGAAGACATCCCAAAGACAACATTTAGGACTAGGTATGGCCACTATGAATTCACTGTAGTTCCATTTGGGCTAACAAATGCTCCGACTGCCTTTATGAATCTAATGAATAGTGTGTTCCATGATTTTTTGGATAAGTTTGTGATTGTGTTTCTGGATGACATTTTACTATATTCCAAGGATGAAGAGGAACACTTAACCCACCTCTAGGCAGTCTTACAAAGGTTGAGGAAGCATAAGTTGTTTGGGAAGTGATCTAAATGTTCCTTCTTTGAAAGGAGGGTTCACTATTTAGGGCATATCATTTCAATCGAGGGTATAGCGGTAGATCCTGATAAAGTAAAAGCCATCACTGAATCGCCTATCCCTACAAATGTGACGGAAGTAAGAAGTTTTATGGGATTGGCAGGGTACTACAAAAGGTTTGTGAAAGAATTTTCAAGGATAGCCAATCCAATCACATCCTTGCAAAAGAAAAACAAAAAGTTCATTTAGACTGAGCAGTGTGATAAGGCATTTCAAGTACTAAAGGAAAGACTGACGTCACCTCCAATTCTAAAAGTGCCTGACCCTAATGGTAACTTCACAGTAGTAACAGATGCATCCATAGAAGGACTAGGAGGAGTTCTTTTCCAAGAGGAAGGAGTAGTGGCTTATAAATCACGAAAACTAAAAATCCATGAAGTCAATTACACCCCCCATGACCTTGAACTTGCAACCATAGTTCATGCCTTGCAAAAATGGAGACATTTCTTGTTGGGAAAACCATTTGAGCTTAAAACAAACCATCAAGGACTAAAATATATCTTCACTCAACCTCATTTGAATGCAAGACAGAGAAGGTGGTTAGAGTTCCTAAGTGAGTATGATTTTGAGATTGAATATATCAAGGGGAAAGAAAACAGGGTGGCCAATGGTCTCAGCAGGAGGAGACACATAATGGCCATATCCAACTTGCACATAGACCTAAAGCGACAAATACTCTTCGAGCAGAAACATGACCCATGGTACGCTCAGGTTAAGACATCTCTAGCTAATATCTCTATGGAACCTAAGTATTTGGATTATGCTTTCGATTATGATGGACTAATGAGGCACCATGGAAGAATATATGTTCCTGATAATGCAGAACTAAGTGGTATGATCTTAACAAAGGCACATAAGGCTCCATATTCAGGACATCCAGGAGTGAATAAGATGTATGTAGACCTCAAAAGAATATATATTTGGCCAGGAATGAAGAAGGATGTGGTAGAAACAGTTGCTAGATGCCTAGAATGTCAAAGGGTTAAGGTGGAACATGTGCACCCAGCAGGACTTCTTTATCCACATGATGTACCTTTCTATAAATGGCAAGTCATAAGTATGGATTTTGTCCAAGGACTACCAATGGCATCTCATAGGTACAATTGCATTTTAGTGGTAGTGGATAAACTCACTAAGGTTGCCCACTTCATACCAGGAAACCTAATAGATGATGCACCTATAGTAGCAAAAAGGTTCATACAGGAAATTTTTAGGTTGCATGGAATTCCTGAGAAAATCATCTCTAATAGAGACGCGAAGTTCACTTCTAGATATTGGACCACATTGCAGGCTACCTTAGGAACACAGTTGAATTTCAGCACAGCTTATCATCCTGAGACAGATGGACAAACAAAAAGAACCAACTGTTGATGATGTTTTCTTGACAACAACAACATTAGAATAAAACACCATGTGCTCTATCCTCTCTTGAACAAAGCATCTTGAATGCTAAACTAAGTGCTCAAACAAGAATGCTCCAAGGTTCCTTGTACGTGATTTGCAATGAATAGCCTAGGTGGTGTGATGTGATCATGCTGGTAATCACAAAAGGACTTATGCTGAATATGCTCCTTACTCCACTCAAATGTGTTACTTCTTCCTTATGAAATAGAACTTCTTCCGACTGGGTACAAAAAGAAAATGCAAAAGACAAGGGTTGAGAAAGCTACTCTAAGGACAATGAAGTGATGGATGATGTTTCAATAGACAAACTCCTTGAACCAAGCCTCGCTTCGCCATGAGAGAAACAACTACACGAAGCTAGTGCAATCTTCAAAGGGAAATGAAGGATTTTCAAATTGCAAACATGCATCCAAATACCCACAGCTAGCACAACTTGAATAAACATCCACAATCGAACTAAAGCACATGAAGGTTCAGACTAACTTTGCACTATGAATTGCAAGCCACAAGTCACAAAAAGTATGAACCATTAAGGAATTCATCAAATATCTTAACATATGGGCATCACATCAATGAACTTCTAATCTAACTCTACTTGGAAACATTTCTCAATCATCTGCGAGAATTTGAAACCATGCCAACATCCCACAATCACACAAATCACCATGAAAAATCAACAATGAGCTTGTATTGATCCAGGAAGTGTTTTTACAACAACTTCACAATATCTCTTCAATGACATCGAAGAGTTTCCTCTACTCTACTTGCTATTCTACTCTCCTACAGCAACTCTACTCCTAATCTCCTCTCTATTTCTATTGTCCCTTTACAAATGAGAGAAGTGAGCCTTATATAGAACTCAAGAATTACAATGAATGGCTCAGATTGATTTAGCAATCAATGGCCAAGATTGAGACAACAAGGCAGTTTGTTACAAAATTTGCTATTTTTAGAACATGAAAGAGGTAATGAAGGCACATTTTCCAATGTGATAAGCATCTTTGGAGTGGGCACTCTTGAATAAATGACATGGCAGAATTTGATTGCCCTGATGGTGTGTACGTGCCACCTCAACATCTTCAAACGAACTAGTGTGATTCACTTCATGTTCACTTCACTTAGAATATTTTCTTCTTGTTGTCTTGATGTAACTCATGGATCACTTTGATGATCATGCTCATCTCTCATCTTGTGATGTTGTTGTGCTTATGCAAGATCATGCCTCTGGACAATTGCATGGGCTCATGGAGTAGACTAGTGCCTGATGAGAGTTCTTCTTGTAGTAGACTTGCATATGATGGGTGTACATGAAGTAGACAACTCTGGATGATGACTCCTCATGCGTGGCGTTGATGTCTACGAAGTCTTCAAAGTAAGATGAACTTGATGCAAGAGCTCTCCTCCATGTGGTGATGATGACAAACTTGAGCAACTTTCCTCCACCTTTCAAACTTCTCATGTATGAGCTCTCGCTATTCACCTCCTTGGATCCTCCATCACCTACAAGAAGAAACACATCAAATTAAGACTTGATATGAAGGATTTTCAATAACAAATTACATTCAACTTATGCATGTGGGATTAAAAATGACATTTCAAAACATATCCTTTCGCATGAAATCCATGCCTAAGTGCCTAGGCAGGTTTAGAGGGATAGTATGGATTATTTGATGTGAATTCCATGTCAAGGTGTGAAATCCGCCCAGGCTGGGTGGGTTTAGGGGAGTCATCCGGAGAGTGTCTTGTGAATGACACGACATTGTCCAGGCAAAGTGTTCAAGACTGCCTAGCATGGGCGGGATTGGAAGAGGTGTAAGGAATTTTCATCACTTAAGCATTTTTAGCTTGGTTTTGACAACTTAAGAGCTCTTCACTTGTTTCATTGAGAGTTTATCCTCCTTTGAATGCTATGTAATTCTTGAAGCACGGGCGGATTTAGAGTGAGTGCTGGAGTGAATGGTGTGGAAGACATGCATGATGGTGGGAGTCACTTGACAAGGCAGGTTTGGAGGGTGTGTATAGAGAGTATGTTGTGGAAGAGGCGACATCATCCAGATGAAGGGCTCAGGCTGCCCAGCATGGGTGGGATTGGGAGGCTAGTAAAGATTTTCACCTCATTTGAGATTCATTCCCTTCATTTGATAAGGCTTTTCTATCAACTCCAACACTTAGTGAAATCTTGAGATGCTCATGAAGTTGAAAGACACAACTTGGATGTTGGGTGATGATGTCCACTTGTCATGGTGAAAACCACCTAGGAAGGGCGAGATTAGAGGTGACCTTTGGACTTTACCTTAAAATACCTTCCAACTTATGAACTTTCATCAAATCTTCATGATTTCTTTGTACTTCAACTCAAAACATTGCAAACTTGATAGGTCTTCTAATTGAGCGGGTTTAAGGTTGATGTCTGGAGAGTGTGTTGTGCAAGAGGTGAAGTTGTCCAAGCATAGAGGTCAAGGCCGCCCAGGAAGGGCGGGCTAGGAGGTGGTGAGTGGATTTTATGACTTAGGCACTTTCTAACTTGGTTTTGACAATTTCAAGACATCTTCACTTGCTTCCTTGATGGTTTAAAATCCTTGCATGAGATTTGCATATTAGATGAGTGGAATTTGAAAGTGATGTTTGGAGTAGTTCATGTGAAGATCAAGAGAATCCAAGCTCTCATGCTTAGGCTGCCCAAGTAGGGCGGATTTGGAAGTGAGGCTTGGATTTTTACTTATTATCCTTCATGTATGTTCCAAACTTGCATGTGTTTGTTCAAAACTCAGTGTTAGCCATTGCCTTCCTTGCAAATTTTTATGTCTTTTATCCTGGGTGGATTTGAGGTTGGTGCATGGAGGATGTCATGTGAAGACATGAAATTGTCCATATGGAGGGTCTAAAGCCACCTAGGAAGGGCCGGTTTGAAGGGTAGGCTTGGATTTTTCATGACTTGGTGATTTTTACTTAGCTTTGATAGTCTAAAACCTTTTACACTTGTTTCATTGATAACTTGACCTCTTTGAATGCAATGGAAAGCCATGAGAGGATGGGCGGATTTCAAGGGTCTAGGCGGAGTATTTCATGTGAAGGAGATGACTCTATCCAAGTGAAGGTCCTAAAGCCACCTAGGAAGGGCGGGTTTCAAGGGTAGGCTTGGATTCTTCAACTCTAACCTTCATTTGATGCTTGTTTCCTCCTCATGATTTCTCCTTGTTCTTATCTCCTTGTAAGGTTTCATTTCTATACATTCTTAGGCGAGGTTAGAAGGCAGATCTGAAATGTTTGATGGACTTATCCTTATGTCATGGTGGAGTCTGCCTAAGCTAAGGAGCCTTGAAAATGTTGTATGGAGTGTATGATGTGAAAGAGGTGAATGAAAGTGAGAGTTTCTTAACAAAATAGTCTTGAGAGTGTGTATGGATTGCTTCGCTTAGCTCATTCATCTCCTCATGAAGACCTTCTCTCCAACACCCTTAAGACTCAAATGATGCATCATGGATACTAAGTGATGATGTTATCCACCCATCATGATGAAAACCGCCTAGGAAGGGCGGGTTTGGATAGGTGGTAAGGATTTTACTATGTGCACACATCTTTACCTTAACCTTGACACTCCTCTTCCACCTCCATGACTTAGTGACTTTCAAACTTCCTCCCTCTTAGAATGACCTTAATTATCTCATCTCCTGAGTGTGATCTTGATCATCCATCAAACAAACTTGCAACTTATGTCATTCTTCACCCTGAGCAATTTTGAGAGTGTTGTGTGGAGAGTTTCATGTGGGAGGAGACAGAGTCCATCATTCCCTCATGAGGCCGCCCAGGTAGGGCAGGTTGAGAGGTGATGCATAGATTCTTCTTTGAAATGCACTTGATTCTATCTAACTTGCAAACTTCCATTGGAATTTCATCATATCCTAGTGTCTTGTGCAAGAAAACCTTGAAAACTTGACCACTTTCCTTCTTGGGCGGATTTAGAGGGTATGTGTGGAGGATTTCATGTGACAGGCAACATTGTCCAAGACCCCTTCCTGAGGCCGCCCAGGTAGGGTGGGTTCGGACATGACCCTTGGATTTTCATCTTAAAACTCAGTTAATCATTCTAAAACCTTCAAGTTTCCATCAATCTTTATCACCTTCTGATGTTTTGTGTTGAAACACTTTGAATTTTGCATAATCTCTCCTAGGGCGGGATTTGAGGGACTGTCTAGAGTGAATGATGTGAAAGGAGATGAAATCATCCAAGCATAAAGCTCAAGGCCGCCCAGCATGGGTGGGTTTGAAGATGTAGTGTGGATTTTCAACATTTAAGAACTTCTCACCCTTGAACTCGACTCTAGCCTCTCCTTGGCATCATCTTGATCAAACAAACTCAGTCGTTTATGTTATCCCTCATCCTGAGTGGCTTTGGAGAGGGTGCTTGGAGATCTTCATGTGCTAGGTGGTTCAGTCCACAAGGACCTCTTGAGGCCGCCCAGGTAGGGCGGGTTTAGAAGGTCTGCTTGGAATGCAAGTCTTGTCGTCATATTGGAAATGTCCTGAATGGAAGTATATTGAAAATATGTTTAAGTATAAGTCAGATATTGAATTTCTTATACTTTAAATATTTATCAATATACTTCCAGGATGTTTGAGATGGGTCTAGGATCCATAGGATTTAACATGCGAATTCTAGATTTTGGAGGATCCACCAGATTTCAGACTTAGCCAATTTTTAAGATTTCAGGACATCAGGACATCAGGCTTAGTGATTTTTTATCATTCTTTCCAATTATTTCATCCTTGTTGTGAGGAGTTTAAGTAATGCTTGGTTTGGAGATGATGCATGGAATGTTGCTTGTAAACTACTTAACTTCCCTCCAACTTGTAAACCTTGCTTGAAATTTATCATTTCTCAGTGCCTTGTGCTTGAAAACCTTCTAAACTTAACCATTTTCTCCTAGGGCAGATTTGATGGTTTTGTTTGGACAAATGCATGTGTAGGAGGCTGAGTCCATGACCTCATGCCAAGGCCGCCCAGTCTGGGCGGGTTTGGAGGTGAGGCATAGAAGTTTCATCAAAATCTTAGTTTTAGACTCCATCATCACTCCCTAACTTCCTTCAGTCAGCAAAAACTCGTGAAAACATCCTAACTTTCCCTGGGCGGGTTTGAAGGTGTTGTCTGGACAAGCTCTCTTGATAGTGAAGACACTATCCAAGAGGACCTTGTGAGGCCGCCCAGTCTGGGTGGGTTTGGATAGTACCCTTGGATTTCTTGCCTTAGTCAAATTTTGGATTTCCTGAATGGAAGTATATTGAAAATATGTTTAAGTATAAGTCAGATATTGAGTTTCTTATACTTTAAATATTTATCAATATACTTCCAAGATGTTTGAGATAGGTCTTGGATCCATAGGATTTAGCATGTAGATTCTAGATTTCTGAGGATCCACCAGATTTCAGACTTAGTCATTTTTTCAGGATTTTCAGGATATCAGACTTAGTCATTTTCAAGGTCTTAGTGACATGCATCAGGATGAAGGCATATAGACCTCTTTGCAAGAAACTGTTGAGACTTGCATACACAACACTATCAAAATCATACAAGCTCAGAGGAAAACTAAACCTAGAGCAAAACAAAGTGAGAAAGTAAAAAAAAGAGGGGGTCCCCATTTGCCATGGGGTGATGTGTGATTACATCACAACACCAACCAAATTCTATAAGACCTCCTTCGTATGTATTGTATGGATCAACAGACTAAATGGGAAGAATATTTGCCATTAGTTGAGTGCGCCTATAACAATTCCTTCCAAGCAGCAATATGTATGGCACCCTTTGAAGCTCTTTATGGGAGACCTTGTCGAACACCATTAAGTTGGGATAAATTGGATGATAAGATACTGGTTGGCCCTAAAATATTGAAAGATATAGACAACCAAGTGTAACTTATTCGACAGAGGTTGAAGGAAGCCTCAGATCGCCAGAAAAGTTATGTAGATAAGAATAGGACACCCAGAAGATTTCAAGTTGGTGAAAAGGTGTTCCTAAGAGTTCGTCCTCATAAAAGTTCCATCTCTTTTGGAAGGAAGTCAAAGCTAGCCCCTCGCTATGTCGGGCCTTTTGAAGTACTTGAGGAAATCAATCCTGTAGCTTACCACTTGGCCTTACCTCCGGCACTGAGCCGCATTCATGACATGTTCCATGTATCCTTGTTAAAAAAGTATATACCTGACCCTAAGCATATTCTTAATTGAAATGCCCTACAGGTGGAAGAACTAGGTACAATAACAATAGAGCCATGCAGAATCATCGAGAGGTGCCAGTTCTAGCTCCACAACAGGGCAGTTGACCAATCTAAAGTCCAGTGGGACCAGTACTCACCTAAGAATGCTACATGGGAAGACACTGTGGAAATGCAACAGCTCTATCCACATTTATTTTGAATAAACTCTAGTTATTTATTAACTTGACAAACTTCAAATCTTGCTTAAGGACAATGATGTTGATACAGATAGTTATGCTCAAATAATACACCTTGTTATCTTTATCTATGTTAAACTATTTTTGAAATATGGACTTTAAAAGTAGATATTCTGATATGGATTTATATGTATATGTTTTGATCTTATTTCTAACATGCATCAGGACGATGCATAAATTTAGGGGAGAAGGATGTCACAACTCAATTTTTGAATTCTAAATTTGAAAACTAAACATAAAATGTATATTCATTTAAAAATACAAATAATAAACAATTTAACAATGGATTACACTTAAAAATTTGAGGATAAGATTTGCAAATCCACTAAAGAGTGGAGGATGCATTATCAATAAAAAAAATAGAGTGGAGGATGCATTATCATTAAAAAGAAGAGTGGAGGATGCATCATCATTAAAAAAGAGAGTGGAGGATGCATTATCATTAAAAAAAAAGAGTGGAGGATGGATTTTTCTATAAATTGCCTAGAATTGTGAGGAAGAAGGGGACTGATCTCTGGTTTGAAGGGCTAGAGTAAACTATAAGAACTCTCCTCTCCCCAATCCTGTTTCCTTTTCTTTGCATTTTTTATTCATTATTATGACGAATTGTTTTATTAGTATGCTTGTTGCTTACAATATTTATCTAGCCTAGATTTATATTAAGAGAGAATTGATGCATAAGTTTAATAGTGATTATTGATAGTTTATGAAGTTGTCATTGCTGGTTTCGAACCATGGTTCATACAATTCACGTCCCTGGTCTGTGCTTCCACATTTTTATTGTTAGATAACTTGCAATTACCCCATCTGATAAAAAATTCCATTGTACTCAAGAGATGTCCATACCCTGTTCTCCTTTAGTATTCATCTTGGCACAGGCCTGGAGAACGATGGCATGGTTGTGGAATTTGACTTTACAATAGCCTTTTACATCTGCTTGAAAACTTATGAAGTCTTTTTAACAAACTATTTTTAATTGTGCATACCCTACCATCATTTCATTCCATGAGCTGACGTCTCCTTAGGGCGTTCAGCTGGACTGCTATATACGTTAACTATGCTTCCACTTTTTGCAAACACATCAACTAGGACCCTTGCATCTACTGTAGTTGACAAATTCCCCCTTTGTTCTATTTTGATAGAGATCCATATCATGTTTCAAGGTCTCATGCAGGCACGAGTAAGGGGAAATGCCATCAAAGGTTGTGGGATTTTACTTTACATCTGTCAAATGCATCTGCTTGAATGTTTCTAATGTTTGTGCCCTGTTCCAAAGCTCCCACGCTAGCACTGGCAGGGAGGACACTGACAGAGGTTGTGGAATTTAGTTTTACAGCTAACAATTGCATTTGCTTGATAGTTTTTAATGCCTTATCAACAAACTTATTTTGTGCATATCCTGAAATCGTTGCAATCTATGAGGCCACACTACTTTGAGGGATTTTGTCAAACAAATAACGTGCCTTGTCTGCATTTTTTTTATATTATATGCCTACCAGAGTATTTCCAACTATAATCGCCCTTTCATACCCTATTCCTAGCGCCCCAATTTGGCATAGGTAGAGAGGATACTGGCATAGGTTGGGTATTTACACTTGACAATTGCAATTGCTTGAAATTTTTAATGATGACATCTATTTGAAGCATTTAGCGATGACATCTATTTGAAGCATTATGGGAAATAGTTCGCATACCTTTCCTGTGCTTCTTGAAGAAAAAGTCTTTATATAATGAAATTTCCTTGTAGTCTATACAATGATAGTGCTTTGGGATGGGAAAATGGATCACACAAGTCTTGTAGGATGAATAAATAGAGGCTCATTACTATTGTTAAGATCAATAATAGTGTACACACTTCAATCCTAACTAATTAAGTAAATATTGGAATTTGATTATGTATTACGACAAAGTGGAGGATAGAGCCCCCTTATATGAGTTTATGTTTCCTTCGATAATAATGAAAGAAGTATAATGTTTAATAAGGATATCTTAATGAACAATAATGAACTAATTTCCTTGAGGAATGGATTTCAACATAAAGGGTTGGGTCAAATATTTAGCAGAAGCCTATACGGAGAATCAAGGATGGATTGCAATAATTTTTTAAACAATCGTTAAATCTTAAATTCTTTACAAAGAACAAAACAAAAACTCAATATTTTGAAACAATTTTCCTAATCTCAAAATGTGATCGAAGAATCCTCATTTGACCTAGAAGTCAACATTATTTACCAATACTAGGAATTGTTAAATTTCAACTAAAGAAATTGAGTTAAATTCCTGTTGGATATCTGATTCTGCCTTAATTTGGTTCCAATTGTACATATAAGATTGAAATAATTATGCAAGGAAATGATCTAGTACCCTACTCTTGGAACAACGATTGATTTGATATATGACTATATATCATTGTTTTACTTTGAATAAAGTTCACTTGAGGCACGACAAACTAATTATCATATCACCCTGAAAACAAAATGATTAAGTATCTTATTTAATTTATGTTTGTGATTAATGTATGGGAATTACTATCTTCTGAAATTATGTTTACAATTGTTTGAATGTCGTTACCTTACTCTTCCTTATGTATTGATAAATGGATCAAAACATCTAGCCGTTTTCTTTACATGCAAGCAAAGAAGTTTAATTTTTCTCTTAAGCTATCATATTAATTTTCTTTTTAGGTAAACCTTGTAAATAAATGTCCAAACTCAAACATTCGTAGTGTTCAGTATTTACGGTACCTCTGGGTCACGTTTACGGGTAATGCCGTGACACTGAACCAAGTACCTCGCGCCTAACATAGCTACAACAACGATGCCTGGGCACCGTCCCTCTAAATCATCAGGGAGTAATAAGGAACATCTCTAAGTTAAATCCGCAGGAAGGGAAAATCTCCTCGGATACCTGACTAAAAAGATTAAGAAAAAGAAAAAGGTGAGACTATCAAAAATTGTTGTAGGACGATCAACGGGAAGACCTCATCGGGGAAATATGCGTGATAGGTAAATTATTCACACTTGAAAACTTAAACGCCAAACACTCCTGGGAGGTATGTTTGCAATACTAGTTTCTTAGGATTTCCATCTCTATATCACTTGAGTGAATGGGCAGTTGGCGAAGAACTGTGTACCATCCATAGTTACATAAAACATAGTGCAAGACAGAACTACATGTTCGCATTCATTGTGTAGATCGCATTTGTAGAGGGCCTTGATCCCGTGGATATAGGGTATGTAGGCAGTCTGGATGGCGAAGGATGCCCCTAGTACTCATGTCCCTCGGATATAGGGTAACTCGTTAATAATCAACTTCATAGGGTAACTCGTTAATAATCAACTTCATAATCTTGATCTTTAGTTTAAAGGTTAACAAGGTAACTTAAGAAACTCTCCTAGTACTCAGAAGAATCCCTAGGGTGGATTACTTGTACCTGGCGTTGCCGTAAATTGAGGTGAGTACAAGTTGATTTTATGTGATCCCTGGTTGACATCCTCAGTACAGTGTCTGGGCAGACTGTGGTCCCCAGGAAGTGACTCATGAACCTATATTGGTCCCAAGAGAGTCAGAAGTCTCTGGCCAGAGCATAATGATTCCTGTGCTCTTTAGCCCATTAGGTTGTTATGTTTATGTATCCCAGATTGGATAGAGTATTGGTCTGTTTGACCCACTAGGCCTTTTGGCCACTGTTTGTTCTACCTGAATCAGGTAGCGATAAGGTCCATTTGACCTGGTTCCATATGAACCTATTTTGCCCAAAGGATAGAAGAGCCCGGGTTGGCTTAAGAATGTTCCGTTTTGAACATATGGCCTGTTTTGGCTGAAATTTTTCCTGAGTACTCAATCAAAGTCTTGATATATCTCATAAGAACTTGTTAATAAAGTAAAATTTTTGAAAATTCAAGTTTGGATCAAGCGGGTCCTTGATGAAGGCTCTAACAGAGAGGGACAACTGCGAACAACAACATCAAAAACCATGGGAAAAATACAAACTAATATTTCAAGAAAACAAATGGAAACAATATTTGTATGGAAAATTACAACTCTAGAAAGAGTAAATGAAAGAGCAACCTCAGAAAAGGCGCCGAATATTCGAGCCTAAATAAATGGAATGCTAGACAACAAGAGGACTTCAAAGATATTTTGAAGAGCATCTAGGATGTGGAGAGCCCTTGATTTATTCATGTGGTGCAATGCCTGCTAGTTTGCTTAGTTTCCTGCAATTTTCATTTGACATATTACTTTTGTTTATTTTATTGGTTATATCTACAAAGTCTATTAAAAAAAATTGAAGTCCACAGCACAATACCAAGTGGGATGCTTTCTGTTTCCTTGTGAACAACAAATATTGAACGTATGATATAGTAAATTACACTTTTATTATCAAATATATCCACAGAACAACAAGCTATGGAAAGGTAATTTTTTGCAGAAAACTAACTTTCATTTTGAGCAAAGGTACCTTCTAGTACTTCCACATTCACCACTTTCATTTCAAAAGCTTTTCCTCTTTGAAGAGGCACCAGGTATCTGCTCTTGAGCATGGTGAATTGACTGAAATTGGACCATTTGTTTGTCATTAGCAATACTCTTATCCATGCTTAAGGATGAAATAAATGATTTGGTTGAAAAAACATGTTTCCAATTTCATATAGGCATTTCTATAGATGTATAAAACCCTCCATCAAAATTTTGCAAAAGAAAATCTTTGATGAGAAGCATTAAGAACAATAATTAAACAATGACACTTGGAACTTAGAAGCAACATTGAGAACTATAAGTATTCAATAAATCTTAGAATTTTGTATCTTATTGTTTGCGAATAAACATGGGCTAGGTGTCCAAGGGTTGCAAAAACAACATTAACATCTGGATTCTGGTAATTACTCTTTCAAGTGTGCCTTTTTCCCCTTCTCCCTTGTTCTTCAGACTGTGTAGTCTCTTTGTTCTTCCTGAGGTTTAATTTGTGTTCTAGAAGATTTTTTTTGCTGCAAGCTGGCCAGTTGTTTGTTTAACGATACCAAAAAACATGCAGAGCACTCCACTAATTGTAGATAAACAAATAAACAACAGGTGAAAACAAAAATTGAAGGGAAAATTGAAACACTTCATTTTGATGTTCGAGCTTTAACATTGCGGGGAATTTTTAGCATAAAATTTTCTTTATTAACTGGAAACTGCATCTCTTTGGGAATAATAATTGTTTTGGAGTGGCTTTCTATGGAGAATTAGGGATTTGGGGTCGGCATTTCACCTCTCGAATAACTGTTTGAGATTTTATTAGATAATGAATGCTAATGGGCTTACGCTATTTTTTCAGTCTTCTCAATGCAAATATCTTCAAAACCTAACCCTAGTGTAACTTGCAGAAAAATAAAGTAGGGGAATTGATCAATGCTATCGTGTTTTGGTTTTTATTTCCCTTACTTTTTCATTTTGTTGTTCTGTATGTTTGTGTTCTTGCTGTGTTTAGTGGGTTGTGAAGAAATTTGAATGAAAGCAGTGGAAGCAAACTAGACTAATGGTGCAGGATGCATTCACAAGCTGGTAAGTATGATTGGAGGCTTAAAGTTTTGAATTTTCTTTTTCATGCTCCTAATTTTTTTAGATTATTAAGTTTTAAATTTCTGTCCCCAATTTGCAGTAGGCTGATTATATTGAAATAGGGTGAACATGGCGAACATGGATAATGGAGGTGTCCCGAACATGTTTCATGTGGAGAATGGAGGCATCTTGAATAGGGTTGATGCGAAGATTGGAGGTGGCTCGTTTAATGGTGTTGATGAGACTAGGGCACACGCAGACCTCCCAACCAATGGGAATAGTGTTGGGTAGATCTCTCTAGATATTTGTGCCATTTTCCTGGGGCTTTTTATAGGTTTAGACGGCTCCTTAGGCGCCTGATGAGGGTCCACTTGTGCAAGCTTTGCCAAACCGCTCTTCTAAGGCTACAACTGATAATGGGTCATTTGTTAGTAGAAGAGCTCAAGGACAAAAGTCCTTCTTAGAGGCAGTAAATAACTCACATGAGCTTAGGCCTGCCCATCATTGAGTGGGGTTTGGCCATTGCCATGTGCCTGATCATCCTTGATGGTGATGTGTGGCCCTGATGTCTTAGAAAATGAGGAATTGTATCCCAATCACAAGGTTATTTGTAGATTCAACGGATTATGACCCTCTCTACCCAATCTTCACAAATGGGTCATGGAATCATGGAATCTATTTGTGGATAGAAAGATTGAGCTCTTCCCCAGTGCTAGAGGATTCTTCATTGTGACATTTGTTTCCTCAGAGCAGCGAGAATTAGTGCTTGATAGTAGGGTTTGGATGTGGGGTGTGCATTCCCTCTCCATCAAACCTTGGACTATTTCCTTCAATCCTCTCACTGAGCCACTTAATATCAAACCAATATGGGTTCAACTACTGAACTTCATTTTGGTTCAGGAGGAGATGTTTGATTTTGGTTCAATGGGTTTGAAATTTGTATGCCCATTTCTTTATTATTTATTTATGACCTGGTTTTGGAGCATTGTTGAAGAGAATTAAAAATTATCTTGACAATATAAATATAATTTCATAACAAAACTATAATGTATGATAGATTGATTATAATTTCAGAATAAAACTGTAATGTAGGATAGAAAACCCTTCTGCAAATCATTCTCCTAAAAACACATTTAATATCGCTTGGCGAGGGGGAAAAAATCACCTAGAAACGATGCACGCTGGAGAAGCCCAGCAGTTGAAGGGAAAGGAAACGACGCATGCTGGAGAAGCCGAGCAGTTGAAGGGAAAAAAAATAATAGCCTGACGAATGTAAAATAAACCCAGGTATTTCCAATAAGAATGATTTTTTTAAAATCTAGATGGGACATCTGGACCGAAGGTGTAGTAAAAATAGAACATGGCAAACCGAAGCTGATTCTCGGCATTGATAGCAGGCTCTTCCCCATGCTACAAGATAGCAGCCACGAGGAAATCAGAAACTGGAGCTGCGAATCCAGGGGCTTTCCAGCGATTCCCCAGAGCGAGAAATGTTTTTTTTTTTTTTTTTGGCATTTATGTTAATATTAGAATAGAGTTGAAAGTCACCTAACCACTATTTTAATCGTTTATAAAGCCACCACACTTAAATCAATGTTAAATTGTTTTATCTTGTGAAAATGGCGTTGACAAAATTAAAAAACATCCTACCACATTTAAATCAATATTAAATTGTTTCCGTCTTGTGTAAATGGCGTTGACAAAATAAAAAAAAATGGAACAAAGTTGTCCTATCTTTCAACTAATTTCAACAACAATTATTTTTTTCCAAAGTCATCATATCATACCGCTGCTAGAAGAAATAAATGAGGCTCTTCGTAAACAAATGCTTGTAAAAGATAGAATTTATATTCTTTATAAATATAGCAAGAGTCAATGAAACAAAAAATAAAAATAAAAACTGCAATTAAAAAAAATAAAGGATGACAGCTCTCAATTTACAAAAGACATAACAATATAATAAACAAAAAATTTAAAACAGCAATAACAACAAAAAGCAATTTTTATAAGAAATTATTAATTTCCATTGAGGCTAAAGCTAGCACGAAACCAAAATAGCGATTTAAGCAGAAAATTCACAATTTCTATGAAGAAAGCATTAGACAAAAGATCGGATCAGTTTGCTACAGAAATAGGGAAGAAACCCTGAAGGAAATTGCAATCAAGCAAGTAGATCACATCAAAGGAAGATGTGTTGGAAAAAATAGATGGCTGTTAATAAAACTACGCCAATCGCGAGGAGTCACAAGAGCCATGAAAGAGCCGTTTAAAATGATTAAAATCACACGGAAGATTTCCGGCTGTCCCACCAAGATTATACGTAACTTCAACAAGCAGCTAAAAGCTTCTAGCTAATTCTAAAATATATATCACAGCTCTTTTGTAAGGAGGTGTCTGAAACATTAAATGCAAAAACTATGCACAAAGCTATACAAAAGACTATGCAAAAAGCTGGATTGGAAAGCTGCACGGTCAAGCTTATAATCGAATACAGCGATTCAAATGGAATACCATATATCTTGATCCCAAATAAATTTGACCGAGGACCTTGCCGGTCAAGCTTAATTTTTATCGTTGTTATTTACACTTGAATTTCATAAACTTTTATCGTTGTCAGCTGTCAGTTGCCATTCAATTTCATGATGCAAGAAAGGAGGCGAGTCACACAGTATAATCCGGTATGGTGCTCCGGACATTTAAATTTTTATGTTCGTAAATATTACCATATATACATCACCGATTAACGTTTGTGGAGCGAGAATAGACAAAACAAGAATTTGGTCTCCCACAAACAAAGCTGTGCCGACAGGGGATAGGAGGTCAAAATGAATTTACCCCCAAACCTTTTAAAATTAAATCGACACCATTATTGCAAATCGCTGTCGAGTTTATCTCTACTCGCACGTTGTGGGACCTGCTCGCCATGACACGGACACATCCTCCTTAATAATTCATCTCCTTACGTATATCATCTCTAAAACCCAACACAGTTGAAGTGGACTTAACTCCAACTGTTGCTGTGCAGATAAAGACCAATCCATGTAAGAACTCCAATTTCCAGCAGAAGTTTTTTCTGATAATGGACAAATCGTGCCATTCCTTGTCTACTTAAGAAAGCACGATGATAGAAACAAGGCTACGGAGACTAAAACATTTCCTACAGCCAAAATGGTATATCCAAATGTAAATATTTACAAATTAATAAAGCAAAATACAAATTAATAAAGCAAAAGTTTCTTAGGTTATTTCATGCCACTTGAACCCAGATTTGACAAAATAAAATAAAATATCAACAGAAGTTCGCATCCATTCTCAAATGAGAAGAAGTCACATGGCAATTTCAGAGTACAATTATTGTGTTAATTTATTTTTCTTATTATAAAATAAATGTACAAAAGAACATATCAAAATGTCAGCGATAAGATACAGCATCTGTTGGACAGAACAACTAATTTTAAGAAAGCAATGACAAAATAAATTTAAGAAAACAATTTACTTAAGCATGAGGTTGTTTGATGTGCTGCAAAAATAGTAGCAGACAAATTTCAACAGAAGCTACTGAAGCCGGGAATATTACGAATGGTACCGGGGCAGCCCCTGAGCGACACAAAAAGCTAAAGGACGTCACAGACCAGTGGTTGTTGCATTTCTATATGCCCCTACATGGTCTATATATAGACTTATTTGGCTTAGATTCTGCAATAAAATTTCATATTTTTCACAAATTCAACAATCTCGATTCTCTGCCAGTAAAAATTCTTTATCAAAATCCCATTCGGTGTGTCATGGTTTAGATTTTTTTTATCTAATTTTTTAGACTTAGAATGATATTGTTACTATTTTACTCGTAAATAAGTTAGATTCTTTGGCACTAAACACAGAGATGGTAACAGCCTCAAATTCCAAGGTTGGAATCTGTTAAATTCCTTATTTACTGGCATAAATTTACAAACTTGTGACATATAATTTATAGGTATTGACAGCCTTGAAATGGATAAGGGCCTTACAATGGTCTGCAACAAAACAGTATTTTTTTCTGTTTATTTTTTGCGATAACACGTACACTGCACATTCATCTTTTAGAATTCTAATACACTTTTGAAAAACTGATTATATTATATTTTTCCTATCTACTTTCTTTATAATTCCCTTACATGTTCGAATTCGCTGTTTGTTATCACTGTAGAACGTGGAAAGGACAAATGTTTCTGCTTTAGACGGTGGTAAAAGACATAGAAGCAGGTTAATTTCTGGTGACCGCAGAAGAAGCAGGTTAAACAGCTCTATCCGACAATTTTCCAGCAGAAAATGGAATCTTCCGGCTAAGTGTTCTCAAATAAATAGCCTATCGCCTAATTGTGGAGAAGATGAAACGTAGCTTTCCTCTTCATAAGTTTCTTCACATTCAGTATCTTCGAAGAAATTCCTATTTTCACTCTTCGATATTTGATTTGATTTTATTTTAAAATATACTTTCATTACTCTTTTAAGAACTTAAAATCATTTAATTAAATATAATTAACAAGAGATTTTCATAGATATTGAAGAAAGGAAGGAAAGAGACACAAAGAAATTTTAAGTAAACATAAAAGAATAAATATATTAGAGACTGTCTAAAGGGTAGGGGAGACTTTGCTAGGGTTGTGAGGTTATTGAAGAAAGGAAGCAAAGAGACACATAAAGAAATTTTAAGTAAACATGAAAGAATAAATATATTAGAGACTATCTAAAGGGTAGGGGAGACTTTGCTAGGGTTTTGAGGTTTGGCTTGGCTTGGCTTGGCTTGGCTTGCATGTCTTAGCTCATGTCACTTCATTGTTCTTGTTACCTTTGTGTCATATTACTATTTGGGGTAGGAAATTTTCACATTTATTGTAGGGTTCTTGAGTTCCCTTCACCTTCGGACAAATTTTTCTTCCTTTTTTAATGGCTACCAACCAAAGTGGCCCCACATTTAGTGCAAGAGTTGCTGACTTGGACGCTTAGGAAAATGGCTCTAAAAAACCCTCGTAAGTTTATTCTGATGGTGGTCCACAAAGTAATGCTCTTGTTCTTGATGTTATTTTTCTTGTTCATGATTTTGAGATTACCTGCAAATGGCTCAAAAAAGGCTAAAAATCTATCAAAAGAAAATAAGGCAAATGTAGCCTATGAAGAAGATGTAGGTGCTCTTGTTTTGTCTATAGGAGAAGCCACAACAAATGTTTGGGTGGTTGACTCAGGAGCACCATTTCATGCTACATCATGCATGGAGTATTTTAAAAATTATCAAGCTGGTAACTTTGTCAAAGTTTACCTCGGTGATGATGAGCCTTGCAATATCATTTCCAAGGGAGATGTTTTATTAATATTGAAAAGTGGTAACAGTTGGCTAAGCTATTAGATGTTAGACATGTCCCTCAACTCAAAAGAAATATGATTTCAGCTAGGCAATTGGATGCTCAAGGTTGTAGCATTACATTTGAGTCAAGTATGTGGAAGGTGACAAAAGGATCATTGGTGATTTCTAGAGGAAGCAAATTCAGTACTTTGTATGTTCTATCTACGGTCAAACAGAAGTGGGAGCTACAATGGAAGTTCTAGACAACGGAAATTTTTTTTGTCATAAAAGCCTTAGTCACATGAGCAAGAAAGGTCTTGAGATCTTGCACAAGAAGAATTAGCTTCCAAGTCTGAAATCAATAGATTTGGAGTTATGTGAGCATTGCATATATGGAAAATAGAAGAGGAAAAGATTCTCTACCAAGGAAGATGAGAAGAAGTCACGAATATTGGAATTAGTGCATTTGGATGTCTTTAGCCCCTCAGAGGTAGTATCTATTGGTGGGTCAAATTATTTTGTTACTTTTATGGAGGATTGTATTAGGAAGGTTTCGGTCTACATGATGAAAAGGAAATCTAAAGTTTCTGGTATGTTTAAAATTTTCAAAGCACTTGTAGAAAATCAAACTAGTAGTAAGATTAAATGCTTGAAAACTAACAATAGGGTGAGTATTATTCAAATGAATTTGATGAATATTATGCAGAGAATGACATTCAAAGAATTAAGATAGTTCCTCTTACACCACAAGAGAATGGTACAACAAAAAGGCTAAACAGAAGTATTTTGGAACTTAGAGACATGCTCTCAAACAATGGATTAAAGGAAAATAGTTTTGGGCGGAGGCTGTAAAGACAACAGTGCATTTAATTAACAAAGGTCCATCCTCTCAGCTGGATTTTGAAGTTTCTGAGGAGAAGTTGTTGGGAAAGAGAATTTCCTATAATCACCTATGGGTGTTTGGGTGTGAAGCTTTCATTCATATCCCACAAGAAAAAAGAATGAATCTTGATGTGAAGTCAAAATGATGTATCTTTGTTGGATATGGAGATGAAAAATATGGCTATAGGCTATGGGATCCAGTTACCAAACAAGTCACACGTAGCAGAGATGTGATCTTCAATGAAAAGGTAATAGAAAATTTGTACAACAATAGGGGACATCACAGATGTCAGTGATGTTAGTGATGTCAGTGATGCTAGCAAAAGGATATGTACCATTAGAAGACATCACAATGTTAGTGATGTGCTTAAAATACATAGCATCATCTTCTGTAGCAACTACTGGATACACATCTTAATATGTCTCCTAACACACAAAGTCTAGTGCCTAACACTCAAGATCTATCGCCTAATATTCTACATACTTTCATGCCCAATATTCATTATAATCTACCACCTAGTACATCTCAAAACCTACCATTGAATGCACAACAAAGTTTGACATTGAATATATATTTTGATCACTCTCAAGACCTATTGTAGGGTACTTCACAAAATTTGATGCCAAACATACAACATAGTTTGACGTCTACTACAAGTTTATCTATAAACATTTTGCCACCGAATAAATATCTAGTTCGATCTCAAACATTGTTGCAAGAGTCAGATTATCAAGCTCGCACCTATGAAGAGGGGAATCTATAGGAACAAATTCCTCAAGTTCACAAATCTACTAGAGAGCACATACGTCCATCAAAATATAATGATTTCATTCAATATATATTGCCTTCTAATGAAGTTGAACCTACTACATTTGAAGAAGCATGTCAAGATAAAGACAACAAACATTGGATGAAGGCTGTGAGAAATGATATGGGATCCTTGATTTCAAATCACACATGGGATTTAGTGTCTCTTCCACCTAACAGGAAATCTTTGAAAAATAGATGGATATATAGATTGAGGGAAGAAGAAGGTGGGAAGAAGAGATACATGGCCAAATTGGTGGTCAAAGGTTATGATCAACAAAAGGGTGTTGATTTCACTAAAATAAATTCACTAGTTGTGAAAATAACTTCTATCCTAGAGTAGTGTTGCCCGATTAGTAGGCATTTATGACTTGGAATTGGAGTAGCTTGACATTTAGACAACCTTTCTACATGGTGACTTAGAGGAAGAGTTGTACATGAAGCAATCCGAAGGCTTTGAGAAAGAAGGTAAAGAGGATTTAGTTTGTAGACAAAATTGAAGTTTGTATGGGTTGAAACAAGGCCCAAGGCAATGGTATCTCAAATTGGATTCTTTTATGGTTGAGCAAAATTTATCTAGGTGTGAATTTGATCCTTGTGTGTATTATAAGGTTTTGGAGAATGGTGAATTTGTGTTGTTGTTATTGTATGTTGATGATATGCTAGTGACCAAAACTAGCATGCATGTTGTTAGCAAGTTGAAACAATAATTGCTTAAGAAATTTTCAATGAAGGATTTGGT
The DNA here is from genome assembly GCA_027924645.1 of Cunninghamia lanceolata. Taxonomy (NCBI): domain Eukaryota; kingdom Viridiplantae; phylum Streptophyta; class Pinopsida; order Cupressales; family Cupressaceae; genus Cunninghamia; species Cunninghamia lanceolata. The sequence goes on along the minus strand of BSBN01000497.1, from coordinate 516,322 downwards.
GGCTGCCAAGAAAATTCTTAGAATGACAATCATCAAAGATAGGAAGAAAAGAGAATTAAAATTGTCATAAGAAAAGTATATTGAGAAGGTTTTGGATAGGTTTATCATTTCAAAGGGTGCTAAGCTAGTAAGCACACCTCTAGCAAATCATTTCAAATTATCTTTTGAGATGTGTCCTAAGACACAAGAAGAAAAAGAATACATGGAAAGAGTGCCTTACTCCTATGCTGTTGGGATCCTTATGTACACAATGGTCTGCACAAGACTTGACATTTCTCATGCAATGGGAGTCGTCAACAGGTCTATGAGTAATCCTAGAAAAGTTCATTAGAAGGCGGTAAAATAGATTGTGAGATATCTGAAGGGCACATTTAATCATGTTTTGAGGTTCAAAGGAAAAGATGTATAATTGCAAGGATTTGTTGACTCAGACATGGATGGTGATTTGGATAGAAGGTGATCTACCATGGGGTATGTGCTCACATTTGCAAGAGCAATGATCAATTGGATTTATAGGTTGTAGAAGGTGGTGGCTCTTTCCACTACGGAAGTATAATACATTGCAATCATAGAAAGAGCTAAGGAGATGTTGTGGTTGTAGTGATTATTGTCTAAATTGGATAGTAGACAACAAGACTTCGTGTCGTATAGTGACAATAAAAGCACAATACATTTGGCTAAAAATGTAGCCTTTCATTCATGAACAAAGCACATAGAGCTTTGATATCACTTTATTCAAAGTGTCCTTGAATAGGGCAAGTTGAAGTTGGAGAAAATGTACACTAACTTGAATCCTACCAATGCATTCACTAAGGTTGTTTCAAAAGAGAAGCTAGAGTTTTGCAGAGCTTCTCTTGGTTTGGTAAACATGTGACAATAAGCATGGAAAAGTGGGTGGTGCCTTCTGAGCCTGATTACTCACAACAATGGATTAGACTTCAAGTGGGAGATTGTTTGGTTGTGAAGTCTGACTGTTCATATTCACATTCCCCTGTCTTTGTGTCTCTTCTGTCCCTTTAGCTTTTTTGACCCGTTCTCTATAAATTATTGAAGAAGAGACATTAGTATGTTGATGAAACTTTATGTATCGTTGTTGTTATTATATAGGAATACAAACACCGTCTTTTCACATGGATGTAGCCAATTGATTGGTGAACCATGTAACTTCATTGCCTCTATATATTTGATTTTTTTCTCTGTTTAATTCAGTGTACCCTAGGGATGTGTCCCCTAAGGTTTTTCCCTAATAGGTAGAGCATTTTGGGGATGTAGGGATGGGGACAGAATGTCCCCTCATAGTCCATGTTTTGTCTCAGGATTTGGGAATGTCCTAGGGACACCCCCTGAACAAGGGAAATGTCCCCCGAGAACATCCCATTGACTGGGGACTCCACGACATTTTGGGGATGACCAAAAGACCCCTGTGGGTCAACAAAAATGGGGAAAACATGACAGTCAAACATTTAAATAAAGCATCAAAAACCCTAAGTTGACTCATCTATTTCAATTCAAAAGTTCAAAAGTTGATGCTACATTGAAAAGTTTAGAAAATGTTGTTAAAATTTCAAAGAAAGTTCAATGGAACTTACTAAAATGGTTGTCTTCATTTTCTGTCTACTTTTTGGACTTCACAACTTAGATGGCACAAGATCAAATTTCTTAAAGCTTATGAATTGGGAAAGAGCAGAAGCATGAGCTTTTGAAAATCAAAATATACTTCGTTTGTTCTTTGTAAAAGGCATAGCTATGTCGATTGCATCAAGTTCTTGTGCAAGAAAGAAAGTTGGAGCCATTGTAGAACTATCACATCAATGTAATGCTCATTTTTCAGAATGTATTGCCAATGTTGTGGTTGATGCTCCATCTCGAGAAAAGGAAGCAGTAGTGCATGTGAATGAGTTGTGAGGCCTAAGTAAAGGAGCAATAAGTGCTTTATATGAAATTCTTTTTTTGGTTCATCCTATTCCAACTTTGCAATTGGTAACCTCTTATTTTCTTTCAAGTTATTCAATTCAACTTCTTGCAGTCATGAAAGGAGGTCTTAGTGCTCGGTTAGGGAAAAACATCATGGAAAATGAAGAGATTGGTCAAACTATAGACATGCATTCATCTTCAGATGAATCACCTATAATTAGAGTAGAGCTTTCTCATGTCCTCCAGACATCTTCGATTGATCTACTTTGTAGCGATTTGACTATTTATCCACCAAATGTTTAACTGCAGAGATAGTTTTATCCACATCTAGACTTGTACTTTATTTCCTGAACGGAAATAGATTTGTAGTCCATATATCATATGTTTTCTATATTTGTCTAGGTACTATTGCAAGTATGTGCTCACCAGTGTTGTCATTGATGTCAACATATGTGTTGTCACTGGTGTCAACTGTGCTCTTGTTTTGATGCTTACTTGTGTTGAGTTAATTGCTTTGTATTGGCTTATATAAGTTTTGTAGATAATGAGAAAGTGTTCGTAATATTTAACCAAAGGAGGGGTAAAAATTTATTAAAACAAGAAGAAGTACAAAGCAAGGGAATTACATAGCCCTATCAAGCTCCACCAAGTGATCCAACTGTTGAGATAGATCCAGGGGTAAACAATGTCAGTCCATCAAATTCCAATCATGAATATGCTCAAAAGCCCATTTAGCCAAACAATCAGCAACACCATTCCATTCTCTAGGAATATGAGTAAAAGTAACAAACTCCAAAGAAGCACAGAGGTTAAGAATCTGAGCAACAATCAAAGCCAAATGCCAGTTGACATCATCTAAATGCCGCCTATTCAACAAGTTCACCACAACCTGGGAATCAGACTCACATATGATCCTTCGCCAACCCAAGTGACTTCCACTCTCCACAGTCATTAAAATAGCCTGAGCCTCCATAAGATTATTAGTATGAAGACTGTTATAAACATAAAAGATAAACTGAACATCTCTAGAGCTATTCCGACCAACACCACCAATTCTAGCATGAGCAGGGTTACCTTGAGAAGAGCCATTCGTGTTGATTTTTAAGACACCCTGAGGAGGAGGAGACCATCTCCCCTCCTTATTCACCTTCGGGGTAGGATGTCTACATATTTTGCGCATGAGCTAACGTTGCTAAGGTGGAAGATGAAGACGATTACAACAACCAACATCACAGGATCCACTGATGCTGTAAGATCACATTTAGCTGCAACAGTTTCTCCCAAAGAATGCAAAATTTTCCACCACAAGCGAGGGGCCACCAACATCTCCTCATGAAAAATCCATCGATTTCTTTCCAACCAAAGGTTCCAGACAATAAAGGATGGGCCAATAGCCCAAGCTGCCTGAAGAAAGGAAGTAGAAACAGGAGCCCTGCCCCACCAATCCACAAAATCAGTCAGTGAGGAAACATGCCAACAGGGCTTATTCCACACCCTCCACAAAAAATGCCAAATCTCCCTAGCATAGGAACATTGGAAGAAGAGATGAGAGACACTCTCCTCATAGTTACGACACAAAACACACATAGAAGGGCCTTGGAAACCATGCTTACACAAATTATCCCAAGTGAGACACTAGTTTTGAGCAACTAACCACATGAAGAAAGAGCACTTGGGCCATGACAACTTGTGCCAAACATGCTTCCACCAAGGGACCTCATTATCCCCAAACCACTGCCTACCAAGCTTCTTATAACTAGCAGACACAGAGTACTTCCTGGATAAATTAGAACTATCTCAAGCCAAGACATCAGGTCCCCTCAAAGAATTACAAGCACGGGAAGCCAGAAGTTGAGCAAGCTCACGCCTATCTTCCTCAGACCCTCCAGGTGGCCACTCAGAAGGAAGCTTCCAACGAAAGCTTACAGCTGGTCCATAGTGTTGTGTAAACTTATAATGCTCAACGGTATCCCAGCCAACCACAGTAAAAACATCAGAAAGTGACTGGAGGTGAGGAAGAGAAGAGAGAATAGGTGGGTGACCATCCCAAGAATCTAACAAAAAAAGAACCTGTAACCCCAAATGACAAATCCAAAAAAGCACACGCTTAATCAACTGAGCCCCAACTTTCAAAGTATTCCAAATCATAGAACCACTCCTTTTCAATTGAGTTTCTGAGTTCTTTTGAGAAAATTTACTCTCCTAGTGGAAATAGTGTATTACAGAGTATCTTAGCTTGCAGAAGAACAGTGCAGTGTTTTTCTCCACATATCCTGTATAATGAATATCTTTGCTTGTGGATTGGAAGTTATGTTAAGGGATGTCTATAGTTGCTATGTTCTAAGTTTGAGCCTCCGATGTGAAGATTTGAGTGAGTTCTATTCACTAGTGTAAAAACTATTTTTCTGAGCATTCAGTGATGACAGGGAGAATGTATTCTGCTTCACATTTCTCTGCATTTAAGTCTTATAGTCTGCAGTTCTGGAATTGAGTTTGTAATGATGTTATGTACCTTCAGTTCAAATGGTTCGTGATTTGGTGGTCCGCAAGTGATTTTTCCTTTATGATAATGGTTGACAGTAATGTTTAAGAGCTCTAATTTGAAGAATCTTCTGAATAGAGTGTTTGGGGGTTGTGCGAAAGTTTTTGGTGATTGTAAGGTACTTGTGGATGTCTCTAGATCATCAAAGGAGATTTCCCTCTTGGTGTTGATGTTCTTCCTGGCAGTTTTGGCTGACTGGATGATTCAAGCATGTTGTGGATGTTCTAAAAGCAATTCTATGGAGCATGGTGTGTTTATCAAGGAAGATTTGAGTCCCAGTTATGTTTGGCCGACATCTTAGTGATTCTCACTAAGTTAGTTGTTTGTAGTGCCGACCTTGATGTCTATTCCAAGGTTGATGAAGTGTATAAATACTTGTTAATGAGTTGTGGAAAATTAAACTTGAGCAAAAATATAAAATCTGAAGAAAGGATCAGAAGCAGACCAGAGAATAGGAGCATAAGAACAAAAATAGAGTAGAGTGAAGAGTTAGTGAAGAAGACTTTGGAGGCAGAGCAGAAGTTTATGAGCATTCAATGAAACTGAACCAGGCATGAAGTAGATGCTATTTCTTAGTTAAATCTTTCTGTGTTAAACTTAAACTTCTTGTAGGCAATGAGCCTCTCTTTTGAGTAGTGATTTTTGGGCAGTGAGCCTGAAGGCAAGTGCCTTCTCATTCTTTTAAGTAATTTTAATACGGTACAAATCTTGTGGACTAACATCCACCGTGGTTTTTCCCTTAATCAGGTTTCCACGTCAAAAATCTTGGTGTCAAATGTGTTGATCATGTTTCTGCTTATGTGATGTTGTTTCATGCTTTAATGTTTACATCTTTAATCAATTTGCAAATTATGAAAGAAGACTAAAAGAAAGAAACGATCAAATTTGGGACAACTGATTTACCCCCCTCTTAGTTGTCCAGTCTAATTTCAACAATTGGTATTAGAGCCAAGTACCTCTAAAAGAAGCTTGACCACTTGAGGAGATCCAAGATTCTAAGAATGAGTATAAGATTCTAAAGAATGGACCTTCAACTATAGATGAATTCAGAGATGCTGAACACACCATTCGAGCCAAAGAAGCATTATTGAGTGCCCTATTTGATATCAAATTGGCAAATGTCCTAGATTTGAAAACTACTTATGAAATTTGGAATAACTTGGAAAATCTGTATGAAGGTGACAAATATGTTAAATGTGCCAAGCTACAAAGCCTGAAGGGTAAATATGAAAGATTGGTAATGAATGAAGATGAAAACATTACTTCTTACATGTAGAAGGTAAATGAACTTGTGACCGGAATCAGAAATGCAGGTGGAGTATTGGAAGAATCAGAAATTGTTGCCAAAGTGCTCAGATCCTTACCTACAACATACAAGCATAAAGCTGCAGCCATTGAAGAAATCAGGACAGTAACAAGTGTCACAACGGATTAGTTAGTTGGTAAGCTTTCAGCATTTGAAATGAGTGAGTTTGGTGATTCTCTCCCTAAGTCTGAATCTGCATTCAAGGCTAGTATGTGAGGCCTACTCTTTACACAACTGTTCATGAGACTAATTATTGTGCTATTTTTGTTATGTTTATGATTGAGAGATTATTGATCTTGTATCTTGTTATTAAACCTAACTGAATTTTAAGGAAATAATTGTGCAATGATATGTTATATGTGCTTTGGCTATGATACCTTGATAAGTTATTAACTTCGAGTTTGAGTGTGCAGGTATTACTAACGAAACCACATATACAGGAGACCATCTCATACCTATGTTGTATCCCTTGTGAGCCGATCTAGTTCAATGAGGAACTAAGATCAACCTCATGTTTGGAATGTTGTAATGTTGTAATGTGTTATTGTTGCATGGGGTCAAGGGAATAAGGGTTATCTTCTGATTTACTTTTATTAAGTGTTGTAAGTAATGATGTTTTAATCTTGTAGAAATTTTAATTCTTTTTGACCCTTTATCTTGTGTTTGATTTGACTCCGGGAGTTCTAACTAGGCTTAAATCAACCCTGGGTTATACCCCATGGGTCTAGGGACCTTTTGGGCTAGGATAACCTTGGGTTAGCTTCCATATGGTCACTTAAACTTCACAGTGAAGTTAAGTGACGAATTTGGAAGCATGGGGACAATGGGATGAGTGGAATCCACACTCAGGCCACTTGTGAGTCATAAAATATCTCCATGATTCCCTAATAATGGAGTGTTGTCTCCATGTGCCTCTCTTTTGGTGGGGTTTCCCTTATTTGAGGTAGTGTGTCATCCACTCCATTTGTGTTTTATTTTACTTATTGAATTTTAAATTAACCATGTGTTATTAAAAGGACTATAGTGGGGAACCTAGTGAATGGGGGTTATTTGTTTTATGGCCACTAGAATAGTGGATGAGTTGTGGATTAATTGGTTATTTCCACTTGGGAAATTAGTATAATGGAGGGATTTAGTTTAAAAGAGAAAGAAGAAGGAGAAGAAGAGAGGTTGGATTATGGTGGAAAGAAGGAGTCTTGGGAGAAGGAGGCTTGAGTGGAGCTCTACATCAACTCTCATTCCATAATTGGGCTTTGGAAGGTTGGTGATACAATTCTACTCTCTATGTGATTGTTGTCTGAAATGCAAGTTTGTCTCTGAGTTGATGAAGGAGTCTGAATTAGTCTTCTTAATAGGAATATTTGCTTCTTGCTTGATGGATGAATGTGCAAGTGTCTTCTTTGTGCCTTTTGTTATTTTTGGGGTTTGATTTGGTTGTGGAAAGAGCTCCTTCTAGTTGGAAGGCAACACTCATCTTGTATGGGGAAGGGGAGGTGTGACCCTACTCGGGTCATCTTGTTTTCTTGTTAAGAGAAATGCCTTGAAGGCATGTTGGTATGTTAGCCAAGAGATGACACGTAGGGATAGAGATTGTCTACTCCCTTACCCTCCTTGAACTCACCTAAGCTGAGTCAAAGTACTGTGAGTAAGCCATGGGGAATGTGTGTTAAATGCTTGTTGTTGTTGATCTATGATTGAGAAGTGTTGGGTTGTCTACTTACCCTGGTATGAGGATGGTCTCCCTAGCTTGAGGGTGTCCCTCTTGCGGGACGATGGTAGGGAGGAGAGCTAGATGGTTGCCGATTTTCCCCTTGTTGTTTTGTAGGCTACAGATGGAGCATGTCAAAAGGATTTGAAGATAGTCTTACCTTGTTAAGAAAATGTCATATCTTCCTGTATGAATTGAAAGCTTGGCCTTTTAAAGTTTCATTGTGTAAAAGTTTTAGAGGGAAGAATCTCTCTGGAAATAGTTGTTAGATTGTTGCCTTGGAGTGGAGGATTTAACCTCCTTTAAGTGTGTAATTGAGTTGCAGAATTTTTACAGTATTTGTTATCTGTTGGCTTTATCAAATTATAAGGTTGGGTGAATTGGACATGAAATGTGGGCATGACATTTGGTATCAGAGCCCATGTTTCAACATTGGGATCTGTAGGTTAGCGTTTAGTTGGGCTGACATGGAGTGGGTTGAGTATGGTTGACCCTTGACCTACTCCGTGTAATTGCAAGAGAGTGAGGTTGCGAATTGTCAACTAGCCTCTTGTGTTGTCATCATGATTAATGTAGTCTTCCGCTTGTGAGTTAGAAATGGATTAGTTGTTTAAATTCCCCTCTTGTATTTAGTCTGTGAAAAGAATTGAAGAAGTATACCTTGTTTAAGAAACTATCTATCTTGCACCTGCATTAAGAGCTTGGTTCTTATAAGTTTCATTATGTAATTCTCCTTGAATGAATTTGCTGAATGAGAGGGTTTTCTTCCACTGTTTGGTGAGAAAAGTAAAGAAACTTTTCTTTAGTATGGTTAAACTCCTTGTATCCCAAATCTGTTAAGTTGAAAGTTAGTTGCTTGTATAAACGGATTTGTAATAATCAATTCATTTCATGACATGTGAAGTATTTGAAGTTGTGGTTTAATCCCTTGGAAAATAGATTAATAAGATTTTGTTGTATGCATAGTTGGGTTGTAAGGAAGTGCAAGTAAATTTTAATCCCTATATGGTTTTTGTTTCATTAATTAAATGTCTCTTTATGTAATAGGGACCATTGATAAGCATACTAAACCTAGATTAAAAAAAAAAGGGAGAAAATAATAAATAAACAAAAAAAAATTAGGGATCTTGCCCAAGCCTCTATTTATAGGAGTTGTGAAATTGATTTGTATAAACATATAAAGGAAATGTTAAATTTAGTACACTATGGTAGTGTTAATTTGTCCTTGGGAAGGGCAGGATTAGTGTGTTAGCCTTACACTGTGATTGATGTGAAAGCAAATAGATTTATTTTCTTCCGATTGATACGGTATACAAAAATAACTAGGAAGAAATTAGTTAAAAAAAAAAAAATTTGATTAATTCAAGAAGAAAATAGTTTGTTCCTTGTTTATATATAGACGTCTAATGTTTATATTGTTGTTACATCTAATTTTGTGTTGCAATCTTGAAACATATATATATATATATATATATATATATATATATATATATATATATATATATATATATATATATATATTTTTACATCTAAATTTGTAAGAAGTTACAAAGAAGAAAAATACCCAATTAAAACTAATTATATAAATATAGTGTTTATATAATTATTGGTTTAATTTAAAAACAATTTTATTTTGGTATCCTAATATATAAATATATTCATTAATTTAATTGGTTAAATTGCCAATACAAATATTTAAAAAAAAAATAAAATTACAAAAAAGTTTTAACTCTATTAAATTTGATATTGTTGGAGGAAATAAAAATATTGATACAAAGAAATGTTGCTTGTTTTTTTATAGGAATAATTGTAAATTAAAATAAAGTAAAAATCAAAATTAAAAAAATATATATATTATTGTTGGTGGGGGGATTAACCCCCACCGTTTTTTTGCATAATAGAGTGGGGAGGGGCGGAGCCCCTCCCACACCCCCGTGAAAACCAAAGCCCCGCGGCTTTCTCCCCACACCCCCGCCACCAGAGACCCCGCCGCGGTTTATATCCCCCACGACCCCTGGACACAGCAAGCCACGGCTTCCCCCCCCTCGCGGCCTTAGACCCCGCCTCTTTCTCTGTCTGCGATCCGTCCGCCCTCTGCGGCCACCGTGACCTCGACCTCCGATGTGCCTCCGCTGCCCTTCGCGCCGCCCTCTGCGGCCACCGCAACCACCGGCCTCATTCCGGCCTCCCCTGCACACAAAAGCCAAATAAAGATCTTTAAACCTTAAGGAATTTCGAATTAGGGTTGGCAATAGAGCCTTATGTAAGAAAGGTCAGTGGATGCTAGTTGTGGACCTCTTTTCTATACCAGACCCATGATCTTTATATAAATGCTTATAATTTTGCATATAATTGCATATAAGAATGTATATTTAATTGTCTTGGATACTCTAAATTTTGTAAGTGGAGCCTATAATGGCTTGGTATTTAAAAATAACAATGATAAGAATATTAGTATGCCATGATCCATCCTTATATATATATATATATATATATATATATATATATATATATATATATATATATATATATATATATATATATATATAATTAAAATGTATCAGTTTGCACTTATATAATTATAGGAATGGTCATGGAAGGTAATTAGTTTTAACAATTATACAAAAAAAAAAAAGAAAGATAGAAATTAAATTAACAATATTATATAAATAAAGCAATATGATGATTAGTATTAAACATGTGGATTTTTATAAAATAAAATATAAATTTGATAAAAATACTCATATTTGTACAATAGTGAATATGTTCATTGTATAGAATAACCTAGCCAGGTGAGTGGAAATTCTTTAAATAAGATTATGAAGTTAGCAAATGGTTATTTATAACATTGAAGCCCATGATCTATACATATTTAAGAAATAAATATAACTATTTGCATGTAGATTTAATCAAATTTCTTTTGTGAGTGGGAAACATATTGACTTGTAAACAACAAGGGCATAAATAATTTTTGGGTGATATATCTGGAAATAAGCCATGGTCTATTTAAATAAATGTTTTTTGTTTTATAGTATATATATATATATATATATAAGTAAAGAAATCATGTTTGTATGAGTGGGGTGACCACTAACCTAGTTAATTATTTATCACATGACTTACACCATAAATGTATATAATATGTCAAAATGTATTTAATTACTTATATGTATAAATAAGTATATGCATATGTCTTGTTTCCTCTAAGTTGGAGAGTGGAGAAAATAATGGCTTAATAAATTTAAAACACAATGGTAAGTATAATGGTATGCCCATGTTCCCACTTTAAATATATATAAATAAAATATAACTAAATGTATTTTTATATCACTATATCCCATGACGTATATATGTATATAAATGTATAAATATATGAAATTATATGTAATAATTACTCTAATTTCAGTAAGTAGAGATTATAAACAACAATGGTTTATACAAATTTTATGCCCATGACCTATCTACAAATATATAAATATAACATATCTAAATGTACTTAGAAAATTATAGGAATTACATTGAAAAAACCAATATGTGTTGATATTGTAGTGAATAAAGGGTATTGGTTCATAAAAAGCTATTTACCAAGTAAATAGGTGAATGATTGATGGGTAATTAATTAAATTAATTTTATAGCAGAGGGAATATGAAGTCAATGGATTGGAAAGTACACTAAATCACCGAATAGATTGGATATTATAATTAAATGAAAATTTAATTTTAATTTAAAGGATTAATGGGACTATATTTAAAATTCAAATAGATCATTCCATTTTAGACTATGAGGATACGACAAGTTTAAAATAGTTTGTTAGGTAATTAATTTGACGTTTGAGTGCAAGTCAATGAGTGACGTTTACATCGCCCTTGAGAGTTTAAGGGTAAGAAAGAAATAGTGATTTATGCTTATAAATGTATAAAATAAATGAGGCAAGGGTAAATAGTGGGCTTGTTGGACAATGTAAGAACTTCCTTAATATGAATTTTCCTTTATAAATTTTCCTTATGTAAAATATATAAATTGGTACATACCTTGTGTGGGGATAAGGTTGACATCCTTTGGTAAAACACTAAATTAACAACTTAAGCTTTTAATTAGAATCCCCTTAAGATATACAATCTCTTACAAGCTTGTTGATAGATAAGTATATATTTGATTTATAATTCATAGGTACTAATATATGTGTTAAATGTTGCTTGATTCAATTACGGTTTATCATGCAAATGCTAGTAAATGGTAAACTTAATTTGGGATGTATGGCCTTGTTTTTAAATGTGAAGTTATGGTTAGATTCTTGTTAGATCTCATAGTGGTGAATTTGTAAATATTGTTGGATAGATTCCTTATTAATTCATTGTGGTAAATGATATTGTGACCTTGTGTATGAAAGTTGAATTTCCGTTATTAAGTAATGAATGGCAGAGGAAAATTGTGTTATGTGTTACCTTGTGAATATGAGTTACAGAAGAACGTGAATGCTTTATGTTGTGATTATCCTCTACATGCTTAAGTGTATTCATGAGCTTGTGATACTGGGTATCCATCCATGGGTTGAATGTGTAACTATAAGTATGATGGTTTCATTCCTCTATGGTGGTTTGTATGTATACCTGTAAGGTCCAATTGTGGAGTTGGAGACCTTCCCTGTGTGGAGAGAGGTAGTGGAGAGTACTCCCTACTTCCCCTTGGTAAATGGACCCTTGTGAGGCCCATTGTGCTATCCGATCATGTTATATTTCCTTGATGGTACTATTTGACAGTTGACTTGGGATCTTGATTTATGCTTTGGTATGGGCATGTGTATTGCTCGAGGCCATGTTACTTGGTGCAGACTTTGGTATCTTATTGGATGCATGGCATCCTAGAGACATTACATTGAGATTACGTGTACCTTTGAGAAGGACACGATGATATTTATTTACGTGCTGCCTTTGAGAGGAGCACGATTCCACGTCAGAGTATGTGAAGGCACATTTTCCTACATGATGTTATTGCATTGGTTGTGTTTTCTTAACATATGTAGAGACCGTGTTTCCCTCCTTCCTTATTGGTGACTTAATGATTAGTCACGTAGTGATGTGATGTGCACTTTCCTAGATTTCGATCTTGTTCTTTTGGTTATCTGATGACCTTTTTATCTCTTGCCTATGTGGACCAACCATGTTATTTAATCTTGTCTGAAAGTAGCTTAGCCACAAATCTTTGAATCTTCATTTTTCACATAACCCTTGTGGTTATGGTTGTTTTATTGTTGGAATGGCGCGCATTTATTTATTTTATTATTGAAATTTTGAAACTCTTTCTTTTGGTATATTTGTTATTTGTGGTGGCTAAGCTAGATTATTTTTGTTGTTTGCAAGTGTTGGTCCTATGTTGTGATGTCCTTCTCGCCATGTTGTTGGAGCGACCTCTGGTAGAGTGTATATAAGGAAGAAGACATGGGAAACTTATGAGGATGGGGGTAGGTGTGGACTAGTATGGGCTGGTTATAATCCACTTACCTTCCTAGTGATATTGTTCTTATGATTGGCTATCTCTTGGAGGCTAACCCCCTTATACAAACAAGAGGTAGGCCATTTTGGGATGTATGGTGAGGTCCCCAGGCGCGTGGCCCAGAGACCAACATTCCACCTGGTTCTTGGATCTTTGGTTACTTGGCACTGGTGAATGATTACATGGTTCTTGGATCCTTGGTTATTTGGCACTGGTTATTGATTACTTGGTTCTATGATGAGACTATGGCATCCACCTAAACCTTATGTGAACCTTGTAAAGTTAATACTTGTAATGTGGATGTATGGAAAAATGTGCTTAGATGTAAGATCTATAACTGATATATTGAGTTGATGTTTAAACAAGTTGCTCAAGGTGTGAAATCCTTTATGCAGTATGTTTTGAGAAATTATGCCTTGATAACTTTGAATTATCATACTTTATAATCTGATGAGACCATTATTATGTATTTTTCGTACTTACCTTGACTAATGCAACAAAACTTACTTAAGATATTAAAACCTGCCGTAATATTATACTGGCACCACATGTAGAACATCTACGGTAAGAAAATTTGTTTGGTAAGCAAGTCTACTGTCAATCTGATTCTGAGATTTATGAAAGGTTGCATAATATTTTAAGGAACACTTCATCATTTAAGTGCTATAACATATGCAAGAAGAGATTTCAACTTTTAATAGTAAAATTTTCGTGCATGTTAGGAGTTGCATTCTCTTTTGCTTCGAAGAGTTAAAGGTTGGTTATTGATGTGCATATATTCAGATATATAGATTTTGACTCTTTCAGAAAGAATGTATCTAGGAATGCAAGGGAAGTTACTTATTGAAAATTACTTACTTCAAGATAATTCAAGTTACTTATTTCAAATTTCTTATTTCAAGTTACTTATATCAAGTTATTTATTTTTTCTTCTAACTAAAGAGAACGGTTGTTACAAACTAAGAATAGAAAGGATGGATAGTAGAATTGTATCAAGTTTCATTTACTTGTGAAAGGCTTCATTATCATGCAATTTATTATTCAAGTAAAATTTGCCTAGTATAGGATGAATGATTTAATCTTAATGTGGGATTTCGTTGCTTATCTTGGGGTGTTGCAAATGGGTAGCTTAACAAGTTTTGAATTTGACCGTCAACCTTGATCTACAAGCATATGCATTTTGAAATTTATCTAGTCATTGGGGTCTTGAATACTAGGACAAATATTAGCATAAGTAATTCATAACTATTTGGACAGTTTCCCTAATCCTTCCTTTCATAGGTTAGGGCATACTTTTAGTGTCGATTTGGGATACCTATCTTGCAATATCTACCTTACCAAAAGAGAACGACTGAATCTATTTAAACAACTTTTTTTTTGTTTCGCATCCAAAAGAACTACATTGACTCCTTAAACCAACAAATCATTTATGTCATTCTTGGATAACATTGGAGTTAAGGTGAAATATAACTTTGGGTGCTATAGTAATGTTGACTAAATGGTTAAATTTTACACATGCATACATAAGATTTATCTCTTGGAATTACAACAACCTTAAACAGTTAAGATAAAGAGTACACTATAGACCTTTTTATCTACCGTGCCTCATCATGAGGAATTCTAGTTAGTTCCTATAATCGATACATGATTAGTATCTCCATCTAGATGAAATAAACATTAGCTAAAACTTCAAAACACCAAGCCTTCTAGGATGAGAGTTGTTTAGGGATCAGTAGGGTTGTTTGACGAGATCACTGCGAAGATGCAATAGGACTAAAGACCTTTTTACCCTCACCGCTTTGACGACTTCCAGGAGGAAGTATAGTTTTAGGGGGGGAGGATGTAAGGCCTACTCTTTACACAACTGTTCATGAGACTAATTGTTGTGCTATTTTTGTTATGTTTATGATTGAGAGATTATTGATCTTGTATCTTGTTATTAAACCTAACTGAATTTTAAGGAAATAATTGTGCAATGATATGTTATATGTGCTTTGGCTATGATACCTTGATAAGTTATTAACTTCGAGTTTGAGTGTGCAGGTATTACTAACGAAACCACATATACAGGAGACCATCTCATACCTATGTTGTATCCCTTGTGAGCCGATCTAGTTCAATGAGGAACTAAGATCAACCTCGTGTTTGGAATGTTGTAATGTTGTAATGTGTTATTGTTGCATGGGGTCAAGGGAATAAGGGTTATCTTCTGATTTACTTTTATTAAGTGTTGTAAGTAATGATGTTTTAATCTTGTTGAAATTTTAATTCTTTTTGACCCTTTATCTTGTGTTTGATTTGACTCCGGGAGTTCTAACTAGGCTTAAATCAACCCTGGGTTATACCCCATGGGTCTAGGGACCTTTTGGACTAGGATGACCTTGGGTTAGCTTCCATATGGTCGCTTAAACTTCACAGTGAAGTTAAGTGACGAATTTGGAAGCATGGGGACAATGGGATGAGTGGAATCCACACTCAGGCCACTTGTGAGTCATAAAATATCTCCATGATTCCCTAATAATGGAGTGTTGTCTCCATGTGCCTCTCTTTTGGTGGGGTTTCCCTTATTTGAGGTAGTGTGTCATCCACTCCATTTGTGTTTTATTTTACTTATTGAATTTTAAATTAACCATGTGTTATTAAAAGGACTATAGTGGGGAACCTAGTGAATGGGGGTTATTTGTTTTATGGCCACTAGAATAGTGGATGAGTTGTGGATTAATTGGTTATTTCCACTTGGGAAATTAGTATAATGGAGGGATTTAGTTTAAAAGAGAAAGAAAAAGGAGAAGAAGAGAGGTTGGATTATGGTGGAAAGAAGGAGTCTTGGGAGAAGGAGGCTTGAGTGGAGCTCTACATCAACTCTCATTCCATAATTGGGCTTTGGAAGGTTGGTGATACAATTCTACTCTCTATGTGATTGTTGTCTGAAATGTAAATTTGTCTTTGAGTTGATGAAGGAGTCTGAATTAGTCTTCTTAATAGGAATGTTTGCTTCTTGCTTGATGGATGAATGTGCAAGTGTCTTCTTTGTGCCTTCTGTTATTTTTGGGGTTTGATTTGGTTGTGGAAAGAGCTCCTTCTAGTTGGAAGGCAACGCTCATCTTGTATGGGGAAGGGGAGGTGTGACCCTCCTTGGGTCATCTTGTTTTCTTGTTAAGAGAAATGCCTTGAAGGCATGTTGGTATGTTAGCCAAGAGATGACACGTAGGGATAGAGATTGTCTACTCCCCTACCCTCCTTGAACTCACCTAAGCTGAGTCAAAGTACTGTGAGTAAGCCATGGGGAATGTGTGTTAAATGCTTGTTGTTGTTGATCTATGATTGAGAAGTGCTAGGTTGTCTCCTTACCCTAGTATGAGGATAGTCTCCCTAGCTCGGGGGTATCCCTCTTGCAGGACGATGGTAGGGAGGAGAGCTAGATGGTTGCCGATTTTTCCCTTGTTGTTTTGTAGGCTACGGATGGAGCATGTCAAAAGGATTTGAAGATAGTCTTGCCTTGTTAAGAAAATGTCATATCTTCCTGTATGAATTGAAAGCTTGGTCTTTTAAAGTTTCATTGTGCCAAAGTTTTAGAGGGAAGAATCTCTCTGGAAATAGTTGTTAGATTGTTGCCTTGGAGTGGAGGATTTAACCTCCTTTAAGTGTGTAATTGAGTTGCAGAATTTTTACAGTATTTGTTATCTGTTGGCTTTATCAAATTATAAGGTTGGGTGAATTGGACATGAAATGTGGGCATGACACAGTGTGTATGGAAAGCAAAGATATGATCCAGGTGAAGGTTCTTCAAGAAGATCGAACAGATTTGTGAAGACAAGGAAGGATCTTGAAGATGATGAAATTGAGACTGCAGATCTTGAAGCTCTTATTGCCAGAAGAATGCCAAGAGGATCTGGTAAGTATGAAGGAAAGTTGCCACTTAAATGTTTTTCTTGTAATAAGATTGGTCATTTTGTCTCAAGATGTCCAGAGATGTTTTCAAAACCAAACCCTAACAGATATAAAGGTTAGAAAAAATGTTACTATGTCCAAAAAGCTAGAGAAGAAGTTACAGATGATGAATCTGATCATGGAGGTTCCACTGAAGATGATTGGGTGTTTATTGCTATCAAGGAAGAAGATCTAGTGTCTACTGAATCTGCTAGCTGTGCAAATATGGAAAGTGCCTATACTGCTCAGGTTGTTGAAAAAAATGAATGGGTGATCAATAGTGGATGTTCTCATCATATGATTGGTGATAAAAGCAAGTTTGTAAGATTTAAAAAATATGAAGGGGGGTTTGTAAAATTTGGAGACAACTCAGTTGGTAGAATCCATGGAAGAGGATCCATCTCTTTTGATGGTAAGAATAACACCAATGATGCTCTGATTGTGGAAGGACTGAAGCATAATCTTCTTAGTGTTGGACAGTTCGTTGACAAGGGTTATGAGCTTCGATTCAAGGATGGAAAATTTAGAATCCTAGAAAGCTTCAGAACTTAAATTGCTTCCGGTACTCAAACTAGAGGTAACATCTTTCATTTAAGTAGTTCTAGAAAAAGTTATTTGATTGCATAGTCAGATCAAAGTTGGCTATGGCATAGTAGGATGTGTCATGTAAATTTTGATAACATTATCAAGATAAGTTCTACTCAGGCTGTAAGAGATCTTCCAAAACTTATGAAACCTGATAACATGTGTAGAGAATGTCAATTGGGAAAATAGAACAAAATTTCATTCAAAAGTAAAGAACAATTTTCAAGTGAATAGTTGGTCTGACTTGTGCATACTGATCTATGTGGTCCTGCTAGGATTAGGAGTGTGTAAGGAGACATATATTTTATGTTGCTGATTGATGATTACTCCCAGATGATGTAGGTAACCTTCTTAAAAGGAAAATCAAAAGCTCTTGACAAATTCAAGGTATTCAAAGGTATGGTGCAAAACAAGATTGGTGTGAAGATAAAGTGTTTGAGATTTGATAGAGGTGGAGAATTCACCTCTGGTGAGTTTGATTCATTCTGTGCAAAACATGGATTAAAAAGATAGAACTATCTGCTCCTATGACTCCTCAGCAAAATGGAGTTGTGGAAAGAAAGAATCGAACTATTCAAGAAGCTGCTAGGACCATGATGTTGGAAGCAAATGTTCCTCAAGTCTATTGGAGAGAAGTTGTAAGTATTGTTGTCTACACTCTTAACCGGGTGCAAACCAAAGGTAATTCTGGAAAGACACCTTATAAACCATGGTTTGGTCATCCTCCTACTGTAAGATACTTCAAAGTTTTTGGTAGTAAGTGTTATATCAAAAGAGATGAGGATCTAGGCAAGTCTGAATCAAGAAGTGATGAAGGAATTTTTCTGGGTTACTCTACTCAAAGCAGAGTATACTGGTGCTTTAACAAGAGATTGAAGAAGATTGTTGAGAGTGCCAATATCAGAGTTGATGAGAGCAAAGAAGGACATTCTAGGCCTTGCAGATATGATTCAGATGATCAAGATGAAAATCCAAGTCAAGAAAGGCAAGTACAATCTCATATTCAGATCTAGATTGATCCGGATAATTTAGTAATTCAAGAAGATAGTGCATAAGTTGAAGGATGAGCTCAAGAAACAGAAGCTCAAGCATGTCCCAAAACTCTCATGTATGTAAGGATGAATCATCCTAAAGATCAAATCATAGGAGATAGAAATAAAGGTGTTCAAACTAGGAGAAGAGTTGTTGGAGATCAAGAAGAGATTTGTTTAATTTCAAAGATTGAACCAAAATCAGTAAGTGAAGCCTATAATGATGAAAATTGGGTAAAAGCAATGGAGGAAGAACTAATGCAAATTGAAAAGAATTATACTTGGGATCATGTCTCTAGACCCGAGGACAAAAATGTCATTGGAACTAATGGGTCTTCCGGAATAAACTAAATGAAGATGGTGAAGTTGTAAGAAATAAAGCAAGGTTGGTATGCAAAGGATATTCTCAAGTGGAAGGAATTGATTTTGAAGAAACTTTTACTCTGGTGGCAAGAATAGAGGCAGTTGGATTATTTCTTGCTTTTGTTGCTTATAAAGATTTCAAAGTCTATCAAATGGATGTCAAGTCAGCATTTCTAAACGGAGAATTAAAAGAAGAAGTCTACATTGAGCAACCAGAAGGATTTCAATTGTTTGATAAAAAAGACATGATCTGTAGATTGAGGAAAGCATTATATGGACTCAAACAAGCCCCAAGAGCCTGGTATGCAAGATTGGATAAATATCTACTAAAGCTAGGGTATAACAAAGGCATTGCTGACAATAATCTTTACTTCAAGATTGATCATGAGAATATTCTAATTGTTGAGGTATTTGTTGATGATATCATTTTTGGTGGAAATGAGAGCATGTGCAAAACATTTGTTGATCAGATGAATTTGAGATGTCCATGTTTGGCGAGATGAATTTTTTCTTAGGGCTGCAAATCACTTAGTCAGATAAAGGTATCTTTATATCTCAGTCTAAATATGTGAAAGAATTGTTGAAGAAGTTTGGAATGGAAGATTCAAAGCCAATAGGTACACCTATGGTAATCGGATGTAAGTTGAGTAAAAATGATGACTCCCCTAAGGCAAATCAGAAAAGGTATAGATCAATGATTGGAGGACTGCACTATTTGACTCAGACTAGACCTGATATCATGAATGCAGTTGGGCTTGTAGCTAGATTCCAAGCTGATCCTAAGGAATCCCATGTTGTAGCAGTCAAGAGAATTTTCAGACATCTCAAAGGGATAATTGATTATGGATTATGGTATCCAAAGGATGATGACTTCACTCTTCATGTATATACAGATGCTGATTGGGCAGGAGATGTGGATGACAGAAAAAGCACTAGTGGTGGTGCATTCTTCTTGGGAAGTAAATTGGTTTCTTGGTTGAGTAAAAAGTAGGAGGCAATTTTCCTATCTACAGCAGAGGCTGAGTATATAGTAGTAGCAAACAATTATACTCAAGTCCTGTGGATGAAGCAAATGTTGAAGGATATCAGAATTGTGTTTAAGGAGCTTGTCACAATCTTCTGTGATAATTCAAGTGCAATAAGTATTTCAAAGAATCTAGTGTTGCATTCAAAGACAATGCATATATCCATCAAGTTTTAATTCTTGAGAGAGAAGGTAAATGAGAATGAAGTCAAGTTAGAGTTTGTGTTTTCAAAGGATCAGATTATGGATATTTTCACTAAGCCTCTTCCCAAGGATACTTTTGAGTATCTTAGAGAGAAGTTAGGGGTTGTTACCCCTCCTGATCAGAAATAAGATGCACCAAGGTTCATCAGTCTAGTAGAATTCACAGTCACATCTTGTGATCCAGATTGATGTTAAGGAGATACTACTTAGGGGGAGTAGTTAGTACAAAATTTTGGATCAATCTAAAACAAAAAAAGGGGGAGAAAAGATTACAAATATGTGCCCTTTGCCATTAATGTCAAAGGGGGAGAGAATTTCTTGTGAAAAACTAGTTGCTGATGAAAGGGGGAGCAGTAAAGAAAATGATTGCAAAAGTTATAAAAGAAAGGGGAAGAAGGTCTTGTCTTGATGGTCAAATAAGTTTTTCACATCATATGTTGCCATCAATGACAAAGGGGGAGATTGTTGCAAATATGTGCCTAAGTGGTGTTGTCATTGATGTCAACATATCCTTGTTGCCATTGGTGTCAAATGTATCCTATTTTACTGCCTGTATAGAAGACTAGATTGTTGAGGATATTAAGAAAATTAATGAGAATCAATGTATGAAGACCATATGTCTAAGTAGAGGACTATCTAAAGAAGCTCCAGTTAAGTTTTAAAGGGTTCGCATGAAGATTTGAAGAAACTATGGCCATCTAAGTTGAACCAGTTTTACAGTGTTTAGAAGAGAGAGTGACATGAAAGAGGTCCAGATTATTCTGGATATGTCAAATGATGATCTGCAGATCTAGAGGCATGTTTGGGAAGTTAGTGTGTATCATCCATTCAAGTGGTTCGTGGTTTAGAGGTCCTCAAGCAATTTTTCTAATGTGACAGTCATGGCAGATATTTTACTTGAGGTTCCGAAGGAAGATACAAGTGATTTTGATAATTTGAGGAGTGCGGATGTTTTTGTTGAATTCAATGTACTTGTGGAGGTCTCTGGATTGTGTGACTACTATGTTGGAGGTCTGCATTGAAGTCTAAGCTTGTCAAAGGAGATTTCCCTCTTGGTGTTGCTATTCTTCCTAGTTTTGGTCGATCGGATGATTCAAGCATGTTGCAGATGTTCTAAAAGCAATTCTATGGAGCGTGGCATGTTTATCAAGGAAGATTTGAGTCCCAATTATGTTTGGTTGATAGCTTAGTGATTCGCACTAAGTTAGTTGTTTGGAGTGCTGACCTTGATGTTCATTCCAAGGTTGATGAAGTGTATAAATACTTGTTGATGAGTTGTGGAAAATTATCCTTGAGCAAAAATATAAAATATGAAGAAAGGATCAGAAGTAGAGTAGAGAAGAGTAGAAGAACAAAAATAGAGTAGAGTGAAGAGTTAGTGAAGAAGACTTTGGAGGCAGAGCAGAAGTTTATGAGCATTCAATGTAACTAAACCAGGCATGAAGTAGATGCCATTTCTTAGTTAAATCTTTCTGTGTTAAACTTAAATTTCTTGTAGGCAATGAGCCTCTCTTTTGAGTAGTGAGCTCTGGGCAGTGAGCCTGAAGGCAAGTGCCTTCTCATTCTTTTAAGTACTTTTAACGAGGTACGAATCTTGTGGACTAACATCCACCGTGGTTTTTCCCTTAACCAGGTTTCCACGTCAAAAACTTGGTGTCAAATGTGTTGATCATGTTTCTACTTATGTGATGTTGTTTCATGCTTTAATGATTACATCTTTAATCAATTTATAAATTATGAAAGAAGAATAAAAGAAAGAAAAGATTAAATTTTCAGATAACTGATCTAATTCCAACAGTTACTACCTTTTGATTGGTTTGCAAAGTGTAATCTGGATCGTGCATGAAGCATGCTCCTAAAGGTCTTAGTGTTAACACCAGTTTTGGTCGACTTGGTTGTTTTCACTACTTGCGATTATACTTTGGAGTTTGTGATAGTGTGTTGTTGCATGGAAGATTGGAGTTGAGCCCTAGCTAAGGCGTGGTGTGGTCCGCATTCCTTTCTTCTCCTTCACAAATCTATTTAGGTCCAGACCTATTCTAATGTATGTGTGTATGCTGACCTTGGAGAATGTTCCAATGGTTGATGATTGTCATGCCAACCTTGATGTACATTCCAAGGTTGATGAATTGTATAATGAAGTCATGAATAAATGTTGAGCATGTGAAGATAAGTGCAAAGTGAAAAAGTAGAGCAGAGCAGAAGAGAGTTATTATGCTTCAATGGAACTAAACCTTGGCATAATGAAGATGCTATTATCTTAGTTCACCAACTTTTTGTCACAACCCCTATTTTCAATAATTAATTTTTAAATATTATTATTCTGATAATTGTCAACTAATTTCAACTCGCTTGTGTGATAGGAATACACTCTCGATAGAGAGAGAGAGAGTATCATCGAGGAGGGGGTGTCTAGCCAATTGATGGTGACTAGTGGTGAAAGGAATCTACACACACCATGTAGCTTCACATAGATTAAATTGCATTGATATATGTAATTGTGTGTGTGAAATAATTTCATAATTAATTTTGCAAATTAGACTGAATTTCCTAGTTGCATTGTAATTGCATTACATTTGCATTTTACCATTCGCGAATAATTTCTTTGTCGATAAATTGATTATTGTGCGATAGAAAATATCTTAGTTATGTTTTTTATGAAAATAAAATAAATTTATTTGACATATATATATTTATTTTTATTGTGAAGAAAAAAAAAATTCTTTTAAATGTTATTTATTTATCTACTTTAGATAATTATTTGATGGATTGGAAATTATATATATATTCTCTTGGAAAAATCATTCCTTGGGATAATGACAAGTTGTATGAATAGAATAAAACAAATAATATTAGAAATAAAGCAAAACAATAGAAAAAGAAAACTAAATTAGAATATTTATTCTCTTTTGATAACTATAGAGATAAATGATAGGAAAAAAAAGACATAAACAGAGAAATAAAATAAAAAGGAAGGAAAATAAAGAAAATAGAAATAAAGCAAAAATATTGGAAAGAAAACTAATTTGGGTAAAAACAAAAAGAAAGCAATTAGGGTAAAGCAAAAACATGGGGGAAGATAGAAAAAAAAAACTAAGTTAAATAGGAAGAAAACTCTGCATGGAGGTAGAAGGGGAATAGAGAAGAGAACCACAAGAAATGATAGGAGAGTTTGAGGAAAAGAAGTCTATGTCTTCAATCTTTTTCATGTGAATTGAATAGAGGAATGTCTGAGATGATAGTTCTCATGCATTATCTACACTAGCAAAGGTTATGAAATACTAGTTTTAGTTAACGCACAATTTTCTACTCTCCTCAATCTACTATTTCTGAAGGATACGGTTCTAAGAGACATGGTTTTAATATCGATGAGGTTGTTTCTCTTGTTTCATGGAATCCTTGCATTTACAGGTTCTTAACTTCACCCATTTGTAAATTCTAAAAATAGAATTACAAAACCAGAAAAAAGGAACAGCAAGAAAAATGAATGCTTAGAAAGAAAATAATAAAAATAACATACACAGCAAGAACAAGATCTTTAACGTGGTTCACCATTTCAAGCTGCATCCACAATGAAGGGCAATATTATTCATATCTCAATACATCTCTCTCAGTGTTTCTTACATCTCTGTGTAACTCAAGAACATCAACATTCATCTAACTTAGTATGCTATCAAAACTAACTACTCCATGCGTTTCCATCCTCAGACCAAAAAGGAAGGTGCAACCGCAAGCCAAGATGGAAGTTACAAGAAAGGTTGCCAGAGGATGAAGCAGGGACTACAGGAGAATCCTATAGGGTAGTTACATTGGGCTTCAACAGCCACGTGCCCAACAATCTCCCACTTGAAGACCAATGGGATCACCAATGAAGCTACTTTGAGAGAAATCCCCTTTGTGAAATGTCATAGAGGAACAAGACTGAGAGAAGATCTACAAAATTTGAACTTCTCTCAAGGAACAATCTTGGTTAATGCATCTATCGGATTAACCTTTGTGTCAATCTTTGTGACCTGTAACTTGCCTTCGTCAATAAGATGGCGGATAAAGTGGTATGGAAGGTCAATATGCTTTGTTCAACTGTGGAATGCTGAATTTCTTGCCAAGTGAATAGCACTTTGTCTATCACAAAATAATGGAAATGCTGATTTCAAACAGCCTAGTTCGATCAACAAACGCTCAAGCCATATCATTTCTTTGGCTCCTTCCAAGAGTGCAATGTATTCATCTTTGGTGGATGACAGAGTGACAACTTGTTGCAACTGAGAAACCCAAGTATTGGCTGCCCCAGCAAATGTAAAGACATAACCAGTGGTAGACCGGCATTTGTCTAAATCTCTGGCCATATTTGAATCAACATAACCATGGAGCTGAAAGTTAGTACCTCCAAAACATAAACAGAAATGTGAAGTAACTTTCAAGTACCATAGAATCCACTGAACTGCCTACCAGTGTAGTTTGTCTAGATTACTCATGAATCTGCTCACAACTACAACTGCTTGTGCAATGTCCGGATGAGTGCATACCATTGCATACATGATACTGCCAATTGCAGATGTATATGGAACAGACCTCATCTGTTCTTTTTCTTCCTGATTTTTCGGACACATAGCTAAAGATAGGCACAAATGATCAGCCAAAGGAGTAGATACTAGTTTAGCATGAGACAGATTAAATCTGTCCAACACTTTGGCAATGTAGCTTGCTTGGGACAACCTGAGTTCTCTTTTATTTCTGTTTTTGAATATGCACATCCCAAGTATTCTTTTGGCTGGTCCTAGATCTTTCATGGCAAAACAAAGAGCCAACTATTGCTTCAGCTGAGTAATAATTTGAACACTAGTACCAGCTACTAACATATCATCAACATTGAGCAAAAGCATGACAAACTCACCAGTATTGAGCTTCTTGTGGTAAACACAAGGATCTGATTCACATCGAATAAAGTTGTTATCAGTCATGAAGCGGTCAAATTTTAAATACCATTGTCTTGGAGCTTGCTTCAGCCCATACAAACTCCACTTCAACTTGCAAAATAAATGATCCTTACCTGATTGAGCAAAGCCTTTAGGTTGCTCCATGTATAAATCCTCAGCAATGTCTCCGTGTAAAAATGTTGTTTTCACATCGAGTTGCTCAAGTTCTAAATCCCAAATGGCTACCAAACCCAACACAACATGGATTGTGTCCATTCTGACAACTAGAGAAAAGATTTCAGAAAAATCAATACCTTTTTGCTGATCAAACCCCTTGACGACTAATCTAGCCCTGTATCTTTTACTTCCTTCATCTTTGTCTTTCAAATGATAAATCCATTTATTCTTGAGAGGCTTTCGATTTGGTAGAAGATGAACCAAATCCTAGGTGCGATTAACTCTCAACGACTCCATTTCTTCATTCATGGCTGCCATCCAATTGTTTGCATTTTCATGCTTGCAAGCTTGTTTATAAGTTGTCGGCTCTGCATAATCAGAGAGCAATAACTCATAGTCATTGTATTTTGCAGGTCTCCTCTTCTCATGGGTAGACCTCAATTGTGTACCTTGCTTTGGCTAGATATTGGTGTCTAGATTGAGTCTTTGTAATAAAATTTGAACATCATCAACCTCTGATTGTAGAGGCCCCTGAGGAAAACTCCCCTGTCTCTGTATTTGTGCACCTTGAGTGCTCTGCCCAATGACACTGTCCTGCCACATATCTCCTATTTGTGTAGAAGAGTGACCTTTGTACAGGTCTAAATGCTCACCTGGTAAGGACGTGGTGATTGACTCTCCTCTATGCTGTGTTGGCAGTGACAGAGACAGCTATAAACACTTAGTGGACTGCGATGGAGTTTTAGATGGCAGCGGTAAAGTCTTTGATGGCTGCGTGGGATAGGTAGATGGCAGCGAATCACTTTGGAATGGGCATATAACTTGGGAATGGGTAGTGGAAGACTGCGTAACACCTGAAGGAGGTAGCAATTGAAGTAGTGAAGGCTGCGTATCAAGTTCTGAAGGCAGTGAACTACTACAGGGAGGCTACATTTGACTTAAGGATGACCTCATTTCAAGAGACAAAGGCTACATTGGTGTATTGGATGGTAGCGTATGACCAAATACATGTTGCATTTGAGTTATTAAGGGCTGCATTTGATACATTAGAGGCATATTTGAAATGTGAGAAGTCTGCATAGGTAAAGTACATCCAACAGAAGGCAAAATAGTGTTGGAAATAGGAGCTCCAGAGATATAAGAATGTATAGATGTAATAAGAGGCTAAGAAAATGTAATGGTAGGTTACTTGGCCTTACCATTATCAAACAAATCCACATTAGCATATTTTGGCACAGGTGAATTGCAAGGTTGCAAACTTGGAAAGTCCTTCTCGTTAAACACTACATCGCGACTATGGATTATAGTCTTTGCAACGGGATCCCAAAGACAAAAGCCAAACTGATCTTCACCGTAGCTGAGAAAAACACACCTTTTTGACTTGAAATCTAACTTAGTTCTCTTCTCTTTTGGAATGTGAACAAAAGCGGCACAGCCAGACACTCGCAAATGCTAATAGGAAATTCATTTGCCAAGCCATGTCTCCTCAGGTATGTTAAAATCCAGCCTAGACGATGGAGCTCAGTTGATTAAATACACAGCAGTATTACATGCCTCTACCCAAAACTCTTTGCCCAATCTGGCATTAGAGAGCATGCATCGAGCTCTCTCAAGTATCGTGCGATTTAGCCTCTCAGCTGCACCGTTCTCTTGAGGTGTATAAGGGACAGTCTTGAGCCGTTAAATACCATGGTCTGCACAAAAAGAATCAAACTCTGAAGAGCAATATTCTCCACCATTGTCTGTTAGTAGGCATTTAATTTTATGCCCAATCTGGTTTTCAACAAAAGCTTTAAAAATCTTAAATTTTGAAAATACTTCAGATTTTCTATTTAACATATAAATCTAGATTTTTTGAGTGCAGTCATCTAGAAAGGTTACAAAATAATTTGCTCCACTGAAAGAAGTTACTTGTGTTGGATCGAAAACGTCAGGATGAACAAGTTCCAATGGAGTGGTTTTCTTGTCATGCCCCATTCTCACGAAACTGGTTCGGCATTGTTTGCCATAAAGGCAATGTTCGCATAATTCTAAATTGATGGAGTTGAGGCTTGGAAGCTGATTGCGCTGAAGCATAACTTGAAGACCTTTTTGGCTCATATGACCGAGCCTTTTGTGCCATATTTCAGACCCACTGTCCATAGCTGACAAAGCAGCTCCCACTTCACCAAAACAATCCAGAATATAGAGATTACCTTGCTTCTTTCCTCTTGCTGTTACTAAAAGTCCCTTTGTAATTTTCCATGAATCAAGAGAAAATTTAACATTGCATCCATTGCCTATAAGCTGACTGACAGAAATTAAATTTCTTTTTAACATGGGTACATATCTAACATCTGTCAAAGTTAGTTTGTCTCCATTTTTCTAATTCAATATTATATCTCCTTTCCCTAAAATGTCATATTCTTTATTGTCACCAAGAAACACTTTACCGAATGTGCCTTCTTGAAAATTTGTGAAAGCTTGACGACATGAAGTGGCATGAAAAGAGGCGCCAAAATCAAGGACCCATGAATCTGCATTTGTATCACTTGCAGTGTT
The DNA here is from genome assembly GCA_027924645.1 of Cunninghamia lanceolata. Lineage (NCBI taxonomy): Eukaryota > Viridiplantae > Streptophyta > Pinopsida > Cupressales > Cupressaceae > Cunninghamia > Cunninghamia lanceolata. The sequence continues at coordinate 488,587 of BSBN01000497.1, read as the reverse complement.
TTCTTGATTATTTGTGTTCACATTGCCTTGAGCTTTCTTATAATTCCAGCAATTCTTCTTATTGTGTCAAGGTTTTCCACAAAACCAACACGAACCAGTTCTACCCCTAGACTTCGATCGCGGACCAGATTGTGACCTTCTTCAGTTGTTGTATCTACCTTTGTCATGGCTTCTTCCCCTATTGTTTATACTTACAGCTGTTAGAGCATCACTGGATAAGGGTTCCTGATGTTTCCTTCTCATGTCTTCGTTGAGAAGAGTAGCTGCAACTTCATCAAAAACCAATGTACTCTTGGCTGCGACAGAAGTGCTCACAGCCATGACAACACTTTCCCAGCTATTTGGTAAGGAACAGAACAACAAAATCACTTTAATCTTAGGATCTAACTTGATACTCACCGAAGCTAATTGAGAGACTAAGGTGTTAAATTCATTCAGATGATTGGACATAACCCCACCTTCTCTCATTTTCAGGTTATATAATTTCTTCATAATAAATACCTTGTTTGAAACAGAAGCAATTGTATACATGCTGGAGAGCTTTTCCCAAAGAGCTTTCGTAGTACTCTCATTTGAGACATTAAATAATACATTGCTGGACAATGAGAGAAAAATAGTTGCCTTCACTTTCATATCAAGTTTTTCTTAGTCTTCATCCTTCATAGTACCTTGTCCTTTGGCTTTCCCCTGTAAGGTGAGAGACAAGTCCTGGAGACTCCATATGCACTTTCTAAAGACCAAAGTTTTGGCCTGTAAATTTCTCTATTTTCCATTTCTCTGAATCATCCATTTTGATTGCTGTACAGGTTCCAATAAAAAGACTTCACAGGCTATCTCCTAGACCGAGCTTCACACAGTGCTCTGATACCAATTGTAAATTCTAAAAATAGAATTATAGAACTAGAAAAAAGGAATAGCAAGAAAAATGAATGCTCAAAAAGAAAATAATAAAAATAGCATACATAGCAAGAACAAGATCTTTAACGTGGTTCACCGTTTCAGGCTACATCCACAACAAAGGGCAATATTATTCATATCTCAATACATCTCTCTCAGTGTTTCATACATCTCTGTGTAACTCAAGAACAACAACATTCATCTAACTCAGTATGCTATCAAAACTAACTACTCCATACGTTTCCATCATCAGACCAAAAAGGAAGGTGCAACCGCAAGCCAAGATGGCAGTTACAAGAAAGGTTGCCAGAGGATGAAGTAGGGACTGCAGGAGAATCCTGCAGGGCAGTTACATTGGGCTTCAACAGCCACGTGCCCAACACCATTAAATCAATACTTGTTCTTGTTAATTTAGATCTATTTAAGTAAAGATCTTCCTTTGGTTGCGATGATCATAGATATGCTAATTAATTGAAGAGGTGTATTTAGTATAATTTATTTCTTCATGTGCTCTTATGCCTTTCAATATTCCATATGGGCACGGCTAGAAGAGATGCTGGCTAACTGTGGGTTCTAGTTGTCATTGTAAATTTGTTTTTGCTTGAAAGGTTTCCAAACGTTTCCACTAATCCTTCTCCTGTGTGCCCTGTAATCATTGCTTTCCATGGATTGACATCTCTTGAAGCATATTGTTAAACCCTTGCATTAAGCCTTGATGGATGTCCATACACCAGCTCAATCATTATCTGTCGGAGGATGGACTCTCATTTCATACTTGAATCCTCAAAGAGATTGGATCCTTGGTCAACTTTAGTGATAGACATCTCTTTGCAATGCCAAAACCCCAGTAAGGTAAACGATATGGTATTTCTGTGCTCAAAAGTGGCATGCTATCATTAGGGATATATTTGAACTATTTATTTCTTGTCTTTGATGAATTTCTAAAACCTACAAATGATTTGTTGTTCTGTTATATCTCATCGGACCGTACGCCTTCAGTATCTCTTGTTTTAGAAAGTAACCCTTGGCTGCACAAAGTTTCATTCTCAAACTCTGTATTATGTGAATGTTTACTAAAAATAAATTAGAGATGTCAAATATGGTTAATGGAAAGATTGTACCCCTGTCTAAATCGCATTTGACTTGAGTTTAATTAGCATGATTTTGAGTACTTAGTAGTATGTCCATCTTGAGTTGGATTCTATTAAAAACTATTTTACTCCTTCCTCTGATAAGGCGTCGATCTCCTAGAATGCTAGACGTTGCTAATATGATTCCTTTTCCATTTATGTTTGCCGTAGATAAGCACTAGACTTTTTGTCTTCGTCATCAAATTATTATCTTCTACCTGCCAGGATATTCATATTACTTAGAATTCAACCTGTGGTATTCGGCCAATACCTTGTCTTTTGAATAGCATCTTAACTTTGTCCTTTCTATTATAATTCCTTCAAGATAGATTTGAAAATTTTATAAATTAACAAGAGATGCATTGCGTCAGGTTCCTGCCGAAATAGAATATGAAATATGAATGAGAAGTTGTTAGATATGAGAATAGAATAATAATATATGAATGGTTGACTTTGGATGGACACTGACCCTAATAGGAAAGGTAACTATAAGACTGAAGTTCAAGTCCTTAGATATGGAAATAGAATAATATATATATGGTTACAGGTTACAAACTATTTATGGCTTACATGGGAATAGAAATATATAACCACATATATAAATGATAATTCTAACATGCCTCATTCATTCATTGATGTGCCAATAATCTGCATGGAAGGTTACTAAAGGTTGGTTTTGGATGGACACTGGTGCCTAATAGGAAAGATAACTAATATAAATGATAATTCTAACATGCCTCATTCATTCATTGATGTGCCAACTAATATAAATGATAATTCTAACATGCCTCATTCATTCATTGATGTGCCAATAATCTGCATGGAAGGTTACTAAAGCTTTGGATGGACACTGACGCCTAATAGGAAAGGTAACTATAAGACTAAAGTTTAAGTCCTTTAAAGCCATAACTATAAGGTAATTAAAGATTCGGGACTAAAGGTTACAACCTTTAAAACTAAGATTCAACTTAAGATCCTTGAAAGACAAGAAGACCATTCCTTAGAATTTGCATAAACTACCAGGAGACATTATTTATATGAATCAACTCTCCAAGATACATGATGCTAATATAATAAGCTGATCTACTTGTATGGACTGAAATATTTATCATACAAAAGAACTCTGAATCAATTTGCACTATTTGCAGAGCTTCATACATGTAATCGAAGCTTGAAAGGATGCATGGTACAAGTTTTTTAAATCTTGAGGACTAGGTATACGATACAGTTGGAGATATATGCAAAATTTTATATGGAAATAGAAATTGTTGCTAGAAGTTAGCATGGGAGGTGGAGTTGCTCATCTTTTTACAACATGGGATTAATGGCATAGTAGTGTATAACTGTGTAAGTTCTACAAGGTTGACAACTCAACACAATTTAAGTTAAGAATATAAAGATCAAAAAGGAAAAGTGGGACAACTGTACCATATCTTGAAGTTTTGAAAATAAGTATATGATCTTTGTTTTGAGTGTAGATCCAAAAAGTTTCAGATGCTAGTTCTGCTAGCATATCACATACTCCTCACAAATTGCAGAAGAAAACTCTCAAAGAAAGAAACTACCTTACATATGGAACATTAATAGGAAAACTAACATAATAGCTTCAAAAGCCAAAAACAATCGATCATATTGTCTTCTTCTTGAAGTAGCATGCAAAGAGAAATAAATATAGAATTTCTAAATTCTGCAGCCACTAAACGACTTCCAAATGGTAAGATCATCATAAAATGATAATATCTAAAGTTATACCCCCTATCCAGAACATGTATTTTATAGACATCCGTGGGTCGTTAAAGATCAAAGAAATGAAAGAAAAATCATAGAGGACAATTTTATAAATTGATGTCATCAACACTAAGCTCAAACTTCCATCTTTTCTATCCAAAACAGCTAGCTTAAGATATATATCTCTCAAAATATGGATTATCTGTATGACAAGTGAAGGTAGCAAATATACAGATTGCGTCAGATATTTTTATGAGAAACAAACTTCTGCATATTTGAAAGCATAAATTCGAAGGGCAAAGACCCATAGTGCTTTGATTTTAGACTTAGCTATTCTTATACATATATGTGGATTAGTTTCAATTATAGCGCAGAATTTCAATAATTTTAGAAAATACCATAGGAACGGTCATCGGTTCCATGCAAGCATATTTATGCTAGTAAACTTCCATACAGGTTATTTTTATGAGAAACAAAATTATTGCATAGATTTGCAACATAAATTTGAAGTACAAAAGCTCATAATGGTTTAATTTTAGACATGCCTCTCAATATATATAGGGATTAGCATCAATCATACTGCAAAATTTCAATCATTTTGTAAAATACCACAGGAGCAGTCATCAGTTTCACACAAGCATGTTTATGCTAGTAACCTTCCATGCAGATTATTGGCACATCAATGAATGAATGAGGCATGTTAGAATTATCATTTATATATATGTGGTTATATATTTCTATTCCATGTAAGCCACAAATAGTTTGTAACTTGTAACCATCATGTCGCTACTCCTACGAGTAATCCATGTAACTACCAACATGTATCTAATGAAGTTGTTTGACAACAAGAGAACAACATGGAATAATAAAAGAAAATATATTTTACAATGACAAATTCTCTTTATGGTATTTCTGTGATAAATTTTGGGAATTATTTTTATGCTTGGCAAGGCTTGAATGAGATAATGAGTAGCTTTTAATCTAGTAAGGAAGATCCTTAAGCAACATTCTTAAGGCTTGCAACATGAGTTGCACTTGAATGTACCCCATAATTGTTAGACCTATAGCTATGAGGCAACTGGCAAGTAATCCTTACTAATTGCAGTTGACTTGACTAGAAGGAGATTAATTTACAGAGAATTTGAAAATTTGAGTTGATTTGTGTTGGCGATTGTTTTGATGCAATCATAACAATAAGTTAAAATTCACATATAATGAACTAAAACTATACTAGAAAGATAAGAGGGAATCGTTTAAGATTCACTTAATCCCAAGTCTACAATGGTCTTGTTGGTCAAATTCAGTTAGTCAATGTGAAGCTGTAATGTTCAAGGGGCCTTATGTAGTTTAGGGTTTCTTTGCAGTTTACTGGACTCAAACTATGCAAAAAAGATCATGAGATATGTCAATACTTTTTCATTCCTTTGCATAAAAGTGTTACTGTGCTGCAAAGCTTTAGATGGTTGTCTTAAATTATTGTAGCCTTCCTCTTTATATATTTATGAAAACTTGTCTACTTTTAACTCTGTTGTTCATGTTTCTTCAAATATGAGACAAATTTCCTTCAAATTTCTACATTTTTAGCTAAATATTTCAGATGGGTTGGGAAAAGTTAGAAAGATCTAATCTAAACCTCATTTACTCTACCGAAGGATCTAATTGTTCTATTATGCACTATGTAAATCATACAACAATTTGATCAAATCCACAGTTAAAACCTTAAATGTAAGTTTTGAGCATTTTCACAAACATACATTTAAAATTGCAAGCTCTCAAAGAAAATATTTCAAACACACAAAAAAGAGTAGGAGAACACTCAGAAGATAGATGCAGAACTCCAGATTCTATTGTATTAGAAACAAATAGTCATACATGATTTACAATGTTGGAATGACTCTTAGTTTCATTGATCAAACTACAGAGAACGTACAAGCTTTACAGATACAGTAAGGAAGCCAGACATTCCACGCACTCCTTACTGTAGACAAACAGGCGACCTCCTTCCTCTACTTCTAAACTATGCTAAGCTAAAATCCTGTGCTTTCCTAAATATCCCTGTTGTAAATATTACAATGTATTAAGGCACAATATATAGACTTTCTGATTGTCCTCAATATAGCCCAAAACCCTAATGGTTAAGCAATGGTTCAAACCCTAGGTTACATCATTAAATGGTGCAGAACCATTTTCCCAAAAATATCCCCAAATATGTGTCAAATCTGGGCGAAAATATGCCCCTTTCTAAAACCCTAGTAGTTCAGAAGTAAATTCTGCAACCTACTTGTCATTACATTTTATCTGCACTTGGGTCTTCTCATTGATGTCCCTTGACTTTCTGCACTTCATCCTTATCTTCTCTTTGCTTCTGAAATCTGATCTTCTTCTCATGATGTCACTGCCATTAAGTTTTAGCTTCTTCCTCAGCTGCAAACCTGCAAAAATAGACCAACAATAAGTACCATTGATTATTAAACAATGAGAAACAAAATACCTGTTAGATCCAAGTGGGGCTGAGCCAAAATCACAGCTATCAGGTCAAAACCTGCAAAAAATACATTCATACTGCGCAACTCTGTTAAAAACTTACCGGGTCAACCATCGTGGACCAAAAATGATGCATACGCAAGGTCAAAATGTGTCAAAAACTATATAAAAACCCTAAAGAACCTAACGCTAAATGTTTCCTGCCTATCGGCACCAAAAAACCTCATCGGCGGGCCCTAAAATTGCCCACCGACTTCCTGTGTCTGGCCAAAAAATGGCCCTTTATTTTCCTTTATCAGAAACGGTGCCCTTAGAGAGTGACACGTGGTGCGTTCCGCATGAGGGGCTTATGAAACTGTTGCTCATGCAGAAGGTGACACTTGTCGCCACCTGCGGGCATTTGAAACTATCTCAAAACTTATTGAAACTCTTTAGACTCATGCGGAAAAAGACACGTGTCGTCCTCCGCGTAGTTGCTAGGGGCTACTGAGAAACATGCGAAAGCTCTCCCAAAACCATTTGAAACTATCGTGGAAAGTGACATTTGTCACTCTCCGCACGACTGTTGTGACCCTTTAGAAACTATTGGGGCACCTTTAGAAACTATTGGCGGAAGGTGCCACATGGCGTCTTTCGTGCAGCCGTTAAAACTTTTTGAAACCGTCAAAAACCTTAGAGGGATATGCGGAGAGTGACACTTGTCACACTTCATGAAGCTCCTGAAACTTTAAGAAACTATTGAGGGTCTTGCGGAATGTGACACTTGTCATACTTCGCAGAGCTTTGGAAACTTGTTTGAAACTGCCGTGAAACTTTTTGAAACCGTCGGAAACCTTATAGAAACTTTCGCGGGAGGCGCCACGTGGCATCTTCTGTGCAACCTGTGAAACACTTTAGAAACTTTAAGGGGCCCGGTGGAGAGTGACACGTGGCATGCTCCACACTGCCTATTGAAACTTTAAGGAACTCCTACGGAAGGTTTAAATTTTTTAAAGGGGCTATTGCAGAAGGTGACAAGTGGCGCCTTCCGCACAACACTGGAAACTGTTTAGAAACTACTGCGAAACTCATGCTGAATGTGACACTTGGCACGCTCCACATAGCCACTGAAACACTTAGAAATATTTTAACGAAATATTTGAAACTTTGAAATATTTAAACCTAATAGTGCATTTTACCAAAATGGGTATAACTTGAAAAATATGGCAAATTTTAAGATGATTCAAAAAGCAACCCTGGCTCATTTTTGACAAGGAATCCAACCATACCATGTACTGGCACTCAAAATGCATTTTATCACTAATTTTATCAAAGTTTGCAAATTTCACTCTGTTTTCCCTTACCACCAAGGACTGACCCACAAAAATAGAAGCAAAAAGCAAAGCCACAACAAGGGTCCCTATTTTGCTAAGGAGTAAAATGGGGCATGTTGTGAACATCACAACAACTAGCAACCAAACAAAACAACTAAATTCAAGGCATTCAAGAAAACTAAGTGAAATAAATGCATAACTTTCGACTATCCATCTTGTAAAATTATTATTCAACTTGAGACCTAAGGCATTCAATAAGGGTGCATGAATTTTTATTTTTAGTTCAATTGTGTGCACGTGATTAATAAGCCTCATCTTGAAGATTGGTTGAACAAACCAGTGACTGACATTAGCCTACGTAGGGGAGGATATTCCCTCATAGCCGATCGGATAGAGCCTTGCTGCCAGCGAGTGTTTATAGCCCCGGCAAGGTTATCGTTACAATTCTCCTAAGTAGAGCCCCACTGCCAGTGAGCGTCTATAGCCCTGGTAGAGTTACTTAAATGGCTTAATCTAAATTTTTAGTATAATTTGCTTTATTTATTTTTATTATTTTTTATTTTCTGATTTTGAAAGAGATTTTACATGATATAGCAATTTGTGGCTTCATGATGCAAGGAGTGGACACTTGCTGAAATTAAGTTGAGAATTGTAATGGTAGCAAGGCTGACCTCTAATTTGTCACCTAATATCTACACTAGTAGGTTCAACAAACCCAAGGATTTTAGGTGTGTCATCGTGAGAAACTTGCCTCGAATTCTCAATCACATTTATTGAATATGAAATTTGAGAAGATAAATAACTCTACATTCATGACAGTCACAACAAGTTATGTCTAAATTGCAAATGATTAACTTGAATATCCTAAATTTAAACTGCTTTGGATGGTTGCTAGTTTGCTCCTTAATACTCTAAAGTAAAATAAAGATCCCTGCTGAGGAGACAACAAACAAACCAACCAAATAGACTGTACAAACAAAAACAAAACAAACAGAAAGAAACAGAAACGAAACTATACAAATAGCCAACCCAGAAAAGAAAATAGCAAAAGAAGAACCAGACATTACTTACTGTATATTACACCAAAACGGACTGCCCTTTACCTCAGGCATGGAAGTAGTGTTTCAGATGTTGGCCATTAACTGGCAATAGCACGTCTTCTCCAGTCAAGGTTTTAAGTCTAAATGTATTGTCTCCTATTATCTCTGAGACTTGTAATGGACCTAGCCATAGTTTATCGAATTTTCCATGCTTCCTTTCTTTTCATGTGCTTTGTCCTAGCACAGCACTAAGTCTGATATCATAAATGTTTTGATTCTTGCCCTTTTATCAAACCACCTCTTAACAACCATTTGGTGTTTGCGAACTTATCAATGGCTTGACCTCTTTTGTCGTCTAATTGTAGCATTTGTACTATTCTAGCTTCCCTATGGTCATCAAAGCCTAGATACTCATTGGCAAACTTCCAGGTTGGTATTCTCAGATTTACTGGAAGTATGGGATCAGTCCCATAAACTAAATGATAAGGTGTGCTACCTAAAGCTGTCTTAAACTTGGTCCTATCTACCCATAATGCATATCTTAATAGGGTATTCCACTCTCTAGGGCTCTTTGCAACCAACTTTTTGATTATATCTAATAAGATTTTGTTCATTGATTCAGCCAATCCATTACCTTGAGGGTAATAATTTGAAGAAAACCTTAAAATGATCCCATATTCAAATGCCCATTTAGAAAACTTTAAAGAAGAGAAAGCAGGGCCATTATCACATACCAATGAATAGGCAGTTCCAAACTTGGTGATAATGTTTTCTTCAAGAAACTTGATAACTACCTCAGTTGTGGAGAATTTGCAGTAGGTAGCCTCAGTCCACTTTGTACAATAGTCTGTTACCGTCAGTATAAATTTGTGTCCTGCAGAAGATGGGGGATTGATGACTCTAATAAAATCCAAGCCCCACTATGCAAACGGTCTTGATTCAATCACAGGTTGTAGTGGATTGGCCTAATTTCTCCCTTTATCTACTGCAGTCTGATAGGTGTGGCAACTTCTGATGTGACTCTTAGTATCTTTGAACATCGTGAGCTAGTAATAGCCTACCCTCAGTATTTTGTGTGTTGTAGTTAGATGGGAACCATGGCTGGTTCTGTACTTGTCATGTAGTTCTGTCAACACTTTGTCTACTTCAGCTCTGTTTAGGCATCTCAGATAAATTCCATCATGGTACTTTCTGAATAGAAGACCTCCTTGCACCATATATTTTTGTGCTTTAACCTTCAAAGCTCTCCTCTGAGAAGCTTTCATTCTATTTGGGTACTTTCCAGGTATCAAGAAGGTGTTTAAATCATCATACCAGTCTGATGCGTTCTGGGAATTCAACACATATTGCTGTTTTATCAAATCTGGATCCGTATTTGCTATTGTTTGCACCAATGCCTACCCTCTAACTAGCTTCATGGGAATGATTTCCATGTCGAACTCCTACAACGTGGTGATCCACTTGGCTTTTTTTCTCCAGGTTCATTCTGCATTAGCAACATTTTTACTGCTGCGTCTGGCACTATGGCTTTGACCTGGCTGCGTAGAATGTAGTGTCTAAATTTTTTCACAGCCTTCATTAATGCAAATGCCTACCTCTCAGTGTCTAGATACCTCAGCTATGCATCCTTCAGAGGCGCGCTCATAAATGCGATGGGCCTTTCTTCATTGTTTTCACCTTTCTGTGTCAAAGCAGCCGCGATTGAATGAGAAGATGCAAAGGAGTAGATGTAAAATGGGCTTGTGTAGTCTGGACTTGCCAATACAGGAGCATTAGAAATTACCTCCTTGATATCTTCAAATGCAGCCCTAGCCACAGGCGTCCATTCTATCTATGCATCCTTCTTTATCATGGCATTTAACGGCTGTACGATCTCTGCAAAACCCGTGATAAACTTTTGAACAAAGTTAATTTTACCAAAAAATGATTTCAACTTTTTCCTACTGTTTGGCATTTACAAATTTTTTATGGATTCTATTCTATCCGGATCAATTGAAATTCCATCTTCAGAAATGACATGGCCTAATAATTTACCTTCAGTTACGCCAAATATACATTTCTTAGGATTAAGGGAAATCCCATACCTTTCACATCGCTTGAGTATTTTCCTGAGATCTTCGGCGTGAGTGGATGCATCCTTGGAATACACAGTCAAATCATCCATATACACAACAATGCACTTACCTGATAATCCATGGAATGCAATGTCCATGGCTCTCTGAAAAGTGGTACCTGCATTGATCAGACCAAAAGGCATTCTTCTATATGCATAATTTCCCCATTTACAAGTGAAGGTGGTTTTTAGTCTATCTTCTCTATCAATTAAGACTTGGTTATAACTTGAAAAACCATCTAAAAAAGACATCATCTTTGCCTCATTTATTGCTTGCAACACTTCGTCTATTGGAGGCAGAGGATAATTATCCTTTTCAGATGCTTTGTTTAGATTTCTAAAGTCTACGCATAACATGATGTCTCCATTTTTCTTCCTCACTGGTACTAAGTTAGCTACCCAGACTGAATGTCTAACTGGGAAAATTATTCTAGCAGACAGTAATTTTTTAACTTCCTCAAAGATTAAAGGCTCCAGAATTGCGTTCACAGGCCTTTGTTTCTACCTAAATGGCTTAACCTCTAGTCTTAAAGGTATTACGTGAGTTATGATGGACTCATCAAATATTTTCAAGTCTTCATATGTCCATGCTATTACGTATTTATAATCTTTCAGAGCATCTAAAACCTCTTTTCTAATTTTGTCAGAGCAATCCTTTTCGATTAGTACATTTTGTGGATTTTGCTCTGTCCCTAAGTTATGTAAATTGCATTTACCCCCTTCTGTTTTGGACAAGTCCTTCTGTCTCATTACTCCATCAAAGTCAAAGATATGTTCTAATTCAATTACTCCTTTGGGTAAGAAGTTGCTCTTCAAGTTGATTATATCCTCTTCGTCCCATGTTATTTCAAGCCTTTCTTGCTCATCAATGATTTGAGCCTCAAATGCCTCATTACAAGTCAGAAAATCAATAATTTGCTGATCCCCCCCAAATACCTGAAAGTGTGTAACATTGTCTGGTATACTGGGCACATTAACTAGCTCAACAGCAAATCGTCTCAATCCTGACAGTGTCAATGGTTCTAATGTGCTAGCAGCAACTGCTAGTGCATCTAGCCTATGGTTCAGCTCTCTGGGGATATGCTCTAAGTTGAAAGCATCAAATGCATCTATTAAACCCCATACTCTATGTCTGTAACTAATCATTTTTTTGTAATTGTAGGCATATAGTTTCCTCACTTGTCTGACTACTAATTCAGAGTCTGAAAATACTCTGATCATTTTCACCCTTTTCTTGATGGCCATGACAAGTCCTAAAATTAGGGCCTCATATTCAGCAATATTGTTAGTACAGGAAAATTGTAATCTATATGCTGCCAGATGTGATTTACCTTGAGGATCTATGAGTTCAACACCTGCACCCGCGCCCTGTTTTGATTTGGACCCATCACATTTAACATCCACATGCCATCTTTACTTTTCTGACCTTTTATCTTGATATGCTTTGTCTCTTTTATTGCCTACGGGGTGTTGTCCTGTTTATTCATGGGTTTTTCTATTTGGTTAACTTGCATATGTGTGTTTTTAGTTTGCAACTTAGAAAGACAACTACCCTTGTCCTTTATTTCTTCTCCTAAATCTGGAATCAGGGCATCTACATCATCCTGAATGTATTTCTGTGTTGGATCAGGATTCTCATTTTCCCCTCGTAACTCTACCCTCCCTATGCATTTTTTGTATTCATATTCAATGATGTCCTTGCATATTTCACAACTCTCCTCAGAATGTTGCCTATCATGGACTCTACACCTATTTTTATACAATTTACATTGGACCGGCAGATTGTGTTTAATGCACTCTTCCACCTCTTGTCTAATGGCATGACCAAATTTGTCTATTGCATTGTTTTCTTCATCTAAAGAATTTGCATCAGACTCAATGAATAATGCTGTCCTATTGCTGACACATTTTTTTCTAATGTTTAACATCATGATCTCTTCAATCTGCACCCCATTGTTGGTAATTCTATAGACACCAGGTTCAACAGCAGCATATAGTATTTCATTAGTTTGATTATACTCTGTTATCATATGTTTCATCCTGGGCTCTGCCTCTATTCTAATCTGGTTTGGGACACCTCTCCAAGGCAGCCACATATGTGAAAAGTTAGTGGCCATATATCCGTTTAATGTCTTGGACCAATCCCTACTCAGCAACATTCCATAATTCACGGGTATATCCACTACTTGAATATCAATGATTTGGCTTACCCTAGGGTCTGAAGCTAATTGCATTTGAATGCTCATGAGTTCTCCTATCACGCTAACCTCAATCTTATCTAATTATGTGACAACCTTGGCAGATTTGGTGGGAGTCAGCCCGAGAGTTTCACATATTCCTAAGGGCATTACGTTGGCTGAGGCACCAGAGTCTACCATGAAATTATGTATATTCTTCCCACACAACCTAACAGTTAACAAGAAAGGGGGAGTATATGTATTACTACATTTGTATTGGAAGGGTGCTCAACTTTCTTATTTTTCTCTTTAGGCGGTGAATCTCTATTAGGAACAGTTATATCAACAGACACCTCGTCTATCATGGATGTATCCAGAGATTTTATAAAAGCATTTCTGATCCCTAGGGTCTTCAATAATTTATTTAGAGGTATACTAACCTTAATTTTCTTTATTTCCTCTGACAAGTAACTCATTAATCTTATTGTCTCTATTGTTTCAGTTTTACTTGTTTGATCCTTTTATACTGCTGTGCCGTTATTTGTGTGCTGATTAGCTTTAAGTATGGTAGGATTGTTGCTGGCATTCTGATTTGGGGGTGTATTGAAGTTATTCAGAGGAATGGAAGTGGTGAAAGGTCCTCCTAGCCTAGGGTTGTTCCTCAAATTGTAGGTATGGTTTTTATTTGTCTGTTGAAAGGCCTGCACCTCTTCTATTTTAGTTAATACCTCATTTTCAGATTCAAAGGGAAACTGAAAAGCATTTAACACAAAGGCTGATTTAGGATAAAGATTTTGACAACAGTATGGTTCATCCTCTAGCAATTCATCCTCTTTCTCTTCTGCAGTTGCAAAGGTAAATGTTTCTAAGACTAATGCTGTGTCATATCCTGAGGGTACTACCTCATTACCCTTGGGAATGAGAAATTCAGAGGTAGGAGGCTGGACATCTATATTAAAGATATTGGCTGCTAAGTGGAACTGTGGGTAGTCGTGCTCAGCATGGGCATTGGTATTATGAAATCTACACCAATTTTTGGGTGATGTACTGGCCATTTGGATGCTAGCCATTTGTTTTGCATCATGATTATCTATGTTCTAAAAAGGAGAAGCTAGAGTACCGTTGTTGGGCCCAGTGTTCCATGTCTTGGGTGGCCTAGGTTGATTCTGATTTCTATTATTATTGCCCCAAGTCCTATTATCTATCACTGGCCCTCTATTTTGCATTGGTTGCCCCTAGTTGGGGCCTTGATGCTGATTATAGTTTTGGTTCTGATTGTACTACTGATTTTGATTGAAACTATAGTTCTGGTTTTGGTCTTGGTTGTGATTCTGATGTTGATTGTAGTTTTGGTTGCCTCTTCCATAGAGGTTCTCATTTCTTAGTTGTGTCACTTCAGTGGTTAACCTTTTCAAATGTGTAGTGATCTCTTTGATCTCTTCCCTTTCCTCCTGTGCTTTTGTCACAGTTGTATCCCTAAGAGGTTGGAAGAAAGGCTGACCATTATTTTGACTGTTATTGGAAGTGCTACCCGTGTAAGGAGTTATAGCTTAGATTGGGGTAGGACTATACACAGGTGTGTAAGAAGGAACCAGATTTAATAATGGAGTGTGATGCATAGGGGCTCCATTCCATGGTTGTGCCTGATTCTGCACCCCAAAATTCCCTCCATTAACAAATGGGCTATAAGTTGTATGCCTCATCTCTTGGTTCACTGAGGCTGCCTCTTTGTAGGCTTTGGATATTGAATCTATGCCAGGTTTTCTTTTGACAAACATGGCAGTTAAAGGATCCAAGGCTGCATAGTACATAGCCAACAAGGGATCATCATCCACGGTATAAGGGGCTACTAGCCTAGAGTAGGCCTTTTGGAATCTATCATTGAAATTATCAATCAGCTCTTCCTCACCTTGTTTTATAGCAACGAATTTATGAAACAAAGCGCAAGGGTCAATGGGTCCTCTAAATCTTCATAGAAATGCTTCTTCCATAAGTGACCAGGAAGAAATGTAACCGTTGGGTAAGTTTACATACCAGTTAGAGGCTTGTTCATTAAAGGTGTAGGGAAACAATCTACACACAACATCCTCGTGCTCTAACATAGCCCTAAAACATGCTTCTTTAAATATTCTAATATGATCGTCTGGATCCTGATGCAACTGGTACTTGGGCCATATCTTTTCTAGATTTTTGGGCATCTCATGATAATCATTGAAGAATATGGGAGAATGAACATTGAAATAAGCCATTGCAGGTGTTTGAGCTTGACCTGAACTTGTAGAAATACCTGGATTGAGTGGTGGGATAGGATTTCTAGGAGGATTAGGACCTCCAAGAGTGCCTGAATCAAGATTTAAAGATTTGAATAGTGATCTGTTAGGACTCACAGTACTACGGATGTTAAAAGGTGACCCAGGAGGTGTTCCAGATGAACTTCCTGCTTGTGATATTTTAGGATTCTAAATCAAAGGGCTCTTACTTCGCCTTATATCAGGTAGTTGCACAAATATATCTCTTGAACTGGATCTAGACCTTATCACTCTATCACTATTGTTAGCCAGTTTGAAACAAACCCTAACTCAAGTCTGGCCCTCCTTCTAGCGCCAGAAAATTGTTGGTGATTGTTTTGATGCAATCATAACAATAAGTTAAAATTCACATATAATGAACTGAAACTATACTTGAATGATAAGAGGGAATCATTTAAGATTCACTTAATCCCAAGTCTACAATGGTCCTATTGGTCAAATTCAGTTGGTCAATGTGAAGCTGTAATGTTCAAGGGGCCTTACGTAGTTTAGGGTTTCTTTGTGGTTTACTGGACTCAAACTATGCAAAAAAGATCATGAGCTATGTCAATACTTTTTCATTCCTTTGCATAAAAGTGTTATTATTTTACAAAGCTTTAGATGGTTGTCTTGAATTATTGCAGCCTTCCTCTTTGTATATTTATGAAAACTTGTCTACTTTTAACTCTGTTGTTCATGTTTTTTCAAATATGAGACAAATTTCCTTCAAATTTCTACGTTTTTAGCTAAATATTTCAGATGGGTTGGGAAAAGTTAGAGAGATCTAATCTAAACCTCATTTACTCTACTGAAGGATCTAATTGTTTTGTTATGCACTATGTAAATCATACAGCAATTTGATCAAATCCACAGTTAAAACCTTAAATGTAAGTTCTAAGCATTTTCACAAACATACATTTAAAATTGCAAGCTCTCAAAGAAAATATTTCAAAACACAAAAAAGAGCAGGAGAACACTCAGAAGATAGATGCAGAACTCTAGATTCTATTGGATTAGAAACAAATAGTCATACATGATTTACAATGTTGGAATGACTCTCAGTTTCATTGATCAAACTACAAAGAACTTACAAGCTTTACAAATACAGTAAGGAAGCCAGACATTCCATGCACTCCTTACTGCAGACAAATAGGCGACCTCCTTCCTCTACTTCTAAACTATGCTAAGCTAAAATCCCTATGCTTTCCTAAAAATCCCTGTTGTAAATATTACAATGTATTAAGGCACAATATATAGACTTTCTGATTGTCCTCAATACAACCCAAAACCCTAATGGTTAAGGAATGGTTCAAACCCTAGGTTATAGCATTAAATGGTGCAGAACCATTTTCCCAAAAATATCCCCAAATATGTGTCAAATCTGGGCGAAAATATGCCCCTTTCTGAAACCCTAGCAGTTCAGAAGTAAATTTTGCAACCTACTTGTCATTACGTTTTATCTGCACTTGGGTCTTCTCATTGATGTCCCTTGACTTTCTGCACTTCATCCTTATCTTCTCTTTGCTTCTAAAATCTGATCTTCTTCTCGTGATGTCATTGCCATTAAGTTTTAGCTTCTTCCTCAGCTGCAAACCTGCAAAAATAGACCAGCAATAAGTACCATTGATTATTAAACAATGAGAAACAAAATACCTGTTAGATCCAAGTGGGGCTGAGCCAAAATCGTGGCTATCGGGTCAAAACCTGCAAAAAACACATTCATACTGCACAACTGTGTCAAAAACTTACTGGATCAACCATCGTGGACCAAAAATGATGCATACGCAGGGTCAAAATGTGTCAAAAACTATATAAAAACTGTAAAGAACCTATCGCTAAATGTTTCCCGCCTATCGGCACCAAAAAACCTCATCGGCGGGCCCTGAAAACTACCCACCGACTTCCTGTGTTTGGCCCAAAAATGGCCCTTTATTTTCCTTTATCAGAAACGGTGCCCTTAGAGAGTGACACATGGCGCGTTCCATGTGAGGGCTTATGAAACTGTTGCTCATGGGGAAGGCGACACTTGTCGCCAGCCGCGGGCATTTGAAACTATCTCGAAACTTATTGAAACTCTTTAGACTCATGCGGAAAAGGACACGTGTCGTCCTCCATGCAGTTGCTAGGGGCTACTGAGAAACATGTGGAAGCTCTCTTGAAACGATTTGAAACTATCGCGGAAAGTGACATTTGTCACTCTCCGCACGACTGTTGCGACCCTTTAGAAACTATCGGGGCACCTTTAGAAACTGTTGGTGAAGGCGCCACGTGGCATCTTCCGTGCAGCCGTTGAAACTTTTTGAAACCGTCGGAAACCTTAGAGGGACATGCGGAGAGTGACACTTGTCACACTCCGCGGAGCTCCTAAAACTTTAAGAAACTATTGAGGGTCTTGTGGAGTGTGACACTTGTCACACTCCGTGGAGCTTTGGAAACTTGTTTGAAATTACCGCGAAACTTTTTGAAACCGTCAGAAACCTTATAGAAACTTTTGCAGAAGGCGCCATGTAGCGTCTTCCGCGCAACCTGTGAAACACTTTAGAAACTTTAAGGGGCCCAGCAGAGAGTGACATGTGGCGTGCTTTGCGCTGCCTATTGAAACTTTAAGGAACTCCTGTGGAAGGTTTAAATTTTTTAAAGGGGCTATTGCGGAAGGTGACAAGTGGCGCCTTCCACACAACACTAGAAACTGTTTAGAAACTGCTGTGAAACTCATGCAGAATGTGACACTTGGCACGCTCCGCGTAGCTGCTAAAACACTTAGAAATATTTTAATGAAACATTTGAAACTTTGAAATATTTAAACCTGATAGTGCATTTTACCAAAATGGGCATAACTTGAAAAATATGGCAAATTTTAAGATGATTCAAAAAGCAACCCTGGCTCATTTTTGACAAGGAATCCAACCATACCATGTACTAGCACTCAAAATGCATTTTCTCACTAATTTATCAAAGTTTACAAATTTCACTCTCTTTTCCCTTACCACCAAGGATTGACCCACAAAAACAGAAGCAAAAAGCAAAGCCACAGCAGGGGTCCCTATTTTGCTAAGGAGTAAAATGGGGTGTGTTGTGAACATCACAACAATTTGTTCAAAAGGGTTGTAAATTTTGTGCTTTTAAATTCAAACCACCTCATATTATTTTATTTGAAGGTTGGAAGGCTGAAGCAGGGGCTTAAAGCGCAGGAAAATGTGAAGTAGAAGAAGAGGAGCAAGAAAATGATAAAGACCAGCCTGTAGTTACAGTTAGCTCCTCTGATTGCTACTATAGCGAAGACACTGCATATTAATTAGGGCCTCAAAACAATAACATAGAAGAAGAAGAAACACAGCGGATTGTCAGCAACGAAAAAACTAACGAGGTAATAGAACAGATCTTGAGTCCTGCTAGCTTTTGCAGTCATGTAGATTCAAACCCCCGACATATTAACAACCAAGAAAACATAGATAAACTTCAAAGCTTTCTCTATCCTCATAATTACTGTAATGATCTGTATTACCATGACTCTCCAATAATTTCAGAGGAGCACCACTACCTTACTTTTTGTTCACAAACTAAAGTGTAAGCGGTTTGTTATAAGTATATATGGGCAATAGTATATTGCTGCATACGAGTACGCACACAATGTGTATTGTACAAGCGAATGGTGTTGTGTGTGTATATGGGTGCTCACTTAATAATAGTAGGGCCCCCATTCCATCTCAGTGATATATTTTAAGAGGTTTTAGAAATGGATTTGGTTAAAAAAAGTTTAAAGAGGTTTAATGGCATGCCTCAAAATATTGATCTTATATCAAATTTATTGCCAAGAAAGCTCTTTATTAATAGTTTAGGGTATGGGTGAGACCTTTTTAAGTATTAACAAGATCAAGTCCGATGATTCTTTAAGTATTAATACAGATTTAGATGACTAATATAACAATGTTCAAATTTTAGCCGTGACAAAATGAAAAAAATATTTTTAAATTATGTAATATTTAAAATATTTTTTTTCATTGACAAACATTTTACTTTTGAATCTTATATTATATTATGTGTACTTGCATGTGGGTATATTATAATAATTAATTATTTTTTAATTTTAATTAACTAATTAATATATATTATTTTTAAAAATATCATATTTTTCTTAAGAATATTTCTTATAATCATGTAATTGTATGATGATTTTTAACATTAATTTTTAAAATCACATTTCATAATTTACCATCAAAATTTTAAAAAAAGGTTTTAATGCTACATTTATAATTCAAGGTATCCAAAATAACTTTTTAATGATTATTATTATTTCAATCTAGTGTTAAGTGAGCTTAAATTTTAAAATTATGAAGCCCTAGGTTCAACAAAGATAAAATGAGAAACAAAAGGCATTGCAAAGCACATGTGGAAAGTCATTAAAAAAATTATCAAAGAGTTAATTTTGTGTGATTAAAAAAAGGTTATTATTGATGTAGATAGTACATAAATAAAAATATAATACAACATTTTTATTGTTAGTGAAATCATTTTTTAATATGAGTATTTTTGGAAGAATTTTTTTATTTAAATTTGAAAGTTTACATGAAAAAGTCTATTAGTTAACTGACAAAAAGTGTGGTCAAAAGTAGTTCCACCATAAGACACCATAAATTGGGGTGATGAACTTGTGTTTTCATTATAAGTTCAAATCCTCCAAAGGTAGGGTACATATACATCTCACTTAAGTAGTCTAATGAAGCATCTCTTATAAATAGGAGTTGTGAGGTAGTCTCATATACTATAAGTCATATGTAAACCCAAGCCCAAATATGAGATAGTCTCATATACTATAAAATCACCCAACATCATGAGCTATAAACTCAAACTAAATCACCCAACATCATGAACTATAAAAGTTCCATCTCACATCAGTGTTAAAGAAGGTCAGCAATATTTTTTATTGTTTCTGCTTATTTTGCACACTCCTCCTATGAACCCTTGTAATGTTTTGATATTTTCAACATTAGAAGAACAGGACAAAGCTAGCCTAGACACAAAGAAGGATAAATAGAAAGCTTAAGAAACTAAATCTAGTGAGGAATATTCTTCTCCGACTCTAATAGTTTCTAAAATGGCCAGAAAATAGGATGAAGAGAGTCCAAAAGAAATTTGGATTACTCGAAGCACTAGTATAGAATTCAACTTATATTTTTGGTGGTCCTGGCAAATATTGTGCTCTATGTTAACGCCGCTTTGATGTTTATCCTATTCATGGTACATTGATGGGTGTTTTGGCTGATTATAAATGCTATGCTCTATAGCTATTCTAACTTGCTTTGTCTTATATGATTGTTTTTTCAAATGCATATGTTATACCTAAAATTCACATAGGTTTACAATTTTTGAAATTGGACTCAGTAGATCATAGTTATTTTTCAAATCCCATGGCTTTGAAATTAGACTTAATTCTTTTATGCTAACAAGTTAATCCAATGATGAGCGCATAGGCAACAAAATCCACTATGCACAAACTAAGTTGCACCATTGTTCAGATTAGCTGTTAGTGCTAATTTGTGTGCACGCCTATAGAATACCAATGCATGGACTTCCTTTCACCACCACTGTAAAAAAGCATGATGGACCATTAATTGTTCAAGATATCTACATTGTCGTAGCTATTTTGATGGCTACATAGTGTCTATATGGCTATTATAGCATTATAAGAGGATGTGGAGTGGCTTAGAATCCTTCCCCCTTATTATACAACCTGTATAGTCATATCTTGATGCTCCAGTGAGATCTTTTTTTTTCTTAGACGTGGCAAGACAAGGATTGAGTATATGAGAATTTACTTGCACATTGACTTGCATTTGGGATTTGAGGGTTATGTTTGTACTAGTAAATACTTCAATACGTGTGTCTTGCTCCATAACAATGATGTTAAGAAACATCTACATGTAACTAGCCTTAAAACCATGCCTGGGATTATTAGCATATTGGCTAAAGTTGAGCAAGTATTGGAACACTTTACAAAAATAGGCAATAAAAAAATCTGTTGAAGGAAAATCTAAAGCCCACACGTCTATCTGTTCAACGCCACTTGTCTATCACACGTCTCAAATAGTGTATATTCAACGCCAGTTGTCTATCCTACTTTCCACTTGTCTCTAGTTATGTCTGCATGTTTACATAATGCATTCTTAATCCTTCTGTAGTGCTTGGATTTGAAAATCTAAACAAATTTTTGATTATGCCCTGTCAATTAGCGTGTCTGCCCTCTTTGAACTACATTCTCACATTCTTTGGTGTTTAGATGAGAGGGTAGGGGTGGATTTCTATACTAATCTATGTGCAAAGCAATCTCAACATTATGTTGGCTCATATTTTGCAAAGGAACAACAATATAAGATTGTAGTATTTGCCCTCAGAAGCTTCTAGTCAGAAGAGGCAGCGTTTGAATGCGTGCTTGGTGTGGTTTGAACCACGGCTGGTTACAGCGGAGGAACTAAACTTAATCCTGAGTACAGGCTTTTAGGAGACCATGCTGAAGCGGTCCAGGTTAGTGAGGGAAGATGATGGTAAAAAAATTTGAAAATGGAAAATTTTTAGTGCCTAATTCTGTCTAGTCGATGAATTTGCTATTTTTTTTTGTTTAACTTTTTGAAGAGTTTTATGACGTGCATTATTCTCTCATTCGACGTCTTTATTGTCACAAATATTTTCAAGTAGGTTATATTGTTACTTCCTTTTTATATATTAAAATGTCTTCTTCAAAGAGTACTACATAGTGGAAAGAAGCATGTATAGGGCATTTGTTTATGAAATAGAATGTACCAGAACCTTCGATGAGTCAGCCTGCTCTACTCCTAAATTTCTTTCAATGCAGGGCAATGTATTTGTAGGTGCTACTAATAGTGTATGGATGTTTTGCAAGGGCTCCCCTAAAAACTAATCTTTGAGAAGCTTGTTTAGGAGAAATCAATGTTAGGTCCAGCTTTATCAGTTGGAGTTATTGCAGATGTCCCCTAGTGGTTCTACTTTACCTATTAGTAAAAAAATCTTGGTGAACATGGCTAATTTAAAATCTCATATAAATCAATCCAAAGCCTCTATGGCTCAAATCCTCATTCCATATCCATGCAAAGTGGGTATAACTTCTTGGGATTCTATTTTATCTCATGCTAAAGAATGGGGTCTTGGGGAATCACTATAAGATCAGATAAATCAACCTCTCTCGGATATGCCTACCTCTTCTAAATTTGAGGAGGAAGAGGATAATGGTGGTTGGCAAAAAGTGGTCTCTAAGAAGATGTAGCCCAAGAAACCTAAGGGTATATGGTTCTTAGATCGCATAGGGAAAAATGAAGGGAAAAATGAATTTCATTATGTTATATTTCTAGGATTTCCTTGAGGAGAGCATAAGCAAACTGAAGGATAATTTCAAATTGGTGCAAGACAGAAATGTCAGTATGACCAATACCACTCAAGCAATAAATTGAGAAACATGATTGTATTTTCTTTTGATTACAACCTTCCATTCATAGATCTCTTAATGTGAAAGAGGTAAAAAAATTAGGCCTAGATACTATAGGCCTTATATAATACAGGCAAGACTAGGACAGGTTAACTATTACATAGACATGCCCTTTCTAACATGCATAATCATGTCATTACTATATTGCTTGTTTTTACTTTTCTAGGTTGAAGTTTAGGGCAAGAAACAAAACTCATGAACTTAGATTGCAAATTTGATAAATAACATAACAAAAAATGTATAAAAATGGCCTTTTTAAAATAGGTACAGCTTTTATAGTTGCAACAATGTAATATTCTCAAAGAGTCAGCTTATGCCAGTAGTTCCTAGTCATTACAGAAAATGATGGTCATACTGGTAAGCACCTGCAAACCTTTTACCGCATAAAACAATTAATAACAAATACCACAAACCAAAGAAAGAATCAGTAGTCATATCTATAGCACATAAACTCATTTGATATAAACAGGATTAAAAATACAGAAGAATTTAGTTATACATAGGCTTCTCAACTGAACTTGAAGAGACCGCAAAATTGTCAGGGCTTGAGCATAGAGTGCCACACACAGTATGCACACACAATCTTCTGTGATATGTAGACATAGACAACAAAAGAAATGCTCATTAGCATGACATCCCTGATATCTTTCTTATTCCGAGGTGTTGCAAACTTCTGTAATTCATCAACAGATTGATCGAATCTCAATCTCTTGAAAAAAAGATATCTTTGGCCCTGGAAAATTTAAATCAGGTTTATGTTTTTTTAAGGGGTTTAGTCTTTCCTACACCCAAGGTTGGTTTTTGGTAAACTTCATCTAGAGTTGCTCGTTCACTACAAGCCTCATTAGCATTTAAATCTTCTAATTTTCTAACTTTTTGTTCTCCCTTGTCACCATGGGTATATCTGGATCGAAACACAAAGGAACCCACCTGGATCAACTTACCCTGTTGCAACCCTAAACTACTTAGGGGGCCTGAAAATGCAAACCCAAATTGGTTTCTGCTAGAAATGTGAGACCCGCTTGCCAGTCACCCATTGGTCTGAAAGTGTATCCATAACCCAAAAGGATATATTTGTATGTGTCATAGAGGATGTAATTAGTGAAACACAGATACCTGGACACCAAGTAAAGTGCACCCATGACCCAAATGAATATATTTGTATGTGTGTCATAGAGGATATAGTCAGTGAAATATAGATACCTCATACGATTCAGGTCACAAAAACTCACAGAAATTCAAGAACTTGAATTGCAAATTTGATAAATAACATAACCAAAAATTATAAAAAGGCTTTTTAAAATCAGTTACTTTACAAGTTTTATAGTTACAACAATGTAATATTCTCAAACAGTCATCTTCTGCGAGTAGTTCCGAGTCACCACAGAAAATGATGGTCATACTAGTGAGCACCTACCTTTAACTGCATAAAGAAATTAAAAACAAATAATTTAAAAAAAAAAATGTATATGAAACATACTGACTTCCATACTTCTTCTTCCTGCAGGGTCTTGCAAGGTCTTCAAAGTATAACATGAAGCTTTTCCATAGCCAGACTTATGGATTATGCAGCCCTCTGAAGATTTACTATGTATCATTGAGAGCTATTAACTGACATAATTTTTTTTTTTACAAAACAGAAGGCTGGTTACGGAACATTCAATGCATACATGAATGTACATTGAATAATTTAATGTTTTCCCAAATTTCAATATATGCAAAAATCTTTTCCAAATCCTCCAAATCTAAATAAACATGATTTAAAAAATATGTTTTAAAAACAGACAAGACATCTTTATCAATAAATATGATTTAAAAAATATGTTTTAAAATAGATAAAGACATCTCGCATTACTTAGTTTTAAATGCATTCAATAATGTTAAATATTATTTTCAAAATACATTCAAGTGCATTTCATTATTATTTTTATTATTTAAAAAAATAAACAAAAATTATTTTTTACACTGACTGTTTAGAATCTCATTCAATAGGAAAAACAATAAATACTTTTTTTAAATTATTGAAAAACAAAATAAATTTTAAAACTTTCACAATATGCATCAATTTTTTTAATTCTGCATTTTGATTGGTTGAATAGAGGAAAAAATGCATCGAGCGGATGCATTAGTATACCTAATAATAATAATAATAATAATAATAATAATAATAATATAGTATAGATTATCTTTTCAATAAGAATTGATTGTATATGTATTCTTTAGGGATATGATATTTATTAAAGAGTTCGTTGTTGCATAACTCTGAAACTTCTATATTTCTCCCTCAGTCTTTTCTCTCTATCGATTTGTTTTTCCTATAGAAAATATATCAAATAAGCTTTAGAATTTCTTTTTAGAAAGTAAGAGATTTTATTTTATATATAAGATACTTAGAATCTAGCTTTTACTTTAATATAAGAGGTTTTTATCACGTAAGAGTTAGAATTTAACTTTTTAAAGAATAAAAGTTATTTTTAAAGAATAATAATAAAAATTTAATAGTTTAGAAAAGCAAATTATAATATTTTTTTTTAAAAAAAGCAAATTATAGTATCGTACTAGTAAGGTAGCTCAAATGAATGTTATCTCTTAGTTAGGATTTTTCTTAGGAAGATGCCATTGATAGCGTAGCAAGATTTTTATGAGGATTAGTAGAATGTTGAATTTATATATTTTGCTTTCTTCACATCCACAGGTTCTTGATGTTCATAAAAATTAGTGCTCAATTTGTGTAGGTTATAAATTAGGAAGGATTTAATTGTTTTTGTATACGCCTAAAAATGACACGATTCATTCTAAATAAATATTCTTAATATTTTTTCCCTTCTTATTTCTTCTATCAATTAAATAAATATTCTAAGTTTATTTAATTGGTTCTTTATCCCATAATTAAATAAAATCAATTTATTTAATTAAATTTCCTAAATTTTTCTAATGTCTCACATAATTAAATAATCCTACATTATTTAATTAATCATAAATTCCTCTATCCTAAGTCCTAATTTCATAAATCCACCTCATCATTCCACCTCACCTTTTCCACTTCACCTTCTCCACCTCATCATGTTGCACATGTAATTAAATATTTCAAATATTTAATTACCTAATATTCTCTCACCCACATGTCCTATTTCTTCTCTAATCAAAATTAGTTAACTCATCAATCAAAATTGTTAACTAATCAATCAATTCTGTCTGCTCCTCAATCTATTTGGGTAATTGATCAATCAATTCTGTCAATTCCTCAATCCATTCTATTAACTCTTCAATCAATTTTGTTAACTACCCTGTTACATGATGGAAGTGGGACACTTGTCCTCTTTTTATTCGTTGCACATTCCTCAACCATTCTCAACCATTGATCGGCTCATTTCGTCTCAACCGTTGATCTTCATTCTCGCAAGTCTATAAATGGAACTTCATTCCTTCATTCTATTCATCCAGGTTATTCGTATTGTTACTCTGCAGAAATTCACCAGCGCGCCTTTGGCACCCCAATACAATTTGCTTGAGATCACCCAAAACTTTGAAACTCCTCTTCATTGCACGTTTATCCTCATAGCCATTCACTATCGACATTCTTGAAAATAGAAAAGGAGTGCACTCTCTGAGGGCCTACTTCATACAAACAAGGACGATCTTGATAGGCAACAATAGAAGTTTCAATTCAAGGAAGGTTTGCATTGTTTGATTCATTGCTTCATTTATTCAATCTTCGTAGTTTCACTATTCTATTGAGTTATGGGTATTTGATGTTGTTTGTTGCATATTCATTATTGATGCTATTTCACCTTAACATTTTTGGCGCCCATCGTGGGGCCTTGCCCCTTTATCTCATCAAAATATGAGCTTTTTTAAAAATAGGTTCTGTACAGGCATCGCGTAGGCTAATCCGGCGCATTTGAACAATTCCGCGACGCTTCTATCCTCTGTTCTGGCACTTATAATATTACGGCACTTTTAAACACTGTTCCGGCGCATATGCCTATTTCCGCTGCGCATATGTTATTTCTGTGCATCTGTTCTTTCTTATGGCGCTTTTAAACTCTGTTCCTGCACATATGTTATTCATGTGCATCTATTATGTCTTACATTGCTTTTAAACTCTGTTCCTGCGAATATGTTATTTCTGTGCATCTGTTCTTTCTTACTGCGCTTTTAATTACTGTTACGGCGCATTTGTTTTTACTACGCTTCTGTTGACTATTTTTGCGCATTTAGTCACTGAAGTGGCACTTCTGTAGTGGGAGATGATTTTAGGGTTTTTCTAAGAAGATTTTGCTAATGCTGACATCTTTGCAAGTATTCTCTGGAGTTGTTTTGTAGGATAGGTTCGGGTTTAGTTTCATATAGTTGCATTTTGATAGCTTACACTACACACTCTAAAAGGACAGTAAAACAAATACTCATGCAAAATCTCACATAGCTTTTTAATTAGGAAAGAGGCAACTGGATCATTGCTATCTTGCATTGCAACATTGCTATATTTTTAAAGTTATTGCTATCTGGTATAAAACTGAACTCATCATTGCTTTCTGGGTTAAAACTGAACCACTGCTATCTCGATTGACCAATATTTCATAGTTAACTATTCATGCTACATGGATTAAAACTGAACTCATTATTGTTTTCTGGGTTAAAACTGAACCACTGCTATCTCGATTAACCAACATTTCAAAGTTAACTATTCATGCTACGTGGATTAAAACTGAACTCATCATTGCTTTTTAGGTTAAATACTGAACCATTGCTATCTTGCTAAATCATTTCAAAGTTCTGTGCTTGCCCAAGTAGATTAGCCCATTTAGTTTTTCTACTTTTAACTAGGTTGGATTAATCAGTGTCTTCTGTGCTTATCAAATAACAACAGGCCTATGCTCTCCCCTTTACTGGGTGACCAAAATGCTAGACTTGTTATTCCATCTGTTTAACCTTTAAGAGGGGCCTACCCTTGGATGCACGCCTGTCCAAGTGGGAACGACCCTGAATGGAAACAGGCTAGATGCCAAGCCCTACCAATCCACTTAAAATAAATGTGCTTGAGGTGAAAACCTCATGCAACAAGTGTTGCTATGTTACACCGATGGCCAACCTCCCCCAAAACCTTCTAAGGTGCAACCCTTTGAGGCTGGGAGACTCCATAATGGAGAGTAGTGCCGCCGCATATGTAACCACTTGAATGGTTGCCCGCATTAAACACCTCTTGTCCTAGTGGCCAAAAACCCTTGTAATCCATTTCTAGCCTAGGATTTTTGTACTTACTTTTGTTCCTTTTAGTCCAAAAAAGAGTCAGAAAAATCATTAAAAAAGTTAAAAAATCATAAAAAATTCTTTGTGTTTGCTATGTTTTCTTGCCATTAATTCAGAAAATCAAATCAAAAAGACCTTTTTTTGCAAACAAAGTACCAAAAACATCAAAAAAATTCCAAAAATTGCAAAAACAACTAAAGAAAGCCAGAGCAGCATATCCGTCCTCTGTTCCTGCGCATCTGTGCCGACTTGCAACGCATTTGTTTAGACTTCCTGTGCTTTTGTTGTCTATTGCTACGCATACACTTTTTACCAGTATGGCGCATATATCTCAACTTGTCGCGCATTTGTCAATTTTTGCTGCGCATCTGTTTCTGTACATACACAACAGTGAGCACTTGCACAATTTTTGAGGGAAAAATTTTACCAGTTCTAAGTACCCACTACAGCTTAGCTCCAAAATCAGAGATCAGGTTCTACCTTGTAGTCAGTTTTCATCTGTTTCATCCAAAAAGTCCATCTTTTGTCAATCGTCCCATCCACCTTCTATCAGGTCTTTCTAGTCCCAAAGTTAGAATATTCCATATCAGATTAGCGTAGGTCCCTTCTTCATATCATTGTGAATTCAAGTAAACCTAGTAGGTCACAGAACTTTGCTAGTGATTTGTTACACGACTAGTCCCTACACATTAAGACTGGTATCGAGTACCCTTACTAGTGGCTATCATCTTGTATCAGTCGTCTTATTTGAAATCATTGAGCAAGAAGGTCTTTTATCCAAATCTTGTCCTAGATATCCTATCCATAGCAGTCTCCGTCGGCACCTTGCCAAAATTTCTAGTCCCAGTCCACTTCATCCCACATCACCTTGCATGGTTCTTACTAGATCTCAATACAAAAAGCAACTTGAAATGGCTGGCTCATCCAACTGCATCATCACACCTCATGATAGTGACGAGGAAATCTCTTACAAAGATTATCAAGAAAACATCCAAAATCAGAAATTCCAACGCCTAATAGAGAAGGTGCTCCATGAAGACCCTCATAAGTATTTCTACCATTTTGCTAGTCTTGGAATTAAACTACCTGTGAATTTTGATATAAGCTCAATCATGGAAAACATGGAAAATGATCACGAAAAGGAAAAGAATGCCATAGACCCAAACGCAAATGATAGAGGAAAGCAAACCATGGACCAAAATGCCCCTATGGAAGAAATGAGGAAACAACTTGAGAGCCTAACACAACAAATATCGGATCTCAAGATGGGTACACATGCCAAAAACTACTCCTTGGAAGATATTGCACTATACCCCTTTGACAAAAGTTTGATCATGAAACCATTCCCCTATCGATTCGAAGTTCCTAAGTTTGAGAAGTACAAAGGGAAAGGGGACCCTAGAGACCATATAAGGGAATTCAATGCAGCATGTTTGGAAGTAGCTCACAATGAGACATACTTAATGAGACTATTCCCTAGGTCTCTAGGTAGCAAAGCTATGGAGTGGTTCTCACGGCTTCCATCGAGCATCAGAACTTTTGATGAACTAGTCAACAAATTTATCACACACTTTTCTTACAATATCGAACATGAAGTATCTATGCTAGATCTATGCAACACCAAACAAAAGAGTGGTGAGTCATTTGCAACCTTCCTACAATGATGGAGACAACTAGCAAGTAAGTGTTCTTACGATATACCTGAGAAGTAGCTATTGGAGATGTTTGTCCATAACCTCAATACCGATCTTAGCTATCAAATACAAATACAATGCCCTACATCATTCTCAAAAGTCATTGAAATGGGATTGTTCATTGAAAAAGCTATGATCGCCAAGGGGCCAATCAAGTTATACAAGGACACACCTACCTCCAACTACACGATGGACAAATCAAAGTTTTGGACCAAGAACAAGAATGTTGTCAATGATGGGGTAGTGGATGCCAAGGTGGCAGCTCCCAAGCAACAACCCATATTCACTCTCAAAGGAGAAGCAAACAATGTTGCACCCAACAAACCATTCTCTTGGGAACCAAGACTATGGTTCAGTTCAAATCCAAGGCGAAAGTTCACACCGCTGGGTGAGTCTCAAGAATCCGCATTAAGGAAGTTGTTAGCTAACAATGAAATTTCTCTACCGCCAACAAGTGATTATGAGCCTATAGTCAAACCTCCCTATTGGAAGGATACGGACTATTGTGAATATCATAGAGGAAGGGGGCATACAAACTACAACTGTATCCATCTCAAAAATGTTATCCAAGATGTGCTTGATCAAAACCAAGGAGGAACCCAATAGCATACCTCCAATGAGACACATGTGGCTTACAGGGATGCACTTCTAAATCACAACAGGCCGTACAACAACAATAACAACAATGGCAATAACAACAATGGCAATAACAACAATGGCAATAACCACAACGACAACAACAACAACAATCGCAACAGGCCAAATCAAAATAGTGGGAATAGTAATGCCAACTATGCAAGTGTACCATTTGACTATACCATAAATTGCATTTCTGAGCATGTCCCACAAATCAATGTCATCACGCCCAACCAACAATCAGGACCTAATAGAACTGGTTGTAGTATCATCACCCCCAGTGGTAAAGTCACGCTCAATACCGCTTCTCCAAGGTCATCACTGTCTCAATCTAATTTCCATCAGTATAATGTCATAGACCAATTACAGAAAACTCCGGCCCACATTTTCATCTTGGAGTTGTTGCGTCTATCCCCTTCCCATAAGGAGATCCTCAAG
This sequence comes from Cunninghamia lanceolata, assembly GCA_027924645.1. Taxonomy (NCBI): domain Eukaryota; kingdom Viridiplantae; phylum Streptophyta; class Pinopsida; order Cupressales; family Cupressaceae; genus Cunninghamia; species Cunninghamia lanceolata. Next base: position 457,901 of record BSBN01000497.1, on the reverse strand, counting down.
AAAGCCTTAGTGGAAACCACTATCCCCACTAACTTGGCCCAAGAGAAGTTTCAAACCATGGTAGGTAATCTGACCTCCTCAAGCTCCATATCATTTACCGAGCAAGATGACCTCTCTGTATCTCAACCTCATAACAACTCTCTACATATTGTCGCCTTCATCCACAAGCACCGCATCAAGAGGGTTCTCATTGATGGGGGGCGGTTTAAATATTTGCACGTTAAAGCTAGTCCTTGCATTGGGGTTCTCTGAACAAGTAGTTGATCCAAGGAAGAAGATTACTATCAAAGCATATGATGAAGAAGAGCGAACTACAAAGGGAACAGTAGTCCTACCCATACAAGTGGGACCAGTAACAAAATATGTTGTGTGCCAAGTCCTTGATAGGGAGCTCGCTTATAATATTTTTCTAGGGAGACCATGGATTCACGCCATGAAAGCAGTACCCTCGACCTATCACCAATGCATAAAATTCCCGCACAATGGCAAGCAAGTCACCATCCAAGGCGACCTTGACCCCTATCAGCATTGCAACTCCTTCCTTGCCAAACCCGATTACATCATACCAAACAATAGAGCTTATGTCCCCTATCCCGCACCATGATCATACCGCTGAAGCTTCCTCCTCAAGGCCTAAAGAGCAGAAAATTACCATAAAAGAAAGCGGAGTGGGAGAATACTCCATAGAACACATCCTCAATTTAGCCAAGATGCCTTTGTCTCCTCAATCTTTTGGCCAACCCAAACATTTTCCAAAGCCATCTGCTCCTCCTATAGCTCCCACAACTCACTTTGTAAAATGGGGGACCTTATTTGATGAAATAGAGGAAAGAGATATCCTACAGTGGCTTTATACTGAAGAAGAAAGCACATCACAAGAACCACCTAGGCTCCCAACAGAACTCTATGGGCGAGGTAAAACTATCCTACATAGAATGGGTTACAAAGGACAAGGCCCCATCGGCCTCAGAAAAGAAGGAATCATAGGACCTATTCAACCTTCTTCATCCTCATTGGCTAAAAATACAAATGGTCTAGGATACAAAGGCAAGGGCAAAGCTAAAGAAAATGCTTGTCTTGTAGAAACGATCCACACACTCCAAGAGGACAGCAACACAAATTCTAATGAATATGAGTGGGATGAGCTAACAGAGCATTCCTATGATGACAAAGAGGTCAATACCATCCAAACTCTTAGCCCCTACCGTGAGGGACAAACGCTACCGAACAGACCACTAGAGTCTGATTTGCCCATCTCTGAGATTATGGCTTTCGAGGAAGGTTGAAGTTCCATCGCAATTAACAAGTTGGAGGAAAGTACCATCCCAAAGACCACCCCTATCTATACTCCTAGCATATCTATTCACAGTATCAATGAATCAGGTCTACCCTCTGATTCCCTCCCTCTTATACATCCTGAGCTTATTGATTGAGATATGCGAGGAACTCCTCAACTAGATATGTTCCAAAACGATGATGCTTACATTGACTATATGGACCTTAGGGACCACCTACCCAAAGGAGATCATAAAGTTGGTTTCATTATTGAACTTAATACCATGGCTTACTTTGGAGAGGGGGCCAAGCCTTCCAGTCACAAAAATATCAAGATAAAAATTGGATCTGACAGTGAAAACCATTTTGCGGCAGTGTCAGATCCTAAAACAGTAAAAAGAAAGGACACATCTGAAGGTGAAAACCCAACTGTAGCACCCGACGATGGAAGGCTTGACACTCTCCCCACAGACATGCACCAGGAGAAGTCCCAAATTGTTATGGAACTGACAGAGCCTGTTAATATTTGTACAGAGGAACAGCCTAAGATCATTCACTTTGCTAAATCTCTTACACCACCAGAAAAGACCAGGTTTGTACCATTCTTCAAGAAAAAGAGAGGCAGCTTCACTTGGTCATATGCAGACATGCTAGGTCTAGACCCCAACTTGATTCTACACCATCTTCCATTAGACCCAGGAGTAAAACCAATGAAGCAGAAACTGAGAAAGATGCATCCACACATAGCACTATTGGTCAAAGAAGAACTCAAGAAATTACTGGATGTAGGGTTCATCAGAGCTATAGACTACCCAGAGTGGATATCCAACATTGTACAAGTGTCTAAACCTGATGGCTGTGTTAGACTATGCAATGATTTTAGAGATCTAAACAAAGCATGTCGCAAGGATGACTTTCCATTGCCAAATATAGATATCATAGTCGACTTAACTACATGGCATACCATGTTGTCTCTCATGGATGGATTCTCAGGTTATAATCAGATCAAAATAGCACCAGAAGATCAACACAAGACAACTTTTACTTCATCCATGGGGCACTTTCTGCTAGAATATCATGCCATTCGGGCTAAAAAATGCAGGAGCCACATATCAACATGCTATGACGACTATATTCCATGATATGATGCATGTAACAATGGAGGACTATGTTGATGATATCTTAGCAAAGTCTCTCACAAGAGAATCACACCTGGATGTGTTAGAGAAAGTCTTTCAGAGATTAGACCAATTCAAAGTCAAGTTGAACCCAAAGAAATGTGTGTTCAGAGTCACTGCAGGCAAGCTACTAGGCTTCATTGTGTCGGCAAATAGAATAGAGGTGGACCTCGCTAAAGTCAAGGCCATTATGGACATGCCACCACCCAAGACTCTTACTCAATTAAGATTGCTACAAGGCAATCTACAAGCAATCCGCCAATTCATAGCCCAGCTAGCAGACAAGTGCCAACCATTCAGTCATCTCCTACACAAGAACATTCCATTCGGATGGGATGAAAGGTATGAAGAGGCATTCAACAAACTAAAAGAATATCTTATGAATCCACCCATTCTCATGCCTCCTATTCAAGGGAAACCATTGACACTATACATATCTGCGACACCTACAGCTCTTGGGGCTCTCCTAGTGCAACAAGATTATGAGAATAAAGAAAGAGCCATCTACTACATCAGCCAAACATTAGTGGGCTATGAATTGCAGTACTCACAGATAGAAAGATCATGTCTTGCGGTAGTTTTGCTTCACAAAAACTCTGACATTATATACTTGCACATCTAGTTAAACTCATTGCAAAAATAGATCCATTGAAGTACCTACTAAGCAAAGCACCTCTCACAGGTCGCCTAGCTATATGGGTAATGCTCTTAAGCGAATACGACATTGAGTATATAGATAGAAAAGTTATCAAGGGGTAGATCATTGTTGATCAACTAGCGGATGCACCATTATAGGACACCACACCGATGCAATTTGAGTTTCCAGATGAATCCCTATTCAACATATCAACATATTCCTGGAAACTCTACTTCGATGGGTCCTACACAAATCATGGATCAGGGGCAGGAATCTTGTTTATGACTCCTCATGGCGACACAATTCCAAAGTCTTACCATTTGTTACTCCCATGCACCAATAACATAGCAGAATATGAAGCCTTAGTAATTGGTCTCAAGATGGCAACTGCGTGGAAAATCCAAGAGCTACATGTCTACGGTGATTATCAACTTATAATCAATCAAGTCAACGATGATTACCAAACCAAAGATAAAAAGCTTGTCCCATACAAGCAGATGGTCAACGACTTCAAAGAACACTTTGTAATCATCTCTTTCGAATAGATACCTAGGATCAAGAACAAAGCAGTAGATGCCATGGCAACAATTGCCTCTCTTCTTGAAATACCAGAAAATGAGTCAAAATACGAGTTCTTATTGGAAACTATTCGGCAACCAGCTTATGATCTTCCTGAGACCCATTCCATATGCCTTCTAGTTGGATCTGATTCACCTTGGTATGGTAAGATTTACACTTACCTCAAGGACAACATCCTCCCGCCTGACCTATCTTCTAACCAACGATGAACTTTTATACGCCAAACCTCTCGCTATACCATCATTGCCAATACCCTATACCGACGTGGTCTAGATGGTACTTTACTCCGTTGCTTAGAATGAGAAGATTCCATAACCACCTTACAAGACATACACGAGGGAATCTGTGGAACACACTCTAGTGGTCCTTCCTTAGCCAAGAAACTCATGCATTTGGGTTATTACTGGCCAAACATGGAAATGGATTCATATCAATTTGTCAAGAAGTGTAAGCAGTGCCAAATACATGGGAACCTAATACATGCACTAGCTCAAGAGTTGAGACCTTTAACGACACCTTGGCCCTTTTGCCAATGGGGACTTGACCTTGTGGGAAAGATCCATCCACCCTCATCTAACGGCCACAAATTCATCATAACTGCCACTGAATACTTTACAAAGTGGATTGAAGCCGTTCCCCTCACCACCGTCACAGGTAAGCAAATCTCCTCATTCATCCTGAATTACCTCATCTGCAGATACGAAATTCCTTCATCCATTATCACGGATAAAGGAAGACCATTCAAAAACTAGGATGTCCAAGAACTCTGTGAATGTTTCAAAATCCAACACCATTTCTCCACTCCATACTACCCCCAAGGTAACGGTCAAGCTGAAGCATCCAACAAGACCATCTTGAAACTCCTCAAGAAGACAGTCAGCGATGCTGGCCGTGATTGGCATATCCAACTCAATCCTGCTCTATGGGCCTACAGAACCAGTATACGCACTCCCATAGATGCTACACCCTACGCCCTTGCCTATGGCTCAAAAGCTATCCTCCCCATTGAGGTTGAATTACCATCTCTTAGGTTGTCATTAAAAGGTCTCATATCAGATGAAGAATACAGAGTCTCCAGGTTACAAGAACTAGAGTTGTTGGAAGAGAGGCGACATAAAGCCTTTGATCATCTCAAAGCATATCAACAGATGATGTCAAGAAGTTATAACCATAGAGTTCGCCCAAGAATCTTCAAAGTTGGAGATCTCATTCTTAAGAAGAATCCTTGCAACCAACAAGACCAAGAAAAGAAAGGCAAGCTCAAACCCAACTGGCTTGGGCCTTATGTAATTGTAGCAGCATATGGATCGGGGGCATATCAGTTGGCAACGTCTGAGGGTGAGCTGTTCAAGGACCTGATCAACAGCATGCATCTTCACTGGTTCTATACCTAGGAGAACCCCAAATGTAAGGGGGGCATATAATACAAAAAAAATCAAAAACATCAGAAGCATACCAAAAAAATCAAAAATCAAAAACATAAAAAAAATACCAAAAAAAAAATCAGAAGAGTACAAAAAATCATCCTTTGGTGAAAATCTGGCAATCAGGCACCTTGGATAGGTATCATGATAAAAACCTGGCAAACAGATGTCATGTATACTTTCTAGCTTTCGTGCAAATAAAAGCAAGTGGTGAAAACCTGGTAAACAAGCGTTACTTGTGATAAACCACCCTATCCATCTTTTGGAAAACAATCACCTTGACTCCATTCCACCTTGTGTCCCATTCGACCCATATCTGTCCCGTAATAAACTCCTGACAGTTACCTATCATGGCTTGATACTCTATCTCTTTGTTGGCCTTGTCAACCAAGGTTTTGTCCCATACTGTATCCATCACATAAGCCTAGCATAGTGTCTCTCGTCAGTTTTCCACGCTCCAAATCCATGAACTATGTTGCCTCTGCATCATCACGTAGGCAAGGCCATATTCTTATGCACCCCTGAGGCTCCCACGGTACCATTCATCCCATTTCTTGTCATCTTTCTTGTCGTCTTTCTTCTAGTCCATCCATGGTCCATTAGGGTTTACCCCGAACTACGTTGGCTCTACGTCATCACGTAGGCAAGGCCATTTAGCAATGAGCTCCTGAGGCACTAGGTCAGTCCCTTAGGGTCCGTTTCTCTAATAAAGATTGTGTAACCTTCTCACCAAGCAAGCAAGCGCAAGCAGAACCGCTCTCCAAAGTAAAAATTTTGACACAAGGCACTTAACCTATCCAAGGCAAAGAAGAACAACACCTAAGGTCTTCTAAATGATTTTACTCAAATTATGGCAAGAAACAAACATATCTAAATGCAAGAATGATTTGTGGTGGTTAGGTTAACAATTATAGAGTCTTAATTTCTGCTATCATACCTTTCTCTGCTACTCAAAGATGCCAAAAGCTAGAGATGCTATGATGGGGGCATGATTCTTTTATTTGTTTGTTGTTTGTGGATTAATCTTTAGTACTGTGAAGCCTTGTCTAAGGACATGGTTAGAAAAAAATCATAGAGGACACCAAAGGTCTAACATGAATGGGGGCAATCCTTGTTTGTTGATATGCAAGAGGTACTCAGGTCATCTAGATTCAATTTTGACTAGATGCTTGTATTAACTTGCTAAATCAATATCCATGTAAGAAATGTTCAGGTCATCTCAGTTCAATTATACCTAGAAGCTTGTGTTAACTTACAACATTTTAGCAAAAAGTACCGAAAAAAAAAATCGCCCAATGATGAAATAAAGCACTCCAAAATACTTGCACCATTAAGATGTCAAAAAATTAAAACATCAATCAAATCCCTCCATTATACATCCATTTACACATCCATACACCCGTATCCCATGCAATAAAAGATCCAAACAAGGCAAAGTAACAATACAAAGTAAATCTCGTGAATCTTTCTATCGAGTCATTCTTCTATCTATCATCTTGTCATTTCTGTGTCGATAGCGTACATTTGGACATCACAAAAATAGAGCATATAGTTGCATATCATATGAGATCTAGTCATTTACATGATTAAATCAGTTACATACATAATATAGTGCATTAGGTCATTCATATCACATCATCAAATAGTGTCAAAAATAAAAAACATAGCTAAGAACATCACATACAATTGCATAGTCATATAGATGTCATTTTGCATTCACATACATTACAAACACATCAGATAAATCATTTCAAAATGCATTAGACCATATAGACATCACATAGCATCATATCAAAAAGTTGCATCCAGATAACATCTCATATAGCATTAGATAAAACATCTAAGTCTGCATATGCATCCCATCGTATAATTGAAAAGAATCATAAACTCATAACATATAGAGCAAGTCACATAGCTGCATCATCATATACACATCATAAAATGAGTCCAAATGTAAAATATCATAGTATCTATCTCTGAATCAAAGTCATATACAAAAATACATCCCAATGGATGATGATACATGTCTCAAAAGTACAAGTGTGATATAAGTCTACCCCTGCTACTGTGGACCACCATTGCCAATAGTGTCTCCCCCTCTGCCAACCCCTGACTGTTGTGGGCCCATCACAGAAGCTCCTGACCTTGATGGACCTACTCTCTGGGAGGCCACAGACTGGCTCCTATAGCTAGAGGCCCTCTGGCTCGCTAGCACGGCACCATGATACAACCCTTGATAATACTGAGCCTGTGCCTGCGCTCTACCTAGCTCACCCTGCACCTGTGCTAGCTGTGTCTGTGTTTGGCCTAACTGTGCCTGTGCCTACTACACCTACCCAACCAAGAAACTAGTCACTACATCTATCCCCAAGGCTGCCAATGCAGTATCTCGCTCTACACGGATAACTCGTATCTATGTGCCTGCCATATATCTCTCTTTGGCTAGTCCCACAATCACCTTTGCGTCTATCTCTCGCTGGCTTTCGGTTCTCCTGAGCTGTGCCCTCAGCTGTCTAATCTCTCCCTTCAGGGTGGCTATCACCCTCTCCTGCACGTCTGACTGTGCTGGACCCTAAGCTACCTCTGCCTGTCTCTGCCCCTATGGCTGGGGTCCCTATTGCTGAGGTCCCTGCTGGGGTGGTGGCATCTGCACCTGCTATGCAACCTATGATGGCACTACCTGCTCAACTCTCCTCCTCTGTCTATGTCGACCTCCATCATCTCCATCATCTTTGTCGTCTCCTCCATCTCAGCCACCCCCTTGTCCTCCTCTCCTCCCCCTCCTCCTCCTCTGGCCCACCTGGCCCTCGTCATCTGAGTCTGCCTCATCTATGCGAGGCACCAACATCCCAGGCCCTGAATATCTCAGAAAGGGGTGTACAGTAATCCAGTCCTCGTAATCCTGCATCATCCCTGCATCTATTATCTATGTCCTCATATCCCAAGCGACATAAGGTGTCTGCTAAAACTCTGCTAGGGCCTCCTCATAGGATGCCATTGGCCCCCATCTGACCCTCTTCGCATGTGTCCGTGCAAAGTAAGCCTGCCCCTGTGGCATGCCCTGCCTCTTACCGAACTGTCTCAGTACTCTACTAACAATCTGCCTCTCTAGTATGTGGCGGGTCCATCCTATCAGCCATCTCATTTGAAAGCAGTAAGGTAACTCATCTGCCTCATCATCCCACGACTCACAGTCTAGATATGGTCGCCAGACGACCACATCTACCCCATCCAAGGCATGTCTCCAATACTCTAGCTTCCCTAGCCTATTCTAGGAAATCACCCCTGTGTAGCCATAACTGTATGGTTCCCCTCTCTGTCTAGCGAAAACACAAATCGGTCTCGTGATCGCTATGTGCTCCCATAGCCAAAACTGTAATAGTGACACACTAGCTGAAAGGCTTGTGCTCTGGTGGTATACTACCTGGTGCATGTCGTGATACAAGTGAGCCAATACACAGACACCCCATGCATATCGGGTGCCCTTTGTCACCATCCTCTCCATGATCCTACTCCATCCAATGGGGAATCCATGCGATCTCCTATCGGGGCACACAATGCCTCTGATCAATCCTGCCATAATCCCAAGGAAGTAGTCATAACAGTCATAGATATCGTGCCACGAGATGACCTGTCCTACCAACCCTGGATCATCAAATACTCACCTACACTCGGCAAGAACTGCACCTCTCTATGGGTCATACTCCACAAGCTCGTCATTAATGGACAAGTGTAGAATTTGATAGACATCCTCTAGGGTGATGGTCATCTTGCCAGTAGGTAGGTGGAAAGTCCCATCCTCACTATGAAATCTGTCCACTGCAGCCATCAGCAATTTGCGGTTCGCCTGAACCTCAGGCATGAAGCATACATAGTCCAGTCCCATAGCACCAAGCGCCTCTCTATCTATCTCGGTCAACATATATCTCTGCAACAAGGGCATAGGGAATTGCTCCCTAGACTGTAGCGTATCCCGTATCTCCTCCTACAAACACGCAATGCAAGGCATCAAACTATAGCTACAAATACCATACTCAACATATCTATCGGACTATATCACCTAACTTAGCATTTAAAATTGATCAAAAATAGCACACTACATCTCTTGACTAGATTCCTACAATCTCAGAGATAGCTCATCGGTTGACGCGTCAAGCAAGACACTCATCGAGTCAATTTTGCTAAGTACTATGCTCTCTAAAACATATGCACCACTATAGGTGGTAAATGCGCCATTTCTTCACACATGTTCCACTTCTAGCAAATGTGCCACTACATTTGGTAAATGTGCTGCAGAATCATGGATGCACCACTCTATTCTACATATGCGCAGCTTCAATGCATGTGCCGCTACATTTGGCAAATGTGTTACAGATTCACATATGTGTCGCCAAGGTCCAAATATGTGCAACTTTCACGCATGCACCGCATAATTTGGCATATGTGCCGTAAAATGACGTATGCGCCATTTCGCGCTGCATATGCGTCGTTCGGCGCATCTATTTCCCTAATTTTTCCCTAGCATTTATGACACCCTAACTCAACCCTAGGGGAAGTTTTTCAGGATACATACCAGGGGTCATGCCTCTGTTGGCTGACCGAATCAACAAATGCACTCGAATCGATGCTCCTCACATGGAATGTCCGCCTCTCTAGCTGCCATGCTGCTCCAAAGTTGCTCTAAGCTGTCCAAGGCAAACCCAGATAAGACAAATGTGCAAATGAATTGTCTTGTGGACCTAGCTCCTATTTATAGCTTGCAAAACCCTAATTTGGCTATGTGGTGACTGTGACTACTTCCCACACCCATTTTTCTTCCCCTTTCTCTAAAACGCGTCTTGTTTTCTTCCAACCTAACCTAACCCCTTTGTCTTCGTGAGATTGTCCATCTCACACCTTCTGCCTTTTTCTCATCCAATCTCCCTAGGGGGCATCCTGTCATCAAACTTGTACCAGGGGCAAACTGGGGCATGTATCATTATCAGACTATTTATTCTTTGAGGCAATGCCGTAAACTGCATTGCATCAAAGAGGGGCAAAATGTATACACCTAAAAATGACATGATTCATTTTAAATAAATATTCTTAATATTTATTCCCTTCTTATTTCTTCTATCAATTAAATAAATATTCTAAGTTTATTTAATTGGTTCATTATCCCATAATTAAATAAAATCAATTTATTTAATTAAATTCCCTAAATTCTTCTAATGTCTCACATAATTAAATAATCCTACATTATTTAATTAATCATAAATTCCTCTATCCTAAGTCCTAATTTCATAAATTGGCCTCATCATTCCACCTCACCTTTTCCACCTCACCTTCTCCACCTCATCATGTTGCACATGTAATTAAATATTTCAAATATTTAATTACCTAATATTCTCTCACCCACATGTCCTATTTCTTCTCTAATCAAAATTAGTTAACTCATCAATCAAAATTGTTAACTAATCAATCAATTCTGTCTGCTCCTCAATCTATTCAGGTAACTGATCAATCAATTCTGTCAATTCCTCAATCCATTCTATTAACTCTTCAATCAATTTCTTTAACTACCCTGTTACATGATGGAAGTGGGACACTTGTCCTCTTTTTATTCATTGCACATTCCTCAACTATTCTCAACCATTGATCGGCTCATTTCGTCTCAACCGTTGATCTTCATTCTCCCAAGTCTATAAATGGAACCTCATTCCTCCATTCTATTCATCCAGGCTATTCGTATTGTTACTCTACAGAAATTCACCAACGCACTTTTGGCACCCCAATACAATTTACTTGAGATCACCCAAAACTTTGAAACTCCTCTTCATTGCACGTTTATTACTACAACCATTCACTATTGACATTCTTGAAAACATCAAAGGAGTGCACTCTCTGAGGGCCTACTTCATACAAACAAGGACGATCTTGATAGGCAACAATAGAAGTTTCGATTCAAGGAAGGTTTGCATTGTTTGATTCATTGCTTCATTTATTCAATCTTCTTAGTTTTACTATTCTATTGAGTTATGGGTATTTGATGTTGTTTGTTGCATATTCATTATTGATCCTATTTTACCCTAATAGTTTTCATTAACGATATCTACATAATTGAAATATTAAGTTTATGTGTATGAATGATGAGACTTTGGTAATGTGTTTAGATCTTAGTCTTTTAATCTTTGAACCTCTTAGGATAAGAAGTTGTAAAAAGGTAATTGGAATTACTTATGTCTTGCTTGGGTAGGTATTAAGGGGGGAGGTTGGCCTTGAGGAGACAAGTTTTAAACCGAGGGAATTAATACCTTGTGAAATTGTTGGTTTTAATCATTGAATTGGTTAGAGCTTGAAGTATATTAACATAATAATTTAATTTAATTACTATTGGTAGACTTATGTATTACATGATCAATGAAGGAATGTAATATGCTTTAAGGATTATTGTTAACTCAATGGATAGAGAAAGATTATAAATTGGAAATGGTTTCCTTTGTAAGATATGTAAGGTTGTAAACATAATAACTCCTAGAACAAGATGTTGGTATCAAGGGTAGTGTCGATTTGACTATGAGGAATGCCTGGAATTTATATTAAATTATTATATTGTCTGTTAGAACATATCAACCGAATTGATGTATGCATTATTTTGGTCAACGTTAGTAGGCTAACCTTGTAATAGTAATTGTTTGACATTAAATTAGATTAGTACGTGCATTTGACACTTGCTATAGGAATGATGTTGCACTTGATTCCTTCACCTAAGCTGGTCTCAGTTTGCTAGACCCCTCATGATGGGCCGGGCTTCCTAGTAGGGAAGCACGGGGAAACTAGGTGGATATCACCACGATGACACACACACTCTCTCTCTCTTAAGATGGGCGAGACATATAGAAATTGATATGATATATAAATATTGTTGTGCAAGCCTACAAGGCTAAATACTGTAAAGGCTTAGCCCTATTTTATTATGTTATTGGATCACTTAACTGGATAAATTGATGAAAGTATTTCATGAGTTGAGTTGTTATGGAAAAGTATTTAATTATTCCTCTCTTTTCACATCATTTTATGAGAGTGTAATTATTTTATTCTATTTACTATTTTTGGATTGGTTTTTCTTTTCGTTGGTTACTTTAGTAAGTGGGATTTCTAGATCTTATACTTTTGGTAGTGAGCCCTTTTGGCAGTGAGCCCCTTCTTTTGGTAGTGAGCCTTTTCATTTGAGTCGTGAGCTCTGGGCAGTGAGCCTCTGATTTTTGGTATTGTTATTACATATTATATTGTGAACTAACACTCACCATGGTTTTTCCCTATTTAGGGTTTTCCATGTAAAAAATATGGTGTCTCATGTGTTTCATGTGTGATTGTTCTTAAGTTTCTGATTTCATGCTTTCATGGTTAAATCATAATAACATTGATTAAGTGTTTGATGTGTTGATGTTTATAAGAAGTTAAGTTTTGGTGACAACTGATTCACCCCCCCAACCTCTCAGTTGTCCTGCACATTTCAACAATTGGTATCAGAGTAAGGGTTTCTCAGAAGAAAGCCTAATAGCTTGAGGTAGATCTAGGATGGTGCACAAGAAGGAGTCTCCATAGTTTGATGGAATGGATTATGCTCTCTGGAAGGTATGGATGAAAACTCATCTCATTTCTCTTGGTTATAGTGTCTGGAAGATGGTAGATACAAAGTATACTCTTCTTCGAAATGGTCCATCAAATGAAGATGAAGTCAAACAATATGAGTTAAATGGAAAAGCTAGAGATGCTATGTTAAATGCCATATCTAACATTGAGTTAGTGAAAGTTATGGATCTAGAGACTACTTATGAGATCTGGACTAAGTTGAAAATTTTATATGAAGGAGATGATTCTGTAAAGAGTGCCAAATTACAAAACCTGAAGGTGAGGTATGAAGCCCTGAACATGAGTGATGATGAGAACATAACAATCTACGTGCAAAAAGTTGATGAAATTATCAATGGAATCAAAGGTGTTGAAGGAACTATTAATGAGGATGAGGTAGTGCAGAAGATTCTTAGGTCATTGCCTAAATCCTATAGTCACAAGGTGTCAACAATTGAAGAAGTTATGAGTGTGAACAAGATTACAAAGGATCAGTTACCCAGGAAGCTTACTGCTTTTGAGATGAGAGAGTTTGGTGATGATTTGCCAAAGGCTGAGACTGCTTTTAAAGCTAGTACTTCAAAGAAGACCTCAAGATCTGAGAAGTATGCTGTGGAACCAGATGATGACCTTAATGAGATTGAAGCTAACTTTGTAGATAGAATGCAAAGAGGTACTGATAAGTTCAAAGGCAAGTTACCATTTAAATGCTTTTCTTGTGGTTAGATTGGCCACTATGCCTCCAAGTGTCTGAAGAGAATTGAGAGAGGTAAGAAGAAATTTGGAAGCAGACCTAGAATCATAAAGAAATGCTATTATGTTAGAGACTTTGATGATGGTGGTGTAGTAGATGATGAGTCTGATGATACTAGTATAAATGAATGCTTGTTCATTTCTATTAAGGAAGAACCTATGTCCACTAATCCTGCTAGTTGTGTGAAAGAAGAAAAACTAGTGGAAGAGAGTGCTTTGTCTATCTGCTAGGTTGAGAAGGATAAGGATGAATGGATTATTGATAGTGGATGTTCACATCACATGACCGGTGATAAAAGTAAGTTTATAAGTTTGGAAAAGTATGATGGAGGATTGATTAGGTTTGGAGATGATGCAGCTGGTAAGATTTGTGGAAGAGGATCTATTTCTTTTGATGGAAAGCATAATACAGATGATGTTCTATATGTGAAGGGTTTGAAGAAAAATATTTTAAGTGTTGGTCAAATGTGTGAAAAAGGATATGATCTGAGATTCAAGGATAATGGATGCAAGATCATGGAAAGCTTCAGAACAATGATTGCTATTGGTAAGAAGACTAGAGGTAATGTTTATAATTTGAGAGGAACTAATTATTGTTATTTGTTGGATCAAACAGATGAGAGTTGGTTGCGGCATAGAAGGATGTGTCATATCAATTTTGACAACTTGGTGAAGATAAGTTTAGTACAAGCTATGAGAGATTTGCCTAGGCTTGTGAAGCCTGCTAAAACTATTTGCAAGGACTGTCAATTAAGGAAATAGACAAGGACAAGTTTCAAGAGTAAAGAATAATTTTCTACTGGATTTCTTGAGCTAGTGCATATAGATTTGTGTGGTCCTACAAGAACAAGAATCTTGCAAGGAGATAGGTACTTTATACTGCTTATTGATGATTATTCTAGAATGACTTGGGTCACTATTCTAAAAGATAAATCAAAAGCCCTAGACAAGTTCAAAGCTTTCAAGGCAATGGTTGAGAATGGAATAGAATTAAGGATCAAATGCTTAAGGTCTAATAGAGGAGGTGAGTTTACATCAAATGAATTCAATATTTTTTGTGAAGAAAAAGGGATAAAGAGATAGTTGTCTTCTCCTAGGACTCCTGAGCAGAATGGAGTTGTTGAGAGAAAGAACAAGACAGTTCAAGAGGCTGCTAGGTCAATGATGATGGAAGCTAACCTACCAAAAGTATATTGGAGAGAATCTATTCATACTACTGTCTACATTCTAAACAGGCTTCAAGTCAAAGGTAATGATACTAAAAATCCTTATGAATTGTGGTATGGAAGAAATCCAATAGTGAAATATTTCAAAGTTTTTGGAAGCAAATGTTATATCAGAAGAGATGAAGAGTTAGGCAAGTTTGATGCTAGGTGTTATGAAGGAATTTTTCTTGGATACTCTACTAAGACTAAGGCCTACTGGTTCTACAATAAGAGATTAAGAAAGATCATTGAGAGTGCCAATGTGAAAGTTGATGAAGATAGGGAAAGAATATCAGATCTGAGTGGCTATGAATTAGATGAACCTACTGCTACAGTGAATGAAGAAAAAGTTAAACAAAAGGATAGTCGAGTTGAAGAAGAAAAAGCTCCAGGGTGTATGCACAAAAATGGGGACCAAAAAGTCACCACCATGGGACTTTTTGGTCCAAAAGTGAAAAAACACGCGAGCACATTATAACACGCTCGCATTTTATTTTGTATAAAAAGTAAAAAAAAAATTCATTTCTGCTCTCACAGCCACGAGTGGTGAGTGTTTACCAGCGAAGAAGAAAGTTGAAAGTATGATCACATTGAAGGGGAGCCTCTCCAAGTGAGTTTAAGGTCAAAAACATCAAATTCATGAGGCCATCTCACTGTCAAAGACATCGTCAAGCAAATTTGGAGGGTCAAGCACAGGAAGAAGGTAGGGTTTGATCAAATTTTGTTAGTTTGAGAAGAATTTTTTGTTTTTACATTGTTTGATTAGTTTTTATATTACATTTATAGTTTATGTGGCAAGATAAAACCCAAATCCAACTAACGAGGGTGAAAATCTAGCTGATAAGGGTGAAAACAACCCCCAAAACCCTCAAAGCCCACCTTCACTTCCTCACAATGTAAGGGATAGTCAAGAAAACTACATACGAATAATAGAAGAAAACAAGAAACATCTTCAAACTATTATTCAAATGCTAAACAATCCAATTGCAAGCACTGATCGTAGGAGGGTGCTTGCAAAGTCATTGGAGGAGATTGTTTCCCACACGGATTCAGTGACAAAACAAATCAGTGAATTCCAAGAGTATAGGGAGAGGTGTTATCAATTCTATGCCGACAAGTTGTCATAGGAACAAGTGAAGAATGAAAAAATCACAAAATCTCAATTATGTGCACACTTTATTAATTCCAAAAGTGGCCAAAGATTAGAAGAAACTTGCAAATGATTTCCTATTCATTGGTGTAGGAATGAAGAAATACCTGGTCTTCGATGAACGTCCATGCAACAATGATGAGGTACCACAATATTTCTCGAGGAAACTCTATTGTGAGTTCATCCTCAAGAAGATTTTGAATTATTTTAACATTCGTGAGTTCCAGGGTAGAGGTGGTGGCTTTGCCCAAGATAGACCCAGGGCTCAGAGAGATGAAACCCATGTGCCTATACAACTGGTGAAGCCAGAACATAGGTCACTCACTTCAACATTGAAGGAGAGTGTTGAGGTGGAGACATTACAGTCATTGACTACTCTCACCCAATCTCTATCACAACATATTGATGATCTTACCCAGGCTGATGAGGGTGAGAACAATAGGCATCATGTGTCCCCACATTTGTGTAATTCATGTGGGAAACTGTGTGATTATGGGATGCAGGATGCATGGCGGGACTCTCCGCAGGATGCTGCGATGCAGAGGCAAGATGATACAACACAGGGGCAACATCCATTAATGGGGGCATCCATATTGGATGATATTGTTCTCAGTGATGATCACTTACAACATACATTTGGCATTGACTCTCAAGTAATTTGTTACAAGTTTTATCATTATTTAATATATTGTTATTTATAATAAATGTAATTATTTTTATATGATTATCTATATTATAAGTCAAATGTATGTAATTATCTGCGTAATGAATTTCCAAGGTCAGAGTCTTCATCCTACCTCCATTAGCCATCCATTGGTAGGTTATGAGAGGAGGTCAAGACAACAGGTATGTAATTTATCACATGATCATAATTATTGTAGATATGTCTATGGTAATATTATTTTGTGACAATTTGATGATTTCAACAGTCATCGGCAATTGCACTATATCCTTGGTCCCTTGGATGCCAACCCACCAGTTATACAGAGGTAAATTTAACCATTTTTAATCATTATGCATTTTTAAACTAATGTTATGTATTTATTTTTGTCGATTAATCTTGAACTTGATTTTTAGATGCTGAATCTAGAGACTCCTCCTCGTGTTCGTGAGTCAGCACAAAGAGGCATTGATGTAGTCATAATGTCTACAAATCCTTTGACCGAGGTATGAGCCAATAATATGAAAATGTCATAATTTTGTATTTCTTGTTTTATCTCATGTCATTTGATGTACATAAATGATATTTATGTTTAGTCAATTTTGCTTTTTAATGCTTCTTACAGTAGGTCACAACTCCAGTTTGTCGACTATGGATGAAGAGAGAGACAAGATGATGGAGAGTGATCATCGGTTAGTGGTAAGTGATCAATTACATATGTGATGTTATATGTTTCATACATTTTCTATACTAATGTGCATATTGTTTGTTTGTATTAATAGGTACAGCTGGATGAAATTTATTTGAAGAGGTCTACTCGACGGTAGAGAGAGGATGTGTCACTGACTAGCTCTCCATCTTCATAGTCAAAGAAGGGTCACCGATTATTTCATAAAATTTCATAGGAAACTAGTTTTTGGGACATTTTTTGTATGTTAATCTGATGTATATTTTTGTATATTTAGTTGTATGATTTTGTTTGGACATGCCTATATGGCTTTTATATAAACTAGATGTTATGTTCATGACATTATGTATATGACAATTTATATTAAATATTTAATATTATAATCAATTATTGTTATAGGAATTTGGTTTTATAAGTGCCAATTGCATTTTCTTGAAAGTTTATAAATCATTTTAAAATAATCCATTTTGTGCATATCTTGCAATCATTAAATTTTGTGGGAATATGCATTGCTTTGAGGCATCATTTCAAATAGTTCACATGCCTTGTCTATGCTTCCATAGCTTCCATACATGTCTACAAGGGCAACTTTACAAATACAATACATGTGACAAAATTCCTATATCATTTGTGCTTTGATGGTTGTCCACACCATGTTCTCTAGATCCCATTATAGTATAGGCAAGGAGGAAGTTGGTTAAGGTTGTACAATTTGGTTTTAGATGTGCCAAAATTTGTGTAAATGGTTGAAATTTATTTTTGTGCATTTTCTTGAGATTTTTTAAATCCTTATGAAAAATCCATTACGTGCATATCTTGCAATCATTGCATTCCATCAAACAACATTTCTTTGAGGCATCGTGTTAAACAGTTCATGTTCATTGTATATGCTTCCACACAAGTTGCATACATGTCTTGCAGGGTACTTACAACTATGACATTTGACAAAATTCCTATATCCTTTATGCTTTGATGGATGTCTATACCATGCTCCAAACATACCATTTCTAAGGTGTTGGAATTTGGCTTTACACTTGCCAATTGCATTTTCTTGAACTATTCTAAAGGCTTATTAGAAAATCCATTTTGTTCATATCTTGCAATCATTGTATTCCATGAGGCAACATTTCTTTGAGGCATCATGCCAAATAGTTCACGTGCCTTGTTTATGCTTCCACACTTTGCATACATGTCTCTGAGGGCAGTTGCAACTACAACATCTAACAAAATTCCCATATGTTTTATCCTTTTGATGGATGTCCATTTTGGCATAGGCAAGGAGGATACTGGCCAAGGTTGTGGAATTTTACTTTACACCCACCAATCACATTTGCTTGAAAGTTTCTAATGCCTTATCAAAAAATCCATTTTGCTCATATCTTGCAATCATTGCATTTAATGAGGTGACATTTCTTTGGGGCATCATGCCAAACAGTTCACGTGCCTTGTCTATGCTTCCACACTTTGCATACATGTCTCTGAGGGCAATTGCAACTACAACATATAACAAAATTCCCATATGTGTTATCCTTCTGATGGATGTCCGTTTTTGCATAGGTAAGGAGGATACTGGCTAAGGTTCTAGAATTTTGCTTTACACCTGCCAATCACATTTGCTTGAAATTTTCTAATGCCTTATCAAAAAATCCATTTTGTTCATATCTTGCAATCATTGCATTCAATGAGGTGACATTTCTTTGGGGCATCATGCCAAATAGTTCACGTGCCTTGTCTATGCTTCCACACTTTGTGTACATGTCTACAAGGGTAGCTACAATTACAACATGCAACAAATTTCCTATATCCTTTATGCTTTGATGGATGTCGATACATCATTCCTAACATTCTATATTGGTGTACAGATAGGGAGGATGTTGGCAAAGGTTGTGGAATTTGGCTTTACACATGCTAACTGCATTTACTTGAAAGTTTCTAAAGTCTTTTCAACAAATCCATTTCATGCATATCTTGCAATCATTACATTCCATGAGATAACATTTATTTGAGGCATCATGTCAAACAGTTCATGTTCATCAATTATATGCTTCCACACTTTGCATACATGTCTTGCAGAGTACTTACAACTACAACATTTGAGAAAATTCCTATATGCTTTATGCTTTGATGGATGTCTATATCGTGTTCCAAAGATACCATTTCGAAGGTTTTGGAATTTGGCTTTACACCTGCCAATTTCATTTACTTGAAATTTTTCAAAGCCTTATAAAAAAATCCATTTTATTCATATCTTGCAGTCATTGCATTCAATGAGGTGACATTTCTTTGGGGCATCATGCCAAACAGTTCACGTGCCTTGTCTATTCTTCCACACTTTGCATACATGTCTACAAGGGAAGCTGCAATTACAAAAGTCCTTATAAATGATGATGATGAGCCTCATCATGATTATTCTATTGCTTCACATCCAAATGCACAAATATCATGCACCTCCCCTTGTGGTGAAAGACTAGCTTGATTTATACCCATTTTCTCAACCAAATCTACAACTTGTTCTTCATGTTCATGGCTCTTGTAGGTTTGATAAAACTCATTTTTATGATGCCTAGGTTGTCCTAGACATGCATAAAGTTCATAACTTCTAAAAAATCAATCTGTAGTTCATTTTATTGACCCATAGAAAAAGTTATAACCGTTGTCCCAAAGTCTAGAGGAAGACATGTGAAGACAACAATCATGACTTGAATGAAGCCCTTTGTGAGTAGTTTCAAATTGGGCATGGAGTTTACCTTCTTTGACCATGGTAGATGTTGTGATGACTGTTTTTAAGCTTCAAACCCCCATGATGACAATCCCCCATATAGTCGATCAAGGTAACCACCATCATGTAATAACAAAAGACAATTAGGAAATTTTGAAATATTGTTGTGTCATTCATACAAATCATCATGAATAGGTGCATAAGGAATGTCCTAGCCCAAGACACTAAAGAGGACTATTAAAATGATGAAAGACCATGTTGAGACAGTCATGATGTCAAGGCATGAAGGGTTGAAACAAGGTGGAAACATGATGAATTTGGAGTCTCTTTGACTGAACTAACTAATATACCTACACATGCATAGATACAATGGTTAATGATGATATAAAAATATGTTAAAATTAAACATAGATGATCACATGGATCTTTTACCTGATTTATTAGCCTTATATGTTACTGCTACACCATTTTCAAGGTCCTAGTTGGCTAGATTAGTAAGAGGAAACCATGGAAAGGCCTTGAAAATATTTGAGTGATGCAAGAAATAGAAGCTATGATGTAGAATGATGGATGTACAAATATCTCCCAACTCAAAATCAGCCTTGTTACAACATCTTATTATTGTTTTATGCATGAGGAAGGATAAAATGGGTGTAGCCCTTAAGATCCCTAAGATGAAAAAACTGCCAAACTTTGATAAAGCAGTTCTTGGAATTCGTGGTAGATGGAAATGTTTTGTTTGGACCTACAGGTGCATGTGGGGTCTGTCCACAATAACCTCTCTTAGTTTCATTCAACTCTAATATATTTGACCGTGTTAGAATCAAACACATTCTTGCAAAATGCTCCAGTTTCATGTAGTGGAAAGGTGCTAGGAGTGACATTTTGCATTCCATAGCTCATGGGGCCAAACGGACTTCCCCAACGTGTCGGGGTGGGTGGGTAAATGCTAGGGGAGGTCTCTTTTTGTGTGCCAAGCACACTAGTCATTTGGGGCAGTAGGCTACCGACAAAGTCCCTTAAGATCCCTAAGATGAAAAAATTGCGTAACTTTGACAGAGCTATTCTTAGAATTCATGGTAGCTGGGAACATTCCATTTGGACCTACAGGTGCATGTGGGGTCCATCTACAATAACCTCTCTCAGTTTCATTCAACTCCTATCTGTCTGATTGTGCCAAAATCAAACACATTCTTGCAAAATGCTTCAGTTTCATGCAGTGGAAAGGTTGCCAAGTGCCATATTTTTTTATTTGCTTATCGTGGGGGCAAACCGACTGTACCAACATGTTAGGGTGGGCAGGTAAATAGTAGGGAAGGTCTGGTTTCGTGTGCCAAGCATCCCAGTCATTTGAGGCTGTAAGCTACCGATAAAGTAGAAAGTTGCTAACATTGAAATTTTGCATTCCATAGGTCTTGGGGGAAAAACGACTATGCCAATATGTCTAGGTGGGTAAGTAAATGCTAGGGGAGGTCTTGTTTCATGCCCCAAGTGTCTCAGTCATTGTGGGCTGCAAGCTATCAGCAAACTCGAAAGGTGCTAGGAGTGACATTTTGCATTCCATAGCTCGTGGGGCCGAACGGACTTTGCCAACACATCAGGGTGGGAAGGTAAATACCAAGGGAGGTCTCATTTCATGTGCCAAGCACCCCAGTCATTCAGGGTAGCAAGCTATCGACAAAGTCCCTTAAGATCCCTAAAACAAAAAAACTACCAAACTTTGACGGGGCAGTTCTCAATATTTGTGGTAGCTGAGAATGTTCTATTTAGACCTACAAGTGCATGTGGAGTCCTTCTACAATAAACTCTCTCGATTTCATTCAAATCATGTCTATTTGACGATGCCAGAATCAAACACATTCTTGCAAAATGCTTCAGTTTCATGCAATAGAAAGGTTACCAGTGCCATGTTTTTTGTTCTTCTCATCATGGGGCCGAATGGATTGCACCAACATGTTGGGGTGGGTGGGTAGATGCTAGGGGAGGTCTCATTGTGTGCACCAAGTGTCTCAGTCATTCTAGGCTGCAAGGCACCAGCAAACTCGAAAGGTGCTAGGTGTTGGTAGCTTACAGGCCAGAATGACTGGGACACTTGGCACACAAAACGAGACCTTCCCTACTATTTACCCACCCACCTTGATGTGTTGGCATAGTCAGCTCGACCCCACGATGAGCATAAAAAAATATGGCACCTGGCAACCTTTCTATTGCATGAAACTGAAGCATTTTGCAAGAATATGTTTGATTCTGGCATGGTCAAATGGACAAGAGTTGAACAAAACTGAGAGAGGTTATTGTAGACGGACTCCACATGCACCTGTAGGTCTAAATGGAATGTTCCCAGCTACTACGAATTCTGAAAGCTGCCCCGTCAAAGTTTGGTATTTTTTTGTCTTAGGGATCTTAAGGGACTTTGCCGGTAGCTTGCTGCCTTGAATGACTAGGGTGCTTGGCACATGGAACAAGACCTCCCCTAGCATTTATCTACCCACCCTGACGTGTTGGTGAAGTCCATTTGGCCCCACGAGCTATGGAATGCAAAATGTCACTCCTAGCACCTTTCCATTACATGAAACTGAAGCATTTTGCAAGAATGCATTTGATTTTGGCATGGTCAAACAGACTGGAGTTGACCAAAATTAAGAAATTTTATTATGGATAGACTCCACGTGCACCTATAGGTCCAAATGAAATGTTCCCAACAGCCACAAATTTTGAGAACTGCTTTGTCAAAGTTTGGTAGTTTTTTCATCTCAGGGATCTTAAGGGACTTTGTCAGTAGCTTGTTGCCTTGAATGTCTGGGGCACTTGACACACAAAATGAGACCTCCCCTACCATTTATCTGCCCACCCCGATGCATTGACGAAGTCCATTTGGCCCCATGATCTATGGAATGCAAAATGTCACTCCTAGCACCTTTCCACTGCAAGAAACTGAACCATTTTACAAGAATGCATTTGATTCTGACACGGTCAAATATACTAGAGTTGAACGAAACTGAGAGAGGTTATTATTGATGAGCCCCACATGTACTTGCAAGTCCAAATAGAATATTCCCAGCTACCATGAATTCTAAGAACTTCTCTGTCAAAGTTTGGCAGTTTTTTCATCTTAGGGATCTTAAGGGACTTTGTTGGTAGCCTGCTGCCCTGAATGATTGGGGCACTTGGCACATCAAATGAGACCTCTCTTGGCATTTACCTACCCACCCTGACGTGTTGGCATAGTTTGTTCATCCCCACAAGCTATGGAATGCAAAATGTCACTCCTAGCACCTTTCTACTGCATGAAACTGAAGCATTTTGCAAGAATGCATTTGATTTCAGCACAATCAAATAGACTAGAGTTAACCAAAACTGAGAGAGTTTATTGTGGACAGGCCCCACATGCACATGTAGGTCCAAATAAAATGTTCCCTGCTACAACAAATTCTGAGAACCACTCCATCAAAGTTTGGTAGTTTTTGCATCTTAGGGATCTTAAGGGACTTAGTCGGTAGCCTACTGCCCCGAATGATTGGGGCACTTGGCACATGAAACGAGACCTCTCCTAGAATTTACCCACCCACCCTAACATGTTGGCACAATCCATTCGGCCCCATGAGCTATGGAATGCAAAATACCACTCCTAGTACCTTTCTACTGCATGAAATTGAAGCATTTTACAAGAATGCATTTGATTTTGGTACGGTCAAATATATTGGAGTTGACCAAAATTGAGAGAGGTTATTGTGAACGGACCCTACATAAACCTATAGGTCCAAACAAAATGTTCCCAGCTACCCCAAATTTTGAGAAAACCTTTGTCAAAGTTTGATTGTTTTTTTTTTTGTCTTAGGGATCTTAAGGGACTTTGCTGGTAGCCTACTGCCCTGAACGATTGAGGCGCTTAACACCATATTTTTTTATGAAAATCAACATCATGAGGACACTGAAGAAATATTTGACACATGAAGACACTGAGAACACTGAAGACATGGAGGACAAAGAAGCATGAAGACATGAACAAACTCCTGTCATGATGAAGAACCATAACCCAATCTAACTCCTAAAAGCTTGACATGTTATGATGAAGAACCACAACCAAATCCAATGGTCCAATGGCATTAACCAATGCCATAAGCAACTATGTCCTACTATTGTAACATGATAAACATGAATGTTATGAACTAACATCCAAACCCTGTGACATCAATCTTGATATGACATGAGTGAAACATGAGTGAATAGGATTAAGACCAATAAGGATCAGCTTCATCCATTAGTTAGATCTAACCCCATAAAGCATAACATGATGATGATGAAAATATCAAATGTATACCATAGAAAACAAATCAAATGAAACATGAGGCCTTCATTGCTTAAGTTCATACCACTACTTGTCCCAAAACTAGTTTCCTATGGACATTTATGAAATAATTGGCAGCCCTTCTTTGATAGTTCAAGCTCATGCAGCTCCACTTGTTAATACAATCAAACAATGTACACATTACTATGACAAAATGTACATGAAATATATAACATCACATATGTAATCGATTATTTATTGCCATCTAATTATCACTCTCCATCATCCTTTCTCTAGCTTCTTTGTCCATAGTTGGATGAACTAGAGTTGTGACCTCCTGTGAGAAGCATCAAAAAGCAAAATTGACTAAACATAAATATACTAGAGGGAAGCAATTCATACTACTGTTTATATACAAAAAAAAGTACAAGTAACCATATAGGAAAGTTTTATGCTAACCATCTAGGAAAGTTTTATGCATACTTACAAATAAATCCAACAAACCATCTGGGTCTTCTCTACTCTTTATTGTGTTAAGTATTGCCTCATGGTCAAACTCACGCACCTTCCACAAGGTATTTTTCAAAGGTCTACCCTGATATTGTATCAAATGAACATTGGTTTCCACGACAAGGTTGGAGTAATGAAGAATCTTCTGATGTGTGTCAAAGTCCTCAAACAACTAAACATTAACACTCTTATGTGGGTACCTTCTAAGCCATGTTCTAGTAACAACCACTAAGCCTGTAGGGTATTTGATGTTTTCCCATCTGTAACTAGGGCCTCCAATTTCTTTTTGGCCTCAACACAACAACACAAGTAATAATATGTTCCCTCGTCGTTATCTTCATTTGCAATAATTGCATAAACATGCCCTACAATGATATGTGCAGCAAATTAGATGAAATTAGTCAACATTAGAAAAATACTATAAATTTTAAGATAACATTAGGAATTTCAAAAACTATGCAAGTAGATATATTACTTGGTTGAACTAGATCTAATATGTGGTCAAAGTCAACTAATGATTCCATCTATGTTAGTTCCAGTGCCGTCGAGGGTCGATACATGTCAAGTGGGCTAAGATAACTTAATTGTCATTCCTCAACCCACTCCTTTGACTCGCACTCATTCCAGGCTTGAATTGTACATGAAGAACAAAAGCATGCCATCTTCCACGTATGAATACTCCATGAGCCTACAATTGAGCTTCTAAAAGAGTGTAGCTCACTTGATCTTATCAGTGTACAACAGTCCTCATATGGTGTAATGTCAGTATCATCTATCAACCAAAAAAATCTACAAACTAAAGACTTACCTTCATTACCTAGACCCATCGAAGCATTACACCACTCGATGATTGATTTTGCATCTGTCAACTTTGCATTGTCTTTATACTTTAACTCTTCTTGTGCTATGGCTCTTTTGATACATGCTCCTACACCATCATGCTCCCCCTTTCCATGTCTAACCTCACAAAAGTTCCACATATGCTGAACACTTGTAATATTATGCCTCTTGCTCAGCTAATAGAAATTTCGTGAGTTCTTGAATTATGATGCATAGTTATTAGACCATATGATATGTTGACTGAATGATATACCCCTTCAAGCCAAATCATTATAGAACACATAAAAGCAACCTTGCACAAACTCCACGGAATGCGTACAATCATCACTTATATAAAAATGATACTCCCTTATGATCTTTATGTCATCCTTTGTACTATCATTTGCATGAATGAATGTGATGTGCACAAATATAGAAACCTGTGTGGAGTTGTAATATTGTGATTGCACCTCACATTGTGGCTATAGACTGTAGTTCTCTACAAAGTCGATGACTTAAACAATGGTACCAACTGGAAATGTGTCCTTGCATAACTTGAATTGCAAGTCCAACCATTGAGCTCTATGGGCATGTGTTACATACTCGTACACTATACTGTCATGAAATATAGACATAAACTGATACACTGGAATCTTTTGAATAACATATTCACACCTCTTTGCTTCTTTACCATCTTCTGTATTGTATGCCACTATTTTATACTTGTTGAACTCTACTAGTTTGTTTCCAACCGCATGTGTTCTTTCCATATGTTCACATATTGGCATACGTTGTAAGCCACCGCAATGCTGACATGTGCCATCCAAGCATAATTTCATGTAGAATATTTGACCTTCCTCTCTATCACATAAAATTATTGATATGAAGTCTCTTGAAGTAGTTGGTGGGGCACGTATATCACAATCCTGCAAAACATTGTTAGTATGCAAACCTAAACATATAGACTGATAAACATCAAAATGGTTAGAAAATTCAGTATGTAATCTACAATAACAAGTAGTGCGTGTGTGATTTATTTTGGCAAAGAAAGGTTTTAGCATTTCAAAATATCTTTGAGAAATTTTAATTTGAGGATATATCTCTAGAAATTTACCAAAAAACTATGTTTGAGTCATATCCAAAAAATGCTTTGGATGTGGCTCACGGTTTCGACTACCGATTCTCCTTATTACCACATTCCTTTGATTCAGAGATACCCTTGTGTAATTCTTCCAAAAATCTTCAATTAGTGATTTCAAAGCTTTAACAACAACTTTTTCTTTCTGTGGGAGTCTCCCAGAGAATGCCCACAATTCATTAGTGTTTGGATCCTCAACACTTTGACATCTTCCAATGGCTCTCATAAGAGTTTTTCTATTTATTTTCAATGCTTGACTTGTCTTTCTAATGAGGTGAGATTTTTTTGTTTGTTGGCTTACTATTGTCGATGTAATGACAAGTCATGTGACATTACTATCCTTTGTGTGTGAGGTGGAACCCACACTCTCATATGCACTCATTAGAATCTTGACAATTGATTTTTCACTGGAGGCCTTTAATGTTCTTAGGTCAAGAATCTTCATAGTGGGCCTAAATTTTAGATTTATCATCAATTCAATAAAGAGTTGACATCTTCTGGTTTCATTTAAATTCCCAAAGAATAATTTCCATATCTTATTCACATATCTTTGGCAAGTGCGCATGGGAATCTTATCCTGCATGGGCTCTAATACATTCTCATCAATATCAATTAGAAAATTAGGCTTGTTACAAGTATGGGCCTAATCAATGTTGTCATTGATGTCAAGGATTGGATGAGTTGTGCGTTGAGGATATTGAGAAAATTAGTCCTATCAGAAATAGAGAAGAACAGTGAAGACAGTGAAGCTCTCTAAAGTGAAGATCCTAGCTAGATGAAGATCAGAGAATGCACATCAACAGGTTTGTAGATATGTGTCTAAAGATGATCCAGTCAAGATTTGAGAGGTTCACATGAAAATGTGGAGGAGTTATGGCCATGAGAGTAAAACTGGTTCTGGCAACTTCAGTTGTGACAGAGTGACACAAACAGGTCCAGTGAGATCCAAAAATACAATATCATGTTTTGTGGATTTGGTGGCATGTTTGGGAGGCTAATGTGAGTTGACAACGTAATTGGTTCATGGTTTGGAGCTCCACAAGCAATCCTTCTAATGTGACAGTGATGGGCGACTATGTTCTTGAGGTTCTAGATGAAGATGTGAATGATTACAGTAAGTAGAAGTGGTGCGGATGTTCTTGGTGATTCAAGCAAGCTTGTGGGGGTCTCTAAATTGTGTCCAGTTTGTGTTGGTAGTCCACATTGAAGATTGAGCTCGTGATTGAAGATTTACCGTTGGGTGATGGTGTTCTTCCTAGTCTTGGCCGAACGGATGATTTGTGCATGTTGCGGATGATCTTAAAGATGTTTTGTGAGGCATGGTGTGTTCCTCAAAGAAGATTGAAGTCCTAGCTATGTGTGGCCGATAGTGTAGTGATGCACATGAAATTTTTGTAATAAGTCAAGTTGAATTTTTGGTAATTGCTCTGTAATAAAGTAAGTGTATGTTGTGCCAACTTTGATGATCATTCCAAAGTTGATGTCATGTATAAGTAAGAGTTGCGAAGTCATTCAAATGTATCCATGTGGTCAGGATGAGAAGGTGGTAGTGAAGAAGAGCGAAAAGTAGAGCAGAGGTGTTGAGCTTAAATGGAACTAACTCAAGCATAGTAAAGATGCTAATCTCCAGTTCAAGTATGTAATACTCATATTCTTCTGTAGACAATGTGTCTCCTGTAGGCAATGGGGGTCCTGTGAGTAGTGTGCTTGGGCAGTGAGCCCTAACTAGCAAGTGCCATTTTATTCTTCTTATTCTTTTAACAGAGAATATAATCTTGGGTTAGTCACCCCATGGTTTTTCCCTTAACAGGGTTTTCCACGTTAAAATCTTAGTGTTATATGTGTTGAATTTGTTTCTGCTCTTAAATTATTGCATTATGCTTTCATGATTGAATCTTTGATATGCTGTTGAGATATAAGAAGGTTTTAAAGTGAATAAGGAAGAGGATTTTGGTGACAACTGATTCACCCCCCCTCTCAGTTGTTTGTCCTAAATCCAACAATTGGTATCAGAGCTAAGTTCCTCTAGAAGAAGCTTAACCACTTGAGGAGATCTAGGATGTCGTCCTATAAGAAGGACAGTCTAAGGTTTGATGGAACAAACTACACTCTTTGGAAGAGCTGCATGGAATGTCACTTACAATGCATGGGAAATCAGTATTGGAACACAACTACAACTAAATATGTTCCCCCAAAGAATGGTCCAACAACTTTGGATGAAGTTAGATATGCAGATAATAATCTTCAAGCTAAAGAAGCCCTGTTGAGTACCTTAACTAATTCAGAGCTAACAAATGTTATGGATTTGAAAACTGCTTATGAAATTTGGACAAAGCTGGAAAATCTTTATGAAGGAGACAAATATGTTAAGTGTGCCAAGCTGCAAAGTCTGAAAGGAAAGTTTGAAAACTTAAAGATGAGTGAAGATGAGAATATCACTTCATATATGACAAAAGTAAATGAGCTTGTATGTGGCATTATATGTGCTGGTGGAATATTGGATGAAGATGAGATTGTTGCCAAAATTCTTACATCTCTACCTCCTGCTTACAAACACAAAGCTATTGCTATTGAGGAAATCAAATCTTTAACAACTATTACAAGGGATCAATTGGTTAGTAAGATATCTGCATTTGAGTTGGCTGAGTTTGGTGATGCACTTCCCAAGACTGAATCTATATTCAAAGCTAGTGCCTCTACAAAAGGCAAACATAGATATGATCCTGGAGAAAGTTCCTCAAGGAAATCAACATGTTATGATAAAGCAAGGAAAGATCTGGAAGAAGATGAATTAGAAGCTGAACAACTTGATGCGCTTATTGCAAAGAGACTGCCAAGAGGATTTGGTAAGTATGAAGGAAAATTACCTTTCAAATGCTTTGCCTACAATAAGATTGGTCATTTTGCCTCAAGATGTCTGGAAAGGTCTTCAAGGCCTAACCCTAATAGATCAAGGTTTCAAAAGAAGTGTTACTATGTTCAAGAAGATGGTGATGAAGGAGTAACAGATGATGAATTTGAGATAGGAAACCAATAGGATATGATAGTGGATTCAGAATGGAGTTGGTGGTGGATGATGTGGAAAGATCATTAGGATCTTTATTATGTTCATTAGGATCAAAGTTAATGGTTTGATCTTCTATGTGTTCTTGGGAGGCACAAGTCTTGTCATGACAAGTGGAAATGGTTGGATCATGAAGTGAATGAGAAGTTTCTATGTTTTGAATGAAGGCCATGAAACGAGGTGAATGCTCAAGTAGGTCAACAAGAACAAGACTTTCATGAGATGGAGCATGTAGGTCTTTGGTGTCTTGTTCATGAATGGGATCAAGTTGCTCATGAATATGTTCTTCATCATGCATAATATCTTGATCATGGAAAAGATAAATGTTATGAATGGGTCAAAGAAAATTGATTTGATCTTGACTAGAGTGGGGGTTTGATGTTTCTTCATGCTTAGAATTGTGCTCTTGACATATCTCTTGACTTGGAATGGAAGTGGATGACTCTTGGATAGATTCGATAAGTTGTTGACCACATGATAAGGTTGAATGTTTGGACATGGTATTTGAGGACTCTATGATAGGATTATGAATGGGTGTTTGACATGGGGAAGGTTTATCCTTAGCTAGTAGCCATTGGATCACATCCCTTTCAAGGGAATGCGTGGAAGGACAACATAGTGGATGGAGGATGAGGGTAGATGATGTGGACTTGGATTAGCATTAGGTGGAGAGGTAATAGGATGTACTCATGATGGATGAGGTAGACTTGTATTTCCCTTGTCAAAGGTAGAATTGGAATTTGAAGGCCTTCTATCTTGCTGCCAAGGTGGACTTGGATGGGCTTGCAAATAGGCTTGGGGTGCTAGAACCTTGTTTTCTAGGATTGACATGGAATGAGACATGTCTTCATATCATTGTATGTCTTCTTGTGGGATTTGGATCATGTTGCGCTTGACTAGGTTGCTAGTTGATGATGTGGAATGATCAGGATGAATGAGATGTGATAGAGTGTGGGATTGATTGGATGATTAGATGCATGATTAGGGATGATGAGGTTATGGTTATGGTTGTGATTAGGATGACTTGGAAATGATTATAATATGATTAGGGGTTATGTGATTGAGATGAATTTGATTGAATGATGTGATTAGAAAGGGTGATTAGGATGTGAGGGTTGAATGATGAAAATATGAGTAGGATGCAACTATGATGATGTTGATTGGAATGACAAGAATGATGTGGAATGTTGAGGATGAATAGGGATAGCTAGGAGGATTGACTCCCTTTCTCTTCTTTTTGCGACCATGTCTATACTAAGTGAGGCTTGTGAAATGTGGGATGTTATGACAATGGAATGTGATGAGGCCTAGGCAATAATAGAGGCTGATGATATTAGTCTTTGAAAAGTCTAGCTCTACAAGGGTACTCTCATCTACTAATGACCTTTCAAAGCACAAATTGGTTTTGTTGAGACCTTGAGGTATGGAAGAGATGATTGATTAGAGTGAACCCATGAGTTTCAGAATTCACTTTTGAGGATGGACTTAAACTAGCCATGGAGTATTAAGCCCAAGTTTTGATTGATGTGAAAATATGTCAAGGTCTCTTGGTCTGAATTTGTACTCGTGATACAGTCATTCTTCAATAGTTTCTCCCTATGTTTCGACATTAGGAAGACTAATGTTTGGGGTCCTCTATAGATGTCAAGGGATGAATTCTAATGAAATGTTGTGATGAAGTTTGATCCTAAAGGAGCGAAATTGGATATGTAGTGGGTGAATAGAACCAATAGGTCTATAAGGTTTTGACACGGTTGCAATCGATTTGATAGGGAGACTAGATGCTCAAAGGCTTCCCTATGGTTGTGGTTTATTGTGATTGGGAATGATGAAAGATGAAATGGATTGGATAATGAATGAATGGTTATGATATGAACATGATGCAATTGGTTGGATTAGAAATGATGATATGTAGTGACGAGATTAGATGATTTGGATGAATGTGATGAAGTCGGTCGGATTATGTGAATGAAGATGATTATGCGTAGTGATATGATTAGAGGGCTTGGATGAATGTTGATGAAGTTGATTGGATTATGTGAATGAATGGTGGGTGTATGATTAGGATTGGATTGGGATGACTTGGATATGATTAGATTAGGAATGTTAGGGTAGAATATGATTATGATGAGGTGTAACGAAGAAGATGTGATAAGAATGTGACTAGGATATGACAAGGGATGACTTGGATATGATGTGGCTAAGAAGGGTGATTAGGATACGAAGGTTGAATGATTAAGATATGAGTGGGATGTGATTAGGACAACATGAGTTGGAATGATGAATATGATATGATGTGAAATGGATATGATGATTGGGAATGATTAGGGCATAATTATGATGAGGTGGCATAAAGACGATATGACAAGATTGTGATTAGGAATGATTAGGATCGATGTGGTTTGGATATGATAGGATGATGTGTAAAGATAATGGGATTAGTGATGTGGTCGAATGATGAGGAATGTGATGGAAATAGATTAGGACATGGCAAGTAGGATATGATGACTCTAATTATGGTAATGTAGAATGATTTGGAATGAGTGATTGGATGATTAGATAGGTGATAGGTATGATGTGATTAGATAATGTGATTAGGATGTAATGAATTGGTATGATGTGTGAGGATAATGGGATTAGGGAGGTGGTTGAATGATGAGGAATGGGATAATTAGGATGAATGAGATGTGATTAGGAAGGGTGGTTAGGATGTGATTAGGGTATGATGGTTAGGTGTTGGTTGGATTTGGAATGTTGGTTAGATTAGGAATAGGATGATGTGGAATGATGGTAATGAATTGGGATGTGATTAGGATAGAACAAGGATGATGTGGTCAAGAAGGGTGATGTGGAATGATGATTTAGAGTGAATGGGAGATATGAGTAGGAATGTGATTTGGATATGATGAGTTAGCATGATGAGGATATGATGATGACATGGAGTGAATGTGTGGAAAGAATGTTGAGGGATGATGATTAGGAAAGCACACACATCAATCATACAAGACACTTGGCATTTTTGTGGCTATTTTTGATGACTCATGATGTTTTGCAAACACTTGTAGACATACACAATCATAGGGCTGGTCAAGGACTGTATTTGTTGAATCCCCTAGCTGCACTTATTCAAAGCAGATAGCTCTAGGATCTTGGTAGCACTAGCTCCCCCTTACAGTGCACTCACTTCTCATGCATACCAAGATCCATGTTTTCCAAGGCTCTTCCCCCCACCAAACCTTAGGATTGTCCCTACTACCTTAGCTAAGAGCTGCAAATGACAAATGAAGTGTGGAATAGAATATCTGATATGCAGATAAATCTTATGTATATTATTTTTATGAACACTCAGGAACATTACATTCATCATATTACAATGCGCACTGGCATAGACTTAGTTCTTAACTGTGGAAAGCATGCTTAAAAGAAGAAGAGCAAAATGTATACTCTTATGTCTTAAGCACAACTCTCTTCATTAAGAGCTTAACTATGAAAACTAAAAACTGAAATTACAGACACAGACTAAAAGCTGAAGACAAGACTTACAAACTTCCAAATAACACTGACTCTCTAGGATTTCACTTCGCTAGAAATCGTTAAGAAATGCAGGCGGCCCTGTCACCTTTTATAGGAAGCGAGGGCAGATCTTTTAACCCTGATCTCAGATTTCTTTGACATCCGTCCATAAAGAGTCGACACGTAGCAAGCCTTATCCGAAGGATGACCCAGTTGAGGATAAGGATTCCTCTGGTGGGACCAATTCATTCGTGAACAAGATAAGGTCGACCGACCGACACAATTTTACAAGATTCTCTTTTATCACGAGAGAGATTACTCGTGCTTACGATAAGATTGTAAGCTAACCCCTTTTACCGTGGTGTGGCCCACGTCTATCATGTTTTTCTCGAGATGATAGATATTCTCGATGGATGACAACCCCATCCATTAGCCTAGGAACCAGTGATGTGGGATGAGCTGGAGGTGTCAGGTCTTGGTTGGTTGAAAATACATCCTTCACAGAATTCACCATCAGGATGAGTGCAATCTGGTGAGCGGTAGTTTCCACTTGCGCCATACATGGGAACTCTTGGGTCATCATGTGACAAGTTGGAACAGTTAGCACAGGTTTGTGTGGATGAATGTGGAATACATCCAGGGGGCCGACTACCTTCTTGTTCCTTCCAAATAATGCTCATTGTTTTGAGCTTATGGGGTCCATAGAGACTGCGAGTCATAGCTTGAGGTGTGGCTCCATTCATGCGATAGGTCTTTGTATGGATCCAGACAGGTGTTTGGTGCTGATGAAAATAGCGTAGCCTATTCTTGATAGTCCAATGTTCAAAGATTGAGGCATATCTAGCAGGTGCATAGATTTGGCACAGATGTCGACTGATTGGGTTCTCATCAGGGGAAGCAAAGATAAGTTTAAAAATACATCCTGTGTATGCCGTTGTTCCTTCAAACTGAAGTTCAGCTGCTGGTGGATATGGTCCTTGAAATAAATTCTGTATTAGTGTCTTTCCATCCTCATCATTGAGCCATTGGTGTGGTCGTGCTACAGGAGGATTGAGGAATTGCACTGGGAGAACGAAATCTCCACACCAATTTTGAAGAACATGTCCAACCTCAGGATCAATAGGTTCTGCTTCGGTGGAGAACTGGAAGAAAGGTTGTTCTGTCCAAAAACTAGGAGAAGTTAATTGTTGCTTGGCAGTGAGCATCCTAAACCTGTCAAACAAAAAATCATTAGCCATTTGGTAATTATGCAACTCCCTTCTTTGGAACGGATTTGTGCTCCATTCATTATGACTGGCTTCATACCACTGCTGTTCTTAGATTCGAACGATCCGAACATTGCCTTCAATTTGTCGAACAGCACTCTGTTCTGGGGTTTCAATAGCATGTCCTTCTCGTGACATAAAATCTGCAAAGATATTTTCAACTCCTGGAAGATGAATAAAATCAAATTCATAAGTACTAAGGAGTTGAGCCCATCGAAGAAGCTGTCCTCTTACCACCTTGTTCTTAGATTCTTTCCGAAAGAATCCACGCAGATTTTGCAGGTCACTTTTCAGAAGAAACCTCTTATCGGCTATGAACATTTGAAATGCTTGGAAAGTATTCACAACTGATAGAATTTCTTTATGCGTGCTGTGGTAATCGACTTCACTATTCTTGAAGCTACCAGAAATATAGCGAACAATCTCACCTTTATCTTTGGGAGTAAAAGAGATTATTTTTTGTTCACGAAGAACCCCGCCCCAGGCACCTTCACTAGCATCTGTTTCAACAATTTTGAATCCCTTACCAGGCAGCTTGAGTGGTGGAAGTTGGGAACACTTTTGCTTAATTCGTGCAATTAATGCATCATGTTTTGTGGTCCATGGTGGTGGCTTTTTGCCAAGAAGCTTGTTGAGTTCCAGCCTATCCTCGGCAAGCTTACAATAAAATCCTGCAATATAATTTACAAGGCCCAAAAACTGTTGTAATTCTTTAACAGTTGTAACAGGCAGGGTCGCAATACGGCATAAGATATGTGGTTGGGCCTCCATCCGCCCCCCTGGAAGAAGCTTGATGCCAATAAAAACAAGCTCAGACTGAGCAAACAAAGACTTGGTGGGATTGACAACAAGGCCATGATGTTGGCAAATGGAAAGAAATTGACGCAAGTGGTCAAGATGGTGAGGCATGTCTTGGCTAAACACAAGAATGTCATCAATATAGGGTTGAATAAACTTGGCATAAGTGCGAAAGATGACATCCATTTTTTGCTGAAAAATAGAAGGGGCTATTTTGATTCCAAAGGGAAGGATAGTCCATTCATATAGACCTTGAGGAACTGAAAAGGCAGTTTTATAAAAATCAGCACTTTTGAGGCCTATTTGCCAGAAACCCTTAGTTAAATCAAATTTTGAATAGACATGACTTCCTTGAATAATTTGCCAAATATGATCTTTGCTAGGCAAGGGATGTCTATGGTCAACAAGGCATTCATTTAATGGCTTATAATTCACAACCAGTCATTTTTCTAGAAGTTCATTACCATTTTCATCAATTTTGGGGACATACATGGCATGACAGGAGAAGGAGGAATCAGAGGTTTGAATGAGCTTGAGCCTTTCAAGTTCTGCTATTTCAGTTCTACAGGTAAGAACTTCTGTCGAACTCATAAGAAAATAATTAGCCTTAGCCTTAGGGATGAGTTCATTACCTTCTGGATCATGTTTGAGTGGAAGATCACAATAGAGATTCCTTTTGTGCTTCATGAGATCCTTTGTCATGACCGTGTCTGCAAAAGCTGATTTGATCTCGGTTAGAGCCTCTTGTCCGGCATCAATCTGCTTGCTTAACCAGACTGAATTAACTGCTTTCTTCTTCTTTTCCTTTTCTCGCTTAGAGGCATGTGCAAGTGGTTGATAGAGCCAGGGAAGCTGGTATGTTCCTCTGATGATGATGAAGTCGGAATCAATTGTGAAAGGCTCCCACTGTTTGATAGCATTGCTTCCTATGACCCCATCATATCCATCCATTTCATACTCAATAAAGATGAGGTTGTCAGTAAAACCATCAAAACCAATTTGGATAGGGGCAATACAAAAGAAAGAACTATCTTCCTTTCTGAATTACCAAAAGTAATTCCAGTAGTTCCTTTTATCCAGGCATCCTCAGGGAAAGCATCATGATGAGCTAAATTTAAATCAGCGCCTGTATTAATAAGAAAGGCTAGAGGATAAGCCATAATACCTGGAAAATGAATAGTCAGAACAATACCAGGACATGTAGTAATAGGCTTTGCTGTTCGCTGATATGCTTTCATCTGCCTGCTGCTGGACCCTTCCTCATAGATAGGAGGTTCTTCCATTTCTTCTTTGACTACATGTGTGAGGAGAGGACTATAAGGTCTTTCTTCACAAAACAGCTGTTCTTCTGAAATGGTGGCTTGCGCTGGTAATTGTATAGAACCAGAGGAATTGAATTGGCTAACAAACTTATCTAGTTCAGGGGCCTTTTCCATCTCTTCTGTTAGATAGAAATTTTCTTCATCATCAACTTTTGAAATTTCTGCCTGAGCCTGACTGATAACCTTTTCAAGAAAGGCTTTACGGTTCCTGCGCCAGATGCGCCAGGCCATACTTCCAGGAGAAGGAGCGTCTATCAGAGGTCGCTGTTCCAAGGATTGAGGCGGTGGAGGCCTTTGAGGTGGAGCTCTGGGGAACCATGGTGATGGTCTGTAACCATGTTGCTTTGTTCCAAGGAACCCTGGTGGCAAGGAGGCCTCTGATGGCCTGTTGGTTGTTAGTTTACTCCTTGTTGAACTACCTTTAATGTTTGGTTGAAGTAAAAAGTATTTTTTGGACTTGAGCTGGTCTAACTTTCCTAACAGCTTCTTCCATGTTTCCTGACCCATATTCATGGTCTAGAGTTGAGATTCTATTTGGACAATTTCATCAATAACCTTGTCCAATTCAGCACGGGTGTCCCTTCTTAACATTCTGCAATAGAAGGAGATTTCCGAATCCTCATCAGAGGATTGTTTGTCTTGGGTCATTAGATTGACCTGACCTTGAACGTCTTCTTGAGCTGATTCATATTCTTCTGAGTCAGATTCATCAGATTCTATAGAGAGGATAATATCCTCTGAATCTGATGGATAATTATTGATGAATTCAAATTCATCATTATCTACTCCTGCTGCTTTAGCTGCACGAACTTTTCCTTTACCCTTTTTCTTATTGCGGTCTGGACACTTGTTAGCAAAGTGTTCTCCTTTACAGATATAACAAGTAGGTTTCCATTTTTTGGAACCTTTTCTTTGTTTATCCCTTTTCCTGAAGTATCCCTTTTTCTTTGGATACATGTTCTTGAATTTTTTCTTTTTCTTCTTGTAGGGCTTCTCAACATTTTTACAGCAAGAAGATTGTTCCTTGTTAGGGAACTGATTAGAGGGCATAATCTGGTAACATACAGATGAAGATAATAAAGGCTGAACCCTTTTGATTTCTTTTTTTGCTTTGCCTTCTTCACAAATATCTTCATTAATCTGTTGTAGGAATTGAACTAACTAAGGATAGGTTAGTTCTTTCATTTCTATATTCTCAACAACCAGATTTTCAAGAACTTTCTTGTGATAGAATTCTCCTATCACATTCCCAAAACTTTTTAGAAAAGTAGTGAACATAAACTCATGGTTCTGTTCACGTCCTGACAAATAAAAATTCTCATACTGGGCATCACAGTATGGCTTAAAATATTTGAGGTCTTTACACCTACCTTTGATGAACTTGTTATAAGCCAACTTTTCATGAACATCTATTTTCCCAATGAACAGATGTGTTAATTGAGCACAGACTTGATCTGTCCCTCTGTCTAACAGAGTTTCTCTGTACCCATCATCAAGACGATCCCAGACATGTCAGGTGACACCAGTCATTGCATTCAGGGCTTGCTTGATAACCTGCTTTTCTTCTACATCAGGATTAGTGGAAATATAATTTGTTATCCAAGCTCTCATTGCATCAATAGCTCTTGTGTTTTCTATATCTTCAAAATGATCAAAGTTAACAAGAGGAGGGGTGTCAGCTTTCAGGGTCTGGATATTCTTGAATGGATCAACTAGGTTGGATCCATTGGGATTGGAGCTAGAACCACGGGCCATTTGGAACTTTCCCTCGGCTTGTTCGGCTGAAGTGGTTTCTCTTAATGTCCCTGAAATGGGATCATAAACCTTTTTTATCACAGGCTTTTTGACCTCTATTTGCAGCTGAGGTCCTTCATATTGAGCCTGTAGATAACCCTTGGCACTAGAAGGGAAATTCTTTGTTTTCACAGTCTGCTGCTGTCGGTCAGTATGAGTCACTGTTTGAATAGTCCGGGATTCTTCTTGAAGAGTAGACTTTATATCAGAGCATTTCGATTTGATGGAATCGCTCATGAGCAGTTGTGATTGTGCAACTGAATGAACTTCTTCAGAGATCTCGGTGAGTCTCTGGCTATTATGCTTCACATGGATGTTTGTTGTATTCAGTTGTGAACCCAGCACATCACAATCTAATTTTACTTCACTTCTGACTTTCTACAGAAGTTCTCTCTGTTGATCTAAGGATCATTGCTGAGCAACCCACCAAGTCTCAGCTTGACGTTTGAACTCATTATACTAGAGTTTGAGTTCCTGAAGATCCTTATTCACAGAGTTCATCCACTGATCTGTAAGACGCTTTTCCAAGCATTCCAGTGTGGAGATGAGAGAATGAAAATTCTCTTGAGCACTAAGGCGTGCTTTCTCAGCCTTGACTGCTTCGATCTGATGCCAAATCTTTCTATCCTCAGCTAAAAGCATGGATTTCCTAAGACAGAGGTTGGTCTAGTTGAGTAACTTACTTTGACTGGTTCCTTGAGAACTTTCAGTAGTAGGAAATAAATGCAAAGGCCAGAAGTCAGCTTTAAAAGTTTCGGTTGTATCATATAAAATGAAATCTTTAAAGGGTGGTATAGTACTGGGAAGAAGACAAGAGCCTGAAGGGGTATTAAAGACTTTCTCTTGGGTTTCTGCAATTTCTTGTTCAGGTATGACGGCTTGTCGGGCTGACATCATTCGGACATGGCCAGATTTTGGAGGAAAGACAAACGAACAGTCTTCACATCTATACAACCCATTATCTAACTTAGAAAACCTTTTATGGGTGCATGATGAACTAGAAGGAATGGCTGAACTGCGAGGCTTTGCGGCTGTGGGAAGTGTAAACAAACTTTCAAAACCCTGAGAGGGTTGTAATCTAACGCTCTGAGAGCGAGGAAGAGAACTCACAGATGGACCAGGTTGGTTATAATTACAAACCTTTTCCATTCTCATAGAAGGTCCAAAGCGCGAGGCTAACTGGTTGCCTGATGAGAATCTAATTACTGCTTGATCATCTATTTCATCAATTGAGATGCCTCTCAATTGTGGTTGCTTCTCATTTTCTGCTTCTATTTGACTATCACTATCCCAAAGATCTAATGCCCATTCTTTAGGCATTTTGATATCCTTATGCTTCACTATTTTAGGGGCAGTCAACTGTGTGCTGTCACTAGAGGAAGTCCAGATAGTTGAGAGACCTTCCATTCCTTGAGCTTTTCTGGGATTAATCATCAAAGGAATGACCTTATTATACAAACGATAATGAACCAGAAAGGTAAGAGAATGGTCAACAGACTTCTTTTTCATAAACAAATTCATTGTTTTGAAATTATATTCCAACACATCTTTCAGATTTCCATCTTTGAGACTAACTGGAAAGTCTAAGAGACAATCGACGAAGATGGGACCTTTAGACATGGAATCACAACCAGCACCTAGAAGAGAATGAGACAATTTATAAAACCGGGCATCTTTCAGCATCATCAGAATGATGATTGGTAAGCCTTTTCTATAATGACCACAGATACCTATACGGACATATGACAGATGCATGAACTGTGGATTCTTAGGACTATCAAAGGCTTCTTTTTGGAATTTTGAAACAAGGGCATCAGAAAAAATATTTAATTTACCCTTACTTCCACCTTTCACAACATGTTGCAGAGTAGCAACATGACAACGTTGCGAAGTTTTATATCCAAACCAATTCTTAAGACCAACATTGGTATTAAACATATCTATGACACTATTAGGAACATCTTGATAGATTTCAAAAGCTTTAATTTTCGGCACACGAAATTCTTTTTCAGGTAACTGACTAGTAGATATTTCATCTAAAACATTACTATTAATTTCAGGAGTTGAAAATGAACTTTCATTATCAGCAAAGAAATTGGTGAACTTAACTTTTGTGTTGCGATCTGCAGTTAGGTCGGTGCTTTCCATAGCCAAACCTGAAGTGCTTGCTCTATCCATCCTGCGCTCGAACTTATGCTCAAATCTGCGCTCGAAATACAAATTACTGCCTCAACGCTGCCCTAACGCAACAAGCTTCATGGGACTTACTCCACGAGGACTTACAACAGGATACTGGCTTGCATGAGCTATACAGAGAGCGATATAAGGAGCAATACAGAGAATAGTATAACACTTATTGGCGCATTATGGTTAGACAACAACGATAACAACAGACAATAACATCATCGGCTCTGATACCAACTTTGTAACATAGCTACAAATGACAAATGAAGTGCGGAATAGAATATCTGATACGCAGATAAATCTTATGTATATTATTTTGACGAACACTCAGGAACATTACATTCATCATATTACAATGCGCGCTGGCATAGACTTAGTTCTTAACTGTGGAAAGCATGCTTAAAAGAAGAAGAGTAGAATGTATACTCTTATGTCTTAAGCACAGCTCTCTACATTAAGAGCTTAACTATAAAAACTAAAAACTGAAATTACAGACACAGACTAAAAGCTGAAGACAAGACTTACAAACTTCCAAATAACACTGACTCTCTAGGATTTCACTTCGCTAGAAATCATTAGGAAATGCAGGCGGCCCTGTCACCTTTTATAGGAAGCGAGGGCAGATCTTTTAACCCTGATCTCAGATTTCTTTGACATCCGTCCATAAAGAGTCGACACGTAGCAAGCCTTATCTAAAGGATGACCCAGTTGAGGATAAGGATTCCTCTGGTGGGACCAATTCATCCGTGAACAAGATAAGGTCGACCGACCGACACAACTTTACAAGATTCTCTTTTATCACGAGAGAGATTACTCGTGCTTACGATAAGATTGTAAGCTAACCCCTTTTACCGTGGTGTGGCCCACGTCTATCATGTTTTTCTCAAGATGATAGATATTCTCGATGGATGACAAGCCCATCCATTAGCCTAGGAACCAGTGCTGTGGGATGAGTTGGAGGTTTCAGGTCTTGGTTGGTTGAAAATAAATCCTTCACAGAATTTGCCATCGGGATGAGTGCAATCTGGTGAGCGGTAGTTTCCACTTGCGCTGTACATGGGAACTCTTGGGTCATCATGTGACAAGTCGGAACAGTTAGCACAGGTTTGTGTGGATGAATGTGGAATACATCCAGGGGGCTGACTACCTTCTTGTTCCTTCCAAATAATGCTCATTGTTTTGAGCTTATGGGGTCCATAGAGACCGCGAGTCATAGCTTGAGGCGTGGCTCCATTCATGCGATAGGTCTTTGTATGGATCCAGACAGGTGAATCAGGGTTGCTTCAAAGGTTACCCTTCTGCATCAACAAATAAAGGGTTTTTGGTCACTAATCAAAAGGGTTCTAGTGAATATTCAGGGGACCAACACCCCACAAGCATCCAACAAGCCACTTAAGGCTCTAACTAACCCTATTAGGAGTTTAATATACACAAAGGTATGCCTCCTTTCGATCTAGCACTATATGGTGAGCGCTCATACCGGTTAGACTTGGCTTTCACCTTATCCTCAATTTATATAGCGGGCCAGATGAAAGTCCCACTTGGGGTCATAAATGAGTTCTCCTTGTGGATGTATCTCAA
The DNA here is from genome assembly GCA_027924645.1 of Cunninghamia lanceolata. Lineage (NCBI taxonomy): Eukaryota > Viridiplantae > Streptophyta > Pinopsida > Cupressales > Cupressaceae > Cunninghamia > Cunninghamia lanceolata. Next base: position 415,742 of record BSBN01000497.1, on the reverse strand, counting down.
GAGCAGGCACACTCTAAGGCTCAAACAAAAGCAAGACAAGCTAACATGTTTTTGATCCCCAGGCTTGTACTAAGTCGCAAGGGGAGAGCATACACATGTGAACTTGCTCACACTTGCATGGGGTTCATTGACCTTAGAAAATAGATGTGTGATGTGATAGTGCAAGTGTTGAGAGATGCTTTTGATTCCCAAGATCACATGATGTGCAAGGGAAGAGCATACACACCTCAAAACACAAACACAATCACCAAGCATAACAGACAATGGTTCATTTTAATCCCCATGATATGTGTGAAAATAGCAAGACATGTTCATTTTAGTGCCCAAATCGAAGTGTTCCTATGATAACCAACACATGCATATGAAAGAAATTGAATCCCTGCATCTAATGTGTTAGTAGTTTCAAATCAAATGTCTTCAGCCCACGAATGCCACATGTTGCAAATTAGACATTAGTGACATAAAAATCCCCATGGCATTGCAAAAAATATGACATAACAAGTAGATGCATCATTTTGTGAGCCATAAGTCAAAAAATGGAATCTAATAAAAAAATTGCAAAATTTGATCAGATACAAAAAAATGGATTGCAGAATTAGAAAATTTAGGAAATTCTAAGCAATTTGAAAAAAAATTCACTGAAATTTGATAAATTTTGCCAAAGTTATGAGGAGTCAAAGTTTAAAACGAGGTTTGACTTTGACTAGAAATTTACTTGATAAAACTATACCATTACCTGAAATTGACTTACCATCGCAAAATTGGTAGAGTCTACTCTGCAATGCAACTCATTTCGTGAAAATCTGACCTGTTTTGCAAAAGTTGTGAAAATTTGAAAAAAATGCCTATTTCAGCATGTAGGAAGCAAGAGGACCCTGACTGTTAACATTAATTGTTGGAGGTTATGTGATCCTGGTCACATGTAAATAGCTAGGTGCCTAGTGGTTAGTGTTTGGGAAATTAGATCCAGTGAATCCCCTTGTCTATCTTATGACTAGGGGCAAAACCCAAAAAAAATAAAAAAAAGGAGCAAATGAAACCGGGGCGTAGAAGCCCATCGTTGCCTTGCCTTCAGTCTTAGATGTGACCGTGTACCACAATACCACAGTCCAAAAGATTAATGCTAAAGGTCCTTGTGAAACCAGTGGAAACGTTGGCGGTTAAAGCATAAAGTTTAAAACCCAACGATCAACATAAAATATATCCATGGAAAATAAAGTTTGATCACTGCACAATAGGTTAAGTGAATAGCATTAAACTAACACTAGAAAATAAATAATATTGAATGTTTTAGACCGGCATGAGCAAGTTGCTTCAGACCACCATGGTGGAGGTAAACTTAAGGCTGCAACAGTGGAGATATTTACAAATTAATTACAAATATTGAGTCTAAGAATGCTTATGACTGTGGACTTAATGTAATAACATGGGATAGACTTTCGCTTTTAGAAGGGCTGGTAATAATCAAAAGATCGGAATGACATCGTGTTGCTCATATGTAGGAATCAAGAATGGGCTTTGGACAAAAGAATATCATCTTCTATGGATAAAATATATCCAAATCCATTTAAAATGATTAAAGTTGCAAAAGCAATTTTTAGCATCACTCACCACAAACAGCACGAGCTAAGGAAAAGCTCACAATCGACAAATACATTGACAAGTTCTGATTTCACACCTCACATGTCCGTAACATATGAATTAAAAAGAAAAATAGACAGACAACTTAAACAACCAGTTATACTATTTCGATCACATTAAAAAAAATGACCTACTGACCATAACCCTAAGTGATGTTGGCAAACTATAGTTAGATTGGAGGCTATGGCAAAGTGTGTGGATAGCGGTTTAGGCGGGCAGTGACCAAGAGTGGGTTGGTGACGGGAAGTGGTCAACGGAGTATAGGGAGTGGCAGTTTTGACATCGATTGTTCCAATATAGGTGGCCACGAATTCGACAGGGGCAGCGACTTTGGCATTTAAGGTGGCGACTGGTGTTAGAGATGGGTGGAGGTATTTTGAACACTAGTGGAGAGATTTAAAGTTTAGAGTTTTGGCAGAGAAGCAATGAATGGTGGCACGTTTAGGTAAAGGTGAGGACTGGTCCATTGGTAGTGTCGATGGGGAACAAAAGGAATGAGGTTTTTTTGATAGTGTCGATGGAGAGTGGCGAATGGGGTTTTTGACAGTGTTTTTGACAGGATTATGTAGAGTTTTGGAGGTAGAAAAAGAGTGTTGTGCATATGGAAACCATGGTGCAAGGTGATGTATGTGACCTAGCAGCGGGGAGTAGTGTTTTTGGAGTATCTCGATAGAAGATAGGACGTCGCCACTCTCTGAAACTTAGAACCGGTGCTCGGGAGATGTAAGCAGTGGTCGAGAGGCATAAGATGGTTTAGGGTTTAGCATAAGCCATGACTGCGTGATAGGGGCTTATGATAGTGGCAGTTTTGGTAAGTCATAGAGGTGGTGGAAAACAATGATGACTGTGGGAAATCACGGTGAGGGAAATAAGCGGCATCTAGGGCTTTGATAATTTTTTGAACCTGCAATAAAATCTTGATCCTGCCAACATGAAAATCACATCTACAATACAGTAGAAACTATATACTCTGCAATCCCCACGACACTTACAAACTGAGACCTCTGCATAAAGGCAGTATAGATCCATACGGATCTATACGGTATGGCCTTGTGTAGGGGCCAACACCCAAAAAAAATTCTAGTAACAAAATATATCAAATTATATGTTATTTTTCATTTCTTAGACTTCCCAGATTCAATGATGAGGTCTGTTTGAGCTCCGAAGGCCACCTACAGAAATGAATTTTTTGAAATCACCAAAAATGTGGGATTTTTCATGCATTCATGTCAGTTTCACCAATGTAGATAGGGCAAAAACTAGGTTTACATGTAGAAACAACAAACTATCAAACCCTAACTGCAATAGAGAGCAATCTAGCCTAGAAAATTATCAAACAAACATGAAAATAAACTAAAATCTAAGCTAGCTATTGACTAATCTCTATTGTCCTCCTCTATCTTGCCTCATTGTTCTCAGATTTGCATATTTTATGCACTATCATGAGAAACTCTTGAGTATGATTAGCAAGACTTTGGAGGGTTTGAGATGAAAATGAGCATAGATAGAGCATAAGGGAGGAAAAATGGAACTAAGAGCCATTAGGGGGCAAAATGATGCTGAATAAGTGGTTTTATAGAGGAGTTGATTTGAATGGAGGGCTCAAATTAAAAGTTGAATTGGAGGCCAAATCAAGGGCTAGGATGAGTTAGGGTTTCCTAACCACTAGAAGACAAAAGTGAATTTAAAATTCACAAATATGATGAGGTGGAGGATGTCTAAAATAAATAAACTTAATTAGTTTATTTAATTCATTTGAGGAAGGGGACATGTGAAAGGAGATTTTTGATGGGATTGATTTATTTATTTGAATAAATTAGGTGAAGGGGACATTAGGATAGTGAATGAATAATTAAATAATCAATTTAAATTAATTATTTAATTATGGAAGAATATGGTCAAGTGGACAAAAGGGATGAAATTGAACTAGTTGAATAATGGGATTCAAAGAGGAAATTGTCCTGTTGCATTTGTGACATGAGGACATTTTTCAGTGTCTACATGACATACATATATAGGAGAAAGGCCACCTAGAATAGTGGAGAAGAATAGGAAGTTGACTTACACTAATTGAGATTAGTGGTGAGTTATCTTCCTCAAGACTGGCAAGAGGTGGTAAGATAACTCCAAGAGACTTTCTAGATAACTAGCAAAGTATCTCTCACTAATTAGAACACCTAAATAGGCTTAACGCCATGTGGAATTATCCATGTGCATGTAAATGAAATAATATCTACACTAATACCCCCTTAAGCATAGATTAGGTGGGTATAAAGAAACTAGGTTCTAGCAACTAGGCTTGATGAGATACCCAAGTACGATGCAATCTCTCATAAAGTGGAGAAAGGAAGAAAACCCATTGAGAAAAACTCCCCCAAAAGAGAGAAACAAAGGAGACGAATAAAAGGCCCCCTGAAGATGATGTTGTTGTTGAAGTAGACCGCACCCCAAGAAGAGCTCGTAGATGAATGAAATTGCTCTCAAAAAAATGTTTGGTAAAGATATTAGAAACCTCTATGAAGACTGGAAAAAACTAAGTCAATGATCTGACCATGAATAAGCTCCTGAATAAAATGCATTTGAATCTCTATGTATTTGGTTCACTGGTGCTAGACTGGATTCCTGCATATATGGATGGTGCTCTAGCTATCATAATAGATGACTATGGGCTTCCTAAATGGAATGCCAAACTTAGTGAGAATCCCTTGATTCCAAATAGCCTCAGTGGCTATGTTGACAGCTCCCATGTACTCCACCTCTGTGGATGATAAAGAAATAGCATTTTTATTTTTGCTAGACCAACTGATAGGACCAGAACCTAGTGAGAAACTATAACCTAAAGTGGGACTTGCAATTCTGAGTATAAGTAGCCCAATGTGAATATGTGTATCCAACCAAGTCAACCTTTGTGCCAGCTCTGTGATGAATCCTAAATCTGAGATTGCCCTAAAGGTAGTGAAGGATCCTCTTAGCTACTTTCTAATGTAGCTCATGAGGCTCCTACATGAATCTTGAAATAATGCTTATAGCATATGAAATATTAGGCCTAGTATGGGTCAAATAGATGAGACTATCAACAAGTTTTCAATACAAGGTTGCATCAACCAGTGGTGTGGTACAATCAACTTCAAGCCTTCCTCTAGATAGACACAGAGTTGGAGATGGCTTATAGTCAATCATGTGAAATAGAACAAGTAAATCAAGAGTGTACTGGGGACGTGCAAGAGTGATCCCTGAGTTGAACTGTGAAATCTCAATACCAAGCAAGTAATGCAATAAACCCAAGTTTGTCATGTCAAATCTATCTTGAGAAGATGACTTTACTATTACAATAGTGGATGAAGATCTCTCAGTGATCAAAAGATCATCAACATAAAGTACAAGTATCAACACTGAAACATCTTGCCGCATAAAATATACATTAGGATCTGAATGGCACCAAGTGAAACTTGAAGCTATAAGGAAGGAATCCTTCTTAGAGTATCAAGCTCGAGGGGCTTGTTTGAGGCCATTGAGGGATTTACTAAGTCTGCAAACTAAGGATGAATCCTGAACAAACCTTGGCAAGCTCCATGTAGATCTCCTCGTCAAGGTCTCCATGAAGAAAATCACTCTTCACATCCATCTAGTGCACATCCCAACCATATGTGGTGGCAATGGCAAGAGTAAGTTGAATTGAAGTCATTTTGGCCATGGGTGCAAAGGTATTTATGTAGTCAATACCAACAACTTGTGAAAACCCCTTGGAAACCAAACATGCCTTGTACTTGTCAATCGACCCACCTAAAACAAACTTGGTCTTATATATCCACCTGCATCAAACCACCTTCCTTCCCTTAGGAAGTGTAGTCAAGTCCCAAGTGTAATTTCTAATTAAGGAATCATATTCCTCATGCACAACATTATCCCACTTAGGTATGCATGATACCTCTCAAAATGTAAGTGGATCAGAGGCTAAGGCATAGAAAGCATGTGGCCCACTTTGATAGTTTGAGAGATTATGTCTATCACCTATTGGAGTCCCTACCTAAGTGCCTGAACTCTAAAGTGTTTGTCTAACCCAAAGAGTATGAGATGTGGGTGAGTCAGGTGCTAAAATATCAACCTCCAAAACAAGTCTAGAAGTGGATGAGGATGAATCGCCATCACTATCCTCACTATCAAAACTAGAAGAAGAAGAAGACTCTACCTTAGGAATCTATTGTGGATAGTCTGAATCATCAAAAAAATCATCAAAGTCAAGAGCTCAATCCATAATAGAAACATAAATATTAAGTATAGATTTGGTAGGACTCTCTTGAAACCTAACACTCCTCTCACTAGAGCTACACTTGCCAAAGATGTTGTTACAAAGGTTAGTCAACACATATGCATCCAATAGAATTTCCAAAATGCTAGAAATGACCAAAAGACCACTTTTATACCTTCATAGAGTCAGGTGTTGATGCAAGAAAGTAGGGTGTTGATGTAGAAGAACTAGGCGTGGAATGGCCAAAACCAAGCATTGAAGGATGTTCAAGTAGTCTATGGATTTGGGCATTGATGCAGAGATGATGGAGGCTAACATAGAGCGTTTCGGCACTAATCTACAAAATCCAAGTGTTGATCCGACCTACAAACACAAACACAAGACAAATTCCAACACAAAATTATGGTTAAGGTGGTCGGTGTTCCATTGAGCATGCCAAAAATGTCAGCAAAGAAAGTGTTCACAAACACCTAGGATGAGCTAAAACTAAGTTAACTACCCAATTCACAAATTCAAATGACCTCAAGACTAGACTAACAATGCACAATTAAACTAAATTGCACCCTATCTATATGCATTACTAGTGATTTTTCCTAAAAATGATATGCTAGCCTATATTTTTATGTTTAATTAGCTAAATGTTGAGTACTCAAAATGGCAAGAAATTTGCTTATGGGAAATGGAGGGGAAGACCTCAATTTATAGATTTTTGGGGATGAGGATGGAGGGCTAGGATTGATTTGAAGGATCAAGGGCTCAAATTGCTTGAGGATCCAAAGCAAGGAGAATTGGACAAGTGTCATGAGAAGGTTGGATGAGAGAATTGCTCTAGGATTCAAGGAATGATCAATGGATGAGATTGAGTGGTTGAATGGATGGATGGCTAGATTGGGTTGGTGTATGACATGTAAGACTTCATTTATGAAAATGTAAGGTTTGGATTTTATGAAGAATTTGAAATTGTGAGGAGAGGACAAGAAAAATTTAAAATTAGGTGAATAGTGCATAAATAGTGCCACATGGAGTTTAAAATTCCATGAATAGTGACACTTGGAGTGGAAGAAAAAGAAATGGAACAAATGTACACTTTTTTAAAGATTTGGCAATGCTTCCAAAGTACCACTTGTCATGTACATGCATATACATTGAATGACAAGTGGAATTCTAGAAACATGGGGAGTTGTAATTGTGAGTTAATTTTAATTAACTCACGTGCACATGTTTAAAAGAAAAATAATGATGATCACTAAAAGTAATAAAAAATGGACAAAATAGGTGTTAGAATAAATATAAGGTTTACATATAGTTAAATTTACATTTATAGGTTAGTAATAAATTAATTAGAACTTAGGTTTTGGGGAGTTATTCATAATAAGTTGGGGTAGTTTATTCACGGGAATGTATGGCTTTATAAGACAATATAATACAATTTAAAAATCACTATGTAAATTATCGTGAATACAATATAATATTATATTTTGATCAACTGCAATGGTTTAATTTGTGTGTATGCTCACCATATTTTAATATGGTATCAGAGCATGTGGGGAGCAATGAGGATGGAAAGACATTAATTTGAGTGTGATAAATGGTTCTAGATGTTTAAATTATAGTTGAGTATTCATATTGTTTTATTTTTAAAATCATGTTTTTATACCAGCCTAGAACACAGTCTCACTAAAACTACAATATCTTTATCATTTCCTAATGAAATTCTAAAAATAAAATGTTTTGGAAAAAAGAAAAAGAGGAGAATAAAACCCATAAATATTTTAAATATATTTTGAGAATTTTATGAGTAGTTTGTTGCAGAAGAAACAACAATAAAATAGTGACGTGAATAATTGTTTTTAGAGAATTTTTTAACATAAATCTTGGCATATAAATTTTAACATAAATATTGGCATATGGAGGTGTGTGAAGATTTGCATTGCATGGAGATTTAATATGTATAAGGGATTTTTTATTTGTTGTTTGACATTTCTTAGCAAGATTATTATTCCAAGGACGTATAAGTGCCAATAAGGGTAGATAAACATTTTGCTTATTTGAGAACCTATTTGTTGTGTTAGAGTACTACAAGGTGCAGATTAATTTCAGAGAGATTAGACAACAATAACCAAATTTTATTCCTATGAAGACTATGAGAGTAAAAACAAAATATGTTGGATGCTTGAATGCGTTGGGTGTTGGAAACAAAACTTCATTTTTATTTGTTTCTAGCCTACAAATTAAAGTGGGTCCCATTTCATTTCAAGTTGGGCACAATAATTTTCTATTGTCAGGTAAATATGGTTGTGTATTCTTTTCACAACTAAATTACTGCATTTTACTTTGTTGTTGAGACACACATTCTAGACTATGCTCTATGTATAAATTTGTGAAATCATATCTCAAAGGTGATATGTAGATGAGTTGGTTGATGAAGGATTTGATAATTGATGTCAGAGGTTACATGTTCAAAACTCACCTCTTTTATTATGGATGGTAAAACAATTTGGAGTGATAAGTGAAAAATAATGTGTTTTATTTGTAGTAATAAGGAGTTGTATGTGCTTGTGTCAAGATTGATTGGTGTAGAAAGAGTGTGTTTTATTGATGTATGGGTCCATCAGTAGGCAAAATTGACACTATTAGTTTTTTGAGATTTGAACATGGCTATATAAATGTTTGTGTTGAAATGCATAAGACAATTGAGAGGGGGGGTTGAATCAGTTGTAACCAAAACTTAACTTCTTATAAGCATCAACACATCAACCGCTTAATCACTGTTATTATGATTTAACCATGAAAGCATGAAATCATAAACTTAAGCACATTCACACATTTAACACATGAGACACTAGATTTTTTATGTGGAAAACCTAATGAGGGAAAAACCACGGTGAGGATTAACTCACAATATAAATGATATATCAAAATTTATAACAAGGCTCATTGCCCAAAATGCTCACTGCAAAAAGTAGGGGCTCACTGCCAAGAGAAGAGGCTCACTGCTTGAAGTAGAAGAAGATAGTTACAATGAGAACATATCTCATAGCAACCAGGGATCCACCATAAAGTCAATTGAATCTTTCACAACCTCTCTGCATCAAAAATATATTCTTTTTTGCTCACTTTCATGCTCACAAACTTATCTGGATCACACCTGTGACAAATAATGCTTCTTATGCAACCATTTTGTCCATGTCAACAACTTCACTAGATTTCTTGATTGTCTAATTCATATTTATACATCCACAATCTTGGAAACAATCTTCAAGGTCGGCACAAACAATAAACTTAGCCAATATTCAAATTAGTTCTGGACCTAAACATTCCCGTGGTGGAAAGGAATGAATGCGGACCACACCACACCTTAGAAGGGACTCAAATGCAATCTCCCATGCAACAACACACTATCACAAACTCCAAAGCATAATCACAAGTAGTAAAAACAACTAGGTTGGCCAAAACTAATGTTAACACTAAGACCTTTAGGAACACACTTCATCTACAATCCGATTTATACTTTGCAGACTAATCAAAAAGTAGAAGCATGATCTAGATACATCCACAAGCACGTTACAATCACCAAGAACTTCCACACAACCCCCAAACATTCTATCAAGAAGATTCTTCAAACTGGACCACTTAAGCATTAATGTCAACCACTGTCATAAAGGAAAGATCACTTGTGGAGCACCAAATCATGAACCACTTCAATTGAAGACACATAACATCATCCAAAACTTAATTCTAGAAGTGCAACTTGTAAAACTTAAATGTGGAGAGATGCTGAGCAGAATACATTCTCCCTGTCACCATTAAATACTCAGAAAAATAGTTTTTACTCTGGTGAATAGAACTCACTCAAATCTTCACACTGAAGGCTCAAACTTGAGATATAGAAACTACAGATATCCCTCAACATAACTTTCAAACTGTAGATAGAGATATTTTATCTACAGGATATATAGAAAAAAACACTATATTGTTCTAGGAGATAGAACAATTTTGCAATTGCACTAACTTCTCAAACATTTGCTCAAAATCTTCCTTAGATGCTAACCTTGGGTATTGACATCAATGACAACACTTACTGCTCATACTTGCAACAATCTCCCCTTTTGTCATTGATGGAAACACATGATGTGAAAAACCATCAAGACAAACTTGCTTTACTTCTTTGCTCTCCCTTACTTTATGCTTTCTCTGGATGCAACTTTCTCAAAATCTCTCTCCTTAAGTTTTTCACGTGGACTTCTCTCCCCCTTTGACATCAATGGAAAAGCGTGTCAGACCTTCTTTAGTTGTCAAAGCTCAACTCGGATCTTACTATCACTGCACTACTCCCCTTGTCAACAACACTGCAACACTTACTGCTCTCCATTAGGAACTCCTATGAGCAACATCTACCTAGTCCCCCTAAGAGGTATCCTTCAAAACATCAATCCAAAAAAAAAAATGAGACTTTTGGGCACTACTGGACTGATGCACTTCCTATGCATCTTAGTTTAGAGTAGGAGGGGTAATAACCCCTAACGTTTCCCTGAGATACTCAAAAGTATCCTTAGGCAGAGGTTTTGTGAAAATATCTGCAATCTGATCCTTTGTAGACACATATTCCATCTTTACTTTATTCTCTGTTACCTTGTCTCTTAGAAAGTGATACCTTATTGATATATGATTTATTCTTGAGTGCATCACTAGATTCTTTGAAATGTTTATAGCACTTTTATTGTCACAAAAGATTGAAATTAGTTCTCCATACACAATTTTGATATCCTTCAATGTTTGCTTCATCCATAGCACTTGAGTACAACATGTTGTAGCAATATATTCTACTTCTACAGTAGACAAAGAAATTGAATCTTGCTTTTTGCTCAACCTTGAAACCAATTTGTTACCCAAGAAGAAAGCACCTCCACTTGTACTTTTTTTTGTCATCAACATCTCCATCCCAATTTGCATCTGTATAAGCACTAAGAGTGAAGTCGGTATCTTTAGGATACCACAATCCATAGTCTAAAGTGCCTTTTAAATATCTCATTATCCTCTTAACTACCATCACATGTGACTCTCTAGGATCTTCTTGAAATCTTGCCACAAGACAAACTACATGCATTATATCTGGTCTGGTATAGGTTAGATAAAGTAGTCCACCAATCAGAGACCTATAATTTTTCTGGTTAGTCTTAGGTGATTCATCATTCTTGCTCATCTTGCAACCAATTACCATAGGAGTACATATTGGCTTAGAATCCTCCATTCCAAACTTCTTCAACAACTCTTTCACATACTTGGATTGAGAAATGAAAATTCATTTTTCTGATCGAGTAATTTGCAGCCCTAGAACGAAATTCATTTCACCAAACATAGACATCTCAAACTCCTTTTGCATTTCCTCCACAAATTTCTTACACATACGTTCATTTCCTCCAAAGATAATATAATCAACAAAGACTACAACAATCAAAATTTGATCATCATTGATTTGGAAATAGAGATTACTGACTAAAATACCTTTATTGAACCCTAATTGCAACAAATACTCATCCAACCTTGCATACCAAGCTCTAAGAGCTTGCTTTAGTCCATACAAGGCTTTCTTCAATCTACACACCATGTCACCTTGGTTTGATAACTAAAATCTTTCTGGTTGTTCAATGTAGACCTCTTCTTCCAACTCTCCATTCAAGAATGCAGACTTCATATCCATCTGCTACACTTTGAAATCTTTATGTGTTGCAAATCCCAGAAACATTCTTATTGTTTCAATGCTTTCCACAGGAGCATAAGTCTCCTCGAAATCTATACCTTTAAAATGAGAATATCCTTTGCATACTAGTCTTGCTTTGTTTCTTACTACTTCTCTATTTTCATTCATTTTGTTTTTGACAACCCATTTAGTTCCAATCACATTCTTATCAGTAGGTCTAGGAACCAATTCCCAAGTTTGATTCTTCTCTGTCTGCATCAACTCTTTTTTCATAGCCTTTACCCAATTTTCATCTTTGCAGGCTTCACTTACAGTTTTAGGTTCAATATTTGAAAGTAAACAGTAGTTCACCTATTCTTCTACAACTCTTTTCCTTATCAATACCCCTTTTCTTTTATCACCAATAATCTAATCTTTAGAATGCCTAATCCTTACATACCTAGGAGTCTTAACAACATATTTCAAAGCCTTTTTTCTTCAATTTGACTATCTTGTTGTTCAAATTTTTCTTCATTTATTATAAAAATAGGTTCATTTGATTCATAGCCACTCAGATCTGATATTCTTTCCTTGTCTTCATCAACTAAGTTCACATTAGCACTCTCAATGATATCTCAATCTCTTATTTTAGCAACAGTAGGCCTTACTCTTAGTAGAGTATCCAAGGAAAATTCCTTCATGACACCTAGCATCAAACATGCCTAACTCTTCTTCTCTTCTAATATAACATTTGCTTCCAAAAACTTTGAAATATTTCACTATAGGAATTCTTCTATACCACAATTCATAAGGAGTTTTAGTACCATTACCTTTGACTTGAACTTTGTTTTGAATGTAGACAATAGTATGTATGGCTTCTCTCCAATACACTTCTGGTAGGTTGGCCTCCTTCATCATTGACCTAGTAGCCTCTTGAACTATCCTATTCTTTCTTTCAACAACTCCATTCTACTAGGGATTTCTAGGAGTAGACAACTGTCATTTAATCCCATGTTCTTCACAGAAAATATTGAATTCATTTGATGTAAACTCATCTCCTCTATTAGACCTTAAGTATTTGATCCTAAATTCTAACTCATTCTCAACCATTGCCTTGAAATATTTGAACTTGTTTAGGGCTTTTGATTTATCTTTTAGAAAAGTGACCCAAGTCATTCTAGAATAATCATCAATAAGCAACATAAAGTACCTGTCTCCTTGCAAACTTCTTGTTCTTGTAGGATCACACAAATCTGTATGCACCAGCTCAAGCAATCCAACAAAAAATTGTTCTTTACTCTTGAAACTTGTCCTTGTCTATTTCCCCAAATGAAATTCCTTGCAAATAGTATTAGCAGGCTTCACAAGCCTAGGCAAATATCTCACAACTTGTACTGAACTTATCTTCACCAAGTTATCAAAACTGATATGACACATCCTTCTATGCCACAACCAACTCTCATTTGTCTGAGCCAACAAATAACAATAATTAGTTCCTCTCAAATGATAAACATTACCTCTAGTCTTCTTACCAATAGCAATCACTGTTTTGAAGTTTTCCATGATCTTGCATCCATTATCCTTGAATCTCAAATCATACCCTTTGTCACACATCTAACCAACACTTAAAAGATTTTTTCTTTAAACCCTTCACATATACGACATCATATTTATTATGCTTTCCATCAAAAGAAATAGATACTCTTCCACAAATCTTACTAGTTGCATCATCTCCAAACCTAACTAGTCCTCCATCATACTTTTCCAGAATTACAAACTTACTTTTATCACTGGTCATGTGATGTGAACATCCACTATCAATAATCCATTCATCCTTATCTTTCTCAACCTAGTAGATAGACAAAGTACTCTCTTCCACTGGTTTTTCTTCCTTCACACAACTGGCAGGATTAGTAGACATAGGCTCTTCCTTGATAGCAATTAACAAGCATTCATTTGCACTAACTAGTATCATCAAACTCATCATCCATTGCACCATCATCATCATCATCTCTAACATAATAGCATTTCTTTACGATCCTAGGTCTGCTTTCAAATTTCTTCTTGCCTTTCTCAATTCTCTCCGGACACCTAGAGACACAGTGACCGATCTTACCACAAGTAAAGCATTTGAATGGTAATTTGCCATTGAACTTACCAATATCTCTTTGCATTCTATCCACAAAGTTGGCTTCAATCTCATCAAGGTCATCATCTGGTTCCATAGCATACTTATTAGATATTGAAACTTTCTTTTTTAAAGTGCTAGATTTGAAAGTAGTTTAAGTCTTCGACAGAGCATCACATAACTCTCTCATCTCAAAAGCAGTAAACTTTCTAAGCAACTAATCCTTTGAAATCTTGTTCACACTCATAAGTTCTTCAATTGGAGACACCTTGTGACTGTAGGATTTAGGCAATGATCTAAGAATCTTCAGCACAACCTCATTCTCATCAATAGTTCCTCCAAGACCTTTGATTCCATTAACAATTTCATTAACTTTTTGCAAAAGGAAAGATCGCTTGCGGAGCACCAAATCATGAACCACTTCAATTGAAGGCACATAGTTTCATCAATTTCATACCATTTAGATCACACCTGTGACAAATGATGCTTCTCATGTAGCCACTTTATCTATCTCAACAACTTCACTAGATTTCTCAATTGTCTAATTCATATTTATACATTTGTAATCTTGGAAACAATCTTCAAGGTCAGCACAAACAATAAACTTAGCCAATATTTAAATTAGGTCTAGACCTAAACATTCCCATGATAGAAAGGAATGAAAATAGACCACACCACACCTTAGTAGGGACTCAAATGCAATCTCCCATGCAACAACACACTATCGCACACTCCAAAGCATAATTGCAAGTAATGAAAACATCCAGGTTGGCCAAAATTGATGTTAACACTAAGACCTTTAGGAACACGCCTCATCTACGATCCAAATTATACTTTGTGGACCAATCAAAAAGTAGGAACATGATCTAGAGACATCCATAAGCACGTTACAATCACCAAGAACTTCCACACAACCCCCAAACATTCTATCTAGAAGATTCTTCAAACTGGACCACTTAAGGATTACTGTCAACCATTGTCATAAAGGAAAGATTGCTTGAGGAGCACCAAATCATGAACCACTTCAACTAAAGGCACATAACATCATCCCAAACTTAATTGTAGAACCACAACTTGTAAAACTTAAATATGGAGAGATGCGGAGTAGAATACATTCTCCTTGTCACCATTAAATATTCAAAAAATAGTTTTTAATCTGGTGAACAAAACTCACTCAAATCTTCACACCGAAGGATCAAACTTGAGACATAGCAACTACATATATCCCTTAACATAACTTTCAAATCGGAGACAAAGATATTCAGTCTACAGGATATTCAGAGCAAAACACTGCACTATTATGGGAGATAGAACAATTCTGCAATTACACTAACTTCTCAAACACTTGCTCAAACTCTTCCTTAGATGCCGACCTTGGGTGTTGACATTAATGACAACACTTACTAATCATACCTGCAATAGTTTGATCTTGAATCCATCTATGTTATCCTTGATAAAGATTTGAAAGAATTGTGTGCTTGTGCTATCAAAGATTCTAAGGTGACATTAAATGCATAAAGTGTAACATAATACATTGGAAATAGGAGGCACCAGAGGTAGGAGGTTTTTCATCATCTTGAGCTAGGTTCTCACTTAGAGATGTTTCATTGCATGAGGAGCACCCATTTTTGATTTGTGTCCCTTCATGGAGTAAGGGGGCTTGACATTTTATGGCAGTATGTGTGGATAGTTTAACTTTTAAAATAGGTGGAGTTAGTGTATCTGCATTTACTTAGTTTGTGGATAGTGTAATCTCTGAAACAGGTGGGATTAGTGTATTCACAGTGGTTCTATACAATAGAGGAGGGATTGTTTCCATAGCACTAGAGGGGGGATATTGACACACTCAGAGGAGATGTGGACTCTCAGAGGAGAGTTTTTTTCTCATGTGCAACACTTGAGGAGGCATTTTGACACACTCGGAGGAGATGTGGACTTTTGGAGGAAAGTTGTTGTCTCATTATGCATGGAGGTTGGGGACTCTTTATGTTCTCTCATGTTGTGCAGATGTTTGTAGGTTCTATGGTCAGGAGATCAATTGATCATGTCAGTTTGGTGTTTCCTAGGTGAGTGGGGAGGATTGGTGAAGGTGCTTTATCAAAGTCTCTAGAAGGGTTGTTGTGTTCAATCCTTCCAGTGTTCCGTCTCTTGTTTGGATTGATGTAATAAGGGGGGAAATGTTGGTTTTATTACATGTAAACTGTAAGGGAGGGTGTTAGAATAAATATAAGGTTTACATATAGTTAAATTTACATTTATATAGGTTAGTAATAAATTAATTAGAAGTTAGGTTTTGGGGAGTTATTCCCATAATAACTTGGGGTAGTTTATTCACGAGAATTCATGTGAATGTATGGCTTTATAAGCCAATATAATCGAGTGTAAAAATCACTATGTAAATTACCCTGAATATAATATAATATTATATTTTGATCAATTGCAATGGTTTAATTTGTGTGTATGCTCACCATATTTTAATAATAGGGAATTAAAAAAATAGGAATATTTATTTAATTTTTTGAGAGTGCATGTGAACTATAGTTGTCAAAATATTTAATTTTTGAACTATAGTAGAAGAAATTTGATTTTTGGTGATGGGGAAATGTAAGGAAAATGTAGGAGTGATCAACTCCTTCCCATGATCCTTAGCCTGCAAAAACAACACCCTCACATATACATGAGAGAAGCAAAGTGCTCTTCTACCAAATATCAATATATTGATATTGGGAAAATGAGATGAGATATATTACATAATGTACAAGCACCTATTTAAAGGCAAGGTAAAAACATAATGGGTGAAACTACCTGATAACCAACAATATGGGTAACCAATATTAAATATTGGCAACTACCTATAATGCTAAACCTAAGTTAAACTTAAGAAACCGTGTAAGGGTAAAAACCCATTCACACTAATAGAAAATATTAATTAAATAATTACAAATTATTTAATTAATGTGTGCATTGGATGGAATGGTGTGAATTGTCAGTTTTGGGATGCAAAAGATAGACGAAATTGGTTGTGACCATTTTTAGGTGTTTATAAGAATAATGGTTTTCCTATACATTCAAAGATTATGAGATGTTTATAAGAGGAATTTTCACTTCTCATATTTTATTTTAACAACAAATAAACAATTGGTGAGATACTAGTATATTTATATTTAAAAAAATATATCTACAGTACGCCGAGAGATATCTTCCAATTTGTTAGCATTTATAAATTACTTACAGTTAGAATATTTGATATGCTCACATGAGTTAATTTAAAGAGAATATGATGCGAGACTTTTCATATTCTTCAAATGTAATAAAGATTTCACTCCATAACTGCCCAAGTTTTTCTATTTTTCTATCCATTTGGCTTCAATGAATTTATTTATTTATTGTTTAACATGATAAAGATTTCACTCCATAACTGCCCAAGTTTTTCTATTTTTCTATCCATTTGGCTTCCACGAAATTATTTATTTACACATTTAATGAATTTTTTTTACTTGAGAATCTGAATCTTAATTGTTTATGGGAATCTAAATCTTTTAGCCCTTGCTATGAGTGTAGAACGTCTCTTGATGTAACCAAGGGAAACTTGTTTCCAAAGAGTTTTGGATATTTTCTATGGATGAGCACAAGTCAATTATAGATGTGTTATGAAACAAAGAGGAAGATGGTACAATAGAGGAAGTTTTATAGTTCATAAGTATATAGTTGAATTCTTAATCTTTATTTGTTGATTACTGCTTGCATTTATTTTATTCACCTACTACAACTAATGTATGTCATTGTAGGTAGGGATTAGATGGATTTTAAAGTATTAATATAAATATATATTTTACTTCAAAACTCTTATAATGTGAGGCCAAATAATCTTCAAACTTCACATAATTAGTCATATTAAGAAATAAATCTAAATTCTCTAAACGAGAAGAAAATCATATTGTAACTCATAATACAACTTAATCCCTAATTCAATTTAATTTCTTAGAATGTAATCTCTAATCCTTAATTTCTAATCCTTAATCTCTAAATTCACTAACTCCTAATCCTTAATTCACTAACCCCTAATCTAATTGAATTTCTAAGAATGTAATTCCTTATCCCTAATTTAATCTCTAATCTCTAAATTCACTAACCCCTTATTTAATTTAATTCCTACGAATATAGTCCCTAATCCCTTAAATCATTAATTTAATTTAATTTAATCCCTAATCTCTAAATTCGCTAATCACTAATTTAACTTAATTCCTAAGATTGTAATCCTTAATCCCTTAAATCTGATATAATTTAATTCCTAAGAATGTAATCCATAAATCCTAATCTTAAATGCCCAATACTAATCTAATACTAATCTATAATCCCTAATTTACTCCCTATTCTATAACCCCTAATCCCTAAACTCCCTAATTTAATCCCTAATCCCTAATCCATAATCCATAATCCATTGAATTTATACTTTATAATCACTAATCCTTAATTTAAGCTTTAATCCCCATTAACGTAGTCAAGTAAATTAATTTTATTTTGTGAGTTAGTAAATTAATTAATTAAATTTAATAGTTATTTAAATTAATACATTTAACTAGGTAAATTATAAATTATTAGATTGTATATTAGTAATTATTAATTTCTAATTTGTAAATTGTAAATTATTAAATTAATAATTATTGTAAATTGCAAATTTGTGAATTTGTAAAAAAAAATGTAAATCAGTGATTATAAAACTATTAATTATAAATTACGAATTAACAAATTGTAAATTAAAAAATTAGTAATTAATGAATTAGTAATTTTAGTAAATTTGTGATTAGTAATTACTAAATTAGTTAATTGTTTAGTGATTAATAATTGGTAATAGTGATTAGTGATCTAGAGATTAATGTCTTAGAATACAAATGTCTAAAAATACTAAATAAAAGTGTAAAAAGAATAGAAGTGTCTAAAATTATGTATAAGCATCAAAATTCAACATTAAATGAACTAAATAAGTACAAGTAATCAAAACGAAATGTAATTTTGGAAGTGTTTAAATTGAAATGCAAATCTATATGACAAGTGTATTTAATACATATATGAACATACAAGTGTCTAAAATGAAGTACAAGTCTCTAAAAATGTACTAAATGATCTCATCTTCAAAATCAAGAGGCCTCTAAATTAGATATGAACTAGAGGTCTATCCTCTAGTATTACTACTCTCTCCTTTTGAAATAGGGTAATATAGACCTTCTTGACACTAGGAGACTACAAGAAAAAAGATAGAATCAATACTCAATTGATCTAATAAAATTAATTATAAAACTAAAACATGTAATGTAATATAACTATACATATCATTTAAGGGCCCAATATGGAGACCTATGCCTCACCTTGTCTTGATGAACTGCTAAAGGTGCAATGCACAATATTCTACATAAATAAAAGGAATTATATTTGAACATAAAAATGGAAGTAGACAAGATATAAATTGCATATATATAGTCTACTCAAGTAGTATACATGTTGCTAATGTGGTAGAAATGGAGATAAGAGGTTCAACCTCATCCTATGTGGTCAACATGGAAACATCGAGTGGGTCAACCACATCTTCTTTGGCTAAAATCAAAACATCCTATATAGAAAGATCATGACATTATTACACAAACTTTTGACCAACATATTTTGTCAAGTTGGTGTTTGGCAATGTCCTCTACAAAGCAATGAAAATAAAAAGATGAACATTCAAATCCAATATTAAAAACTAGAAAATCAAAGGTACTAGATTTTAAAAATCAAGAACGAAATTAGAGAAGGACCAAACCCTAGGTGAAAATTAGAATGGTTCAATGAGTTTGGTTCACCAAAATGAATAGAAAGAAAATGACACTCTTCAAAATTATATTAATCTAAGGTGTAAAAGATTGATTAAATACTCTAATTAGAGCTTAGACTAATATAATTGAGTTGAGTCAGTAACATGAAAAGTAAATGAACAATAAAAGTAACATTTTGTATTTCTCCTCTCTTGCTCTCATTCTCATGATGATGGATCACTGAGCGTGATCCAAAACGTTGAGTAAAAATAATTAACACGGTCAAATCTAGAAGCATTCACATCCAACATCATGGATTGTGGAAAACTAATGACTTCCAATAAAATGAGAGGTTAGTATGTAGAAAATAGTTTAAAAAAACAAATTTATCATATCTAGAACTCAAAATTTAAAACTAAATACTAAAAAATTATCCTATTTTAAAGATTTCACTTTATTCTATTTTGTAATTATATTATTAAAAGAATAATCAATATATATTATTATGTAATTATTACAAAGTTTAGATTATAGGATAAAATAAATTGAATTATATAATAATATTGCATCTTCTCCCATGTATAAGTCAAACTTAAAATTTTATTATAAATTTAAACTTGGTAATGTCTTTACTAGTGCAATATTTGGTTAAGTTGTATTTTAAATTGGTAGATTTAGATCACATCCAATAAATATTTCATTTAATAGAAAGTAGAAATCAATGCCAAATATGTATGTTTATGGCTTGGTCTCCATTCTCTCCACCTCAAATCTAGTAGGAATGACCTTTAAAAGTTGGACGATAAATGGTTTCAACTATGGTGAAAAAAAGGTATTTTGCAAGTAATTGTTATCTTGATATTTTTATCTTGATGTGAATGCCATGAAAAATAAATTAATGATGCATAACATTACTACTTTAAATTTAGATAGGGAAATTTAAATTTTATTTCTCAGTTTTTCATTAATATTTTAATTTTAATTTTTATGAATAATTTATTTATTTTATGATAGATCTTTACCAAAAAAGTACTAATTAATGACGTCCATTTATTTCCTAAATATTGACATTCACTAAAGGAGCTCAAATTACTAAACAATGTAAAGGTGTATATTCATTCACAAGAGCTTGGAGTGCACACACATCATCATGTATAAGAGTTATTTGACCCATTTTAGGAATTTTTAAATAATTTTAATTTAATTTATTTTTTTGTTGCTTTGGGATAGGGATTTTATTTGTTTCTATAAGGAATTATAGGTACAAAAATAAGAATATTAGATACGCTGACATTCAAACTTAAAAGCTACTTATGATTAGTGAGATGTTCCACTAGCAAGACACTTGCCCTTTCATGATGGTAACTTTTAAATTCTATCACACCCTCTAAAATAATCCAAACATGTAAAAACTCTACAAAATACTTCTAACAAGTTTAAAAATTTATTTTAAAAATTATCAGCGTGCCCATTGAACCTATGGGTCCAATTGCTAGTGTAATATAACTATACATATCTTTTAAGGGGCCAATGCAGGGACCTATGCCTCACCTTGTCTTGATGAACTGGTAAAGGTACAATGCACAATATTCTACGTAAATAAGAGGAATTATATTTGAACATAAAAATGGAAGTAGACAAGATATAAATTGCATATATATAGTCTACTCAAGTAGTATACATGTTGCTAATGTGGTAGAAATAGAGATAAGAGGTTCAACCTCATCCTATGTGGTCAACATGGAAACATTGAGTGGGTCAACCACATCTTCTTTGGCTAAAATCAAAACATCCTATATAGAAAGATCATGACATTATTACACAAACATTTGACCAACATATTTTTTATAGGTAAAAGGTGGTAAACCACTTATAAATTTATTAAGAAAATATAGAAGAAAAGACAATTGATTTAACCAAGTACATGAATCTAACAACAAGTTTACAGTAGGTGCCAAAAACATTATTCTAATTCATCCCCCCTTAATGGCATGTGGGAACGAAGGAGCATTTGATGGGGACTTGATTCAATTATGATTGGATCTCTCTTTCACTTTTGAATAAGAGTCCATATTCCTTCATTTTTGGCCTCATTAGTTGATCCCTGAGAGCCAACATACAAAAATTACAAACTTGAAACATGATCTTAAAAATTGGACACAGGAAGTCTAGACAATATATTTGCATAAATAGCTAGGTGAAAGCACAAAGCTATGCCATTCTTTTGGGCATATTTTTGGCATAGCTAACTTTAATAATTTTTGACTAAAAAGTCATTGAACTAACCAAAAATGTCAAAAAAGATCTAGCCAAAACTTTTCTAATTCAAAGTGTTCACTTGATGCATATGTGGCATCACTTTGGTGCAAACTACCAAAAAAAAGAAAAAAGAAAAAAAAAAACAGTGTTAATTCAAAGTGTTCACTAGATGCATATGTGGCATCACTTTGGTACAAACTACAAAAAAAAAATTCAAAAAAAATTCATGACAAGTAAATCATTAGCCTCCAAAGCAAGGTTGATTCCATTCACTAAAAATATTTTAGAATTTAATTTAAAATTTTGAAAAGAAAAAAACATTGCACTAAATGAGAGAATCCTAATTGAGCTAATATATTATTTTTTCCATTTGATAATTATTCATCAAAATGTTTAACATCCGATCAAACTATTACGTGTTTTCAAGATGTATATGAATTTAAATATTTATTAAAAAATAAATTTATCAAAATTATATTTTTTTACTACACTAAATTTTGAGGTCACAATATGAAAAAAAAGTTTAAAATGAAATATGGTATAAATAACTTGATATTCTAGCACCACTTTGCTTTTTCCCAATAATTAAATAGTAATTATTATTTTAAAAAAATATATACTAAACTAACTTTTTAATTAAAAAAACTTGTTAACAACTCTAAAATATATGCATTCCATTGGTTTACATAATTTTAAATTTTGAATGTTCATATAGATCAATTTCAAGTTAAAAAGGTTGGACTTTGCACTTTATCTCAATTTGATCACATAGTACACATCATGAATGTGACTTACATAGACATAAGAGGTTTAAATACATCATGTATGGCTAAAGTTAAAATGTCTCATTTAACCACATCCTACATGTTAAGGTTCAACAACATCATATGCATGACAGATGATGAAAAACCATGAAATTTGACCTCACTACAAACATTATTACATCATGGTACTATTACTAAAGTGGATTGAAAAAATTAAAAATTAGAAAAAATCAAAATTAGGTAAGTGTACAAACATGAGATCATGGCACCATTACTAAAGTGGATAGAAAAAATTGAAAATTAGAAAAAATCAAAATTAGGTAAGTGTTAAAAAATGAAAATGAAAAAAGAAATTCAATAAATTAACAAATAGAAAATTATATATTTAATTTTTATCTAAAAATATTTTTTAACACATCTAATATTTAAATACATCTATCTAAGAAAAGCTAAGAATTACATTGTTTACTTTATTTTTACTTGAAGAATTATTTTTATTTGCAAGAATTATTTTATAATTTTAGTTTTTAAATATATGTGAATTCTTTTAAATTTTTAGGTACATGATACTCTCTTGATGCCACTTTAGAAAGCTATGGCCTATCAACATTAATTAAAAATTAAATATACCAAACCCTTTTCCACATTGTTATTCTATCTCGTAATCTATGAAAACCTCTTGTTATTAATTATATTTAATTAAATCTTTTTAAGTGCTTTAGAATGTGCAATGAAAGTATATTAAAATTTATAAAGAAATCAAATATTGAAAAGTGAAAATAGGAATTTCTTTGGTACATACACCCCGTGAAAAGACTTATGAAGAGGGGAGCTACGCTTCATCTTCTCCATTATTAAGTATTTACATTTTGGCTTGTACGAAATGTTTTGTCTCTATCGGAACAAACTAGTCTGCATAGCCTTGGTTATATCCGCCCTCTCCACTTTCTCTCCGCCGAAGAAGAGCTGAAGAAGAATGACTCCTCTCATCTCAAGCGGCTTCACATCCGCCCGCTCACACCGCAATGCCACGTGGTGAGCAATATTACCTCCTGCACTATCGCCGGCTAAAAAGCACTATCGTGAGAGTGTTGTAGTTGTAGTTGTTGTTGTTGTTGTTGCCTTGTCTGCCGGCGGACCCACTCCACAGCACTGAAACAATCGTCATACGCGACAGGAAGACGATGCTCGGGGGCGAGCCTGTAGCCTACCGACATCACCAGACAATTTGTTTCAGAAGCCAATCTGCACATGAACACGTGGTAAATAGACCAGGCTGGCGAGCCCAGAACAAAGCCTCCGCCGTGGAAGTAAATGACAAGAGGCAGCCTTTCTGGGAAGGTAAAAGCGCGCCCACACAGCAGTGCAAGTGGCGCCTCCGATGCGGGCACATCCGATACAACGTAGGAGAATCTCTCCACCGAGCCGTCTTTGTAAACTCTTAAAAAGCCGTCTTTGTAGGAGAATCATGATCACTCTTTCCTCCGCTCCTTATAAACCCGTCTACTGAAACTGCGTCCATAGTGCTAATTCTCTCTCTGTTGTCAACTATTTTGACAACATAAATGCTCCTCTCAGATGTCAGACAAGTATGAGAGAATGAGTGAGAAACGTTGTGCGAGGAGTTTTATAAGCAGGAGAGCAGGGTCACTTCTGTAGATTTTTGCCACTTGGCGATGTGGTCCACTTCAACTGTGTTAGGTTTTAGAGATGAGAAACGTAAGGAGATGAATAATTGAGGAGGATGTGTCCGCGTCATGGCGAGCAAGGTCCCATAACGTGCGAGTAGAGGTAAATTCAACAGCGATTTGCAGTGATGGTGTCGATTTAATTTTAAAAGGTTTGGGGGTAAATTCATTTTGACCTCCTATCCCCTGTCGGCAGAGTTTTCTTTGTGGGAGACCAAATTCTTGTTTTGTCTATTCTCGCTCAGAAACGTTAGTCGATGATGTATATGTGGTAATATTTACGAACATAAAATTTTAAATGTCCGGAGCACCATACCGGATTATACTATGTGACTCGCCTCCTTGAATGGCAACTGACAGCTGACAACGATAAAAATTTGTATGAAATTCAAGTTTAAATAACAACGATAAAATTAAGCTACACGGGCAAGGTCCTCGGTCAACTTTATTTGGAAGCAAGATATATGGTATTCAATTTGAATTGCTTGTGTTGGATTATAAGCTTGACCGTGCAGCTTTCCAATCCAGCTTTTTGCATAGTCTTTTGTATAGCTTTGTGCATAGTTTTTGCATTTAATGTTTCAGATACCTCCTTACAAAAAAGCTGTGATATATATTTTAGAATTTGCTAGAAGATTTTAGGTTGCTTGTTGAAGCTACGAATAATCTAAGTTTTTATATTTTTATATACATCTATGGGTTAGAACTTTCAAGAGATAGCTGAATATACCTGGTTGTCTAAAAATGGAGTTTGATATAAATAATGGTTAGAGAAGAACAAAGTGAAAGCATATAAGAAGAAAAAGTGTATGCAGCAGCATTTTTAATATTATAGTTTGATTTTTTATTAAGGGTAAAGGAAGGTTATTTTAAGAGCCCAACTCCATTTACATAGACAAGTATAGATACAACAATGAAACCCAACAAACAATAATGAGATAGTTACATGGACCAACATCACTGAGGTTATAAACTGACACTAACTAGTACATTAAAATAGCTCATTCAATAATGGGGCTAAAAATAGTTAACAAAGGACATGACACCTAATGAAAAAAAAGGAGGCTAACAAGCACATAACTAGTCAAGTGGTATGAAGGGCCATGGCACTCTAAAGAACCCAAAACACTAACAATAGTATTGTCTACGACATCATTAAAAGAGATTTACTTCCTAACTGTCCTCCCTTTTTTCCCTACCAATCCTAGAACAAAAGAATATATATGGTTTCTAGACAACCTCATGCCAAAATGATCTCTTGGACTCATGCATCTTCCATCTTTCTTTTTTCCTTACTTTAGGAACGTGAGTAAGGAGAACACCGAGACCCACACATAGTGCTAATAAAGTTTTCTTCCTAGGAAGAGCAAACTAGACACCCACCAACAACATGTCTCTTCCTACAAAACTCCATTGAAATCCTCACATCAAAATTAGGAACATTATTGACATATTTTAGAGCCAATCTCAACCAATAGAGGAAAAT
Organism: Cunninghamia lanceolata; assembly: GCA_027924645.1. NCBI lineage: Eukaryota > Viridiplantae > Streptophyta > Pinopsida > Cupressales > Cupressaceae > Cunninghamia > Cunninghamia lanceolata. The sequence goes on along the minus strand of BSBN01000497.1, from coordinate 390,058 downwards.
CCTCAACTCTCATATTCATTGAGGACAGCAACTCTTCACTAACCCAAGAAAGGCTAAGCTCCTTTTCTCTTTCTTTCTCTAGAAATTTTGATTTCTCCTACTAAACATGCAATCACCAATAGAGTGGCTAGACTTGTGGTACTTTGGGCAGACAACTACAAAGTCCTCATATTCAATTTGTTTCCCAAAATCCTAACTCAAACATGAACCTATTAATGTATTCCTTCTTAAGACCAAAACCTAGACTCCACTTTCTAAGGAAGAACCTTGATTTTCCAAGAAACCAAGGACCATCCAGAGAGGGTCCAAAAAAATCCTCATGGTTCAAAAAGAAGTCATTCAACATAGCTAAGATCTCAATTTGGTTGTACAATTTCTACTTCCCTTGAGCCCAATTTCTTACTACATCAATATTTGGCCTAACACCTAGAAACTTCCTAATAAGAGAGTTATCCAACCTAAAGGATGGTCTATCAACTATTAAATCAAAGCCTCAAAGATGAATGTCCATTCCATCCACAACTAGTTTCAAAGATAAAGACTACGCTTGTTTGGAGTAGGACTTACCTGTAACTACTTCAACCTAGAATTTCTACCCACTTAAATGGTTCCCACAACAATGACAAGATATGTAGTCTCTATTGTGAGCTCGTTAAGAGTATCCTCCCTTCCCTCCACATGAAAATGGCTAGAATAGAGTCAGTCAAAGGCAGGAGGGATAGCAATATGTGTCTTAGCCATCACACAAGGGGGAGAGGGACCCCATCCTTAATCCCACTTGAATTTTGCACCAAATTATCCAATGTAACTTGTAACCACTTAACATAGCAAGAGAGACATTAATATGGCTATCAAAATGTGTAGGTGCATAGGGAAGGAGAATAAATCCACGTCTCAACCCCTAATGTGAGACATCTTCCTTAGAAGCACTAAAACCACTCTTGACATAAGAGAGAATGTCTGAGGATGCATAGAAAATTGAGACTATTGCAATAGAGTACACCCCAGCTGAAACATTTTGAGTTAAAGAGGATTTGCAGGCCTTTTGATGGGCCTTCAACCAAATACCTATAAGCTTCTCTTCCTCCTCATCCAAAGAGCCATTTCACTTGTCCTCGATCTCCCCAGCAACATATTCCATGCATTGTCTTCTTTGTCATTCCTATCTGCAACTTCTAAGCCATCAACACATGAGAGACTAAGACATTTCCCACTTGATGACATTTCAAGTGATCATTCTTGGCTAGTGTTTTTACTTCAATTGGCTCAAACCATTCTTGGTTCATTATTATTTTTTAGCATTATAGTTTGATTTTCTTTGTGTGTATATTTTGTTTTATGTATTTTCATATTGTGAATATCTATTTGTTTATGTGGAAATACATTTTTTCAAAATTTAAATAGAACAAAGAATCTAAAATTATCCTCCTACTTGATGACATCATCAATTATTTGAACAATCTTTGAACATAGCTCTTTGAAGTACTGGTTAGACTTGTGCATAGTCTCTATAGGAAGTTACTTGATCTCTTCCAATGTAGCTATGTTTTAGTGTGACATTTCTAGATAATTGAACTCCAAATTGTTGTGGAAATAAGCTAGTTTAGATGCAAGCATATGGGTTGGAGATAGTTACTAGTCGAAATGGGATGATAAGCTTGTGAATGGAGCCCCTCTTCTCTACCCTTTCTATAGCTATAATTCCCCCCACTCAAGGGGCTCGAGTGAATGTAATGGATAGTAAAGGATTAGTTGAAATGGTTGCTATTGCTAAGTTGGATACTTACTTCGTTCATTTGGTAGGTGTTTCACGGGATTAGGTTAAATCCAATATGCTTTCTTACATCTGTATGGAAATCAATTGTAAGAATGAAAAGTAGGTCTAGCTTACTTTCAATATAGTAAACAATTATGCTTGCTCTTTGACAAGTTAGAGAGAGTTGAGTGATATCTACTCGTGGGGCCTCCTACCTAAGTTTGATTTCCAACTTCATTTGTTAAGGATGTTTGGTCTTTGCGCTAGTAAAACTTAATTTTTGGTGGGCTATTTATGAACCATTCAACTTCACCAATAAATCAAAAGCCACCTAACTTTTTTCATAATTTTAAAATTCAATATATATTATCTTTTCTTAATTAATATTTTAAAATTTTTAATATAATCTAAATATCACCTACTTTCTATCTGTTATTATTTAAAATTATATTATCTAGATAGATTTACAGTGACTAAATTATCAAAATGTCAATTTAATCTAATTAATAATAAGAGATTGGCAAAATTTTGCTAATATTTTAATTAGAATTCTTCCTCCCTTTGAAAATTTGGTTGATCGTGAGTGCAGAGTGAGCGAGCTTATTGCCCTCCTTAAGGAATTCCTCTATCAATCATATCTCACTAAGTTACAAACTAGTCTTGTAGCTTACGTAATCATACCTGTTTCTTCTGAACTCCAGCCTGGAAAACACAACAATCGCTGGAATCTCTTACTTTCTACCCAAAAAATCTTTTGTTTGGTGACTCTGTGATTCTGCATCTAGTCTATCACTACTAGAAGTTTTTAGAATATCCAAGCTGTAAGCTTTCTGGTAAATCCGATCCTAACACTCAAATCATCGAAAATAGTGCATGTGATTTCTTAATAATTGGGCGTGATAAAAGCATAGTGGATGTGATTTCTTACAAAGATGGGCAGTGGTTAAAATTGAAGTCTGCGAGAACATCTGGCAATCGTCAACAGTTTCGATTAGAAATATTTGAAATGCTACGCAGAGGTTCTTTTTAATATTCATTCATTCAACGCTCCAGTTTTAAGTGAGGAGAGAATTGGAGTATAATGATGCTAACTATTTGTACGTGTGGATGAGTGGCAAAGTCGAGAAGATGTAGTTTTCATAGGGTCAAAGGCAGTTGAGCGTATTGTTAGGCTTTAGTAAGTGGAGACTGAATGTCTTAACCAGCTCGTGCATTGTAAGCGACCGGTTGGTCGACAACTTGTACGGTCGGGTAAAGACAGTCGATTAGATATCGACGGATTGTACGGCATGAATGGTCAAAAGACACTCAGTCGGTTTGGTCAGTAAGTTTTGTCGACTGGAAGAATCGACTGCCCAACCGTACAGTCGGTGAGTTATAAGTCACCGACTGTTTACGGTTGGGTAGTGGAGATCTACTCAATAGGCGAGCTTCGCTGAGGGGTGATGCAATCTTTTTATTGGCTATTGTTCCTCCTCAAGCCAGGGGAAACAAATTTCCTCATTGTGATGGGGATAGCCACCCTAATGGGCTCCAGTAATTGTCATGGTCATTAAGTTAGGCCAACCAATATATGTATTATTTATTTATTAATTATATGTGGGTCATGTATTATTCATTTATATTATGTGTTGCAGAGATTGCAATTAGCATAAGAGATTTCTTAGGGCTTCTCCTTTGAAAAATTGTTGGTAAGTTCATTATTTGTTATTTTTCTAGGTTATTTTACTCATGATTAGTGTGTTGTGAAAGTGCTTAGGTTTATGTTTTGGGTTCTTGGTATGTGAATTCTTGTCTTTCTTATTCAATTCTTTATACTTTACTTTATTTCAATATCAAGACAAAAAACTCATCATTTTCATAACTTTATATTTTTTTATGTTTCTATCATTTTTGGTACTTTTGATATTGAGTATTTGAAAAGTTTGGGGAAGTTAAATAATGGATTCTCTACCCAATGGTATTATTTTTAAATAAAAATTTTAATCTTAAAAACTCTATTTTGAATGTTTTTTTTTTTTAAAGAAAGGTGACAAAGCACTTAAACTGAATTAGATTATCAAAATTTTAAAAGTCATACAAAATGGAACCATAAATACTACCACTAGTTTAAAGACAAACAAAACATACAAACCATTTACATAAACTGAGAAGCACAAACAACAAACGTAACAAGGTAGAATACAAACAAAACAAGAAACCCGCCGCTCCACTATTCAGAATTGGAATCATGGTGTTCCAATTCAGAATTGGAATCATGGAATTTTGAATGTTGTGTGACTTTTTCTAAGGAGCATTTTAAGGTAATAATATATTTTGTAAAATATTTGAGATTGGACTTTTTGGTTTTAATTAAAAGTTAAATATAATTTAGTTGATTGACAAAATTAAGCTATTGACATTATATATGTGACCTCACCTCAAATGTCTCTCTTCATAAGTTATCACTTTTGAACCACCCATTTGGTTCAATGGTTTGTCCAAAGATCTCTCTTTATAACCTTAATCATGTAGAACAAGTTAAACTTGCCAATTCTACTTTCAAATCAAAAGATTTAACAAAATTAGAAAAATCTATGTAAAACATAAAAAGAATCATTTTGTTTGGTGGTGACTATATCAAGGGTTGCCTCTGAGGAACAAACTTGAAAAATCTCCAACATCTTATTTGTAATCATTGAGTCTTTCAAGCATAACTTCTATTTTTCTCTTAATGCTTCTAATATTTAGTTTTGTGTTTATTCTTTGCTTGGTCCCGTTCACTCAATTTTTTCTCTTGGTAAAAAGTTTTGTTTAGAAGTTTTATTTTGGGTACACTACAAAAATTATAAAATATTGTCATCTTTTTCATGGTAGTGTAGGTTTTTATTCCTTTTCCTAAGGTTTTTCCTACACATATTATTAAGCTTGCTTAGGTTAATAAAGTGAGTTGAATTTGGTGAGTGGGTAATTTTAGGTGTCATCATCCTACAAGCGAGGTGCATTTTCTATCTTGGGAAGATGCTCTTACTATCTTTAGACTGCTTGGTGGTCACTCCCTATTGGTTGGTTTCACCACCTCCACCCTCTCTTTGGTCTATATAAACTCACTACCTAGCTTGTATTTAATAATCTAGTTGTAATATTGTAATGTATATTTTGTTGCAGCTTTATTTTTGATCTCTTTTGCATCTTTCATTGCGATCTTCTTTTTGTGCTTTCTTTTAGATTTCTAGATTTTGGGTTTCTATTTCCATAGAAAAATCTAACATGGTATCAGAGCGGGTTAATGCATAGGGCTACTCATTCAGAAGATCTAGGATTAGAGATCAAGTTGCTCTTGAAAGTTGAGTATGCTCTTCTCTTGCATTTGATAATAAACTGGAGAATTAGAAAAACTTGATACAAATACTAGATTCTGGGGGGTTTTTGTGGCTTTGTTTCGTAGGTAGCTTCAAATAATCCTTGAAGCAAATCTGAGCTCACCATTGAGTTCACAACATCTGAGAAAGTTAGTTTTTCCTTTTATTTCATCTAAATCAAACACCAAAGGCTAGATCTATGAGCGTTTGAAGTTGGGAGGTGCATGCCAGATCTGGTGGGTACCTAATCTTTCAAAACACTTTAGGTCAAATTTGACACTTCCATCGTGCTTGAAAGGCCCAAAAACTCTCAGATTGACTATTGTATCACCAAAATTGGAGCAGTTTACCTAGGGCCATTAGACATTTTTCTCCTCCTTGATTGTACGACTCTGCGCAAGGTATATAACAAAATTTGATAAAAAAATTACAAAACTTTTTAGTGTCTGGCTAAACCTAAACACCCTATTTGGTTCCTAGACACTCTATCTGGAACCTGGACAGGCAGTCTGAGCTGGCCTCAGCCTTGTCCATGAATAGGGAGTTCGCCTCTGGGCCCCAGTCGGGCCATCTCTTGAGTTTCACCCAACCTCTTCTTTTCACCACCCCAAGTGGCTCTTTCTAGTCACGCCACTAGTTTTCACTACCCAAGTGACCAAACCACTTCCTACACCTGAAAGTAGTTTCTCATCTAAAAATGGTGGTTTCAATTCAAATTTGGCAGTTTTGACTTAAAAAAGGTGGTTTCAAAAATTTCACCAGTGGTTTGGCATATTCTGATATAAAGGAAATATTTCAAAGGATTTTCCATTTACCAATAATGACATCATCATGATGTCATGTTGACATCAACATTTTCTCCCTCCTTGGCTGACCCCTCACCATTGAAGTTTTCATTTTTGCCCTTGATCTTCGAAAGGCTCGTTCTTGGCCATACAAAGGTATTTTTCTGAGATTTTTTTATTTGGGTAGAATTTCGTGATCCTTTGAATGGTGTAATCATATTTTTCTTAAGTGATCCTATTTTTTTTAGAAAATCCACTTTCTCATTGGATGTGACATGTAATTTCAGTATTTGTAACTTCAAACGACTATAACTTTCACATATGAACTTAGATCGAGGTCATTCTTTTTTTGAAAGTGGATATTTTTTTGAGAACTACATATTGGTGCTAGTTTGAGGTTCTCATTCTAAGCTAAATTATGTGCTTTTAGTATTTGGTCCATTTTGGACATTGGAAAACTTTAGAAAACAACTCCAACATTATAAATGCACTGATCTATAAAGTGCCAAATATTTTTTGTTGGGGGGATTCTTGATTGAGTGATTCGTAGGGGATTTCTTTGTGTTGATCATTTTCTTCTGTTGGTTTTGTAGTCATGTCTCTCACTCATAATCATTTCTATTTTAGCATTGTTCAAATTCCTTCAAAATCATTGAAGGTAAAATGTAGTTACTATGGTTAGAAAAATCACATTGAAAATGAATGCATGATAAAGGATATTCATGAATTGAGACAACTCTATATAGACAATGACATCAGTTTACCAAAGTCTTCCAATTCAACATTAGTAGATATTTCTCATGTTCATACTAAGGCATCTTGTGTGGACACATCATTTGGGGATGAACAATGTAGTTTGATGACATGCATTCAAATCTCTTCTCCATCACCTATTTCTCTATCTAAGTCTAGTGTTGTTTATTCCATGACTTCCAGTGATTTAGTGCAATAGGCTCACATTGCTCTTCCAGAAACAGTTCCTTCAGACACATCTCTACTAGACATCTCTTGCTTGTTTTTAGAGTCCCACATTTTGGATTTGGGAGACACCATTGAGTACATTCATTTCCTCTTTGATGATAGATTCTATGGAGTTGATTCTTCTTCTTTAGATGATATGAGGGCACATTTAGACCCTCCTGTTCTTTCTTCACCTTCATCTGCTTCTATAACAACAGTTTCTATAGATACTCATGAGTCCACATATTTGACTCAGGCATCATTCATGTTGACATCCTTTGTAGAAGTACCAGATTCTTATTGGTTCAATTAACTTTCCTATGGTGAGCACCATACATACATGGTTATTGTACATCAACCTTTTATGGTACCTAATTCATCATATCAATATTTGTCATAGCTTGGCATTGGCTTAGAGATCCTTGAGTAACATTTCTAGAAGGCATCTTCAAATAAGGCATCATCTTCTTCATCTTTGGATCCTATTCTATTTCAGTTTCCACTTGGTTTTGGATTGTCACTTTCATTAGTTAGGCCTGGGACTCCTAATTTAGTTGTGGCATCTTTTGGCATCGACATGGAGACACATGAGTAGTTTTCAAAGACATCATAGATCTTGATCTTTCTTCCCTCATATTCTTTTTCACGAATGAGAAGACATTTTGCATTCACCTTTGGTTTTGTTCCTTCCCAAGGGGAGGAATGTTGTTCAACAATCGTGGATCATCTTTCATATTCAGTTTCAAGCATCAACCATTGGTGTAGGAGACTCCTTGAAGGGGGACTGTAAGGTCTCTCTTCTCATCTCTTTTTTGAGAGGGAGGTTTTCCTCTCATGGGGTTTTATCCTTCTCACTTTTTCGAGGGGGGTCACCTTGACCTTCTCTCTCTCTCTCTCTCTCTCTCTCTCTCTCTCTCTCTCTCTCTCTCTCTCTCTCTCTCTCTCTCTCTCTCTCTCTCTCTCTCTATTGGGGGCGTATTCTCTCTTTTTTGAGGGGCTCTTCTCTTTGGGGGGAATTTTAATGTACATGGGTTCCTCATCAGGCTTCACTTTTTAGGACCCATCTTTTCACCCACCTAAGCGACGCTTAAGGGAGGTGTTAGTGTAGGTTTTTATTCCTTTTCCTAAGGTTCTTGTTACACATATTATTAATCTATCTTAGGTTAATAAAGAGAATTTAATTAGGTGAGTGGGTAAGTTTAGGTGTTGTCATCCTACAAGGGAGGTGCATTTGCTATCTTGGGAAGATGTTCTTTCTATCTTTAGACCGCTTGGTGGTCACTCCCTATTGGCTAGCTTTGCCACCTCCACTCTCTCCTTGGTCTATATAAACTCACTACCTACCTTGTATTTTCTAATCTAGTTGTAATATTGCAATGCATATTTTATTGCATCTTCATTTATGATCTCTTTTGCATCTTTCATTTTGATCTTCTTTGCATGCTTACTTTTAGCTTTCTATATTTTAGTTTTCATTTCCATAGAAAAATCTAACATTTTAGAATTGAAATTTCATTTAAGATTTTAAAAAATATAAATTTAACTATTTCTTTGATGTTATAGATAAAATATATTTTCCTTGGTTCTCTAAAGTGGTAGTGGTTTCTAATGTTTTGTTTTAGATTTAGAGTCAAACTAGAATATTTAGGTTACGCTAAACTACTTCCAATAGTTATTAGATTTTTAGAGCAATGCCTTCCCCTCTTAACTTATGCAAGGCCCTTATGGGAGATGTAGGAAACATTCTTAATGGAGGAGGACTCTTTCCAAGCCTCATTATCCTTAGAATATTAAATCAACAATGATAAACATCTACTTATTCCTTTGCCATATCTTCATGCAAGCAATTTGTATATGAATATTTTACAAAATTATTAAAATTTGTCCTTTCATTCCCTTGGATTTACCCACCACATGGGTAGAGCACAACTCATGCAAATGGAGCTTATAGTGTTTTGTGTTAGGACCTCCCATCATGGGTCCTACAGTGTGTTTTATTCCTCCATTAAAAATATAATTAAAAAATATTTATATTGTAAAAATTGTAATTTGCAAAAAAGAATTTTTAATTTATACTTCTAGTCATTATCGGTATCATTTAAGTTGCATTGCTAAAAATAATTTTGAAAATCCAATATAAATTTGTAAATGATATTTTAACTCCTTTTATATAAATCGAAGGTAAATTAATAAATAACACACATTCAAAATCTACCCTAGATATTTTTTTTAGTAATTTGATAAATGTATCGAAATAAATAGAAAAAAAATACATGAAAAGATTTACATAATAAGTTAATGGTACATAGCTACAAATTTGATGTAGATATGTTATGACAAGAGTCTCTAATGATTAATCAAGATGTAATAAATTTAATGACACTTGAATGGATGTTGTATCGATAAAGCTTCTTTTGTCATTATGGGTCACTTTTGCAAATAAGAGATTGATCACACACCTATGAATTTGACTTGTTGAAGTGTAGATCTAATTTGGATGTTTGGATTCAATCTCTATAAATCCTTGAATATTTTCTTTCATTCTACCATGAATTTTTGTTTGTCTCCACATGAAAATTTGGTTGTGTGGTTAGGAGTTTGCATGTGATAGGGATAATTCCTCCCTTATGTCAAACCCCATAAAGATATCAAGTTGATGACTTAAAGAATAGTTGAAGACAAAAATAAAACATGTAATGGATGCTGTAGATGATGATGTAAACATAAATGTAGTAATAAATTCTCTATATTCACTAGTAATGAATGCACATCTTGAATTCTCTTGTAAAATTGCTTTCTAGGTTCCCAATGATTCTAAAATGAACTAGGGTTTCTTTTTAAATACAACTCCAAGGGTCATAAATGAAACGTTTTGTGTGTTTATTTACTACACAATGATCAAGTGAGAAGGGTAAGGTTGTAGAAGCCAAGAATTGTTGTGGAAGATTGCAAGTACTGGAATGAGTCACGAGAGATCAACAATCGCACACTTAATGTCTATCAAAGAAATAAGCAATATGCAAAGCAAAACCAAATTAATGAATTAGGTCACATGAACAAGTACATATAGGCACAAGTCTCCTAAGAATAGATGTGCCTGAAATAGGAAAGCAAACTGAAGAATAGTAGTGGCCTAAAGATAGGCATGCAACTACTTAACTCAAGATAAGTGAGCCTAGACACATGTTTTAAACATAGACGTGATAATTAAAGCACTAAGACTCCTAAGACTAAAAATAACCCTATCTTAAGTGAGCTTAATATACACTAACACCCCCCCTTAAGCAAATCTTACGTGGGATAAATGAAGATGGGTCCCAGAAACTAGGCCTAATCATGTACCCAAGTACAATTTAATCTCACATAAAGGGGAGAAAGGAAGAAAACCTGTGGGAAAAAAATTCCCTCCAAAAGAGAAAAAAAAATGAAGAAGAGGACTAGGAAGCCTTCTCGAAGATGATAAATCTACACCAAGCCTGAAAACATGTCACTCTAACTGTGATGATGTAGATATGACCCACCATAGGAGAGTAAAAGAGAATATGTAGCCCCCCCCACAATGAAGTAGCCCCTATGCCAAAAGAAGATGCCTGTGTATGAATGCTAAAAATGATCCATTTGTGGAAAATGAAATTTCTCCCCTTAGGAAGAAACAACTCCAATGGTGAATGCTCAAAGAAGTAAGGTGAGGTGGTAAGTCTCATGAAGTACCCTGTCTCAGAATATTGCTTAAATGTCGTCATACTAATGTCGAAATGAGTCACAGTCAAATCAAGAGGCTCAAGTCTAGCTGAAACAAGTGACCTCTCAAAAACATGTGAAGACCGATAAAGAATAGAATCTGAAGAACTGATGTATGGATGTGGAATGTTAATGCATGCCATGTGGCTACAAAGCAAATCCCATGAGATGTCCTGCAAAGAATCATTGGAAGCCCTCGGTGAAGCCTCTATGAACTCTGTAGTAAAAGAAGATGTATGTATACTATCGTCAAACAGACAGATGAGATCCTACAAGGTGTCATCAAGATCTGATATGTGAGACTCTATAAACAACCAAGAGATGTTTGGTAGAAGTGTGTCCCAATGAGGTGAATCCTAAATATGACCTTGATGTTGATTTTGATTGATTGATTGATAACAATGTTGTCATTGTGGGGAACGATATATCCCTAGATCAACACAAGGATGTGGGAATGATATATCCCATTGATGATGATGATGATGATGATGATTGATTGATTGATTTGATTTATGACAAGATTAGGATCAAGACCAAAGGATGTGATTGGATAATTTGACTAGATTGATTAAATTGATTGGTATGGATAAAGGATGACTTGCGTTTGGATTATTGTTGGATTGATTTGATTTGATTGATTGATTTGATTTAATGGATTGATTTGATTTTTTTTTCTATTTTTGAAATGTTTTGGGATGACATTTGATGACAATTTTGATAGTCTTTATGCTAGACACCAATGATAAGGGAAAGCCAATTCTAGATGCTAGGATGGATGTAGGGTGGGATGGATGGAAGGATGGGTGATAGTAAATGAGATGAAAGACTCATGATAGATGGATGGGTAAAAGGATAGGTGAAAGCTCATGATATATGGGTAGATAAAAATGATAGGATATAGTGGATGGAAGACTCATGATAAATGGATGGGTAAAAGGATATGTGATAGTGGATGGATGGCAGGCTCATGATAAATGGATGGATAAAATGATAGACTATAGTGGATGGAAGACACATGATAGATGGATAAATAAAAGGATATACAATAGTAGATGGAATGGGTGTATGCATCATAAGGGAGTTAGGATGTGATCTCCAAAGTCTATGTCACATAGGAATAACATGCCCCATTCTAAGTGGTAGACTTAGGATTTTACATGACAAAGCTTATGACAAGAGGGTAACGATATGTTTGGTTTGAAAGGATGGGGTATCAAGAGATATCCAAAGCATTTGTCAACATTTTTCTCCCATATCTATATCGAGATCAAAAGGAGGAAGGGAGGATGAATGGACTCAATAGGATAGGTATATGGGTGTAATGGATAAATTACTATGAAGTAAGTATGGATCGCCTCTAGGATCTACCTACATTTTAAAAATATTTTCTACATTATATCAATATAGTTCAAATGAATATATGAACTAACTAATACAAATACTTCCTTAAAAACAAAGACTTAGAAATTCCTATTAAAAACAAAGAGTTAGAAACTACTATTAAAAGTCAAACAGTTGAGGAACTAAAATCACCACTTAAATTTCACCTAGCAATTTTTTCCCACGAAGCTTGGAATGAATCGACACCATTCAAGTATATCTCAACCGATGTATAGCGCTAATAAAGTTTTCTTCCTAGGAAGAGTGAACCGGACACCCACCAACAACATGTCTCTTCTTACAAACCTCCACTGAAATCCTCACATCAAAATTAGGAACATTATTGACATTTTTCAGAGCCAATCTCAACCAATAGAGGAAAATCCTCAACTCCCCTATTCATTGAGGAAAGGAACTCTTCACTAACCCAATGAAGGCTAAGCTCTTTTTTTCTTTCTTTCTCCAGAAATTTTGCTTTCTCCTATTGAACTTGCAATCAACAATAGAGTGGCTAGACTTGTGGTACTTTGGGTAGACAACTTCAAAGTCCTCATATTCAATTTGTTAAGGGTGGGGTGATATCTACCAATGGGGCCTCCTACCTAGGTTTGATTGCCAACTTCATTTCTTAAGAATGTTGGGTCTTTTCCCTAGTGAAACTTAATTTTTGGTGGGCTATTTATGAACCATTCAACTTCACTAATAAATCAAAAGGCACTTAACTTTTTTCATTATTTTTAAATTCACTTTATGTTTTTTTTTTCTTAATTAATATTTTAAAATTTTTAATATAATCTAAATATCACCTTACATTTATTAATTTTTTAAGTAAAAAATCTACTTATATTTATATTCTTATACATGTTTACTCAAATAACCCAAAACTATTTATTTTAGATTAAGTATTATTTATTAAAAAATTAAAAATAAAAATAACAAGGAACTTATCTCATGTACCTAATCTTGTAGAATATCATCACTTATTTATTTCATACAGAGATCATTTAAAAACCTTCAAAATATTTTGATACACTAATTATCCAATATAATTTCTTTTCTAAAACATATTGATTGTGGTTATACACAAATAAATCTTAATTAAATAGGTTAAACTTTTATGTCATTATTCACTTAAATTTAATACATCAAATTTTATTTGATTATGGTGATTGAAATTTTTATTAATTAATATATATTTGAAAAAATGATTGTAACAATATCATTATATTATTGAATTATTATATATTATATTATTGTATTATTAGATAATGGCATAAGATGAGATATGGGTAAATAAATATGTTTGTAAGGATTGTTTTTTGGCAAAATTTTACTAATATTTTAAGAATTCTTGTAGCTTACGTAATCATACCTGTTTTCGTCCAAACACAATAATCGCTGGAATCTCTTCTTATCTTGCTACCTCAAAAATCTTTTGTTTGGTAACTGTGATTCTGCATCTAGTCTATCACTGCTGAAAGTTTTTAGAATATCCAAGCTTTACGTAAGCTTTCTGCCAAATCCGATCCTAACTCTCAAATCACTGAAAATAGTGGATGTGATTTCTTAATAATTTGGGCGCGATAAAAGCATAGTGGATGTGATTTCTTACAAAGATGGGTAGTCGTTACAATGAAAGTCTGCGAGAACATCTGGCAATCGTCAACAGTTTCGATTAGAAATATTTGAAATTTTCCGCAGAGGTTATTTTTAATATTCATTCATTCAACGCTCTAAGTGCGGAGAGCATTGGAGTATAAAGACATCAATTATTTGTACGTGTGGATGGGTGGCAAAGTCGAAAAGATGTAGTTTTCATACGGCCAAAGGCATTTGAGCGTATTGTTAGGCTTTAGCAAGTGGAGATCTAAATAGGCGAGCTTCGCTCAGGGGCGACGCAATCTTTTTTCATTGGCTATTGTTCCTCCTCAAACCAGGTGAAACAAATTTCTTCGTTGATGGGGATAGGCACCCTAATGGGCTCCAATAATTGTCATGGTCGTGAAGTTAGGCCAACCAGTATATGTATTATTTATTAATTATATGTGGTTCATGTATTATTCATTTATATTATGTGTTACATAGATTGCTAATTCAATTAGCATAAGAGATTTCTTAAGGCTTCTCCTCTGAAAAATTGTTGGTAAGTTCATTATTTGTTGTTTTTTTAGGTTATTTTACTCGTGATTAGTGTGTTGGTAAAGTGCTTAGGTTTATGTTTTGGGTTCTTGGTATGTGAATTGTTCTCTCTCTTACTCGTTCTTTGTACTTTACTTTATTTCAATATCAAGAGGAAAAAAGTCATCATTTTCATAACTTTATATTTTTTCATATTTCTATCATTTTTGGTACTTTTGATATTGAATATTTGAAAAGTTTGGGGAAGTTAAATAAATGGTTCTCTATCCAATGTTATTATTTTTGAATAAAATTTTTAAGCTTAGAACTCTATTTTGAATGTTGTGTGAGTTTTTTTAAGGGGTATTTTAAGGTAATAATATATTTTGTAAAATATTTGAGATTGGATTTCTTGGTTTTAATTAAAATTTAAATATAATTTAGTTGATTAACAAAATTAAGCTATTGATATTATATATGTGACCTCACCTCAAATGTCTCTCTTCACAAGTTATCACTTTTAAACCACTCATTTGGTTCAATGGTTTGTCCAAAGATCTCTCTTTATAACCTTAATCACGTAGAACAAATTAAACTTGCCAATTCTACTTTCAAATCAAAAGATTTAACAAAATTAGAAAAAAAGCTATGTAAAAATAAAATGAATCATTTTGTTTGGTGATCACTACAGCAAGGGTTACCTCTTAGGAACAAACTTGAAAAATCTCCAATATCTTATTTGTAATCATCAAGTCTTTCAAGCATACCTTCTATTTTTCTCTTACTGCTTCTAATATTTAGTTTTGTGTTTATTCTTTGCTTGGTCTTGTTCACTCAATTTTTTCTCTTGGTAAGAAGAATTGTTTATCTAAGTTTTATTTTGGTTACTACAAAAATTATAAAATATTGTCATCTTTTTTATGGTAGTGTAGGTTTTTATTCCTTT
Source organism: Cunninghamia lanceolata (assembly GCA_027924645.1). Lineage (NCBI taxonomy): Eukaryota > Viridiplantae > Streptophyta > Pinopsida > Cupressales > Cupressaceae > Cunninghamia > Cunninghamia lanceolata. Next base: position 375,031 of record BSBN01000497.1, on the reverse strand, counting down.
TCCTAAGGTTTTTCCTACACATATTAATAAGCTTGCTTAGGTTAATAAAGTAAGTTTAATTAGGTGAGTGGGTAATTTGAGCTGTCATCATCCTACAAGCGAGGTGCATTTGCTATCTTGGGAAGATGCTCTTGCTATCTTTAGACCGCTTGGTAGTCACTCCCTATTGGTTAGCTTCACCGGGTCTCCACCCTCTTCTAACATCCATGTTCTAAAAACATAGTTAAAACCAGAAATTTACCATAAAGTAATTCAACAAGGTAAAAAATGAGAGAGAAAATTTTTCTTTTATTTAACATATAATCAAGTAACAACAAATTCCAAGATTTCTATCTTGAAATAAGCAATATAATATAATTTACAAAGATGACATTTTGTCTTTACAATTACAAATATCTACAATAGATAATGTTTTACATAGTCTCAATAAACACAAGTCTCAAAGATATACTGCATCCAGAAATCTAACATCTTTATTAGAAGCCTCAACATGTCTTCTACTAGAGAGAGAGAGAATCTTTCCAGTGATTTACCGCCATCCATAGACTGGCGGTATCCCACACATCTTCCACATAGGAAGTGTCCCTACCCTTCATGAGGAATATAGACCAAAGGTGAACAGTGGTAATTTGCCTTCCGAGTACATAATGTTGTATCCTACACAACTCTATCAACCATACAACCCTAGATACCATCTAGCTAAGTATGATTTCTAATAGGTTGTGCAATCCAAATACAGTGAATCGACAATGCATATAGAGACATGAGTTACTATGGCCGTAGTTTTAATATAAATTGATGTTCGCAATAAACATTGTCGTAATGTTCACCCACCCCAACTCGACTTGGATACTATCATATTCCTACAGTTTGACTTGGTCAATTATGTATAACTATATAGTCTTGGTAGCTTCAATATTTTAGTCTTCCTGACCTAGACAAATTTACATTCACTAACTATATTCCATAGACCTTATCAATTACCTGTCTTTATGAGGATTCTCATTGCATCATTGCAATACCTGAGATCCAAGACTTATCAACTCATAAGAATTTTAAATCAATTTATAACGATTCAGATGGTTACCTTATCAAGGTTAAGCATCATAGTCTAGGAAACTATTTCATTTCTTACAAGTAAGAATAAATAAACATAGTTAGGGTACTTGTCCCTTTGATCACAATCTATAAAAAGATCACAATGATATAATATAAATAAATACCTTATTTGGTCAAGTTAAGGTTTAACTAAAGAGTTTTATCTAACTCAAATCTAGTTTTTCTGATTTAGGTGGACTCACAAGACATTGTCATTGCTCCATAGACCTTATGGAATGACTATAAGAGAAGTTGTGACTAAAAAGCTATAATAAAATTTATGTTTTGACTAACCATTTAATGGTACCTCTTGCATGCTTGCAAAACCTGAGGCTTATGACTTATATCTCAAGTCGACTTGTAACCAAACAAATAGGTTCTCTACCTAAGGTTAAATATTATCGAATAATAACAAATCTCTTTTCATAAGATAAATGAAATATTTATTATTTAGGGTTCTCATGTCTACCCCCATAAAATGACTAAAACAAGTTATAACCATAAAGGTGTCATCAAATAATCTTTAACCCTTCTAGGTTAAACTAGGGCTTTATTTAACCCTTGAATAATCCCTTATCTCAAAATAACCCTATCTCATAACTTCAAGACTAAGGTTTATAAACAACTCTTTGGTTTAACTCAACCAAGGTTAAGTATACTATAGTTCTTTAATAGATAATATCTCCTATACAAAGGAGCATAGATTACCTTTGATAATGTGGTGTAAACAAAACATACCCTAAATATATCTCCCTACAAGGTCATTCTTTAATAGACTTAGTCTACTCCATTGTATTGGATCTTTCCAAGAATAATATGATAAAAAATGATAAATAAAAATTTAAGGGTTCTCCTATAAACCTTATTTACATCTACCATAATATCTCTAAGTTACTATCATTCGAAGAGAAACAATAATTTTCTAAAGATTCCTATGAATCTAAGTTCTCATGGATAGAAATCATTTCCGTAATATATATATAATCTAAATGAGAAAATACTTTAAATTAGTATTACCCTGACTCAAGGTCTAAACTATACTACTCAAGACTAAGAGTCTACTATCAAAGTTCAATCATCACTAATAAAATTCAAGAGTCTATTGTTTGGTTATCTCACAATCATTTCATTGGCTTGCTAAAAACTTATTCAATAAGAAGACTATTTTTCAAGCTCATGACAACTATGACAACCTCCTTCTAAGATGATCGTTTATCCTCCATACTATGATTTGATATGATTAACAGTTTAAAATCAATAAGTAAATGGTCGATTCAGAATACTATGACAAGTATTCACTTGTATTACCAAGCATCAGCCTTATAATTTGCATTTGTTGCCTTATTGATTTCAAAAATAGATCAAAATATTTTACTTAAAATGTTATCTGCATTTCCCTAAATCATCACTTAATAGTTTTTGACTAAATACACAATGCATATAGGAGGTTATACCTCATCGGTGTTCTCACATAATCGCCTAAGACACAATATTGGACAGTCTAAAAAGAATTAGTTGATTTCCTCATTGTTAATAAACACATGAAACTGAGGGACACTTGGTAATCGACGGTCTTGAGTTTGGCAATATGTGCAAATAAGACACAAAGATCAACTCTTTTAGCTGCATAATTCCTCTCTCCTTTAGGGACGATTCTTCTTTATGTCCCTGTTCGATACCTCTCCCTCAAGTTTTTAACCTTTTTTTAATATATCCACAATGGTTCAACTAAGTCATTATTATTAATGTCTCAGGCATGACTCCTATAAAGTCACCTTACTTTGCACCTCCACTTTGATACAGTTGTAAACTTTTAATGAATGCATAACAGTCCATAACGATTTAGTCTTAACAGACACCAAGTTTTAAGCAAAGTTCCCACATGTAGATGGGAGATAGCCGTTGCATGGCTCATTGGTTGTGGTGGTTAATACTACAATCCTGCTCTTTTGAATGAGGCCAACACATCACTTAAACTCTACTAGTCATCAAATGATCACTAATAAGTGGTTTGATCCACCACTAATATTATTGAAGACTCTCCTAAATGTAAGCCTTTGACTACTCAAGCATAACATTATTGACTCATTATGAGGTATTATCCTCACTTGATGCATATGCATTTACATATTTGATTACATCAAATATGATTCACATAACATCACCTCTATATTAGATAGTTATGGTTTAATCAATAAAATAATAATATTTAAACAAAGGATTACGGATAATGTGATTGGGTTGAGCTTGTCTCCCCATCACAATCCGTTGACAATAATCACATCTTCTTAACTCAATGAAAATGTCTCAATGTTAAGAATCATTTATAACACCTCAAGTGACTTAATAATAATAAGAGAACCATTTTATGACAATAATGTCATAATATTTACATTAAATGTAAATAGTCATAGTTCACACTCAACCAATGTCATTAATGTTACTAACGACTAAGACGACTTACTATGACTCAAAAAGATTTATAAGGTATCAACTACATGTCGATTGGGTTTTTAAAAGTAAACTGACAAGACAAGACTTACTTCTTACGACACTGGTTCATGTTTTCATTAAACACTAATACTTGTTTGGAAAATCATCACTCGTAACCCAAGGTATATATCTCTCTCCTCGAAAGATACTCTCTCTCTCTCTTTTCTCTGAGAGTCATCTAAAAACCTGTAATCCTGTATCAAACTTGTAACCAACAAATTATGATCAGTGCATCATTATTCAAATAATAAACCAAATCTCATAATGCAATATTAAATTAACAATAACATATTCGTTTCCATAATTCCATAAATGACATTCAATATAATCTATGTGTTTCCTCGACATTAATCTAAACATCATAATAGATTTACTTATGTCCAAATAAAAGTAAAAAGTATAGCAAGACAAAAATTAGGGATGTAATACCTCTCTTTGGTCTATATAAACTCACTAGTTAGGTTACATTTTGTATCTCATTGTAATATTACAATGCATAGTTTGTTGTAGCTTCAATTTTTATCTCTTTTGCATATTTCATTGTGATCTTCTTTATGTGCTTTCTTTTAGCAAACTTTGAAGTTTGAGTAAAAATTACTAACATAGTCAAATCTAGAAGCATTCATAACAACATCATGGACTTTGGAAAACTAAAGATATCATGATAACCTATTCCTATTTTGTGTGATAATACTAGTTCTATCAATATTTCCAAGAATCTAGTTATGCATTCTAGAACCAAGCATATATCAATCAGGTATCACTTTTTGAGAGAGAAGGTTGTAGAGAAGAAAGTGAAGTTGGAATATGTTCCTTCAAAAGATCAAATTGTAGATATTTTTACAAAGGCTCTTGCAAAGGACACTTTTGAGTATCTCCGACAGAGGTTAGGGGTAATTGCCCCTCCTTGTTCTTGCTATATGCCTAGTTGGTTCATCTGTCCAGGGGGAGTAATTCATGCTATATCTTTTTCCTAGACTGATGGTGGCTACCTCTCAGGGGGAGCATGTAGTGCTTATTACTGACAGGGGGAGAAGGTTGAAAAGAAGAGTTTTTGACCTAAGAGGGAGAAGAAGTTTCCCTTTGTCCTTGATGTCAAAGGGGGAGAATTAGCAGGTGTGTGTTGCCAACAATGCCAAGGGGGGATATTGTTACACATATGGTTGTCATTGATGTAGTTGTGTGGTTGTCATTGATGTCAACAATGATGAGCATTGCACATATGTTACCTAAGGTTGTCACTGATATGGTTGTGTGGTTGTCTTTGATGTCAACACTATGCTTGGATGCTTATGATGATGATATACTATGTTGATGGTGTGCTAGTAGAGGCTACTGATATTCATGGGTGGTTGCTGATATTCAGTGATGTTGCTGATGTTTAGTGATGTTGCTGATGTTCATGGTTGGATGTCATACCTTGATTAATATCAAGAGAAGTTGTATTGAGCATGTTTGTGGTTAGCAAAGATGATTTCATGATGATATATTAAGATGGGACTTAGAAGCATTAAGATGAATGATGATATATTAAGATGGGAATTAGAAGCTATGCTAAGGTTGAGAAGATGTTGTTGATGACCTACAATATGTTGTATGCTCTTTTTTGATGATCCTAAGGAAGTATATATTGATATAAGAAGGTTTTGGTCTTCAGAAGTTGGTGAAGGTTTCTGCTGTAGGAAGTTGTCTTAAAGACTAGTTGGTAAAATGCTTTGCATTCCTCCGCATTTTAAGATATGGTCATGTGGTTCAGAAGTTAAGTTCAATATGCTAGAAAGGTGCTAAATCTAAAGTTTCATATCATTTTCTCCTTTGCAGTGAAAGTTATAAGTGACAAGGTTCTGGTCTGTGCTTTGGTAGAATGAGGAAATTATGAAGGATTGTTGGAATGGTCCTCATTCCTTCATAGTGATAGATATGGTCGTGCAGTTTATAGATATGGCCATTTGGTTTTGATGATATGTTCAGAGTAGTGTATGAGTGCATCCATACAAGTTTCAGGAGTTTTGGTGGTCTACAAGTTCAATTTTTCAAGTGACATTGAGCTATAGATAGTTTCGGATGCCTGACTGTTCCTACGTCACATGATTGAAGGTGTGCGACATAAAATCTTTGTTGTGTGGAGCTCAAGGAGTGTTTGAAGATGTTGTATGGGTTAGGCTGACTCATCTAGAATAATTTTATGAAGATCTTTCTTATTTCTAGTACCGCACAAAGTTTTCAAGTTAGTTTGTGAAGAGTTGTTGTTAAGGCCAACTGAGGAATGTTGATGATGTGCACCACAATGTTCTTGTTGTATGGAGTTCAAGGAGTGCTTGGAGATGGTGTATAGGTCCTTCCAAATCATCTAGGAGAAGTGCAAGCAATGTTCAATCTTTCATGAGTACCGCCAAGATTGTAATGCTCGATGTGCTACAAGCTTCATGTGTTCTTTCTTAAGAGCGACCTATTTCAAATGAGCATGATGTGCAGATGTTATTTGTTGGAGGATGATGTTGTGAAGGATGTTTAGGACCAGATTAAGCATGTGTTGGGGTCCGTAAAGCATGGTTCTGTTCCTAGAGTGGTGTGTAGTTCATGATTAGGGCTTGCCCTCTACATGTTTCATGTTGTGTGATCTTTGGCCAACTTGTAAATTGTAATATTCTTTTTATATTGGCTGAATTGTAATGTAATCAATGTAATATCGTGTATATATTGTAAAACTAGTTGATCTAGGTGATGTATGATTGCAAAGATGAGAATATGAGTATGTGAAGAGTAGAATATGAATATGATATGCAATATGATGTGCGACTAAAGGAGAAAGAGCAGAAACGTTAGAGCCTATCTTTATGAGCATCTTGAAGATATTTTTGTGACAAAAGGGAAGTGAAGAGTGTGGGTAACTGATTCAATCATCAAAGAAGAGTGAAGAGGCATAAGTGCAATCATCAAAAGGAGTGAGCTTCAATGTCAGTTTTCAGATAGTAGAAGGACTGTCATACTGTAATCATTTTTTAGTTCATTCTCAGTTTAGGGAGTAGTTTCTTCCTTGGGTTGTAGCCCTAAAACAAAGTCCACAAGTTGTAGCTTCCTTGGGAGTGACCCTAAAACCTTTCTTTAGGGAGTAGTAGTTTCCTTGGGTTGTAGCCCTAAAATAAAGTCATTAGGGACTAGTAGCTTCCTTGGGTTGTAGCCCTAAAACAAAGATGTAATTTTTGAGCTTCATATATTGTGAGATAATCCTCACCATGGTTGTTCCCCTCCTTGGGGTTTTCCATGTATATCTGGTATTATGTGTTGATGTGTTGATGTGCAATGTGTTGATATTTCATGTTTATATTAATGTTGTAATGTTTAAGTTTTAATCTGATATGGAGGATTTGAAGTTTGTTTGGATACTAATTCACCCCCTCTCTTAGTATCTAGGTGTGTTCAACATTGTCACATTATGTTTTGTACTTAATTTAGTATCCATTTCCTTAGTATGTTTTAGGATACACTAAACTAGTAATCTTAGCCTTTTTCCTTACAAATTGCTAAGTTTTTTTCTTTACTTTTGTTATTTTTTTTTACTTTTGTGACTTTTTGGCATTTATATTTACTTTATGTTTTTATCTATTACCGTAGTTGTAGAGACATCCTTACACCCATAGTTTCATTCTAACTGTTACAAAAATTTCAAAATTTCTCTTTATCTTCTTTTGTTATTCTTGAAGCTTATGGTAACATATTTCTTGTTACCCAATGACTCTATATATGAGAATCAAATTATTCCTCTCTATAGAATCAAAATGGTTTCCATAGAAGAATAAGTGCTCGGGATCATTGCGTATGGGATCAAAATGGTACTCAATGTCATTGAAAGGCATTTAGTGATTGAAGGTCAAATTTTGTTTGTAATGATTCAAGGGAAGGGTTTTCAGATCAAGGTTGAAGCATAATGTGAAGGTTGTAGCATAATGTTGTTTATAAAGAGGATAGTTAGATTTTGTTTGATGTAGCTCTATTTCTACTTGTAACTTTGTTCTAAAGACTTATCTAGATTTGAAAAGAGATGTGAGGGAGTACAAAGAGGCTCCTATAAACAAGGCTATTAAGATAGAACTTTTGGATACTTTTCTTGAAAAAAATGGAGGATCTAAAAGATTGGTCAATTTTGGGAAAGTTCTAGAAGTTTTGGTCAGCTAGAGGTATGTTGGAGAATCAGATCACAAAGAAATGGGGTAAGAATTTAGAGATTATTTTTCACCTCAAGTAATCCCACAACAATGGGTTCCAAACTTGGGACAAAAAAAATTGGGAGGGAGGGGGAAAAAATTTAATAGGTACCTTCATTCGAAGGTTTTTCTTCAAATGAAGGTATATGCGAACAAAGATTACTGTGTTGTAATCTTCATTCGAAGATACAATGTATCTTCGAACAAAGGTCATCTTCAAACAAAGGTTCCTGTCAATTGAAAAAATATTAAAATAATACCTTCCAATGAAGATAATATTCATTCAAAGGTATTGTTTTAATATTTTTTAATCTTTATATGCGCTGACAAAACAAAGTTGTCAACTCATTTTTAGTGAAAGTGAAAACTTGAGCTTTGGAGAGACGACGAAGATGAAGGGAACCCAGAGCAAACTCAACAAACAATGTAGATATGGGTATTCAAATGTTCAGGAGCCAGATTACTTGATAAGCTTGTAGTCCACCACCATGAAAATGGTGGCGGACTATTGTTCTATGTTTTTACCCTAAGAAAACTATGGCTAATACGAAACCCTAATTCTGTTAAACTCTGTTTGTTTGTTCTGTAGAGTTAAGGTATCGACTTTTTTTTTTGGAGTAATACAACATTATAGCAGTGTTTTGGAGATAATGGTGACAGACTGTTGTTCTATGTTTTTTCCCTAAGAAAACTATGGCTAATACAAAACCCTAATTCTGTTAAACTCTGTTTGTTTGTTCTGTAGAGTTATATAAGTTAGAATTGTCTCCAAAATGTTGCTACAACATTGTATTACTCCATGATATATATCAATAATACAACATTGTAGTAGCATTTTGGAAAAAAATCTAAGATAATATATCATGTAAATCGATATACCCTAATTTGTTGCATATCCAATTATGAAATCTAAGATATATATATACACACACACACAACACTGTAATAGCATTTTGGAGACATTTCTAAGATAATATATCATGTAAATTGATATACCCTAATTTTTCGTGTATTTGATTATGAAATCACTGTGTATATATCAATTTACAAACTTCAAATGACTCACTCTTAATATATTGTCAAAATTTATATACAAGTTGAACTTATATATATATATATATATATATATATATATATATATATATATATATATATGTATGTATGTATCATGAGATATACATACATACATACATACATACATACATACATATATACATACATATACCACTCAATTATGTTGTATCTGTAGAAATTTGCAAAAAAAATTGCAGATACAACATAATTGAGTTGTAAACCCTAGTTCGATGCAAAGCAACTTTTGCAGCCCCAATTCTAGAGAATAGAAAAAGGACATTGATACCCTTTGGATAAATAGGCTTCAAAACAGAAAGATGGTATCCTACTATTTCTACTTGAAAAGCATTTTCAAGGGATCATATGCGCTTTGTCTTGGTAGAAGCACCATGTGTGTGGCCCACATCAAATCCTACACAAGCTCCATTTCATGAGGCTCCAGCGAAGCTAGCTGATCTAGACCAATCCATACCAAGTTCCACTTTTTACATTGTAAAATTCCTAGATATCCTAATCTTCCTTGGGGAGGTTTCCATTAGAATGCTTGACCATAGCCCTAAGTTTATTACATTTAATGGAACACTTTCTACCACTGTGTTTATGCAGTTAAGATTAGTTCTATTATTCCATGATGCACTAGTAGAAATATGGCAAATAAATGACCAGGTGACTAAAACGTTTTGCAACATAGTTATAAATGACTAAATAAATGACTATTTTGGTCATCGATTGAAATGACTATTGAAATGACTAAATAAATGACCAAATAAATGACTAATTTAGTCATGGGGCAAAAAAACACAACTACAAATAAAATTGACTAAATAAAGGACTAAATAAATTCCTTTATTCTTTTTTCTTTCACTTTAGTTTTGGAGGGAATTAATGGAGGGATTGTGCATTTATGAATTTTGAACAAAAGTAAAACCTATCAAGAAGCAAAGATTGTGTGTTTAGCATGAGAAGATTGTTCATGGCCACCGAGAATAGGGTATGTAGAGTAATTGAATAGGAGAAGATCATTCATGGCTGCCAAGAATAGGGTATGAGTAGTTGAACAGGAGAAGATTGTTTATGGCCGCCAAGAATAGGGTATGAGTACTCAAACAGGAGAAGATTGTTCATGGCCATAGTTCTTTGAGTTTGGAAATAGTTTTGAGATCGTTGTGTGAATGAAGAAAGGAGAGAATTTTGGGATTTCTAGCTATAGACGACATATATCAAAGGAGAAGATAGACGGTAGATAACAAATGGTTTTATGAAGCAGAGGTAGGGTTTTCCATGTTCCTCTATTCTTCTCTTACCTGTTCTAAAGTTTTGTATCTTTGAAAGCTTGGTGCTCTATCATTAGTGACTATTCTATCTCTTTCAATGACTGTATGAAGAGGTCTCATGGTTCTCTATTGATAAAGTTCTACTTTTTTAATTCATGATTTATACTTAGAATACCTTGGCATGAAGGAATTTGATGGTCTTCAACCTGTGACTTAGATAGTGCCCCTGTGTGTGTGATTCAACCTTTGAAAGATGATTGTATTTTCAAAATGACTGTCACAAAATAGAGAATGAAAGCTTATATATCATAAGATATACATACATACATACGTACGTACGTACGTACATAAATGCATACATACATACATACATACATACATACATACATAGACCACTCAATTATATTGTATCTGTAGAAATTTGCAAAAAAAAATGTAGATACAACATAATTGAGTTGTATACCCTAGTTCGATCCAAAGCAACTTCTGCAGCCCGAATTCCAGAGAATAGAAAAAGGACATTGATACCCTTTGGATAAATAGGCTTCAAAATAGAAAGATGGTATCCTACTATTTCTACTTGAAAAGCATTTCCAAGGGATCATATGCACTTTATCTTGGTAGAAGCACCACGTGTGTGGCCCACATCAAATCCTACACAAGCTCCATTTCATGAGGCTCCAATGAAGCTAGCTGATCTGGACCAACCCATACCAAGTTCCACTTTTTACATTGTAAAATTCCTAGATATCCTAATCTTCCTTGGGGAGGTTTCTATTAGAACGCTTGACCATAGCCCTAAGTTTATTACATTTAATGGAACAATTGCTACCACTGTGTTTATGCAGTTAAGCTTAGTTCTATTATCGTGTGATGCACTAGTAGAAATATGGCTAAAACTTTTAATCATGTGACTAAAACTTTTTGCAACACAATTATAAATGACTATTTTGGTCATCAGTTGAAATGACTAAATAAATGACCAAATAAATGACTAATTTAGTCATGGGGCAAAAAAAACACAACTAAAAATAGAATTGACAAAATAAAGGACTAAATAAATTCCTCTATTCTTTTTTCTTTCACTTTAGTTTTGGAGGGAATTAATGAAGGGATTGTACATTTATGAATTTTGAACAAAAGTGAAACTTGTGAAGAAGCAAAGATTGTGTGTTTAGCATGAGAAGATTGTTCATGGCCGTCGAGAATAGGGTATGCAGAGTAGTCGAACATGAGAAAATTATTCATGGCCACCAAGAATAGGGTATGAGTAGTCGAACAGGAGAAGATTGTTCATGGCCACCAAGAATAGGGTATGAGTAGTCAAACAGGAGAAGATTGTTCATGGCCGCCAAGAATAGGGAATGAGTAGTCAAACAGGAGAAGATTGTTCATGGCCACCAAGAATAGGGTATGAGTAGTCAAACGGGAGAAGATTGTTCATGGCCGCCAAGAATAGGGTATGAGTAGTCAAACAGGCGAAGATTATTCATGGCCATAGTTCTTTGAGTTTGGGAATAGTTTTGAGATCATTATGTGAATGAAGAAAGGAGAGAATTTTGGGATTTCTAGCTATAGACAATAGATATCAAAGGAGCAGATAGACGGTAGACAACAAATGGTTTTATGAAGAATAGGTAGGGTTTTCCACGTACCTCTATTCTTCTCTTAGCCTACTCTAAAGTTTTGTATATTTGAAAGCTTGGTGCTCTATCATTAGTGACTATCCTATCTCTTTCAATGACTATATGAAGAGGTCTCATGGTTCTTTATTGATAAATTTCTACTTTTTCCATTCATGATTTATACTTAGAATACCTTGGCATGAAGGAATTTGATGGTCTTCAACCTGTGACTTAGAAAGTGCCCCTGTGTGTGTGATTCAACCTTTGAAAGATGATTGTATTTTCAAAATGACTATCAAAAAATAGAGAATGAAAGATTGTTGTCGAGAATGCAAGACTATTCTATGATTTGTTTCATTCCTTAAATATGCTCTTCACTATCTTTATTGTCTTTACTGTCTTTACTGTCTCTTACTACTATCTTGACAGTAACCTTTGTCATGAAAACCTTGTTCATTGATTCATACATGAACTAATCTTTGTTGTCCTATCACGAACTTGCCTACAAATTCCTTAATACAAAGATATCATTGATGATGACTATCTTTTGTATGCAAAAATATGTCATAGTCATATTCTCTTTGTCCATCTGCTGCTATGACTATCATATAGCTTATTAGCTTGATTTTGATAAACTTGAAGATTCTATTCATAGACTTTTGACTGTAAAAAATCCTCTCTGTTACTTTTGTTATTGATATATGACATAGTTTTCACATAATTCACATTTGGATGCAAAAAGACTGTCAATATCCCATTGTCTTTTCTTTGCTGTTGTAGCCCACTTTGGTGACTGTGATTAGGGCATCTCTTTGAATAGATAGTGATCTCCTCTTTTCTTCTGTGGTGTTGTGCGTTACTCTTTTTGATGACTAATTTCACTATCAGTTTGATGACATGACTGTCATCACTTTCAGAGGCACTTGTGTCACTGTTTTAGCATCTATATAATGACTATCTTTCCCTGATAAAATCTTCAAGGATCAATTAACTAATTAGGTAAGGGTTTGTATTTTGACAAAAGTGTTTGGCTTCATGGATTTTGTATTTTCATCTTTTCAATGCCGCTATAGATTGTAATATCTACCCCCTCCTTTGCAATCAAAGGCATGACTGTGTTCTCTATGCTATTTTTCCTATTGTCATGATTGTCATTTGAAATGGTTGACATATTGAGTCCTTTATTTGGTGATTTTGCATACGATTTTGGCAAGTGATTTGCTACTATGAATACTTTATCACAATAGTTATTTAATTGGGGTTTTAAAGTTTAATATTGATAAATTATTTAGTATTTCTTCTAAATGCTATTTATCTATTGGTTTACAAAGCTTGTCTATATTTCTAAATCAGACAACTTGTAAAATGTATAATTGTCGGCATGGGAATGAAACTGAATTGCTGTTGATGTTTGTTATTCTCATGGACATGTATTGAAGCACTTACTCTATTTGATGCATGTACCTAAAAAAATGTTTTAGGTGCATACAAGTGTAGCAGCTACTTACATGGGTGATAAAGCTTGTTTGGAGAGGACTTGGAGACTTTTGAAAAGGCAGGCAAGGAATTTAGAGTTTGCTATCACGAATTTGAAGTCGGCAAGGCCCTCTGCAGCAAAGTCAAATTTAGGGACTCACTCTGCAGCAAACTCAAAGGTAATTCAAAACCCTCATTGCCAAAAGTGAACTAATATTTTCATGATATTTGGGGAAGCTACTTGTGGGTGCCCCCAGGAGATATTTTCATGATTGAAGCTTGAAAACTCAAATGAAAATGTTACCTTTAGTATTTTTGAAGTTGATCCTTAACTGATCCTTGAACTCAAATAAAACCACACCTCTACTCTTTATGATCTCCCTGCATGATGACTAGCCCAAACTGAAGGAAAGGTTATCCTAGCTTGACCATATGCATGATTGAAGGTTACCTTTTAAGATTTTGTATTTAAAGGCTTTCTAGGTGTAGGATAGCTTATTATACTAAATTAATATTGGAATGCACAATATTACAGATGGATCAACGTCGAAGGTTGACTACGGATCAATATCATGTATATGATGAGAGAGTAGCCAAAGAGAGGGAAATGGAAAAATATCCATGTCCATGTAATGACTATCTTGGTGGAAGGGTGAGAAAACGAAACATGATTTATCGACATCTGATAAGATATGGGCATAGTGGTATAAGCCCTTGGGCTTACAATTATTATTGTATACACCTAAAATTTGCTCATGTCGAATTAAGTAAATATTTTAATATTTATCTTAATTCTTATTTTCTTCTGTCAATTAAATAAATATTCTTTAAGTTTATTTGATTGGTTCAATATCCCATAATTAAATAAAAATCAATTTATTTAATTAAATTTCCTAAATTCTTCTAATGTCTCACATAATTAAATAATCCTAAATTATTTAATTAATCCTAGATTCCTCTATCCTACATTATTTAATTAATCATAAATCCACCTCACCAATCCACCTCACCAATCCACCTCACCTTTTCCACCTCACCATGTTGCACATGTAATTAAATATTTTAAATATTTAATTAGCTAATATTCCCTCACCCACATGTCCTATTTATCCTCCAGTCAAATTACTTAACTCATCAATCAAATCAGTTAACTAATTAGTCATTTGAGTTCACTAATCAATCAATTCACTTAACTGATTAGTCAATTCAGTCAACTCCCCAATCAATTCACTTAACTGATTGGTCTATTCTGTTAACTCTTCAATCTATTATGTTAACTCCCCTATTGCATGAAGGAGCTTGGACAATTGTCCTCTTTCTATTCGCGCACATTCCTCAACCATTATCAACCGTTGATCTTCTTATTTCTTCTCAACCATTCATCTCTTTTCTTCTGAGTCTATAAATTAAACCTTATTCTTCCATTTCTATCATCCAAGCTTTTAGTAAAATTACCCTATCGAATTACCAACGTGCCTTTGGCACCCCCACTACCATACATTTGCTTGAGATCACTCCCATTACTTTGAAGCTCATCTTCATATCAATAAATTATAATAACCGTTTCTCCATCGCCATCTTGAAGAATGAAGCAAGGAAGTGCGCTTCCTGAGGGTAACTTTCATCAGAAAAGATCGATTGAGACTAGGTGAACAATGGAATCTGTAGGATAACAAGGTTTGTGAGGTTTGTGTTTTATTTGTTCAATCTTGTTATTCGCAATTTCTATTGATGTTCATTGGTTTATTAATGGTCTTATGCTATTAAAAATAATTCCTGATAACATTTCTGGCACCCACCATGGGACCCTTGCCCCAAAATCTAATCCAAAACTAAGTTTTTGAGTGACAGGTTCTGCACAGATTTCGTACAGGTTATTTGTACACATCTGATCAATCTTGACGCACATCTAAGCAATCTTCCTGCGCATACAATATTTTAGCACATCCATTATCAGAAGCTGTGCATACAACCTCTGTTACGATGCATATGATTTTATGGTGCATGTGATAGTACTACGCATATGTTCTATATTTCCACACTTCTAACCTCTGTCTCAGTGCTTCTGAAATAGCTACACATATAATCCCTATCTCTGCTCATATAACCTCTATTTCTATACTTTTAAATTTCTACGCTTTTGAGTTTTGTTTCTATGCATTCAAACTCTAAAGTTGTACATATGTCTTAAAACAAAGATTTTTGAGTTTTGATAGTGGTTTTTGGCTAACGTTAACACTTGTTTGCAGGATTCTTTTCTCATCTACTTGCAAGGATAAGAGCTGGTTGAGACATATAGCTGCACCTATTAGCTCATCATAGATTTAATTAGCGGAGAAAGTAAAAATGATGTGCATGTACAAATCTCATGTAGTCTTAACTAGGAGGGGTGTAACTAAATCATTACCATCTATCTTGCATATCATTAGATCTTTGCTACATTGCTATCTTGCTAAGAATGAACCATTGCTATCTTGCAATCACTTCAAAGTTAACAAATCATGTGTCTGAGTAGTGTAGTGCATCTAGTTCTTTTTTTTAATTAGGATTGAAAGAACCATTGTCTTTTGTGTCTTTGGAATGACATTAGGCATATTCTCTCCCCTATCTTGGGTGATCAAAATGCCAGACATGTCATTTCACATGTGTTAAACCTTTAGAGGGGCCTACTCTTGGATACCCATCTGTCTAAGTAAGAACGACCCTAAGTGGTAACAGGCTAAAGCCAAGCCCTGCCAAGCTACTCAAAATAAATTGTGTTTGGAGTGAAAGCTTCAAACAACAAGTGAAGGTTTGTTACACTGACAACCAACCTCTCCCAAAACCCTTTAAGGCGTAAACCTTGCAGGCTGGGAGACTCCACAATGGAGAGTTGTGCTACCACACGTGTAACCACTTGAATAGCTGTCCTCATTACATATCCTTTGTTTTAGTAGACCAAAATCCTTCTATTTGTTGGTGCAAAAGGTGGGACCTTTGAAGCTACCCAGATTCATATGATTCTTAGTAGAGATAGTAGGGACAATCTTAAGGTTTGGTGGGGGTACGAGCCTTAGGAAACTCAGATCTTGGTATGCATGAGAAGTGTGTGCCATGGAGGGGAATTGGTGCTACCAAGATCTTGAAGCTATCTACTTTGAATATGCATAGCTAGGGGATTTGACAAATACTATCTTTACCAGCCTAGGATTGTACTTGTTTTTTAGTCAAAAAGAGTACAAAAAATTTCAAAATTAAAAAAAAAAGCCATGAAATCATTCTATGTGTTTGTTGTGTCTTCTTTCTATAATTGATAAAATTAAAATCAAAAGACCAACTTGCAACCTAAAAACCAAAAAAATTGAAAAACGTGTTGAAAAACTTTGCAAAAATATTCAGAAAGCCAAAATCATGCATTTAACTTTTGAACCTACACATCTGCTTAGACTTTCTGTGCATTTGAATCGACTTCCTACACATCTAAAACTTGTTACTGCACTTTTGAAAATTGCCAGTTCTGTGCATTTATTCTGACTTGCTGCGATTTTACCCTTTGTTTCCATGCATTTGATTCCTGCGCATGCAAAACAGAGAGCATCTCCACACCTTTTGAGAGCAAAATTTCACCACTTATGAGTACCCATTTTAGATGTATTCCAATTTCTGAGATCAGTCTTTACCATGCAAACACTTTTTCCGTCCACTTCCATAACAATTTGTGAAACCCAAAATCAACAAGCAAATACCAAAAACATATCAAAACAATTTTATCTATACTATAGCAAGAAAGCACATCTGATACAAGAATGCTTTGTGAAAAGGTTATGTTAGAGAGTCTTGATTTTTCATTATTATGTCTTTCTATGCTACTCGAGGATGCCAAAAGCTAGAGATGCTATGATGGGGGCATAATCATTTTTCTTTATCTATTGTTTGTGGATTAATCTTTAGTAATGTGATGACTTTTGTCTAACGACATGATCAGGCAAAGATCATCGAGGACTTCAAAGGTCTAAACATGAAAAGGGACAATCCTTGTATGTTGAAATGCAAGAAATACTCAGGTCATCTAGATTCAATTTTGTCTAGATGCTTGTATCAACTTGCTATATCAAAATCTATGTAAGTAATACTTAGGTCATCTCAGTTTAATTATATCTAGATGCTTGTATTCTTTTACAACATAATAAAAACACCCAATGATGAAATAAGCACTTCAAAACACTTGCAAAATTCAAGATGGAAAAAGCACCCATATCCCACGAAGCATCCACAATGCATCCATATCCCATGCAATAAAGATCTCATATCTGTAGAGTAAATAGCTTGAGTCTCTTTCACCAGTTAGTCTTCTATCTATCACTGTGTCATTTTTGTGTCGATTAAGTACATTTGGACATAACAAAAACATAGCAAAAATTGCATATCATATCACATGAGATAGTCATTAACATGATTAAATCATTTGGATACATAATAGATACATCAGGTTATCTAGGTACATTTGCATCAACATATCATTCAACAAAAAAATTAAAAAATATAGACAAGTACATGTAGATCATCTCATGAACTGCATCATAGTTTCATATCAACATCTAAGTCTACATTAGATCAAACATCACATAGCATCATATAAAACATCATAAAAGTATGCATCACATGTGAAACATCATAAAATAGAATGCATCGATAACATATAGCATAAACAATTGCATATAGAGAACATAAGCTGCATCATCATATCAATATAACATAAAACATGTCCAAATGTATAATATCAAAGTCCATCTCTAAGTCAATGTCATAAAATGTATACATCTCAAAAATAATGATACATGTCTTGGTAGAAAATAATGCAAGTATATACATATCATGCTATCTGAGCCATCAAAAAGTGTATACATAAAGTCAAAATCTGGTACAGGGGCAACTGTAGGCTAGCC
The DNA here is from genome assembly GCA_027924645.1 of Cunninghamia lanceolata. Classification (NCBI taxonomy): domain Eukaryota; kingdom Viridiplantae; phylum Streptophyta; class Pinopsida; order Cupressales; family Cupressaceae; genus Cunninghamia; species Cunninghamia lanceolata. The sequence goes on along the minus strand of BSBN01000497.1, from coordinate 356,861 downwards.
CTACTTCCATGGGCCATTTCTCCTAGCACTGCCCTCTCCATCCCCTCCTCTACTAGCCCCACACTGCTATGGGCCCATCATAGATGTTCCTAACCATGAGCCCCCTACTCTCTATGGTGTACCTACTACAGACTGACTCTTGTAGCTAGGTGCTCTCTGGTCTACCGGCACCGCCCCATGGTACAGTCCTTTGTAATACTATGTCTGAGCCTATGCCCTAGGAAGCTCACCCTGTACCTGTGCCAGCTGTGTTTGCAGCTGCTGAACCTGGACCTGTCCCTGTTGCACCTATGTAACCAAGAATGCAGTGGCCTTGTCTATCCCCAATGCTGCTAAGGCCGCATCTCTCTCCAATCACAAGGTCCGTACCCTCGCCTCTACTGTATCTCACTCTCTAGTAAGCCTCAAGATGACACCTGCATCTACATCTCTCTGAGACTCTGCTGCCCTACCTACTGCTAATTAGAGGGTCCCTCCCCAACTCTCCTCATCTACCTCTATCTACCTCCATCTCCTCCACCTCCTCCATCTCCTCCATCATCCCCATCTCCCCCTCCTCCTCCCTCCTACGTCATCATCATCTGAATCCTCCTCATCTATCTGAGGAGCCAGCTCTCCAGGCCCTGAATATCTTAGAAAAGGATGGGCTACAAACCACTCCTCATAATCAGGGGTCATCCTTGCATCAACTATCTCCCTCCTCATAGGCCAAGCTGCATAGGGAATCTGCCAGAAATTTGCCAAGGCCTCCTCATATGATGCCATTGGACCCCACCTCAGTCTCTCTAAATTGGTCCTCGCGAATTGAGCTTGCCCCTGTGGCCTGCCTTGTACTCTGCCAAACTACCTTTGCACCCTGCTAACAATCTGATGCTCAAGTATGTATCGCGTCCTACTAATAAGCCACCAAGTCTGGAAGCAATAAGGTAGCTCATCGTCCTCATCCTCCCACCACTCACAGTCTATGTAGGGGTGCCAGATAATTGTATCTACAATATCTAGCACATGTCTCTAGTACTCGAGCTTCCCTAGCTTATGCTGGGAAATAACTCTTGCATAACCATAACTATATGGCTCATGTCACTGTCTCACAAAAACACATATTGGTCGTGTGATTGCTATATGCTCCCACAACCAAAATTGCAAAAGAGAAACACCTGTTGACAAGCTGGCCCCTCTGTGATACACAACCTAGTGTATATCCCTATATAGGTGTGCAAGCACACACACACCCCATGTGTATCAAGTCCCATCAGTAATCATCCTCTCCATAACCCTCCCCCAGCCAATCAGAAACCTGTGCGATCTCCTATCAGGGCATACCATGCCTCTGATTAATCCTGCCACTATCCCTGGGAAGTAGTCATAATAGTCATGTATGTCCTTCCATGAAATCACCTGCTCATCAAGCTTTGAGTCATCAAAAACATGTTTGCACTCTGCTAATCTTGCATTGCACTGTGGATCGTACTCTACCAACTCTCCCTGAATGGGAAGATGCAAAATCCTATACACGTCCTCTAGAGTAATAGTCATCTCCCTAGTCAGAAGATGAAAAGTCTCATCCTCATTGTGGAATTGCTCCACCACCGCAGTTAACAAACGAAGGTTCACATGAACATTAGGCATGAAACATACATAGTCCAGGCCCATAGCACCAAGAGACTCTCGATCCATCTCAGTTAGCATGTACCGTTGCAACAACGACAAAGGGAACTGCTCTCATGACATGAGTATATCATGAATATCCTCCTATAACCAAGCAAAGCATAGCGTCAAGTAAAATCCATCTCTAAGGAAACCTACTCAAAGCAATCAAACTATCCTATCACTAAATTAACATATCAAATTGATCAAAATAGCATATCATCTCTTGACTAGATTCCAGAAATTGCAGAGATCGCTTATCAATTGACGCATCGATCAAGATGCCAATTGAGTCAATTTTGTTAAGTTAGCTGACTATCCTAGGGAAAATGCACCAAACCAGTCACAAATGCACCGAATCATAACAAATGCATAGCTTCACCATGTATGCACCGATTCCTATCACATATGTGTAATTCTAGCATATGGTTTTATGGAGGTGCTCTATTCAGGGTCGATGCCATCTCACTTGTATAGTCTGCTACACACATCATTGATAGACCTAGTCTAGGGTAGGATTGCATAGGAGCTAGCAGATTATATTATTGTAGAAGGTGGCATTGAGGATGCAGCTCTAGCGACTTAGGTACATATATATGCATACACATATTTTTAAGTTTTTTAAGTTATAAATTTATATACATGTAGTATGTAACTTCATTGGAACCACGTAAAACATAGTTTTTTAAATTAAATATAAATTGAAATAAAATTTCATTTTTTATGTATTCATGCATATGTGTGTAGGTGGAGGTAGCACATGTGACTCCTAGTTTGAGGGGAGAGCGCGTAGGCACACATTTAGAGTCACCTGAGCATGTCAATGGATAAGTGATCTTTAATTTTCATCTAAGTTAAAATGTATATATGTACACATGTTCATGTTTATGTGTTATATATATAAATTTAATATAATTTTTAATTGATTACACAAGTTTGTATATATATATAAGGCCCGGAGACTGGAGATGACCTACACTAGTTTATACACACATGCATGTTTATTACATTTTATGTTTTTTACATCGACATTATATGTTTCTTACATGGAAAATTTATGTTTATTACATGGACATTTTATGTTTCTGTTCACTTATATTTCATAGATCTGCTCTAGACACATGGTTATATATCGATTCTAGACATTTGAGTTTATGTTTATTTTTTAATAGATCTATTTATTTATGTGCACATGTACACATTTATACATGTTTGAGATATATATATCATAGATGACATTTATAGTGTTTATGACAAGTCTTATGTTTCGACTCGATGTATATTTGTGTTTACATGATTTCTTAAATGTTTTAGAGATGTTTATATATATATATATATGTAAATCTCAAATATTTTGTATCCTTCAGGGACATAATTTATGTTTGTACATGTTCACATGTTTATGAAAGTTTAAAAAAAATGAAATGATCGATTTAACTAAATTAAGATATATATGTACATGAAATTTGGAACTAAATATATATGTGCAACTTACAATGAAGTTTGGTAAATTATATATATAAATAGAATCTAAAAATTAGCATACCATAATATAAATAGAATCATTAATCAAATTTCTATAAATGCATTATAAGTTTGAATATGTACATTGATCATCACCAACATATTGCATCCTTTCCTACACCATCATTGATCTTGGTTGATTAGATCATTGAGTAAATTCAAATATAAAGATTTTACTTGAGATGCATCCAAACATGTTGTAAAGCTCTACCACAAGTTATAATATAAAATTGAACTAGAATCAATAACATAACACTTGCCATATAATTTATCGTGCTTGTCATTTGTATGCATCCAACCAAATTATAAGTTGCTCTACCACTTAATCATTCTAATATAAAATCATTAATCGATTTATAATATATAATGTAGACACCTAAAAATGACCCTTCGCATCGCATCACTTACATCATTTTTGTCAAATCACTTGCATCCAACGTTAATTTAATAATCTAATTATTTAATTAATTTCATCAAAATTCATCAATTTCTAGATTATTTAACTAATTTCTTCAAAACTCATCAATTTCTTCTAAATCACTTGATTTCAACACTAATTGAATAAATTCTATTTATTTAGTTAATTTTAATAAAATCCACTTTATTCCTCCAAATTAAATAATTTTAATCATTTAATTAAATCATTTCCTCTTTTAATATTCAATTCCATATTAAATAAATAATTTAATTAATTCATCACTTAATTTCCACTTATTCACAATTAAAAATTTGTAATTATTTAATTAATCAATTATTCCTCCAAATTTAAATAAATCATTCCAATTTATTTAAGCTGCTTTATCTTCTAAAAATAAATAGAAATCAATATTTTATTTATATTCTTCTATCATGCACAAAATAAATTAAATGAATTTATTTGTTTAATTTATTCTCTATATTTAATTTTAAAATATATTCACATCTAATCTTATTCTTCTATGCACAATAAATTAAATAATTTTATTTATTTAATTCTCAATCATCTTTCAATTCCTCTAATATCATTTTCTTTTATGTGCACAATCAATCTTATTTTTAGAACTTCAAAAACACAAATTATAAGTTGAGTTAATTGACTTAATCATTATTGTTTTTATCATCAACTCATAAATTAGAAAAAAAATATTTTTAAATTTATGAAATCAAATCCTATCTTTATCCTAGCAAGCAGTTAACTCAATAAATCAACTTTAAAACATGACACATGTCGTGTGCATGTCCATCATGAGCTCTTGATTTATCTCAATCGTCCATTTCATTGATTTATCTCCACCGTTGATCGATATTTCTTGAAACCTATATATACCCCCTTCATCTCTTAAAAAAAAATCATCTTCGATCATTTATTCTCAAGCATCCATATAGCGCATTGAGCATACATCGCATCGTTGAGCACATTGACCCTTTGAGCATATCATCATCATCTACATCTGTTTGTTGCAACCATGGGTACACAATATATTGAGCAATCCCCAAAGAACCAAGAGATCAATACAATCTAGGTGATAGCTATCTATTATTTTAATTTGCATATTCATTGATTCTTGTTATCATTTAGACTGATCTTTTTGAAGGTTATAGGATTGAGTTATTATTCATTGTTTGATCTTTTATACTCTTGATTTTACCTATACACATTCTGACATGCTTGGTGGGACCCCTTGGTACTGATTTAATATCAATTTTGTAGAATTTTCTAGTTTGATTTCACAGGTTTTTAACTCTTTTCTTAAGAGAGATCCGAAAGTGAATTTTTAAAGGAAGCTTGCTGGGCAAAAACGGAGGTCATGGTTGTGTCCAGAAAGGTTGGTAGGCAAAGAAAAACATATAATTTGACCTATTTTGGTGTAGGTAAAAGTTAGGGAAAATGTTTTTCCTCAAGCATATAGCCCGAGGCATACTTGTGCAAGTACAAATTTTTTTTTTTGAAATGTAAAAAGCTTAATTTTTTGAAAAATAAAAAAGAAATTTAAATTTAGAAAAAGCAAATAAAAAATCAAAAGTAAAAAAAAAAAAAAACAAGCACGTACTACTCCTGGGCAGGGCTATACTACCCTACGCAGGTAGGGTACACACTTGCTGAAGAGGATTGTCCTCTTCAAAAAGGATTGTCCTTTTCTTTCATGGTTCAAGAAAAAAACTTCTTTTATATAAAAAAGTTTCTTTAAAAAAAAATAGTTTTAATTTTTTATCTCCTAAAACAAATAATAAAATAAACGGTGAAGGATATTTTTATTTTAAAAATAAAAAGTCTTTTTAGTCCTCAGCAGCAGGTTACATCAGTGACTAGGGGTCAGTCACAAGGGGCTAAGTCAGACCCCTCTTCATTAAGCATTTGGATCAAGTAGGTAATTGTTATGGGAAATCGTGTAATGAATATCAAATATATCAATAATACCCAATAACTCAATGAAATAAGAAACAAAGAAGATCAAACAAACAAAGAACAAAACTTTGCAAACCTCTTTACTTCATGGCTTCCATTGGTCGCCTATCTCAAATGATCTTGTGTATGAATATGGCCCTCATAAGGTGCACTTCCTTGCTATTTTCCAAGATGTCAAGTGGGAATGGCTATGATAGGTCTTTCAATGAAGGATTCTTCAATACAATTGCAATGATAAAAGGGTGATCACAAGCTATGGAATGGTTTGGTGCCAAAGGCACGTTATAATTCCTGCAGAGTAAGTTTACTAAAAGTTTGGATGATAGAAATGGAGGAATAGGGTTGTACTTATAGACTTGTGAGAGAGAAGATCAACAATATGGAAAGAATAAGAAGATCAACGGTAGAGTAAACTTGAGAGAATGCATGTGAATAGGAAGAGGACATGTGTCTTTCTCTATTTTGCATGAGAGGAATTAATAAAATAGAAGAATGAGTTAACTGAAGAGATTAATCAATTAACATAATAGAACTAGAAGATGGAAATTGCATGAGGATGCAAAGATATTTTAGCTTAATTAAATACTAGGAATATTCAATTGCATGTGCACACTTGATTGAATTATATTTAGGTAATTCAATTTTTAGAAGAAATGGAGAATTTAAATAAATATTTGAATTTATTTAAATTTAGAGAAGATATTATTGGAAGAAACAATTAAATAATTGGTTTTATTTAATTTAGAAGAATTTTGGAAGAACTAATTAAATAATTGGTATTATTTAATTTGTTGGAGGAAATTAGAGGAATTTAATTAAATAAATGATTTTATTTAATTGTTGGAAGAATATGAATCAAATAAATAAATTTATTTATTTATTTATTAATAGAGGAATTTAGATGAAATAAATATTAAGAATATTTATTTAGACAGATTTGTGTCAATTTCAGGTGTATACATTTCTTTTAAAAGATAATATGCTTGGTAAACTTTTTAATTGACCAGCGATGCTAGTGCGACATGCCCTCTGGCTCCACATGAATGCTTTTTCCGAGAGCAATGAACTGATGAGGCCACAACACGGGGGACCTCATCCCCTAGCAAGAACACTTCAAACCTAGAAGCTCGTTGGCCCAGCGAAGGCGTAAAGCCTGCAAGCTCGTTGGCCCAGCGAAGGCGTAAAGCCTGCAAGCTCGTTGTCCCAGTAGAGGTGTAAAGCTAGTGAGCTCGTTGGCCTAACGAGGGTTTAAACTCTGGTGGTTGCTACTACAATTGAGTGACTTAACCACCAAACCACGCCCTTATCAGCTTCAGGAGTATACATTTTACCCCTCTTTGATGCAATGTGTTTTATCATGTTTCAAAGAATAGATTTTTTTGATAATGATACATGTCTCAATTTGCCCTTGGTACAGGTTTAACAATGGTAGGATGCCCCTTCAGGAGATTGGATAGGAAGAAGGGTTCACATGTCATGAGACAGACAATCTCACGATGAAGAAAGTGAATAACAGGTTAGGTTGGAGAAAATGGGTCACAGTTCAGAGAAACAAGACAAAACAGGCTTGGGAAGTAGTCACGATCGCCACACAACCAGTTAGGGTTCATTTTCTATATATAGGAGCTGGGTCCACAATCCTAGTCATTTGCACACTTGGCTTTAGTTGATTGGTCCTTCATAGCCTAGGAGAGCACAAGAGCTAGAGTAGTTAATATAGAGATGGATATTCCACGCGAGGAGCACCACTTTGAGTGAGTCTTACGGTTTAGGTAGCTAGCTAAGGCAGGACCACCTGTATGTAGCTTGACAAAACTTGCCTAGTGTCATTTATTAGAGCAATAAATGTTAGGAAAAGTTGCTAGGATAGATGCGCCGAATCACGTTTCGATGCATATGCGCTCTGAAACTACGCATGCGTTAGGAAATTGCGCATATGTGACATGTAGCTGCATATATGCAAAAACTATGCATATGTGATACGAGTTGGCGCATATGTTATAAAATTGTGCATACATTACAGGAAGCTATGCATACACTAAAATTGCACATGCGTTACCTATTTTGGTGCATTCATGATGAAGTTACGCTTTTGCTCAATCTTTCGGTGCCTTTGCCTGGTTCAGTGTATTTGCCATGATACCGCGTATTTGTGACCTGTTTTGGTGCATTTGGACTAGGATAGTCAGGTATTTAACGAAATTGACTCAATTGGCATCTTGATCGATGCGTCAATTGATAAGCGATCTCTGAAATTGTTAGAATCTAATCAAGAGATGATATGTTGTTTGATCAATTTGATATGTTTAAGTGATAGCTTTGATAGTTTGATAGTTTTGAGCTGGTTTACTTAGATTCAGTTATGGTTGACACTATGTTTTGCTTGATTGTAGGAGGACATTCGTGATATACTCATGTCGTGGGAGTAGTTTCCCTTGACGTTGCTGTAGTGGTATATGCTCACAGAGATGGATCAAGAGGCACTCAGTGCTATGGGTTTGGACTATGTTTGCTTCATGCTCGAGGTTTGCACAAACCTCAGTTTTCTGACTACTTCGGTGGAGTGTTTCCATAGCAAGGATGGGACATTCTATCTGCTGACTGGTGAGATGACCATTACTCTAGAGGACATCTACAGGATCCTGCACTTACCGATCCAGGGTGAGCTTGTGGAGTATGAGAGTCAGCATGATGCCAGACTAGCAAAGTGTAGGTGCATTTTTGATAATTCAGAGCTTGGGGGTTAGGTTATCTCCTGGCAAGATATTCATGACTACTATGACTACTTCCTAGGGATAGTGGCAGGGTTGATCAGGGGTGTGGTATGCCCCAATAAGAGGTCACACAGGTTCCCCATTGGTTGGGGTAGGACACTAGAGAGGATGATCATAGATGGCACTCACTTTACATGGGGTGTCTGTTGGATTAGGTCTAGACAACTGAGAGGGGGGGTGAATCAGTTGTCACACATTTACAACTTTTTCTTCCTTTAATATGTCTTTACAACTTATAATCAAATTAATGAAATAAACATTTTAGCATCACATAAGCAGAAACATAAATAGCACACTTGACACCAACATTTTTGATGTGGAAACCTAGTTAAGGGAAAAACCACGGTGGGGGTTAACCCACAAGAATTAATACCCTGTTAAAAGTATTTTACAAATGGGAATGTACATGCATTTGGGCTCACTACCCATAGCTCACTGCTCAAAATGGAGGCTCACTGCCTAGGAAAATATTACAAGAGAACAACAGAGATTTGAACTAATTAATAGCATCTGCCTATGCATGAATTTTAGTTCCAGTTAAACACAAAAAATAATCTTACACATTTCATCTTTGCTTTGCTCTTCTTACTGATTTGCTTTCATTTGTTCTTTGAGTTTCTTCTCTTTTCACATATTCACCTTATTCAGATCCTCCCACAATCATCCAATTATGTCGACTATATATATCTACAACATGATCTACAATCATTCTATTAGTCAACTTCAACAATACTTAGAACTTGCTCTTGAAAATCATTACTCATGTTGGCCAGAATCACTGATCACCACCATTTGTCCAACAAACAACTTTCATATATCTGGAATCAAGATCTTTTGCAAGGTCTGTTTGTTCTACTTCTGTCTGTTTTGATAAACTAGAACCCGATACTTAGATGCTAACATCTTTTGAATCCTTCATCACCAAAGGATAAAACTCTAGATTTAGAGTGTCTTTGCAATGCTGTTAACTACCTTAGATCTGCAGTAAATCATGCCTTTCCACCAGAGAGATCTGGATCAAGATACCGGACTTTGTTACTGTTCTATTCTTAACTCCTCGTACTTAGATAAATTCTGATTCTGACTTCTAGTATGAACAACTTGTGTTATGTGGATGTTTGGGATGATCTTAGTTGCCATCAATGACAACACTTATCAATTCTAAGTAGGGTCTCTTGCCAACAATCTCCCTCTTTGGCATTGATGGCAACACTTAGTGAAAAATGACTGAGTGTGTTAGAGCGACTCCCCCTTTGTCTATGCATTCATGCCCTTCACTTAATCTGGTAATCCCCCTATGTTGAATACCTCATTTTTCACTATCCTTCACTCCCCCTTTAACATCAATGGAAAAGGGTGGGATCTGCAAGCCAAAATTCTCAAAAAAAAGTTTTGTTTATACTGTCGCATATGTACAACACATCATCAAATTCTATTTACATGAACTTGAGAATGTCTGCAAAACTAGTTTTTAATTGCACAAGTTCAGAGGCCCAACTACTCTTCATTCCATCCAAGAGTGAGATGTGCCCACTCAGCAGAAATGCATATGCTTATGCCTTTTCCAGATCCGGAGGATCACTTGTCTAAAGTGCATTATGGGCTTCAGATAAGGTATTATGCATGGCTTCCAACTTGGGGGCAATCAATCCCCAGAGTGATGGTAAGAGTTGTCATTGATGTCAAAAGTGATGATGCAAAGTTGCCACAGTTATTGCAGGACATCAGGAGGAGATAGTTGTTCATGTTCATATTCATGGCTTGATTTGATCAGGGTATCTTCAAAGTTGTCTCAAGATGTCATTGAAGTCTACAAATGTTTACTTTGAAAACATGCTTGATGTTTGTCTATTGTTCCTCAGGACTTGTTTGAACAGTGGTACTTACAAAGAATATTTCAGGGATACAGAGTGTTTGATTAAGTCATGGTTGATCTTGTGCATAGATCTTCAAGGTTGGGTCAGGTGACAGAGGTTTAATGCAGAAACAATATATTGTTTGTAATGCTAACTTGTTCTTGTTTGGCATATTGGTTTTCTCAGGATGTGTTTATTTCATGACATTTGGTTGGCATCATGAGTGGTCTTCATACTTGATTCATGCAATGAGTGTTCTCTGCAATCTGAGACAAATTAGGATTATGTCATCTTTATTCAAAGTCTATGTATTTATGTTCAAGAGTTAAGCATGTTCAAGATCACTTCATCTTTCAATGATCTCCTTGAAGCATTTATTGTATCAAACTTTCACAGTATTAAGGATCAGTGTTAAGAGTTCTGATGTTAGGGCTCTGATGTTAGCTATGGTGCTTGTCTCAAGATGGTGATTTCATTCTTGCCTTTGCAGAGTTCAAATGGTTAAATACCCTAGGTTAAGTGCTTAATAGATATTGTGATTAATCTTTTTTCTGCCGGTCACAATAGACATTACCTTTTTGTTTGAATACACTGTTGACTTGTTATCACAGGTCAGTCACTTAAGGTGACCTGTCAAAGGGTTGCAAGCTTGTTGAAAAACTGGCCCCTTCACAGCCTTTTACCGATATCATCGGTGTATCCTTACGATCGCGGGGCGCCAAACTCTATCAACGATCCTGTTTAAAACTTGAAGGGCACGAAATGTATTATCTGTGGTTATTATTCAAATTGCCTCCGACCTGTGTGCATTAACATTGACGTTCTTTTAAGTGTCACTGCTTTGTGATAGTCTTTGAAAGTCTATACTTAGCATTTTTGATTAAAGGCAGTTTAGGGATTTTTTAAAGTCCGATTAAAAAGAAGATCTCCACTTTATTTAAGACATTAAATTGCTTTTTAAGGGAGCTCGACATTAGAAGGAATTTAGTGATTTTTAAAAGTTTCCTTCTAAGAAAAAAAGACATCCATTAGATAGAATGCTTTACAATTAGAAAGTTTCTTCCATCAAATAAATAGAAATGATAATATTCTTGGAGATATTTTTTGATTTGATTGTGAAGAAGAAGAAGCTCAACATTTTGTATGTAAAAGCTTGGAAGGAGATTTATTTTTTCTCAGATGATTTTATTGGAGATTAGTTAAGTTATTTTTGCAGAGATGGTAGTTGAAGTTGCTCAGATGCAAGGAAATATAAAAAGTTAATTTTTAGCTCACAGGATATGAAGAGTCTTGTTGTGAAAGGCTTGGAAAGATGAAAGAGTTTTTTTTTAAGGATCATTTTTGCACAGAAGATGAAAAAGATTATTGTTTCTTGCAGTGAATATGAATGGTTTTACAGATGGAAGATGAAGTTGGTCAGACAGGGCATTGAAAGAATAGATCAAGTTTTTAGAAATGTGTTTCTTTACAGAGAATATAAAGAGATACAGAATGTTTTTCTTTAGAATAGGATCAATTTTTAAAAGAGAAGTATAAGACATTGTAAATTAGATTTTCTTCTTGCAAATGGATTTTTGCAGATATTATTTTTGAGATGTTTGCAGGGAAAAAGTAAATGAAAAGACATTGAAGACAAAATATTCATATTGAAATGAATATGAAAGATCAATGAATTTTTGCAGAAAAAAAAAGGAATATGAAAAGTTTTTTTCTTCGTAGGAGAGAGGACATTCAATCTGTATAAAATTGTTTTTTTTAGGAGCATTGATAATTAAGTCTTGTAAGACAGAGATGAAACAAATAGAGTAAAGTAGTGTTGAGCATATTGGAATACAGGATTGATATGCAGTGTTGTTGAATGGAGGATTAGAATACAAGATTGATATGCAGTGTTGTTGAATGGATCTGATTAATTTGCAGAGAAAATTGTTTATAGAGATTTGTCTATGGAGCTTGTTTGCAGAAGTATGTAAAAGAAAATGGTCTTGATTTGAACAAACAGGAGGTACAAGGTTGTATACAATGGTGCAAATCAGATTGAATAGCAATCAATTCTTGCACACAGAATTTTATGATGAAAATTGTCTATGCCAGTGAGGCATAGTATGCCAGTGAGGCTAGGTCAGTGAGACCTTAACATTTGTCAGTGAGACACATATTGAAGCCAGTGAGGCAGTTTAGAGTGGTTTTTCTAGCCCTGGAGGGTTTTCCACTCATGCAATTCTTGTGTCATAATCTTCTCTGTGTGTGTATGATTTACTTATGAAGTTTTGTTCTCTTTCTGTATTCACAGTCATGTGCATATGTATTTGACAAATCAATGCTATCTTTCTTTCCTTGTGCTCTGAAAGTTAAAGTGTGAAAAAAAGATTTAAGAATTCACACAACACTGATTCACCCCCCCCCCCCTCTCAGTGTTCATTGTACTCCTACACAGAGTTCATACATCCTCTTCATAGTATTGATTTTCTCTTTTTCAAGTCCCTTTATTTCATCTATCAAGCTAATGACCTGACATTCCTAGCTTATAGGAGAGACATTTAGAGGATCAATATTTTGAGATAGAACTGATATTTTCTATTCTTGTTCCTTTATTTTCTTCTCAACATCCTTATTAACTTTAGTCCATGATAGGCAAAACTTATATATATCTCCTCCATCACTTAGAGCATTCTAAATGCTCTTTATGCTAATGCCTAGTATCAATCTATCACTCCTTATCAGATTATTAACTTGACTGAATTTCTTATTCAAAAATTCTTTCTGAACCTTTGCCTCCATAGACTTTTCAAAAGACTCAAAATGTGAGTTTACTGAACTTACAAGATTTTTCAAATGGCTGGAGGGGGAATCATTTTGATTCTTCTGATAAGTTGGCATTAATTTCTCTAAAACTCTGGTTGCTAGCCCCAACAGCTCATTGTCCTCTAAGTGGGATTTTAACATCTTTTCTCTAGCTTTTACTTGGGTGAAAGATGTTATTTTCATCAATTGAAATGGAGAGAGCACATCCAGATTGATTAGTCCTTGGAGTAGTTTAGGCTCATCAAGCTCAATCACTTCCTTTTCAAGAGGGCCTTTTACTGCATCTACAGTGTCTCTTGCTAAATTTTCTAAACCATCTTTTTGATCATTAGATTTTTCTTAGATTTTTCTACATCTTCTTTAGGTGCTTCAACATTTGCACCATCTTCTTTTGCTTTGTCTTTCTTTCCTTTTTCCTCCTCTCTCTCTCTCTCTATTATTCTTCTCTCTATTCTCTTCCGAGGGACTCATTTCTGCTTGCTCACCACTTGCTACTTGATCTAGAGGACTCTGTGTGGTAGCAATATCCTTTTCCTTCCCAAAGTGATCAGGTGGAGGAGTTATCTTTGCATCAATTATTATGTCTATCATTTCTATGTCCTCCTAATTAACTTGTTCCTCTTCCTGAACTTCTCCAATATTTAGATTTGATGAATCACATTCCGGAGGATCTAGAGTAATACTTTGGTCATTAATTCTCTTGTCAGTTTCTTCTTCTGGAGATTTTTGTTCTAGAGCAGAAGGATTGTCTTCTTCAACTTGCTTTGCTAGAACAATGTAGTGTTTATTTTTGTCTAAAGCCTTTCTCAGAATTTCCTCTATTTCCTTTGCAATTTCTTCAGTCTCACCAAGCATTAGTTTGTTCATCTGGACTTTGCTTCTAAATTTATCTTTGACTTCTCTAAGGATTTCATCTACTTCTTTTCTGGTCATTATAGGGCACAAAGAGGAGAGAACATACTCTTTGAGTTCTATATCCTTCTCTTTGGCTTCTTCTTTCTTCATTTCCATTACTTTCCTCAAATTTTTAGGAAGTTCTTGTAAGATTTCCAAAAAGGCTCTATTCAATTTATTAAGATATATGATAATGGCATCGTCTAAAATTTTCTTATTTACTTGATCAAGGTTATCATAGTAAACTCTGATAGGTTTTAAATTTCCATGAATAATGATTATTTTTACAATTTCATCAATAGTCATGGCAACCTTACCGGATACTTGCTTTTTACTGGCCCTCATGCTTCCGGATGGTTGATCTTCAAAAGTCTTTGAAGTTTTGACCTTCTTGGATCTTATTTCTTTCACTTCTTCATCTGTTTCTATCTCCTCATCATCTTGTGTGTTCCTGTTGCCTTGGTTTTCTTTCCTTTCCCTCCTTCACTGGATGGAGTGGTTTCTGGCTTCTTAGTGGAAGTGGACTTGAGTGGCTCAGTAGGAGTTGCAGAACTCCTTGTCTTCCTTGGGGCTTCCGAGGGAACTATAGACTCACTTTTTGCTTGCTCAGTGCTCTTCTTTATCTTTTCAATCCTTTGTCTATTTTCTTTCACTGCTTCTTTTGTAATCCCAATTCTTTCTACATACATCTCCACTTGCTTGTGTACTTTTCTTTTTGTTTTCGACTGTCTAAGTTCCACATGCAACTTTAAGCTTAGTTCCTTGTATGTTCTGAACCTTTCAATAGAGGTGTCTTTAGGTTTGCTCAGGAGATGTTGAGCATACATGTCCAGAATTTTCTCATCCACTTCATAGACCATTGGCATTATCCAAATTGTCCTTGGTTCTACAGCTTCCATGAAACATATTTCATTTTCATACTTTTCAACAACTGAACTAGGAATTCTTTCCCTTACATGCATTAAGTTCTAGAAGTAACCCTAGATAGCAGTCTTTTGTGTTTGGGTATCACCAAGACTGTGTAGATGATCCCTAATTTTCCATGCCATTGGCCTGTCAGATGTCCATTGTATACCTGGAACTCCTAGCACTTCATTCATGAAGTATAAGAATATACATATCACCAAGGAACCATACTTGAAGGAAATTTTCTTGTCCTTTTTTATTTTGTTCAGGTTTTCTATTAGTTGGCTTTGTAGTAACTCACACAAGTCATAATCAACATTCTCCTTTATCATCTGATATGCGACATAAATAGCTATTCTAGAAACCAAGCTCTCCCTGCTGGAGTGGTAAATCTTATACCCAACTACCATCGAAGCAAACTTGACATCCGGATTAGTGATGTCATTGATAGTCATAGCTCTTCTATCAAATTTTGCTCCAGTTGCATCAGTTACTGTTTGATTTTTCATAACCTTAAGCATGGGTTGCCCACCAGTTGTATTCAGTCCAGTCAGAATTTGGATTACATCTTTTGTGATCTTGAATGACTTCAATAACCACATAAACTCATCATGTATCTGACTCAATACATACCTAACCCATTCGCTTTCATCAAAAGATGAAAATTCAATAACTTGTATGAAGTGTTTGCTCTCTAGGGTTTTATATTCTGCTTTCAATTGGTGATTGTCATTCTTCAAGTTGTTTTCAAATAAATCTAGTGGTTTCAGATTTCCAAATTCCTCTATATTATAGTGAATGTAAGCCCTAATATCTTCGACACGTCAAACCCCGTACCAAACTCCAGAAAATGCACCTAGCAGCTCAACCTCTACAGATTTGAATGGATGTTTTTTAAACTTGGGACAAGGCCTCTCAGTAATATCTACCACTAGAGGTGTACCCATTTGTAGAAATTGAGAACTCAAAAAGATTTCACAAAAAATAGAAAATACCTTGCTATGCAGATTAGGGTTTTTGCTTGGAAATCCTTTTCTCGCTTCCAACTCTTGAGAATTCTTAGCTCTAATCTTGTCCACTTCTTTCTTCTTGATTTCTCTTGATGCAAAGTGTTTGAAATGAGGAGTGAATGACCCTTTTAATCTTTGCATCACCTAATTTTCCTTTGTAATAAATGCCCTACTCTGGCACATCCGGTTGCTCTGTTTTTGAGTAGTCTTTCATGTATTGCTCTGTAATTTGCCATATCCATCTCTTTTCTTTCAGAAATCCTTCCATATGGTATGAAACAATCCAAGATCTCTTTTCTTACTATCTCGGATCTAGGCACTTACTTACTAGCTGGGGGAATTTGATTTGTAATGCTGCTCCCCCTGAGCCAAGACTTCCAACTTAATTCTTGAAGGAATTATTAGCACCGAATTGCAGTGTGGATCCATTACTATCCTTCATAATGGTTTTCCTGACCCATATCTTGTTTGATTCATCTCAAGTCCCATTCGTATCATTTTTTTCTTTGCCTTTGTCTTGTCTTTGTTCATCCAGTTTTCTATTTACCGGACCTCTTCTTCCATTGTCTTTGCTTCTGCAGAATCTTGCAATATGACCAGATTTATTGTAGTTAAAACATACAACATTTATTTTCTTATAGACCTGATTTTCTCTTGATCTGCACTGATTAACCATATGTCCAAACCCATTGCAAACAAAGTAGTAACCATTGAAAGAATTTCTAATTCTTCTATTATTGGGATTATTCATTGTCATACTTTTACATTCATTTGATCTATGACCATACCTGTTACACTTGAAGCATTAATTAGAGAAGGATGGACCTTTTTGATTTACTCTATTTTTGCACTGAGTAGCTCTATGACCAAATTTGTTGCAGTTGAAACAATTTCCATTGAATGATGGAAATCTTTGAGCATTTGGCTATCTTATCAGAGGTTTTCTAGGTTTGTTTCTCCCATTCTTAGGTTGAAAATTTCTCTATCCGGATTTGGAGCTTTCACCTTTCTCATATCCAAGACCATGATTGTCATCAGCTCTTTTCTATCCTTCAAGTAGTGCTTCAAGTTTTACCAAACTTATCTTGAGCTTCTCCTTGTATTCATTTGCAATATCTAGGTCATGTCTGAGAATGACTATTTGCTTTTCAAGTTCTCTCTCATTGTCTCTACTTTCTTGTAGATTAGACTCTAGATGGATAGCTATTCCATCCAATCTACAACATTCTTCAGATCTTTCTTTTAGTTTTTGTTTCAGATCTTCTTTAATTTTCTTCCTATGTTCACTTTCTTTGGTTTGCCTCATCACCCCAAATTCCATTTTAATTTTTAGAATAGTGACTTCTTTTGAGAGCTTTTCACATTCTTTTGTTTTTTCTTTCAAAGATTCATTCAAGTCATTTTCTTCAGGTAAATTGGATAGCTGCATAAGTAGCTCCTTTTTTCTTTGCATGGATTTCTTTAATTTATCTTTTAACATTTCAATGGTGTCATCAACATCTTTAAGTTCACCTCTCAGATTACTAATTTCTGTTCTAGATTGAGCAAGTTCTTCTAGGGCTGACTGAAGAACTCTTAATGAACCGATTTGAAACTTCTTCCAAGATCTTTTCCTTAAGTTGTTAGGCTTCTCTAAGGAACTTGGATCTGATACCAATTGTTGGATTAGGTCTGGACAACTAAGAGGGGGGTGAATTAGTTGTCACACATTTACAACTTTTTCTTCCTTTAATCTATCTTTACAACTTATAATCAAATTAATGAAATAAACATTTCAGCATCACATAAGCAAAAACATAAATAGCACACTTGACAGCAATATTTTTGACATAGAAACCCGGTTAAGGGAAAAACCACGGTGGGGGTTAACCCACAAGAATTAATACCCTGTTAAAAGTATTTTACAAATGGGAATGCACATTCAGACTCACTGCCTAGAGCTCATTGCTCAAAATGGAGGCTCACTACCTAGGAAAATATTACAAGAGAACAACAGAGATTTGAATTGATTAATAGCATCTGCCTATGCATGAATTTCAATTCCAGTTAAGCACAAAAACTGATCTTACACATTTCATCTTTCCTCTGCTCTTCTTACTGATCTGCCTTCATTCGCTCTTTGAATTTCTGCTCTTTTCACATATACACCTTATTCACATCCTCCCACAATCATCCAATTATATCGACTATATATATATCCACAACATGATCTACAATCATTCTATCAGTCAGCTTCAACAATACTTAGAACTTTTGTGAGTGCTCTGTTCTATCGACTAGATCTATGCATAACTTAAGGTGCAGACCAAAACTTGCTCTTGTATTTCATTACTCATGTCGGTCACAATCACTGATCACCACCATTTGTCCAACAAGAAAATTTCATACATATGGAATCAAGATCTTTTGCAAGGTCTATCTGTTCTGATAAACTAGAACCTGGTACTTAGATGCTAACATCTTTTGAATCCTTCATCACCAAAGGATAAAAATCTTGATTTAGAGTGTCTTTGCAATGCTGTTAACTGCCTTAGATCTGAAGTAAATCATGCCTTTCCACCAGAGAGATTTGGATCAAGATATCAGACTTTGTTACTGTTCTGTTCTTAATTGCCCAAACTTAGACAAATTCTGATTCTGACTTCCGGTATGAACAACTTGTGTTATGCGGATGTTTGGGATGATCTTAGTTGCCATCAATGATAACACTTATCAGTTCTAAGCAGTGTCTCTTGCCAATAGTGTCTGCATTTTGGCTCACTTGTATCATGATATGCATCAGGTGGTCTACCACAAAGCAGCCAGTTTGTCTGTTGGCATCTCATTGTTACAGTTTTAATTATGGGAGCACATAACTATCACACTCCTGATATGCATGTTTCAGAGGTAGCTAGGGGAGCCTTACTCTTATGGATATGCAGGTGTTATTTCCCAACATAAGCTGGGAAAGCTTGAGTATTGGAGACATGCGCTGGATAATGTGGATGGAGTTATCTGGCGTCCCTACATTGATTGTGAGCTGTGGGATGACAAGGATGATGAGCTCCCATACTGGTTTCAAACTTAGTCGCTGATTGGGAGGACATGACACATTTTGGAGAGATAGATAGTTAGCCGGGTACAGAGATAGTTTGATAGGGTATAGGGTCGACCATAGGGGCAGGCACTATTTGCCCAAACACATGCAGAGCGGTTGTGATGGGGCCCAGTTGCATCCTACGATGAGGCTTTAGAAGATTTTTAGTAGATTCCCTACATGGCTTGGCTGATGAGGAGGGAGGTGGTAGATGTGGGAATGACCCCTGACTACAAGGAGTGGTTCATGGCTCATCCATTCCTGAGGTCCTCAGGACCTAGAGAGTTGGCTCCTTGCCTAGAGGATGTGGATTCAGACGATGAGGATAGTGCAAGTAAGAGGAGGAGATGGAGGAAGGGTGAAGGAGGAGACAGAGGAGGGGTAGAGGAGATGGTGGAGGAGGGAGGCAGGGATAGAGGAGGAGAGTTGGGGAGGGACCTTCCCAGTAGCAGCAGGTAGTGCAGTCATAGAGTACATAGTAGATATAGGTGCTAGCACCACAGCAGGTGCCCCAATAGGCAGTTGTACAATAGAAGGTATAGGTACAGGGATAGGTACAAGCATAGCAGGTTCCTGCTCAGCCTAACCTATAGCAGCAGGATGTTACTATGCTGCGGGGTTAGGTCAGACAGCTTAGGGCACAACTTAGGGCAACAGAATCCGGGAGGGAGGTAGACGTAGGGATCATATCTGGGCTCACTGTAGAGTGATATATAACATTGGCGAGGGTGCGGGCTCTTACGTGGGAGAGAGATTCATCTCTAGTGGCCTTGGGTACTGATGGGGCTATGACATTCTTAGTTACATAGGTGTAGTAGGCTCAGGCACATCTTAGAGAGCAAGGGGTTCACGATCTGCAACATCTGCTATGGGTCCACAGCAATCAGGGGCTAGCAGAGGAGGAGGCGGAGAGGGCAGTGCTAGGAGCACTGCCCCATGGCAATAGGGCTAGCTGCTTCACTTGTACCGATACTTTGTGATGTATACACACATTTTTTATGGCTGATAGATAGCCTGATATGTATATATTTGTATCATTTTGTACATTTACCAAGATATGTATCATTATCATGTTGTATGTATTTTGTACACCTTATGACTCGACTCAGAGAGATGGATAGATACTTGATATATTATACATTTAGACATATTTATGTTATATTTATATGATGATGCAGCTATATGATTCTCTATATGTAGTTGTGTATGCATGTTTATCATGGATGCATTCTATCTTATGATGTTTCACATGTGATGCATATGTTTATTATGTCTATATGATGCTGTGTGATGTCGTTATGATGACCTGATGCAATGATGATCTAATGTAGACTTAAATGTTTACTTTATGTTCTAATATGTAAATGTGAAATGATATCTATATGATGATGCGGTTTATGCGATGATCTACATATACTTGTCTATGTTTTTGATTTTTCTGTTGATACTATTTTATGCTAATGCAAATGGATATGGATGATCTAATGCACCTAATATGTATGCAAATGGTTTAATCATGTTAATGACTATCTCATTTGTTTATGATATGCAAATGATGCCATGTTTTTTCTTATGTCCAAATGTACTCAATCAACACAGAAATGACACAGTGATAAATAGAAGACTGACTGATAAATGTGAATGAAAGGATCACAAGATTTTTTTTGCAAACATTGATACGCTGCACAAAATTTTTATTACATGGATGGTATGGATGCTTTGTAGATTTTGCCATCTTGATATTGCAAGTATCTTGAAGTGCTCATTTCATCATTGGGCTTTTTTGTTTTTTTGTGTATTTGGAATGTTGTAAGAAAATACAAGCATCTAGGTATAATTGAACTGAGATGACTTGAGTATTGCTTACATGGATTTTGATTTAGCAAGTTAATACAAGCATCTAGGTATAATTGAACCGAGATGACCTGAGTATTTCTTGTAGATCAACAGACAAGGATTATATATGTTTCATGTTAGACCCCTGATGTCCTTGATGATCATTGTGTTGATCATGTCTTTAGACAAGGTTTCATATTACTAAAGATAAACCCACAAGCAGCAAACAAAGAAAATAATCATGCCCCCATCATAGCATCTCTAGCTTTTGGCATCCTTGAGTAGCATAGAAAACATGATAACAAAAAGTGAGGACCTTTAAGACGTAACTAATTGAAACAAAACATTCTTGCATTAGATGTATCTTTCTTGCCATAATTTAGATCGAATCAGTTAGATCATTTTGGTTTCAAGTTGTTTTTCTTTGGATAGGTTGATGTCTTGTGTCAAGACTTCTTGTTCGAAAGTAGGTTCTTGTTTGTGCCTACATGCCTGGTGAAATAGACCCTAAGGGACTGACCTAGTGCCTCGAGGGCACATTGAAAATGGCCTTGCCTACGTGATGACGCAGAGGCAACATTGTTTGGGACTTGGACTTGGATGTAGATGGACTAGAGGATAGACGACTAGGTATGGGATGGACGAGAAGCCTCAGGGGTGCATTGATAATGGTCTTGCCTATGTGACAATGTAGAGGTAGCGTAGTTCAAGGTGACCCTATGATACTGACAACAGACGCTATGCTAGGTTGATACTATGGATAGGATACTAGATAAGACCTTAGTTGATAAGACGACAAAAGAGAGAGCATCAAGCCATGATAGGTTATCGTTAAGTTTTTTCATTGTTGGAGAGATATGGGTCAAATGAGAAATGATGGTAGGAGAAATGGACACAAGGCGATAGGTTTCTCAAAGATGGAGGATGCGGTTCGCATCACAGAGAGCACATGTTTGCTAGGTTTTCACTACTTTGCTTTTATAACATTCGTAGAGGCTCCAGAATCAACCAGACAGTTATGCAGGTTCTTGCTGAACATTCTTATGGTGAGGAGAAATGGAGGTGACTCAGTTTTATCCCTATACAAGGTCATGTGGGAGGTTTCAGCAGCTTGGATTGTAGCTGACACTTTAGGCTTGATAATATTATCCTTAGCAGCATGATCTTTGCCACTGGATTGACTTGAAAGATGGCCATCCTCCTTAGGAGTAGGATCATCTAGTGACTTCATGAATGCCCTTTTGATGGCAGGAGTTTTCAGTAACTCAGACAAGGACAGGCTGATCTTAATTTTCTTCATTTCATCAGCCAGATAGCTGACTAACTTGTCAGATTCATGAGGTGTATTTACAACCTTTGATCCTGTGTTCTGAGGAGACAAGTACTGAGCATTTACCTTGGGGAACCCTGGGTTATTGCTAGCTTTAGGATCAGGAGGTGTGTTGAAATTATTTGGAGGTAGGGATGATGTCAATGGACCAACAGGTCTGTTGGCATTACTCCTCAAGTTATAACTATGCTTACCAGGATATTGCTACTGATATGCATGTACTTCCTCATGTTCTCTTGCAAGTTCATTTTCATCCTCAAAGGGGAAAACATAATTTGTTTCAAAGGTTAAGGCAGATTCCTCACATACCTGGTTGTGACCCTGATGAGGTTGATTAATATAGGTTTCCAGCACAAAAGCTGAGTCATATCCACAAGGAAAAATCTCATTGCCCTTTGCATGAGGTGGATTTCTAGAAGTATTAGACACTTTAGTCTGAAAGATGCTAGCAGCAATTCTAAATTGTGGACAATCTAATTTTGCATGTGCATTGGTATTGTGGATCCTACACCAATTAATAAGGGCTGCCTCAGCAAGATTGACACTAGTAGTCTGTTTGGCTTCACCAGGAGGCTGATTGTCTAGGGGTGATGGTAATGAGCCATTATTTGGCCTAGAGTTCCACACTCTGGGTTGTCTCTGAGGATTATTGTCGCTTCCACCATTATTTTTGAAATTATTGGTGTTATATCCTCTGTCAGGATAATTCGATTTGTCATTGGAATAATTTCTATTCTGACTTGACTGGGAATAAAACCCTTGATTTCTCAAATGTGTCACCTCTGTGGTGAGTTTTCTCAATTGAGCAGAAATTTCTTTAATCTCTTCCTTTTCTTCTTGAGCTTTGGCTACCACGTTTTCAGTTTGAGGCTTGAAGAAAGAGGATCCATGGTTATTGTTAGACAAATTAGTACCCTGAGGTATCTGAGCTAGTGCAGGATATTGTGGCAATTGGCCATTTCCATTAGGAGGGGGCATGATGCTTAGTGGAGGTACTTGTAAAGGTGCAGGTATGACTGCTGGGGGTATCAATGCTCCATTAGGATATTGTGCAGGGTATTGTGGAGAATATGTTGCAGGGTATGATGCAGGATATTGTGACTGTATGCCAGGCAAGGTAGGGAATACTATATTTGGAGTAGGAGCAGGTATCAACTGCTGATTCACTTTGATAGCTTCTTGAAAAGCTCCTGTCAATATAGTGATCTCAGGATGTGTTCTCCTGATGAACATGGAAGTTAATGGATCCAGGGCTGAATAATAGAAACTCTTGGTAGAGGCATCAGATACTACATATGGGGCAACTAACTTGGACAACATTTTCTGGAACCTAGCATTGAAATTGGCGATAGGCTCATTCTCAAATCTTTTGATTGTAGCAAACATATGGTAATTCATAGATGGATCAATAGGGACCTTGAACCTGTCAAGAAAGGCTTTCTTTAAGACATCCCATGAACCAACAGAGGCTTGGCCAAGACTAATGAACCAATTATAAGCCTCTTCCCCTAAGGAAAAAGGAAATAACCTGCACACCACATCTTGATGTTCTATTCTGGCTCTGCAGCAAGCTTCCTTAAATGTCCTGATATGATCATCAGCATCTTGATAAGGATGATATTTTGGATAGAGTTTGTCCAGATTCTTTGGTAGCTCATGATATGTAGTAAAGGTCAAAGGTGACTCCGCTACAAAGAAAGATATTGCAACCAGAGGAGGTTGAGCTAGTGGTGCAGCTGGTTGGGGTTGGACTAAAGGCACACCCTGAGGCTAAACAGGAGGTGTCACAGATATTCCAGAAGGTATTTGTAAACCAACAGGAGTTACAGGAGGAGGTTCTGGTGAAGCTCTTGGTGCACTAGACTCTGGAGTATGATGAATGTCTACAGTTCTAGGTCTGAAACCTCTAACAGGTAGTTCTTCGAAGATTTCACTAGGTCTAGACCTGGTATTTATCCTGTGAGCCAGGATTTCTTAATTTTGAGGTGAATTGGCTGAAACTTTGCAAATATTGGCTGGATTTCACCAAATGAGGTGATATTTGCAGTCAGATGGCTGATCAAACTGGATATTTACGAGATATTTGAGAAGATACTGCAAATATGATAGGATATTTGGGGTATAATGACCCCTAGCACGAGATCTCCAATGTCTAAGGCTTAAATTCTTCAAAGCTTGAACAAATTTACGTATCTTTGGCCAATATTAGTGAATTCAGCATGATCTACTGTAAAGCTTGCAATATTTATGTGAGATCTGGAAATCTTTACACAGAATGAGCACATTTACGAACCTTTTACAGTAAATATTTGCATAGTATTTGAAATTCACAGATGATCGGAGGTTACCTTTCTCTCTACATCATCAAACCTAAAATAATAATGATGAGCGTGGTATTCCAGATCACGCCCTCCTTCTAGTGCCAATTTATGTTGGTCATGATGTTAGTCACAAACAAACATAGAATAAAAGTACACATTAACCTTTATTCATCTTGAAAGATACTATGAATTCAAAGAATTCAGGATCCCAAGTCTCTGGTGATTAGGTCTTAATCGTCTGAAGTCACTTAGAGGTTAATGTGAGTTGCTGTTTCCATTTTGGGGCCTTACGTGGAATTTTATCATCATCATGACATTCCTGCAGAAATTCTTTATAGAGAAGTTATATTATGTAGTTATTTGATGAGAAGATGTGGAAATACCTCAATCTTTGCATGATATTTTCAATTCTACATGCTTTGTATTCAAATATGCTAAATATTTATGATTATCTACGAGATGTATGCATATTTGTGTTATTTTCTTAAGATTATCAATTATTTGCAATTATGGAGATGAAATGCTCTGAAATTTAAAAGAAATTGAAGAAATGCTTCTATTTAATGTTGAACCTTTAGCTATTGATCCACATACATACTTGATACTGTCATGAGGAGAAGAAATCAAACCATATGTTCACCAGGATATTCCACAGCTAGATATAGTTGATGCAAACTTCAGAGGATGATGAATGAAAACAATACATGCAACATGATGAGCACTCCAAGGGACGCAGCAAATCAAAGCATATATCTAGAATTCAGACATAGATTACTCAAGATTTACTAGGATTTGTAATCAAAATACTCTTCTCCTTTATTAGGTATGTAAAAGACATGTACATATACAATAGCTTTGAAATGGGCCCTAAATACTTTAGCAAATAGATTTCAATTAAGTTTCAAATGTTTAAAATAAGGCATTCCACCACCTTTTATAGAATAAGGTGAGGAATCCGTTACAAAAAGATCTATGATCCTGATTTATCAATACAGATCTATGGTCACAATTCATCTGACCTCATCAACCTTTACAAAATGGCACAAGTTGCCAGCTGGCAACTAACTATACTACTTATGCTACTATCCCCTTCATGATGTATCTTCATCATGCTCCTCAGCTGATTCATGCAGGTCATCATCATGTGCGTCGCTTCCTGAACTTTCACTATCATGATGATGATGCTGCTGCATATTGGGCTGCATACTACTGCGGACCTACTCATATGAATGCACAACTTGATCTATCCCTCCGCCATCTTGAGTTTTTGCTTTGATAATGGCGTGCCTATGTGCTTCATATTTGTCTCTACTGTTATCAAGCTTATTTTTCTTGTCCTGCAGTGTTTCTCTATATTTCTCCATCTGGACCTTGATCCTCATTATTTTATTTATCAGTTCTTCTGTCAAATGGACAGGTGGACCATCTGTCTCTAATTGGAAGTTGTTGTGTATAGCTTTGATGGCAGACTCTTCATCTTGATTTTCTATTTTACCTTCCACCTTGCCTTCCAATGCTTCCAATATCACTGCTTCTTCAGACATCAAATCCTGTAGCCTCATGCTGATATCCCTCAGCTTATTATTACATCTTTTGAGGACTCCGCATTCGAACTGAATGTCCTTGTACCAGATATCTATCAATAATGTGGTATTACTATTTAGCACCTGCTTACTGATAAGTAGTTGATGATTTATCCCCTTTATTTCCCCTAAAAGGCTCAGGACTCTCTCCAGCTTGTAAGACCTCTTCCCGGTCTGCATCTGCAATTTATCTACTTTGGTCTTGGAGTCACTTAGAATGCTCCACCTCTTCA
Organism: Cunninghamia lanceolata; assembly: GCA_027924645.1. Taxonomy (NCBI): domain Eukaryota; kingdom Viridiplantae; phylum Streptophyta; class Pinopsida; order Cupressales; family Cupressaceae; genus Cunninghamia; species Cunninghamia lanceolata. The sequence goes on along the minus strand of BSBN01000497.1, from coordinate 330,680 downwards.
GAGAGGCTTTCATTATTTCTACAGCATCATCCAATGCGGATGACATCCATTTCCTTATCACGGACACCTCATGCTTCATGAGGTCCAATTTATTTACCTCCTCCTGAGAAATGGCAGTCAATGGGACTGCATGTTCAGTTGTGGTATCATCAGGATTGGTCAGCCCTTTGATATAGGCATGCAATTGAGCAATGTGCTCTTTATGTTGCTTATTCTTCTCCTACTCTCTTTTCACCTTTTGAATTAGAGAGTCAATAATATCTTTGCCTTCTTGACCTTCTTGGTCCTCATTGGCAAAGCCCAAATCAACTGTGCTGATTTGAAATTCATCCACAGTGATTTTACCCTTTTCTTTCTCCATCGTAGGTATGGCAATTTGTGCGGTCCTTCTCCCTATTGCCGGATCTCTTTTGATGGCCGATGTCATTCTGGCCTTCCTCCCGGGTTTCATTATATCAACGGAGAACAAGGTGGAGACGTCGAACTCTTGAATTTCAAACTCCTCTTCAATATTCACTTCTTTAGCTAACCACGGAGGCACCTGATCATGTCTTTCAGCATCATGATGATGTTCACCCATATCCCCCGTTTCTATCAATAGATGTTGTGGAGATGGTGACTTTTCCTTTTCTTCTTCTTGATGCTCACTTTGTTGTTGATCTTGCGGCACCTCCTCCTGTTGAGGAATTTCCTTCTCTGGGGGAGCATCTTCTTGGTGTGGGGAACCCTATGACGCATCTATTTGCTGATCATGATGATCATGACCTTCTTCTGTCATTACTTCATCTATTCCCAATTCTTCCCCTTGTTGCTTATCCACTTCACCAGATACTAGGGATCCTCCCTGAGGTGCTGGCGATTGTTCTGCAGCTATTACTTCTTCCGAGCCTGCACTATCAACTTCTTGTATTTTGGCAGCTAGATCCTTTAGTGCTTCCTTCTTCTCATCAGCCCTTGCTTCCTAAACCTCTACTATAGCAGGTTCTTCTAATGTGTTAGTGGACTTTGTTGTCCTAACTCAAGAGCATGGCCCTCTGACTCTGCCATCTCTATCTCTTCTGTTGGGTGGCCTTTATCAGGTGATCCTACTGGCTGTTCAGGACTTGCATCCTGTTTCTCTGTCAGATCCACCACTATAGGACTTGTCACCTCTGTGATCAATGCTTCTGGCCCTATCTCTTGAGCCACCTACTCTGGGCTCTTTTCTTGCTCTTCTTCTACTTGTTTCATATCCTCAAGCACAGTTTGGACTGGTGGAGGCTTGTGAGGAGTCATAATTATATCAGCAGCAAGTGTTTCCATCTTCTGTGCAGCCACATCCTGCACTACCTCATCATCAGACAGATTTATTGTCTCATCAAGTGAGACATGTCCTTCTGCTTGTGTCTGAGAGGTTTCTTTCATTTTCTCCTCTGCAAGTTCAGTTTTGAACTTGACTATGGTAGGAAGTGGAACATTATGTTGAAGTTCCTTCGGCACTTCACTACCTGCCCCTTGTAATAGTGTAGGGGGTTCACTTATTCCACCTCTCATGGAGGTTCTTTATTTCTTAGGTATGGTAGAGACCAGCACCTGTGGAGCTCTCCTCTTTCTTTTTATTATTAACAGAGCCTCTTCCTCTTCAGGCTCCTCCTCTATGAGGATATCCTCTTCTCCAGGTTTCTTTGAGGATTGACCCACTTCTAGGGTCCCAGTTATTCCAACCTCGGCTGTCTTACTCTTCTTGGGCTTCTCTTTCTTTGGAGGGGATTCTGACTCTTATCCTGATCCTGCCGCCTCCTCAGCTGTAAACACTGCCCTATCAATTATAACCCCTTTGGGTTGTTTATCCACTTTCTTACCCCTTGGGGGTCTTTTGCTCTGTTGTTGTGGTGGAGGTAACTTGTCTCCCTTAGTCTTCCTTTTCTCAAGCAGGAAGTCATCATATACCTCCCCAGGAATATCCTGTCCCTCCTTTTTGTTGTCCACCGTAATGGTAACACCTTTCTTTTTCAATGCCTCTACCTGATCATTGACCCAAGCTTGAGTCAGCTGTATGGTCTTGGCAATGAATGGGTCCAAAGATATATCTTCCTGCATGGTGAGGTCAGGTGCAGAGATAGTGTCATTGTATATCTTTTTCTGTTCATATTCATTTGCCATTATCCTGCCATCATCCTTCTTCAATTGTTGGGGAAGGAAGATACAATCAAAAGTCCTAATTTGGTTCAGAGTCAACCTCTGATACCTTCTTCTCCTAGCTTCTGCCTCATCTTCACAATCAGCCCAAAAATCTTCTAGGTGCCTCTGGTGAATAGGATTTCCTAGTATCTTCTGTATCCTGCCGTAAGGATCATATGGTCTTGTTACTAGGAAAGGCTACAGATTCATTTTATTCAGGGTGACCATCACCTTCTTTATATTGTCAGAATCAGGGCACATATAGTTGCCAATGCTGACTGGGAACAAAATTGGTGGCAGCTTCTTGGCATCCTTATACATCTTTATCATCACAGAGCCCTGCCTGATAAATTCCATTAATATCACTGCATCGGTAGGATACCTTGGCAGCATGAGGGGATGTTCCTCAAAACCTTCAACCCTTATATAAGAAAAGGTTGCAAACTGGATATACTAGGCTCCATGCCTGTAAACTACTTCTTGAGCCTCCATGCTCAATCTTTTTGTTCTGTCCTCTTCCATGGTCCTTACCAGATGCATAGAGAATGCATCATTGACTAGTTTGTAGTCTTTGAGGTAGTTGGTTCTCTGTAGCTAGGGATGATGATCCCAGATGTATGCAGCATTTGTGCCTGTGAGCCTTCCATCTGTAACTAAGGCATCAAAAGTGCCTCTATAAGCACAAGAATAAACAATGTAAGATGTCATATAAAATGCACAATTTGAACCTCCTAGGTTCATCAGCTGCTCATGTAGAGCATCACTTATTATTTGGCCCCATAGTGGCTTGGTGTTTGAATACAGACACATCATTATAATTCCATAAATCCAATCCCTGAAACTACCAGTATTAGGTTGGCCTATTACTCGATTCAGGAGTGCAATCATATACTGGTACTCCTCACTGAAATCATATTTAAACATGTGCACTGGGAGTTTGGCCACTGTAGGATATGTGCTGTTCTCTGCTCGCCATTGATACATGTTCTTTCTAGCCGATTTCTTGTTGGCCTCATACGCCTTTTCTGCCTTTCTCAGGTCCACACTTTTTACTTTACTGCCCAACGGTAGTCCAAATGTCTGGGAGAGACCCTTGATGGAGAGGTCTGCATATATCCTCCCATGCTTTACCACTTGCCTCGTCTGAGGATTATAATTCCAGGCACATTCTATAACCAGCTCCAGAGATTCCATGGAATATGGGAAACCAGCAGCATTCCACATTCCTGACACAAATACTACGTCCAACATAGGACTCTTGTCATGCCCATAATTTAGTTTAGTTAACCAGGCCTCCAGATTAGTGCTCCCCTGATGGGTATCTGTAATTGCTCCATATTTGAACAAGATCCCCCTCTGAGAAGAGAACATAGGCCTACTAAATTCTTCTTGACACTTAACGTACCGCTTGTTAGCCATGAGTATCTACAATTAACAACAATCCTAACTCACAACAGGTATATACATGCATACATATTGCAATTAAAATCACTATGCATACTGAATTCTTTTAATACTACTTAATCATATGGATGCATAAACCAAAACTTCCATCATCATACCTGAACAATAATGACATGATGAGGGTTTCATTTACTTACCTGGTTATGCAAATTTCTCTTTTATACCAATGGATTGCCAACGACGTTCCTAATTCAGCTGATGATCACCTCCTTCCCTCTGTCTGTGAGCTCAAATTGTGCAACAGTAGCTGGTATGCGGATATGGAAGCTGGTGCTCTATAAAACAATTTTATCGCAAGGTAAATGTGAAAATGGCGGTTGAATTACCTTTTAACCTCGCAGTTAGGGTACACTTAGGGCAACTCTAACAAGTTAGATTACATTCCTTGATTATTCGTGTGAAAACGCAGGATCTCGCCAGGTGTTTCATTGGGTTCCAGGGTCGGCGGGAACTACCTACCATGTCTGCATGCATTAAATGATAATGGCAGCAACGGGAGCAGGGAGATATCCATATGACAGGATATCATGAGGGCAGGATGATATTCACAAATATCGAGTTGAGTTTCAATATCATCCTCCTCCCTCATATTGAAATTGTTATCGCGACAAGATTCAGGTGACAAAAGCACCTTTGTTTATGTTTAGTACATCAGGAGGATATTTCGGTGTATCGGGTGATGTTTCAAAATATGATGATGATGAGACAAACTTACATGTCTCTTTTCGGAATATCAGGATGACGTCATCCTGATAGTCGTTCTTTGTATCAGAAATATATCATGACGTCATCGTCATATTAGGCGAACATGATCATGTTTGGAAAAAATATCCTGTCGAAATATGAATGTGATGATGATGTCATCATCATGTTTGCTTCTTCGTTTATCCGGTTTGGATGACGTCATCAGGATATTTGCTAAGGGTGATATTTCACGTTAGGAGGATATTAAGAAATATCAGGTTACATTCAAAAACATGACGCTCGCGATACAAAAGACCGCTTGACGGGGAAGACTTACTACCACTTAAAGTTGACGTCCAGAAATTTGAGCCACATGACATATCGGGGAATGTTTCAAATATGATGATGATCTTCAAAAAGATGACAGGTTATAAAAAATATATGATCCCTCCTCTTACAAATATCAGGGTTGACCGAAACTTTGACCGTTCATAACTCTCACATCCTGAGGAATATAAGGATGATGTAAAAGACAAACCTACGTGAATTTTAATACTCTTTCGAACTATGAGGTCACAGAAATGAAATACAAAATTTGACAAACTGACCTCATAATGGTGACTTACCTCATCCTGACTCTACATGATGATGCACCTGAATTACTTTTACCAGACCACCAGAGAACAAACAAGCCAAGCCAAAAGTTGGGTCCCTGTTTTGCCAAGTCAAAATGGGGCGTGTTGTGTAGCCACACAACAATAACAAGGTGCAATCGAATGGTGATAAGACTAAAACATAAATTCATTCCTAGCAATTATGAATTGGAATATTCAAACAGTTGTAGAAACTGAAACAAAAATATATGAGTGTAAAAGATTACACAGAAGAGTTTTACAAGTTAGCCATTCGGTCAAGGAGACATGAGGTTGACAAGGAGAAGGTAGTCATGTATGTGAATGGCTTATGGTATAACATTTAGGATGAGATGAGTATGGTGGAGTAACTTTAGTGGAAGAAGCTTACCAATAGATGTTGAAGATAGAAGAGAAGGTAATGAGAAAGCAAATAAACAATTCTAAAGGTTGAGGAAGATTTGAAGCTAAGAAAGGGCAGGTGAGCAACAACAAAGAAAACCAAATTGATGAAGAATCCAAGCCCAGATCAAGCCAGGAAATAGACTATGTAGACACTTAAAAATGTCTCGAGCTTGCAAATGTCATTTTGACACCTGATTCATCCCATTCTACTTTTAATTAAATAATTTTTAATTATTTAATTAATTCACTTTCTCCTTATGCTTTTAATTAAATAAATTTTATTTATTTATTTGGCGATTTTCTCTTGATTTCTTCTATAGTTAAATAATTATTTAATTATTTAATTATTCACTATCCCAATATCCACTTTCCCCTTTTAATTTAAATAAATACACATTTATTTAAATTATAGGTCTTGCCCTAATTAAATAGGTTACACCTATTTAATTAAATCACATTACATTATCTCCTGTCACAAATAAATTCAATAAATGAACACAATTTATTTAATTTAAAAATCATATTACACCTCACCATTTCTTCAAATAAAAAATTATCCATTGTCCTCTAGTGACTAGGAACCCTAATCAATCTACACCCTTCATCATATCAAAAGTCAAACTCTCAATCTAAGCCTTCCATTCAAATCTTCTCTTCTATAAAAGCACTCTCTCACCCTCATTCATCACTTCACACTTGCATAATTTGAGCATCCTCTCTCTGATTTGGCCATAGCCATACTCTTGAGCTTCTCATTGTGTTTGCAGGTCTGTAAATCTAAGAGCAAAGTGCTGCAAAATTTGGGAGAAACAATGGAGAATTCACACTAGTGGTCTAGGGTTTCATGTTTTATGCTTATATTTGATTGATCCTAGGTTATTTAGTACTCCATTGGGTTGTTAGGGTATGCATTGTACTATTTATAGGTTTTAGAATGTTTTTCCCTAACATCATTTGGTGAACCCGATGTGAACTATCGTACATTCTACAAATTTTGTGATTTAGGGTTTGCAGGAATAGTGCGACGTATGTGTAGGTCTATGCGACACTTCCACTTCTTTGTGAGATGCATGAGCTATATAGTGTGACACTTCCTCTAGAGTTTGTAATGCATCAGAAGGGTTATGTGATGCATGCCACTATGTTTAGGGTAGAATATCATCATTTCCTTTCATCAACCTAACCTATTTGGTCTTACAGGGTTTCAATCATATTGCCTAATGCTTTATTTGTTTTTCTAACCCTCTCTTCTGCTGGTTATCTCATTAGGGTTTCTTTAGAAGCATTAGGGTTGGTTGTTTCAATGGTTTATCTAGGAGTTTTCTTAATCATTTGAGTATGCCCTATGAATGTCTAAAAGTTTCTCACCTTTCTTTCTGCTGGTTATCTCATTAGGGTTTCTTTAGAAGCATTAGGGTTGGTTGTTTCAATGGTTTATCTAGGAGTTTTCTTAATCATTTGAGTATGCCCTATGAATGTCTAAAAGTTTCTCACCTTTCTAGAATTAGGGAAATAACTCTGCAATCCTAGGGTTTTTGTTTTATCACTAGGGTACCTTTTTCCATTCGCTATTAGGGTTTTTTATTTCTTTTTTACTTGCAAGCATAGAGTAACACCTCTGCTACTTCATGCAATGTAGTCACCATTCCTTGTGACGTAGTCACCATTCCGTGTGATGCCTTCGAAGCTTCCTGAAACACATACGCATAACAGTGAACCACATAAGCTTCTTTGTATGATGCAGTCACAGTTTTCTGTGATGCATCCAATTGGTAAAACAAATTTTTTAGGGTTTCTTCCATATTTGATATTTTAGTTTTTACACAATAGGGTTAGAGGTTTTTCTCTATTACTGATCTCTGGTCTGTAGCTATGTGGCATCCATTGGAGAACCTTTGTTAAAATCACTAACTTGTTGCAGGGTTTTCTTTTATTTTCATGTGTGTGTGGTTAGGTTAGGAACACTTTGATTTGGATTTAAAAAGAACTATAATTTGTTTGCAAACCACACTCATTTGGATTAAAAAGAACCACACTCGTTTTGGGTTAAAAAGAACCACAACTTACATCTTTCCACTCATTTGGTTAAAAAGAACAACTTGCATCTTTCACGCATTGGGTTAAAAAGAACAACAATCTACATATTTCATTCATTTGGCTTAAAACAAACTTGCATTTCACACTCATTAGGCTAAAACGAACAACAAATTGCATCATTGTTTACTTTGCTTGGTGATCTTTTTTATGTTGTGAAGAAGTCTATGCTCTTCCCTCGTGCTTAAAGAAATCTTGGGAATTAAAAGCTCTTCCCAACATTTGCATAAATCACACCACACACTTGGATTTCTAAAGGTAAATGAACTTTGTCTAGTGTGGCCAAGTCAAATACGCATGCTCTCTCCTTGCATCATCATATGAACTTGGAGATCAAAAGTATTTGCACTTGTGTTTCTTTTGTACCCAATTAGAGAGGCCTACCTTGGTGGGAAAAGAGGTACTCACCCCAAGGGAATGACCTCAAGCGGCACTTTCATTTGGTCCACTATACAAAATAGGATAAGGCAAAAGCCAAGTCTTAACCAGTATTAGCGCTTACTATATAGTGCTAGTTTGAAAGGTGTACCTTGTGTATATGAGACTCCTAGTAGGACAAGTTAAAGCTTTAAGTAGCTTGCTAGATGCTTGTAATGTGCTGGTCCCCCGAACAATTACTAGACACCTTTAGAGTAGAAGCCACCCCTTTGACCTTGTGGTGGTTTGTGAAAGGCAAGAGGACACATAATCCTCTCTAGATTCTCACAATATGGCTCCCTATATATGAGATGGGAATCCTTAGCTTAGCATAAGCTATACATAGCTTTATAGGGAAAGGGTGATTGCATCATCCATCTAGTGCAGGAGTCCCCTATCCATCCTCTCTTGCAAAGAGAATATAATGGACACACTCATAAATTAGTGTGTTTGCATTTGAGTCAGAGATTCCAAGTTGTGGGCTTGAACAAGCTGCCATCAGCCTTTGACTTTAGGATAGGAATTGTCTTATGTGTGTGAATTGTTCTTGAATTATGATAAGACCCATGGAAATTTGGGGGTGGAATACACCTGAACATACACATTGAGCTGCCTAAGTCAAGAGTCACAACCAAAATGCATGCTGAGTGTCTTTTATGTGTGAAGTGTTTTCTAAAAATTTCAACAAAACTACCAAACAAAACATAGAAAACTTATTTTTAGGACCCCTTAGACATAGAAATGCATCTATAGCTTTCTGAAATGCATCTGTAGAACTATGATGCATTCACTAATTTCTATGATGTAGTCACCATTTTGTGTGACACATTCGTGGTTCTATATGATGCATCTGCCTGTAGTGAAAACATTTTTTAGGATCCTTTGAAAATTTCTCTCCTAATCAAATCTGAATTTAACCATGTCAAAAACATCTTAGACCTGTTCATTCAGTATATCCATTACTTCATCTCTTTAGGATAAATTGGCACACCTTTAGGTTTAGTTGTCCAAATTCATCTCTTTAGGATCAATTTAATATCCACTTCATCCTTTTAGGATTAGATTGCATACCCAATTTCACTTCTTTAGAAAAAAATTATTGTCCAAACCATTTAGTCCATCATTAAAACATTAGAATCCAACCCTTAGAGAGGTTCCTAAAAACATTAGACTTCCTAAAGTTGAAACATAAGGAGAAACTATCAAAGCTTGACTACATCATAAGTACAAAATTGGACCAAGAGACCTTGATATCTTTTCTAAATCAATCACCATTTGGGCTTATCACTCACAAGTCTAGTATAAGTCTGTTCATTCAAAGTGAAGCCTCAACCCACGAGCTCAGTTCAATCAATCCCTCTTTTCTCTACATCAACACTTCAAGGTCTTGACAAAATCCAACTTGTGCTTTAAAAGGGTCATTAGTAGACAATAGTATCCTCTTGGATCTAAACTTTTCGATGACTAACAATCATTAGTCTCTACCATAGTCTTAGTCTCATTTCCTTAGTAGCATTTCAAAGCAATGACATACCATCCCCTCCATTTAGTCATTTGCATAAATACAACCTTAGTATCATTATCTTCCAAGAAAATACCAAAAATATCTGTACATCTTCATCCTTAGCATCACTAGGCACACTTATATCCCAAAATGACCAAAAATTTTACATAGTGCATTCTCACCTTGCATTACCATCTTATCCAAAAATACCAAAAACATAGAATAGAAACATTGTGTTTTCATCCTTAGGATAGGCTTATCTTCCCACAAACTAGTAGGTCTTATATGGTCAAGACAAGGTTGAGAAAGAAAAGAAAGGGAGATTCCTTAGAACACCTCACAAAACCATGAGGTTTAGAACATCATCCAACATGGGTAATCCCTTTGAGAACATCCTCTTATGAGAAGAAGACCAAGGAATAATGCAACAAGAAATCAAAGAAGCTTCCCAAGACCCTAAGATGTTACAAGTTTTAGATGAGATGATTAACATGAATACACAAAGCTACCTCATGAAACTATTGCAAAATGGTACCAAGCTTGCCCCTGGGGTAGACATTAACATGATTGTAGGGTCACCATCTAACAAATCCACTCAAAGCCAAGGACAAATAACACCTTCTTCTAGCCATACAAATCCAACACAAGAGCTTGTCACCATTTCCACAGGGTAAACATCACAAGATTCTACGATATACCATGCGACATTTGACACCAAAAACATGAATGCTGTGTCCCAACCACTAAACTTCATAAATCCTTTCACCTCAATGAACATGAATCAAAACAAAAGGACACGAAAAATGCACATAGTGACTTCTAGGGGACAATGCACCACATTAAATGCAAACTTGAACCTTGGACCTCAAAACAATCTAGGCAACCTAAGCATAGGTCCCCTTGGTCCAAACAACAATGTGAACATGAATGCCTTGAATCATCAATATGTGGACCCAAATGGTCAAAACACCAATACCATATCGAATTAGAACACAAACTTTGGGTCTACACATCACACTATCTTGAACCATCAATACATAGACCTACAAAATAAAAACAACATCATACCCAATGCTTTCATGAATGTTAATACCACTCATAACAATGCCTTGAATCAACAATATGTGGATCCAAATTGTCAAAACAACAATGTCATGTCTAACACTTATACACACATTGGTACCACTCACACCATTTCCCAAAATCATCAACACATCAATCAAAATACTAGTGCCTCACATCAAAACACTCATCATGTCCAAAACCAAAACCCCATTTTCCAAACAAATCCTCACAACATCCAAAACCAACACACCACAAATGCTTCCTCCCATTACCAATACATCAATCCTAATACCACATACATACCCAACAACTAGAACTTGAATGCATCTTCATCACACATCCCTTTCAAAGCAAATACCAACCTACTTGTCACAAACTTGGGACCACAAAACATGTCGGTACTAAGTATTAGTAAATCAAATCAAAACACACTCACAAACACCTTGAACAAACCAATAAACTTCTTCGAGGCCATGGCACACAAGATACAAACATTAGAACAACAATTCTTGAACATGCAAGTCTCTACCATGAAGAAGGGATATTCCATGGAAGACTTATGTCCTTATCCCTTTGACAAAAACATTTACATGCCACCTTTTCCACCAAACTACAACATGCCTAACATCAACAAATATATGGGGAAAGGAAGTCCTGTAGAACATGTGCAGGAATTGCACATATGAGAGGAACCTCTTGCAACAATACAATGAAAAATACACAAAATAACAAAAATAGTAGAAACATGGAAGGAATTTATTGATCGCAGGCCACTTCAAGGGGGCAACCTCCTTTGAGAAATCTCAATACAATAAATTTGTGGATGCCTTCATTGGCCTCAACACGTACTTATATACTAATTCTAATCTAAACAACTATTACTCCCCATGAATGTGGGATAATACAATATACTCATGGGATGACTTACAAAGCATATGTGTCCAACAACAGTATATTAACAAAGTAAAGAGAAGGGTTAAACACAGGTTCCTAACAACATAACATGTCTTAAGATTGCATATGAGCATACCTATATGATGAGATTATTTCCAAGGAGCCTCATAGGCCAAGCACTTGTGTGATAGGGATTAGGACATGGATTGAACTCACGGATAAATTCATATCCCACTTCTCTTATAACATTGAGACGGATGTGAATGTTGCCACCTTATGCTATATTAGACAAGAAGATAGGGAAACATTCATCTGCTTCTGCCAAAGGCGGAGGAGCCTCACTAGCAAGTGTCCATGCCAAATTCTCAAAGACCAGTTGGTACCAATTTTTGTGGAAAACTTGAACAAAGAACTTATGCACCAAATGCAAATTTATTATTGCACCTCCTTTGGAGAAGTCATTGAAAAAGGAATGACCATTGAAAAAGCCCTCATAGCTAAGGGCATGATCAAAATTTTCAACAAGAACATCCAAAACAACCAAAACCCATCTTACGACAAGAATAAGTTTTGGTCATGAAATAAGAATGTCACCATTGATGGGGTCGTAGATGCCAAATAAATTAATACCTACCCTATTCTTACACTTAATGCACCCCCGGTGCAAAATAATCAAACAATTATTCAACAACAACTGCAACAGCAACAACAAATAGCCAACACAATTCAAAATAATCAGAGAAGACCACCTCTAAGGAATAATAATCCTTGGTGAAACTTTACACCCTTAACACAACCCATTGAGACAATCCTCAAGAAGTTGTTACAATCAAACCTCATTCAATTATCAGAGGTCAAGCCATATGACCCTAATTCTAAACCACCTTGTTGGAATAACAAAGAGTTTTGTGATTATCACAGAATCAAAGGGCACAAAATGTCTAACTATTATAAACTAAAGAACATCATACAAGATTTCATTGATCAAGGAGATGTCACTGTAGATAATCCACAAGGATCCTCCAATACCGATCATACTATCTTTCAAGATCCTTTACAAAATCATGGATCGGGAACAACCTCCATCTCAGGAACCAAGCCACATGATCATGTTAATTATAGCAACATTGCCTATGAATACACTATTAACAACATCTAAGCCTTTGATAATAGCATCTCCATGATCACCATCAAATCCCATCTTTAGTGTGCCATCACCACTCGTAGGGCCAAAGTAACACTGCAAGGCAGTCCATCTAATTCATCCAATCAAACCACTATACAACTGAAGAAACAATACAATCTCTTAGATCAGTTGAAGAAGACCCCTACCCAAATATCCATCTTCAAACTCCTTCACCTATCCCTCGAGCACAAGGCCATTCTTGACAAAGCCTTGTTGGAATCTTCTGTTCCCACGGACCTAAATGTCAATCAATTCCATGCCATTGTGGGACACTTAGCCACCTCTAACCATGTCACCTTCACCAAATGTGATGTACCCTTGCAATGGCCAAATCACACTGACCCACTTCACCTCGAGGTCTTCATTAACAAACACAAGATCAGACTAGTCATGGTAGATGGTGGAGCTAGATTGAATATATGTATTATAAAGTTACTGTTGATATTGGGTTACTCTAAAGCCTGTGTGGACCCCACCAAGAGAATCATCATCAAAGCTTATGATGATGTAGAACATTCCTCCAAGGGAGTGATCACACTTCCCATAAGAGTTAGGCCTGCCACTCTCAATACTGTATTCTATGTCTTGGATACCGAACTTCCTTATAATCGCATCCTCGGCTAACCATGGATTCATTGCATGAAAGTTGTACCATCCACTTACCATAAATGAATTAAATTCCCTTACAATGACACTGAAATCACTACACATGGTGATCCTAATACTTTCAATACTGCAACCACCTAAGAGAAGTCGTACATCATCAAGTGCTTGTAAATAGGGGAATTTTACCCTCCACCTCATCTCAATATATTGACCCATCTGCATTATCCAAATCCACCACCCCATTCACCCTGCCACACAAACCTACAATTCAAATCCAAGGCAAAAGATGTGGGGAATACAAGATAGAAAGGTCATACTACATCAACAATCTCCCTACGTCACCAAGGTCTCACAGAAAACCTGTCCCAATCAAACCTAAGGAGACCATCACTGCCACTCCCACCACCTTCACCAAATGGGGAGAATTAAGCAAGGATGACATTAATGATGATGTTGCAAAGTGGCTCTACAAGGAAGAAGAAGAGCCCAAGCACGTCCAATTGCTTGTGGAACGATATGACAAAGGCTATGAATTTGTAAAACAACAAGGATATGATGGGCATAGTGGATTGGGACCTAACAAAAGTGGGATAATGGAGCCCATCAAACCAACCATGCAACCCTGCAACAAGGGCCTTGGGTATACATCATGAAGAGAGAGCACTCCTAGTACTAAGTTACTTTTTGGTAGGGATGTAACTACTTCCAAGGACATCAAGACATCAAGGGACCCACCCGCACTTGAGCCTAAATCTTTCACACCTAACCTACTCGACAGTGATGCATGGATTAGCATCTTTTGGGATCCAGGTAATACTTCCATATGCACCTTAACTCCCATTACCATAAGCTACCTAAACACTGATGATGGCTTCCCTTAGTTCACCCTAAGCTCATAGACTAGGATCAACAAAATGCACCTAGCTTGGATTTATTCAAGAACGACAAAGCCATCGCTGAGTTCATGGGACTTCATGAAGGCATACCTCTAGGGGATCACAAAGTTGGCTACATCATGGATCTTGATGACTCAGCTTATTTTAGAGATTCCACTCCACCCTCTAGTTGCAAAAGTGAAAAAGAAAAAGAAGAAAGGTCTCTAAGTGAAAACTAAAAGGCACTTATTGACCAAGAAAAAGTAAGAATAAAGGACATATTTGAGGTGAAAACCTCTCTGAGGTACCCAAGGATGGATGGTTGGAAGTGTTTCCTATTGCATAGGAAAGATCACCACTGTTAGTTGAGAGAACCATTGAAACTAACCTTGGCACAGAAGAAGAGCCTTAGATTATTCACTTTGCAGAGTCACTGACAGAACAAGTGATGCAGAGCCAACAACACAAAGACCACTAAGGGGTTACAACCAAATACACAAGAGGAAGAGGATGCAGGGGATGGTAGGGTAAACAAATCCTTTTAGGTCCTTGTGGACCAAGTTGCAACACTTGGCTTCAAACAGGACATGATTGTCCTCTCTTTGTCCATTGTTTCCACACTAAACCACAACACCATCTTTGGGTTTACATACATGGGCTCTCTCCTAGACTTCCTAGGGACCCTATACCATCTATGGTTGACTGTTCCAAGCTCACAAAACCATCACAATGCTTTGGAGGTACCTCCTTGTACCACTTCCTTCATAGACTGACCTAGTTCCTTGTAGTCCTCCTAAAGGGATTGTCATGCAATAACTTGAGATGCTGACCTCCAAACCAGACTATTAAGGGCTTTTTGAGTACCCATTATCAAGTTATTTAACATACCAAAACATAGGTTGTTGTGGAACATATGACTAAAAAATGGATTGTTCCTGCTGATTTTAGGCCTAATTAGGCCACCTACACAAAGGGAAAATAGGTAAAATGCACTTCCAACTCCCAACCCCTATTCCAAAGATTGAGTCAAGTGTAAAATGATGTGATTCAATAGATGTTGGGGTTCTAAGGTCATTCCAAGTCAATTTCTCAACCAATCACTACTCTACCAAAACCAAAAGGCTTAATACATGAGGGTATTAGGTGCTTCATGCCTCAAAATTGATATTCTCTTTGTCCCTACTCCTACCACAAAAACCCAATTTAAATACATATAAAAATAACCTATTCCCTTTGTCTCTACCTAAGGAGCAAGTGTGGGAAGTCAAGAAACCATCGATTTTAATAAATCCTACTAAACCCTCTTAAAACCCTACTTACAGACCTAGTTACACAAAAACAGTAATAAAGTGCTTCTCCTATGTTCTTAAATCCTCCAACTAGGCTTATTTGATATGCAACTTGATCCTTTACACAACCATATACATTTGTATCCTTGACAGCATTGTACGGTCAAGTACCACGAAGATAACAACAATAAAATATGAAAAATAGTGTATTCTCCTTGAAATCGGTTACAAGCTATTTTTTCTATTTTGAACTCCTTTCAATCTGCATCAAAACTGAACTAAGAGCATATATTCTTCCATTTTCAAATCCTAGGAGCCTTAATTTGTGTTGCAAGTATAAAAAAAGTAGTGTATAGCAATGAAATTAGAGAAAACTTCTGAAATAGGGTAAAAACTATATTTTTAAAAAATCTATCCTCATACATGCATATCCTCTATGCCTTTTCTTGATCCTTAAAAGGCATAAAAACACATATTTTTACATTAATTACCCTTTTACCACTACTCCCATCATGGAGAAAAATTAGGGATAAGGCTAAACTTAGCCTTTTCTTAACTTTGTCCAATATGGCAGTTTTTAACATAAAGAAGATAACATTCTAATTTTTAAGTTCCATTACATGAAGATGCCCCTAGTGGGCTTTATTGCACTAATAAATGTAATTCCTCTAATATCCCTCCACTCACACAACAAAATTTCAAAATTTTATGCCAAAAGTGCAAAATTGTATGTCTTAGCTAAGTGTTGTCTAGGTGCCCTGCACCATACACCCCAATTTGTGACTTTTCCAAGTCCCTTGGAAAGAATCTTGCAAATTTTCCTTCATTACATGTCTCTGACCTTGTTGTTTGTCTTCATCAGGTTCATCTTGCCTTGATCCTTCACTATCTTTGTTATCTTTGCTCTTGTCCTTCCTTGAAGTTTGTTTCACTCTGTCACCAAACTCTGCTACCTTACTCTTCTTTGCCTCTATTTTTAGCACTTCTTTCTCAACTCCTTCCTCACACCACTATCTTATACTCTTCTTGTCTCCATTCTTTCCACTATCATTACCCTTCTCAACCTCTGTTAGGATTGCAACTAGTTGGTTCACTATCTTTGGAACCTTGTAGACTGCTGCACCAGCTTTACTTGACAGTCTCTTTATAGGACACTTGACTATCCCAACCATGATTACTTCATGCATTTCTTTCTTTTCCACAAGCTCTTCACTCTTGCACTTCACATTCTCACTCATCTCCTTCTTCCACATGAAGACATTCCTCTTCAAAACTGGTTGCAACTCATCTTCACACTTGCTCTTTGCTATTTCAATAACTTTATGCCTTGAGAAGGTTGCACACTCCTTGTTTTCACTTTCTTTCAACATCACTGGCTCCTTCTTGCCAAACATTATCATCTTTGCTATCCTTGACTACTCTTTGACTTCTTCCTACAATGGGATTAGCATAAAAGTCTTCTCATCCTTCCTAATGGTGTAGGTGTTAGCTTTCCCATCATAAACTATAGACCTATCAAACTGCCAGGGTCTCCCAAGTATCACATGACAACAATCCATGGGTAGGATGTCACAAATTGCCCTATTCTGATATGCTCCAATCTTGAACTCTACTAATGCTTGTTCAGTTACTAGAATGGACAGACAATCACTTACCCAAGAGACTTTGTAAGGTGTGTCCCTAGGTACTCTTTTCAAACTGAGTTTGTCTACCATCTCACTAGACACCATATTATTAGTACATCTTGAATCCACTATCACTTTACATACCTTGTCCTTGCACTTGCAAGTTGTCCTAAATAGTGCTTTCCTTTGAATCAACTCCTCCTTGGAGGTCCTCAATAGAGTTCTTTCTCTCAGCATTAATGTTTCTACTACTTCACCAGTTCAACTAGTGGGAGTAGGACCACCACATTCTTCTTCTTGGACTAACTGAGTCCTTCTCTCACTCTTCCTTTCACCATCACATGAAAATTTTTGCTTCTCAGGACACTTATATGCTAGGTGCCCAAACTCTTGACAATTGTAACACTTACCTACAAAGGTATTTTCACTCCTTCCACCACCAAACTTGCCTCTAGAACCTCTTCCTTTGAAATCTGCACTTTGTCCTTGTGCCTTGTTCATCTCCTCTTGACTCTCATTGACTTGTTTTGTGTTTTGAAAAGATCCTCTACCTCTAGAGGTATTGCCTCTACCTTTGGTTGTCTTATCTTGTCTCCTCTTTAGCTTCTCTTCCACTCTAACTACCATCTGATAACAGTCTTCAACACTCCTTAGATTTTCCAACACTAGTTCTATTGCAAGTATGAGGATAACCAGTGTTGTCATTGATGTCAACATATTCATATTGCATTAATGAGAAGGATTGGATGAGCTGTGTGCTGAGGATATTGAGGAAATTAGTCTCAATCAGGAACAGTGAAGAATAGTGATGACAGTAAGGTAAAAGTCCAAGATAAGATGAAGATTAGAGGATGCGGTTTAAAGGGTTTGTAGATATGAGTCTTTAGATGATCCAGTCAAGTTTTCAGAGGTCCGCATAACGATCTGAAGAAGTTATGATTGATCTAGTAGAATTAGTTCCAGCAGATGTTCAGTAGTGATAGAGTGTCACAGTTTGGTCTGGTGAGCTCTGGAATTGCATTATCTCATTCTGTAGATTGGAGGTAGTGTTGAAGAAGTCCATGTGAAGTGACAACTAGATTTGTTCATGGTTTGGAGGTCCAAAAACACCTTTTTCATTGTGACAGTAATGACAGATTGTGTTCTTGAAGTTCTGGATGAAGAAGAGAAGAATTCCAGTAAGCTGATAAAGTGCGGATGTTCTTGGTGACTCAGGAAAGGTTTTGGTGATCATTGGATCGTGTACAAATATTATTAGTGGTCCGCATTGAAGTTAGAGTTGGTTTTGATGTAAATACCACCGGTTGTTGGTGTTCTTCCTAAGACAAGCCGACCGGATGTATTACACGTCTTCCAGATGATCTTAAAGTGTTTTCTGACTTAGATGATTGTTCCTAAGTCAATGCCTTGTATAAATAAAGGATTGTGAAGTCATTCTAAAGTGAGAATTGTGTGGATGAGTGTGGCATAGCGAAGAAGAAGAGCAAAAGGCAGAGCAGGAGTTTTTGGGCTTAAATGGAACTGATCCAGGCATGGTAAAGATGTCAATCTCTAGTTCAAGTTTGTGATACTTGATTACTTTGTAGACAGTGTGTCTCTTGTAGGCAGTGTGCCTCTTGTGAGCAGTGTGCTCAGGCAGTGAGCCCTAATTGGCATGCGCCATCTATTTTTCTTATTCTTCTAACAGAGAATAATCCTTGGGTTAATCACCCCGTGGTTTTTCCCTTAACCGGGTTTTCCACATCAAAATCTTGGTGTCTCATGTGTTGATGTGTATCTGCTTTGGTGTTTATGCTTTATGCTTTCATGAATGTTTAATTGCTATGCTATTGAATGACAAAGTGGATTTAAGTGTTTGAATTGGAAGCAAGTTTAGGATAACTGATTCACCCCCCCTCTCAGTTATTAACAATTGGTATCAGAGCCAAGTTCCTCTAAAAAGAGCTTAACCGCTCGAGGAGATCCAGGATGTCATCATACAAGAAGGATAGTCTGAAGTTTGATGGAACCAACTTCTCTCTTTGGAAAGGTCACATGAAATGTCACTTGGAGTGTATGGGAAAGGCGTACTTGTCCATGGTCACAAAAGCATATGTACCTCCACAGGGTGGTCAGACAACTCTAAATGAAATCACAGATGCTGAAAATAATCTGCAGACCAAAGAGGCTCTTCTAAGTGCTTTAACTGACTCAGAACTCTCAAATGTTATTGACCTACCAACTGCCTATGAGATCTGGGTTAAACTGGAACTTCTGCATGAAGGAGATGAGTATGTTAAGTGTGCAAGGTTGTAGAGTCTAAAAGGGAAATTTGAAAGACTGAAGATGAGAGATGATGAAAATATTACTACCTTTATGCCTAGAGTAAATGAGCTGGTGTGTGGAATTAGGAATGCTGGTGGAGTCTTGGATGAAAATGAGATTATTGGCAAAGTTCTCAGATCCCTTCCTATTGCCTACAAAATCAAGGTTGCTACCATTGATGAATTCAGAGCTCATAAACTGTCACAAGAGACCAATTGGCTAGCAAACTGGCTGCATTTGAAATGACCAAGTTTGGAGATGATCCCCCCAAGACTGAATCGACATTCAAAGCCAATGCCTCTGTAAAAGGTAAACAAAGATTTGATCCGGGAGAAAACTCTTCAAGGAAGCTGTCATGGTATGATCAAGCAAGAAGAGACATGGAAATGGAAGAAGCAGAAACAACTCAACTTGAAGCCCTCATTGCAAAGAGATTGCCAAGAGGTTCCGGTAAGTATGAAGGAAAATTACCCTTTAATTACTTCAACTGCAATAAGATTGGTCATTTTGCCTCAAGATGTCCGGAAAGATCTACAAGGTCAAATTCTAACAGAGAAAGGTTCCAAAAGAATTGTTATTATGTTCATGAAGAGATGATAATGAAGGAGTAATAGATGATGAATCAGAGATAGGAAACAAATTCAGAAATGAATGGGTGTTTATTGCCATCAAGGAAGAAGATCCAATGTCCTCTGAATCTATCAATCATAAGGTTGTAGAAAGAGCTCTGGCTGCCCAAGTTGAAGAAAAGGATGATGGGGTATTGACAGTGGATGCTCTCACCATATGACAGGTGACAAAAACAAGTTCTTAGATTTGGAAAGGTATGATGGAGGAATGGTAAAGTTTGGTAATAATTCTGCTGGTAGAATCAGAGGTAGGGGAACTATTTCTTTTGATGGAAAGAACAAAACTGGTAATGTACTGTATGTTGAAGGATTGAAGCACAATCTTCTTAGTGTTGGACAGTTGGTGGACAAAGGTTATGATCTCCAGTTCAAGAATGGAAGATGCAGGATCTTTGAAAGTTTCAGAACTGAGATTGCATCCAGTACTCAAACAAAAGGTAATATATTTCATCTAGTTGGTACCAATAAAAGTTGTCTATTTGTTCAAGTTGATCAGAGTTGGCTATGGCATAGAAGGATGTGTCATGTAAATTTTGATAACATCATCAAGATAAGCAATACTCAGGTTGTAAGAGATCTTCCAAAATTGATAAAACCTACAAATAGTTTGTGCAAAGAATGTCAGCTAGGTAAACAGAGTAGAGTCTCATTCAAAAGCAAGGATCAGTCCTCTACCAGATTATTGGAATTAGTTCATACTGATCTATGTGGTCCAACAAGAATCAAGAGTATGCAAGGTGATAGATACTTCATGCTACTGATTGATGATCATTCCCGGATGATGTGGGTTACCTTTCTGAAAGAGAAATCAGAAGCTTTTGAGAAGTTCAAAATCTTCAAGGCTATGGTAGAGAATCAAACCAGATTAAAACTGAAATGTCTAAGGTCTGATAGAGGTGGTGAATTCACATCCGTTGAATTCATAGATTTTTGTGAGAAGCATGGTATAAAGAGACAATTGTCTGCTCCTAGGACTCCACAATAGAATGGAGTAGTAGAGAGAAAGAACCGAACCATCCAGGAAGCATCCAGGACAATGATGATGGAAGCAAATGTTCCACAAATATTTTGGAGAGAAGCTGTCAGTACTACAATCTATACTCTCAATCGAGTTCAAATCAGAAGCAATACCAGTAAGACTCCTAATGAACTTTGGTTTGGCATCACTCCTACTGTGAGATATTTCAGAGTATTTGGTAGCAAATGTTACATTAAAAGAGATGAAGATCTAGGCAAGGTTGATGCTAGAAGTGATGAAGGAATCTTCTTGGGTTACTCCACTCAAAGCAAAGCATACCAGTGTTACAACAAGAGATTGAGAAAGATGATAGAAAGTACAAATGTGAAGGTTGATGAAGGAATTGAGAAACCCTCAAGGTTTTATGAATATGATGAAGATGATCAGAATGATGTTCTGGTTCAAGGAGCTCAATCCTCTTCTAAAAGTCAGATTCAGATTGATCCGGTGAATCAAGAAGAAGAGATGAGCCTAATCAAGAAACAGAAGTGCAAGAAACTCCCAAAGTTCCAAGATATGTAAGACTGAACCACTCTGAAGATCAGATCATAGGTGACAAAAGCAAAGGTGTACAAATTAGGACAATTGCTCAAAATTTAGATGAATACTGTCTGATTTCAAAGATTGAACCTAAGACAATAAATGAAGCCTGCAATGATGAAAACTAGACCAAAGCAATGGAGGAAGAGTTGATGCAAATTGAGAAAAATCACACTTGGGATCTTGTTCCCAGATCTAGAAACAAGAATGTGATTGGAACCAAATGGGTCTTTCAGAACAAACTAAATGAAGTTGGTGAGGTAATCAGAAGCAAAGCCAGATTGGTCTGCAAAGGCTACTCTCAAATAGAAGGAATTAATTTTGAAGAAACCTTTGCTCCGGTGGCAAGAATTGAAGCAATCCGATTATTTCTTGCATTTGCTGCCTTTGAAGACTTCAAGGTATATCAGATGGATGTCAAGTTTGCCTTCCTAAATGGTGATTTGGAAGAAGAAGTATACATTGAGCAACCAGATGGATTTCAATTGTCTGATCATGGTGATATGGTCTGCAAGTTGAAGAAAGCACTGCATGGATTGAAGCAAGCCCTAAGAGCTTGGTATGAAAGATTGGATAAACATCTTGTGCAGATTGGTTTCAACAAAGGTACTACTGACAGTAACTTATATTTTAAAATTGATCATGAAAACATCTTGATTGTTGAAGTATTTGTTGATGATATCACCTTTGGAGTAAAAGATAGCATGTGTAAAACTTTTGCAAATCAAATGAAAAGTGAGTTTGAGATGTCTATGCTTGGTGAAATGAATTTCTTCTTGGCTCTGCAAATCACTGAAACAAAGAAAGGGATCTTCATTTCTTAGACCAAATATGTGAAAGAATTGTTGAGGAAATTTGGGATGGAAGATTCAAAGCCAATGAATACTCCCATGGCAATCGGATGCAAGTTGAGCAAAGATGATGACTCTCCTAAGGCAGATTAGACAAAGTACAGATCAATGATTGGTGGATTGTTGTATCTCACTCAAACTAGCCCAGATATTATGCAAGCTGTTGGTCTTGTTGCTAGATTCTAGGGTGATCCTAGAGAATCTCATGCAATGGCAATCAAGAGAATTTTTAGATATCTAAAAGGGACAGTGGAGTATGGTTTGCGGTATCCTAGAGATCATGATTTCTCTCTTCATGCATACACAGATGCAGATTGGGCAGGACATGTGGATGACTGGAAGAGTACCAGTGGTGGAGCATTCTTTTTGGGAAAGAGATTGGTTTCTTGGCTAAGCAAGAAACAAGATGCAATATCTCTGTCTACAACTGAAGTAGAATACATTGCAGCAGCAGGTTGTTGCACTCAAGTTTTATGGATGAAGCAGATGCTAAGAGATATTAAAGTTGAGTATGAGGAGCCTATCACAATTTTCTATGATAATTCAAGTGCAATAAATATTTCTAAGAATTCGGTGTTGCACTCTAAGACTAAGCATATATCTATCAAGTTTCACTTTCTGAGAGAGCAAGTGAACAAGGATGAAGTTAGACTGGAGTTTGTGCCTTCTAAGGATCAGATTGCAAATATCTTTACTAAACCTCTTCCCATGGACTCTTTTGAGTTTCTCAGGGAGAAGTTAGGGGTTATTGCCCCTTTGGTGATGAACTAGGATGCACTGATGTGCATCAGTCCGGTGGATATCATAGTCATATCTTGTGATTCAGATTGGTGATGGGGAACTGCTACTTAGGGGGAGCAGCTGGTATGATTCTGATGTGTTAAAGTTGCAAGTATGAGCCCTTTGCCATTAATGTCAAAGGGGGAGAGAAGTAATGTGAAAAACAAGTGGTTGATGATCAAAGGGGGAGCAGTAAAGAAAGAGAAGACATGTGAAGAGTTGCTGCTGATAGGGGGAGCTGTGACAAAAAGGAGAAGTTCTTGTCTTGATGGTTTTTCACATCATATGTTGCCATCAATGACAAAGGGGGAGATTGTTGCAAGTATGAGGATAACTAGTGTTGTCATTGATGTCAACATACTCATATTGCATTAATGAGAAGGATTGGATGAGCTATGTGCTGAGGATATTGAGAAAATTAGTCTCAATCAGGAATAGTGAAGAACAATGATGACAGTAAGGTAAAAGTCCAAGATAAGATGAAGCTCAGAGGATATGGTTTAAAGGGTTTGCAGATATGAGTCTTTAGATGATCTAGTCAAGTTTTTAGAGGTCCACATAATGATCTAAAGAAGTTATGATTGATCTAGTAGAACTGGTTCTGGGAAATGTTCAGTAGTGACAGAGTGTCACAGTTTGGTCCGGTGAGCTCCGGAATTGCATTATCTCATTCTGTGGATTGGAGGTAGTGTTGAAGAAGTCCATGTGAAGTGAAAACTAGATTTGTTCATGGTTTGGAGGTCCGGAAGCACCTTTTTCATTGTGACAGTAATTACAGACTGTGTTCTTGAAGTTCTAGATGAAGAAGAGAAGAATTCCAGTAAGCTAATAAAGTGCAGATGTTCTTGGTGACTCAGGAAAGGTTTTGGTGATCCTTGGATCGTGTACAAATCTTATTATGGTCCGCATTGAAGTTAGAGTTTGGTTTTGATGTAAAGACCACCGTTGTTGGTGTTCTTCCTAAGACAGGCCGACTGGATGTATTACACGTCTCCCAGATGATCTTAAAGTGTTTGCCGACTTAGATGATTGTTCCTAAGTTGATGCCTTGTATAAATAAAGGATTGTGAAGTCATTCTAAAGTGAGAATTATGTGGATGAGTGTGGCATAGTGAAGAAGAAGAGCGAAAGGTAGAACAAGAGTTTTTGGTCTTAAATGGAACTGATCCAGGCATGGTAAAGATGTCAATCTCCAGTTCAAGTTTGTGATACTTGATTACTTTGTAGACAGTGTGTCTCTTGTAGGCAGTGTACCTCTTGTGAGTAGTGTGCTCGGGCAGTGAGCCCTAATTGGCATGTGCCATCTATTTTTCTTATTTTTCTAATAGAGAATAATCCTTGGGTTAGTCACCTCGTGGTTTTTCCCTTAACCAGGTTTTCCACGTCAAAATCTTGGTGTCTCATGTGTTGATGTGTATCTGCTTTGGTGTTTATGCTTTATGCTTTCATGAATGTTTAATTGCTATGCTATTGAATGACAAAGTGGATTTAAGTGTTTGAATTGGAAGCAAGTTTAGGATAACTGATTCACCCCCCCTCTTAGTTATCAACAAGTTCATCCTTCATGTTAAACCTCAAACCACCAATATACCTGGCAACTTTTTGCACTTCACTTTCATTTTGACTAGACCTTATACTTAGCTTATAAAAATCTTCAGTGTATGTCTTAACATCCATTTCCTTTTTCCTTAAGCTTTGAAGCTTCTTAAACATTTGAACTTCATAATCTTTAGGCAAGAATTTACCTTTGATTTTTTCTACCATCTTGTCCCATGAGACAATATTTGCCTTTCCTTGCTTTCTCCTCTATGTCTGCTGATAATCCCACCATAACAAAGCATGACCTGTCAACTTGGTCTTTGCAATCTTCACCTTCTGATCCTTAGGAACTTCTTCACACTCAAAGTGATTGTCCAATGCTACAATCCAATCTAGCAACTCTTCATCATTTAGGCTTCCTCCAAACTTTGGCATATCTATCTTAATCTTGTTTTTGTCTTATTTTATTGCCCTCAGAAAATTTACCATCCTCTAATCCTTAGGGTCCAACTCTTCTTCCACATCTTCATACTCAGCTTCTTCTTCTTCCTCAGACTCAATCTCTTCACCTAGAGTCACTCCTCTTCTCTGATTTTGTTCCAGGGTAGCCATTATTTCTTTCAGCTCCCTCAACTCTCTATCATGCTTCTCCTTTAGCTCATTCATCTCTTGATCCATGTTTCTCACTCTTGGAGGCATCTTGACAAACTGCCTCTTAACACTTTTCAATCACAACCAATCTACTAACTATGCTCTGATACCAATTTGATGCAGAGCCAACAACACAAAGACCACTAAGGGGTCACAACTAACTACACAGGTGGAAGAGGATGTAGGGGATGGTAGGGTAAACAACTCCTTTTAGGTCCTTGTGGACCAAGCTGCAACACTTGGCTTCAAACATGACATGACTGTCCTCTCTTTGTCCATTGTTTCCACACTAAACCACAACACCATCTTTGGGTTTACATACATGGGCTCTCTCCTATACTTCCTAGGGACCCTAGACCATCTATGGTTGACTATTCCAAGCTTACAAAATGACCACAATGCTCTGGAGGTACCTCCTTGTACCACTTCCTTCATAGACTGACCCACTTCCTTGTAACCCTCCTAAAGGGACTGTCATGTAATAACTTTAGATGTTGACCTCCAAACCAAACTTTTAAGGGCTTTTTGAGTACCCATTATCAATTTATTTAACATACCAAACATGTAACATAGGTTGTTTTGGAACATATGACTCAAAAGTGGACTATTCCTGCTGATTTTAGGCCTAATTAGGCCACCTACACAAAGGGAAAATGGGTAAAATGCGCTTCCAACTCCCAACCCATATTCAAAAGCATGAGTCAAGTGTAAAATGATGTGATTCAACATATTTTTGGGTTCTAAGGTCATTCCAAGTCAATTTCTCAACCAATCACTACTCTACCAAAACCAAAAGGCTTAATACATGAGGGTATTAGGTGCTTCATGCCTCAAAATTCATATTCTCTTTGTCCCTGCTCCCACCAAAAAAATCCAATTTAAATACATATAAAACTAACCTATTCCCTTTATTTCCACCTAAGGAGCAAGTGTGGGAAGTCAAGAAACCATTGATTTTAATAAATCCTTCCAAACCCTCTTAAAACCCTACTTACAGACCTAGTTACACAAAAATAATAATAAAGTACTTCTCCTATGTTATTAAATCATCCAACAAGGCTTATATGATATGTAACTTGATCCTTTACACAGCCATATACATTTGTATCCTTGATAGCATTGTACGGTCAAGTACCACGAAGATAACAACAATAAAATATGGAAAAATAGTGTATTCTCCTTGAAATCGGTTACAAGCTATTTTTTCTATTTGAACTCCTTTCAGTCTGCATCAAATCTGAACTAAGAGAATATATTCTTCCATTTTTGAATCCTAGGAGCCTTAATTTGTGTTGCAGCTATAAAAAAAAGTAGTGTGCAGCAATGAAAATAGAGAAAAGTTCTGAAACAGTGTAAAAACTATCTTTTTTAAAAATCTATCCTCATACATGCATATCCTCTATGCCTTTGCTCAATCCTTAAAAGGCATAAAAACACATCTTTTTACATTAATTCCCCTTTTACCACTACTCCCATCATGGAGAAAAATCAGGGATAAATCTAAACTTAGCCTTTTCTTAACTCTGTCCAATATGGTAGTTTTTAACATAAAGAAGATAACATTCTAATTTTGAAGTTCCATTGCATGAATATGCCCCTAGTGGGCTTTATTGGACTAATAAATACAATTCATCTAATATCCCTCCACTCACACAACAAAATTTCAAAATTTTATGCCAAAAGTGCAAAATTGTATGTCTTAATTAGGTGTTGTCTAGGTGCCCTACACTAACAAGAAAACCCTGAATTTAGAGATTTCTTCTTGGCAAGGCAAGTCAACTTTGCCTAGTCATATGCAAATATGCCTAGGCTCAATCCATAGTTTGTCTTACATCACTTGCCTCTATTGCCAAATTCCAAATTAATGAAACAAAAATTACGGAAAATGCATCCACAGATCGCACTCCTTGTAAAAGCATAATTGAAAAAGCTACTCGACGTGGGCTTCATTAGACCCATAGATTACCCAGAGTGGGTATCTAATCTTGTACCAGTCACAAAAACTAATGTTTGGATCAGAATATGTGAAGACTTCCATGACCTGAACAAGGCATGTCCAAAAGATGATTTTCCATTACCAAACATAGATATTATAGTCGACCTAATAGCCAGATTTGAAATGCTCTCATTGACGGACGACTTCTCAGGATATAATTAGATATGGATAGCACTATAAGATCAGCATAAAATATCTTTCACATGTCCTTGGGGTACATACTATTGGATTATCATGCCCTTTAGTCTCAAAAATGTAGGCGCTACATACCAAAGAGCAATGACAACTATATTTCATGACTATATGCACACATGTATGGAAGATTATGTCAACGACCTATTGGCCAAATCAGTCACAAGAAGCACTCATCTAGATGTGTTTAATAAGATATTCAAAAGGATAGAAGAGTACAAAGTTAGATTAAATCCTAAGAAATGTGTGTTTGGTGTTACATCAGGCAAACTACTTGGCTACATTGTTTCACACTGAGGTATAGAAGTTGATCTCACTAAAGTGAAAGTGATATTGGAAATGCCTCCAATAACAACTCTAAAACAATTATGTAGATTGCAAGGTAAATTACAATCCATCTGAATGTTTATTGCACAACTTGCTGACAAATGTTAACCTTTTCAACACTTACTCCACAAAGGCGTACCTTCCGTGTGGATTGAACATTACCAAAAAGCCTTTCAAAAGATCAAAGACTCTTTGCTATCACCATCAGTTCTCATGCCACTGATACCTGGAAAGCTCCTTTTATTGTACATATCAACAACACCTTCAGCATTGGGGGTACTACTAGCACAAAATGATGAGGACAGAAAAGAAAGGGCAATCTATTATATCAACAGAACATTAGTGGGCTATGAGCTAAACTACAATCTTATTGAGTATGTCTGCCTTGCCATATTTTTTGCCACCCAAAAGTTGTGACATTACATGTTAAATCATAAGACAAAGCTAATTGCAAAGATTGCCCCACTAAAGTACTTACTCAACAAGGCAACTCTAATAGGAGGACTGGCCAAATGGGTTATGGTACTGAGCAAATTTGATATAGAATATGTCGATTGAAAAGAAATAAAAGGAAAAGTGATCGTAGACTAGCTACTAGAAGCACTTACAATAATAGATCATCTTGTGGTCATAGATTTTCCTAATGAATCAATCTTCATAGTAGACGTTCCCAAAACATGGATATTATTCTTTGATAGCTCATGCACAAATCATGGTTCAAGCACAGGTATTTTGTTCATTACTCCTCAAGGCAATGCCATCCCTTAAGAATTTCAGATAGCCCTCTCTTGCACAAATAACATAGCAGAATATGAAGCATTGCTGATAGGACTTCGAATGGTTGTCAATTGGAAGATCAAAACATTGCACGTTTTTGGTGATTCATAGTTAGTCATTAAGCAGGTCAACAATGAATATGACACTAAAGATGAAAAACTCATGCCATATAAGAGAATGGTTGACAGTTTCTAGCTATATTTTGACGTAGTGGTCTTTGGTTAGATTCCTTGAGTTCAAAACAGAGTAGCAGATGCAATGACAACACTTGGGTCTCTCCTTGATATCCTGAGAAATGCACCTCAATTCTAGTTCTTGGTGGAACAACTATTGGTCCCAGCCTTTGATGTCTCTAAATTTGAGTTAGTGTGTGAGATAGTTGGTCCCACATCTCCTTGGTATCATGATATCCATACATATCTCCATGATTAAATTCTCCCACCTGACCTATTCACTAATCAATGCAAATCCTTCATCCACCAATCTGCCAAATACTTCATCATCAGTGACACCCTCTATCGCCATGGATTTGACAATACCCTCCTACAATGTCTTGATACCAAGGAATTACAAACAACTCTACATGAAGTACATGAGCGTATATGTGGAACTCACTCTAGTGGTCCTACTTTGGCCAAGAAGATTCTTTGAGCTGGATACTATTGGTCCACCATGGAGAAGGATGCCTATCACTTTGCCAAAAAGTACAGACAATGTCAGGTACACAAAGACCTCATACATGCACTTGCTTAGGATTTGCAACCACTCACATATCCATGATCTTTTTCTCAATGGGGACTTAACCTCGTGGGAAAAATCCATCCCACCTCTGCCAATGGTCACAAGTTCATCATCACCACCACAGAGTATTTCACAAAGTGGATTGAGGCCATTCCCATGACATACATCACCAACAAACAAATAGCCAAATTTATTCTCAACTACATCATATGCTACTATGGCATGCCTCAATCTATTGTCATGGATAATGGTCATCCTTTTAAAAATCAAGGAATTCATGAGCTATGTGAAAGATTCCATATTCAACACCATTTTGCCACCCCATACTATCCCCAAGGCAATGGTCAAGCTAAGGTGTCTAATAAAACCATCATAAAAATTCTCAAGAAGAATGTCAATGACGTTGGTCATGACTCGCATGTGCAACTTAATCCCACCTTGTGGGTATACCGCACCAGCATCTGAACTCCCACCAAAGCCACACCATATTCCCTTATCTATGGTTTCGAAGCCATCCTGCCCATCGAGGTTGAGTTACCATCCCTGAGAGTGTCATTGAAGCAATTTGTGGACAATGAAGACTATAGAGTATCCAAGCTAAATGAGCTTGAGCTACTAGATGAGAGAAGGCAGAATACCCTGGTACACCTATAGACCTATCAAAACTATCTCTGATGTAGCTATAACAAAAGGGTAAGAGTTCGACAGTTCAACATTGGAGACTTGGTCTTGAAGGAGAACCCTAAGAATCAACTAGAAAGGGAGAAGTCTAGAAAGTTTGAGCCAAACTGGTTGGGTCCCTATATTATCACAACAACATATGGATCAGGAGTGTATCAACTTGCTACCCTCGAAGGTGAACCGCTACTAGAGCCAATCAACAGCATGCACCTTCGAAATTATTATACCTAAATCAAAAAGCATATATATATATATATATATATATATATATATATAGATACACACAAAATTAAAAAAATCAAAAAAGCAATACAATAGTAAAGAGAAATAATTCATCTAAAAGTGAAAACCACTTTGGTGGTGCTTTGGATAAGTACCATGGTGAAAACTTGGCAAACAAGCTCCATGTGTAGTCGATCTTAGAGCTCTACCACCACTCTATTTGGTCTCCCACTTTCTACAAATAAATCCCATGTGATTTGCACCATAATCCATATCATAATCCACATTGTTCTCTTCATGGCTTGGAAATAAGTTATCATTTTGCATCTTTGCACTTTTCCCATAGCATGCCATCATCATCCTCATCCTATCCCGTCATGATCATGACTTTACCCCGTACCGAACTGGGGGTAGTTTCATGATCCTAAAATCAGTATTGGGGGGTACCTATTTTCAAAAAATCCAAAAACATTCAAATATTCCAAAAAATCCAAAAACATTCAAATATTCCCAAAAAATTGAAAAACATTCAAATATTTCAAAAAAAATCCAAAAACATTCAAATATTTCCAAAACTCCAAAACCATCCAAATATCTTCAAAAAGCCAAAAACATCACATATTTTTCAAAAATCCCAAAAACATCAAATATTCTGAAAAACCCACAAAAAAAATTACACAATCAACCAAAAGTACCAAACAATAAATCATGTCAAACACTATCTTGTCGAACTACATCACCTTTGAGCTTTCACGTAGGCAAGGTCATCTTTGACGAGCCCCTGAGGAATTCCCCCCTTAGGTCTTAGGTCACCCCATGTCCACCTGGTCAAACTACGACCCCTCTAAGCTTTCACATAGGCAAGGCCATCTTTGATGAGCCCCCGAGGCATTAGGTTAGTCCCTTAGGACCTGTCGAGTCAACTATCATAATAAGTCGTTCCTTAACGAGATGGATACTTTGATCAGACTAAAGCAATCAATCTTTCACAAGGAGAACAACCTTGTGTGACAACACATCAGCTTATCAAAATAGCCAAGCATTCATCTCTCATGGTGATAATCGAAGATCACCATGAATAATCTTCATCTACAACCACATGGAGCATAGTCAAAACTAGGCTTTACACCTTAGACGACATGTTTCATTCTTTAGACATCATTAATCATCACATGCCAAACATCCTATACCTTGTGGCATCTTCAAAACTAGACCACATGTCATACAATATGTCACAATCCTATCACTTGCCTTAGACAGGTGGGGGCATTGTCGAAACTAGACTAGTCATCTTATACGACATACCTCCCATCCTAAAACTAGGCATCATTCAACATATCACAACCAATCAAACCAAATGCATATCAATTGGCAAACAATCTAATGGCTGTTGACTCTATTGGTCTAGTTTGTCTTTACTTTTACTGGATTTTTTTTTTAGTCTTATTCTTATGCTTCTCAAGGTAGTCCCTAAGTGATGAAGAGAAGCGAGGATAGGGCAATACCTTTTCTTTGATTTTTATTTGTAGTTTGTCTTGACAAGATGATTGAGGCAACTAGGTTACTTGCATGTGACTAGGATTTCATTGGGTGTGAATCAAAGACATCCTATGCATTGGAAGGAATACATGCTTCCTCACATCAGGATTTATATACCTCACAGTTATCCCATCACATGTTCCTACAAGATACCATAGTTACTTAGTTTGAGTCAGGCATTCCTTGTCTGTCTTGTGTCCATTTCACAAGGGATCACACTTTATGCCTTGGCCTTTGACATGCCATGGTGATTGTCGTCCTTTGATATAATAAGCTCTATGATGATAAGTAGTAATTGCAAGAAAGAAGCTCAAAAATCTATTGAGGCAAAATCAGGACCCATTATTCTAGCCAATCTTCATCCTTCGTGCATTTCTCATCTCCATTTCTTCTAATCATCTTTCGTCCTACTATGACACACCAAAAGAATACATTAAATCTTGTCAGCCTGCATACATCAACATGTTAGTCCATCATTTACATCCCATCATAAGCATAATACCACATCCATCATAAATAATATCATCATATTAGACCATAAATATCACATTATAACAACATAAAATCACCATCTGCATACATCTATCATAAAACATTTCATAAATACATATCTGCATCCATGTAGTACGCATGTAAATATCACATAAACATAAAATACCATCATATAAACATATAATAGCATCTTAACATATGCATCTATGGGCCATCATCATACATCACTTCGCATCATAAACATCATCATATAATTACATCATTTCATCATAAATCATAAATCACAAAGCATAACCATAGAACTATAAAAATAACATAGTCATAAGCATTCATCACATCATATACATATAGAAATAAAAAGATCATCATCATAAGTAAACTGATGCACATCTATATATATATATATATATATATATATATATATATATATATATATATATATATATATATATATATCTCAAAAATGTGTGTCACATACAATAATTAGAATCCATGTGTCAAAAAAGGAGCTCACAGGCTCAATCAAAATTACAGCACACAAGCTTGATCATAATATACATCATACATATCAAAAGGGCCCTAACGACTACTATCATGGCCCCCAAATCTTGTTGGCCTTGCAGGAGGACCCCTATGCTCTATCCCCACCCTAGAACTAGATGGCCTATCATATGGCTAAGCCCTCCTTTGAGAGTGAGAAACTCCTACACTATTGTGAGATCTCTGCGAGTGCAACCTACTGGCACTCCTACGCTAGAAGCTAGGCGCACTTTGATCTACTAGCACCAACCCCTCATATAGGCCCCTATAATACTGAGCCTCCTATGCTTCTTAGTACAAGGTCTATACAAACTCCACAGCTGGGCCACCCACAGTCACCATAAAATCAATGATTTGCTGCTCTGCCCTCTAGGCTCTGATGATGGCCACATCCCTCTTTGCAGTCCTCTGTGTCACTTGACCCTCCAACTCTTGAATACGTAGCCACATCCCCTACATTTGTGTCTAGAGAGCCTCTATCTGTGCTGCCAGATTTCCTCCTTGATCTCCCACACCCTCCTCCTCCTCCTCATCACCAATCTCCTCAATCAACACATCCTACAGTGCCTCCTCCTTGACCTACTCCTCCTCCTCATTGGCCTCCTCATTAGCCTCCTCCTCACCCTCCTCCATCTCCTCTCCACTAATGTCTCCTCCACTGACATCCTCCATTGCCACATCCTCCTCTCCTCCCCCCATCTACAGCTCCCCCACAGTAGTAGCTACCTATCCCATAGCCCCCTCTCCCTCCTCCTAAATTAGAGCAAGATGAGGACCTCCCTGTCCATCTCGTCCTCTCCCCCTAGCTCCCCTCCCCTGGCCTCCTCGGACCATGTCTCCTCAACCACCACATACTCCACCATCATCACTTCCTCCATCACCATCCCCCTGTCACCATCCCCTCTGCCTCTGCCTTAGTGACATCCTCTAAACCTGCCTCTTGGCCCCTGCCCCAATGTCTCCACTGGCACTGGCTCATCAGGATGAAGATAGGGAACTGGCCTATGGGTGGCCCACCAAGAATCATATGCAGGAGTGGTACCTACATTGGCAACATCATTTGATCCCCACTACACTAGCTATAAACCAACAATCTCATCAATAGTTGTCTGAACTGCAATCATTGGTCCCCAAAATGGAATCTCCTGAGTGACTCTGGAAAACTCTGGAATGCTAGCTGGAGTAGCTTGGCACTCTCCAAACTATCTAAGCACCCACTCTGGTAGATGGTGCTCTATAATATGTTGTGTTTGCATGGTCCATCCAATTAGGTATCATGTATGCCTGCAAAAGGGTAGCTGCTCTGGATCCTTTGTCCACCTAGGACAACCCCTATATGGCCTCCACACAAATGTGTCCATGTGATCAATGGCATGCCTCTAGTATCCAACATTGCCCTTACATTTCTGTAAAACTACCCTAATGTAATAGAAAACATAGGGCAGCTCCTCCAAAATATCACATTCCACTAGTGATCAGCACACGAGAATGTACTTTGAAGCTCACATCATCAGTAATGTCACACCACAGCTAATAGACTACTCACCATGGTAGGCTACTCCATGTAATTAGAAATACAACTAATCTAGGAGGCAGGGTCCCCATGTATAAACTGTGGCATCCACCATTATACCCTCCAATATCTCCCCCAGCCCACTAGAAATCCATGTCTGCGATGGTTGGGACATACAAGATAGCCAATATAGGTGCATAGGACCACAATCAATTAATCGTATGGATCTGTTAGAGTGTCCCAGTGAATCTCATGAGCCTCCACTCCTAAGGCTGCATTATCATCAGTCTCAAACAATTGAAGGAGTGCAAGCAATCCCCTTTCTGGACTATAGATGACCTACTCACTGTAAATCAGAAGCCGTAGAATTCACTAGACATCCAACATTGTAATGGTGGCCTCTCCTATTGGTAAGTGGAATGAACTCATCTCCGAGTGCCACCACTCGGCTAGTGCAGTCAGTAGGCCCCGATTAGCCCTAATCATGGGCATAAACACAACACCATATAATCCTAGAGCATCAAGAGTATCTCGCTCTACCACTGACAGATGATCCCATAACTAGTACCTCATAGGACGACTCTCCCATGTATAAATTGGCGGAAACCTCACCTGTATTCACACAGATTGGACACTATGTCAATCTGAAAACCCTAAGCAAGGCATTCACAACAAAACAAGGGCAAAAATTAGGGAAAAATGCATTCTTAAACTAGTAAACACATGCATGCATCACATTGTCACTCCTAGGTGTCACAGCTAAGTGCATGCATCATACTGCCTTGTGCATGCGTCACATTTTGGCACGTGTGTCGCACTACCAGTCACAGGCATCACACTTTTATGCATGTGTCGCTCTGCTCTGCTCAAGTGTCACACTTTGCAAATGTGTGACACCTAAATCAGAGATGTCACACCCCCTCACACATGCAATTCTAGAAATTACATGTGTTGTACCAGCTTGCATGTGTCACACAACTTGGCATAAGCGTCACTTGCGATAGTGCATGCGGTGGACAAAAGTGCACCGTATGCGTGCCCTATTTTTTAGGCCCCTAAATCTACCTAAAAATTCTAAAATTGAAAAGCTAGGGTTGGATACATACTACTGCCCCTATCCTAAGGAGCCAACTGTGGGTCCTGGCCATTGTGCCAAGATGCAAATGAACTAGAATGGGCGGCATACTAGCAACAGCTCCGTAGAAAATCTCAAACTGGATGCTCTCCTCTCTTTGAATTCTCTATAGGCTAAGTGCACAAATGAGCTTTATGGGCCCCCCTAAGAGCTATTTATAGTACTTTTTGACCTACGTGGGCCCCCTTTTGCAAAATTGATCAGCCTATGACCAATTTTTACATGTCAGACACCTTTCGGGATCGATTTTTCACTCCAGAATCACTTTTTTACATCTCGTTCACCTTTTTGAAAAATTTTCCAAAATTTTTGAATTTTTTTTAGAAATTTAAAAAAAAATTCCCAAGGGGGCATAAGGCCATCACGCCTCATCTGGGGCACACTGGGGAATGTCCAGAGCATATTTCTTAATTTTTTCTTTGAGACAACGTCGAAATTGACATTTTATCAAAGTGAAAGGAAGCTAGGTGTACGGAAAACGCTTCCTACACTAATCTAACGAGGAGAGGGCTACACAAATTCAAATTTATCCTAACTATTACAGCAATGTTAAAACATTAACATGAGATATCATAGAACACAAGAACCAGAAAGTAGATAGAAGAAGAGAGACAAAGATTTATAGTGGGGATAACCCTTATTGGGTGAAAAACCCCACTCAGAAACCTGTACAATGTATTAACAAATCTGAAAGAATGTTTACAATACACTTGCAATGCAAGCTTCAATGGTCTTCGACACTCATGTCTGGAGTCAATCTGGTAGCATAAAAGTACATGTGAACCTGTGATACAAACTCCAACTCCAAGTGCCTGTATATAAAGGAAATACAAGGCAATATTGGACCTTTCTTGGAATGGGCGTCCAACATGGCATCTTGGACCAAAACCCATGCCTAGGGACACTTGGTCAACATTGTAGAATGTGTCTAACACTTGTCCACAACTCCCATCCCAAAGAGGTCACCTATTTCCAAAATGGGCTACGACAGATGCTCTTACGACACTTACGACTGTCATAGAATCTGTCATAGCGGTTACAACTTACAGTTGTAAGAGAATTGTCATACACATGCTATAAATAGTATATTCTCTTACAACACATCATATTCCACCTTGGGATGCCCAAATATGCCTTATTCAAAAATGCTACATGACATATGTCATCACCTGTCTTACAACCTTCTATTCTCAACTCTTACATGTCATAGATTCGTCATAGGAATCTGTGATAACCATTTTGGTCAAACATTCCTTACACAACATAGAAGATGCTGACACATGGCAGAATATTCCTACCACTAAGTGGGATGCCTATCTCCTAATGTGAGGACAAAAATGCAAGTTGTCATAATCCATGTAGGATTGACACATCACCGTACCACATCCCACAATATGACAATATGGATTTTCTAATTATTTACAACATAGGCTATTAAATAATAAATACAAACATTACAAATGCAGAGAATTACCAAGGTTGAGACACCTTAATTCCCAACATTCTCCCACTTGTTGAACACCTTGTAAGAGCTAATAGAAAAATATGATTTAATTGCTATCGAGCGAGAGGCCCATAGACTCTGAACACCATCTAAACTTCTCCGTGCCCACTGGTTTCACCAATGCATTTGCAACATTCTTCAAATTATCTACCTTCTCCAAATTTACCTTTCCATCCTCAACTATGTCCCTCATGAAGTGAAACTGAACATCAATGTGCTTGGTTCTAGCATGGAAAGTTAGATTCTTTGAAAGGCAAATTACACTCTGACTGTCACAACTGATCGTGATCTGACCAGCATCAACACCAATATCGGAACACAATCTCTTAAGCCAAATGCCTTCCTTACAAGCATGAGTTTTTGCTATATACTCAGCTTCTGTCATGGACAAAGCAACAATAGGTTGTTGCTTACTCATCCAATTAATAGCACCACTAAACAGTGTAAAAACATAAGCACTAGTGGATCTCCTACTATCAATGTCACCTGCCCAATCTGAATCCATAAATCCGTCAATATCAATAGAATGCGAGGTCCTGAAACATTACCATGATAGCAAATGGAATACTTAGAAGTACGCCTCAAATATTTGAACACTTGTTTAACTGCATCCCAAAGAATCCATCCAAGATTAGCCATAAATTGACTAAGGACTCCCATTGCTTGGGCAATGTTTGGTCTTGTGCAGACCATAGCATACATCAAATTGCCAACAGCACTAGCATAAGGTACTCTGCTCATGTCCTCCACCTCACTAGGAGATTTTGGACAATCCTCAACAGACAACTTTGTCCCCAAAGAAACGAGAACACACAATGGTGTACAATCTGCCATGCTGAATCTGTCCAACACAGTCTTCACATACTTACTCTGGCTTAACCAAAGTTTTCTGTTGGTTCTATCTCTTCTAATTTCCATTCCTAGAATGTACTTGGCTGCCCCTAAATCTTTCATTTCAAACTGAGCTAACAACTAAGATTTAAAATTAGAAATCATATTCTTACCCTTCCCAATGAGCAACATATCATCAACATATAGTGCAACAATGAGAATATGATCACCATTAAATTTATAATACACACAGTGATCCAATTTTGATCTCACAAATCCAATTGACAACACAAAGGCATCAAACTTCAAGTACCATCTCCTAGGGGATTGCTTCAAACCATACAAAGACTTCTTAAGTTTGCAAACCAAATTTTCTTTACCTTTCACCATGTAATGCTCTGGCTGTGACATGTAGATTTCTTCCTCCAAGTCACCATGAAGGAAAGCTGTCTTCACATCCATCTGTTCTACCTCCAAGTCATAAGCTACTGCAAGAAACAACAGGAATCAAATGGATGTTAGATTTGCAATGGGAGAGAAGATCTCACCATAATCTATACCCTCCACTTGTGAATACCCCTTCGCAACCAATCTGGCCTTATACTTCTCAACACTGCCTTCTACACCACCAGTTTTCTTCTTGAACACCCATTTGCATCCAACAAGGTTCCATCCAGGAGGCAAAGGCACCAAGTCCCAAGTTTGATTCTTTTCCAAAGAAGCCATTTCTTCCTCCATGGCCTCCTTCCAAGAACCTGCATCCTTCATATCTCAAGCCTCTGAGATAGTTCTAGGTTCATCACTGTTAGTAAGCAAAGCATAAGCACAACTAGAATCAAACAATTCATCACTGTTAGTAAGCAAAGCATAAGCACAACTAGAATCAAACAATGTAAAACCAAACCTTTCAGGTTGCTTTCTTATCCATGTAGACCTCCTCAAGAGTTGAGGTTGAGGTTCAACTTCTTCATCTAAGCTTTCAGAGCTGCTAGAGCTCTCCTCATCATCAGGTCCAACATTATATTTTTGTTCAGTCTTCTCAGGGGTGAGAGGAAATTGAACAACATCCTCTTTCTTTTCTCTTTCTTTTGGCTGTAAAATAGTGGAAGAAGGTGTAAGCTCTTTGAAGATAACACTTCTGCTATACAACACTTTTTCAGCCATGGGATCCCAAAGCTTGTATCCTTTCACACCAACACCATACCCGATGAAGATGCACTTAACAGCTTTGTTCTCCAACTTTGACCGCTTCTCCCTAGGCATATGTGCATATGCCTCACAACCAAAAACATGAAGATGCCTTACTGAAGGCTTTCTACCAGACCACACCTCCATGGGTGTCTTTCTAACAAGAGCTGATGTAGAAGATCTCTTTACCAGATAGCAAGCAGTGGTAATAGCTTCAGCCCAAAACTTTTGTTTTAGACCAGCTCCACTAAGCATACTCCTAGCCTTCTCCATTAGTGTCCTGTTCATCCTCTCTGCAACTCCATTTTGCTGCGGTGTGTATGGAGTTGTCTTATGTCTTTCAATCCCAAGTTCCTTGCAATACTTATCGAATTCTGTAGAACAAAACTCACCACCGTTGTCAGTTCTCAAACATTTAATCATTTTACTAGTCTGATTTTCAGCAAAAGCTTTAAACTCCTTAAACATGCTATAGACTTCAGATTTGCTTCTAAAAAAATAAATCCATGTCCTTCTATTGTAATCATCTATAAAAGATACAAAGTATATAGATTTTGATAATGAAGGAACATTAACAGGACCAAACACATCAGAATGAATGAGCTCCAAAACACCAGAAGACTTATGAGAACTCGAGTAAAACTAAACACGATTTTGTTTTCCAAAAATGCAATGTTCACAAAAGTCAAACTCAAGTTTACAGTCATATAACCCCTCAATGAGGTTCTTATTTTTTAGGGTATGCAGACCCTTCTCACCAATGTGGCCAAATCTCTTATGCCATAACATTGTCTTTTTAGCAAGAAGTTTAACTTCCAATGCATGATTACAACCATCAAGACTAGAAACAACAGATTTCTTCACTGCTCATTCAGATGGTGGGGATGAAGTGACTACTGCCCTCTTCCTTGAGTCAGAAGAACTATTGCATTGTGGAATGCATGCCTCTAGCTGAAACAAAGTACCTCTCTGAGTACCCTTAGCAAGCATGATAGCTCCTCTAGTCATCTTGTATCCATCTTTTGAAAAGACAACCTGTACACCTGCATCATTCAACATACTTACAGAAAGCAGGTTCCGTGCCAAGCCTGGGATGTGCAGAACCCCAGAGATCCCCTTCACTCAACTATTAGGGAATCAGATAGAGACTCTTCCATGACCAACAATCTTCAGATGAGAGTCGTCACCCAGATCCACCTTTCCGCCATCAAACTCCTTATACTTAGTGAACCAGTCTCAATGCGAGGTCATGTGGAATGATGCACTAGAGTCGATTAGCCACACATCATCAGATGCATGGGTTGCCAAGGCTGTGATGAAAGCATCACCATCATCTTGTGACTTGTCAGAATATGAACTAGGAGCTTTCTTCTTTTTCTTCTTCCCCTCTTTGCATTCCTTTCAGAAATGTCTGGTCTTTCCATAGTTCCAACAAAGAGCCTTGGACTTTCCAGGAGATTTGGATCTCCCACGGGATTTGGATCTACCCTTCTCAGCTTTCTTGTCCTTCTTCTTTCCTTTCTCCTTGGGTCTTCCATAAACTGCAAGGGCCTCTTTGGCTGCCTCAGAAGACTTTCTCCACATCTCTTCAGACAATAGTGAAGAAACCACCTCTTCCATTTTGAATGTGGATGTGGTGCTTCTGATTGCCATGACAAGATGATCATATGAGTCTAGTAGAGAACAAAGTAGGGTCATACACCAATCCTTCTCCTCCATATTTACACCAATAGATGTCAATTATGCTACCAGCATGTTAAAGGCATTCATATGCTTAGTAATGGATCCTCTATCTTCCATTCAAAGAGAATACAACTTCTTTCTCAGGAAAAGTTTATTGACTAGGGATTTGGCTCGATACACATCCCCCAACTTCTTCCAAAGGAGTTTTGAAGTGGTCTCTTCATGGACATTTAACAACATAGAATTAGCAAGACTAAGTCTTATGAGACCCTTAGCCTTTCGATCCTTAAGATCCCAGTCAGCTTGTGGCATTATAGCTGGTTTAGTTCTATTCACACTATCCCAAAGGTCTCGGTCAACTAACATGTCTTCCATTTTGAGCTTCCACAGCTTGAAATTACTGCCATTGAACTTCTCTACTTCAAACCTTCCTGATGTGCCTACCATCTCCTTGCTGCAATAAGATATAGAATGCTCTACACAGACTCCCACTCAACCTAAGATTAGCTTAAAAAACCCCTACCCAACAACTAAGACCAAAGCTGATCAAGCTCTGATACCAACTGAAAGGAAGCTAGGTGTGCGAAAAATGCTTCCTACACTAATCTAATGAGGAGAGGGCTATGCAAATTCAACTTTATCCTAGCTAATACAGTGATGTTAAAGCATCAACATGAGATATTGTAGTAAAACACAAGAACCAGAAAGTAGACAGAAGAAGAGACAAAGATTTACAGTGGGGAAAACCCTTATCGAGTGAAAAACCCCACACTCAGAAACCTGCACAATGTATTAACAAATCTGAAAGAATGTTTACAATACAATTACAATGCAAGCTTCAATGGTCTTCGACACTCGTGTCTGGAGTCAATCCGGTAGCATAACAGTACCTATGAACCTGTGATACAAACTCCATCTCCAAGCACCTGTATATAAAAGAAATACAAGGCAATATTGGACCTTTCTTGGAATGGGCATCCAACATGGCATCTTGGACCAAAACCCACACCTAGGGACACTTGGTCAACATTGTAGTATGTGTCTGACACTTGTCCACAACTCCCATCCCAAAGAGGTCACCTATTTCCAAAATGGGCTATGACAGATGCTCTTATGACACTTACAATTGTCATAGTATCTGTCATAGCGGTTTCAACTTACAGTTGTAAGAGAATCTATCATACACATGCTATAAATAGCATATTCTCTTACAACACATCATATTCCACCTTGGGGCACCCAAATATGCCTTATTCAAAGATGCTACATGACACATGTCATCACCTATCTTACAACCTTCTATTCTCGACTCTTACATGTCACAGATTCGTCATAGGAATCCGTCATAACTGTTTCGGTCAAACATTCCTTACACAACATAGAAGATGCTGACACATGGTAAAATATTCCTACCACTAAGTGGGATGCCTATCTCCTCATGTGAGGACAAAAATGCAAGTTGTCATAATCCATGTAGGATTGACACATCATCATGCCACATCCCACAATATGACAATATGGATTTTCTAATTATTTACAACATAGGCAATTAAATAATAAATACAAACATTACAAATGCAGAGAATTACCAAGGTTGAGACACCTTAATTCCCAGAACAAAGAGGGGAAAAATGTGGACACTTAAAAATGTCATGAGCCTGTGAATGTCATTTTGACACCTAATTCATCCCATTCTACTATTAATTAAATAATTTTTAATCATTTAATTAATTCACTTTCCCTTTATGCTTTTAATTAAATAAGATTTATTTATTTATTTAATTATTTAGCAATTTTCTCCTGATTTCTTGTATAATTAAATAATTAAATAATTATTTAATTATTCACTATCCCAATATCCACTTTCCCCTTTTAATTTAAATAAATGCACACATTTATTTAAATTATAGGTCTTGCCCTAATTAAATAGGTTACACCTATTTAATTAAATCACATTACATTATCTCCTTTCACAAATAAATTAAATAAATGAACTCAATTTATTTAATTTAAAAATCATATTACACCCACCATTTCTTCAAATAAAAAATTATCGTTTGTCTTCTAGTGATTGGGAACCCTAGTTAATCTACACCCCTCATCATATCAAAAGTCAAACTCTCAATCTCAACCCTCCATTCAAATCTCCTCTTTTATAAAAGCACTCTCTCACCCTCATTCCTCACTTCAAACTTGCATAATTTAAGCATCATCTCTCTAGTTTTTCCATAGCCATACTCTTGAGTTTCTCATTGTGTTTGCAGGTCTGCAAATCTAAGAGCAAAGTGCTAAAATTTTTGGGAGAAACAATGGAGAATTCAAACTAGTGGTCTAGGCTTTCATGTTTTATGCTTGTATTTGATTGATCCTAGGTTATTTAGTACTCCATTGGGTTGTTAGGGTATGCATTGTACTATTTGTAGGTTTTAGAATGTTTTTCCCTAACATCAAGCTACAATATGAAGGCAAAAGATATACCAACTAGAGGGTGTGGTAGTAGCAGTAGAGGTTATGTTATTGTATACACCTGAAAGTGACACGATTGTATCTAAATAAATATTTATAATATTTATTTTATCTAAATTCCTCTATCAATAAATAAACAAAAAAATTTATTTATTTGATTCATATTCTTCCAACAATTAAATAAAATCAATTTATTTAATTAGATCCTTAAATTCCTCCAAATCCTTCAACAAATTAAATAATACCAATTACTTAGTTAGTTCTTCCAAAATCATTCTAAATTAAATAAGACCACATTATTTTATTATTTCATCCAATAATATCTTCTCTAAATTTAAATAAATCCAAATATTTATTTAAGTTGTCCATGTCCTCTAAAAATTGAGTTATCTCTAAATATAATTCAATCCTTGTGTACATGCAATTAAATATTCCAAATATTTAATTGAGCTAAAATATCTTCTCACACTCATGCAATATCTATCCTCTAGTTATAATCAATTAACTCTTCTATCAAATTCTCTTAACTGATTAATCTATTCTATTAATTGATTTATCTCTTCAGTTAACTCATTCTTCTAGTTAGTAACTCCTCTCATGAAAAATAGAGTAGGACACATGTCCTCTTCCTATTCGTGCACATCCTCTCAACCTTTCTCAATCGTTGATCTCCTTGTTCATTCTATACCATTGATCTTCTCTCTCACAAGTCTATATGTACGACCCTATTCCTTCATTTCTATCATCCAAGCTTTTAGTAAACTTACTCTGCAGGAATTATAGCATGCTTTGGCACCAAATCATTCCATAGCTTGCGATAACCCTTTTATCATTGCAATTGTGTTGAAGAATCTCTTCATTTCGAACCTATCATAGCCATTCCCACTTGACATCTTGGAAAATAGCAAGGAAGTGTACCTTCTGAGGGCCATATTCATACACAAGATCATTTGAGATAGATGACCAATGGAAGCCATGAAGTAAAGAGGTTTGCAAGGTTTGAGTTCTTTATTGTTTGATCTTCTTTGTTTCTTATTTCATTGAGTTATTGGGTATTATTGATATATTTGATATTCATGCACGATATCACTTAACATTTTTGGCACCCATTGTGGGGCCCTGCACCAATTTTTTGTGAGTTAGGTTCTATA
The DNA here is from genome assembly GCA_027924645.1 of Cunninghamia lanceolata. Classification (NCBI taxonomy): domain Eukaryota; kingdom Viridiplantae; phylum Streptophyta; class Pinopsida; order Cupressales; family Cupressaceae; genus Cunninghamia; species Cunninghamia lanceolata. Next base: position 286,490 of record BSBN01000497.1, on the reverse strand, counting down.
CATAGGAAGATTCTGTGCATGTGTTCATTTCTAACATGCATCTGAGCTCTATTTCAATGCATCTAGAGATTCAATGCATCTATTCATTGAAATTGTACTTCTATGTTATGTAACAACACATTTATCCTAACTATGCATATGTTCTCTGATTCTACGCTTTTATGCTTTGTAACTGTGCATTCATAATTCTACACATCTGTGTTTTGTTGCTGCACATCCATCCTCAGTAGCTGCGCATTTATTCTAATAGTGATTTTGAGTTGTTTCTTGTGATTTTGCTAACACTAACATCTCTCACAAGAATATTCTCAGATCTACTTGCAGGTTAGGGGCTAGTTAGACATCTAGTTGCATTGCTGACTCACATCATACATCTAATTAGTGAGGAAAGTAATTGGATTGTTCATGCAAATCTCATTTAGATCTAACTAGGACGATTGTAATTTGATCTTGTTGCATCAATAACTCAAACATAGTCCCTACTAGAAGGATATAAAATTGAACCATTGCTATCTTGCTTCTTTCAAAGTTAACAAACCTTGTGTGTGTCCAAGTAGCATTAACTCATTTAGTCTTTTTGATTTTAACTAGGGAAAATAACCATTGTCTTTCATGTATTGGGAATGATACCAGGCCTATGATCCCCCTATCTTGGGTGACCAAAATGACAAACCTATCATTTCACATGCTTTTTCCTTTAGAGAGGCATGCCCTTGGATATCCTTCCATCCAAGTGGGAATGACCTTAAGTGGTAACAAGTTAAAGCCAAGATCTACCTAGCCACTATAAATAAATTATGCTTGAGGTGAAAGCTTCATGCAACAAGTGTTGATTAGTTATACTGATAGCCAACCTCCCCCAAAACCCTTCAAGGTGCAACCCTTGAAGGCTGGGAGTCTCCATAACTAAGAGTAGCACTACCGTACATATAACCACTCGAATGATTGCCCTTCCTACTTATCCATTGTTTTAGAATCCAAAATCCCCTATAAACTGGTGCCGAAAAGAGCAATTATCATCTTCCTAAGATGACTCACATTATTACGATTCAATAGTAGAGATAACAGGGAAATCTCAAGGTTTGTGAGCCTTGGGAACCTGGAACTTGGTGTACTAGAGAAGTTTGTGCACTTGTAAGGGGGAGCCCATGTCCCAAGTTCCTATGTTATCTGCTTTGAATAGCATAGCTGGATGAAAGTCCAAGTGAGAATTCAGTTTCTATTGCCCTTGGTATCCTAGGATTGTACTTGTTTTCTTATCAAAAAAGTCATAAATCAAAAAAAAAAAATCATGAAAATATTCTGTGTGTGCTTTCTTGCCATAGTTGAAAAATCAAATCAAAGAGACCAACTTTTAGCCAAACAAAAAAAAACCAAAAACATTGAAAAATTAGTCAAAAAACTACCAAAAAACATAGAGATGTGCATTTGTCCACTCCTGCTACGCTTTTGTCCAATCCTACTGCACATTTGTTTATCACTGAGCATTTATCTAGTTCTACAATACTTTTGTCAATTCTTGTTGCGCATACATACTTTGCCAGAACTGCGCATCTGTGATCTGTTCCTGCGCTTTTGAAATTCACCAGTCTTGCACTTTTGTTATCTTCTGTTGCGTATTTACCCTTTGTTCCTACACATATATTTCTATGCATCCATCACAGTGAGCACTTCTAGACCTTTTGTGAGAAAAATATCAACCTTTCTAGGTACCCATTTCGGTCTTGTGTCTATTTCTAAGGATATGACAAACCAATTAGAAGCATTTGCTCAAGAAATCCAAGCCATAGAACAGCAATTGGTAATCTTACAAATGAAATCTTCCAAAAAGCAATATTCTCTAGGGGGCATATCTCCTTATCCATCTAATAAAAGCTTGGCCAAAATACCTTCCCCTTCTTTTTTTAATGTGGCCAAGTCTGACAAATATAGGGAAATAGATTATCCACGTGTACCAAATCCCTCCCAATGTGAGCATTCCAACACTAGCCATGCTTCACACCAAGATTGTACATCCTTAACCCACCTTAATGATACCATTGACAAGGGAAACACCACCTTAAGTTGGAAATCATATACCACTCCGTCTACTAATCCTACACTAGGCTCAAGTCCACCCAAAGAATCCATGAGTGATTTTCTCCAAAGACTATTCTACAAACCTAAAATGAAAGAAAAGCTATGGAAAAATCCAAACCCACCCATCTATTACCTCATTCATCTACCCATACACCTATAAAGGATGTGATCTAAGGGCTACTAGAAGAGAGTCAACCATGTCCCCAAATTCTGATCCTTAACCTTACCAAAGATCCTTCCAATAACATATCCTTTCCTCTAACCCCATCATGTAATCCACAACCCGTCAAGCTTATTAAAGAGTTTCCCACCATGAGTCCAAGTCCAGATCCATTGAACCTTCATGTTGCTAACCATCATGCACCTATCAAGCCTACCCAAGAGTCTACTACTTCCACTTCCATTTAAGAAAATCAAGAGCTATGTCAAGAGTATAATCTAGAGCATGTGGAAACATCCACTCTTTATCTAAATTAAGGTCAAATCACCTCCATCCAACCCGCACATAATCTATATCTTTTCTATGATCAAGATATTATCCATGATTATGAGCCTACCCATGAGCAACTTGATCCTATATCCATACATGAGACAGAAATCCAAACCCGACCCATCCATAACCTATATCTTTTCCATGATCAAGATATTCCCTATGAAAAAGATATCATGAACAACTTGATTCCATACCCATCCATGAGCAAGAAACTATCCATGTACAAGCTATCCATTCTCCACATAGTCCTATCCACAATCCAACAATGCACACTTTCCTGGATGAGTGCCTCCCAAGTGCCCATAGATGATCAAACCATTAAATTGGATCCTAGTGAACATAATGATAATCAAGATCCTAATGATCCTTCACCCCCTGATATCAACCACGCTGCAAATCCCCCACCATATAACCTTGGTCTTACCACCTTCATCCATGAATGTTCCTCCTTAGGAAAGCAACAACCATTATCTACCATTTCACCTTCTCCATCAACTAATGAGCTCACATCTAGTGCACCAACCACCCATAATCCCATTGTCCACCTCATACTCCAGAATATGACCTATCAAGGTAAAGGATTAGGCCTTCATGAACAAGGTGTTTTAGAGCTTGTCCATGTCAAAATCCCTCTACGCTCATATGGCCTTGGATACACACCCCAATGTGAACAATCTCAAGATGTTGGTACTTCCTCTATGCCTTCTAAATCCACCACTTCCCATCGCAAACCCTATCATATTCCCAAAACATATGTCGCCATTCCACCCACATCATCCTACAGATGTCAAAAGCATGTGACCATACACCTTCCACCATCCAATTTACCTCTGCTCCTTCCAACTCCTACTATCCCTCCATCCACTTTTCTTCCAATTCTCCCAACACCAAATTCTTCCATCTACACATTTCCTCATATTTCAAATCATGACCGACAAATGCACATATTGTCTAAACAGGAAGCTTCCACTTATTCCACCAAATCTATGGGATTCAAATATAAACATTAGGATGCCTCCTTTCTTAAAGTCAAAAATCCTAAATGTTCTAATACCTTAGGAAATCATTCTCAAAAATTAATGAAAAACCCATCTCAAAAGCTGCACATGCCCACATAGCTCAAAGCAATACTAAAAAAGGTGTGGGTTCCCAAGAAACAAGTAATTACCTCAGAAGTTGCACAAAAGATGGATATATCCAAGCCCATACAAGCAAATTCTAAAAGCAAAATGGTTTGGTTACCTAAGCAAAAAGCCATAAAGTTAAATGAGGTATCCACCTCTCAAGATTCCCAACCATACACTTTCTCCTTTTTCATTCAAAAGTTTCAAATCCTTCCATCCCACATGACAAACAAAAACTAGAAAACTACTAAGTCTATGTGGGTCCCTAAATGCCTAAACCACTCATCCACTAAGAAAACATCTCCATTTCTTCCTACACCACCTTCCCATCATAAGCTTTAGTGTTTATCACGGTATGCACAACCGTTGGTCATAGTTCCCTTCCATCCCACAACACTTCCACATACCTCTGGATCTCTCCTTCCTTCCACTATTATCCTACATACCTTCCCCATCCTATTCCTATGGTCCCTACTTTTGCATAAGCCTTCCCTCCATCCTTACATAACTCTTACATAATCTGCATCATAATCCACTATCGCACCTTCCATAATCCACTATCTACCTACTCTGTCTTCCTTTCATGTGATCCTTATCAACATCTATGAGCATAGCGACATTTGGCATGATTCGTATGATGACATGCATTTCTAGCAGGACACTATCACCTTAATAGAGCCAAATGCTTGAGTCTATCTCATCCGTATTCTGCCTATCCTAACCAAATATTCAAAAAAAAAGAGAAAGAAAAAGAAAAATAAAAAAAGTAAAGAAAAATCCTTTCGCCTAATGGTGAAAACTTGGTAAACAGGCGCCTTGGATAAGTACCATGATGAAAACTTGGCAAACAGGCGTTATGTGTAGGTTGATCTTCTATGGTACTTACACTTGGGGGAACATTGTCTCATCCAACCTATCTTTTCCATCCTATTGTATCCATCCTTATCCATTACAGGCATATTCTTATTGAATCCATTCATCATCCCTTCATCCTATTGATCTTGATAAAGATAGGGGCAAAATGTTGAAACAAGCTTTGGACAACTCTTGGTGTATCTAATACTTCTAAACCTATCTTCCCATCATATCATTGCAAGCATTGTCAAGCTATATCCTAAGTCTAGTGTCTTGAGTAAGATATGTTATTCATAAGCAACGTAGTCCTTGGAGATCATATCCTGACTTCTCCCATCCATCTTTTCTTCATGCATTTCCAATCCATTATCTCCTAATTTCCATCCTTCTACCTAACCATCTGTATCCACTGTAACCCATCCATCTGCCTATCCATGGTGTTTCCTTGTCATCAGTATCTAGCATTAAGGCTATCCAAAATCATCCCAACGGTATCAAAACCACCTAGTGATAACCTATCATGGCTTGGTACTCTATCCTCATTGTCACCTTATTACCTAAGGCTTTATCCAGTATCCTATCCATAGTGTCAGCCTATCATAGCATCTGTCATCAGTATCCTATCACCCCAAACTATGCTGCCTCTACGTCGTCACATAGGCAAGGCCATTTATCAATGCACCCCCAAGGCTACCCATCCATCCCATATCATGTCACCCATCCTCTGGTTCATCTACATCCACACCATCCTCCCTCACCTAGGTCTTAGGTCCACTCAATCCGCATCACTAAACTATGTTGCCTCTACATTGTCACGTAGGCAAGGCCATTTATCAATGAGCCCCTGAGGCACTAGGTCAGTCCGTTAGGGTCCATTTATTCATATCCATTATCAGTCTATCATCCATAATAAGTTGATCCTTTGCCTAACTAGGGGAAATTCCTTGACCTGGTTATGAGGTTGGATTCTACAAATACCACATGTTCTAGGAGGACGTGCTAATAAGAATTATGATACCTTTCACTAGACACAAGCAAGTGCAATAAAACCTACTCTCAAACAAAATTTTTTAACGCAAGACCTCAACCTATCCTAAGCAAAGCAATACCAAATGATTCTACTTTAATTATGGCAGGAAAACACATCTAATGCAAACATGTTTTATGTTTGTGAATAGGTTAAGTTACAGAGTCTTGATTTTTGTTATCATGTTTCCTATGCTACTCAAGGATGCCTAAAAACTAGAGATGCTATGATGGGGCATGATTATTTTCTTTTTTGTTGCTTGTGGATTTATCTTTAGTAATGTGAAGCCTTGTCTAAAGACATGATCAACACAATGATCATCGAGGACATCAAAGGACTAGCATGAAACAAGTGTAATCCTTGTCTATTTATACACAAGAAATACTCAGGTCATCTCAATTCAATTATACTTAGATTCTTGTATTAGATTACTATATCAAAATCCTTGTAAGGGATACTCAGGTCATCTCAGTTTCATTATACCTAGGTGCTTGTAATTTCTTACAACATTTGAAAGCACAAAAATAACAAAAAAAATCACCCAATGATGAAACAAGCACTTCAAAATACTTGCAATATCAAGGTGACAAATATCCGCATCCATACACATCCCATTACATTTCATATACCATCCATAATAATGATTTTGTTCAGAGTATCAATGTTTGCAAAATAAAATCTTGTGATTCCTTCAAAGCATTTCTCCTGTCAGTCAAATTTCTATCTATCATTGTATCTTTCATTAGTTCTTCTAATGATTAATTATTCCATCAATTTGTTCAAACCCTTATCTAGTCAATCCAAGCAGTGATCAAGTCCATCATTAATCCATGCCAATCAAGTTAATCAATCTTTTCAAATTATCCAATTGCAATCAAGGGTCTTGATCTTAGTCTTGTCATAAACTCAGTCAATCATCATTGATAGTGGGATATATCTTTCCTGTATCTTTATGTTGGTCTAGGGATCTATCATTCCCTGCAATCACAACACTATCATCGTTAATCATTATTGATTAATCATTGGTTTACTGCTAGACATGGGAAATACCTTGTTTGTTCTTGTATCATTTGTGCATACTTGCTTGTGTGTGTTATCAATTTATCTTGCATATCATGTTATTTACCTTCTTCATCATGATATTTTCTGTCTCATGCCCTTGATTCTTCTTCCCATCCAATATCTCAAGGGGGCATCCTGGCGTCGTAAACCTATACCAGGGGCAAATCGGGGCATGTATCATTATCAGAAAAATCTATTCTTTGAAACAACATGATAAAACACATTGCATCAAAGAGGGGCAAAATGTATACACCTGAAAGTGACATGACTATATCTAAATAAATATTTATAATATTTATCTTATCTAAATTCCTCTATCAATAAATAAACAAACAAATTTATTTATTTGATTCATATTCTTCCAACAATTAAATAAAATCAATTTATTTAATTAAATCCTTAAATTCCTCCAAATCCTCCAACAAATTAAATAATACCAATTATTTAATTAGTTCTTCCAAAATCATTCTAAATTAAATAAAAACACATTATTTAATTGTTTCATCTAATAATATCTTCTCTAAATTTAAATAAATCCAAATATTTATTTAATTTGTCCATTTCCTCTAAAAACTGAGTTATCTCTAAATATAATTCAATCCTTGTGCACATGCAATTGAATTCCAATTATTTAATTGAGCTAAAATATCTTCTCACACTCATGCAATATCTATCTATTGAAATTAACTCAGACAACTGAGAGGGGGGTGAATCAGTTGTCTCCAAAATCTTTCTTTTAAACTTCTTTCTCTATTGTTAATTTGATTAATGATGTAAACATTAAAGCATATGATATTTCCACAGAAGCAAAAACATAATCAACACATTTGACACCAAGATTTTTGATGTGGAAACCCAGTTAAGGGAAAAACCATGATGGGGGTTAACCCACAAGAATTAATACCCTGTTAAAAGTATTTTACAAATGGGAATGCACATGCATTTAGGCTCACTGCCCAAAGCTCACTGTTCAAATAGAGGCTTACTACCTATGGAAATATTACAAGAGAATGATAGAGATTTGAATTGATTAATAACATCTACTCATGCATGAATTTCAGTTCCGGTTAAGTACAAAAACTGATCTTACACATTTCATCTTTGTTCTGCTCTTCTTACTGTTCTGCCTACATTCGCACTTTGGATTTCTACTCTTCTCACATACATCTTCCTCGCATATACACACAATCTAAGTCATCCAATTTCATTGGCTATATATATCTACAATATGATCTACAATCATTCTATCAGTCATCTTCAACAACTCTTCGAACTTTTTATGAATGCTCTGTTCTGTTGGCTAGATCTATGCATAACTTAAGGTGTGGACCAAAACTTTCTCTTGAAAATCATCACTCATGTCAGCCACTATCACTGATCATCACCATTTGTCCAACAAACAACTTCCATACATCTGGAATCAAGATTTGTTGCAAGGTTAGCCTGTTCTTCTTCTATCTTCTCTGTCAAATTGGAACCTAGTATTCAAAGGCTAATATCTTTTAAATCCTTCATCACCAGAGGACAAAAATATAGATTTAGACTATCTTAACAATACATATGACTTCATTAGATCTGCAGATAATCATGACTTTCCATCGGAGAGATCCGGACCAAAATACCGGACCTTGTCACTGCTCTGTTCCTGACTGCCCGGACTTAGACAAATTCTGATTCTAACTTCTGATATGAACAAATTGTGTTATGCAGATGATTGAGATGATCTTAGTTGCCATTAATGACAACACCTATCAATGCAAAGTAGCATCTCTTGCAAACAATCTCCCCCTTTGGCATTGATGGCAACACTTAGTGAAAAATGACAAAGTGTCTAAGTAGCTCCCCATTACTTTGTACACCTGTGCTTCTCAATTAGATCTGAAGCTCCCCCTTTGTTGGATTCCTCATTTTTCATTGCTCTTCACTCCCCTTTGACATCAATGGTAAATCATGGGGTCCACAAGCCAAAAACTTCAAAAAAATTTGTTTATACTGCCACATATGTACAACAAATCATCAAATACTATTTACATAAACTTTAGGATATCTGTAAAACTAGTTTTTAATTGAGCAAGTTCTAAGGCCTAATTACTCTTTATTCCATCCAAAATTGAGATGTGCCTACTCAGCAAAAAGGCATATGCTTCTGCCTTTTCCAGACCCAAAGGATCACTTGTCTGAAGTGCATTCTGGGCATAAGGCATTATGAAGGGATTCCAACTTGGGGACAATCAATCCTCGGAGTTCAGACATCCTCTTCATAGTATTGCTTTTCTCTTTTTCTAGTTCCTTTATTTCATCTATCAAGCTAATAACCTGACATTCCTGGCTTATGGGAGAGGTAGTTAGTAGATCAAAATTTTGAGATAGAGCTGAAATTTTCTATTCTTGTTCCTTTATCTTCTTCTCAATATCCTCATTGATTTTAGACCATGATAGGCAAAATTTAAATATATCTCCTCCATCACTTAGAGTATTTTGAATGTTCTTTATGCTAATGCTTAGTATCAACCTATCACTCCTTATTAGATTCTTAACTTGACTAAATTTCTTATTTAGGAACTCTTTCTAAACTTTTGCCTCCATAGATTTTTCAAAAGACTCAAAATGTGAATTTACTAAACTTACAAGATTTTTTATATGTCCAGAGGTGGAATAATTTTGATTCTTCTGATAGGTTGGCATTAATTTCTCCAAAATTCTAGTTGCAAGCCCCAGTAGCTCATTGTCCTCCATGTGGGACTTTAACATCTTTTCTCTAGCCTTTACTTGGGTGAATGATGCTATTTTCATCAATTGAATTGGAGAGAGAGCATCTTGATTCGCTAGGCCTTGGATTAGCTCAGGCTCATCAAGTTCAATCATTTCCTTTTCAAGAAGACTTTTTATTACATTTACAGTGTCTCTTGCAACCATTTCAAAACCATCCTTTTGTTCACGTGATTTCTCAATATCTACTTTAGGTGCTTCAACATTTACACCATCTTCTTCTGCCTTATCCTTCTTTCCTTTTTCGTCTTTCTCTATTTTACTCTTCTCTGTGTTTTCTCCAGAGGGACTCTTTCATGTTTGGTCACTACTTGCTACTTGATCCAGAGGGCTCTATGTGGTAGCAATATCCTCTTCTTTTCCAGAGTGATCAGGTGGACGAGTTACCCTTGCATCAACCATTCTGTCTACTATTTCTGCGTCCTCCTAATTGACTTGTTCCTCTTCGTGAACTTCTCCAGTATTTAGATTTGATGAATCAAGTCCATCATTGGTCTCCTCATAGATTAATTTTGGAGGCTCTAGAGTAGTACTTTGGTCATTAATTCTCTTGTTAGTTTCTTCTTCGGTAGCTTCTTATTCTAGAGCAAGAGGATTGTCTTCTCCAACTTGTCTTTCTGAAACAATATAGTATTTATCTTTGTCTAAATCTTTTCTTGGAATTTCCTTTGTTTCCTTTGCAATTTCCTCAGTCACAACAAGCATTAGCTTGTTCATCCGGACTTTGCTTCTGGATTTTTCTTTGACTTTTTTGAGAATTTTGTCTGCTTCTTTATTAGTCATTACAAGACATAGTGTGGAGAGGACATACTCTCTGAGTTCTAGATCTTTAGCCTTAGCTGCTTCTTTTCTCATTTCTAGTACTCTCCTTAAACTTTTAGGAAGTTCTTGTAAATTTTCCAATAGGGCTCTATTGAATTTATTCAAATACATGATGGTGACATCTTCCAAAATTCTATTGTTTTCTTGATCAAAATTGTCATAGTAAACTCTAATGGGCTTTAAATTTCCATGAATAGTGATTGTTTTTACAATTTCATCAATAGACATAGTGACCTTACCAGTTGTTTGCTTTTTACTGGCTTTATTGCTTCCAGAAGGTTGGTCTTCTGAAGTCTTTGAAGTTCTAGCTTTCTTGGATCTTATTTCTTTCACTTCTTCATCTATTTATGTCTCCTCATCATCTTTTATGCTCTTGTGGATTTTTGTGGCCTTGGTTTTCTTTCTTTTCCCTCCTTCACCAGATGGAGTGGCTTCTAGTTTCTTGGTAGAAGTGGGCTTGGGTTGCTCAGTAAGATTTGTAGAACTCCTTGTCTTCCTTGAGAAGCTTTGTGGGACTTCCAGGGCAACTACTGGCTCACTTTCTTCTTTTTCTTTTGAAATCTGCTCAGAGTTATTCTTTATCTTTTCAATCCTTTCTCTGTTCTCTCTCACTGCTTCTTTTGTAATCTCAATGCTTTCTGCATACATCTCCGTTTGCTTGTGTACTTTTCTTTTTGTTTCCAGCTATCTTATTTCCACATGTAACTTTAAGCTTAGTTCCTTGTAGGTTCCAAACCTTTCAACAAAGGTGTCTTTAGGTTTGCTCAGAAGATGCTGAGCATACATGTCTAAAATTTCCTCATCCACCTCATAACCCATTGGCATTATCCATACTGTTCTTGGTTCTACAGCTTCCATCAAACATCGATCTGTGTCGACCATAAAACATATCTCATTTTCATACTTTTCTACAACTGAATTAGGGATTCTTTCCCTTGCATGCATCAGACTCTGAAAGTTTTTGAAATAACCCCAGATTGCAGTCTTTTGTGCACCTAAATCTCCAAGACTATATAAATGGTCTCTTATCTGGATTGCCACTGGCCTATCATTTGTCCAGTGCACACCTTGCACTCCAGGCACTTCATTCATGAAATAGAAAAATAGGCATAAGATCAAGGAACCATATTTGAAAGAGTTTTTCTTGTCTCTTTTGATTTTGTTGAGATTCTCTACCAGCTGATTCTATAGCAATTCACATAGATCATAGTCTGCATTCTCCTTTAACATTTTATAAGTTGCATATATTGTTGTTCCAGAAACTAAATTTTACCTGCTGGAGTGATAAATCTTGTACCTGATCACCATAGAGGTAAATTTAACATCTGGTTCTATGATATTATTGGTCATTTCCCTTTTGTCAAACTTCGTACTGGTAGCATCAATTACTATTTGGTTTTTCATGACTTTCAACATGGGTAATCTGCTGGAGGAGTTTAACCCAATTACAATCTTGATAACATCTTTTGTAATCTTAAATGGTTTCATTAGCCATATGAATTCATCATGTATTCAACTTAAGATGTATCAAACCCATTCATTTTCATCAAAAAATGAAAATTCAATCATTTGCAGAAAATGTTTGCTTTCAAGGGCTTAAAATTCAGGTCTTAGTTGGTAATTGTCATCTTTCAGATAGTTCTTAAATAACTCCATTAGTTTCAGCTTCCTAAATTCTTCTATACTACGATGAATGTATGCCCTAATGTCTTCAACATGTAAAACCCCATATGGAACACTCGAGAAGGCACCTAGCAGCTCGACTTCAACAGATTTATAGGGGTGCTTCTTGAATTTAGGACAAGGCCTCTCAGTGACATCAACAAGTAAAGGTGTAGCCATGTGCAGAGATTGAGAATTCAAGAAGTTTTGTAGAAAATAGAAATACGTTGTTCTACAGATTAGGGTTTTGCTTAGAGATCCTCTTTGCACTTCAATTTTTGGGAATTATCAAATCTAAACTTGTTCACTTCTCCTCTTCTTTCTTTCTTTTGATGCAAAGTGATCTAAATGATGAATGAATGATCTTTTATGTTCCACAACACCTAATTTGTCTTTCTAATAAATGCTCTGCCCTAATACATCCGGTTGCTCTATGTGTTGAAAAATTTCACATAAATTACTCCGTAATTTACCATATCTACCTCTTTTCTCCCAGAAATTCTTCCAACTATTCTAAATTAATTCAAGATACCTTTTCTTATTGTGCCAGATCCAGGCACTCACTTACTAGCTAGGGGAATTTGATTTACAATGTTTCTCCCCCTGAGCCAAGGCTCCCAAATCAATTCCCAGAGGAATTTTCAGCACTGGATTCCGGTGTAGATCTATTACTATCATTCATAATTGTTTTCTTGACCCATATCTTATTTATTTAATTTTGAGTCTCATTCGCATCAATTTTTTCTTTGCCTTTGTCTTGTTTCTACTCATCCAGTTTTCTATTTACCAGATCTCTTCTTCCATTGTTCCTACTTCTATAGAATCTTGCAATATGACCAGATTTATTGCAATTAAAGCACACAATATTTGCTTTCTTATAAACTTGATCTTCTCTTGATCTACACTGATTAGCCATGTGTCCATATCCATTGCAAGCAAAGTAGTAGCCATTGAAAGAATTGCCATTGGAGTTATTCATTATCATACTTCTACATTCATTAGACTTATGACCATACCTCTTGCATTTGAAGCATTGACCAGAGAAGGACATACCATTTTGATTTGCTCTACTTCTGCACTGAGTAGCTCTATGACCAAATTTATTGCAATTGAAACAATTTCCATTGAATGATTGATATCTTTAAGCATTAGGCTGTCTTACTAGAGGTTTCCAGATCCTACTTCTTGGTTGAAAATTTCTCTGTCTGGATCCAAAGCTTTCACCTTTCGCATATCCAAGACCATGCTTGTCATCAACCTTTTTCTATCCTTCCAGTAGTGCTTCTAGTTCTTCTAACGTTATCTTGAACTTCTCCTTATATTCATTTGCAACTTCTAGGTCATGTCTAAGAATGACAATTTGCCTTTCAAGTTCTCTCTCATTGTCTTTGCTTTCTTGTAAATTAGACTCTAGATGTCTAGCTATTCTATCCAATTTGCAATATTCTTCAGTTCTTCTCTTAGTTTTTGATTCATCTCCTCTTTAAATTTATTCCTATCTTCACTTTCTTTGGTTTGTCTCATCACCCTAGATTTCATTTCAATTTTTAGAACAACAATTTCTTTTGACAGCTTCTCACATTCCTTTGTCTTTTCTTCCAAAGCTTCATCGATGCCATTTTCTTCAGGTAAACTAGATAGTTGTAGAAGTAGGTCCTTTTTCCTTTGCAGAGATTTCTTTAGTTTATCTTTTAACATTTCAATGGTATCACCTGTAATGTCCCACCATGCAACCCTAGAGATAAGTTCAACTAAAGCAATAAAAAGGGAATTTTTTTTTAAATAGAATAATGATAGCATAACATAGCCTAATATCAACAAGTTAAACTAGCATCTCTAGGGATTACACAGCCACATTATTGAAATTAAACAATAATCAACAACATACATAGTTTATTCAAATAACTCAGACTAACAACTTGATTACCTCATCAGATACATACATCAACATCTTTGCAATAATGCTTACAAATGTAGAATAGTTTATCTTACAAGAGGAATTACATAATTTTTATGATACAAAAGCTCTTCCTTACTGAATACATCAAATTACATAAGGATTTATTCGGATACACAAGATCTAAATACAAATAGCACAATTGTCCATTTTCGTTATAGGTGCAGAACTAGAATCAAGAGGAATACATCTTCTAACACATGAGCCATGATGTCAAGAAACTAATGGAATAGAGCACAACTACCCAACCATGTGGAACCCTAAGGTCCACCCCTGTGCTAGGAGATAACAATAAGGTCCCACAAGAAAACAATCAAGAAAGATAGTAGACTAACAGGTGCAAGGACTACACATGACTCCAAAATTACACCAATCAATAAGGACAACACAAGTAACTTAAACATTGCTTACACACTTAACATGCAATTCCAGAGGCACTCACACAACCAAAGGAGGAAAATACAACTTGGGAGTGCTAGAATCCAATAGGGAGGAGTGTCATCACATAGCTTGTCATGGGTTATCCTGGAAGGTCTTCTTAGGCACCGAACCTCATCCTCAGTTATCCTGGTAGCCTCTCTTGACTGTCGGCCCCCATACAAACTCATGCAGAACCAATATTCCTTTCATGAGGACAAGGCAATTAATTTGCCATTCTAGGCCTTCTCATCTCATCTCAAGCCTAAATAAGCACTTGAGCCATGAGTGAGGCATACTTAATCTTGATTAATGTGATTAACTACCCAACCCCTTAATTCATTAATTAGTTATCACTTGATTACCAACTTCCAATGGGTTATCCTGACAGCCACTTTGGGCACCGACCCCACATTGAAAGCCACTCCCTATCTACATCTAGAAAACCCTATCCATCAAGAAAGACCTTTACCAACTTAACTGCAAGTGCTCAAATATAATGCAAGGCATTTACCTTCTTGCATAACCAATATAATCAGATATATAGGTACACTGAACAAGGCACAACCATCTTGCACATGTAACATTCCAAAATGAATAAGAAACCATATTTCAAGAATACATTTCATTCAACTCAAAAGATGCACCCATAATCAACCCCTACACAACACACCCTCTTAGGCCTCTGGAAGCCACTTCCCAAATCACACAAATACTTGACACCATTACAACTTAAAGGTCACTCGTCACATTCACTTACTAATGCACATCATAAACGAAGATCCCTTATCAATATTCCAATAGGAAACCACAAAAGCACATATGATCTAGGTCTTAAAGAATGTAACCTTAATTTTAATCATGGTCAATCATTCCACAACCATAAGGTGACTCCATCTCAACAACTACTGAACAATAATATTCTAACATTTTGATGCTAACTCAATAATCTTTGAAGATCTACCAAATATTCTACAACTGAAAAATTAGTCAAAGGTACTATCCATTTTTGAACTAAATCTTTAGAATACATAAGAGTTATCAAAACTCACCTTAAGTTCATAACTATACACAATCCTTAATTTAAGTTATAAGATTATGCTTCACCAAGAACAAGATATATTTTTAAATATATACACTTTACTAAAATTAAACTAAGAATTACTTACTACCAAGATCTTTCAACATGTAACAATCCTAAATTAAATTCATAGACTAATTCTATGTACACTACTCAACATATCTTCATGAATCTATTATATCATTAATATCCTAAAGACAATATGATCATACTATTTATCTATATACATGTACCTTATGTTTTGAGCTGAAATAAAAGTAAACAATGCAAGATAATGAGTTTAAGAAGATTAAAATACATTAAATCTACCATTAAAATTTTGCATTAGTATGAACTCTATCCACCTAAAAACAATCATTCTAATTAGAGACTCTAGATATACTATTCCTATTATAATATTATTATGAATCTATTGACCTAGTTTCCATGTTTTAAATCTACAAGCCCCCATACATTTCACTACTAGAACATACTAGAATTAGGAACTTAAAATAGTCTTAGCAGCAAAAGAGAAGATACTATATTTTTAAAAAGGAAAAGATTCAATCCCAACTTAAGAAGTTAATATACTAACACCTACACCGATCAGAGGTTCAAGGAATAGATTAAGGTTTAGACAAGGACATGGAACAATTCATTCCCACCATCTTCTATTCGCATACTATAGATTTGTTGATAGAATTTAGAAACTTTCAGACAATGTTATCTCATGGACTGCAATGATTGCAAGAAGGGTTTACATAAAAAGGTTCAATGTTTAGGGAAAAAGCAATGGCTTATTTTCTTTAATACAACAATCTAACATATTACAATTTCTTGATGCACTATCATTATAGATTAGTCATTAATATTTACCACAACCTATTAGCTAGAGAAGCATCGATGTCATAAATTGGTATTGTTTAAGCATAAGTTTTAGCATGATGTAACATTTCATAAGGGAGCACAACACTAAATATAGAGCACCTGATTATAATAGAACCATAGTAATTATACCAACCATACGTTACTAAAATTGGATGCCACACTATGGCTTCCTTGAGATTTTACTATATTCTTCTTCTGCCTCAGGTTAATGCCAGCATAACGCTATGTTGTTCCTAATTATTAACAGCAACTTAACTTAACATTACCATAACTCAGATGTTTCTTTATAAAAGATTAAGGATTAGAAACTAATTCGATACAATGTCTTCAAGAATATTATTAAAGATTTAAATCACGCTAATAATCTATTTATATTCAATCAAATACTAATACTGTGCTTCGAGTATACAAGTTGTTACAAAAGAAAATAGTAATATGACTTCTCATATAGGGAACATCTTCGCAAACCTATGGGTAGAAAATAGAGAGGTGATGAGAGGTTAGACATGGGGCCCTACTCCATATGCGTACGATGACATGAAAAGTTCCTACAAAAGGAAATAAAATACCTTCTTACTACAGAGTTAGAAAGGTTACAAATGAAGCATATGATTCCACTGTGGCATTAGATGGCAATGGCATAAAAGGAGTACATGCAAGACATGATCTAATCTAAGAAAGTCATAGAAAAGATTTTAGACTACCAACAGTCTACTTAGTAGTTTCCAAAAAAATAAAATAGAAGGAAAGCAGATTTATGACATATATAGTTGGGAAAGCTCTGGTAGACATAAATGCAAAAATAGACAAAGCACATGAACAGTTGTATAAAAAGCCTCAAAGAGATGTCATTATTTAAGGTGCATCATTTGCCTGTGATGCACAATATGGTAGCGGCATGTTTACAAGGTAAAAGCTGTTCAAATTTCCATCTCATGAGTAACCCTTTCAACATCACGGATACAAAAGTTTGTGATGATAACAAGGATTGCTATAAAGCAATTCGTTGCAAAAAGAATAGTATTTAATACTATTTAACAATAAATATGGCAAAATCCAGTGATGGAAAAATAGGTGGTGCAGGTAAGAAATCAAGGTGCAAGGTAAAGTGAAGAATTCACTAATAGTGAATAGTGTTAAAACTCCAGTACCTACTTCATGATATAAGATACTAAATGTTTCAACAAGAAGGAAAGTTGGGTGAATATTCACACAAAATGACAGCACAGTGACAATATAGAGATAAAATTGAATACAAACCATCCTCAGGAAGAAGACAAGAAGGTAATGCCTACGAAATAGGATTTTATTAATAGGGTCTAAATGGATTAATGGAATTTTCATCCAGATCATCACCAAGAAACTTATAACATTAGCGCCAAGAGAGAGAGAACCCAGCTTGCTACAGGGATGCTCTATTAGGTATATTGAAGTCATAATAAGAGGCATCGAACCATAAAATTTATAGTTTGAAATACTGACTTGCTAATAACCTACAGGGAGGTCAAAAGGTATACATATGAATGCATGGATGATTAAATATGGTAAGATTGAAATGTGTTCGTAAATGTACCCAGGTTAGGATTACAAGAAAGTCTCTCTCTCATACAGACAATGACAGGAGAGTATATTCTTTTATCAGGTCACGATGGTGGTAGACTGAAGAAATGCTCAGATCAACAAGCATACACATAAGAATTTCAGACAAGCAAAATAATATTATAAATACAGATCTATATACAGAGACTCATACATTATTAAAATGGACATACCTGGAGATTTTATCTTTGAGCCTCCTCCAGATGAATTCTTTTTCTTCCTCCCCATTTCTGTTCTTTTTTTTTCCAAAAATTTCCCCCCCTCTTTTCTAAGAACTCCCCCTCAAAATAAACTTCCAAAACCAAAATAAGCAAAACAATTGATACCCACTATCACCATTCTCTTCATTACAGATATTCACAACCCCCAAAATTAATTGCATTCATAACACCACTAATAGGAATAATTTTCAAATTTCTAACATCCCATTCCAACAATAAATTAATGGCAAAAAAAAAAAAATTCTCCCATGTCAGGTAAAATCAGTAAAGTACTAAATATTACCATATTATTATTATTGCTACCTTTCAAAACTACTAATTCAATTTAATATAAAAATCAACTAATTAATATTCTCAATTAAATATCTAATATCGATATATATATATATATATATATAGAAACTTTTATTATTATTACTCTAACAATTAATAAATCTCCAACAAATACACATTGACTATATAGCTAAAATGATCAAATATCAACACATCTATACACGTAGATCACTTATTCTATAAAGTGAACCATACGACTAAAATCAACAACTCAAAGCCACATAAACAACAATTACGACAACCACATACCACAGATTGAACAATGACTATAACCATGTTTGGACATACATGGATAGAGACAAATTAGAGACATTGGCTAACAGAGGGGACCCCATGTCATCTCCCATCCACATTATCCATTGGTGTGAAGGCACGCTTAGACCTGCAAATTTAGGTGGAGTCAGTCCCTGGTACCTATAACCTGCATCAAACCTAGGGGGTGTATGAGCATATCCATATATATAATCAAACACAATGTGATAGGGAATCACAACATAGTAGGGTACTCATAATGAGTAATACTACACCGTCCCTTCACCAATATCATCACAAATATCATATACATTTCTAACTAATAATCAGATATCTTGATATCAAATGATAACATAAAACATGATAACTCTAATCTACATAATCATTTAACCAATAACTGATCATGTCAAAACACATCATATACTTTCACATCAACAATGTCAACAACATATCGACAACTACATCAGTAATCCATAATCCATGATAAGCCTAACTAAGCATAAATGAGTAATCTATCATCAACATGTCTAACATACCTTAAGTATTTTGAGTATTTTACCTTCGTCTTCATGCTCCTCAGCCTAACCAGCTCTTCATCCAAGGTGAGAATAGAGGGTCACTACATCATTAGCATCTTTGAGTTCACCTCTCAGATTACTAATTTCTTCTTTAGACTATACAACCTCTTCAAGGGCCACCTGAAGTTGATCTTTGAGTGAACCCATTTCAAATTTCTTCCAAGATCTTTTTGATCCCGTAGAGATTCAGAAGAATTAGGGTGAAATTTGTTCATGCAACTATATTCTAGTTTTTTAGTATTTTTTTCTATTTTTGTCTACATCCTAGTAATTGGCATTTTTGGAGGCCTTCGGAATGGAATTTGGGGTCAAGACTTTCTTTGGTTGCTTTTGAGTGGTAGTTGCAGGTAGGGCTCAACACAACCCAATCTAGCTCTTTAGGAGATCTTTCCAACGAGTCCAAAATGTCCAGATTTTGACTAGCTGGCAAGTAGTTATGACCCTACCTAGTGGGGTCCAAAATTTAGTAGTTTTTTTTGAAATTTTGAAAAAATTTGAAACTTGAATTTTAGTAGTTTTGTCACTTTCCAACTATCCATTTCAAATTCTATGGAAAGGTCACCTTATCCATATAATTTGAAATGGATAGTTGGAAGGTGACAAAACTACTAAAATTCAAATTTTCAAAATTTCAAAAAAACTACTAAATTTTGGACCCCACTAGGCAGGGTCATAACTTATTGCCAGCTAGTCGAAATCTAGACATTTTAGACTCGTTGGAAAGATCTCCTGAAGAGCTAGATTGAGTTACATTGAGCCCTACCTGTAGCTACCGCTCAAAAGCAACCGGAGAAAGTCTTGACCCCAAATTCCACTCCAAAGGCCTCTGAAAATGCCAATTACTAGGATGTAGACAAAACTAGAAAAAAATACTGAAAAACTAGAATTTAGTTGCATGAACAAATCTCACCCTAATGCTTCTAAATCTCTATGGGATCACTTTTCCTCAAGCTGTTAGGCTTTTCAAAGGAACGTTGCTCTAATACCAATTGTTGAAATTAACTTAGACAATTGAGAGGGGTGAGTGAATCAGTTGTCTCCAAAATATTTCTTTTAAACTTCTTTCTCTATTGTTAATTTGATTAATGATGCAAACATTAAAGCATATGATATTTCCATAGAAGCAAAAACATAATCAACACATTTGACACCAAGATTTTTGACATGGAAACCTGGTTAAGGGAAAAAACATGGTGGGGGTTAACCCACAAGAATTAATACCCTATTAAAAGTATTTTACAAATGGGAATGCACATGCATTCAGGCTCACTGCTCAAATGGAGGGTTACTTCCTATGGAAATATTACAAGAGAATGATAGATATTTGAATTGATTAATAGCATCTACCCATGTAAGAATTTCAGTTCTGGTTAAGTACAAAAACTGATCTTACACATTTCATCTTTGCTCTGCTCTTCTTACTGTTCTACCTACATTTGCACTTTGGATTTCTACTCTTCTCACATACACCTTCCTTGCATACACACACACTCTAAATCATCCAATTTCATTGGCTATATATATCTACATTATGATCTACAATCATTCTATCAGTCAGCTTCAACAACTCTTAGAACTTTTTATGAACGCTTTGTTCTGTCGGCTAGATCTATGCATAACTTAAGGTGCGGACCAAAAATTGCTCTTGAAAATCATCACTCATGTTAGTCACTATCACTGATCATCACCATTTGTCCAACAAACAACTTCCATACATCTGGAATCAAGATTTTCTACAAGGTCGGCCTATTCTTCTTATGTCTGCTCTGTCAAACTAGAACCTGGTACTTAGAGGCTAATATCTTTTGAATCCTTCATCACCAGAGGACAAAAATATACATTTAGACTATCTTGACAATGCATATGACTTCATTAGATCCATAGCTAATCATGACTTTCCACTGGAGAGATCCGGACCAAAATACAGGACCCTATCACTACTTTATTCATGACTGCCCGGACTTAGACAAATTCTGATTCCGACTTCTGGTATGAACAAATTGTGTTATGCGGATGATTGAGATGATCTTATTTGCCATCAATGACAACACCTATCAATGCAAAGTAGTGTCTCTTGCTAATACTATCCTCCAATTATAATAAGTTAACTCTTCTATCAAATTCTCTTAACTGATTAATCTATTCTATTAATTGATTTATCTCTTCAGTTAACTCATTCTTTTAATTTATTAACTCCTCTCATGCAAAATATAGTAGGACACATGTCCTCTTCCTATTTGTGCACATCCTCTCAACCTTTCTCAACCATTGATCTCGTTGTTCACTCTATACCGTTGATCTTCTCACTCACAAGTTGATAAGTATGACCCTATTCCTTCATTTCTATCATCCAGGCTTTTAGTAAACTTACTCTACATGAATTATAGTGCAACTTTGGCACCAAATCATTCCATAGCTTGCGATCACCCTTTTATCATTGCAATTATGTTGAAGAATCTCTTCATTACAAACCTATCATAGCCATTCCCACTTGACATCTTGGAAAATAGGAAGGAAGTGTACCTTCTGAGGGCCATATTCATACACAAGATCATTTGAGATAGGCAACCAATGCAAGCCATGAAGTAAAGAGGTTTGCAAGGTCTGAGTTCTTTGTTGTTTGATCTTCTTTGTTTCTTATTTCATTGAGTTATTGGGTATTATTAATATATTTGATATTCATGCATGATTTCCCTTAATAGTTATCAATGTGGAGAAGTCAGACATCATGCTTATGAATATCCTCAAATACAAGAAGGCAGCAAGAGGAGAACAACAAGAAACCATTTGGCATAAGAGGATGTAGAGAGTATTGCATCCACAAAAGGTGAAGATCCTGAGGATGGTGAATCTCTCATGATGAGGAGAGTGTTGGTGAACTGGAAGGTGGTAGAGGAAGAACCATTGCAATGAATGAGTCTCTTTCAAACTGTGTGTAAATTTGGAGGTAAGTGCTGTAAAGTTATAGTGGATAGTGGTAGTATAGATAACCTATTTTTTGAGGAAATGGTAAACAAGCTAGGTTTAAAAAGGTGTAAATACCCTAATTCAATGAAGGGCATGAGATGATGGTGAGTGAACAATCTTTAGTTGCTTTCTAGATTAGTTCTTATAAAGATGAAGTGTTGTGTGATGTAATGCTTATGATTGCTTGTCATGTGTTGTTGGGTAGACCATGGCAATTTGATAGGTAGGCCATTTATGATGGCAAAAGGAATGTGTACACCATCCAAAAAATGGTCAGAAGTATGTATTGAATCCTCTGAGGGAGAAGGCGAGGCAAATCAAAGAATCCAACTCCATTGTTTGATGTAGTGTTAAGAAGCAGCGAATAGAGAAAGAGGAAGAGCTTGGACACCATGATTTGAGGACATTCAAAGGATAGGTTTCCAAAGAGAACAACCGATTGGACCTCAAGTTCTTACAGTAGCAGCATAAAGAGGAAATAAATACAAGTCCAAATGTATTTAGAGGATAGCAAGGTGAACCAATAGAAAGAAGTAATTCAAAAATTCAACTCAGCATAGATGGAGCTAACTACTTGAGTGTGAAGAATGGTGAAGGATGGTAGAAGGAAAGCTCCCATGGACAAGGAGAAGATTTGCATAAAAAATAAGCATGGATTACAGTCTTGTGCACATCTTAGTGTTCCTAAGGTCTCCAACTAAGAAACATTTATTTACCTGGGGTGTCTGATGTAGGAGCATCTTGGGCAAATGAGCAATCCTGTATCGCCCAAAAATATTTCATTTTTGTTTTGGTTTGGTTTCATTTTTGGTCAGCTTCTCTTGATAATAGATATGGAAAAGACATTCAATGAGAAAATATTACAATAATGTTTTATGCATATGTTGGCAATGGTGAAGACTCGTAAGGTTCAACTATGTTGGCATCATATTCTTGTTACCATACATATAAACTATTCCATAATTTGGGAAGTACGGAAGTATCAATAATGAAAGCACCAAAGAACATTCTACGAAGGGGTCTTCGTTGGTTGGTGTCAGCTCCTTCATTGGCCTAATAGTTCCATCTCGACGGGATGGAGTACATAGTCCCATCAATAGATTGAAAGCTTATCAATGGGAGGTGGTTGTATTGCTAGGATAGAATCCCATGTCTCTCTGATATCAGTGGATCCTGTTGACTTCAGTGGGACTTGAAATGAAGTCTCCTCGATAAGCTGATGGCATTGGTCAATGCTACCCGTGACGCCGCAGTGCCTTTGGTGGGACCTAGTCTGTACCTTACGGGAAAACAGGGAATGGTATTTGCAGCGGTGACTTAGATATCATGTGTGTGATGGTAGGGACCACTTGGCATTTTGGTGGGACCTATTCATGTAGGTGGGAGGTGATATACAGTCCCCCTGATACTGACATCCCACCGTGAAAGTGTAGACCATCTGCAGGACTACTGGAGGAATATATCACCATTGTAAATTTAAAAATCATCATTCATAGTGGGTTCATCCTATGTGTCTCAAGGTATCAAAGGGACCATTCAGGCCATTGTACTTCCACGTCAGAGACAATAGTTGAACTGCCATCTTGGCCTTTATAAAATCAACACTTTGATAGTTAATGAAGAGAGGGGGAGAGAGTAGAAGAAATTGAGCGGATAACAAGAAGGAAAATGAACCAGTTGCTAGGTTTTCGGTTAGATACAGAGGTGGTCAATCAAAGAGAGAAGGAAAGAATGATTTGAGAAGCCTTCAATGACTATGTAGATATATTTTGTATTGCAAATAGATACATATTATATTGCAGATGTATGTAATCATAGTTTAATTAAATAAATATCATTTGAGTTTCATTTTGTTGTGGACTGTTGTGTATTATTTTTATCCATCTGTACTACATCAAGCAAGGAGCTCTTAAACTAAGCTAGAAGGCTAAAGGCTCTGAAAAATTGTTAACTCTAGGTGTACAAATGAGTTGTGAGGGATCCCTTGGGCCCTATTTATAGTATCCCAACCCTAATTCTTCCCACCCCTTATCCTATTTTTTCTCATGTCTAACTATTTTCTTCATCGTGTCAGCCTCCATCTGTCCAGTCTAGCCCTTCTTAGCCTATTTTCTATCATATCGCTATCCTTTCTTCTAGTCGCCAATCAACCCAGTCCTTCTGTCGCTTCCCTATTTTTCCTTTAGAGGGGGAATCCTACACCAGCTACACTGGAGCATGATTATATCATATTTTTATCACCATTTTCTTTGAAACAACGCTAAATTGCATTGTATCAAAGAGGGGCAAAATGTAGACACCTAAAAATGACCCTTCACATCACTTCACTCACATACATCATTTCTGTCAAATCACTTGCATCCAACATTAATTAAATAATCTAATTATTTAATTAATTTCATCAAAATTCATCAATTTCTTCTAAATCACCTAATTTCAACATTAATTGAATAAATTCTATTTATTTAGTTAATTTTAATAAAATCTACTTTATTCCTCCAAATTAAATATTTTTAATTATTTAATTAAATTATTTCCTCTTTTAATCTTCAATTCCACATTAATTAAATAAAAAAATATTTAATTAATTTATCACTTAATTTCCTCTTATCCACAATTAAATAATTTGTAATTATTTAATTAATCAATTATTCCTACAAATTTAAATAAATCATTTCAATTTATTTAAGTTGGCTTTATCTTCTAAAAATAAATAAAAATCAATATTTTATTTATATTCTTCTATCATGCACAAAATAAATTAAATGAATTTATTTGTTTAATTTATTCTCTATACTTAATTTCAAAATATCTTCATATCTAATCTTATTCTTCCATGCACAATAAATTAAATAAATTTATTTATTTAATTCTCAATCATCTTTTAATTCCTCTAAAAATATCATTTTCTTCCATGTACACAATCAATCTTATTTTTAGAACTTCAAAAAACCAAATTATAAGTTGAGTTAATTGACTTAATCATTATTGTTTTTATCATCAACTTGTAAATTAAAAAAAAGCATTTCAAAATTTATGAAATCAAATCCTATCTTTATCCTAGCAAATAGTTAACTTAACAAATCATATTTAAAACATGACACGTGTCATGTGCACATTTGTCAGGAGCTCTTGATTTATCTCAATTGTCCATTTCATTGATTTATCTCCATCGTTGATTGATCTTTCTTGAAACCTATATATACACCCTTCATCTCTTCATCAAAAAACCTCTTCGATCATTTATTCTCAGGCATCTATATAGCGCATTGAGCATACATTACATCATTGAGCACATTGACACTTTGAGCATATTTTCATCATCTACGTCTACTTGTTGCAACCATAGGAATGCAATATATTGAGCAAACCATAAAGAACCAAGATATCAATAGAATCTAGGTGATAGTTATCTATTGTTTTAATTCACATATTCATTGATTCTTGTTATCATTGAGATCGATCTTTTGAAGGTTATAGGATTGAGTTATTATTCATTGTTTGATCTTTATTATCAATCTCGATTTTACCTATACATATATAACATCATAGATTTAATATTTAATTTAAACTAAACTCATTAAATTCAGATATAAAGATCTTTTACTTGAGATGCATCCAAACATGTTGTACAAAGCTCTACCACAAGTTCTAATATAAAACTGAACTAGAAGCAATTTAACATAACACTTGTCATATAATTTATCACTTATCATTTGTATGCACATCCAACTAAATAAATTCATTCTCAGACATAGGTCTCACTCATTCATATATCACATTCATTGGTTTAGCTCGCTCTTCAATAACTTCTAGTATTATCTGATGATCATCTCTATCTAGTCTCCACTTATGACTTCCACATGCACGCAGAACTTAATGAAGAGATAGGCCAGTAATAATTACTAGGTGGCTATATTGATACACCTTGGTTTCAAGATGGTAATTAGTAAAATGAATCCCATTTTGAATAATTTTGACATGTTTGAGATATGTCCCTTGCACTACAATTTAACCCGTGGGAAACAACATTCCATCGCTTGTTTTTGGTTTGATTAACTTCATCCTCTCCTCTGTGCAACGTAATAAATACTAACTAACACCTTCTATGTTTCAAGCCTCTGCTATGACTACAAAAACATCTCATGTACACATATATATACAATGTTCAATTTAAAAAAATCCAATCTTTAATTGTAGAAAAAAAATAATATTAAACAAACTATGCACACGTACCTTTTTTAATCAATCCTAAAATGTGGTCATAATCAATTGAAATCAAAGGAATGTCTACAAATCTTTCCTCTTCATCTTCATTGTATGTGTCAGTAACAACTAGTGGCACTTGATTCCACTAACATATCCACATTCTTGGTTGTTGCAATTATCCTAATTTCCCAAAATGCAGTCATAACAAAAACAAGAGTAATCCCTAGTCCACAACATCCATTGGTGCCTATCTGTACTCATGACATAATGTAAAGATCCTTGTTTTCTCTACCCTCTTGCATCTATGCATTGTTCTTCTATCCACACCTACAAATTTTATATATAATTTTCAAAATAAAATATAAATATAGAGTTATTAAACTTAAATTTTTAGAAACAAGTGAGACTTTTTTTAAATAGTAAATTACATACCTGATATCTCCTAAAAAACTTTATTAGGACATGGATTACTCCCTGAAGATGTGCTAACATCACATGCAAAGTGTTTCTTACACCATTCAACAACATCATGTGCATCATTTATATGATCTCCCTCATAATTCATTTGATATTTTCTTAGAACATGTTTGATGCAAGCTCCTGCACCATCATGTTCACCCTTTCCATGCCCACTCTCAAACAAACTCCAAACATGTGGTATATTATCTTGTCGATGATATCTACATAGTGTATAAAATGGCCTTGATGATGTGAATTGTGACACACACCCATTAGACCATACAAAATGTTTTTCAATCTTCACACCTCTTCTTGCCAAATCATCAAAAACCATCTTAAAACAATGTTGGACAAAAAGTGTGTCATGGTATTTATCATCACTAATATCAAAGTGATATTCTTTCTTAATGACTCATTTTTGATATGTACTATCAACACCATCCAAATCCAATTGTGCATGTCGATAACACACATGCACCATAATAGTGACCTGCTCTAAATAGTAATATTGTGTTTGAATCTCCTTTTGATGGGTAAAAGAGTAATTTTTTGCAAAGTCAACTACTAATAAAACTATTCCAAATGGGAAAGTATCTCTTAACAACTAAAATTGTTTTTCTTGCCACCTAGCATAAAATGCATGATGTGTGTATGGTTGTATCAATTTATGAAAAATTTCCATAAATGTTCCGATAGGTACCTCCTCTTCTACATAATCTAACCTTGTGTATTCTTTCCTAATATTTGTTTCAAACTTTATGTACTTGTAACTCTTTCAATTTACCATCCTTGTCATGTCACTATCTTCGTTTCTCAAAGGAATTTTAGCCAGAGTTCCACATGTTTCACAAAGTCCTTTTATGCATTTCATTGGACAATCTTCTTCATCATCAGATTTATCACATAAGATGAATGCTATGAATTGAGTTATCCATTTAGGAGGTGCATTTTGAGAACCATCACTTTCTTCTTTGATATTTCAAAACCCCTAATAGTAAAGATCAAATTCAATATGATAACAACAAGTTTCAAAAACCTTGTTTGCCTTCACATAATGTAGCCTTAACATTTGAAACATTATTTATCTAATCTTTACATGAGTATTTGCATCACAGAACATCACATACATCTCATGTTGTGTTATGTCTAACCAATGTTTTGTATGCAATTCAAAATTGTCTCCAGGCCCAATTCTGTGTTTTAGAACATCTATTTTATTTGATGAGGGATGAGTATGTTCATGCAAAAAACTTGAGATCAAGTTCCTAATACCATCTTCAATCTTGTCAGAACAAGGATCCCTACACATCAATGCCTAATTGCCTTCTGTAGTAGAATCAT
The DNA here is from genome assembly GCA_027924645.1 of Cunninghamia lanceolata. Lineage (NCBI taxonomy): Eukaryota > Viridiplantae > Streptophyta > Pinopsida > Cupressales > Cupressaceae > Cunninghamia > Cunninghamia lanceolata. The sequence continues at coordinate 258,316 of BSBN01000497.1, read as the reverse complement.
CCAAAACCTTTCTCCTTTTCACATATCTTGTTAGTGTCTTTCTACTTAAGGCAATTTCACTTGAAAATAAAGAGAGTTGGCACTTTATTAACATTTGTGGACTTACATTAGATGTCAACATCACTCTTCTTGAAATGCTCTCGTCTGCTGATCAAGATTGTTTCCCAGTGGAACCTAAACCTTTTTTAACATTTTCAACAATATATTTTTCTAGGCATTTTTTCCTCTTTTTTGTGAAATCTACACCCATAAATTGTAATGGCTCTTTTAGGTCATCATGAAGAAGCAATGTTGATAACAGTTGGGCTTGACCAAGTGTATCATGATTTTTGAAATAAGCCTCAATTATTTCCTTTGATGTTCTTGTCAATGCCCTCTTAGTAGTTTGACTAGGTTGTTCAACATAAAATTTCAATTTCTCTATATCCATTTCAAGAAAATGATCTATATTTTTGTAAGAAATTTTTCTCTTCACCTCTTTAATTAGATTCATAGTATGAACATTGGTAGAAGGAAGTGATCTTGACCCTTGTCCAACATCAAAGTGTGTATGGGCCTCCTCTATAACATCAGTTGTTTGTGCTTGCCAAGTCTCCTCCCTGACATCAACTATGTGTACTTCAGCCTCCTCTACTCTAGTTTCCATATGTTGAGCACCTACACATATCATATAAAAGAGAAGATTTTAAAATATCTATAAAAGTTAGATTATTACACTACATGGATAAAGATCATTAAGGTGATTATGAACTTATACATGTCTCTAAGGTCAAGTAAACTTATAGGTACATATATTCAATTACTAGATCATTTAACATAAAAATAGATTCAATGTAATAAATGTTATAAATAAGATCAACTAATGCATTGCTGATTACGAATTGGAGTAATTTGATTATGAACAAGATAGTTGTACATATAGGGTAGAGAGGTTGAGTTGACTTAGGAGTCGACTTCAACACTCAACTAGAGGTGGAAGAAAGAGTGTCAACAAGTGGCTTGGAGAGTTGTATTAGACTCTCCAAGTAGATACCTAACCACCTAAGGTGGCTTAAATCCATGTGGGGAATATACACATAATTACTTATTTAAATAACAAGTAATAGTGTTAATATTCCTACACTAACACCCCCCCTTAAGCACAACTTAGGTGGGTACAATAAAGATGGGTCCCAACAACTAGGCCTAATTAGGTAACCATGTACAAATGCATCTCTCATAAGGTGGAGAAAGAAAGAAAACCCAGTGGGAATAAACTTTCCTCCAAAAGAGAGAAACAAATAAAGTGTACTGGACACAACTCAATAGAAGTGCACTTGACACAATACAATTGAAAGTAATAGTATTGCAATATTTGCAAGATCCATGTGTGGAATGCAATTGCATGCCATGTGGCTACAATTCAAATCCAATGTGAAGTCTTACTTTTGAAGATTATGCGGAAGCCTATTGTGAAGCAACTTTGAAATCTGTAGAAGCAAATGAACTGATATCAATCTTATGATGTGATGAATCTCTAGAAGTCCTTGAAGAATCAACTCTAGAAGCACATGTAGCATTAGGTGATAATGATGTTGTAGTGGAAGTGTTCGTGACATATTTCAATACAATGCAGAAAAATGTTGAAGAATGATGAAGTGGTGATGGAAGTGTACTTGACATATCTCTATGGAAGTGCTGTTAGCACAACTCTAAAATGCTCTCGACACAACTCTACGAACCCGCCCATAATTCAATATTTTTATCCCAATATTATTTTGTTGTTTGAGAAACTTGCATGTGGCTCAATATTTTTATTCCCCCTTGAATTTGGCACTTTATAATGATAGTTCATTAAACAAGTCTAATTGGAATGAAAAATGTCACTTTATAATGATTGTGTGAAATCATTTCCAATAGACTACTCTCAAAAAAATATTCACTTTCTAAAAAAATGGCACTCAATTTTGAGTTGCCAATCAAAAGATACAATTATTTTTCAAGTTAGTTTACTTGGTTTACAACGAGGGAAATTTTTTTTGAGAAAAATGAGATAATTCCCAAATCATCTCAACGTAGCTTTGTTAGCAACTGAACCAGCTTTCCGTTGACTATAAATATGCCCAATTTCACCTCTGTGGGTGAAAGTTACAACAAAATGGAAAAAAAACCTCTTTGTACACACCGATGCAAGACTAGGGTCTTTCAAGGCAAATGTTTTTTTAGAAAATTCAACATTTGATGATTGCTTTAGCAAGTTGAATGTCACTATTACAATTGTTTGTAGCATCAAGGCTTTAATCATATATGTAACATTAAATGTTACTATTATGATATTACAATTTCATTATGTTTATCTTATAAACAAGAAAGAGATAGACTCCTATTTGCATACAACAAGGGAAATGCTAAGTGACATTTGGTGTTGTGCTGGTTCACGAACCTTTAAGAGTTAGCATTTGGCAGCCTATACTAGCAAAAAAAGTTAATGTGACAACAAATGAGTATTGTTGCATACAAGACTAGTATAGAGGGTTAGTGGCTAACAAAATAAGTAACATAAATATTACCATGCTTTTGTAGCTGAAGCAAGGTGAACCAGAGGTTTCAAGGCATCCTCTCTTTGTAGATTCTCAAACTATACAAAACACAAATACCCTACAAGCACGATTTCAGGTGGATTGGAGTGGATTTCAAGCAAAGGTTTGACTCCCTTCAGTCCAAAAGATGTGTGAAGTGGTTTTGAAGGGAAGTAAACTACAATGAAGAGTTTGACATCCTTCACAAAATTCTTCAAAGCTAAGCGCCCCATAGGAATTTGAACCCTCGTCTTTTCAATATCTATACTTCACTAGCTAGAGTGGACTGTCGACCCTTTTGCTGTGAAGACAATGGAAACTTCAAACTTATAGATAGATGTATACCATGATGCTGGAAACAAGATGGTGACCATGAATCTTCAATTCCTTAGGGAGCTTCTCCACAAAAATGTTCATTCAAAAAAGTAGAAGGAGCTGAGTCCTAAGGGGCCCAGATGGGCTCAAATCAACCAAAAAGACTGTATTGGTATTGTAGAAGCCCAAAACGTGCCAAATCATCTAGAATTGATGTCTCTCAAAATGCAACTTCTTGGATAGATAATATGGCCTCTAAATACAAATCGATAACTTGAGGAATGAGACAACCTGTGAAATCAAAACCAAGAATAGAGGATCTAACCCTCGATCTGGTATACAATATGAGAGTGCCTGGAGACACCAAAAGAACCCTTGATGAATTAGAGAGAAAAAATGAAAGCCTCGATGGAGAAGCAATGACCAAACATAAGCTGAAAGGGCAGAAAACACCCAACCACCAATAAATTTTGCACAAAACAACAAATAGAGAATTAATCCAAAAATGACACAAAGGCCGAAAGGCCAAAAATTGAGCACTAGATTGAAGAAAATTTTCCCAAAAATTACTTCAGAGCCTGCAAATGTTGATTTTGCAAAAAAAATTGCATTTTCAACAAAAAACTATCAACGAAAACTTGCAAAATGTCAAATTTCTAAAAAAAATTACATTTTTTACAAAAAATTTCATCAAATAGGAGATTTTTACCTCCAAACGAACCAGAAAATAATTAACATAGCTTTGATACCATGTTAGAAACAAGATCAACTAACGCATTGTTGATTACGAATTAGAGTAATTTGATTATGAACAAGATAGTTGTACATATAGGGTAGAGAGGTTGAGTCGACTTAGGAGTCAACTTCAACACTCAACTAGAGGTGGAAGAAAGAGTGTCAACAAGTGGCTTGGAGAGTTGTATTGGACTCTCCAAGTAGACACCTAACCACCTAAGATGGATTAAATCCATGTGGGGAATATACACATAATTACTTATTTAAATAATAAGTAATAGTGTTAATATTCCTACACTAACAATAAAGATTTAAGTGTGTACCTACAAAATTATAGATCAATATATAATTTATAGTACTAGAGGAGGAGATAATATTACATGTGCTGAATAATGTTAACTACATATATCCTATGAATAATAATCAATTTTAGAACCATGGTTCATGAATGTGGTGCAAAATTCCTAGAGGGCTACAATAATCATATGTACATGTATATAAAATATTAGTTCAATATATTATATATATGCATGCATGTACATATAAAATATTATTTTAATATTATTATATATACATGTAGATTTAAAACTCAATAATATTTACAGACAAATAAGGTTTAGGGTTTAGGCGTCTACGGTATATATAAGAAACTCTCACAAGTCTTTAATTTGTAATTATAATATTTAAGGAACTTAGGGGTTAGGGTTTAGGGTTTAAGACTTAGGCAAGTTAGGACTAGGGATGTTTCAAGGATAATCAAATTACATGTGTGTCTTCATTGGGGCAAGGTCCTAGATAGGACCTAGGCTTTAGATCATAGATTCACTTGGTAAGTAAGGTACAAAATAATAGTAGAAAGAAATTTGATTAGTTGATTTAGTGGAAGAAAATTTAGCCAAAACATCTAATCATATATTTAGCTCAATAATATTTAGGGTTTAGGGTTTAGTTAAGTAGACTTAGGGAACATAGTGGTTTTAGTAGAGGACTTAAGAATGGTAATAGAATCCGTAATATTTAAATAAATGAATATATTTAAAACATACTTGAATTGAAAAAATTACTTCAATTGAAAACAATTTGATCTTATTGATCCTAATCTTATCTAGAAGATGATTTAATTGAAAAAAAATCATAATTTATATAAAATATACATACCTTCTTTTTGAGCATAATATCTTTGCATCCTTTCTTCACGTAGTTTTTATTCCCTTTCCGTTGAATGATATCGTGCAGTCTTATTTTGCCTTGTCCTTTTATTTCCCATCTTCAAGGATTTGTAAAATATCATCTTGATAATTTCTTTGCCAATTCCACATTCCAAATTTGTAAAGCACTAGAAACAATTTGACCTTTCAAATAGACTTAGTCAATTTTCCTTTATTTTTTGATATTAAAATTATAAAATAACCTTGTATATATACATGTAATTCAAATACATACATTTTGTTAAATGTTGGATAAATTAGCTTCATTCAAAGGTTGGCTGCTAAAAATCCACAGACATTTTTTATGCAGTGACCTTCGTCCAAAGGTATTTAAATATTATTTTCTAGTTTAGTTTTTTGGAATGTACCTTCATTTGAAGGTAACCGCAAACAAAGGTAAAATCTTCATTCGTATGTATCTTCAAACGATGGTGTTTACCTAGACACTTTTTGTGTCTACTTCAAAATTTCCTTAGAAAATCCAGTTTCAAACCTCGAGTTGGACGTTCAAATGTAATTAACTTGACAAGATAATTTGCAAGATCATAGTCCTTGAAACAAGCTTTCCAACAATTGTGTATATATATATATATATTGATGAATAAGTGTTGTCAGTATGACAGTAGATATATTAAAATAAGAAACCAAGTACATAACTTTAAAGTGGTTGAGGACAACCAATACATATAGAGATATTTCTAGTTCAATGACTCTTTCCACTTGGGTTGGGAATAGAATTTGGCTTAGCAAGAAGCTAATGGTGTAAAACTACCAGAATTGAGTTTTAATATAATTTTTTGGTGAGAACTCAGAGGCCTTTTGCACCTAGCAATGATGTCTTTGTAGGACCCTTTCTTTTTTTCCCCCACAATTTTCCAATCTTCAGAGCTCCCAAAGAGGATTGTCGGATGAGAATATTCTGACACTGAATTCCTATGCTTATTCATGGGTGAATGTTGAGCTGCTTCAATCATAGGTGGAGCTTGTTCTTTAGATATTTCCTTAACTAGGGGTGAGATTTGTTGAGATGAAAGATTTCCCACCCTATTCGGATGCTCAAGAGAAGTCTTCAAATCACTAGCAGAACACTCAATAGTAATGATGGGGAGCAGTGTCTCTCCACCATGTGGCAAGGTGGACCAACTTAGTCTTGTTGGTTGGTGGGGCACTTGTTGCAAGTATGGGCCTAACCAGTATTGTCATTGATGTCAACATACTCTTTTTGCATTAATGATAAGGTTTGGATGAGCTGTGTGCTGAGGATATTGAGGAAATCAGCCTCAATCAGGAATAGTGAAGAACAATGATGATAGTAAGGTAAAAGTCCAAGATAGGATAAGTATCAGAGGATGTAGTTTAAAGGGTTTATAGATAAGTGTCTTAAGGTGGTCCAGTAGAGAAAATAGAGGTTCACATGAAGATTTGAAGAAGTTGTGGCTGCTCAAGTAAAACTGGTTCCAGCAGATGTTCAGTGGTGACAGAGTAACACAGATAGGTCCGGTGAGATCTAGAAATGCATTTTCCCATTCTGCAGATTTCAAGGAGTGTTAAGGAAGTCTTTGTGAAGTGTCAACTTGATTAGTTTGTGGTTTGAAGGTCCGCAAGCATCTATTCCTTTGTGACAGTAATGACAGACTGTGTTTTTGAGGTTCCAGATGAAGGAGAGAAGGATTTTAGTAAGTAGATGAAGTGTGGATGTTCTTGGTGACTTAGGTAAGCTTGTGGAGGTCTTTGGATCGTGTCCAATTTGTGTTGGTGGTTTGCATTGAAGTTGGAGCTCGCAATTGAGAAATAACTTCTGGATAATGGTGTTCTTCCTGAGATTGGCCGACCGGATGAGTTACACATCCTGCGGATGTTCTTGTTGATGTTTGCCGACTTAGATGATCATTCCTAAGTTGATGTCTTGTATAAATAAGGGATTGTGAAGTCATTTCAAAGTTGTCCTTGTTGAGATGAGAGTGTGGTAGTGAGGAGGAGAGCGAAAGGCAGAGTAGAAGTATTGGGCTTAAATGGAATTGATTCAAGCATGGTGAAGATGTTATTTTCTAGTTCAAGTAGGTGATACTTATTTCTTTATAGACAATGTGTCTCTTGTAGGCAGTAAGCCTCTTGTGAGAAATGTGCTCAGGTAGTGAGCCCTAATTGGCATGTGCCATTTTGTTCTTTCTATTCTTCTAATAGAGAATACAATCTTGGGTTAATCACCCCGTGGTTTTTCCCTTAATCGGGTTTTCCATGTCAAAATCTTGGTGTCTAATGTGTTGATGTGTTTCTACTCTTAATTTGTTGCATTGTGTTTCTATGATTGATTTATTATTATACTGCTAAATTGCAAAGTGGAGTTAAGTGTTCAATTGGAAGAAAGTTTTGCACAACTGATTCACCCCCCCTCTCAGTTGTGTGCCCTAAGTCTAACAATTGGTATCAGAGCCAAGTTCCTCTAAAAGGAACTTAACTGCTTGAGGAGATCTAGGATGTCGTCTTACAAGAAGGATAGTCTGAAGTTTGATGGAACCAATTTTAATATCTACAAAGGTCGCATGAAATGTCACTTGCAATGTATGGGAATGGCATACCGGACCATGGCTACAACACAATATGTACCTCCACAGGGTAGTCTGAAAACCCAAAATGAAATAACAGATGCTAAAAATAATCTACGAACTATAGAGGCTCTTCTAAGTGCATTATTTGATTCAGAACTCTCAAATGTTATTGACCTACCAATTGCTTTTGAGATTTGGCAAAAACTAGAACTTTTGCATGAAGGAGACAAGTATGTTAAATGCGCAAGGTTACAGAGTCTGAAAGGGAAATTTGAAAATCTGAAGATGAGAGATGATGAAAATATTACTACTTTTATGCCAAGAGTAAATGAGATTATTTGTGGAATTAGAAATGCTGGTGGAGTCCTGGATGAAAATGAGATTGTTGGCAAATTTCTTAGATCCCTACCTGCTTCTTACAAAATCAAGGCTGCTTCCATTGAAGAATTCAGAGCCCATACAACTATCACAAGAGATCAATTGGCTAGAAATTTGGTTGCATTTGAAATGATAGAGTTTGGAGATGACCACCCCAAGATTGAATCTGCATTCAAAGCTAGTACCTCTGTTAAAGGTAAACAAAGGTTTGATCTGGGAGAGAATTCATCAAGGAAGCTGTCATGGTATGAAAAAGCAAGAAAAGATCTGGAAGAAGAAGAAGTAGAAAATACTCAACTTGAAGCCCTTATTGCAAAGAGGCTGCCAAGAGGATCCTGTAATTATGAAGGAAAATTACCTTTTAAGTGTTTTAACTACAATAAGATTGGTCATTTTGTCTCAAGGTGTCTAGAAAGGTTTTTAAGGCAAAATCCTAACAAGCCAAGGTTCCAAAAGAAATGTTACTATGTACATGAAGACGATGATAATGAAGGAGTAACATATGATGAATCAGAGATAGGAAACAAATCTGGAAATGAATGGGTGTTCATTGCCATCAAGGAAGAAGATCCAATGTCCTCTGTATCTGTCAATCATAAGACTGTGGAAAGAGCTCTGGCTGCCCAAGTTGAAGAGAAGGATGATTGGGTCATTGACAGTGGATGCTCTCACCATATGACAGGTGACAAAAATAAGTTCATAGATTTGGAGAGGTATGAAGGAGGAGTGGTAAAGTTTGGTGATAATTTTGCTGGTAGAATCAGAGGAAGAGGAACTATTTCTTTTGATGGAAGGAACAAAACTAGTAATGTACTGTATGTTGAAGGTTTGAAGCACAATCTTCTCAGTGTTGGACAGTTGGTGGACAAAGGCTATGATCTTCGATTCAAGAATGGAAAATGCAAGATCTTTGAAAGTTTCAGAATAGAGATTGCATCCGGTACTCAAACAAAAGGTAATATCTTTCATTTGGTTGGTACTGGTAAAAGTTGCTTATTTGTTCAAGTTGATTAGAGTTGGTTATGGCATAGAAAGATGTGTCATGTGAATTTTGATAATATCATCAAGATAAGCAATACTCAAGCTATAAGAGATCTTCCAAAATTGGTGAAACCTACTAATAGCTTGTGCAAAGAATGTCAGTTGGGTAAGCAGAGAAGAATCACATTCAAGAGTAAGAAACTATCCTCTACCAGATTATTAGACTTAGTTCATACTGATCTTTGTGGCCCGGCAAGAATCAGGAGTGTGCAAGGTGACAGATACTTCATGTTACTAATTGATGACTATTCCCAGATGATGTGGGTAACCTTTCTGAAAGAGAAATCAGAAGCTCTTGAGAAATTCAAAATATTCAAGGCTATGGTAGAGAATGAAATAGGATTAAAATTGAAATGTTTGAGGTCTAATAGAGGTGGAGAATTCACATCTGGTGAGTTCATAGAATTCTGTGAGAAGCATGGAATAAAGAGACAGTTGTATGCTCCTAGGACTCCACAGTAGAACAGAGTAGTGGAAAGAAAGAACCAGACCATCCAGGAAGCATCAAGGACCATGATGATGGAAGCAAATATTCCTTAGATCTATTGGAGAGAAGCTGTCAGCACTGTAGTCTATACTCTCAATCAAGTTCAAATCAGAAGCAATACCGGTAAGACTCCTTATGAACTTTGGTTTGGCATCACTCCTACTATGAGGTATTTTAGAGTTTTTTGTATCAAATGTTACATTAAAAGAGATGAAGATCTAGGAAAGTTTGATGCTAGATGTGATGAAGGAATATTCTTGGGTTACTCCACTCAAAGCATACCGGTGTTATAACAAGAGACTGAGAAAGATGATAGAAAGTACAAATGTGAAGGTTGATGAGGGAATTGAGAAACCCTCAAGGTTTTATGAGTATGATGAAGATGATCAGAATGATGTTCTGATTCAAGGAGCCCAATCCTCCTCTACAAGTCATATTCAAAATAATCCAGTAAATCAGGAAGAAGAAATGAGTTTCAATGAGCTTGATCAAGAATTAGAGGTGCAAGAAATTCCCAAAGTTCCCATGTATGTAAGATTGAACCACTCTAAAGATCAGATCATAGGTGATAAAAATAAAGGAGTACAAACAAGAAGGAAAATTGCTCAAGATTCAGAAGAGTATTGTCTGATTTCAAAGATTGAACCTAAGATAGTGAATGAAGCTTGCCATGATGAAAACTGGACTAAAGTAATGGAGGAAGAGCTAATGCAAATTGAGAAAAATCACACTTGGGATCTTGTTCCCAGACCTAGAAACAAGAATGTAATTGGAACCAAATGGGTCTTCCGGAACAAACTGAATGAAGTTGGTGAAGTAATCAGAAATAAAGCCAGATTGGTCTGCAAGGGTTACTCTCAAATAGAAGGAGTTGATTTTGAAGAAACTTTTGCTCCGGTGGTAAGAATTGAAGCAGACAGATTATTTCTTGCATTTGCTACCTTCAAGGATTTCAAGGTGTACCAGATGGATGTCAAGCTGCCTTCTTGAATGGTGACTTGGAAGAAGAAGTGTACATTGAGCAACCTAATGGATTTTAATTGTCTGATCATGGTGATATGGTCTGCAAGTTGAAGAAGGCACTGTATGGACTAAAGCAAGCCCCAAGAGCCTGGTATGAAAGATTGGACAAACATCTTTTGAAGATTGGTTTCAACAAAGGTATTGCTAATAGTAATTTGTATTTCAAAATTGTTCATGAAAACATCTTGATTGTTGAAGTGTTTGTTGATGATATCATTTTTGGAGGAAGAGATAGTATGTGTAAAACTTTTGCAAATCAAATGAAAAGTGAGTTTGAGATGTCCATGCTTGGTGAAATAAATTTCTTCTTGGGTCTATAAATCACTCAAACAAAGAAAGGAATCTTCATTTCTCAGACCAAATATGTGAAAAAATTGTTGAAGAAATTTGGGATGGAAGATTCAAAAACAATGAATACTCCCATGGTAACTGGATGCAATTTGAGCAAAGATGATGATTCTCCTAAGGCTGATCAGACAAAGTATAGGTCAATGATTGGAGGACTGTTGTATCTCACTCAAACTAGACCAAACATTATGCAGGCTGTTGGTCTTGTTGCTAGATTCTAGGCTGATCCTAGAGAATCTCATGTCATGGAAATCAAGAGGATTTTTAGATATCTAAAAGGGATAGTTAAGTATGGTTTGTGGTATCCTAGAGATCATGATTTCTCTCTTCATGCATATACAGATGCGGATTGGGTAGGAGATGTGAATGACTGGAAGAGTACCAGTGGTGGAGCATTCTTTTTGGGGAAGAGATTAGTTTCTTGGCTAAGCAAGAAACAAGAGGCAATATCTTTGTCTACAACTGAAGCAGAATATATTGCAGTAGTAGGTAGTTGCACTCAAGTTTTATGGATGAAGCGGATGCTAAGAGATATCAAAGTGGAGTATGAGGAACCTATCACAATATTTTGTGACAACTCAAGTGCAATAAATATATCTAAGAATCTGGTGTTACATTCAAAGACTAAACACATATCCATCAAGTTTCACTTTTTGAGAGAGAAAGTGAACAAAAATGAATTCAGATTGGAGTTTGTACCTTCCAAGGATCAGATTGTAGACATCTTTACTAAACCTCTACCTAAGGATTCTTTTGAGTATCTCAAGGAGAAGTTAGGGGTTATTGCCCCTCTGGTGATGAACTAAGGTGCACTAATGTGCATCAGTCCAGTGGGTATCATAGTCACATCTTGTGATTTGGATTGATGTTGGGGAGCTGCTACTCAGGGGGAGCAGCAAGTATGATTCTGAAGTGGTGGAATTGCAATTATGTGCCCTTTGCCATTGATGTCAAAGGGGGAGAGAAGACATGTGAAAAACAAGTGGTTGCTAATCAAAGGGGGAGCAGTAAAGGGAGAGAAGACATGTGAATGGTTTTTGCTGATAGGGGGAGTTGTGACAATAAGGAGAAGTTCTTGTCTTGATGGTTTTTCACATCATATGTTGCCATCAATGAAAAAGGGGGAGATTGTTGCAAGTATGGGCCTAACTGGTGTTGTCGTTGATGTCAACATACTATTGCATTAATGATAAGGTTTGGATGAGTTGTATGCTGAGGATATTGAGGAAATCAGTCTCAATCAGGGACACTGAAGAATAGTGATGACAGTAAGGTAAAAGTCCAAGATAGGATGAGGATCAGAGGATACAGTTTAAAGGGTTTGTAGATATGTGTATTAAGGTGGTCCAGTAGATATTTCAGAGGTCCACATAAAGATCTAAAGAATTTGTAGCCGCTCAAGTAAAACTGGTTCCGACAGATGTTCAGTGGTGACAGAGTGATACAGATAGGTTCGGTGAGATCTAGAAATGCATTTTCCTATTCTGCAGATTTCAGGGAGTGTTGAGGAAGTCTTTGTGAAGTGTCAACTCATTTAGTTCATGGTTTGAAGGTCCGTAAGCATCTATTCCTTTGTGACAGTAATGACAGACTGTGTTCTTGAGGTTCCAGATGAAGGAGAGAAGGTTTCAGTAAGCAGATGAAGTGTGGATGTTCTTGGTGACTCAGGTAATCTTGTGGAGGTCTTTGGATCGTGTCTAGTTCATGTTGGTGGTCTGCATTGAAGTTGGATCTCACAATTGAGAAATAACTTCTGGATAATGGTGTTCTTCCTAAGATTGGCCAACTGGATGACTTACACATCCTGCGGATGTTCTTGTTGATGTTTGCTGACTTAGATGATCATTCCTAAGTTGATGTCTTGTATAAATAAGGGATTGCAAAGTCATTTCAAAGTTGTCCTTGTTGAGATGAGAGTGTGGTAGTGAGGAGGAGAGTGAAAGGTAGAGAAGAAGTATTGGGCTTAAATGGAATTGATTCAAGCATGGTGAAGATGCTATTTTCTAGTTCAAGTAGGTGATACTTATTTCTTTGTAGATAGTGTGTCTCTTGTAGGTAGTAAGCCTCTTGTGAGCAGTGTGCTCGGGCAGTGAGCCCTAATTGGCATGTGCCATTTTGTTCTTTCTAGTCTTCTAACAAAGAATAAAATCTTAGGTTAATCACCCTGTGGTTTTTCCCTTAACCGGGTTTTCCATGTCAAAATCTTGGTGTCTCATGTGTTGATGTGTTTCTGCTCTAAATTTGTTGCATTGTGTTTCCATGATTGATTTATTATTATACTGCTGATTTGCAAAGTGGAGTTAAGTGTTTAATTGGAATAAAGTTTTACACAACTGATTCACCCCCCCTCTCAGTTGTGTGCCCTAAGTCTAACAATACTTTGCAGCCAAATGCCTAGTTTTATAACATCTTCTACACTGAAAAGGAAATCCTTCAAAATCTAATGGTTGTGCCCAGCTTTGCCCCTACACCTTTAATATAATCTCTGCCAGAAAGTCTTGTGAAATATCTAAATCTACCATGATACGAGCATATGTCATATGAATGAATTCAAAAGAATCATTATCTATTGACAAAAATCTACCTAAAGCATTACCAATAGCCTTGAAACATGAATCGGCCCAAAATTGGAGAGGTAAGCTTGGAAGGTGAACCCAAATAGACATGACTGTAAAGGATTCTATGGAGGGATTGAAGGAAGGGTACCATGGTTTTAACAAAAACATATTTTGCCCCTAGGTGCAGATGGAATGAAAATAGTATTTTGATCTTCAATGCTGTCAAAAACCACCGCAAAGAAGCCACCTGTACAGGGATAGATCTCAAGATTATTTTTCAAAACTGTCTGCCTGTTTTTTGTGATCCATTGGTGAAGATTAGGCAGGCTGGACCAAAGACGATTGAATCTACCAATCAATCCCTATGCTGCAAAAAAATATTCATTTTCTAGTATATCATTTTTAGCCTCATCATTCATGGCAATTTCTAGGGGCTTGTCTAAGCACTTGATGGGTTTGCTAGTTAGATCAGTGTGCATTTTGAGAATTGATTAGGATTCATATCCCATTTTGTCCTCATCTATGGAGGTCTGCAAGCTAGGCTGGGGTAGAGATCTAACTTCCTTGGCACCGAGGCATCCCCCAACATCAATGCAAGCACTAGCACCATTGGAGCTACGTGTGGATCATAGAGAAGTGGGAACATAAATTTTATCAATGTGCCATGTCTTTGAACTGAGATTTGGAAACCTTAGACACCTAATACTCTCACTGCCATCAAACCAATCATCCTCTACATAGGTTAAGAGCTCCTTTTGGTCACCAGCTCCACCATTAGCCTTGGACAATAGGGAGGGAGATCGTAGCTCCTTCAGGTAGACAACACTTGTAGAAACCCTAACAACAAATTTTTTTGATAGTGAGCCCATCCTTAAACATTAGTACAAACAATTTTATTAGATCTATTAATTTTGATAGATTTTCATTTTATTATATATTTAATTTTAATTTTTACTAAACATAGGTTTTTCATCAAGCAACAAGTTCTTCATTACACACATGTGGAAAAATAGTGAAACATTGAAAAAAAATTCCAAAAAATACCTTTGCACTAGGTATTGATGTCCTTGTTTCACCAAAAAAAAAATTGAATTTCAATATATACACAAGTTATGCTTGACGACATACACCTATGTCTAAATTATAGTTATCATGACTTCAAAAAATAATTAAAAAAAAATGTAACAAAAAATAATGAAAAAATGAAAAAGCAAAAAAGTAATATTTAAAGTATTAGGAAAAAATGGTGAGCGACTCCAGGAAGTGAAAAAAAGCAGAGTAGGTTGGCAGCAAAGGAGAAAAGGAAAAAAGTGAATCCCAAGAAGAAATATGTCAGAAGGAGGATCGTAGTGAAATAGTGACGATCAACCTTACAGAGGAAGCCAAAGAAGACTTGATAATGCTAGGGATCTAGCAATAATTTGCCAAATAATTGGCCAAAAACAATATCGCCAAACAATCAGAAATTGGATAAAGAAATCCTTGGAAAAGGTGGCAATAATCAAATTCATGCCGAAAGGTTTCTTCATTGTTCTCTTTGAAACATCAGAGGATAGGGAGTAGATCCTACAAGGCAGTCTCTGGAAGATAAAGGATTGGCACTCTACATGCAAAAATAGTGCCCTAATGTTGATCCAGTCAAAGTGGAGCCATATGAAAGGCCAATTTAGATTTGGATATATAATCTACTCCTAGAATTTTGGATGGATGAAAGGATAGAAAAAATTGGGAGGACCTTGGGAACCTTATTGGATGTCAATGAAGAAATCATTGAAGAGGACTCCTACATTTATGTGAGATTCCAAATTACTACTATTAATAAACTACCAAAGGAGGTCTAGCTTTGCGCAAATGGATGACATAGGATCATTCAGGTGGATGTGGAGGAAGACAAACGATATTGCCTGAGATGCAGAAGTAGAAAGCACTTGGTATCCTCCTATAGAAAATCATAGAAAATAAGAATGGCTTGGCACCCCCAGGCTAGCCCAAATGGACAAACCCTAGCTCCATCTCCACCAGAGGCTCCAAATTTGAATAGAGATGACAAACATAGAGAGCCATCTCCCCCACCTACAAAAGACAACATAGGTTCTTTGGATATTGAAATCACCCAGACTTCCTAGAAGGACCGTAACACCACAAGTGAAGGTGAAGTTGGGTTGGAAATGACTGACTCTCCTCCTATTATAGTAGAAAACATAGACACAACAATGCTGAGCTAGAAAGAGATGGAAAAGTTTAAGGAGGGGTTTTCTAGTGAAGACTCGGACTAGGAGGAAGATTTCTCTGATGATGGCCATTCAGATGAGGAAGAATTGGGCATCATCGACCCTTGACATATTAGCTAGACAGTGGCCAAAATCTTGTGCTGTGTTAATAAAAGAAAGGGAGGGAAATTGCACAAGCAAAAGTAGGAGGAAGAGGCAGGTGAAAAAGGCTTGATAAGTGTTAAGGACTTCTTGATATCCAAGGGAGCGAAGGTCTCCCTTGGAGGGAAATGAAGATCCTCACGTGGAATGTTAGGGGCTTAAATGCCCTTGACAAGTGACACTTGATCAAGCGTCATCTAGATAATCTTTCAGTGGATATCATACTTTTACAAGAGACAAAATTGAGCAAAACAAAAGGAGATAGGTTTTCAGGTTATTGTAGGAAGTGGATGGGCCATTTTTTGGATTCCTTGAGTATGACCGGTGGTCTTGGAATCTTGTGGGCTCCCACCAGAGTGGACATTGAAATTAAGGAGTATACGAACTGGATAATGGAAAAATTTAGAAGCAAACTTGACAATATGAGCTTCCACATCCTAAACATCTATGGTCCGATCAAGACCGATGACAAATTAGAAGTCTGGAATAATATTAAGGAAAAAATAACTAGGGTGGTAGATAACAGGTTGATTCTAGGAGGAGATTTTAACACTATACTAGATCTCAAGGAGAAGAGTGGAGGACTCTAAAATGAAACCAGAGCTATGATAGACTTCAGAGAATCTGTTAGATGAATGAAGCTAGTGGACTGTATACCCAAGATTGGATCCTTCACTTAGACAAACCGAAGAGCTGGTTTCACCAATATCATCTAATGCGTGGATAGATTCCTCACTGGAGAAGGATGGCTAAGTGAGGATTTCTACTTCAACTCAAGTATTCTTCCTTTATCAGCTTCCGGCCACTCCCTGGTAAGGCTCAATCTCCATCTGAGTGAGAAACCTAGGAAGGGCTACTTCAAATTTGAATTAATGTGGTGGAGGGATCCCAACCTTATTGAAAATCTCAAAAGCTAGTGGAAAGAGGCTCCTTATCTAAGTGGGACTGTTAGCTTTCAATTTACTTCAAAACTAGCCTACATCAACAAGCTAAAGATATAGAACAAAGAAGTCTTTGGGAACATCTTCAAGGAAAAAGAATGGGTAGAAGCGGAGCTGGAAAAGATAAACGAGTAAGTTATAAGATTTGGAATGATTGCAGAAAAGTTCCAAAAAGAAAAATAACTGAAAGCTAAGCACTTAGAACTACTATCCAGGGAAGAATTATTTTAGAGAGATAAAGCCCATGAAACTTGGTTAAAGGAAGCAGACGTCAACACAAAGTTTTTCCACAATTCAACCAAGGCTTGTAGGAGTCTAAACCACATAGAGAGCATTGTCTATGCAAATGGTGAATGACACTCAAGTGAGAAGAAGTTGAAAGGGAAGAAATTCTCTTTTTTGAGTCACTCCTATCCTCAAGCAGTTCGGCAACATGGTAGATGACACCTTTCTATCACATATTCTAAGGAGCCTTGATGAAGAGGATAACAAAATGTTATGCAAGCCTTTTTCCTTGGAAGAGATTTGATGTGCAACCTTTGAAATGCATCCAGACAAAACACCAGGGCCCGACGATCTATCTACCAATTTCTTCCATAACTGTTGGAACTTCATGGGTCCAAAATTTTTGGAGATAGTGGAGGAATTTAGGAAAAAAAAGAAGTTCGTCAGGGACCTTAACAATACTGTCATATCTCTAATCCCTAAGAAGCTTGAATGTACCACCTTTGTAGACTTTAGACCAATAACATTGTGTAACACAATCTATAAAATCATCTCTAAGGCCTTAGCAAATAGACTAAAACAACTTCTAGAAAAAGTAATCTCAGAAGAGCAGAGCAGATTCACTCTAGGAAGAGAGATTTTTGACAGCATCATTATGGCCACATAAATAATACACACAATCTCTAAGGAAAAATTCTCAAGCATGGTAATTAAACTAGATGTGAGTAAAGATTACGACAGAGTCTGATGGCACTTTCCACTCTTAGTAATGGAAAGATTCAGCTTTTCTCAAGACTGTCTAGAAATGATCCACTTTTGTATATCCAGCCCTCACTATTCAGTGTTAGTGAACATCTCCTTATGTGGCTTCTTTAGTGCCTCAAACAGATTGTGTCAAGGGGATCCAATCTCCCCGTTCCTCTTTGTTATAATGGCAGAGGCGATGGGAAAATTCTTCAAATAGTTAAGAATGGTAGGATTGTGGAAAGGAGTCCTAATCGCAGAAGGCCTAGATCTTGTGACCCATTCCCAATTTATAGATGACACGATGCTTTTTAGGAAAGCCATGGTCAAAGAAGCAGTAATTATAAAAGAGGCCTTGGAAACCTACACAAATTTCTTAGGTCAAGTCTTTAATAAAGAAAAATCAAAGATTTTTTTCTTCCAACTAAGGCCAGAATCAAAAAATAATTACAAATCTCCTAGGCTTCAAATCTGGCTCTCTCCCAACCAAATACCTAGGGGTACCCTGATGCGGAGGAAATCCCACAGTCCAACCAAAATGGCAATCTCGGCCCCTATCAGCAAGACTAACTTCCATCGGCTTCTCTCAACCCTTTCATTCCGATGCCCATCTCACACCGATGCATGTATTGTTTGTAATCACCTATCGGCAAGATATCTTTTATCGGTGTAGTCTAAACTTCTACACCTGATGGTATCTTTCCTACCGATGAGACCTAAATTTTTATAGACATTGGTTGCCTATCGGCAACATAATAACTATCAGGCCAACCTTCTGGCCTTTCTCCGATGTCACCACCTCACGCCGAAGTCCTCTCTATCGGCAAGACCCTAGCATTCGCTGTGACTTCCAAACTTGCTACCGATGGTGCTTCTCACATTGATGTCCTTCATCGGCGACATTTCACACCTGTCATCCCGATCGGTGAAATCCACTACCATCAGTGTACCTTTTCCCCTTCGCTCCAATAATACTTTTCACGCTGAAAAGCGTGCCCTCCCCGTTGAACCTTTCGGTTGAACCTTCTCGTTGAACCATTTGATTGAACCTCCCCGTTGAACCTTTCAGTTGAACCTTCCCATTGAACCGTTTGATTGAACTGGTGCAACCTCAAACTCTTAAACCATTGAACCAAATGTGTAGTGTTGAACCGACAAACCAAAAGAAACTGTTGAACCGTTGAACTGGTTCAACCCGATGGTTTAACAAACACTATCGGTAAAACAACTAATAGCCAACCCGATCGGTGATACTTTCTCCATCGATAAATTACAATTTCCTCAGGCCGATAACCGCACTCACACCAATACACATCCTTCTTCCCACTCAAGCTCGCCGCAAACTTGACGTTCACCTGCAATCTCTCCTTGTGGTTCATAGTCCACATTCCCTCTGGTGATCACCTTCCAGCTTCGTTTCCTCTCTGCATAGTTAGAGTTAGTCTATTATAGTACAAGTGATTTCGGACCGCTCCATGAGAACCAGATTCTTACATCCACGGATGGGTCTGTTCCGGCATAATCACACTTAGAAAGAAAAGGAAAAATAGCTACTTCGATGCCAGTTAGAAAAATAAAACCAGATTACAGAGCTGGAGATAAAACACACTGTCAAAAGGAAATTCTTCTCGCTTCACCCTAAAATCTAATTCTTCCTCTGCCTACACACACATGCCTGTCTAATCGCAAAAGACACTTAAAACATTCTCCATGGGTGGCGGTTGCAGCGGTGGGAATGCCAACCGTTCTGTAACCGCTCGCCTCACAGTTACATTCTATTTCTTGCCAGCTCATCCCATTTCTTGGTCGCTTGGACCTTAGGAAACACATCAAACCAAAATAAACCGCAAAACAAAATTAAACTACCTAAGTGTTTATTACATTTGTTTTGGTCCTAGGGTCCTTATCAGGCCCCTTAGGACATTTTACCCCTACATTTCTATGATCATCCCACCATGCCCTTCCTGGGTCTCTTTTCCAAGGTGACCCCTTGGATGCTCCCGTATCATACTCCCCGGGATAAAGAAAACTCTTGTCCCAAGAGTTGGGTGCTCTGTTCCAACCAGTCTGAAAACTATTTGAAAAATTCCTCTGCCGTGTGACAGGGAACATGAACTCACCTAGAGTTATCGGCCTCCTGCTTCTCCAACCTACATATCTCTTCCAACCAGTATTGGTGTTACAAAACACATTCTGATGTCTGCTCTGCTGCTGAAGTTCTCCTACCCTGTTCACTGGAATTTTCAGATTTGTTTCTTGTTTCAAGGGCTCCTGTTTGGCCTCCTTCTCCTGCCTCTCTATAGGACACTCAATGTCCCCAACCTTGATGCAATTCAAGTCTTGAACTTGCTGTTCCTTAGGACTGTCATCCGCCTTCCCCTGCAACTGTTCATGTTGCTTCCAACTAGCATTAACTTGTACATTCAGCTATACTTTTTCCCCAAAACAGATAACAATATGGTCCCTCTTGTCTTCACAAGATAGAGGTTTTAACCTGTACTTCACACCATCTTTATGCACCAAATAACTATTTGTATATCCATCATGAATTGTTCTCCTTAAATATTGCCATGGTCTACCCAGAATTATATGCCCACATGTCATTGAAATAACATCACATAAAACAGACTCATGGTATGGACCAATTGAGAAATCAACATATGCCTTCTTACTAACCTTAACTTGCTGTCCCTGGCTTACCCAAGTAGCATTGTAAGGATTTGGATGCTCAAATGTCTGCAATCCCAATTTGTTTACCATCTCCCAGGAAACTAAATTATCATGTGCCCCTGAATCTATGATCATCTTACATAGTTTTCCATGGCTTAAACAATTTGTTCTAAAAATAGATACCTGTGGTGCTATCTGCACTTTGTCCACCATGAGGCACTCTCCTGTTTCTGAATCAAGAGCTACTTCTGGTGTCTTGTCTTCTTTCTTTTCCTCTTCCTGTGTCAGGTGAAGTCTTTTCTCCTTTCCCTTTTCAACATCCTTCCATTTTGGACAATTGTAGGTTGTGTGCCCAAATTCATTGCAAGTATAACACCTACCAGTGAATGCACCTCTACCTGATCCAGATCTGCCTCCACCTCTGTATCCACCTCTCTATTCTGTAGTGGACTCCTTGCCTTTTTCATTGCTGTTTTGTTCCTCAATAGTAGGCTTGCCCCTACCCCTAGATCCTCTGCCAGATCCTTGTCTCTCTTGATTCCTCTTCACCCTTTCTTCAGCCCTTATGGCCAACTGAAAACATTCACCAATTGTTTTTGGTATACTCAGACCAATCTCATCCTACAAGTTATACCTAAGCCCATTTAGGTATCTTGCTACTTTCTCATCCTCATCTTCCAATCCACCTCTAATACTAAGCTTGTGGAATTGCTCAGTATAGGACATCACATCCATGTCCTTCTACCTCAAATTCTGTCTCATTCTCTTTGTCTGAATGGTATAATCAGATGGAAGAAACTGAGTCTTCATCATGCCCTTCATCTTATTCCAAGAAGTGATTTTTGTTACACCTCGAGCCACTCTTTCTGTCTGCACACTACTGCACCATGTAAGTGTTGTTCCTCTCATCTTCGTCTTTGCAAATTTCACCTTTCTCTCATCACTGATTTCTTCATATTCAAAGAAATTTTCAAGGGCATCTATCCAACCTAAGACTTCCTCACTATCCATCTTTCCTTGATAGATAGGCAACTCCATAGTTGCTTTTGTTCCACCACCCTGAACTACTTTAAGCAATCTCAGAAGTTTCTTTTCTTCAGGATCAAATTCATCCCCATGAGTTTTCTCTTCTGTCTCCTCATATTCTTCTTCATCTTCCTCATCATCTTTTTCCTCTCTTTTTTTCTCCAATGCTTCCAATCTGGCCAAGATTGTAGCATTCTCCCTTCTCACCTGTCTCAGCTCTCTTTCTCTTACAGCATCCTGTGCTCTTCTTTCTCTCAGTTCTCTTTCTCTTGCCTTCAATGTTTCTTTTAGTTCTTCATTTGCCTTAGCCATCTTATCCTTTGGCGGCATCTTGATAATTTTGAATCTTTCCACTAGATTCCTTTTCTCCCTCAGAAACTCAACACTTTACCCAGAGCTTTTGCTGGGCTCTGATACCAATTTGATGCGGAGGAAATCCCACAGTCCAACCAAAATGGCAATCTCGGCCCCTATTGGCAAGACTAACTTCCATCGGCTTCTCTCAACCCTTTTATTCCGATGCCCATCTCACACTGATGCGTGTATTGTTTGTAATCACCTATCGGCAAGATATCTTTTATCGGTGTAGTCTAAACTTCTACGCCTGATGGTATCTTTCCTACTGATGAGACCTAAATTTTTATAGACATTGGTTGCCTATCGGCAACATAATAACTATCAGGCCAACCTTCTGGCCTTTCTCCGATGTCACCACCTCACGCCGAAGTCCTCTCTATCGGCAAGACCCTAGCATTCACTGTGACTTCCAAACTTGCTACCGATGGTGCTTCTCACACTGATGTCCTTCATTGGCGACATTTCACACCTGTCATCCCGATCGGTGAAATCCACTACCGTTGGTGTGCCTTTTCCCCTTCTCTCCAATAATACTTTTCACACCGAAAAGCATGCCCTCCCCGTTGAACCTTTCGATTGAACCTTCCCGTTGAACCGTTCGATTGAACTGGCGCAACCTCAAACTCTTAAACCATTGAACCAAATGTGTAGTGTTGAACTGAAAAACCAAAAGAAACTGTTGAACCATTGAACTGGTTCAACCCGATGGTTCAACAAACACTATCGGCAAAACAACTAACAGCCAACCTGATCGGCGATACTTTCTCCGTCAGTAAATTACAATTTCCTCAGGCTGATAACCGCACTCACACCGATACACATCCTTCTTCCCACTCAAGCTCGCCACAAACTTGACGTTCGCCTGCAAATCGATCTCTCCTCGTGGTTCACAGTCCACATTCCCTCTGGTGATCACCTTCCAGCTTCGTTTCCTCTCTGCACAGTTAGAGTTAGTCCATTATGGTACAAGTGATTTCGGACCACTCCATGAGAACCAGATTCTTACATCCATGGATGGGTCCGTTCTGGCATAATTACACTCAGAAAGAAAAGGAAAAATAGCTACTTCGATGCCAGTCAGAAAAATAAAACCAAATTATAGAGCTGGAGATAAAACACATTGTCAAAAGGAAATTCTTCTTGCTTCACTCTAAAATCTAATTCTTCCTCTGCCTACACACACATGCCTGTCTAATCACAAAAGACACTTAAAACATTCTCCATGGGTGGCGGTTGCAGCGGTGGGAATGCCAACCATTCTGTAACCGCTCACCTCACAGTTACATTTTGTTTCTTGCCAGCTCATCCCATTTCTTATTCGCTTGGACCTTAGGAAACACATCAAACCAAAATAAACCGCGAAACAAAATTAAACTACCTAAGTGTTTATTACATTCGTTTTGGTCCTAGGGTCCTTATCAGGCCCCTTAGGACATTTTACTCCTACATTTCTATGATCATCCCACCATGCCCTTCCTGGGTCTCTTTTCCAAGGTGACCCCTTGGATGCTCCCGTATCATACCCCTCTTTCAAGGCACAGGCAAAATAGACCTTTGGCAAGACACAATCTCCAAATGTAGAGTGAAGGCAAAAGCATGGAAGTCTAAGTGGCTCTCCTTTATAGGGTATATTCTCATGATAAAATCTATCTTGTTTGCAGTCCCAATATGCCTAATCTCATGCCTTGGTTTGACAAATAAAGATACCAATGAAGCAGAAGGTTTCATGAAGAAATTTCCATGGGAAGGAGCTAAGGAGGAGAAATGAATCCCACTTCTAAATTGGGACTTGGCCTACCAAAAAAAAGAGCTTGAAGGAGTGGGAATTAAGAAGTTGCAACCGCATAATCTAGCCCTTGGAGCAAAGCTCACCTGGTGCATATATCAAAATCCTGAGAAACTATGGTTTAAAATTATTCACAAGAAATATCTGGATGATCATGACCCAAGCTGCATCCTCACCCTCACCAATTCTAATAGAGGCTCCATCTAATGGAAATTCATTTGGAATAGTAGGAACATTATAACTAATCATCTTACTTGGAAGATCGGTAATGGTTTGAAAGTAGACTTTTGGTTTGACTCATGGAATGGACATGAGTCGCTCAAAAAAACCTTCAGTAATAGAGATTCACTAGCAAGAGTGAGATAAATGAAAGGGCCCTTAGTTGTGAACTACACCAATCATCTAGTTATTGGGACCTCTGGAAGGAGGGAACAGATCAGATGGGAAGCCCTAGATATCACACAAGAAGATATAGCACTTCTTAGAGAAAAAATGGAACCAAGGAAAATCCTTTTTCTCAGAAGTAGAGCATGAAATAATCTGGTCTAGCGCTAAAACTGGGGAATATATAGTCAAGTTAGGATATGACATCCAAATTGCAAAAGAACCAAAAGGAGAATGGTCATCCAAATTATGCTAGAATTCAAGAGTTCTTCCCAAGGCTGGGGCTTTTCTCTAGACTGTGCTACACAAAAGAATCTTCACATGGGATAGGCTATCCTTGATCGACATCCAATGCCCAAGTCGATGCCCTCTATACCACAAAGACGAGGAGAGCATGGACCACCTTCTTCTGAACTGTCATTATGCCTCAGATTGTTGGGATTGGCTCCTCCAATCCCTGGGATGGCCACTGCCTAGACAAGACAAGCTATTGAAATTTGTACTGAGTTGGCCAATCGAAAGGAAGAACTCCATTTGGGAAAATGTGTGGATTTCTACTCCATCAATGGTTAAATGGTAGCTCTGGAAGGAAGAAAACTGAATAATATTTCAGGAAACAGAATTACCAGTGGAAGAAATCATAAAGAAGATTAAAGATAGCATATGTGAGATCATAAACTCAAGGCAGAAAAGACCCAAGGATGTTCGCTTCACTAGATGGGACGAAGACATATAGAAAAGATGGCCGGCTCTCAAGGCCCCTAGATTGGACCACCTCCCTCAAAAAGTGCAAGAATGGAGGCTAGATGGTTCCCTCCCATTGAGAATTGCCACAAGCTAAATTTTGATGGGGCCTCCAAGGGTGACCCGGGCTAGGCTAGCATTGGATGTCTCATTAGAAATAGCACAGAAGAATGTTTATGGGCAATGGCTAAAAATGTCGGTGTGACAACTAACAATGAGGCTGAGATGGAAGCTCTGGCCTACAGTTTGTCTCTTTGCATAGAGAAAGGCATTAATACAGTAGACATTGAGGGGGACTCAATGATTTGCATAAATGCAATGAGCATGAATTCAGCCCAAAACTAGAAACTCTGAAATTGGTTGATCAATATTAGAAGTTCCCTAGATGCCATGAAAGACCATTCCAAAAAACATATCTATCGGGAAGCCAATGTCATGGTGGACTTCCTTGCCAATCTAGGGTCTTCATCCGATTTCTCTCTGAACGGGATTGTCTATACAGAAAACTCCATCCTGAACCTTATGGAGGAAATTCTAACCAAAGAAAGTCTGTACTAGAAGGAAACAAAGAGGGCATGATCACAAATAGTGGTACTCAACACTCCAACGATGAACTTGCTAGCCTCGGCAGCTCCCCTCTGGTGAGGATTGTACCTCAGTCCTGAGATTGTGTCTCATCCTTGGCTCATCTTCTAAGGAAGGAGATTAGATAGATTCACTAGATCTTAATTAGGAAGGGTGATTCTAGTTCCACACTGTACTTAGTTCAGAAAAGGAATTTCAGCCATTTTTGACCCTTGGATGGAAGGGTAGCAGTCTCGGTGATGATAAAAAAATCAAAACAACAAAGGATAAGCTCACAAATAGGTCGTCACAGACAGAACTAGCAGAAGTTCTAGCAAGCCAAAATGGAAGGATGGCTTAGGCAGATTTATTTAAGTCTTAGATAGAATAAGCAATAGATGCAAAGAAGCATCGCTCATGCAATGGGAATTCAATGCAGGTGTTTAGAGGAAGGCAAAGAACAATAGGTGGGGAGGTTGTTCAATCTACGTGAGTAACCAGTGAGGGAGACAGTTTTGAAAACAATTGGAATCAGTCTGTGCAACAGAGGCCATGTTCATGATGGTATAGTTTACCAAAATGTTTTTGCAAATATTTCACTCGTGATGGGTAGTAATTGGGGCATCTCTTGGGGAGGCTGGTCATCCAAGCTAACCACTCCAAGGTCATGACAATGGCTCCATCAACTGGCCCTATGCTAGAAGAGAGCATGCTTAGTGGGGTGTATGCCAAGAAATAAGGGCAGAGCCGAAGGGTAGTAGAGAGGATGCTAGCAGCCTATAAAGCCATTATCAAATGCAAACAGTTGGAGACTTTTTGGAACCAGACTAAAAGGCAGGACAATGTATTTTCTTCTAAATAGATTACCTGCCTAAATGAATGTGTTGAGGGCATAATGTCCATCATGCATGATATTATGTAAAAGTAATGCGAGGTGGCCTTGCTTATATATGTATTAGCACGCTAATATGGCCTTGCATATCTATATATTTGCACGTTGATATGGCCTTGCTTAATATCTACTAGCTGGCACATTATGAGGCTAGCCTTTTGTTTTCTTATTTTCATATATAGACAATGGGAGCCATCCCCTAGATGACACTTACCAAAAAAATTATGAAAAAATATCCATGCACTACATATTGATGTTAAAAACCTATATTTAAAAAAAAATAGAATTTTATCCTTTATAGAAAAAAAAGTTATGCTTGATGACATAAATGTTACTTTATGAAAATGTTGTTTACTATTAAAAACTAGTTATTAAAGGAGATGTTGAAAGATTCACAATTTATTTCATAAAAAAATTAAAATATATATTTAGAATCTACACACAAATTGCCACAAATCACTAGTTCACATCATCTTCAAATTCTTAATGGTTTAGCTGCTATAGGTCTCAGAAAGTGAAGATTTAGTTAAAATGTTGATATCAATGTCCATCTTGGCCAAAAAGTGGGACTCATTATTGTGGGATTACCCCCAGGTCAAGGGTTTTTTTATTGTAATTTTTCAAGAAAAAGATTATAGAGATTCCATTCTTCATGGTGGGTCTTTGCTACTACATGGATCTCACCTCTTTTTATAAAAATGGAATCATAATTTTGATCCTTTTTCAATGAAGATTAGCTTGGTTCTAGTTTTGTTGAGGATGCATAATCTTCCTACAAAATATTAGGAAACCTTAGTTTTGAAAAAGATTAGAGAAACTTTATTGGCTCTTTCTAGTTCTTGGATTAGGATGTCTCTCATGGAATCTCTAGCCTCTATGCAAGAATTTGTCTTTGTATTGACATTTCCCAAAGGGTAACCAAATCCATATTGCTAGATTCCAAATATGTTTGTTGGGGATAATATATTAAATTGGAAGATCTAGATTTGTTATGTTTTAATTGTCACAAATATGGCCATACTAAACAAATTTGCAAATTTAAGAAGGTAGCTAATAAGTCTATTCCTAATGTTTGTCCTTTCAGTAAATCTAAGAATATAAGTGATCATATTAACAATCCCCCTTTATAGTCTCAAAAGAAGGGATCTTCTCCTTTAAAGGGTAATGGGTTAATCTCAAATATAGGGATTAATCAAGGGAGTGGATATGTGGTAGAGAAGAAAAATGTATTTGAGATTCAAGTGAGAGGCTAGCCTACTTCTCAAAAAATTGGGAATGGTGAACTCCTTATGATAGATTTGTTAATCTAGGAATTTCATTTGGAAAACTTTAATAAATACATGATGATGGATAATTCAATAATTGTTACAAGGGAAATGACTATGCAAAAGATTCCTTGTATTAGGTTATTAATTCTCTTCAAGTGATTGACTATTTTCTTAATTGTTGTCAAGGAAATTTTTGGCTAGAATGATGATAATCTACCCTTGGAAAACTTGATGGTTGCCAAAGCTCTTGAGAAATTTGAAAATCTTGAATTTGGTTTGAAGAAAAAGAAAGGTCACAAAAACAAACAAATGAAAATGAAAGAGGAAATTGTTGTGGGTATTCAATCCACACTTGATAAAGATCTAAGATCTAGGGAAGTACCTAACTTTCTAAGAAGCCATGAAAATCATTTCATGGAATTTTAGGGGTATTAATGCCCCTAAAAAATGGTGCTTCATGAAGCACCACATTAAGTCTTGTAGTGCTAATATTACTCTTTTCTAGGAAACTAAACTTAGTTCAATAATGTTAGAAGATGTTTTGTTCCAAAATAACTCCTAGGAATGTGTATTTTTATTTTGAAGGTAATTCTCAGGGCCTTGCAATTCTATGGTCTCCTCAAAGTGTTAGTGTTGAAATAATGTTTTTCCAATAGAACTAGATGTTGTGTAAAGGTCATTGTTTTTATTCTAATCTTTCCTTTTGGTTAGTGAATATCTATGGGCCTATTGATCATTCTCTTAAGAACAAGATATGGGATATTTTTGGAATTATTTTGGAGAATCTTAAGGATGATTTGGTCATTTTTTGGGGTGATTTTAATCCTATTGTGAATTTTGAGGAAAAGCTTGGTAGAGTTTCTCATATCTCTAAATGTCAAATATATTTTCATCAACTCAAATGGTTTGATTGGCATTCCCCATCATAATGGCATATTTACATAGTCTAATAGGAGGTCAAGCATTTTAGCCAAATTATTGAAAGAATGCATAGATTTATTTTCTCTTAAAAATAGTTAGTCATGAACATTTGTTACAAAAGCTTGATTCTTCCTATTTTTGAATCAGATCATTTCTTGTTTACCTTAAACATTTTTGAACAAAAAATTACTAAGAAATACCCTTTCAAGTTAGAAATTATGTGTATTTAGAAACCTAGATTCATGGAATCCCTTAAGTCCTAGTGGTTGTAGGCCCCAAGGATGAAAGGGACTAAGATTTTTTAAATCTATAAGAAACCTATTTTACTTAAACAATAGATTAAAATTTAGAATTATGAAGGGTGAAATGTGGATTAATCAAAATGAATAACAAAGCCAATACATCAATAGAATATGAAGGAAAAGGAGATTTTAAAATAACACATAAAGATACTTACAACCCTTTACCTTTCGTCTTCTATTGCTCACCTATCTACTCTTAATCTTGGTAATAATATGAAGCCCTCAGAAGTGTATGTTCCCTTGCTTGTTGAAGATGACAAGAATAGAATGGCTATGATACTTTGTGTGATTGAAGGGAGCTTCAACACACTAGGGAAATGGATGATATGAAGTGCTATGGAGATGAAGGGTGCCAAAGGCGCGCTAGTGTTTCTGCAGCATAAGTTTACTCAAGTGATGGATTATATGAAATGAAGAAGAATAGTGTTGTATTTATAGAGTTGTGTGAGAGAAGATCAATGGTTGAGAAGAAATGAGAAGATTAATGGAGGAGAATGTTCGTGCAAATGTGCGCGAATAGAAGGACATGTGTCATTAAAAAAGAAGCTTTGTTGAGTTAAATGCTTTCTTGATTAGGATGAGTTTTTATTTCTTTAAATTAGAATATATTTTTCTAATTTAAGAGCAAAATTGTTTTAAAGTTGCTTTAACTCAGCTTTTGCTTTTCTAACTCAGCTTTTACTTTTGTATGACAAGAAGAATTTATTTTTAGAAGATATTGAAGATTTTTTAGAAGATAAGAAAGCAAATTAAATAAATAAATTTATTTAATTTATTTTTAGAAGATTTAGAAGATCAGAAAGCAAAATTAAATAAATAAATTTATTTAATTTATTTTTAGAAGATTTGGAAGATAAGAAAGCAAATTAAATAAATTCATTTATTTAATTTATTTTTAGAAGATTTGGAAGATAAGAAAGCAAATTAAATAAATAAATTTATTTAATTTACTTGCACATGATTTTGGAAGAATAAATAAAATATTTAATTATATTTTATTTTTGGAGAGTGAGAGGATTTAAATAAATTTAATTAATTTATTTAAATTTGGAGGAATAGACTTTGACTTAATTAAATAATTTAGAATTATTTAATTGCTTGGAAGAATTTAATTAAATAAAGGATTTTATTTAATTTTGACTTTAGAAGAGATAATTAAATATTTTGATATTTAATTAACTTAGAGGAAATATGAATCGAATAAATAAATTTATTTATTTATTTATTGATAGAGGAATTTAGATGGAATAAATATTAAGAATATTTATTTAGATAGAGTCATGTCATTTTTAGGTGTATACATTTTGCCCCTCTTTGATGCAATGTGTTTTATCATGTTGTTTCAAAGAATAAGATTGTCTAAAAATGATACATGCCCTAATTTGCCCCTGGTACAAGTTTCACAACGATAGGATGCCCCCTCGGGAGATTGGATGGGGAGAAGGTAGAAGGCGTGAGATGAACAATCTCACGATGAGAAGAGGAGAAACAAGTTAGGGTGAAGAAAAAGCTGAATGATATGTGATGCAAGATAAAATGATCACACACACACGCAAGTAAGCAATTATGCACAAATGATATAAGAACAAACAAGGTATTGGCCTTGTCGAGCGGTAAACCAAGGATATACTGATAACGATATACAATAGTGTTGTCATGGTGGGGAATGACATATCCCTAGAGCAACATGAAGGACAATATCTAGTTTTAGGAAATGAAGCATGTCATGTAAGACGTGTGTATTGGTCTGATTTCAACAATGCTACATCCTATATAAGATAAATGTTGGATTATAATTGATTGAGTTGGTTTACGACCAGACAAGGATCAAGACCACTGATTGTGATTGGATAATTCGACAAGATTGGCTTGACTCAATTGGTATGGATTAAGGATAAACTTGCATTTTGATCACTACTCGGATTGACAGTTAGAACTGTTGATGAGAGACATGAAGACAAATAGAAATTTGATCGATAGAAGAATGACTCGATAGAAGAAATTACAAGCTTTCGTAAACATTGATTCACTGCATTTTGGATCTTTATTGGATGGGATATGGAGAAATGCAATTGGATATGGATACAGATATGAGATGCAATTGGATACGGTATGGCTATGGATATGG
Organism: Cunninghamia lanceolata; assembly: GCA_027924645.1. Lineage (NCBI taxonomy): Eukaryota > Viridiplantae > Streptophyta > Pinopsida > Cupressales > Cupressaceae > Cunninghamia > Cunninghamia lanceolata. The sequence goes on along the minus strand of BSBN01000497.1, from coordinate 227,792 downwards.
ATATGAACTGCAATTGGATACAGTATGGATATGGCTATGGATATTTGTCATCTTGATATAGCAAGTATTTTGAAGTGCTTATTTCATCATTGGGCTTTATTATGTTGTAAGAAAATACAAGCATCTAGGTATAATTAAACTAAGATGACCTAAGTATTACTTTCATGGATTTTGATATAGCAAGTTAATACAAGCATCTAGTCAAACTTGAATCTAGATGACCTAAGTACTTCTTGTGTTTCAATAGACAAGGATTGCCTCTTTTCATGTTCAAACCTCCAAAGTCCTTGATGATCTTTTGCTGATCATGTCGTTAGACAAAAGTTGTCACATTACTAAAGTTTAATCCACATACAGCAGACAAAGAAAAAATGTTTATGCCCCCATCATAGCATATCTAGCTTTTGGCATCCTTGAGTAGCATAGGAAGACATAATGACAAAAATCCAAGGCTTTGTAAGTTAACATGATTCACAAAACATTCTTGCATTAGGTGTGTCTTTTTGCCATAATTGATATAGAGTTAGTTGGAGTGTTGTGGTATGGTGCTCTATTTTGCTTTGGATAGGTTGATGTTTTGCGTCAAGACTTTTGTTATTTTGGGAAGCTTGCTTTTCTGTGCGCGCTTGTCTAGTTGAAGGTATGGATGCGGACAGACGCAGAGGATAGGTGATAAGGTAGGGAATGGATGGGTAGCAGAGCCTTGGGGTGCATTGACAATGGCCTTGCCTACATGACGATGCAGAGGCAATGTAGTTCAGGGAGAACCCTTATGGACCTAAGATATGGATCAGATGAGACACGATCTGGAATAGATATGGATCAGATACATAATAGATATGGATCAGATATGGAACATATAACACTGATGACAGAGGCTATGCTAGGCTGACTCTGTGGACAGGATACTGGACAAGAATTTTGGATAGGCTTAATGCTAGATACTGATGAGAAGGGAAACACCACAGATAGGCAGATGTATGAGTGATAAAGGTATGTATGGGGATGGGCAATAGTGGATAGAAGGAATCCAGGATGTGATCTCCAAGGACTAAGTCACATAGGAATAACATGCCCCATTATAGGTAGAGTACTTAGGATTTTTCATGACAATGCTTAAGATGAAGGAGGCGGATGAGAGGATAATGAAGGATTTGTGTGGTTTTGGAGGGATAAGGTATGTCAAGAGACATCTAAAACACTTGTCAACATTGTGCCCCCAATCTTTATCAAGATCAAAAAATAGAGGAAAGGAAGATTTAGGATGGATGGACATGACAGGATAGGTATGTAATGGATAGAAGGATATGATAGGAAATGGTATGGAAGGAAATTGATAAGAGAAGAGTGATACGCCAAAGAGACAAGGTTCCCCCAAGTGTAGGTGGCATAGGAGATCAACTTTACACATGACACCTGTTTGCTAGGTTTTCATCATGGTACTTATCCAAGGCACCTATTTGCTAGATTTTCACCATTGAACGAAGGGATTTTTCTTTAACTTTTTTTTTTTTTTTGAATATTTAGATAGGAGAAGGTGGATATAGAAAGGAGAGACTCAATTGTGTAGACAACATGTGCATTTGTTGGCCATGATTGGGATATTTAGAGGATTTATAGATGGATGGATAAGGTGTTGGAAGAAGTGGTGGTAAAATGCATGGAGGGATATTAGGAGTTGGAAGTATCAGAGGTAAATTGGATGGTGGAAGGTGTATGGTCACATGCTCTTGACAATTGCAGGATGATGGAGGTGGAATGGCCACATATGTTTTAGGGATATGATAGGGTTTGTGATGGAAAGTGGTGGACTTAGGAGTGGAGGAAGTACCAACATCTCGAGATTGTTCACCTTGGGGTGTGTATCCAAGGCCATATGAAGGAGGAGGAACACTGACATGGACGAGCTCCAAAATACCTTGTTCATGAAGGCCTAGGCCTTTACCTTGATAGTTCATATTCTAGAGTATGCGGTGGACCATGGGATTATGTATAGGTACACTAGCAGAGAGTTCCTTATTGGATGAGGTGAGATAGTGGATAATGGTTGTTGGTGTTCTAAGGAAGAATAGTCATGCATGAAGGTAGTAAGCCCAAGGATATAGGATAATGGATATGTAGCATGGTCGATAATGGATGGCAGAGGATCGTTAGGATCTTGATTTTCATTATGCTTTTTAGGGTCCAAGGTATTGGGTTGATCATCCATGTGCACTTGGGAGGCAAGTGTCTCATCAAGGGAAGTGGAAGTTGTTGGATCATGGATAGGACTAGATGGAAGATGGATAGGAGTAATGGAGGTTTCTTGCTCATGAATGGGTATGGGATCAAGTCCTTCATGTGCAGGTTCTTCATCAACGATAGTATCTTGATCATAGAAAAGATATAGCTTATAGATGGGCATGGGATCAAGTTGTTCATGGATAGCTTCTTCATAAAAGATAGTATCTTGATCGTTGAGGAGATATATGTTATGAATAGATTGGACTTGGATGGGGGTACTTTGATCTTCATTTAGACAAAGGGTAGATTTTTCTACATGCTTAAGGTGTGCTCTTGACATAGCCCTTGGTCTTCTTGAATGGAAGTGGATATCTCTTGGATAGGCTTGACATGTTCTTGATGGTTATTGTCATGAAGGTGCAATAACTCTTGACTTGGGTTCATGGTAGGAGACTCTTTGATAAGCTCAAGGGGTTGAGGATCACATGAAGGGGTTGTAGGATTTGACATGTTATTGGAAGAATCTTTGGTAAGGTTGAGGACTAGAATTTGAAGACATGGTTGATTCTCTGCTAATAGTCTTTGGATCACATCCTTCGTAGGTGTAGGAGTACATGGATGAGGTGATGGATGAGTGGATTTTGGAATTCTCCATAGCTTTTCTTGTGTTGCATATCTTTCCCTAAATCATCCAAGAATTTTTTGTTTGTTAGTTTAGACGGTGGGGAACTTGAGGTCGGTCTTGGTGTAGAACTGGTATGTTTTGGCATATGTGTCTTACAAGACAATGGAGGAGGACTAGTAGATGGGGTGGTATATGCTTTCTAACTTGAGGTGGTGCTTGCCTTGTCAATAGTATCATTAAGATGAGAAAAAAAGGTATGATTTTGGTGTAAGGTGTAGCTGGTACTGGCACATTCAGCTTGCAAGATTACCATTTCTTGTTGTAAGACTTGGATTTGTTGAGAAATTGCTACACAATCTTGGCGTGAGGGACCTATGTTTATTTACAATTGCAGATATTGGAGTTTTTCAGAAATATATTCTAATTGGTTTGCCATTGACACAAGACTAGAAAAGCTTACTAGTTTAGATGCGCAGCAACAAATGCACAGAAACAGAGTGTAAATGCGCTGCAAGTCAGATCAAATGCGCAACTCTAGTAATTTTCAAATGTGCCGTAACAGGATTCAAATGTGCAACAGGTCTATGTAAATGCACCGCAGGTCGAGGCAAATGCACTGCAAGTCATTTCAAATGCACAATTCTAGTTTTTGCTTGGTTTCTTCAAAGTTTTTGGAATGTTTTTCAAGATTTTTCTATTTTTGGTTTGAAAACTCAGTGTTGTTGAGAATTGAATTTCAATTATGGAAAAGACACAGCAAACACATAGAATTTTTCATGATTTTTATCTTTTGTTATTTTTTTGTATTTTTGGACTATTTTGACTCAAGAACAAGTACACCCTAGGCTGGATAGGCCAATATTCATTGAATCCTCTAGCTGTACATACTCAAAGTGTGTAGCTCCAGGATTTGGTAGCACCAGCTCCCCTCCATGGCACTTACTTCTCACGCATACTAGATCTAGGTTTCCTTAGGCTCGTACCCCCACCAAACCTTAGGATTGTCCCTGCTAGCTCTACTAAGAGTCACATGAATTAAGGTTGCTTCAAGAGCTCTGCCCTTTGCATCAACAAATAGGGGTTTTTAGCTTACTTACAATTAGTTCATAGTCAAGGAAACCATTCGAGTGGTTACACATGTGGTGGTACTACTCTCCGTTATGGAGTCTCCTAGCTTCTAAGGGTTACGCCTTAGAGGGTTTTGGGGGAGGTTGGCCATTGGTGTAACACAGCAACACTTATTGTAGGAGGTTTTTACCTCAAGCACAATTTATTTTAAGTGGTTTGGTAGGGCTTGGCTTTAGCCTATTACCACTCAGGGTCATTCCCACTTGGATAGGTGTGCATCCAAGGGTAGGCCCCTCTAAAGGTTAAACAAATGGAATGACAAGTCTGGTGTTCTGGTCACCTAGTTAAGGGGAGAGCATAAGCCTATTGTCATTCATAGTCATAGAATACACTGATTAATCTAAACCCAGTTAAAAGTAGAAAAACTAAATGGGCTATTTTACTTGTGCACTCACGCAGTTATTAACTTTGAAGCATTTAAGACATAGCAATGTTCATTCCTATTTGTTGAGATAGCAATGATCTAATCTAGGAAAGAAATCAACAATGCAAAGATAGCAGTGGTTCAGTTACTCTCCTTCCTAGTTAAAGACTATGTGGACTTTGCATACATACATTTTTTTGTTACTTTTTCCCTTAATTAGTCTAAATGAACTAATCAATGCAGCTAAAATGATCTAATCCAGCCTCTAATCCTGCAAAACAAATGTTAGCTCAAACACAAAAATTAGATGAAACCCTAAAACGATAGCGCAGAACAGAAGCGCCGCTATGCAGTCTGAATGCATAGAAATAGAACTTGCATGTGCTGTTGTATAAAAGAACTAAGACAGGTGTCAAAAGCACTGTAATGAGGTGCAAATGCATTAAAATACCAAATGCGTCGTTACACAGTACAAAAGCACTGTAATCTAAAGTATATGCACTGTAAATACAAAAGCATTGGAATAGGAGGTATAAGCACCGAAATAGAGTGCGTATGCACCGTATTTGTAGAAGCACTGGAACAGAAGGTGAAAGCGCTAGTTATGAGATTGAATGTGCTGAACTTCTCCATGCACCGAAACATAGAGTAGAAGTGTCGTGGAATTGCTCAAATGTGCCGGATTAATCTGTCAAAAGCCTGTATGACACCTGTACGGAACCTGTCTACAAGAAAACTTAGATTTTGATTAGATAAAGGGGTAAGGGCCCCATGGTGGGCACCAAAATGTGATGGGTGAAATGTGGATTAATCAATAATGAATAACAAATCCAATACATCAATAGAATATGAAGGAAAAGGAGATTTAAAATAAGAAATATACTTACAACCTTTACCTTATGCCTTCCATTGCTCACCTATCTATTCTTTATCTTGATAATGATGAAGCCCTCAGAAGTGTATGCTCCCTTGCTTGTTGAAGATGACAAGAATAGAATGGCTATGATACTTTGTGTGATTGAAGATGAGCTTCAACACAATATTGATGGATGATAAGTGATATGGAAATGGTTGTGCCAAAGGCATGCTTGTGTTTCTATAGCATAAGTTTGCTCAAACGATAGATATATGAAATGAAGAAGAATAGTGTTGTATTTATAGAGTTGTGTGAGAGAAGACCAATGGTTGAGAAGAAATGAGAAGATCAATGGAGGAGAATGTTTGTGCAAACGTGCGTGAATAAAAGGACATGTGTCATTAAAAAAGAAGCTTTGTTGAGTTAAATGCTTTCTTGATTAGGATGAGTTTTCATTTCTTTAAATTAGAATATATTTTTCTAATTTAAGAGCAAAGTTGTTTTAAAGTTGCTTTAACTCAGCTTTTGCTTTTGTATGACAAGAGCAATTTATTTTTAGAAGATATTGAAGATTTTTTAGAAGATAAGAAAGCAAATTAAATAAATAAATTTATTTAATTTATTTTTAGAAGATTTGGAAGATAAGAAAGCAAAATTAAATAAATAAATTTATTTAATTTATTTTTAGAAGATTTGGAAGATAAGAAAGCAAATTAAATAAATAAATTTATTTAATTTATTTTTAGAAGATTTGGAAGATAAGAAAGCAAATTAAATAAATAAATTTATTTAATTTATTTTAAGAAGATTTGGAAGATAAGAAAGTAAATTAAATAAATAAATTTATTTAATTTACTTGCACATGATTTTGCAAGAATAAATAAAATATTTAATTATATTTTATTTTTGGAGAGTGAGAGAATTTAAATAAATTTAATTTATTTATTTAAATTTGGAGGAATAGACTTTGACTTAATTAAATAATTTAGAATTATTTAATTGCTTTGAAGCATTTAATTAAATAAAGGATTTTATTTAATTTTGACTTTAGAAGAGATAATTAAATATTTTGATATTTAATTAACTTAGAGAAAATATGAATCAAATAAACAAATTTATTTATTGATATAGGAATTTAGATGGAATAAATATTAAGAATATTTATTTAGATAGAGTTGTGTCATTTTAGGTGTATACAAGAATAATTTATCTTTTAAGAATAGTTTTGAAGAAAAAAATAGAATCAAATTAGATTTGACAAGTTTATATGAGACTATCTTTAGGAAAGGTATGGATCATAATTGCTTTCTCAAGGGAAAAGAGTTTTTGAGTACTTTGTTTGAATTACAAGCTAGGGAAGAAATTTTTTGGTGTCAAAAATCCAAAAAGTGTTGGTTGAAAGAGGTTGATAGGAACACAAAAAGATGCATGCCTCAATGAAGGCTCAAATATCATTCAATCATATTTCTAGGATTAAAGCCCAAGATGGTGGTTTTCTTGATTATTCTTCAAATGCTTAGAAAGAATATATTAGTTGTTTTAGGATCTTCTCCATTGTGATGATCCATATATTAATAGTGATGGAGATTGTCTTCTTTGTAACATTCCACCCCTTATCTCTACTAAATAGAATCTCATTTTCTCGAGTCCTTTTTCCTTAGATGAGATCTAAGATGTTGTCTTCTCCATGTATGGAGATAAAGTGACCAATCTTAATGGTTTCTTATCTATCTTCTTTCAAAAATGTTGAGATTTTGTTGGAAAGGATGTGTGGATGGTTGTGGAAGAAGCTCGATACAATAAGAAAATTTTAAAGAATTGATCACCATTATAGTCTTGATTCTAAAAGGTGTTTATCCCAAATCTTTTTCAAATTTCTTTTCTATCTCACTTGTAACATGGTTTACAAGATTATAACTAAATCTCTCACTACTAGACTAAGTTAGATTATTCTATTGATTATAGCTTTTGAATAGGGAGGTTTTGTGCCAAGTCATGAATTTTTTTAAGGAATTATTTTGGCTCACAAAACTTTACATTATATGAAGACATTAAAGACTTCATCAATTTCCATCAAGCTAGATATGAGGAAGGCCTATGATATGATCAACTAGAATTTTTCTCCTTTTGACAGAAAAGTTTGGCTTTCCAATGATTGGTGTCAACTAATATATGTAGATATTTCTATTGCTAGCTTCTCTATTGTCTTGAATGGCAGTCTAGTAGGTTTTTTGCAATCTTCCCAAGATTTGAGATAGGGAGATCCACGTTCCAATTTTATTTTCATTTTACCTATGGAGGCTTTTGGTATATCCATTTGTGTTACTCATACAACTAGTGATTGGAAAGACCTGTAAGGATTACTCATAATTTTGGCTCTATTATGCATTCCCAATTTTTAGATGGAATGGTTATTTTTATTTTATCCACTATGGATGATGCTAAATTCATTAAGGGAATCTTTGATCTCTACTAATGAGCATCTAATTAGGCCATTAATAAGGATAAGTTTGGCATTTTCTTCTTTAACTCTTCCTCACTTATTTAAAGAAGGATTAAGAATTTTTTAGGATTCAAACCAAGGGTGCTTCCTAGTATACACCATAGTGCTCCATTTTTCTCTAGAACTGGTAGCTATTTCCTTTAGAACAAGGTGATATCATATATATAATCTAAATTATTGGCATGGAAAAGAAAATGGCTCTCCTTAGCTAGTATATTGTTGTTAATCAAGGTAGTGTTGGTGGTTGTTCCTATTTATATGACATCATTTTAAAAATCTCCATCCTCAATAATTAACTCCATGAGTAGAATTATGAGGTCATTTATGTAGAGTAAATCCACTAATAAGAATAATTTATCTCTTATATCTTGGGAGTCAATTTTCAACCCAAAAGATCTCGATGGTGTGGGGTTGAGAAACCTATTTGGTAAAGACTTGGTCTTGACTGCTAAATTGGTTCAGGGTTTGTACAACCACTAGAAGTTGAAATGGTGTAAAATTATTCAAAGAAATATTTAGATTCTAATGACCTTAATATAATTCTCATGATTTCTAATCCTCCAAGGGGTTTGCACATCTAGAACTTCATTATATACTAGTGTAAGATAATTACGAACCCTCTTGCTTGAGAGATTAGTAAAGGTTACAAGGCTCTTTGTTGGAATGACTCTTGGAATGGGTATAAAAATTTTATCTCTCAAGAAGATTTACTTGATGCTAAAGTGGCCTTATCTCAAGCTTAGGGAACCAAGGCTAAGGACTATTTAGTTACATATGATGCTAAAATGGTGTCACTGATATTATTTGGAAAGCTTTTTTTTAGTTTCTCTTTTCTTAGTCATAAAAATATATGCTAAAAGTTGAACTTGATTGTAGGAAGGTATCCTTAATCTTGGGAAATGATGTTTTGAGATGGAGAGGCTTGAAGAGTGGGGCATTTGTAGTGAAGGAAGGTTATTTATTATAGATTGAAAAGTTGATATTCTTTGAGTGGCATGTAGCTTTGTGTTAGAATCAAGATTGTTTACCTAAAGCCAAGGCTTTTTTCATGGCTATATGTTAATAGGAAAATCCTTATGAGAGACTAGTTGGAATGATTTGGTCTAACTAGAAATTTCTAGTATACATTTTGTGGGAACAATAATGAAAGCATTGGTCATCTCTTGTTATGGTGTCCTTTTTCCAAATCATCCTAGGAATAGACATATAATAAACTCATCTAGGTTTATACCCTTTTTCCAATCATTGTTGTAATTATTTCAAGGGTGGTCAATCCTATATACTCTAAATCCATCTTCTATTGTATTTGGTTTATCTCCCCTTTGATGGAAATACATGGTATATTTGGCATGACAAAAAAATTATTATTTTTGTTAATAAGCCTTGTCCACTTGTGCAAGTCATCTCTAAGTTAGAGGAGGCCATTTTAAAAATAGTGATGTCAAGTATCTTTAATGATGCTAAAAATTCTACTTTCACTTCCCAGGCTAATGAAAATTTCAAGAACTAGAAATTAATAAAGCTCCTCCATTCATGGGGTGATGATGAAGAAAAATTTCATCCTTGTAGATCATTCATTCATTAAATGGCTTCCCCCCAGCAAGGATGTTTATAAAGTAAATTTTTATGGAACTTCTTGGGGTGATCCAAGGATATTAGGTACATGGGTTATGTGATTAGGTACTGGCATGGTAAAATTATTATAATTTCTTCCATTCAATTGTAGAATGGAACTAATAATGAGCCAAAAGCATAGACTTCCATTCTAGGTTTAAAAATTTGTAAGCAATTGAAGATAACTATGATATATACAGAGGTAAATTTATGTTGAAAGAACACTTATACACTCAAAGGGAATCAGTTTATGTTAAAACTTTAAAAACAACCTACAATTAAAACTTAAAGGCACATATAGAAATCACACACACATAAGAGAAAGACCAGATTTAAGTGGAAAACCCAAAATGGGAAAAACCACGGTGAGAAAGTTGCTTGAGTCTACTACTCAAATCCAACCTCACAATAAGCACCTATTACAAATGTTTTGAAGGAACCAACCCACAGGTACATCAACACCCAAGGAAATGTTTTGAGGCTACCACCTATAGGTACAACACACACCCAAGGCATTTTTTTGAGGCTACCACCTAGAGGTACATCACACACCCAATAAGCTCCAACTCAATATGATGAGGCTTCAACCCTAATATTAAAAAAAAGAGTCTAAAACCCCTAAAACTTATAGTTTTATATGTGCAAAAATTGCTCTTTTGTAACTTGAAATACACCTTGTCAATACACACTCACTCTGTGTTTTGTATCAACACAATTATCTTCTTTCTCTATGCACTTTGTCTTCTCTCTTTTCTCACAACGTGAACAACAATAATCAATTTGGTGAGCAAACCATTCATAGCAGATTCAATGTACATAGAACACATTTGTTTCAACAGGTGAACTACAACAACCTCTCAAAAATTAAATAAAGATAGTTACATTTCGTTTCACAATTGACCAAAATTGGTTGAATTGCCGCACCTAATTTCTGTCTCAAATATATTAGCAAAGTATCATGAAACCAATCATTGTTAACTACAGAGAATTTTGATTGGAATTACTAATATCTATTTCTACAAATCAAATGACACTTCTGTGATCCCACTGGATATGCTGGCATTATTACTGATCTTCAAAGTCACTTGTCAAAAATTGTTTGTCCAAAACCTTGCCTTAAGCAACCTTTATCGGTGAAATCTTGGTTTTTAAAACTGAGCATCTTCCTGCTTATCAGCAAAAACATCCCTTTTCAACACTGTTTCAAACTTGCCTCTATAACATTCTATCGACAAAAAGATATTATTACAAACTTACTCATGTTTCCCTAGTTATCAGCAAATGTAGAAATTTCTGAACTTGCCTTCATTCCCTTTTTTTCGGTAAATATACCCTTTTTGAAACTTTGGTTCTTTGCTCACTTTATTGCTTTTATCGGTGAAATGACATTAATTCAAACTTATGCCCTTTAATGCCTTTATCAATGAAATCACATTATTTCAAACTTTCCATACAATCCTTTGATTGAAAAAATAATGCTGGCACAAACCTTGTCTTTATTTGCTTTCTATCGGTGAATCCACGCTAGCATGAACTAACTTTATGTACCCTCTATCGGCAAATCCACATTGTCATGAACTTGGCCAACTCATCTTCTTTGTTGGTAAAAAATAAAATTTTCAAACTTTTATTATGAGTTCTTCTATCGGTGAAAGTCATGTTTCTCGAACTCAATATAAAATCCTTTTATCAACAAAATACATCAATGTCGAACTAAACATACACTTCTCATTATCGGCTAATGCAAGTTGTCTCGAACTATTGCCTTATCAGAAAAAATGAAACTTTCTGAACTTAGCAATTTACTAGAACCTTCTCTTTATCAACAATTTGTTTAAAACTTGAACCTTGTTCCATACCTAGCTAAATAATACAAAGTTTGTTGAAGCTAAGCCATATTAGCTTATCGGTGAACCAATAAACCTTTAGCCTAGTTTAAAAAAAGACAATTTTCCTAACTATGCCTTTTGACTTAGGTTTGGAAAAAGGCTTCCTTATATTGTCGGTAAACTGGTGAAAAATGGAACTTAAAACAAGTTCATCTATTACAAACTTTACCAACAACACTAGACTTGACTTTTTCTAAACTTCATAAGCCGTATTGGATAATCAGCTTATCGGTTAACTGCCAAACTTTAGAACTAGTGAACTAGTTCAAAAATTTAACACTTCACCGATATAACACTTAAATAAAAAGTTCTTTATTTCAAATTGTCAATAGACTTTGTAATACTTCAAAATTGCTGACCAACGTTGCCGATAGAATAGATATAACTTCAACTTTATTCAAAGTTATCGATAGACACTCTTTACATAGGTTCAGACTGAGGCTATTTTGCTAACAACATTAAACTTCTCTTTTCTTCCCAATTGCTGACTGAGTACAGTAAACTTCTCATTTCTTCCAATTGTTTGTTTTACTGAAGACTTTTTTCCTTGGTTCTGACTGAGAACATTTTGTCAATTGCTTTCCCTTTCCTTGCTTTGACATCAATGACAATAATTTCAACTATCTCCCCCTTTGTCATTGATGACAACACCTGAATAGCAACACCTAAACCAGAACACCTATAGCTGACCAAAATCTGAATTACAAAACCAAACTATCCAAAATGTAACTGTCTCCTCCTTACTACATGCATTATCATACAAAAAAAAATCATATCCAAATTGTAACTGTCTCCCCCTTACTACATGCATTATCATACAAAATTCTCCCCCTTTGACATCAATTACAAAGGGACTCTCATAAAGATAATAGAAAGAGAACAATTCAAACTTACTCTCCCTGAGAACAATCATCCTAAAGGGCAACTAGGTACCAGGGATAAAGAAATATGTTGATATACTCCCCCTAGATGAATACATGATGATTCAAGTAGAGATAGGAGAAGGAACAACTCCTAGTTGTTGCCTAAGCTATTCAAAAGTCTCCTTTGGAAGAGGTTTTGAAAAGATATCGGCTAGTTGATCATTAGTAGCAACATATTCCAACTTGACTTCTTGTTTAGAAACTTTCTCTCTGAGAAAATGATACTTAATAGAAATGTGCTTGGTCCTTGAATGCATAATGGGATTCTTTGAGATGTTTATAGCACCTGTATTATCACAAAGAATGTTGACTGGCTCAGGAAAACTCACCTTAATGTCTTGCAGTGTTTGCTTCATCTATAGCACCTAAGTACAATAAGATACAACAACTGTATATTCTACTTCAGTTGTTGATAAAGAAACTAACTCTTGTTTCTTACTCAACCATGCTACTAGTTTATCTCCTAGAAAGAATGCACCACCACTAGTACTCTTCCTGTCATCCACACAACTAGCCCAATCTGTATCTATGTATGCAGTTAAAGTAAAATCATCACCAACCAGATACCATAAACCATAATCAACTGTACTCTTCAACTATCTAAATATCCTTTTCACAGCTTTGACATGTGTTTCCTTAGGAGCTACTTGAACCAAGCTACCATGTAAACAACTTGCATAATATTAGGCCTTGTTACAGTGAGATACAAGAGACTTCTAATCATAGACCTATACAAAGTTTGATCTTCTAAGGCAGATTCATCATCTTTTCTAAGTTTACACCCAATGACCATAGGTGTACCAATCGGCTTGCAATCTTCTATATTTAATTTCTTCAAAATTTCCTTTACATACTTGGTATGAGAAATGAAAATCCCTGTGTCTAATTAATTTACCTGTAGACCAAGAAAGAATGCTAACTCTCCTAGCATGGACATTTCAAATTCTCTCTGCATAGTGTCAGCAAAATCTTTACATATTTTTTCATTATCTCCAACAAATATTATATCATAAACATAAACAATGACAATTAGCATATTATTACCTTCATGTTTAGCATACAGATTGTTAGCTTCTATGCCTTTCTTGTAGCTGTTAGTTTCAAGACAGACAACTAAGAGGGGGGGTGAATCAGTTGTCCCAAAACTTTCTTTTATTAACCATTTAAATCCTTCTTGTAATTTAGCAGCATAATAATAAATCAATCATGGAAACATAATTTAACAATTCAAGAGCAGAAACACATTAACACATATGACACCAAGATTTTAACATGGAAAACCTGGTTAAGGGAAAAACCATGGGGTGACTAACCCAACATTGTATTCTTTGTTAAAAGAATAAGAAGAACAAAATGGCACATGCCAATTAGGGCTCACTGCCTAAGCACACTTCTCACAAGAGGCCCACTACCTACAAGAGACACACTGTCTACAGAATAATAACTATTACATACTTGAACTGAAGAATAGCATCTTCAACATGCTTGAGTCAGTTCCATTTAAGCTCAACACTTTTGCTTTGCCTTTCGCTCTTCTCCTCTCTACCACACTCTCATCTCTGCCAAGATGATTTTGAAATGACTTTACAACTCTTATTTATACAAGACATTAACTTTGGGATAATCATCAAAGTCGGCATACTTTACAGAGAAAAAACTAAAATACAACTTGACTTATTACAAAAGACTTCATGTGAATCACCAAACTATTGGCCACACAGATCTGGGACTTAAATCTTCTTTGAGGAACATGCCATGCTTCGTAGAACATCTTCAAGATCATCCGCATGATGTGTAAATCATCTAGTCAGCCAAGTTTAGGAAGAACATCATCATCCAGAAGTAATTCTTCAATTACGAGCTCCATCTTCAATGCGGACCACCAACACAAACTGGACACAATCCAGAGACCCCCACAAGCTTCCCTAAATCACCAAGAACATCCACACTACTTCTGCTTACTGAAATCATTCTCTTCTTCATCTAGAACCTCAAGAACACAGTCTGTCATCACTGTCATATTGGAATAGATGCTTGCAGACCTCTAGACCACAAACCAATTGAGTTGTCAATTCACATTGACTTCCTAAACACTCCACCACATCCACAGAATAAGATATTGCATTTTTGGATCTCACCGGACCTATTTTTGTCACTCTATCACCTCTGAACATCTACCAGAACTGGTTTTACTCATGTGGTCATAACTTCTTCAAATCTTCATGCGGACCTCTCAAATCTTTACTAGATCACCTTTAGATACATATCTACAAACCCTTTGATGCGCATCCTCTAATCTTCATCTTAGCTGGGATCTTCACTTCATAGAGCTTCACTATCTTCACTATTCTTCTCTATTTCTGATAGGACTAATTTTCTCAATATCCTCAGTACACTACTCATCCAATCCTTGACATCAATGCAATAGGAGTATGTTGACATTAATGACAACACCAGTTAGGCCTATACTTGCAACAATCTCCCCCTTTGTCATTGATTGTAACATATGATGTGAAAAACTATTTTAACCATCAAGACAAGTACTTCTCCTCACTGACTAACATAACTCCCCTTATCAACAACAACCATTCACATGTCTTCTCTTCCTTTATTTCTCCCCCTTTGATCAACAACCACCTTTTGTTTTTCACATGTCTTCTCTCCCCCTTTGACATCAATGGCAAAGGGCACATACTTGTATCACTCAAAATCATACAGACTGCTCCCCCTGAGTGGTAGCTTCCCATCATCAATCCGGACCACAAGATATGATTGTGAGATCCACCAGACTAATGCACATCAGTGCACCTTAATTCAGAACCGGAGGGGTAATAACCCCTAACTTCTTCCTGAGATACTCAAAAGAGTCCTTAGGTAGAGGTTTAGTAAAAATGTCTGCAATCTGATCCTTGGAGGGCACAAACTCCAATCTGACTTCATTCTTGTTCGCTTGCTCTCTCAAAAAGTGAAACTTGATAGATATATGTTTTGTCTTTGAATGCAACACTAGATTTTTTGATATATTTATTGCACTTGAGTTATCACAGAAGATTGTGATAGGTTCTTCATACTCCACTCTGATGTCTCTTAACACTTGCTTCATCCACAATACTTGAATGCAACTACCTACTGCTACAATATATTCTGCTTCTACAGTGGACAGAGATATTGCCTCTTGTTTCTTGCTTAGCCAAGAAACCAAGCTTTGCCCTAAAAAGAATGCTCCACCACTAATACTCTTCCAGTCATCCACATCTCCTACCCAATCCCCATCTATATATGCATGAAGAGAGAAATCATGATCTCTAGGATACCATAAACCATACTCAACTATTCCTTTTAGATATCTGAGAATCCTCTTGATTGCCATGACATGAGATTCTCTAGGATCAGCTTGGAATCTAGCAACAAGACCAACAACATTCATAATGTCAGGTCTAGTTTGAGTAAGATATAGTAGTCCTCCAATCATTGATCTATACTTTTTCTGATTACCCTTAGGAGAGTCATCATCTTTGCTCAATTTACATCCAGTTTCCATGGGAATATTCATTGGTTTTGAGTCTTCCATCCCAAATTTCTTCAACAATTCTTTCACATATTTGGTTTGTGAAATGAAGATTCCTTTCTTTGTTTGAATGATTTGCAGACCCAAGAAGAAATTCATTTCCCCAAACATGGACATCTCAAATTCATTTTTCATTTGATTAACAAAAGTTTTGCATATACTATCTCTTCCTCCAAAAATGATATCATCAACAAATATTTCAACAATCAAGATATTTTCATGATCAATTTTAAAGTACAAGTTACTATCAGCAATACCTTTGTTGAAACCAATCTTCAAAAGATGCTTATCCAGTCTTTCATACTAGGCTCTTGGGGCTTGTTTGAGTGCATACAATGCTTTCTTCAACTTGTAGACCATATCATCATGATCAAACAATTGAAATCCATCCGGTTGCTCAATGTATACTTCTTCTTCCAAGTCACCATTCAAGAAGGAAGACTTGACATCCATCTGATATATGTTGAAATCCTTGAAGGCAGAAAAGGCAAGAAATAATTTGACTGCTTCAATTCTTGCCATTGGAGCAAAAGTTTCTTCAAAATCAACTCCTTCTACTTGGGAATAACCCTTGCAGACCAATCTAAATTTGTTTCTAATTACTTCACCATCTTCATTCAGTTTATTCTGGAAGACCCATTTGGTTCCAATCACATTTTTGTTTCTAGGTCTGGGAACAAGATCCCACGTGTGATTTTTCTCAATCTGCATCAACTCTTCCTTCATTGGTTTAATCCATCTTTCATCATTGCATGCTTCACTCACTATTTTTGGTTCAATATTTTAAATCAAACAATACTTTTCTGAGTCTTGAGCAATCTTTCTTCTCATTTGAACACCTTTGCTTTTATCACCTACGATCTAGTCTTTAGAGTGATTCAATCTTACACACCTAGGAGTTTTGGGAATTTCTTGCACTTCTATTTCTTGAATAGGTTCATTCAAACTTATCTCTTCTTCCTGATTCTCTAGATCAGTCTAGATCTGAATTTCAGAAGGGGCTTGGACTTCTTGGACCAAAACATCATTCTGATCATCTTCTTCATATTCATAAAACCTTGAGGGTTTTTCAATACCTTCATCAACCTTCACATTTGTACTTTCTATAATCTTTCTCAATCTCTTGTTATAACACTGGTATGCTTTGCTTTGAGTAGAATAGCCCAAGAATATTCCTTCATCACTTCTAGCATCAAATTTGCCAAGGTCTTCATCTCGTTTAATGTAACATTTGCTACCAAAGACTCTGAAATACTTCCCAATGGGAGTGATGCCAAACCAGAGTTCATAAGGGGTCTTACCAGTATTGCTTCTGATTTGTACTCGATTGAGAGTATAGATAGTAGTGCTTATAGCTTCTCTCTAGTAGGTCTGAGGAACATTTGCTTCCATCATCATGGTTCTAGATGCTTCCTAGATGGTCTGGTTCTTTCTCTCCACTACTCCATTTTGTTGTGGAGTCCTTGGAGTAGATAACTATCTTTTTATCCCATGTTTCTCATAGAATTCTATGAAATCTTCAGATGTGAATTCTCCACATCTATCAGACCTGAGACATTTTATGTTTAATCTAGTTTCATTCTCTACCATAGCCTTGAATATTTTGAATTTCTCAAGAGCCTCAGATTTCTTTTTCAGAAAAGTCACCCACATCATCTGGGAGTGGTCATCAATTAATAACATGAAGTAACTATCACCTTGCAAACTCCTGATTCTTGCCAGTCCAAATAGATCAATATGTACTAGGTCCAACAATCTAGTAGAAGATTGTTCCTTACTTTTAAATGTGACTGCTCTGCTTACCCAACTGACATTCTTTGCACAAACTATTGGTAGGTTTCACCAGTCTTGGAAGATCTCTTATAGCCTGAGTGTTTTTTATCTTGATGATATTATCAAAATTCACATGACACATTCTCCTATGCCACAACCAACTCTGATCAATTTGAACAAATAAACAACATTTCCAGCACCAACCAAGTGGAAGATGTTACCTTTTGTTTGAGTATCAGATGCAATCTTTGTTCTAGAACTTTCAAAGATCTTACATTTTCCATTTTTGAATCAGAGATCATAGCCTTTGTCCACCAACTATCCAACATTAAGAAGATTGTGCTTCAGACCTTCAACATACAATACATTACTAGTTTTGTTCTTTCCATCAAAAGAAATAGTTCCTCTACCTCTGATTTTGCCAGCAGAATTATCACCAAATTTTACCACTCCTCCTTCATATCTTTCCAAATCTATGAACTTATTTTTGTCACCTGTCATATGGTGGGAGCATCCACTGTCAATGACCCAGTCATCTTTTTCTTCAACTTGGGTAGCTAGAGCTCTTTCTATCATTTTATGATTGATAGATTTAGAGGGTATTGGATCTTCTTCCTTAATGGTAATAAACATCCAGTCACTTTTTGATTTGTTTCCTATCTCTAATTGATCATCCGTTACTCCTTCATCATCAGCATCTTCATGAACATAGTAGCATTTCTTTTGGAATCTTGATCTGTTTGGATTTTCCCTTGAAAATCTTTCTAGACACCTTGATCCAAAATGACCAATCTTATTGCAGTTGAAACATTTGAAGGGCAATTTTCCTTCATACTTACCAGATCCTCTTGGTAGTCTTTTTCCAATAAGGGCTTCAAGTTTAGCAGCTTTTACTTCATCTTCTTCCAGATCTTTTCTTTCTTTTTCATACCATGATAGTTTCTTTGAGGAGTTCTTTCCTAGATCAAACTTTTATTTGCCTTTTACAGAGGCACTAGCTTTGAATGTAGATTTAGTCTTGGGGGGTGCATCTCCAAACTTGACCAATTCAAATGCAACTAATTTTCCAACCAATTGATCCCTTGTGATATTTGAAAAAGATCTGAATTCTTCAATAGCAGCAACCTTGTGTTTGTAAGGAGGTAGGGATCTGAGAACTTTGGCAACAATCTCATCTTCATTTAAGATTCCACTAGCACACCTGGTGCAGGAGCACCTCAAAACTTGAAGAATCTGGAAGATTCCTCACATTTTATGTTATATCCAAAGTGTTATATTGTAAGGTCGAATAACAACATATGTGTCAAGAAGAGATTAAACGTTTGTAACCAAACTGTGTGAAAAGTTGTAACTGAAATGATTTGAAATCATTTGGTGGTTGGCATTTCACCTTCCACCATGTGTAACTGTCAAGTTAGGAGTCTTTAAATAGTTGATCTATGAAGACAGTAGAGAGGAGACAATCAGATTCAAGAAAACGAATCGATTGGATGTATATTTTTGAGTAGAAGAAATAAATAAATTTCATGTTTGGTGTAATCACAGGGATGTAGGTTTGGAGTCATTCCACTGGTGGATTTCTATGAAATTAGTGGAATGACCTTTGTGTGCTAGTTTTATTTCTGTTCTATTAAAGTTTAGTCATTTTTGTGTAGTGTGTTCGGTTACAATGTGCAAAGAAAGTTAGCGGCGTGAATTTTGGGTTGTATCATGAAATGTGCATTCTATGAGTATATCACTTTTGTATGTTAGTGAGCATTTCCTATGTATATCGCAGATGTATGTGTACATCCTATTGTTGCATGTTGAGAAGATACAATTGTGAGGATCCGTCATTTGTATGGGGAAAGAGATAATCTATGTGTATACTGCTTAAGTATGTCAGGTATACAGTTTGTGTGTATACATCATTTCTATGTTGGGAATAATGTATGTGTATATGTCATTTGTATGTCAAAGACATTTCATGTGTATATGTTTGTTGTATGTCAGAGCAGTTTATGTATATACTGCATTTGTATGAAGGAGCAATTTGTGAGTATCTATCATTTGTATGTTGTAGACAATATATGTGTATACCACATTTGTATGTAAAACACATTCTGTGTGTATCTGACAATTGTATTTTGCAGTTGTATGTATGAGCAAATGTACATTGTGGTAGATGCAAATGATGACCGGCTGTAGCGGTTGCAGCAGAAGGAGATACAAAGGAATTACCGGTGATAGGAGGTCATGTATTGTATGTGTGACAGAAATTGTATGTATATCAGTGGTTGTATGTGCATTTCATGAGATGCAAATATTGACTGGTAAACAACAGTGAGGGGACCAGCAGTAGGAAGTTAAACAATGTATGTATGAAGTAAAGGTTCATCGGCATAACTGGTTTGTATCGGTATAACAAAATTTGAATTTGCCGATAGTGTATAGTTTGCAGATGGAAAACAAGTATGTACTTGGCATCATTTGAACATTGTGAAGGGTTTTAAAAGCATTTTGAACATTATCCTATTTGTATTGTGGGTATAATGGGTTTTTACCCTTATTTTTGTAAGCTTCCACTATTGCTCTGCATCAAGTGGTATTAGAGCTGGCAAAAGATTTGGGTGGTGTATTTGTTTCTTGTCACTGAGAAGGCAGATGAAGAGTTAAAGTTTTATTGGTGACCATTTTTAAAGATAGAGATTGCAAAATGTATTTTAAAGGCTGACAAAGTTGTTAGACTGTTGTAGGTGCTTGGTCCATCTAGCTGCATGAAGGAGGTTTCTGAGGTTGTGTGTGTGGGCAGACAAGATGAGGTCTATCATGACCATTCTCCAATGGAGATTAGGCTGGATAAGGGTGTAGAGAGAAACCACTAAGGAAA
The DNA here is from genome assembly GCA_027924645.1 of Cunninghamia lanceolata. Lineage (NCBI taxonomy): Eukaryota > Viridiplantae > Streptophyta > Pinopsida > Cupressales > Cupressaceae > Cunninghamia > Cunninghamia lanceolata. Next base: position 207,457 of record BSBN01000497.1, on the reverse strand, counting down.
GAGTGGTAGGTGCATCACCAGAATATGCTGTTGGGTAAGATGGATGGTTTGGTGAGTTGGAGTTGTGAAGCAGTGAGAGAGATGGATACTTGACTGAAGAAGCACTTGGGGTTGCAGCCTGAAGAGTACTCCACTGATGGGAGTAGAAGGAGCCTGAGGATGCTCTGCGAAGATGGTAGTTTGATTTATTGGTTGGTTGGTCACCATTTCTATTAATCTGAAGATTGGAAGACTAAAGCTGAAGAAGATGAAGCCAGAAGAGATGCAGAAAAAGATTTTTGTTGTAGGTACATTTCCAAGGGACTTGGAAATTTTGTTGGTTGGTTGTATGGTGCAGGAGCACCTCAAAACTTGAAGAATCTGGAAGATTCCCAACATTTTATGTTATATCCAAAGTGTTATATTGTAAGGCCAAATAACGGCATATGTGTCAAGAAGAGATTAAATGTTTGTAACCGAACTGTGTGAAAAGTTGTAACTGAAATGATTTGAAATTGTTTGGTGGTTGGCATTTCACCTTCCACCATGTGTAATGGTCAAGTTAGGAGTCTTTAAATAGTTGATCTATGAAGACAGTAGAGAGGAGACAATCAGATTCAAGAAAAAGAATCGATTGGATGCATATTTTTGAGTAGAAGAAATAAATAAATTTTGTGTTTGGTGTAATCGTAGGGATGTAGGTTTGGAGTCATTCCACTGGTGGATTTCTATGAAATCAGTGGAATGACCTCTGTGTGCTAGTTTTATTTCTGTTCTATTAAAGTTTAGTCATTTCTGTGTAGTTTGTTCAGTTACAATGTGCAAAGAAAGTTAGCGGCGTGAATTTTGGGTTGTATCACGAAATGTGCATTCTATGAGTATATCACTTTTGTATGTTAGTGAGCATTTCCTATGTATATCACAGATGTATGTGTACATCCTACTGTTGCATGTCGAGAAGATACAAGTTGTGAGTATCTATCATTTGTATGGGGAAAGAGACAATCTATGTGTATACTGCTTAAGTATGTCAGGTATACAGTTTGTGTGTATATGTCATTTGTATGTTGGGAACAATGTATCTGTATACGTCATTTGTATGTCAAAGATAATTCATGTGTATACGCCCATTGTATGTCAGAGCAGTTTATGTATATACTACATTTGTATGAAGGAGCAATTTGTGAATATCTGTCATTTGTATGTGGTAGACAATATATGTGTATACCACATTTGTATGTAAAAACATTCTGTGTGTATCTGACAATTGTATTTTGTAGTTGTATGTATGAGAAAATGTACATTGTGGTAGATGCAAGTGATGACCGACTGTAGCAGTCATAATGAAAGGAGATACAAAGGAATTACTGGTGATAGGAGGTCATGTATTGTATGTATGATAGAAATTGTATGTATATCGGTGGTTGTATGTGCATTTCATGAGATGCGAATATTGACTGGTAAACAGTGGTGAGGGGACCGGCAGCAGGAAGTTAAACAATGTATGTATGAAGTAAAGGTTCATCGGCATAACCGGTTTGTATCAGTATAACAAAATTTGAATTTGCCGATAGTGTATAGTTTGCCGATGGAAAACAAGTATGTATTTGGCATCATTTGAACCTTCCGAAGGGTTTTAAAAGCATTTTGAACATTATCCTATTTGTATTGTGGGTATAATGGGTTTTTACCCTTATTTTTGTAAGCTTCCACTATTGCTCTGCATCAACACCTAATGCCACAAACAAGCTCATTTACTTTTGGCATAAATGTAGTGATATTTTCATCTTTAAGTTTTCAAATTTTCATTTCAGACTCTGTAGCTTGGCACATTTAACATATTTGTCTCCTTCATGTAAAAGCTCCAGTTTTCCCCAAATCTCATATGTAATTTTTAAATCTATAACATTTGTCAGCTCTGAATCAGATAAGACACTTAGTAAAGCTTCTTTAGCCTAAAGATTGTCTTCAACATCTTTTATTTCATCTACATTTGTCAGACCATCCTTTGGAGGAACATACTTCTTTGAAGCCATGATCCAATATTGCATTCCCATACATTGCAAGTGACATTCCATGCGGCTTTTCCAAAGAGTGTAATTGGTTCTATCAAACCTTAGACTATCCTTCTTGTAGGAAGACATCCTGGATCTCCTTAGGCGGTTAAGCTCTTTTAGAGGAACTTGGCTCTGATACCAATTATTCATTTCAAGAGAGACAACTGAGAGGGGGGTGAATCAGTTGTCCCAAAACTTTCTTTTATTGACCACTTAAATCATTCTTGTAATTTAAAAGCATAATAACAAATCAATCATGGAAACACAATGCAACAATTCAAGAGTAGAGACACATTAACACATATGACACCAAGATTTTAACATGGAAAACCTAGTTAAGGGAAAAACTATGGGGTGACTAACCCAAGATTGTATTCTTTGTTAAAAGAATAAGAAGAACAAAATGGCACATGCCAATTAGGGCTCACTGCTCGAGCACACTTCTCACAAGAGGCCCACTGCCTACAGGAGACACACTGTCTACAAAATAATAAATATTACATACTTGAACTAAAGAATAGCATCTTCACCATGCTTGAGTCAGTTCCATTTAAGCTCAACACTTCTGCTCTGCCTTTTGCTCTTCTCCTCTCTACCACACTCTCATCTCTGCCAAGATGATTTTGAAATGACTTTACAACTCTTATTTATACAAGACATTGACTTTGGGATAATTATCAAAGTCGACATACTTTACAGAGAAAAAACACAAATACAGCTTGACTTATTACAAAAGACTTCATGTGAATCACCACACTGTTGACCACATAGATCTGGGACTTAAATTTGCTGGGAATTAAGGTGTCTCAACCTTGGTAATTCTCTGCATTTGTAATGTTTGTATTTAATATTTAATTGCCTATGTTGTAAATATTTGGAAATTCCATATTGCCATGTTATGGGATGTGGCACAGTGATGTGTCAATCCTACATGGAATATGACAACTTGTTATTTTGTCCTCACATGAGGAGATAGGTGTCCCACTTAGTGGTAGGAATATTCTACCATGTGTCAGCATCTTCTATGTTGTGTAAGGAATGTTTGACTGAAATGGTTATGACGGATTCCTATGATGAATCTATGACATGTAAGAGTCAGAAATAGAAGGTTGTAAGATAGGTGATGACATGTGTCATGAAACATCTTTGAATAAGGCATATTTGGACACCCCAAGGTGGAATATGACATGTTGTAAGAGAATATGCTATTTATAGCATGTGTATGACAGATTCTCTTATAGCTGTAAGTTGTAATCGCTATGACAGATTCTATGATGGTCATAAGTGTCATAAGAGCATTTATCATAGCCCATTTTGGAAATAGGTGACCTCTTTGGATTGGGAGTTATGGACAAGTGCCAGGCACATTCTACAATGTTGACCAAGTGTCCTTGGGCATGGGTTTTGGTCCATGAAGCCATGTTGGACACCCATTCCAAGAAAGGTCCAATATTGCCTTATATTTTCTATTTAAATAAGTGCTTGGAGATGGAGTTTGTATCACAGGTTTACAGGTACTGTTATGCTACCAGATTGACTCCAGACACGAGTGTCGAAGACCATTGAAACTTGCATTGCAAGTGTATTGTAAACATTCTTTCAAATTTGTTAATACATTATGCAAGTTTCTAAGTGTGGGGTTTTTCACCTGATAAGGGTTTTCCCCACTGTTAATCTTTGTCTCTCTTTTTCTGTCTACTTTCTAGTTCTTGTGTTTTGTTGCAATATCTCATGTTAATGGTTTAACATTACTATAATAGTTAGGATAAATTTGAGTTTGCATAGGCCTCTCCTCAATAGATTAGTGTAGGAAGTGATTTACGCACACCTACCTTCCTTTCAGTTGGTATCAGAGCTTGATCACCTTTGGTCCTAGTTGTTGGGTAGGGGTTTTTTGAGCTAATCTTAGGTTGAGTGGGAGTCTATGCAGAGCATTCTGTATCTTATTGCAGCAAGGAGATGGCAGGCACATTCGGAAGATTTGAAGTGGAGAAGTTTAATGGCAGTAATTTTGAGTTGTGGAAGCTTAAGATGGAAGACATGCTTGTTGATCGATACCTTTGGTAAAGTGTTAATGGAACTAAACCAGCTACAATGTCACAAGATTAGTGGGATCTCAAGAATCAAAAGGCTAAGGGTCTCATAAGACTTAGTCTTTCTAATTCTGTGTTGTTAAATGTCCATGAGGAGACTACTGCAAAACTACTTTGGAAGAAGTTGGGGGATGTGTATCAAGCCAAATCCCTAGTCAATAAACTTTTCCTAAGAAAGAAGTTGTATTCCCTTCGAATGGAGGACGAAGGATCCATTGTTAAACATATGAACGTTTTCAACATGCTGGTTGCACAATTGACATCATTGGTGTAAAGATGGAGGAGGAGGATCGGTGTATGACCCTACTTTGTTCTCTACCAATCTCATGGGATCATCTTGTCAGGGCAATCAGAAGCACCACATCCACATTTAAAATGGAAGAGGTGGTTTCTTCATTGTTGTCTGAAGAGATGTGGAGAAAGTCTTCTAAGGCAGCCAAAGAGGCCCTTGCAGTTTGTGGAAGAGCCAAGGAGAAAGGGAAGAAGAAGGACAAGAAAGCTGAGAAGGGTAGATCCAAATCCCATGGGAGATCCAAATCTCCTAGAAAGTCCAAGGCTCTTTGTTGGAACTATGGCAAGACTGGGCATTTCTGAAAGGAATGCAAAGAGGAGAAGAAGACAAAGAAGAAAGCTCCTGATTCAGATTCTAACAAGTCACAAGATGACTGTGATGCTTTCATCGCAGCCCTGGAAACTCATGCATCTGATGATGTGTGGCTAATCGACTCTGGTGCATCATTCCACATGACCTCACATCAAGATTGGTTCACTAAATATGAGGAGTTTGATGGTGGAATGGTGTATTCAAGTGACGACTCTCATCTGAAGATTGTTGGTCATGGAAGAGTCTCTATCTGATTCCTTGATGGTCAAGTGAAGGGGATCTCTGGGGTTATGTACATCCTAGGCTTAGCACGGAACCTACTTTCTATAAGTAGTTTGAATGATGCAGGTGTGTAGGTTGTCTTTTCGAAAGAAGGATGCAAGATGACTAGAGGAGCTATGGTGCTTGCTAAGGGTACTAGGAGAGGTACTTTATTTTAGTTGGAGGCATACATTTCACAATGCAATAGTTCTTCTGACTCAAGGAAGAGGGCAATAGTCACTTCATCCCCACCATCTGAATGAGCAGTGAAGAAATCTATTGTTTCTAATCTTGATGGTTGTAATCATGCATTAGAAGTTAAACTTCCTGCTAAAAAGACAATGTTATGGCATAAGAGATTTGGCCACATTGGTGAGAAGGGTTTGCATACCCTAAAAAATAAGAACCTCATTGAGGGATTAGATGATTGTAATCTTGAGTTTGACTTTTTGTGAACATTGCATTTATGGAAAACAAAACCGTGTTTAGTTTTACTCAAGTTCTCATAAGTCCTCTGGTGTGTTGGACCTTATTCATTCTGATGTGTTTGGTTCTGTTAATGTCCCTTCATTATCAAATTCTATATACTTTGTATCTTTTATAGATGATTACAGTAGGACATGGATTTATTTTCTCAGAAGCAAATCTAAAGTCTATAGCAAGTTTAAGGAGTTTAAAGCCTTTGCTAAAAATTAGACTAGTAAAAATATTAAATGTTTGAGAACTGACAATGGTGGTGAGTTCCGTTCTACAAAATTTGATAAGTATTGCAAGGAACTTGGGATTGAAAGGCATAAGACAACTCCATACACCCCATAGCAAAATGGAGTTGCAAAGAGGACGAACAAGACACTGATGGAGAAGGCTAGGAGTATGCTTAGTGGAGCTGGTCTAGAATAAAAGTTTTGGGCTAAAGCCGTTGCCACTGCTTTCTATCTGGTGAATAGATCCCCTACATCATCTCTCATTGGAAAGACACCCATGGAGGTGTGGTATGGTAGAAAGCCTTCAATAAGGCATCTTCATGTTTTTGGTTGTGAGGCATATACACGTGTGCCTAGGGAGAAGCGATTAAAGTTGGAGAACAAAGCTGTTAAGTGTATCTTCATCAGCTATGGTGTTGGTGTGAAAGGATACAAGCTTTGGGACCTTGTGGCTGAAAAAGTGTTGTATGGCAGAAGTGTCATCTTTAGAGAGCTTACATCTTCTTCCACTATTTTGCAGCTAGAAGAAAAAGAAAAGAAAGAAGATGTTGTTCAGTTTCCTCTCACCCCTGAGAAGACTGAATAGAAAGACAATGTTGGACGTGATGATGAGGAGAGCTCTGGCAGCTCTAAAAGCTCAGATGAAGAAGCTAAACCTCAACCTCAGGCCTTGAGGAGGTCTACACGGATAAGAAAGCAACCTGAAAGGTTTGGTTTTGCATTGCTTGATTCTAGTTGGGCTTATGCTTTAATCACTAACAGTGATGAACCTAGAATTGTGTCAGATGCTTTGGATATGAAAGATGCAGGTTCCTGGAAGGAGGTCATGGAGGAAGAAATGGTTTCTTTGAAAAAGAATCAAACTTGGGACTTAGTGCCTTTGCCTCCTGGATGAAAACCTGTTGGATGCAAATGGGTGTTCATGAAGAAAATTGGTGCAAATGGTAGTATTGAGAAGTATAAGGCTAGATTGGTTGCGAAGGGGTATTCACAAGTGGAGGGTATAGATTATGGTGAGATCTTCTCTCTCGTTGCAAAGATGACATCCATTCAATTCATGTTGTCTCTCATGGTAGCTTATGACTTGGAGGTAGAATAGATGGATGTGAAGACAACTTTCCTTCATGGTGACTTGGAGGAAGAAATCTACATGTCACAGCTAGAGCATTACATGGTGAAAGGTAAAGAAAATTTGGTTTTCAAACTTAAAAAGTCTTTGTATGGTTTGAAGCAATCACCTAGGAGATGGTACTTGAAGTTTGATGCCTTTGTGTTGTCAATTGGATTTTTGAGATCGAAATTAGATCACTGTGTGTATTATAAATTTGATGGTGATCGTATTCTCATTGTTGCATTATATGTTGATGATATGTTTCTCATTGGGAAGGGTAAGAATATGATATCTAATTTTAAATCTCAGTTGTCAGCTTAGTTTGAAATGAAAGATTTATGGGCAGCTAGGTACATTCTAGGAATGGAAATTAGAAGAGACAGAACCAACAGTAAACTCTGGTTAAGCCAGAGTAAGTATGTTAAGACGATGTTGGACAAATTTAACATGGGAGATTGTAGACCATTGTGTGTTCCTATTTCTTTGGGGACAAAGTTGTCTATTGAGGATTGTCAAAAATCTCCTAGTGAAGTGGATGACATGAGCAGAGTAACTTATGCTAGGGTTGTTGGTAGTTTGATGTATGCTATGATTTGCACAAGACTAGACATTGCCTAAGCAGTGGGAGTCCTTAGTCGATTCATGGCTAATCCTGGACGGGTTCATTGGGATGCAGTTAAGCAAGTGTTCAGATATTTGAGGGGTGCTTCCGAGTATTCCATTTTCTATCATGGTGATGTTTTAGGACCTTTGCATTCTTTGATATTCATGGATTTGTGGATTTAGATTGGGTGGGTGACATTAACAGTAGGAGATCCACCAATGGTTATGTGTTTACACTGTTTGTGGTGCTATTAGTTGAATGAGTAAGTGACAACCTGTTGTTACTTTGTCCATGATAGAAACTGAGTATATGGCAGCAACTCATGCTTGTAAGGAAGCCATTTGGATTAAGAGATTGTGTTTAGATATTAGTGTTGATGCAGGTCAAATCACGATCATTTGTGACAGTCAGAGTGTAATTTTCCTTATGAAGAATCCAACTTTCCATGCTAGAGCCAAACACATTGATGTTTAGTTTCACTTTGTGAGAGACATGGTTGAGGATGGAAAGGTAAATTTGGAGAAGGTAGATACTTTGAAGAATGTTGTAGATGCATTGACAAAACCAGTGAGCACAGAGAAGTTCAGATGGTGTTCAGAGTCTATGGGTCTCTCAGCCTATAGAAGTTAAATCTTGTTTTTCTATTGGCTCTTACAAGGTGTTTGACAAGTGGGAGAATATTGGGAATTAAGGTGTCTCACCCTTGGTAATTCTCTGCATTTGTAATGTTTGTATTTATTATTTAATTGCCTATGTTGTAAATATTTGGGAATTCCATATTGTCATGTTGTGGGATGTGGCACGGTGATGTGTCAACCCTACATGGAATATGACAACTTGTTATTTTGTCCTCACATGAGAAGATAGGCATCCCACTTAGTGGTAGGAATATTTTGCCATGTGTCGGCATCTTCCGTGTTGTGTAAGGAATGTTTGACCGAAACGGTTATGACGGATTCCTATGACGAATCTATGACATGTAAGAGTCAGAAATAGAAGGTCGTAAGACAGGTGATGACATGTGTCATGAAGCATCTTTGAATAAGGCATATTTGGGCACCCCAAGGTGGAATATGACATGTTGTAAGAGAATATGCTATTTATAGCATGTCTATGACAGATTCTCTTACAGCTGTAAGTTGTAACTGCTATGACAGATTCTATGACGGTTGTAAGTGTCGTAAGAGCATCAGTCATAGCCCATTTTGGAAATAGGTGGCCTATTTGGAATGGGAGCTGTGGACAAGTGTCAGGCACATTCTACAATGTTGATCAAGTGTCCTTGGGTGTGGGTTTTGGTCCATGAAGCCATGTTGGACGCCCATTCCAAGAAAGGTCCAATATTGCCTTGTATTTTCTATTTAACTAGGTGCTTGGAGATGGAGTTTGTATCACAGGTTTATAGGTACTGTTATGCTACCAAATTTACTCTAGACATGAGTGTCGAAGAGCATTGAAGCTTGCATTGCAAGTGTATAGTAAACATTCTTTCATATTTGTTAATACATTGTGCAAGTCTGAGTGTGGGGTTTTTCACTCGATAAGGGTTTTCCCCACCATAAATCTTTGTCTCTCTTCTTTTGTCTACTTTCTGGTTCTTGTGTTTTGCTGCAATATCTCATGTTAATGGTTTAACATTACTGTAATAGTTAGGATAAATTTGAATTTTCATAGCCCTCTCCTTAATAGATTAGTGTAGGAAGTGATTTCCGTACACCTAGCTTCCTTTCAAAATCTTCTTTGAGGAACACGCCATGCTTCATAGAACATCTTCAAGATCATCCGCAAGATGTGTAAATCATTCGATCGGCCAAGTTTAGGAAGAACATCATCATCTGGAAGTAATTCTACAATTATGAGCTCCTTCTTCAATGCGGACCACCAACACAAACTAGACACAATCCAAAGACCCCCACAAGCTTGCCTGAATCACCAAGAACATCCACAATACTTTTGCTTACTGAAATCATTCTCTTCTTCATTTGGAACCTCAAGAACACAGTCTTTCATCACTGTCATATTGGAATAGATGCTTGCAAACCTCCAGACCATGAACCATTTGAGTTGTCAATTCACATTGACTTCCTAAACACTCCACCAAATCTACAGAACAAGCTATTGCATTTCCAGATCCTACCAGACCTATTTGTCTCACTCTACCACCTTTGAACATCTGCCAAAACTAGTTTTACTCATGTGGCCATAACTTCTTCAAATCTTTATGTGACCCTCTCAATTCTTTACTGGATCACCTTTAGATACATATCTACAAACCCTTTGATGTGCATCCTCTAATCTTCATCTTAGCTGGGATCTTCACTTCATAGAGCTTCATTGTCTTCATTGTTCTTCTCTATTTCTAATAGGACTAATTTTCTCAATATCCTCAGCACAGTACTCATCCAATCCTTGACATCAATGCAATAGGAGTATGTTGACATCAATGACAACATCGGTTAGGCCCATACTTGCAACAGTAGCCTTGTTGTTGAAGATATTTGTCCAGCCTGGCATACCAAGCTTGAGTAGCTTGTTTTAGGCTATATAGTGCCTTCTTCAATCCGCACACATAATCTTTCTTCTTATTCACTTGAAACTCTTCAAGCCATGTTCTATGTAAACTTCCTCATCCAAGTAGCCATCAAGAAATGTAGATTTTACATTCATCTGGTACACTTTGATGCATTTATAAACTGAATAAGGAAGAAACATTCTGATGGCTTCAAGTCTAGCCATAGGTGCAAATGTCTGATCAAAATCTATGCCCTCAACCTAAGCATATCCTTTGCATACTAATCTGGTTTTATTTCTAGTTATCTGCCCATCCTCATTCAGTTTGTTCCTAAACACCCATTTTGTGCCAATGACATTTTTATTAGCAGGCTTTAGAACAAGTTCCCAAGTCTGGTTTTTCTCTATTTGACTAAGTTCTTCCTTCATAGATTCAATCCAACTTTCATCCTTACTAGCTTCTTCATAAGATTTAGGTTCTATCTTAGACAATAAATAATAGTTTACCTGCTCTTGTTGTGTGAGATTTAGCTTTTTCCTTGTCATGACACCATCCAATTTATTTCCAAGAATCTAATTCTCAAAATGATTTCTTTTGACATACTTGGGTGAAGCCTTTGGAGTAGACTATGATTGCTCTTCTTCATCAGCATCACTCTTCTCATTCTTCTCTTGTGACTCTTCTTTAGCAACAACTTCTTCTTCATCATCATCATAAATAAGAACCTTTGAATACAGATCATTTCCATGAGGCAGCTAAGAGAGATCTTCATCCACTCTAACATTCACACTTTCAACTATTTTCTGTAACCTTTTATTGTAGATTTTATATGCTTTTCTTGTTGTTGAGTAACCAAGAAATTTTCCCTCATCAAACCTTGGTTCAAATTTACTCAAGGTATCTTCATCCCTTTTTATGAAACATCTACTTCCAAATATCTTAAAATATTTAATAGATGGAGTTTTACCTATCCATAACTCATATGGAGTCTTATCATAATGTACTCTTAACTTCCCTCTATTAATAATGTAAATAGCAATATGAACTGCTTCCTTCCAGTAGCTATCAGGCAACTTGGCTTAATTCAACATTGTTCTAGCCATATCCTAAACAGTCCTATTTTTTCTCTCAACAACTCCATTTTTGTTGAAGAGTTCTCATTGCAGAAAAGTGTCTCTTAATTCCATGCTTTTCACTTGATATTGATCAAATTCATTAGAAGTGAATTCTCCACCTCTATCAGACCTTAAGCATTTTATCCTTGAACCCATCTCATTTTCAACTCTAGCCTTAAAGATTTTAAATCTTTCTAAAGATTGAGATTTATCTTTGAGAAAACTTACCCATGTCATCCTTGAATAGTCATCTATCAACAACATAAAGTACCTTTCTCTATTGATGCTCTTGGTTCTGGTTAGCCCACACAAGTCTGTATGAATCAGCTCCAGAGGTTTTGAAGTTGAGTACTCCTTTGACTTAAAACTGACCCTTGTTTGCTTTCCTTCTTGACATTCTTTACAAAATGAATTTTTTGGTTTACCAATGCTAGGAAAATGCCTGACTGCATTTTTCTTGTTGATCTTTACCAGATAATCAAAGTTGATGTGGCCCATCCATTTGTTCCATAACCAACTCTCATCAGCTTTCCCTAACAAACATATTTCACCATTTTGCTCCTTAAGATGGTATAGATTGTTGCTTGTTATGTTTGTCTTAGCAACAAGTTTACCAGAGCTAGCTTTTCTTATATCACACCCACTAGCATGAAATGACATATTATACCCCTTGTCACACATCTAGATGACACTAATTAGATTATGTTGTAGTCCCTCTACATACAACACATCTTGAGCATTAGTTTTACCATCTATGTATAGTATGCCCTTACCAAATATCTTTGCAGTGGTGTTGTCACTAAACTTAATAGAACCACCATCCCATTTATTCAAAATGGTGAACTTACTCTTATCCCCAATCATATGACTAGAGCATCCACTATCTATCACCCAAGGATTTCCTTGTCCTTTGGCATGAAATGATGCTTGGACTAATAGATTTCTCAACCTTCTTCTCTACCCAATACCTTTTGAAAGTTTTCTCCTTTTCTTCCAAATGCTTTGCTGATTCTTTTTCTTGAGCAAGGGGTGTAGACTTGTGAAGTGCCACGAATTTTTTATATTTCTACTTTTGTATAGAAGTATGTGGAGGTCTAGCTTGTCTTGGAGGAGCAAATCTCCTTTTCTCCTATCTAGAAGGTTGAACAAACACACTTCTACAAAATTTTGCAATATGCCCATAGTTGTTGCAATTATAACATATTTCATTCATGTCAACTAAAGGAGCAAAATAATTTCTACTTACAAAATTATGTCTATCCATTCTCCTAAGTCTAGTTTTACAATATATTGCCTTGTGTCCAAACTGATTACGTGAAAAATAATAACCATGAAAATCATAGATAAACCTGGCTTAGCTTACAAATTGATCTTTGAACCTCCTTCTTGCATTGTGCACCTTGATGAAACCATCATCTTCCTTTTTGAAGTCTTTAGTCCTTTTATCCTTTATAAATCTACCAGCCTTCCTCAAATCAACATGTTTTTTAGCCATAGCAGAGCTTGATTCACCTTGATCTTCAACTGCCTTTTTAAAGGGATCAACTTTCTTGGCAGCTTTACCTTCTGTATTGTTTTTAGAAACAACATCTTTGAAACTCTTTGTGTTCTACATATCCTAACCCAACCATGTTGGAGAAGGATCTATGACTACTAATTATTTGATCAATAAATTTTGAACTTTTCTCAAACTTGAGACTTATATTTAATTGTTCACTCACTTTTTCTAACTCCTTCCTCAACATGACAACTTTAACCTCTAATTTATGACATTCTTCTAGTTTGTTTTTCAAATTGAAACTAGTCACCTCTTCTATTCTCTTCTTTTAGCTAATTGCAACTTCAGATCTACAATAAGTTTGTCAGATTCTTCAAATTTTAACTTATATTTTTCGTTTTGTTTTCTTTCAAACCTTAGATCATTTAGAGAAGAAATTAATTCACCTTCTAGATCAACTTCACCCTCTTCTTCCTCATCAGAGTCTTCATGACAATTTTCTGAAGGGTTATTTTCATCCTTTTTAATTTTAATAGCCGTGAATGCAGTTTCATACTCTTCACTTGCATATGAACAATCATTTGAAGAACTATTTTCTTTATCAACAAACAAGCTCTTCTTCTTCTTATTAAAATTTCTTCTTTTATACTTTGAGATTTCATGATTCCTAGAACTATCTCCTTTGTGTTTTTTACCTAAAGGATAATTAGAAGCATAGTGACCAATTTTTTACAACTAAAGCATTTGAAAGGTTGTTTACCTTTGTATTTACCAGAGCCTTTCTTCAGCTTTCTAACAAAATTTGCTTCTTCTTCACCTGAACTATTACTTTGTTCTAAATCTACTTCAGTCTCCTTAGCTTTTGAAGTCTTAAATGATGCTTCTTTCCTTGTTGAGCCTGTATTCTCACTTCTCATCTCATATGTTGTAAGTGATCCAAATAATTCATCTAGGGTAATCTTATCTAGATCTTTTGCTTCCTCAATTGTAGATACTTTAGAGTCAAATCTCTGTGGGAGAGATCTCAGAATCTTCTTTACAACCACCTAATCTTGTACTTCTTCTCCAAGAACTATGATTGCATTCCTAACCTCGTCTACTCTAAGTATGTATTCCGCAATATTTTCATCATCTTTCATCTTTAAACCCTCAAATTTGCTTCTATGGGTTTGCAGTTTTGCTTGCTTGACTTGATCATCACCTTCATAGATATTGTGTAGCTTATCCCATACGTCCTTTGCAGATTTACAATGCATAACTTTTATAAATTTTGTACTGGTGAGACCACACATTATAGCATTCTTTGCTTTTGCATTATTCTCACAGGCTTTCTTCTCATCAACTGTGAGAGTGGATGATTGTGATCATGGTGTGTAACCATTCACAATAGATTTCCAAATATCATATCTAAAAGAGATTGAGTAGGTCTCTATTCTAATGCTTCAAAAAGCATAATTGGATCCATCAAATAATGGTGCTTTATTTGAGGATGAACCTTCTTGTCCTACCTGTAGACACCTAAAAATGTCTTCTACCATCAAACTGACTCCCGACATCCCTAAACATATCAATTTCCCTTCTAATCAATTAATTAAATTTTATTTAATTAATTACCCCTTTCATTTTCTAAATTCACACCATGTTATCCCCAAAATTGAATTAATTTCATTAATTCAATAGTCCAAACCTTAGCCAATTGATCTAATAAATATGCAATATTTATTAAATCAATTTCCCCTTTTTTCACTAAATCCAATTAATTAGTTAAAACCATGATTAACTAATTAATTCAGCCTATAATTGACCTATCCCTACCCTACAATTAAATAGCTATTATTTAATTGCCTACCCTAGCCTACCTCATCCTAGCCCTAGGATTAATTAAATGAAACCTATGTTTAATTGATCCTAACCCCTTCATTTGGGTGGTTAAACCTTGTTTAACACCCTTCCTCACATCCTCCAAATAAAAAATTGAATTAAATCCACATGAGTCAATTTTTTATTTAAAAACATCCCACATCACATTTATTTCTCCTTACAACCACATACTCATTTATTTTCTCTCTTCCCCAAATGAATTTTTAATTCATTTACATTTCCCCATATGAATCTTTTATTCCAAAATAATATTTCACCCCCATGCTCATTAAATAACCCCTTTTCCCAAAATGAATAAAAGAATCACTTTTATTCCTATCCCTCCACATCACTTTTATCCTCCACCATTGATCTTCCAAATCAATCTCCACCCTTGGATCAAAATCCCTTCCAAAAATCTATAAATAGAACCTCTCCCAAGCCATTTTCATCATCCAAGTTTATGCAAAGTTACCATGTCCAAATGTCCATTGAGCTAGAATAGTGAGTTACAACTTTGTGTAGCATTTCACATTTAATCTATTGTCTAGGGATTATTTTGGTCTTTGAACCTTGTTTTGGGTGCAAACACGCCTTCCTCCCTTGATGGGATTAGATTTGTATGTGAGGTATAATCTTGTGTTTATTGCATTTGGTTTAGTATTTCAACCTTGTTTACATTTCTAATCTACATTGGCACGCTCGGTGGGACCCACAAGGTCCAAATCTAACTTGTGTTGTGATTTTTTGTAGTAAGATACGTGCTTTTACAGGTCTGGCGCCATCATACCTGTGCAGCGACGCCATCACTATCCCCGTTTAGTGCCATTTACTATTCCGGCGCTATTCTGTGTAACATGTTCTTCTTCCAAAAACTCCTTCACATTTCTATATTCTCCCAAATGATCTTCCTGCTAGTTTTATGACTTGGTTGCTCTCTGTTTTTATAGGAATATCGATTGGACAAGGGGAGGTTAAGCCAAAATTTTTTGCATAAAATCTAGCATGCATCATAGTGTTTTATTTTGGTTTGTTTTTGTTTACTAATGACTAACAAGACTAACCAAGACTTCCACTTTGCTGTCTGACCCTGTGTGTGGATTAGGAAGAACCAATTTTTTGCAGGTCGGACGTGTTCAGTGCCATATCAGCGCTATCTCCCAGATTGGTGCTATCCTCCGGTGTAATAGACTCTCTGGAAAGTTGCACAATGGCACTTTCATATACCTATATCAGCGCTATTGTCCATTTTGACGCTTTCCACATGATGTATTAGTGCTAACATATTTATTAGCACTTTTATTGTAACATTGTAGCACTATATTCTAGTTTGTCACTTTCATAGTCTTTAATTAGTGCCATAGTTTTCATTAGCACCATATGTGTAAGCCGGGTTGTTCTGCCCGCAGTGGCGGTATTATATCTCTGTTTTAGCGCTATTCTGGAAAACTGACTTGGTTGTCTGTGCAGGTACTGACAAGTGTGTTGTAGGTCATATAGCAGATACTAACAAGCTTTTTGCAGGATGGTTTGATTTCTAGTTAGCAAACACTTCAATTTGCGACTTGAAATGAACCCTTTTGCATGTTAGTTAGTCAAACATTTAGATTTGGTGCAAGTAAAATTGAACAATCAAACTTTTGTGTGTGTGTGTGTGTGTGTGCCCAAAACATTTAAATTTGGTGTCCTAAAAATTACATTGTGTGCCAACAACAACAATCCAAACACTTCAATTTGGGCTTTAAAAAGAACCACAACTTGCATAAATCAAAAGCATTTTGGTTAAAGGGAACAACAACTTGTATCTTTCATGCATATAATCAAGAAAATCATTTTAATTGTGTGAAGTGTTTTGTGCTCTTTTTTCTTGTGGTGTGAAAAAGCGTATGCTCTTCCCTCGCACCATTTTTGGTGATCTTGGGAATCAAAAGCTTCTCACTAAGCTTGCATTAGTCACACCCCATTTAATCCAAAGATCTAAAATTGAACCATGTTTAGTGTGATGCAATTATAGAAGATACGTATGCTCTCTCCTCGCATCTTTGAATGAACTTGGGGATCAAAAGTGTTTTCATGATTGTATTGCTTTTGTAAACCTTAGAGGGCCTACCACCCCACTTCGAAAGGTGGGAATGACCCAAGTGGCATCAAGCTAAAGCCAAGCTCCTCCAAGCTGCTATATAAAATAAGGTGTTTGGGATGAAAGTCTCAAGCGACAGGTGTTGTTGTGTTATACCGACAGCCAACCTCCCCCAAAACCCTTCAAGGCGTAACCCTTGGAGGCTGGGAGACTCCATAATGGAGAGTAGTGCTACTGCATGTATAACCACCTGAATGGATGCCCTTACTATGAACCATTTTTAGCAAGCTAAAATCCTTCTATTTGTTGGCGCAGAAGGGAAACCTTTGAAGCGGCCCTGATTCATGCGGTTCTTAGCCGAGGTAGCAGGGATAATCTAAAGGTTTGGTGAGGGACAAGCCTTATAAGAAACCTAGATCTTGGTATGCGTGAGAAGTGTGTGCAATTGTAAGGAGGAGCCGGTGCTACCAAGTTCCTAGAGCTACCTACTTTGAATAGGCATAGCTAGGGGATTCAACAAATATTGTCACATCCTCACCTTAGGTTGTTCAAAGTGCTTGTTAAATAAAATCACACATCCTTTTTTCAAAACAAAGCAAAATCTTGATTGTTGTGTGATTATTGTGCTTGAATTATTTGCAAACAACATTGCTAAGAGACAAAATAAATCATTTGATCACATTCCAAACAAAGAAAAATAAAAAATTGTCATCAAAAATTTGTCTTTTTAGGGCCTTGACAGACACTACCTTGTTTTAGCACCATCTTTGTCTGATTGTGGTGCCATTTCACCTATGGATTGGTGCTATGCTTAGATTGACTTACCTAAAACAAAGACCTAGTTAGTTGTGATCTACACCATCTGCTTTGGCATAATCCATATTCACATCCCAAAAATCTAACAACAGTCCATCCATTTTTCTCCAAATTTTTCTAAATCATACCTTCATTTTGACCTTAGAGGATTAAATCACCATCATTGTTGGACCATTTGCTATATCAAACCCATTCAAATTCATATCCGCTTGTCTTCATAAGAAAATCATTCCAAAAATCCCCAAATCTCCCAGATCAAAACATCATCAAAATCTGTCATCCTTTTGAGCTAAAGTTAGATCTAGATTTCATCCTTCACATCATATCTTGCTTGGAAAGTCAATAGTCTACCTTCCAAGTGAAATCATTATCCCTCTTTGCATAAGGTCATTAGTCTACCCCAAACAAAGAAAAACATCCCTTTTGTGCAACCACAAATCTAGGTCCTACCTAAGCTCAATTTGTTGACTATCAAAATCATCCATATCACACATCGAAAAATCAAACATCAACAAAATCTCTTCAAAACAAACGTCATCCATCACCTATCTTTTGGTCCAAAAATTGTGTAGAAAATCAATATCACTTATCCATATACATATCAATCTTCCACCACATCTTCTCCTCTACTCCATCTCACTACCACATCCATCTTTGGGTCCAACATAATCAATCAGATTCTCTAAGGTCTCCATCCCCATCTCATTCTACATCTAGAAATCAACTCCATATATGTACATGCCCATCATGAGATCACAAAGCAAAAAGAAGCAATAAATGGCAGAACATTGGCAATTTAACATGCCTCACACCGATAGCAACAACATACCCATCAACCAATCATTCAACCAACCTATGTATTCTTATATCCCCGCATATGGTCCCAATGAAAACCCCTTTAGTTACTTACAACCACCACCACCACCACCACCACCCCCCCAAAACATCCCCATCATACCCCAAGATGATCTAGATGTCTTTAACCTTCACACAAGACGCCGATAACATGGACATGCTTGACAAAGTCCTAAGGTCGGATCCAAACAGTTTTCTAGATCATCTTCTCAAAATCAGTGCTCAACTCCCCCCCATCACGACATCATCACAACCATGCACCTCTAAAATCATCCCTACCCCATCAAACACCCAAGCATCTACATCACATACCCAACCCACCACCTCTCAAACGTCAACACCCGCCGTATCTACCACCAACACAACCTCTACCGCTACCACATCTACCATTTCTACAAATATCTCTAACCCCACCACTTCACAACCCGTCACCACATCCACTATGACAACCACCATAAACCCTTCCATGCCCCAAATTACCATGGGCATACAAAGCAACATCACGCAAGCAAGTACATCCACAAGTGTGCCTCCACCCAATCCCCAAACCATTGCATATCTACGACAGTTATTCTCACAACCACCCTACAATACATCCAACCCATCCAATGCCCACCAATCCAACGTCAATCCATCCCTAACACATATCCACATAACCTCATAACATCATCTACACAACATCAAACAAACCCCCAATATCAAATCCCACCGCATCTCCAACAACTCTACGCACATCAACAACATCAGGCACATATCATCCCAAACACCAATCCACAATACCAACATCTCAATCAAACACATCTCCAACATCAAATCCCACCCCATCTTCAACATCTCACCAACCAACAGGCGTACATACAACAACCACAGCAACCACAGGATATCACAACTGTTGTACAAACCTTGATTCAAAGGGTAGATGACCTACAAATTGGGGGCAAGAAAAAGTATTATTCCTTTGAGGATATTTGTCCCTATCCATTCGATCGCACTTTTTACATGCCCCCCTTCCCTAAGAACTTCAAGACACCCAAATTTGACAAATACAAGGGGAAGGGAGACCCTAGAGATCACCTTAGGGAGTTCTACATTGCTTGCTTAGAAGTCTCTAATAACGACACCTATCTAATGAGACTATTCCCACGAAGCCTTGGCGGTCAAGCCACTGAATGGTTCACACATCTTCCCCCAGGCATTAGGACTTTCCCCGAGCTTGTGGAGAAATTTGTGAACCACTTCTCCTACAATTTTGAGCACAAAATGTTTATGATAGACCTTTGCAACACCAAACAAAAGAACGGAGAAGCCTTCGCTTCCTTCTTGCCAAGGTGGAGAGGCTTAGCAAGCAAACTCCCATGGCCCATTCTTGAGAAACAACTTGTCACCATGTTTGTGGCCAATCTCAATCATGAATTAGGGTTTCATCTACAAATCCTTTGTGTATCTACCTTTGAAGAGGTCATCAAAAAAGGTACCACTATCGAATGAGCCTTCATTGCCAAGGGCTCTATCAAACTATATGACCCCAAATCAAACAACAACAACAACAACTACAAATCCAATAACAACACCCCAATACAAACAACAACGCTAACATGCAATCAAATGACAAATCATGTTATTGGGGGAAGAACAAAAATAATCTGAATGACAGCGTCACAGATGTGAAAGCCGTCCAACATATACAAAACCAAACCCCTGCGCATATGTATGCAACAAATGTAAATAACCAGAGGGGCCCAACTAAACCACGCAAATCACATAGATAATTCACACCGTTAGGGGAACTTGTCGAAGACATCCTTGATAGATGTCTCAAACATAATTTGATCATGCTCCTACCTGTTAGACCTTGTCAAGAGAATGAACTAAAAGCCGTGTGGTATAATGAGAACGACTACTGTGAATACCACCGCATTACGGGTCATAAAACAGCTGAATGCATGCAACTCAAACATTGCATCCAAGACCTCATAGAACAAAATCTAGTCAACCTCGATCATGGCACCCAACCATCACCAAATGCCAACCTCAGAGCTTACAAGGATCCCCTACCAAATCATCACAAAGCCTCCTCGTCCAACCAAACATACAATGTCACCCCACCACCCGCGTCCTATGAATCTATCGTAGGAAGGATAGAATCATTATCCCACCATGTCAACACAGTCACCATTCGGGCACAAGCACCCGATTGCACCGTCACTACCCGTCGTGGCTGTGTATCTATCCGTATAGCCTCTCCCACTGATCAAACACCCGCATGTACATCCAATCCCCAACCTCCTCACATCCAACCACATGTCCATCACCTACCCACCGATATAACCTCCTAGAACACCTAGGAAAGACTCCTGCACAGATCTCCATTCTTGAGTTACTCCGCACATCACCCCTGCATAAGGATGTCCTAGACAAAGCACTCTTGCAGACACAAGTCTCTGTCGACTTGAATGTGTCCCAATTCCAAGCCATGGTAGGCCATATCGCCGCACCTCACCATCTCACCTTCTCAGAGAAGGACCTACCCGCCTTCGAACACATACATAATGATGCCCTACATATCAAAGTCCGCATCCACAAGCACACCATTAAAAGAGTCTCAATAGATGGTGGCTCCAGCCTCAACATATACACTCTAAAATTGTTAAAACACTTGGGGTACTCTGATGTGGTTGTCGACACCAGCGAGTGCATCACAATCAAAGGCTATGATGACACTGAATCACTCTCTGAAGGCACTATCAAGCTTCCCATACAAGTGGGACATAAAATATTGGAAACTAAATGTCAGGTTCTAGATCTCGACCTTCCCTACAACATCCTCCTCAGTAGAACATGGATTCATGCCATGCAAGCTGTCCCATCTGCCTTCCATCAATGCATCAAATTCCCTCACAATGGCACATAAGTTATAGTCTATGCCGACCCTCGCCCCTTCCAATACTACAATTTTCTAGAAGGCCACAACCGAACATTTTGCCCATATAATAAAGCCACCACTAAAGCAAATCCAACATCATCAAACTCATATGTCAATCCCACAAACATAGCCTCCACTTCATCCCAAACACCTCCACCACCCGAGGTCCAGATCAAGCTAACTGACATGGGATGTGGGGAACATGACCTACACGGCACCTTTTGTGTGGGCACGTTACCCAATCTTAAGACATTCGGTGTCCCAAAAATAGAGGCAGCCAATATAGTCATCATCAAGTGTAAACCCTCGCCCATCTTCGAGAAGAAGCACCTCCTAGATTAAGATGTACTCGAAGATATCTCATCTTGGCTTTACAAGGATGAAGAACCTAAGCAAGAAGCCCACACAATCCCAACAGAAATCTATGGCAAAGGTTCGGAAATTGTCAAAAGCATGGGCTATAAAGGACAAGGTGGTATAGGCCTTCATGAACAGGGAATAGTAGAACCACTGCAAGCAAAAAAGAATCCCTATACTCAAGGGTTAGGGTATGGTCAACCACAATGCTTCCTCACTACCGGCACATGTATCTTAGCCGAGGTCGCTACGGTCTCCTTAGATGTCGACAATGTTAATGAAACGGGCCTTCAAGACTCCTTTAGTGACTTCGCCGACTTCTTCGACTCATCCATTTGTACCATCTACTCAGTCACCACTCTCGCTTCACCCTCCAATGACTTGCCACTAGTTTCCCTCGACCTCATCGATTGGGACCAACGGGGACCTCCTATCTTCGACGTCGCACATAATGATGAGGCCATTGCCGAAATGATGGGGGTAAGAGATCACTTCCCTTTGGGAGATCATCATGTAGGATACATAATGGAACTCCATCTGAATGCCTATTTTAGAGAGACAACCCCTGCTTCCAGTTACAAAAACACAAAAATAAAAAATGGATCTAATGGTGAAAACCATTCTACGGTAGTATTAGATCCCAAAATAGTAAAAACAAAAGACGTATCTCTTGGTGAAAACCTCCACGAGGCACCAGGAGATGGAAGCATGGGCCTCCCTGAGATAAACAAAGTCTACCCAGACAGATCACCCATCTTGGTTGAACTAGCTCAGGAAATGAATCTCAGCACAGAGGAAGAGCTAAATCACATATAGAGCAAAATCTGTCAGCATATAGGAACAAGAGAACTTCTTGTCTTTCTTTACACGTAGAAATCACAATTTTGTGTGGACCTATGCAGATATGCTAGGGCTAGATCTTGCTTTGGTTGTCCATCATTTCGCAGTGCGTCCTGATGCCAAACCAGTCAAATAGAAACTCAGAAATATGAATCCTTAGGTGGCCCTTCTTGTCAAAGCAAAGCTCAAAAAGTTACTAGATGTTGGGTTCATATGCCCAATTGATTATCTTGAATGGGTTTCAAATCTAGTACCAGTTGCTAAACCAGATGGCAGAATCCGCTATTGTATTGACTTCAGAGACCTCAACAAATCCTGCCCAAAAGATGACTTTCCACTGCCAAACATTGACATGATAGTGGATCTCACAATAGGACATGAGATGCTATCTCTCATGGATGGCTTTTCAGGATACAACCAAATAAAAATTGCCGAAGAAGATTAGCACAAGACATCCTTTATATGCCCATGGGGGACATACTGCTGGGTAGTAATGCCATTCAGCCTAAAGAATGCAGGAGCTACCTATCAAAGAGCAATGACCATCATCTTCCATGACCTCTTTCACCACATCATGGAGGACTACGTCGATGATTTACTAGGCAAATCAAAGACAAGAGAAGAACGTCTGGATGTATTGGCCAAGATCTTTGATCGGTTAGACCAATATAATGTCCATTTGAATCCAAAGAAGTGCATCTTTGGCATCACCTCAGGTAAACTCCTAGGATACATAGTCTCAAGAAGAGGAATCGAAGTTGATCCCGCAAAGGTCAAGGCCATAACATAAATGCCTCCTCCAAAAACACTGAAACAGCTGAGAAGCCTGCAGGGAAAACTTTAGTCTATCCAATGATTCATTGCCCAACTTGCTGATAAGTGCCAACCATTCCAGCATCTGCTCTGAAAAGACATAGCCTTCATTTGGAACACTCAGTGTTAGGGTGCCTTTGATCAATTAACAGAATACCTAGCTAATCCTCCTGTGCTAACTCCACCAAGGCAAGGTGAACCCCTCCTGTTTTATATCTCTGCAACAAAGATAACTATCGGGGCCTTGCTAGCATAACTTGATGAACAACGGAAGGAAAGAGCCATCTACTATATTAGCCGCACCTTGATCTCGTATGAGCTCAACTATACCCAAATTGAATGAGCATGCCTAGCCTTTGTCTTTACATCACAGAAGTTAAGACACTATATGCTCAATCATAAGACCAAGCTCATTGCTAAGATTGACCCACTGAAGTACCTGTTAAACAGAGCTACTCTTATTGGCAGAATGGCTAAATGGGTCATGATCCTCACAAAGTTTGATATAGAATACACTGAGAGAAAGGCTATCAAAGGGCAAGTTATAGCAGATTAGTTGGCTGAAGCACCAATCCCTGCAAAACATCCTACAATTGCAGAATTTCCAGACAAGGTCATCTTGACAATCACACCAGCCACAAACGCATGGAAGATGTATTTTGATGGATCATACACTCATAGAGGCTCAGGGCAGGCATCCTATTTGTTACCCCTCAAGGCGACACAATCTCAAAATCCTTCAAGATCACATTTCCATGCACCAACAACATAGCAGAGTATGAGACCCTCATCACAAGTCTCCGCATGGCCATCCAATGGAAAATTGAAAAGCTAACGGTGTATGGCGACTCTCAACTGGTCATCAGGTAGGTTAATAATGAATATAAAACCAAGGATGATAAGCTCCTTCCCTATAAGAAAATGGTCGATGATTTCAAAGATTACTTCGACGATATCCACTTCGAGCAAATCCCAAGGCTAAACAACAAAGCAACAAATGCCATGGCAACCATAGGATCTCTCGTAGACATGAAGAAAGACAACAAGAGATGTGAGTTCCTGATCGAAGAACTCCCCATCCCCGCATATGACATTCCTCAATCTGAACTAGTGTGTGAATTCGTTGGTCCCTTATCACCGTGGTATCAAGAAACATACTTATACCTCCACAACAAAATCCTCTCCCTAATCTGTCCACCTCACAAAGAAAATCATTCATCCGTTGAGCCTCCCGATTCATCCTTGTAGGTGATACATTATACAAAAGGAGTCTTGATGGTGTTTAGACTCTAGGGAAGCTGAAGTAGCCTTGGAAGAGGTACACACAGGAATTTGTGGGGCACATTCAAGTGGACCCACTCTTTCTAAAAAGATCATCAAGACTGGGTATTATTGGCCAACAATGGAAGAAGACTCCCATAGGTTTATCAAGAAATGCCTCCCATGTCAATAGCATGGCGATCTCATCCACGCACCAGCATAGGAGCTGCAACCTATCACCACGTCATGGCCTTTCTCATAATGGGGACTCGACCTCATAGGGAAAATACATCCTCCATCCTCTAATGGCCATAAATTCATTATCACTACTACCGAATACTTCACCAAGTGGGTGGAAGCAATACCACTCACCTTCACCACCGGCATCCAAATCTTGAAATTCATCCTCCACTATATCATCTGTCGATATGGTATCCCCCATTCCATCATTACCGACAATGGAAAGCCCTTCAAAAACCAAGAAGTTCACACCTTGTGCGACAAATTCGACATCAAACACCACTTCTCCACACCGTACTACCCTCAAGGAAACAGTCAAGCAGAGGCTTCTAATAAAACCATCCTCCACATTCTCAAAAAGACAGTCAATGAAGCAGGCCGTGACTGGCACCTCCAACTCAATCCTGCCCTTTGGGCCTATCGCACAAGCATCCATACTCCAACAAGAGCCACCCTATTTTACCTATAGAGGTCGAGCTCCCATCTCTCCAAGTGTCCTTGCAAAACATTATCTCTGATGAGGACTACCGCGTCGCAAGGTTGCATCAACTGGAACTACTCGATGAGAAACACCTGAATGCATTGAATCACCTACAGGCATACCAAAACTGCCTTAGAAGAAGCTACAACAAAAAGATTAGAAACATAAAATTTGAGGTAGATGACCTTGTCCTAATGGAAAATTAGAAGAACCTGGAAGAATGTCCTAAGTAAGGAAAATTTGAATGCAATTGGCTAGGACCATATGTTGTCACCACTGATTATGGGTCAGGAGCATATCAACTTGCAACACCTAAGGGACAGCCTCTAGATGAGCTGATGAACATCCTGTATCTCAAGAAATTCTATGCATAACCCATCTGGTACCCCAAGTCAAAAAATAAAAAAAATAAAAAAAAAATTTAAAAAAATCAAAAATACCAAAAAATCAGAAAATCAAGAAAAATCAGAGTGCAATAAAACTTCCAATGGTGAAAATCACTTCGGTGATGCCTTGGATAAGTACCATGGTGAAAACCTATTTCAGGCGCCATGTGTAGTGGCCAGTTCTACCATTTAAATAAGTCCTCTTTCCGTCACATCACTCCATATCTCATGCATCCCATGGCTTGGAATTCTGAAACATCAAGTCCTATCGCCCAAACAATCCTATCCCATCCCAAGGCCAACTCATGGAACGAGGATCCTTGTAAGCTCCCTTTGTACATACAAAATTAGAAAATCCAAAAACATCACAAAAATCCAAAAATCCAAAACAATAGAAAATACAGAAAATCTAAAAACACAACACAATTCAACACATCTCATCGCAATCATCAAACACACATCAATCTTCATCACATCACACCCATCCCAAACCATTCCCACATCATCAAGTCTTGCTAGAACTACATATTCATTTCACCCACATCTTAAAAGTACCTTGATCCCGTGGACACAGGGTATGTAGGCAGTCTGGAATACGAAGGATGTTTCCTGTACTCAAGTATCTAAGATGCACCCATCCAACCCATTTGGATGGTCCTCATTCACTGAGCTTTCGGGATCTAATAAATAATACACATGCTATGTATATGCTTGAAACATGCTCCCTAGAGCAAAAAATCATCAATCAACATACCAACTACAATCCCACATATGGCCCAACTGTTCTTTTGCCCATCTTCCAAAAATTTTTCCAATCAAACACCAACTGATCTGCGTCCTAGGATATATCTTTCCTACAATGGACAAAAATCTATCATTCTATAATCACGTTTCTTGGCAAGAGCACACAAAGGCTATTTGTATCTTTTCATTAGTCTTTTTTATTATTGATTTTTATCTTTTTGTCTCACTCTCAGTCATCTCCAAAGCTACCTTGATCTCATTATATCATGGTAAGTAGTGGATAGCACCTAGAGTAGACATAGTCATTGTTTCTGTATGCTGTGCTTGTGGGTTGGTTTCATTACTCCAAGAATAGTATTCATATCTTGAAGTCTAGGTTGGTTCTAGCATGATGTGTCCCATAATGCATATACAGGCATCAAAACCTTATATGCAGTATTCACACTCATTGCTATGAGTCCCCTTCCTAGACTAGACAAGATTATACTACCTTGGGCATGCATGAAACCAACCTATTATTTGTGGGTCTAGTCCATGCAATCGTAGGATATACATCATCACCTAGGTCATTTCATACCTTTGTGAATTGTATCCTACATTGCTACAGTAAACTAAGAAATGCTCTCAATTAATCCTTTGCAACTACTGTTACTAGCTCAAAATCATCATCCTAACCACTCAGTCAACTATCCCATCTCAGCCTAGATTTGATAATCATTTTCCCCACCCTGCCACCAATGTAATCTCCTCACTAATCCCATTCCCCCACCACACTTCCACTCAACACATCTTGAACCAAAGTAAATCCCCCCTCAATGATGTGGTGTCTTATGACCTAAACAAATCCCCTCGTCCTCCCACCACCATTCTCTCGACACTCCCAACCCTATCCGTACCCAATCAAAACACCCCTATCATCCCACCAACCTAACCCCCTCTCCCACAATCTCACCACTCAGGGTCAAACAAAGAACATCATGTGTATTAGGACCTGATCATCCCACCTATCACCTAATTTGCATACCACCTATCACCTAAACTGCATCTAGCATACCATTTAGCTACCTATCATAATCAATGCAACTCATTTAGATTCATTTGCATATTAATTAGATTCATTTTAATCCATTTAATTTGCATATCAAATAGGTTCATTAGGTCCATATCATTTTACCTATCATTTAGATTTAAAACTACATCTCATTTAGATTCATCTGCATATCAATTAGGCTCATTTTAATCCATTTAAATTGGCATATCAAATAGGTTCATTAGGTCCATATCATTTTACATATCATTTAGATTTAAAATGACATCTCATTTAGATTCATCTGTATATCAATTAGGCTCATTTTAATCCATTTAAATTGGCATATCAAATAGGTTCATTAGGTCCATATCATTTTGCATATCATTTAGATTCATTTAATCCATTTAAATTACATCTCATTTAGATTCATTTGCATATCATTTAGATTCATTTTAAAACCATTTAAATCTGTATATCCATTAGGCTCATTTATCCATTTATGTTGCATATCGATTCGGTTCATCCATTTGCACATCATTTAGGTTCATTGTAATCCATTTTAAATACATGTTATTTAGGTTCATTCTAACTCATTTAAGTTAAATTGCATATCACTTAGGTCCATTTTAATCCATTTAAATTTGCATAATAATTAGGTTCATTCTAGAATCATTTAGTTGCACATTATACATCACCTTTCATATCATCTAATAACCCACTTAGTCACATTACATCATCATATAAATGCATTTAATAAACATCTAGTTGCATATGCATATTTTCATACATAAACATACATTTCCATCTTAAATGCATCCATAGAATCAAAAACATCATCGCATAAATATAACATCCATAGCATATAAATCCATAAAGAAGTACTGCATCCATCACATGGACATCATCATAATAGAAGAATCATAATCAAAGCATCATAAACCATCAAAAAAGCACTGTATCATATAAAATCACCTCAAAAAGTGTACATCACTCATATATACATCATAAAATAAAGTGTCCTAATACAAAAATACCTCCAAGGGCTATCATGATATGTCTATCATATAGAGGATCCCCTCTCTGATGGAGTGGGAGACTCTGACCCTAGTCGATCCTGTGGTCCCATCGGCAGTTGTGGCACTACCTATACTTGAGAAACCTGCTGGGGCACGTATGAGGGAGGAGGCATAGTCTGCTGAATGGATTGAATAGATCTCGCTCTATGAGATCTCGATGCCCTCGATCCACTGACCTGGCTATAGCTTGGCGCTCGCTGCTCTGCTAGCATGGCTGCATAATACAGGCCCCTATAGTACTCCATCCGCCTACTGGCCTCTGTCAAATCCCCGTGTACCTGCATCAGCTGCCCCTATGCGTGACTCAACTATGCCTGTAGTTGATAGGTCTGTGTCTGTGCTTGAGACAACTGAGCTTGCATCCCTATCAAAACTGGGGCAAGTCCACCACCTAAAGCCTATAGACTACCTAATGCACTCTCTGCCTGCTGTACCTTGCCAAGTGTTGCATCTCGCTCCCTGGTCAACACCCCTATAACACCCTGCGCCTGGGCCAACTGTGCCTGCAATGCAACCACCTATCCATCTGCCCCATCTAATAAGGCCAGGGCCTCCCACAACTACACCAACTCTACATCACGGCCCTCTAGTGCCTCCTCCAAGCTAGCCACCTATGCCCGTAGGGTCTCCATCTCCTCCTCCCCATCCCGAGGCCACCGACGAGGTGTCAACCTCTCAACCTCTACCTCTCCAGCTGTCCTTGAGGGACCTGCTTGCTGTTGTGCTACCTGTGGTGGAGGCAGATGTCCCCCATGCCATTGAGGTCCTCTAGACTGTCGCCCTAACCCCACCTGAACCTGCTTAACAGGAACCTGCTGCACAGGTACCTGCTGCCCCACCTGCCCCTGTCCTGCTGCCACTGCCACTAGCACATCTATCGGCTAGCCATCCCTCCCAACCACTCTCTCCTCCCCATCATCTCCAACCTCCATGAGGAAGTCCTCAATGATCAACTCCCCCTCCGCCCCGCAATCCTCCCTATTTCAATTGTCTCCACCATCTGAATCATTGCCCCCTGAACCTACTGACTCCTCTGCTGGATCCATCAACCGAGTAGGCCGATGCATATGCCACCATATATCATAGGTAGCCGTAGTCCCTGCATCTCTCACTATGCTCCTCCAATCCCACTGCACTAGCCATAGAGATGCAAAATCTGCTAGGGCGACCTATGGCTGTATAGCTGCAGGCCAGTAGGATGCATCTCGAGGAGTCCGCACAAATATCGCCATCTACTGCGGAGTGTCCTATATCAAACCAAACTACTGCATGACTCGTGAGGATAGATACATATCTATCATATGGTCTCCTCGACCCATCAGGTACTGCTTCTGAAATGAAAAAGGGAGATGAATATCATCATCTGGCCATGGCTCTACACCAATATATGGTCACTGGGTCATACTAATAACATCATCTAGCATCCTCCTCTAATACCGTACCTGCCCAGTATACATGTACTTTGCATCCCGATATAAAAATGCAAAGGCCTCAAACTATCATCGATAATACCTGCATATCAGCTTGGTAACTGGGATGTGCTCCCATATCCATACGTGAAGCAGAGTAACTCCAGCCGATAATGCTCTATCATGCAGGTAGGCGACTGTATGCATCTCATGATATAGCTGCCCTAGCATGGCCAGTCCCCATCCATAGACAGTCTCATGCATCACCATCCCCTCTATCATCCCCCCCAGCCAACTAGAAAACCCCTGCCTCACCTATCAGGCATCACAACCCCTCCAATCAACGCACACAAGAATAAGGCAAAGGGATCTGCACCTGCAGCCAGTGTCCCCTCATAGTCCATCTCTCTCTCGTTCGCAGAGAGAACCAGGCTGTCTACTCCAAACACTCTGACCAGGGCACTCCGCCCCATCCTCATGCCATATCAAACACGTCGGCCTTGAATAGGTACCTTGAGGATGCGATAAACATCCTCAAGCGTAATGGTTAGCTCCCCAGTCAGCAACAAAAAACTACAGGTCTCAGAGCGATACTGCTCCACCATCGCAATCATCAGAGCTCTATGAGCTTGCAGAACTGGCATCAAGCACACCGACAGAAGCCCCAATCTTGCCAACCGTGCCTGCGTAGCATCATCAAAACCATCAAATAGTGCCATCACAGTGGGAACTCGTCACTCTCGCGAATGCAATATAAATCACTCGGTATCTTGCATACACAACATTATGGTTAGATGTCAACCTATCTTCTTCTAAACCAAACTTTTTCTTCTAAATGTCTAAAATGCCCACATCATGGGGCATGAAAACAGACAACTCCTTGTGCCATTTTTTAACAATGGTGCTAAAATTTCCTCTAAAAGGTGCTAATACAGAAAATAGTGCCACTGCGCATAACTCTTTGTGCCAATCCAAAGCATAGCACTACTGCGCACTATACATCACGCCATTCCTCTAAATGGTGTCACTAATCTTTTTGGCACCGATTACCCTAATGGCGCTGATTATACTTTTGGCACCGATTATCCTTTTGGCACCGATTACCCAAATGGCACCGATTACCCCAATGGCGCCAATCCAGATAATAATGCCACTTTAATCCCCATTTGGCACCAAAACACCAGAAATCAATTTCTTCTACTAATCGTGCTAATCCAGAAGATGGCACTGAAACTCTAGCCTAATGGTGATGAACTGCCCTAACCCTACCCGGGCGGATAGTGCCAATCCAGATGATGGCGCTAATCTGCCTTGTTGTTGGCGACATGCGCTCCAATCCCAAAACCCAAAACCTAAAAAAGGCACGTAAAATGAAAAAAATTATAAAGTCAGGGTTAGGCCCTATTAGGGGTCCAGCACCTGGTGCCCGGCCAAACTCTTGAAACCGCTCGGAGATGTGTCAAAGTCGTGAGAACTGGGGGTTGCGGTTAGCCATCTCTCCTTCGTCCTTTCTTCTCCAAAGTCAAAAGTGTGCAAATGTGGCACTCTAAGGGCCCACTTTGCCTAATATAGTGGGCCATGTCATTTTTCCACCCCTTCTTCTTCCCTCCAGAGTGCAGATCTTAGCCTTTTTCCTCCATTTTTCTCCCCGTCATCCTCTTTTGCCATCCCATATTTGATTTTCACTACTGTCACATCCTTTTCGAGAAATCGCCCAGAAAATTCTTATTTTCTCGTCGACCTCTCGAGGGGGCATCCATTATCCATCTTATTCCTTCCCGGTAGCTGGGGCATATTTTTCTTTGACCTAACACCACTTCCCTCCTAGATTTGGATGCCACGTCAAAGAGGGGCAAATGTAGACACCTAAAAATATCTTCTACCATCAAACTGACTCCTGACATCCCTAAACATATCAATTTCCCTTCTAATCAATTAATTAAATTTTATTTAATTAATTACCCCTTTCATTTTCTAAATTCACACCATTTTATCCCCAAAATTAAATTAATTTCATTAATTCAATAGTCCAAACCTTAGCCAATTGATTTAATAAATATGCAATATTTATTAAATCAATTTCCCCTTTTTTCACTAAATCTAATTAATTAGTTAAAACCATGATTAACTAATTAATTTAGCCTATAATTGACCTATCCCTACCCTAAACAATTAAATAGCTATTATTTAATTGCCTACCCTAGCTTACCTCATCCTAGCCCTAGGATTAATTAAATGAAACCTATGTTTAATTGATTCTAACCCCTTCATTTGGGTGGTCAAACCTTTTTTAACACCCTTCCCCACATCCTCCAAATAAAAAATTGAATTAAATCCACATGAGTCAATTTTTTATTTAAAAACATCCCACATCACATTTATTTCTCCTTATAACCCCATACTCATTTATTTCCTCTCTTCCCCAAATGAATTTTTAATTCATTTACATTTCCCCATATGAATCTTTTATTCCAAAATAATCTTTCACCCCCATGCTCATTAAATAACCCCTTTTCCCAAAATGAATAAAATAATCACTTTTATTCCTAGCCCTCCATTCATTCAAGATTGAATCTAGGCCCTCCACATCACTTTTATCCTCCACCATTGATCTTCCAAATCAATCTCCACCCTTGGATCAAAATCCCTTCCAAAAATCTATAAATAGAACCTCTCCCAAACCATTTTCATCATCCAAGTTTATGCAAAGTTACCATGTCCAAATGTCCATTGAGCTAGAATAGTGAGTTGCAACTTTGTGTAGCATTTCACATTTAATCTATTGTCTAGGGATTATCTTGGTCTTAGGAGCTTGTTTTGGGTGCAAAGGCTCCTTCCTCCCTTGATGGGATTAGATTTGTATGTGAGGTATAATCTTATGTTTATTGCATTTGGTTTACTATTTCAACCTTCTTTACATTTCTAATCTACACTACCATAGTGTTCTTAAGATTAGATCTTCCTTAAGTGGTTAAAATTTTCTATAAGGAACCAGAGGCTTTGATATCAATTGTTGAAAGAACACTTATACACTGAGGGGGGTGAATCAGTGTATGTTAAAACTTTAAAAACAACCTACAATTAAAACTTAAAGGCACATATAAAAATCACACACACACAAGAGAAACACTAGATTTACGTGGAAAACCCAGAATGGGAAAAACCACGATGAGCAAGTTGCTTAAGTCTACTGCTCAAATCCAACCTCACAGGAAGAATAGATTACAAATGTTTTGTAGGTACCAACCCACAAGCACATCAACACCCAAGGCAATGTTTTGAGGTTACCACCTATAGGTACATCACACACCCATGTTGTACTCCACAGTTGTTTATCCCTGATGTCAAATCCACTACTCTATTTGTTTCATTATTCTTGGTGATCCATGGTCAGATGATAAGATGATATAGTTGGTTGTTACTAGATATATATGCTTGGCATTTGGCATTATAGTGGTATTATGAAGACAGTCATATGTCTTGATCTTGTGTTTGGATGGAAGGGTTCATGGCACTTAAGGCAAAATTATTTGGTATCGCTTTGTTACAAAGACACTTTTTGTTCTAAAGGCACAAAAGGATTAAAGAGTTTTTACATCAGTTTAATTTGTTGACCATGGCATGTATTTGAACTCCTAGTGCATATCTAATATTACATACTTTTGGGCCTCTTTATGTTTTTTTTTTACTTGCTGGGCAGGTTGACTAAGTTGTTCAAAAGGTTTTGAAGCCTTTTATCCATTGGCCCACTTAGGGCTTACCAAAGGCACAGGTTAAGGTATTGTTGAGAAAAAAGATGTTTAGCCGATGATTTTGAAGGTGTAATCTTGGTTTATCTATTTTTGGAGCTAGGGTTTCATTATCTTTGATTGTCATCATGAAAGATTAAGGAGAACAAACAACAGATACAGAGTGTGATTCGATATGACATGACTGACAATATTTTGGGTTGCAAGTTTTGACTCCAACAAATGATTTCTTTTGTGGTCAACTCAACAGGTAATATTATTCCTCTTAGTATTTTATGTTGCAATCATATTCAAGGTTTCATGAGGGAATATTTGTGTCCTTCTTCACAACAACTTGTGATGGTCAAAAATGTTTTTGCTGATCATAATACCCAATTTCTATTATGTCATAATCAAATCTATCAAAACCCATTTGTGGGTATGAAATACAATGATGAAAAACTATATTTGCTCAAACAAATATGCATTTGTTGATAGCAATTTTAACATTATACAAGACTGCTTCATGGGTGTATAACATTTTTCAATTATTTGTTTTGGTTGTTGCACAGGTATATATAACAGCTATAGAATGAATTTCTTTTGGAAGTCTGTTTAAGGAACAATTGATGAGGGTTATTGTATAACTCCTTGGTTAGTTATAAACAACCTATAATTTCAGTTATGTCTCTTCAAACTATTTTTAGAGAAAAGAAATGTGAACATTGTTTATATATCTCAGATGTGTTGTGAAAAATAAGTGTAGAAAAGAAGAATATTTATTTTTGACAAGGTATCTAAGATATTTTTGAGCAACAATGAAATAGAGTATCCCTCTGTATATAAAATTTTCATAGTCATTGTTGGAAGTAAGCCAGTGAGGCAAGTTGTAAGCCAATGAGGCCTATAATCAGTGAGATTTTTAAGCCAATGAGGCACTTTTTTGAGTGATTTTATGCCAGGGGTTTTCCGCTTAGGACAAATAGTTGTGTCAATCTTTCTTTGCATGATTTTTGGTATGTGTTCATCTGCTTAATATTTCTTTTATAGATTTTTGATAAGATTCAATTCATGAATGATTAATCAATGAAATATTGAAAGCATCAAATTGTTTTATTTGTCAAAATAAAAGGAATTGCTTGACACTATTCACCCTCCCTCTCAGTGTCATACCACTCTAACAACCTAATGAACTCCAACTCAATACAATGAGGCTTCAACCCCAATCTAAAACAAAGAGGCTACAACTCCTGAAGTTTGTAGTCTCATATATGCAAAAATGTCTCTTCTGTAACCTGAAATGCACTTTGTCAATAAACACTCACTCTGTGTTTTGCATCAACACAATTATCTTCTTTCTCTATGCACTCTACCTTCTCTCTTCTCTCACAACGTAAACAACAATAATCAATTTGGTGAGAAAACATTTCATAATGGATTCAATGTGCATAATTTTTTTTTGTTTCAATAGGTAAACTACCACAATCGCTCCAAAAATGAATAAAGATAGTTCCATTTCATTTCATAACTGACCAAAATTGGTTGAACTACTGCACCTAGTTTTTGGACCTGGTTTCTGGCTCAAATATATTAGCAAAGTATCATGAAACCAATCATTGCTAACCATAGAGCATTGCCATTGGAATTACTATTATCTATTTCTATAAATCAAACACTTCTATGATCCCACTAGATATGCTGGCATTATGACCAATCTTTAAAGTCGCTTGTCAAAAATTACTTGTCCAAAACCTTGCCTTAAGCACCCTTTGTCGGTGAAATCTTAGTTTTTAAAACTGACCAACTTCCTCCTTATCAACAATAACATCCCTTTACAACACTATTTCAAACTTGCCTCGATAACATTCTATTGACAAAAAGTTATTATTACGAACTTACTCATGTTTCCCTAGTTATCGGTAAATGTAGAAATTTATGAACTTATCTTCATTCCCTTTTTGACTGCAAATATACCCTTTTCAAAACTTCAGTCCTTTGCTCACTTTATTGCTTTTATCAGTGAAATGACACTAATTCAAACTTATGCCCTTTAATGCCTTTATCGGCGAAATCACATTATTTCAAACTTGTACAATCCTTTGATCAGTGAAACAATGTTGGCGCAAACCTTGTCTTTATTTTCTTTCTATCGATGAATCCACAATCAAACAAACTAACTTTATGTACCCTCTATTAGCAAATCCATGTTGTCATGAACCTAGCCAACTCATCCTCTTTGTCGGTAAATTTTTTTTTTTGAACTTTTATTATGAGTTCTTGTATCGGCAAAAGTCATCTTTCTCGAACTCAATATAAAATCTTTTTATCAACAAAATACATCAATGCCAAACTAAACATACACTTCTCATTATTAACTAATCCAAGCTATCTTGAACTATTGCCTTATTGAAAAAAATGAAACTTTCTGAACTTATCAATTTACTAAAACCTTCTCTCTATTGGTAATTTGTTTAAAACTTAAACCTTGCTCCATACTTAGCCAAATAATGTTGTGATAGGTCAAAATCAGGTCGATAAGATCAAGCATAGCCATGAAAACCTTACCCTACCATCATCAAAGAATCTAATCTAAATGAAATCAAAAGCATGCAATTCAAGAACAATATCACCTAGATTGTATGATTCCTTGGTTATGATGTGGATTGTTTCTCAACAATGAACAATTATGAAGATAAAAGCTGCCATGATGGATAAATGATAATGATACTAAGCTAAAAGGATGCTAAAATGCTCAATATGATCAAGATGATAATGTAGACTCTATATGAATGTTGGATAGATGTAGTATGGAATGAGAGGGTGTTTATATAGAACTCAACCAAAATCAATCAACAGTGGAGATTTGGCGGCTATGTGAATGGCTAAGATTAAAGGTAGTCATAAGTGAATGTGTAGATGACAAGTGGAAGGAAGATAGGGCTTATGTGTGACCATGTACATAAAAAGTACTACATGTGAAAGATATTAAATAAAAGATGTAGTACGACTTATCTTTTTAAATGAAAGAGGCACACATGTCGGCTCATGAACATAAATGATAAGAGGGATTAATTAAATAAATAAAATTTATTTAATTAATTGGAAAGTGAGTTTATGAATAGAATTTTAATTAAATAAATAAGATTTATTTAATTAAAAGAGATAAAAATAAGATAATTAAATAATTAAAGATTGTTTAATTATCAATTAGAGGAAATAGCTAATGAATTAATTAAAGAAATATAAATTTATTTAATTAATAGAAGAAATAAGTGATAGGGACATTGCTCAAGTGTGTTAGACAAATACAGATGATAGCTAATGCAATATTTGAATGCTGAAATTAGGTCAATTTTGGGTGTCTACATTTTTCCCCTCTTTGATACAATGTTCGTTAGAGTGTTGTGTCAAAGAAGATATGAAAATCTTCTTGATAAACAAGGTTATGCCCTAGTGTAACTAGTATATGATGCCCCCTCAAGAGGTAAGCCAGGCTAACTAGGAAGGGCTGGGTTGGCTTGTGATAAGATGAAAGGCTAGAAACAAGGTTGAAATGAGGAAAACAGGGGTTGGGTGGAATAGAAACGGGATGGTATAGAAGAAAATAGGCTGTGGTATAGAAGAAGTAGGGTTTGGAAAGGGGCTATAAGTAGGTCCTTCAAGGGAAAATAGGCTCATTTGTGCTTAGAAATCTAGACCTTCACAGAGGACAGGAGGATCATAATCTGTGGCATCAGTGATGGGCCATCCTAGAGATGGGGGACTAGGTACATGACCTAGTACAGGTGGACAGGGTGAGGGAGCTACCAGTAGTCACTAGGGCTACCTTTGTTTTGTTGTATTTCATTGTATCATGATGAGCCCTATGAGCTAGTTGTACATACGTTCTTTAATGTCTCATGGATAGCCCATGTTGTATTTGTAGACACTTGTATATATATATATATATATATATATATATATATATATATATATATATATATATATATATATATATAGGCTTTGATTAGCTATGATGTTCTAATGATTATGGATGCACTTATGGTATTACGATGGTTATGCATTTTTTTGTATTTTTATGGATTATATGAATGTTTATGCAAATGATATGGAAATTGAAATGTATTATGCTAATGATAATACAAATATGTAAATGGTAATGATATGATATGGATTTATACATATAGATAGATAGATGGTAATGATAATGATATGTCTAACACACTTGTTTTGCAGGATAGGGAATGTAGAAAAGGATGATAGAGGAAAGATTGATCTTGGTTGAGGACTACATAGGGATATGATGAAATGGATGAATGATATGGCATGACAACTTTTGAAAGTAATTGCTCAAGAATTAAAATAAATGCAGTCTTTATGTTTGATATAGCATATGGATGTTATGCACCAGGGTATAGAAGACCAAGGTGTCGAAATATCTAATGCAAAAACTAACATGCTACAATCTTGTCTAAATGTATGAGGTCAAGATGTTGAGCCAACATACACAAGATATGAATAGCAGCTAGTGTTCTGAGATGAACCTTGACGCTATAATCAATGGTTTGAGCTTCTCTCCACCACACATATTGACACCTTGTTGGATATATGTATGGAGCTAGTCTTAGCATAGAATAGTCTCAAGTGCATAATGTTGGGAATTAAGGTGTCTCAACTTGGTAATTCCTTACATTTGTAATGATTGCATTTATTATTTAATTGCCTATGTTGTAAATATTTGTAAATTCTATATTGTCATATTATGGGATGTGGCATGGTGATGTGTTGATCCTACATGGAATATGACAACTTGTAATTTTATCCTCACATGAGGAGATAGGCATCCCACTGTGTGGTAGGAGCATTTTACCATGTGTCGGCATCTTCCATGTTGTGTAAGGGAATGTTTGACCAAAACAGTTATGATGGATTCTTATGACGAATCTATGACATGTAAGAGTCAGAAATAGAAGGTTATAAGACAGGTGATGACATGTGTCATGAAGCATCTTTGAATAAGGCATATTTGGGCGCCCCAAGGTGGAATATGACATGTTGTAAGAGAATATGCTATTTATAGCATGTGTATGATAGATTCTCTTATAGCTGTAAGTTGTAACTTGTGAGGCCTATTTTTTCATTCCCATACATTTGACTATTTACTTTACTATTTGTGATACATTTAGACTTGTCGAACCATTGATCTCGAATTTCTAGACTATTAGACTTTATGATGTATGTGGATTTGTTATGCTTAGTATGTTTATGATGTGTTTAGACCTGGATATTACTTTACTGATGATGTTAGCCAGATGGTTTATATTATGATGTTAGGGGAAAACTAATTGGGTGATGTTAGATAGAAAATTGTTATGTGATTCAATCTTGGGAATGGATGTTTGAAATGTAGAATTTAGAGTCTAAATTGCAATATGACTTACTTGATGCTAATGTGAACTTGTGATATTTTATGCGAATGTATGTTTTAATTTGCTTCGGCTATTTTATATGTGTGTGTGTGTGTGTGGAATTAACTTTGCAATTGAGTGCGGAGGTATTTCTAACAAGCCACAAAAATTGGAGATCATTCCACACACGATGTTGTTATCCCTTGTGAAGCCGGTCTAGTTCCACGAGGAACCAAGATCAACTTTGTGCATGATGAAATTCTATAATGTTGATTGCCTATTTCTAGTCGGGTTAAGTCTACCACTCTTTTATTTTGAATTTTAATTGGTGTTGTAAGAAGTTTGTCTTTGAATTTCATTTTTAAAATTTTAAATTTTGAGACCCCTTTTCAAGTGCTTTAACTCAACCCTTGGTGCTCAAAATGAGCTAAACTTGACCCTAGGTCGTAACCCTCAGGTCTAGGGACCTTTTTGACTTGGGTAACCCTTGGAAAACCTTCATTTGGTCACCTTAACTTCACCCTGAAGTTAAGTGACGAAATTGGAGGCATGGGAGGGAGAGGATGGGTGAGTCAAACACTCAACCCCATCCTTACCTCTTCCCTAGGTTGGGGATGACTCCAAGACCCCTCAATGGTGGAGGATTTTACTCCAAGTCTCTTCCAGCATTGGTGAGGGTACCTTGGATTTGTGTGGTCCCTCTTGGGAGGAAAGGAATGGGACACATGTGTCACCTGTTCCCTCTTAAGCTCCACTTTTCTCTCCCACATGTTCTAGGGAGGACAATTGGAAGGGGAGAGAGAGACTTGGGGATGGGTGAATGACATGTGTCACCACCCATCCCATGGGTCTTGCTTGTAGTGGGGAGGAAAAGTGAGGAGGTGACAAGTGTCACCTCTCCATTCCTCAAAGCTCATGGATAGAGCTTATTTTAATCCCACTTGGAGAAGGTTATGGGTTGCTGAATTTTTGGAAAATTTGATTGTTTAAATTTTTACTTTGGGGAAAAAGATAGAGAGAGTTTTGTGGCTTATGTTGGAGGAGGATTTGGAGAATCTCTACATCAACCATCTACCATAATTGGGCTTGTAAAGGTTAGTTTCAAGGCTAAGGCCTTCTCTTATGTATTTTTATTTGCTTGTGTGATGCTTTGTGTGAGATCGATGTTTGGGTTTTTATATGTTGTTGTGGGAAAAATTGTAAGGGTGTTGTAAGAGCCTCTCCCACTTGGGAGAAGATGCTCAACAAGTGTGGGGTGGGGGAGGAGTGAACCTTCTCAGGGTCATTACCTTATTTTTGTAGTGTTGTAAGCCTTGAGGGTAATTTGTGGATAATTGCAATATGTGAAATGGCTTGAGAGCCAAATGGAAGCTTTGTGGAAATTGTGTTTGAAAGTGTTGGCTTGAGGCCTTAAGAAGTATTTGATTTGGGATATTTGTAGGAGTGGCACTCTTGAGTTGAGTGTTGTCCACTCCCCTACCCCTTTGAACTCATCTTGGTTGAGTTCTTGTGTTGTGTTATCCATGGGTGTAAAATTGTGTTTGGTTGTAGAATGTCTTGTTGTGATGTCGAATGAGTTCCCAAGTGTGTGGATGACCTCCCTAGCTTGGGGGTGACCCACTTGCGGGTCTATGGTAGGGAGGAGAGAAAGATGTTGTGGCTTCTTTCCCCTTGTTGTGTTATTGCAGGTTCATTGGAGCTAAGTTTGTGAAGTTGGAGAAACACCTTGTTCTCAGAGTTGATATTTTATTTTCCTTTAGTCTTGAGAGAGAGCTTGGCCTAGTTAGGAGATTGTATCATTTGTTAGTTTCAAAGAGGAGGACATTGTCTCTCTATTGTTGTAAAAGTATAATTTCTTATGTTGTGTGTAAGCTTTTTCATTTGTAATAGAAAGTTAAAATTTGTTGATTTAATTCTTATCATTCAAGAAAAGTTGAAGGAAGAAAGTTTGTTTTAAAAGTTATTTCATTTGTATGTAAATTTTAAAAACATCAATTAGTAAGGTTGTGATTTTATTGTTGAAGACAACATGAAAATTTTGTATTTAGTTTCTATGAGAAAGAAAATTAGTGGATGTTATGTTTTAGAAGTATTATGTAATTGCATTGTTTCCTTCTTTTAAAAATGCAAATATTAGTGATACAATGAATATATTTTGTTAGAAAAATGAGTTCCTTGCCTTATAAAGATTTGCTAAAAAAAAAATAGATATATATCTTGCCTATTTGTTTAAAAAAAAGAAAACTTACAAGTGTTTAGAAGGAAAGATTATAGTTGAAATATAAATTATATATACAAATATATATACAAATATATATATATATATATATACAAATATATATATATATATATATATATATATATATATATATATACAAATATATATATATGTGTGTGTGTGTGTGTGTGTGTGTGTGTGTGTGTGTATTTTATGTAATTTGAATGAAGGTACTTTTTTTATATGTATTTAGAAATAAATTGATTTTATTTATTCTGCCAAAGAGAAAAAGATTACATTATATATATATATATATTGAAATTTCATAAATTGTGATTTTAAATTTTAATATATATATATATATATAAGTTGCTATGTATATATATATATATATATATATATATATATATATATATATATTATAAAATTAAAAGTTAATAATAATATATATATAAGGTTGAGCATTTTTTTTACAATGTATATGGTGGGGGGGTTTGAACCCCCCCCCACCATTGTGCCTTCAATGTTTTTGGGTGTGGGGAGGGGGGCAGAGGCCCCACCCACACCCCATCGTATGGGATATGGGTGGGGGCTCCGTCCCCCTCCCCACACCCCCGTTACCCTTACTCCCTGCGGACTACCCCTGCACCCAACACAGTCTCCACAGCCTCCACTGCGTCCCGTCTGCCATGCTCACCACTCTCTAGATCATGAATCTCCCCTTAACCACCGTGCAGGTCCCTCTCCCTCTGCCACGACATGCACGGGCCTTCCTCTTCCGTAGCCCCCTTACCATTAACTCCGTCATTGCCTCAGCTCTGTGGTCACCACTCCACAGTGCTGCCCTCCATAGAACTGCCACAAAAGAACTTAGGGCATTTAGCATTTCAAACAAAAAAATATATTTAAAAAAAAATCTAGTTTATAAACACAATATATGTATATGTATATATATATATATATATATATATATATATATATATATATATATATGAGTTCCATCATATACATTTCATATGTGGCCACCATTGCAACCTGCAACACAAACAAAATGAGAGAAAGAGCAAGAGAGAAAGAGAGAAAACAAGAGGAGAGAAAAAAAAGAATGAGTTTCAAGAATAAGGTTAGGGTTTTTACTCATAAGGAAAAGTAATTTTTTTAATAGAGTGGATTTTAGGGCTTGTATTTAAAATTGCCCTTATATTCTTTTCATTTTTTTCTTTATTATTTTCCTCCTTGTGATTTAAAATTTATTTTTTAATGGGTTATTGTAGTTAATTAAATGGATAAAACTATGTTCTAGTTGGAATATTATTTTTATTTGTTAGTGGATTTTATTAAATAGATTATATCACGATAGAGGGATTTATTTGATTCAACCAAATTTATA
Source organism: Cunninghamia lanceolata (assembly GCA_027924645.1). Classification (NCBI taxonomy): domain Eukaryota; kingdom Viridiplantae; phylum Streptophyta; class Pinopsida; order Cupressales; family Cupressaceae; genus Cunninghamia; species Cunninghamia lanceolata. The sequence goes on along the minus strand of BSBN01000497.1, from coordinate 165,005 downwards.
GAATTTAAGTATTGAGAGAATTTATTTTAAATAATCAGATTAAATCTTAGATCATAAAACCTAACTCTATGAGGACGATTTAAACCTACAACATCATTAATTAAAATTTAATATTCTTTTTAATCATTTTGGGGCAATTTAATTAACAAAATTAAATTAGACGTTGTTTTAAACCTGACTTGGAAACCTAGTAAACTATTTAAAAAAAGTTAGTAAAACCTGTGTCTGAGATCTAATCTACCAAGAAATTAGGAATAATGTAAATGATGCAGAGATAACTCTGATTGATCAAAAATGTGAAGGAGAACAGATTGATCGAGCTTTGTTGAAAAATATTTTAAATTATAGAAAACGTGAAGGAGAACAAATTGATCAGACTTTGTTGAAAAATGTTCTATTAACTTAATCAACTGATTTACGAATTCAACTAGTGAGACATAGGTAATTTAACATCAAACCTTTAAACCTTCGATCAAATTAGTTTTAATCAATAAACCCTAATCACACCTATGAGGCGTTATGCTGCCGGATTTTTCCAGAATTTAGGGTTTAGTTAGGATAGTGAAGTTTAATCCTTGTTTGGGATTATAATATTATTTTTTGCTGAGTATCGTCATTTGATTTTTGTATTTTATCACCTCTAATGCATTTGACTTTTGGCTATTGATTTTGACTTACATCAAAATCCATTCATTCACATAGGTTAACTTAGGGTTTTGATTATTGTTCCTAACCCTATTGGTGACGTTTAAAACCATGTTGCTTCGACCCCCTAGTTGGCCTTCATTGTGTTTGGTATGCACACATGAACGCATTACCTTGCGTTCAATTGTCATGTTTACACCTTAAGCGTAACACCACCAAGCATGCTTATGCATGCGAGGGGGTTTTTAGGGAAGTGTGGAAATTTTTTTAATATTTCATGTCATGACCACATGACAGATGTGGACATGACATGCGTGATGTGTGTTGGGACTGCATGGGAAATGTAGACATGACATTTGGTATCAGAGCCAAGTTTAAACACTGGGCTTATTTGGGCACGTTACTTATTCTAAAACTTTGATTAATTAGTGCCTACCTTGTTTTGTAGGATGCCTCCTAGATGTATTTGGCAAGTGCGATTGTGAAACACTGCGTCTATTGAGGTGCACAGTGATTCCTCTATAGAGGGATAGGTACTCGCAGCCTTGGCAGATTCACCAGTACCATAGGGACCACCAGTACTTGATATAGGTCCTCAGATTTTATAGACATTACAGGCCATGTTAGAGAGGCTACTGCCAGTTATACCAACACCACGTGACAAGCCTCATGTTGATCTCTGAGAGGAGCCACGTGAGGAGCCGCGTGCTAAGTCATGAGATGAGCCACATGTAGAGCCCTGTGTCAATCCGCGAGAGGTGCCATGTGTGGAGCCTTTTGTAGAGATACCTAATACTATAGTGGAGGAGGTAGGGTCATCTTACAGAGCACAGAGTAGGAGTCCTCTGCGACATTCGAGATGAGATGAGACTGTGAGGGTAGAGTAGGTACATCATGGACCTTATGAGTATGGTATGGATGAGCTGGTTATAAGACATAGAGACAGAGGAGATCCCATTAGAGACCTACTTAGGCTTAATCCACCTACCTTGGCAGGAGCTACAGAGGGAGCTGAGGTTGAGGCTTAGCTCATCAGTCTTGACAGATGCTTTGCATTGCGACCTTATGGGAGCAACATGAAAGCGTGCATGGCAGTACACCTCCTGAGAGATATAGCAGCTACTTAGTGGCGCACTGAGGATTGCAAGCACCAGTTATCATTAGACACACTCACATGGGACACTTTCATAGAGCAATTTAATGAGCATTACTTGTCAGATCATTATAGACAGTGCTAGATAGATGAGTTCCATGACTTAGAGCACAGAGGACTCATGGTTGCATAGTATGAGAGATGATTTATTGAGCTTTCACATTACCCAGAGTATATCCACGATGAGAAACTCCTAGTGCATAAATTCATCAGAGGTTTGAATCAGGGAATAGCAGGACCAATGCATATGGCAGACCCCCAAACTATGAGTGAGGCTGCCGAGAAGGCTTATATTGCAAAGGAGATTTAGGGACGAGGGCATTATTCACACCCGCAGTTTTAGGACCGTAGTCATGAGTAGCAGTAGAACTTTCATAGAGCACCACTAACACCATAGAAAGGAGGATTTAGTTCTCCATCTTTACCTCCTAGGCCTCCACAGCAGTAGCAACAAAGGTCTAGACCCCAGCAGAAGGCACAAGGACAGAACCGTGGATGGCAGCAGCAGGGCCCGCGTAGGGATCAAAGATAGCAGAGATGATCTGCGGGACTTGTGAGGTCATAGTACTCGTATAGATGTTCACAGGGGTCCATAGGACTGGACAATAGCAGTCAGGTAGGACTCAGTCAGGGCAGATACAGGCTAGGGGCTCATGTTATGTTTGTGGTGGGGCAGGGCATTTGGCTAGAGAGTGTCCATAGGGTTTCACAGTAGGGGGACAACCCCATTCAGGAGGGTCAGAGCAGACTGTAGGAGATGTGGGCAAGTCCCACTACATTTATTGATTGGGGATGCCCCCATCTCTATTCTTTTTAACTCTGGAGCTACCGATTCTTTTCTGTCTACATTGTTAGTGGAACATTGTAGGCTTGTGGCTTCTAGGCAAGACATTAGGTGGGAGGTTGAGTTGGCCTCTAGGGCTAGGATGTCAGTAGATACCTTGGTTAAGGATTGTGAGATTTCTTTGGGTTCCTTCACTACATCTTGTGACCTTAGAGTTATGCCATTAGGATCCTATGGTGTGGTTTTGGGTATGGATTGGCTTGCAGCTCATAGAGCCAAGCTAGATTGTCACCGAAGGGCGATTAGCTGCTTAGATGATCATGGTACACTAGTTGAGATAGTGGGCATTCACAAGCCCATGGCAGTTCATATGATATCTACTCAGCAGCTTAAGTGCTGCAAGTGGAAGCGATGTCAGATGTTCACTATCACAGTTAGTGACAGATTAGAGGATGAGCTTGAGGCTTCATTGGATGATCACCCTATCTTGAGAGAGTTTGCCGATGCCTTTCTACCAGAATTACTGGGTATGCCTCCACGTAGAGAGGTAGATTTCCACATCGATCTAGTGCCAGGTGCAGAGCCAGTGTCTTGTGCACCCTACAACATGACTACACATGAGCTTACAGAGCTCAAACTGCAATTAGAGGAGTTACTTGAGAAGGGGCACATCTGACCTACCGTTTCACCATGGGGTGCATCAGTTATCTTCGTGAAGAAGGACAGGTCTCTTTGCTTGTGCATGGATTATAGGCAGTTGAACAAGGTGACAATGAAGAACTGATATCCTTTGCCTAGGATTGATGACCTTTTTGACCAAATGCAGGGAGCTAGAGTGTTCTCAAAAATTGATCTGAAATCCAGGTATCACCAATTGCACATCACAAAGGCAGATATTCATAAGACTACTTTTCAAACTAGATATGGCCATTACAAGTTCACAGTGGTACCCTTCAGTTTGACGAATGTCCCTGCAGTGTTCATGAGTCTCATGAACGGGGTGTTCTGCACTTACTTGGATCGGTTCATGATCATTTTTCTAGATGATATTTTGATCTATTCACGGACCGAGGAGGAACATGTGGATCATTTGCGTCAAGTTTTGCAGTGCTTGTTAGAGCAACAGCTTTATGGTAACCTGGTGAAGTGTGCCTTCTTCAGGATAGAGGTGCAGTACTTGGGGCACATCCTATAAGGTGATGGCATCTTTGTAGATCCATAGAAGATCAGAGTTATCCAAGATAGGCCAGCACCCACTAGTGTGACAGAGGTTAGGAGTTTCATGGGTTTAGCCAGTTACTACCATAGATTCATAGGGGGCTTTTCTAGAATAGCACATCCCATCACTTCCCTTCAGTGGAAAGGGAAGAGTTTCACTTCGACCGAGCAGTGCGAGAGGGCCTTTGGGGTCCTCAAGGAGTGTCTTATCAGTGCTCCCATCTTAGCAGTTCCAGATCTGACAGAGGATTTTGTTGTTTGCACAGATGCATCACTTGAGGGTTTGGGAGCCAAGCTCATGCAAGGTGGTAGGGCGATTGCATACAAGTCACGTAAACTCAATACACATGAGCTAAACTACCCTACTCACGATTTAAAACTTGTAGCAGTTGTACATGCTCTTGTTCGTTTGATACACTTCCTTTTGGGTCATCACTTTGAGCTCCATTTAGATCACCAGAGCTTGCAGTACATCTTCACACAACCAAATTTGAATGCCCAATAGAGGCGTTGGAAGGAGTTCTTATGCGAGTACGACTTTGATGTCCACTACATCAAATCGAAGGAGAATGTGGTTGCTGACGCTTTGAGTCAGAGGCGCCATGAGATCCTGACCTTGACCTTGAGTGTGGACTTGAGAGAGTGTATCATACAACATCTGCCTGAGGATGAGTGGTTTCTTGAGGTACAGCAGGAGATCCAAAAACATAGGGCCCTTAAGGGTAGATTCGCAAGATATTCCCTTGAGTTAGATGGGTTGCTTAGACATCGACAGTGCATCTATGTACCCCATACATGTGATCTTCGTACAGTGATTCTTTCAGAGGCTCATAGAGCACCTTGTGCAACACACCAGGGGTGAAGAAGATGTATGCTGACTTGTGATAGTTATACCATTGGGCAAGTATGAGACGAGACATAACATAATATGTTGCTCATTGCCTTGAGTGCCAGAGGGTCAAGGCTGACATCAGCATCCAGCAGGATTGTTATACCCTCACGAGATACCTGAGTGGAAATGGGACAACATTTCCATGGATTTTATTGTTGGTCTTCCTATGTCATCACACCGCCATGATGCCATCATGGTGACGGTTAACAAGTTGACCAAGGTGGCGCATTTCTCACCTGTATGCATGACATATAATGTACCATCAGTGGCGAGAGTATTCTTGGATCAGATTGCTAGATTACATGGGGTACCTCACTGTACATTTCTAATAGATATTCAGTATTTACTTCAGGCTTTTGGAGAGTCTTACAGTAGGTGTTGGGCACATAGCTCAACTTTAGTTTCGCTTATCATCCTAAGACCGATGGATAGATAGAGAGAGTTAATCAGGTTCTCAAGGATATGCTCTACATGTATGTCATGGACCATCAGAGTAGATGGGAGGAGTATCTGTATCTAGTTGAGTGTTGCCTACAACAATGGTCATCACAGCTCGTTGGGTATGCCTCCCTTTTAGGATTTGTACGACAGACCATGTAGGATACCATTGAGTTGGGATCAGATAGAGGACAGGGTTACCATTGGTCCAGAGTTAGTTTAGGATATCGAGCAGTAGGTGACATTGATTAGGTAGAGACTTTAGGAGGCACATGATAGACGGAAGAAGTATGTCAATCCTAAGAGAACTGATCAGAGCTTCTCAGTGGGTGACAGAGTATTTTTGAGAGTGCGACCACACAAGAGTCTAATCTATTATGGAAAGGGCTCTAAGCTTGCACAATAGTTTGTAGGACTTTTTGAGATCTTGGAGCAGATAGGACCTGTAGCCTATTGTCTAGCCTTACCACCTAGCCTGTCGCATTTCCATGATATTTTCCATGTTTTAGTTTTATGACATTACATATCTGATTTATCTCACGTATTGGATTAGAGTGCTCTTCAGGTAGAGACAGATGGTTAGCTAGATTTGGAGACAATTCACATATTGGCTCATCGCATGCTGGGCCTTTGAGGTCAAGAGTTGGACTAGGTTAGGGTCCAGTGGGACATGTACAATGAGGTCATGGTGACATGGGAGGATGCAGCGAGATTTAGGGCCCTTTATCCTCACCTCTTTGATGACTTCTAGAAGGAAGTACAGTCTTAGGGAGGAGGATGTGAGGCCTACTTTTTCATTCCCATACATTTGACTATTTACTTTACTATTTGTGATACATTTAGACTTGTGGGACTATTGATCCTGAATATTCAGACTATTAGACTTTATGTTATATGTGGATTTGTTATGCTTAGTATGTTTACGATGTGTTTAGACTTGGATATTACTTTATTGATGATGTTAGCTAGATGGTTTATATTATGATGTTAGGGGAAAACTAATTGGGTGATGTTAGATAGAAAATTGTTATGTGATTCAATCTTGGGAATGGATGTTTGAAATGCAAAATTTAGAATCTAAATTGCAATATGACTTCCTTGATGCTAATGTGAAATTGTGATATTTTATGCGAATGTATGTTTTAATTTGCTTCAGCTATTATATATATATGTGGAATTAACTTTGCAATTGAGTGCGCAGGAATTTCTAACAAGCCACAAAAATTGGAGATCATTCCACACACGATGTTGTTATCCCTTGTGAAGCCGATCTAGTTCCACAAGGAACCAAGATCAACTTTGTGCATGATAAAATTCTATAATGTTGATTGCCTATTGCTAGTCTGGTTAAGTCTACCACTCTTTTATTTTGAATTCTAATTGGTGTTGTAAGAAGTTTGTCTTTGAATTTCATTTTTTAAATTTTAAATTTTGAGACCCCTTTTCAAGTGCTTTAACTCAACCCTTGGTGCTCAAAATGAGCTAAACTTGACCCTGGGTTGTAACCCTTGTGTTTAGGGACCTTTTTGACTTGGGTAACCCTTGGTAAACCTCCATTTGGTCACCTTAACTTGACCCTGAAGTTAAGTGACGAAATTGGAGACATGGGAGGGAGAGGATGAGTGAGTCAAACACTCAATGCCATCCTTACCTCTTCCCTAGGTTGGGGATGACTCCAAGACCCCTCAATGGTGGAGGATTTTACTCCAAGTCTCTTCCACCATTGGTGAGGGTACCTTGGGGTTGTGTGGTCCCTATTGGGAGGAAAGGAATGGGACACATGTGTCGCCCATTCCCTCTTAAGCTCCACTTTTCTCTCCCACATGTTCTAGGGACGACAAGTGGAAGGGGAGAGAGAGACTTAGGGATGGGTGAGTGACATGTGTCGCCACCTATCCCATGGGTCTTTCTTGTAGTGGGGAGGAAGAGTGAGGAGGTGACAAGTGTCACCACCCCATTTCTCAAAGCTCATGGATAGAGCTTATTTTAATCCCACTTGGAGAAGGTTATGGGTTGTTGAATTTTTGGAAAATTTGATTGTTTGAATTTTTACCTTTGGGGAAAAAGATAAAGAGAGTTTTGTGGATTATGTTGGAGGAGGATTTGGAGAAGCTCTACATCAACCATCTACCACAATTGGGCTTTTAAAGGTTGGTTTCAAGGCTAAGGCCTTCCCTTATGTATTTTTATTTGCTTGTGTGATGCTTTGTGTGAGATCTATGTTTGGGTTTTTATTTGTTGTTGTGGAAAAAATTGTAAGGATATTGTAAGAGCCTCTCCCACTTGGGAGAAGATGCTCAACAAGTGTGGGGTGGGGGAGGAGTGAACCTCCTCGGGATCATTATCTTGTTTTTGTGGTGTTGTAAGCCTTGAGGGAAATATGTGGATAATTACAATATGTGAAATGGCTTGAGAGCCAAATGGAAGCTTTGAGGAAATTGTGTTTGAAAGTGTTGTCTTGAGGCCTTAAGCAGTATTTGATTTGGGATATTTGTAGGAGTGGCACTCTTGAGTTGAGTGTTGTCCACTCCCCTACCCCTTTGAACTCATCCTGGTTGAGTTCTTGTGTTGTGTTATCCATGGGTGTAAAATTGTGTTTGGTTGTAGAATGTCTTGTTGTGATGTCGAATGAGTTCCCAAGTGTGTGGATGACCTCCCTAGCTCGGAGATGACCCACTTACGGGTCTATGGTAGGGAGGAGAGCAAGATGTTGTGGCTTCTTTCCCCTTGTTGTGTTATTGCAGGTTCATTGGAGCTAAGTTTGTGAAGTTGGAGAAACACCTTGTTCTTGGAGTTGATATTTTATTTTCCTTTACTCTTGAGAGAGAGCTTGGCCTACTTAGGAGATTGTATCATTTGTTAGTTTCAAAGAGGAGGACATTGTCTCTCTCTGTTGTTGTAAAAGTATAATTTCTTATGTTGTGTGTAAGCTATTTTCATTTGTAATAGAAAGTTAAAATTTGTTGATTTAATTCTTATCATTCAAGAAAAGTTGAAGGAAGAAAGTTTGTTTTAAAAGTTATTTCATTTGTATGTAAATTTTAAAAACATCAATTAGTAAGGTTGTGATTTTATTGTTGAAGACAATATGAAAAATTTGTATTTAGTTTCTATGAGAAAGAAAATTAGTGGATGTTATATTTTAGAAGTATTATGTAATTGCATTGTTTCCTTCTTTTAAAAATGCAAATATTAGTGATACAATGAATATATTTTGTTAGAAAAATGAGTTCCTTGCCTTATAAAGATTTGATAAAAAAAAAAAGATATTTATCTTGCCTATTTGTTTTAAAAAAAGAAAACTTACAAGTGTTTAAAAGGAAAGATTATAGTTGAAATATATATATATATATAGTGTAATTTGAATGAAGGTATTTTTTTTATATGTATTTAGAAATAAACTGATTTTATTTATTTTACCAAAGAGAAAAAGATTACATTATATATATATATATATATATATATATTCTGTATATATTTTGAAATTTCATAAACTGTGATTTTAAACTTAAAATATATATATAGAAGTTGCTGTGTATATATACATGTATACATATATATATATATATATATATATATATTATAAAATTAAAAATTAATAAAAATATATATAAGGCTGAGCATTTTTTTTATAGTCGTCATTTTACAGTGAGTAAACAATATATATGGTGGGGGGTTTCGAACCCCCCCACTGCTGTGCCTTCAATGCTTTTGGGTGTGGGGAGGGGGGCAGAGCCCCCACCCACACCCCATCGTATGGGATATGGGTGGAGGCTCCGTCCCCCTCCCCACACCCCCATTACCCTTACTCCCTGCACTACCCCCGCACCCAACCAGCCTCCGCTGCCTCCTGTCTGCCATGCTCACCACCCTCCAGATCGCGGATCTCCCCTTAACCACTACGCAGGTCCCTCTCCCTCTGCTGCGACGTGCATAGGCCTTCCTCCTCCATGGCCCCCCACCATTAACTCCATCGTTGCCTCAGCTCTGCAGTCGCCACTCCACAGTGTTGACCTCCATAGACTTACCACAAAAGAACTTAGGGCATTCAGCATTTCAAACAAAAATATATATTTAAAAAAGAAAAATCTAGTTTATAAACACAATATATATATATATATATATATATTTGAGTGCCATCATATGCATTTCATATGTGGCCACCATTGCAACCTGCAACACAAACAAAATGAGAGAAAGAGAAAGAGAGAAAGAGAGAAAACAAGAGGAGAGAAAAAAAAGAATGAGTTTCAAGAATATGGTTAGGGTTTTTACTCATAAGGAAAGTAATTTTTTTAATAGAGTGGATTTTAGGGCTTGTATTTAAAATTGCCCTTATATTCTTTTCCTTTTTTTCTTTATTATTTTCCTCCTTGTGATTTAAAATTTATTTTTTAATGGGTTATTGTGGTTAATTAAATGGATAAAACTATGTTCTAGTTGGAATATTATTTTTATTTGTTAGTGGATGTTATTAAATAGATTAGATCACGATAGAGGGATTTATTTGATTCAACCAAATTTATACAATTTCAATATTGAGAGAATTTATTTTAAACAATCAGGTTAAATCTTAGATCATAAAACCTAACTCGACGAGGACGATTTAAACCTACAACATCATTAATTAAAATTTAATATTCTTTTTAATCGTTTTGGGGAAATTTAATTAACGGAATTAAATTAGACGTTTTAAACTTGACTCGGAAACCTAGTAAACTATTTAAACAAAGTTAGTAAAACCTGTTTCTAAGATCTGATCTACCAAGAAATTAGGAATAATGTAAATGATGCAGAGATAACTCTGATTGTTTGAATATGTGAAGGAGAATAAGTTGATCGGACTTTGTTGAAAAATGTTTAATTAACTTAATCAACTAATTTACCAATTCAACTAGTGAGACGTAGGTAATTTAACATCAAACCTTTAAACCTTCAATCAATTTAGTTTTAGTCAATAAACCCTAATCACGCCTGTGAGGCATTATGCTGCCAGATTTTTCCAGAATTTAGGGTTTAGTTAGGATAGTGAAGTTTAATCCCTATTTGGGATTATAATATTGTTTTTTCATGAGTATCGTCATTTGATTTTTGTATTTTATTATCGTCTCATGCATTTGACTTTTGGCTATTGATTTTGATTTACGTCAAAATCCCTTCATTCAAATAGGTTAACTTAGGGTTTTAATTATTGATCCTAACCCTATTGGCAACGTTAACCATGTTGCTTCAACCCCCTAGTTGGCCTTCATTGTGTTTGGTATGTGCACGTGAACGCATTACCCCACATTCAATTGTCATGTTTACGCCTTAAGCATAACACCACCGAGCACGCTTACGCATACGAGGGGGTTTTAGGGAAGCATGATTTTTTTTTGATATTTCATGTCATGACCACATGACAAATGTGGACATGACACGTGTGATGCGTGTCATAACTGTATAGGAAATGTGGGCATGACAAAACTACTATGACAGATTCTATGATGGTTGTAAGTGTCGTAAGAGCATCTGTCATAGCCCATTTTAGAAATAGGTGACCACTTTGGGATGGGAGCTATGTACAAGTGTCAGGCACATTCTACAATGTTGATCAAGTGTCCTTAGGCATGGTTTTGGTCCATAAAGCCATGTTGGATGCCCATTCCAAGAAAGGTCCAATATTGCCTTGTATTTCCTATATAAGCAGGTGCTTGGAGATGGAGTTTGTATCACAGGTTTATAGGTACTATTATGCTTCTGGATTGACTCCAGACATGAGTGTCAAAGACCATTGAAGCTTGCATTACAAGTGTATTGTAAATAACTTTCATATTTGTTAATACATTGTGCAGGTTTCTGAGTGTGGGGTTTTTCACTCGATAAGGGTTTTCCCCACCGTAAATCTTTGTCTCTCTTCTTCTGTCTTCTTTTTGGTTCTTGTGTATTGCTGTAGTAATTCTATTAGATGTTGTATGTTACTGTAGTGATAAGGAATAAATTGAATTTGTATAGCTCTCCCCTCATTAGATTAGTGTAGAAAGCGATTTCCACACACCTAGCTTCCTTTCACATAAGAGACTGTTTAGCTTCTTAGATGCTAGAGATATTGATATGTAAGATGCTAATCCCAACATGTACAAGATACCAATACGCATAGGAAGAGAATAAGATCATCCCACAAACATAGCATATGAGAGCAATATGACCATGCCCCATTCCGTACTCCATTGCAACATACCAAGATATGATAAATCAAGGCAGCCTTGATTAGGCTTAGGAAAGGGACAATAGATAAATCAAAAGATAAAACAAAAGGTACTATCATCATGTTCTCTTGCCAAATTTAAGTGCTTTTGGATGGATTTAAGCTGGTGCCTTGTTGAGAGGAAAGTTGCATCCTGTTGAAGGCTAAAGATGTTGGTAAAATTCTATAGTAAATGTTGGCTTAAGGCATGCGATAAATAGCTTCTGGCTTATCCCTAATTGGTTAAAGTGCTTGAGCTTTCATTGATACACATAGTCTACTTCCTGCTTGAGCTGGTCAAAGAGAAGAAGATGGAAGATGAAGGAAGATGAAGATGGGATGGATCATTTGTGCTTGCGTACTGGATACTTCCTTCGTATTCTAGACTGCCTACATACCTTGTGTCCACGGGATCAAGCACATTTACGATGGTGATGAGACATGATGAATATGTAGTTCTAGGTTTATTGATGATGTAAGTGCTGAAAGATAGAAGAAAGAAGATGAAATATTGGAGGATGATTAGAAGAAGGATGAAAGATATATGATGAAAAAGGGGCTATCAGCTTTGCCTGAATCAGAGTGCTTCCTTCACATCTCAGATTGCCTACATACCCTATATCCATGGGATCAAGGCTTTAACGATAGAGTTGTGATGTAGTTCTTGCTTATTGTGTTGATGGTTGATGTCAAAGAATCAACTTTATTACTTGGATTTTATGATATTTTGATATTTTGATATTTTTATTTTTTTAAATTTTGATATGTTTTGATGTTTTTGATGATGTTTGAGCTTGGATTTATTGCGAAGATGTTGGTCCTGGTTCCAAATGTTTACCATGTTTTAAAGTTGGATGTGTGTGCTATGTTTGAAGTTGAATGTTTGTTGTGTTATGAGCTTGGGTGTTTTCTATGTCATCAGCTAGAGCTATAAGTATCCACTTCCAAATAAGGCTTGACAATTGCCCCTAGCATGGGATGAGATTTATTATGGAGAAGATGTGATAGATGCAGTCATGGGACAAGATGCTAAGGTGCCAAATGATATAATTACCTCAATGAAATCCAAACTATGAAATCTAGTAGGGCAGAGGTGAGGATGGAAAGGATTTTTATTATGGATGGACAATGATGTTGTATAAGGCAAAATGTGGATTATGATATGGATTATGTAGGATAGATGGTGAAGTATGCTATGAAAAGTTGTTATTAAAACAAACTAAGTGAATGATGGGAGCTAGTCGCTACACATAGCACCTATTTACCAGGTTTTCACTATGGTACCTATCCAAGGTGCCTATTTACCAGGTTTTCACCAGAGGATGAATTATTTATCTTGTACTACTATTTTTTTTTCATCCAAAGCACTACAAAGTGGTTTTCACTGTTGGACTTATTTATTTATTTATTTATTTTTGAGATAGCTAAGATTCATGGATAAAACTTCTTAAGATGAATGCTATTGACTGGTTCATCTAAGGGAATGCCTTCAGGTGTTGAGAGAGTGTATGCACCTGATCCATAAACTAATGTGATGACAAAAGGACCAAGCCAATTAGGTTCAAACTTGCCCTATTTCTCTCGATGTTGTTGATTTCTTTAATTTTCTTTAAGGATAAGGTCTCCCACTTGAAATATGTGTTCTCTGATTTTCTTATTATAGCTATGGCATAGATTGTTTTGATAGACCTAGAGATGGTTGAGTGTTGTAAGATGCCATTCATCTAATAGCTCAAGATCATGGAGTCTGGATACTCGACATTCTTCATCTGAAATAGTATGCTATAAAGATACTCACAGTGAGGGGATCTCAACCTCAATAGGTAGGATAGCTTCAGTGCTATATACAAGAGCATAGGGTGTAGCTCCAATTGGAGTTTGAATACTTGTTCTATAAGCACACAATACAGGATTGAGTTGTAAATGCCAATCACGACTAGCTTCATTGACTATCTTTTTGAGGATCTTGATAATTGTTTTGTTAGAAGCCTCAACTTGGCCATTACTTTGAGGATAATAAGGTATAGAGAATCAATGTTGGATATGAAACTTGTTACAAAGATCTCTAACCTCTTGGTTCTTGAAAGGATGACCATTATCAGTGACAATGGCTTGACCATATTGGCAAATGATATAGTGTAGGATAAACGTGGATATTTGCTTGCTAGTAACATAAGTCATTGGTATTGCTTCCACCCACTTTGTGAAGTACTCAATGGTGGTTATGATAAAATTATGACCATTTGATGAGGTAGGATGGATTTTACCTATAAGATCAAGTCCCCACTGCGAGAAAGGCCAAGGAGTAGTAATAGGTTGAGGTTCATGTGCTGGTGCATGTATTAAATCCCCATGTTTCTGACATTGTATATATCTCTTTGTAAATTGTTGTGCATCTTTCTCCATGGTTGGCCAATAGTGTCTAGCTCGTAGAAGTTTCTTAACAAGACCAGGGCCAGCAAAATGAGATCCACAGACACCTTCATGTACTTCACGTAAGGCAACCTTTGCCTTCTCAAAATCAAGACATCTAAGAAGGATACCATCAAGACTCCAACGATATAGGGTGTCTCCTAAGATAGTGTAGCAAGAGGCTTGACGGATAAAGGTCTTTCATTGGGTGTTAGATAGTTGGAACAGAAAGGTTTGGTTGCAGAGATATTTGTATATGTCCTCATACCAAGGCAAATTGGGACCAACAATCTCACATATAAGCTCAGACTGCAGTACTTCAAATGCTAGGATTAGAAGTTGTTCAACCAGAAACTCACACTTATGTGTATTAGTCAGCATATCTAGAAAAGATCCAATCATAGCCATGGTATCTGCTGCTTTGTTTTGTATCCTTGGAATCTGTTCAAAGGTGATAGTGTCAAAATATTTCTTGAAATCATCAACCATTAGCTTGTATGGAAGAAGCTTCTCATCTTTTGTTTGATACTCATCTAAGACCTGTCTGATAACCAATTAAGAATCACTAAAGACCTATAGCTATTTGATATCCCATTGTACTACCATGTGTAATCATGTGATTAAAGCTTCATATTCTGCTATGTTGTTAGTACATGGAAATGTAATTCTGTATGATTTCAGGATACAATCTCCTTGAGGGGTAAGAAACAATATCCCTACTCCTGATCCATGTTGTGTGTAAGATCCATCAAAATATAGTTGCCACAATGTTGGTGAAGTTAGGTTGAATAATTCTTCATAAGGAAACTCTGGACGTATTGGATGAATATATGTGACAGGTGATGTGGTTAAGTGATCAACAATGACTTGTCCTTTTATGTCCTCGCAATCCACATATTGTATGTCAAATTCACTTAGGATCATAACCTATTTTGCTAATCTTCCCATAAGGATTGATTTAGAGAGAAGATATTTGAGTGGATCGACGTTAGATATGAGCTTTGTTGTTTGGTTCAACATATAATGTCATAACTTTTGGGAAGAAAACACCAATTCTAAACATGCTTTTTCCATAGATGAATAATTAAGTTCATATCCCACAAGAGTTTTGCTGATGTTGTAAATGGCTTGCTCTTTTCTTGAATCATCATGCTGAGCTAGAAGATCACCCAATGCTGCTATTATTGAAGATATGTAGAGCAATAGTGGTTGATCAAGTACAAGAGGTACTAACACAGGAGGTGTTGCTAGATATTTTTTATTTTGTCAAAGGCCTGTTAACACTTATCATCCCACTTAAAAGGTTCACCCTTGTGAAAAAGATGTTGGAAAGGATGACACTTATCTGCTAGTTGTGAGATAAATCTGTGGATAGATTGTAACCTTCCTTGTAGACTATGGAGCTACTTGAGATTTGTTGGGGGAGGCATTTCCATGATAGCTTTTACTTTTTCAGGATCCACTTCTATTCCTTCTTGAGACATAATGTATCCCCACAATTTTCCAAAAGTTACGCCAAATACACATTTCTTTGGGTTTAGCCTAACTTGATACTTCTCTAGTCAATCAAACATTTGTGCTAATACATGTAGATGTCCTTCTCTTGTCTTGCATTTTCCTAGAATATCATCAACATAATCTTCCATGATAGTGTGAAAAAGGTCATGCAAAATAACTGTAATGGCTCGTTGATAAGTAGCTCATGTGTTCTTAAGACCAAAAGGCATTACAACCCAACATTATGTACTCCATGGACAAATAAATGATGTCTTGTCTTGATCTTCCTCTACTATTCTGATTTGGTTGTATCCTGAAAATCTGTCCATCAAAGATAACATTTCATGTCCAGCTGTGAGATCTATAATGTTATCTATGCTTGGCAGTGGAAAATCATCTTTAGGGTATGCTTTATTTAGATCTCTGAAGTTTGTGCAACAGTGAACTCATCCATCAGGTTTTGCTATAGGTACCAAATTTGAAACCCATTCTAGATAATCAATAGGCCTTATGAACTTTGCTTCTAAGAGCTTCTGAATTTCTGCCTTAATCAATAGAGCTACTTGTGAATGTATTTTGCGCAATTTTTGTTTGACAGGTTTTGCATTATGAGACACTGCTAAATGATGTACCACAAGTGATGGATCTAAACTTGGCATGTCAGCATAAGTCCATGCAAAATTGATAGCTCTTTTTATGAAAAATGCTATGAAATCTCTCATTTCCTGCTCTGATAGTGATGCTGCCAAATATGTGATCTTTGGGTTCTATTCTGTGCCCAAGTTCATGTTGTGATTTTTCAACTAACACTGTGTGATTTCCCCTAATAGTCAGTGGCGATAGGAAGATCAAATCCCCCATCCTTGGGTACATCCTTTATTTTTACTTTTTCATGGTCAAGAGGCACCTTTCTATTTTCACCTAGTGACCTATCTTTTTTGATCTTATTTATTTCACTTTTGCGACTGAAGGATTTGATACTTCTACCAAAATATGCTAGTTTAGGGAGATCCATCATGAAACCTACTTTATGATAACCCAATTGAATGCCTTGTCGTAAGCCCGTGAATTTGGTGATAGCTTCATCATTTTCAAATGTGTCCAATATCAGTGCCCCCTATTGGTCCCAAACAATGAGGTCATGATATACAAGTGAAAGGGTAACAGATGAAGGGTTTTGGCTAGATGAGGTTGTGGAAATCATGAAGATAGAGGTTTCTTGAAAAAGGTCAGTGATATGAAGGGAGGAGTCATCGATGGTATCCAAACTAGAAGTCTCTCTTACCGAGGAAGGTCCAGCTTCCATATCAAAAATACACTTAATGTCTTTGGAAGGTGATACATCTGGCTGATAGCCAAGGCCTTGTTTATTAAACTACTTAGACACAACAATGGGTTCAATAGGTCCTTTTTCCTATAATCCCAATCCACCATGTCCTTTGTAGCCCATATTCTTAATGATGCGGAACCCATTGTTATATCTCTCCACTTCAAGTTGAACTTGGTCATTCTCATCATAGAATATGGAGGTGGACCAAGAGTTGCCACAATAATGGGTTACACTTTTTGGGACATCCTAATTTTTACTGAAATCACATATTTTTATAAAATATAATGATTTAAGCCTTGAAAGGTTCCATTTAAAGGATTTTAATTAAGGAGGGTTTGATCAAACCCCCTTGGATAGAACCCTGCTAGTTTTAAACCATACCTATAATGGAGTTTCCTCTACACCTATCAAAATGCTAATAAAAAACCACTTTTGATTTATCTTTTGAGGGATCAAATGAATTCATTTAAAATTTATGCTTTGTAAGTATGTAGTCCTTATTATAAGCTTCCCAAAAAATATAATTTTAAATATATTTAATTTTATTATTATGTTTATTTTTTTATTTCTTGTGAATGTATGTTTTTCACCAAACATCAAGTTCTCTATTCTACACACATGGAAAATTAGTAAATAACTAGAAAAAAATTCTAAAAAATATCTATTCACTAGCTATTGACGTCCTTGTTTCAACAAAAGAAAAAAAAATTCAAAATTCGATACATACAGAAAAAGTTATGTTTTACAGAATATGCCTATGTCTAAATTATAATTAGTTTAACTTCAACAATTAATTAAAAAATATAAATTCAACAAAACATTATGAAACCAAATGCATACACTATATATCAGTGTTACCAATCTAAATTAAAAAGAACCAAAATTTTATCCTTTGTAGAATATAAGTTATGTGCTACAGAATACACATCACTTTAAAAAAATGTTGTTTACTATTAAAAACAAGTTATCAAAGGAGATGCAAAATTTTTTACAATTTAACTCCAATTTTTTTTTAAAATTATGTTTAGAATCTACAAACAAAATCTCACAAATCACTAGTTTGCATAATCTTTAAATTCCTAATAGTTTAGTAATCATAGGTGTCAAAACGTAAAGATTTAATTCAAAATATTGATTTCAATGTCAAGTTTGGCCAAAAAGTGTAACCCATTATTGTGGGATGAAATGTTGATGTCATCAATGTCTTCATCATCCAAGAATCTACCTTTAATGAACACTGTGGGGGGAGCTTTTATAATAGCTGCAGATGAAGATGCTTTGGATGTAGAAGGTTTACCATGAGATTTGGGAGATAAGGGAAGAGTTCCAACATAACAAGATTCTTGCAATGTGTACTCACCTGCGCCATGTTCAGTATACTTGATACGGAGATTGGAAGTGGCTTTGCTAAAGATGATTTAAGTAGGGTGGATGGATATACATAAGATGAAGATGGATATGCTTCAGTGTTGATAGGAATGTGGTTAGGGCTTTGATATTTAGCTTGAAAAGCACGATAGAATTCAAATGGATTAGGATCAGCATGGATAGTAATTTCAACACTGTTATGTGGAAATTTAAGACATTGATGGTATGTAGAAGGAACTTCTTTGAGGGCATGGATCCACGGACAACCAAGGATGATGTTATAAGGAAGCTCAATATCAAGTACTTGACAATGGGTGTCAGTAGTGACCAGCCCAACTTGAATAGGCAAGTGAATAATCCCTTCAGTATCTCTCTTGGCATCATCATATGCTTTGATAGTAATGACATTGGAAGTGTCAACATCTTTCTCAGAATATCCCAATTATTTTATTGATTTTAAGGAACATATGTTAAGACCAGCTCCACCATCCACTAAGATTCATTTGATATGGTGTTGGTTGACAAACACTTCTATGTGGAGGGCTTCATTATGTGATGGGTTGATGGAAGGCTGAAGATCTTTGTCAAAAAAGGTGAGATGGTATGGGGCTGCAATGCTAGCTACCATAGATTGGAATTGAGTGGTATCGATATCATTGGGCACTGAAGATTCTTGTAAGGCTTTGTTTAGGATAACTTTGTGGGCAGGGGATATGCGAAGCAACTCAAGAATGGAAATATGGATAGGTGTTTTGCCAAGGTGATCAAGGATGTTATAGCTAGAATATGGTCGAGGAGAATGGACAGGTGCTCCTTGAATGGTAACACGACCTCTTCGAGTAGTCACAGCACAGTTGGGTGCTTTGCCTTGGATAGTAATAGTAGCAATGCGGGCTTGGTCAGTGCAGCCAATTGTGGATGACTCATAATTATATTAAATGACATTCCCAGTATGAGGGTTACTTAGTTTGTCATGAGATGGAAGTAGATTCTTGAAAGCATCTAAATCATAATTTGATGTTGGTTGCTGTGTAGGTTGTGTGTTGGAGGTGTGATTTTAATTAAGCCATGATCGATGCAATCTTGAATAACATGCTTTAAGCACATACAACCATTTGTTTTATGTCCCTTGACTTTATGGTAGTCACAATACTCATTCTCTTTGTACCAAGGAGCTTTAAAAAGTGGTTCGCTGTTGGGTAGTGCATCTAGTAACATGATATTTCCTACTTGGAGAAGCTTTCAAAAGATAACTTCCATATGTTCTACTAATGGTGTGAATTGTCATCGAGGATTTGAAGTT
The DNA here is from genome assembly GCA_027924645.1 of Cunninghamia lanceolata. Taxonomy (NCBI): domain Eukaryota; kingdom Viridiplantae; phylum Streptophyta; class Pinopsida; order Cupressales; family Cupressaceae; genus Cunninghamia; species Cunninghamia lanceolata. Next base: position 145,739 of record BSBN01000497.1, on the reverse strand, counting down.
TGTCATTATAGATTTTGTTGAAAAGGTTGAGTTGTTGTAGATGCGGCTTGAATGTTAATAGGAGCTTTCACTATTTGTATGTTCTTTGCATCTACAACACCATCGTTAATGACATTCTTATTCTTGTTCCAAAAGTGAGATTTATCATTGGAGTTTTGAGGATTGTCTTTGTTATCTCAAAAGATCTTGGTAGTGCCCTTAGAAATTAAAGTGCATTTAATGATGGTTCCTTTGGAAACAAGTTCATCAAAGGTGCTAGCACTTTGAAATTGTAGTTGGAATGAAAGCTTGGGATGAAGATTTTGGACAAAGATGTAGAGCTATTATTTCTCAGGTATTTCCCATGACAATTTGCTAGCCATATTATGCCATCGTTGAGTAAATGAAGAGAAATCTTCACCATTACGTTCTTTGTTGTTGACAAGGTTGTTCATGTTCACTTCATGTTCAATGTTAAAAGTGAAATGTGATTAGAATTTATTTGCTAGTTCTACAAAATATTTAATACCCAGAGGTAAATGGGAGAACCATTCAAGAGCCTATCCCACTAAGCTTTGGGGAAATAGTCTTAGAAGATATGTATTGTCTTGAGCAACATCTAGACATGCAACAAAGAATGCTTTAAGATGGTCTTCCGAATTTCCTTTTCCTTTGTACTTGTCAAATTGTGGAATTTCAAAATGTGGTAGAAAAGGTGTCGAATGAATGTGACTTGTCAAATGGATAAGCACATATGTATTCCAAGGAAAAGGTCTTCTTGCCTTGTCCTACCACTTTGTTAATCATTTGTTGAACATCCGCTGGAGAAAGGTGTTGTTGTTGCAAAGGGTGTTGTTGATTCGGAGGTGAAGTATAATACGATATATATTGTGGTTGTTGTTGCAGGATATATGAAGCCATGATCATTTGTTGAGGTTGTGTTTTCACAATATATGTCAAAGGATTAGTATGTGACACATATGTGCTTGAAGATTGATGTCCATGAGACACAAGTGGTGGTTGAGTATATTGCGATGGATTAGTGCCAAGGGTTTGTATCACATGGGAAGTGGAAGATGGATTGGAGTTGATCAATGGTTGTGAGTTTGAAGTTGGATTTGTGATATGGCAAGTGATGGAAGGATTGGTAGATGCGTAAGAAGGATGGACATTTGGGTTTGTATTTTGGACAACATGAGGATTGGTATATGTCGTATGTTGAGTAACGATGGGTAATCCTTGAGTAGTAAAAGACGGATTGATGGTTTGTGAAGGATTATAGGAGGATGGTTGAAGTGATGTAAGTTGATCAACATAAGAGACTGCAGTGCTAATAATAGCTTGTGAAATAATAGGCGGGTCACTCATGTCAATGAGACTAACATTGGGGTTGTATGATGTGTTGGATGGATCTACAGAAAATGTGGAGACCATATTAGCAGTTATAGGAATATGGGATGCGGTTTCCACATGTGATGCAATGGGAGTAGCGGATTGCAATGGTTGTGAAGCTTGGATAGTTTGTGTTGTGTGGATAGCTCGAGAAACTTGCGAAGTATGGGATATGGGGATAGCTTGTGACGTGTGAAGAGTTTGCACTTAGGCAACATGGATAGCTTGTGTTACTTGAGATCGAGATACGTTCATGGTAGGAGAAGGTGTATGTTGTGGAATATGGAAAGGTGGAGTGTTCATATTTTGTGAAAGCAAAGGAAGTACATTAGTTGGGGTGATCAAAGGTTCTAAAGTGTACTTTGAACTTGGTGGGTTGAGTGAAGTAACAATAGGCAATGAAAGAGATGGGTTGGAAGGTGGATTTTGTAATATGGTATGAGATGGTGTGGTTATAGTGGATGGCCCCTTTGCAACAACAATGGGAGTGCTTGGATCGTGCTCTTGAATAGTCGAGATGTCAAAGTATTTTGGTAATTTGGCTCCCATATGTGCTAATTACAAGAAGTAGTAGTTAGGATTAGATAAAACAAGCCTCTCGAATTGATGCCATACATGTGTATCTCTAAATTCTGATAGGTCTTCTTGAGATTGCTCTTCATAAGTCTCCAAAAATGTTTGAGGTTGCACTTGTTGTGAGGATGACTCTCCAACGGTGTATCATCAAGAACAAACATGTGAGAAGGCATGCCGATTGTAAATTGAGTTGCATCTCTAAGGGGTGTTGATTGTGATTGTTGCATCTTGGCTTCCATTTCAGCTCGCAGTTTTGCTTCCATTTCAACTCTATATTGGCTCCTAGTTTGAGGCATGATGGTTGATGCTAAAATTTGGACTTTAGCTTGCAAGGTTTGAGACCTAAAAGGTGATGGTTTGCTGATTGTTTGTTTGGTTGTTGGTTTTCTTTGCTAGTTTGTTGTTTGCTTTGTTGTTGTTGGGTTGCTTGGTTGATGTTATTGAGTTGCTTGGTTGTTGGTTGCTAGTTGTTTGGTTGTTGGTTGCTAGACTTCCCTAGAGGATAGCTCACACACTTAAAGGGAAAAAGTTGGTTGATATTGTTGTTTGCAGATATTTCTAAGGCTAAAGCCAAAAGATAATGGTTTGCTGATGTTGGGTTGATTGTTGGATGTTTGGTTGGTTGATTTGAGGTCTTAAGAAGATGGAAAGTCCACAAAGTCCAATTGTTTGTTATGCTCAAGATAGGAGACAAAGTCCAGGTGTCTACAAATAATCAGAAGTAGGTCTAAAGGCTAATTTGAAGCTAAGTAGATTGGAAATGTAGATGATTTGGCTGAGTTGCTGAGATTTGCTGATATTTAGCCAGAGGTGACATATAATAGCTCAAATGCGATATAGAAAAAGATGAAAGTGACTGACAATAGCTCAGAAGTGATCTAGTTTTAGTCCAAGTGACATGTTACCGTATTACCAGAGGCAAGCTAGTTTTCTATAGGCGAGTTGTTTTAATTCAAAGGTGATTTTTTGTTGGTTAAAAGTGACTCAATTCAGACTAGAGGTGAGTAGCTATTGTTCAAAGGTGAGTTGGTTTAAGCAAGAGGTGACTAACTACTATTTACAAGCAATCTCAATGTCTGTAAGCAATCAGTTAAGGCTTAAAAGCAGTTTGTGTCTGTTAGGGAATATGTTTGAATTCTGTTTTTGACAAGAAAATAGTGATTTCAGTCACTCACACTCACAACAATGACAAACTTGTACAACCTAGGATAGGAAAGGATTGTATCTGTTGACTCCCCTAGCTATGCTTATTCAAAGCGGATAGCTTCAGGATCTTGGTAGCACTAGCTCCTCTCCACGGCACTCACTTCTCATGCATACCAAGATCTAGGTTTCCCAAGGCTTGTCCCCCCACAAAACCTTAGGATTGTCCCTGCTATCTCTACTAAAGACCACGTGAATCAAGGTGGCTTCAAAGGTCTCACCTTTGGCATCAACAAATAGAGGATTTTTAGCCACTACACAAAGTTGCTAGTAAGGGCATCTGTCTAGGTGGCTATACATGTAGCATTGTTACTCTCTATTATGGAGTCTCCCAACCTTTAAGGGTTATGCCTTGGAGGGTTTTGGGGGAGGTTGGCTGTCAGTATAACACAAAAACACATATTGTTTATGGCTTTCAACACAGACACTTTTCTTATATAGTGGTTCGGAAGGACTTGGCTTTATACCGTTACTGCTTGGGTCATACCCCTTCTCACACTAGGAAGGCAGGCCCTCTAAAGATAATAACAAGTTCTCATGCACCCAAGATCCATTTGATAGGCAAGGGGAGATGATACTTTTGCTATTAAATTTGGGTTACAAACATGCACATTCAAGCAATCAAGAAAGATAAAGCAAGCATAGAGCAAACAATGATTCTTTTTAAGCACCAAGACCAAATGTTCCTAAATTAGTGATAAATCACAAGTCTTGGACCAATCGGACCTGCAACAGATGTGTTAGTAGTTTGATAACCTCCTTTTCTTGGACAATCAATAAGATGCTACACAAATACCCAATTAGTAGCTAAGAAATTTGAATTGCAAATGATAAAGACTGAAAGTGACACAGTTACTAGAGGTGATCAACTATTGATCAAAAGTGATTTGTATTCTACCACAAGAGAAATGTTGTTTCTCAGGAATGATGTTGGTAAACCTAAATGCAAACTGCTAAAGCTCAGAAGTGATGCAAAACAACAACAGGTGACTGATTATAGGTCATAAGCGACTTAGATATGTGAAAAACAAGATAAAAATAGAAAACCCTAGCTTTGCAAAAAGTGATCCAGATAGCTAAAAGTGACCACTATTAGGATAAAAGAGTTGCAAATATAGATATAAGTGACCACTGTTAGGATAAAAGTGATGCAAATATAGATATAAGTGACCATTGTTAGCTTGTAAGAGATGGAAAAAAAGATAATAAGCGATGACTGTTCACTCAGAAGCAATCCTAGAAGTGCTAAAGTGATTAGTTTCAGCTTAAAAGTGAGGCGTATAATTGGATAATGACCGGTTTTCACTCAGAAGCGATTGAAACTTGCCGTAAGCACTCAAAAAAATATGATCTTCACAAAAACAACTTCAAATAACAAAGTTAATCAAGGACGTGAGTCCCACCTGGCATGCCAAAAGTGATAGGTAAAAATCAGGTCAATAAGATCAAGCATAGACATGAAAACCTAACCCTACCATCATCAAAGAATCTAATCTAAATGAAATCAAAAGCATGCAATTTAAGAACAATATCACCTAGATTGTATGATTCCCTGTTTATAATGTGGATTGCTTCTCAACAATAAACAATTATGAAGATAAAAGCTACCATGATGGATAAATGATAATGATACTAAGCTAAATGGATGATAAAATACTCAATATGCTCAAGATGATAATGTAGACGCTATATGAATGCTGGATAGATGTAGTATGGAATGAGAGGGTGTTTATATAGAACTCAACCAAAATCTATCAACGGTGGAGATTTGGTGGCTATGTGAATGGCTAAGATTAAATGATAGTCATAGGTGAATGTGAAGATGACAAGTGGAAGGAAGATAGGGCTTATATGTGACCGTGTACATAAAATGTACTACATGTGAAAGATATTAAATAAAAGATGTAGTACCACTTATCTTTTTAAATGAAAGAGGCACACATGTTGGCTCATGAAGATAAATGATAAGAGGAATTAATTAAATAAATAAAATTTATTTAACTAATTGGAAAGTGAGTTTATGAATGGAATTTAATTAAATAAATAAGATTTATTTAATCAATATAGATAGAAATAAGATAATTAAATAATTAAAGATTGTTTAATTATCGATTAGAGGAAATAGCTAATGAATTAATTAAATAAATATAAATTTATTTAATTAATAGAAGAAATAAGTGATAGGGACATTGCTCAAGTGTGTTAGACATATACAGATGATAGCTAATGCAATATTTGAATGCTACTGATAATTAGGTCCATTTTGGGTGTCTACAAATGCAAAGTTTGTTGAAGCTTAAGCCATATCGGCCTATCAGCTTATCAGTGAATCATTGAACCTTCAACCCAGTTTAAAAAAAGACAATTTTCCTGACTATGCCCTTTAACTTAGGTTTTGAAAAAGGCTTCCTTATATTGTTAGTAAACCAGAGAGAAATGGAACTTAAAACAAGTTCATCTGTTACAAACTTTGTCAAAAACACTAGACTTAACTTTTTCCAAACTTCATAAGCCATATCAAATAATCAGCTTATTGGCTAATCACCAAACTTTAGAAGTAGCGAAGTAGTTCAAAAACTTAATACTCCGTCGATATAACACTTAAATAAAAAGTTCTTCTTTATTTCAAATTATTGATAGACTTCGTAATACTTCAAAATTGTTGACCAACATTGTCGATAAAATTGTTGGAAACAAGGCAGATAACTGAGAAGGGGGGTGAATCAGTTATCTCAATTATCTTAACTTTCTTTTCTCCTTTTATAATTTGTGCAACATCAAAACATATAAGCATATATAATCATAAGAACAAAAATAAAATCAACACACATAACACAAGGATTTTTATGTGGAAAACCCTATTAAGGGAAAAACCATGGGGTGACTAACCCAAGATTGTATTCTTTGTTAAAAGAATAAGAAGTACAAAATGGCACTTGCCAATTAGGGCTCACTACCTGAGCACACTGCTCAGAAGAGGTACACTACCTACAAGAGACTCACTGTCTACAGAACTTACAAAAGGTAATCAGGTGTTTGAACTGATCAGAGGCATCTACAAATGCTAGAGTTTACTTCCAATTAGGCACAATATATTGGTCTGATGCACTTCATTCTTCCTCTGCTTTAGTGTTGTTGCTCTGTCACATACTGGACTTGTATTGCTACTTCCACACTTATCTCTACTTTTCTTCGCACTTTATTTCATCATATTTGTATTCACACACACCTACATATTGGAATCCATCTGGTGTATATATCCGCATCAAGGATTTCAACATCTTTCTAGTCGGCAACAAGAATACTCAAGATATTTACAAATTACTGATCTGTCAGCTGAACCCATGCTTGATTTGTGATGCGTATAAAAAACATAGACATAGAAGTCATTAATCATGTCGACCAACAATGTATGATCCTCCAAATAACTTGATCAACACCTTTTACTTATCTGGATTGAAGTTTGATACTCTGCCGGTCAGTTCTTCCTCTATCTGCTCTACTTGACTGAAACCTGATGCTTAGATACTCATATATTTTCCATGCTTTACTACCTAAGGCTAAATCTCTAGAATATATTAGTCATAATACTCCTCTTGACTTATCCAAGTCTACAACTTGTTGAGTTACACCATCTGAGAGATTCAGACCTGATTGTTGGACCTTGTTGTGTACTCTATTCTTGTTCACCAGACCAACACAATCTTCAATCTGACTTCTGGTATAGGCATACTATGTGCTACAGATGTGTGGGATAGACTTTGTTGCCATCAATGACAACACTCATGAAACCACACAGTGTCTCTTGCCAACAATCTCGCCCTTTGGCATTGATGGCAACACTTAGTGAAAAATGGCTAAGTGTCGCAGTAAACTCCCCCTTTGCTAATGCTCTGTCTTATGCACTATCTTACTGGAGCTCCCCCTTAGCTGGATTCCACATTTTTCACTACTCCTCACTCCCCCTTTGACATCAATGGCAAAGAGTGGAATCCGCACACCAAAATTTGCAAAAATTAACCTATATATAGCCGCATAAGTATATATATGTATGTTATACTTACATATACTTAATTATATCTGCAAAAGTGGCCTTCAACTGTACAAATTCAGTGGCCCAGCTTTGCTTCATCTTGTCCAAAATGGAGATGTGACCACTCAACAAAAATGCATATTCTTCTGCCCTTCTTAAATCTACCAAATCACTGGTCTAGGCTGTGGTCTGAGCATCTGTCAAGGCCTCATGCATTACCTCTAACTTAGGGATAATTATCCCTCTGAGTTCACTCATTCTGTTTAATATATCCTTCTTTTCTTTGTTCAACCTCTTTATTTCATTTATGATGACAATGGCTTGGCATTCTTGATTCATTAAGGATGTAGTGAGGGGATCAAAATTTTGAGATAAACTTGGTAGTTTACCTTCTTGTTCTTTCACCTTCTTTTCAATATCCTCCGTCACTTTGGGCCAAGATAGACAAAATTTGTACATGTCCCCACCATCTTTAAGAGAATTTTCAAGGCTCTTTATTCCAATGTCTAGGGTCCTCCTATCATTAGCAATGAGTCCTTGTACTTCAGTGAATCGTTTTCCCAAAAACTCCTTCCAGACCTTTTCTTCTACCGATTTCTCTAAAGATTCATAATGAGTGGTAACAGAGTTTACCAGAGATTTCAAGTTACCAGATGGAGAGGCCAAAGGATCCTTTTGAAATTATGGCATGATCTTCTCCAGCATCCTGGATGCAATCTCTAACATCTCATAGTCTTCCATGTGAGATTTTAGAAGTTTTTCTTTTGCTTTGGCTTGAGCAAAAGATGCTATTTTCATTGTTTGGACTGGAGAGAGAGAGTCAAAATTTAGTGGTCCTTGAAATAGTTTAGGTTCATCTATCTCCATCATTTCTTTGTTCAAGAAGTTCTTCACTGCCTCTGCAGTGTCTCTTGCTGGTGACTGAGTCTTCTTTTCTTTTGGGATCTTAGAACTGTCATCATAGATCTTCTTTGTTTGTTCTTCTTTTCCCTTTACCTCCTCTCCTTGACTCAATTTCTCCTCTTTTCTTCCTTCTTTAGTTCCTGAGTCTAGAATGTCTACAGTGGGATCCGAAGGAGAGATGTTACTTGTATTCACTGCTTCATGAACTTCCTCTTCTGGAACAAAGGAGTCTAAGTCCTTAGACTTCTCTTCACCTATCTCTTTTGACCCTTCCACATTTTTGTCAGAAGATTCTTCATTGGCTGCATTTAATCCTTCAACATCCATGGTAGAAGGTTCTTCATCTATTTCCTCTACAATAGGAAGATTGAATCTTTTGAAGGCATTTCGAAGGATGTCTTTTGTTTCTCTTGCTACTTGGTTAGTTTCTCCAAGCATAAGTTTATTCATTCTTGTTTTGCTCCAGAATGCATCCTTACAATCCTTAAAGATCATGTCCATTTGCTTTGGAGTAATAGAAGGATAGAGTTGAATTGTTATTTGTTCCCTAATCTCTAAGTCTTTTTCTTTTGCATTCTCTTTTCTTAGTTCAAGTACCTTCTCTAGACTTTTGGGAATCAATGAAATAATTTCAATGAATGCTTTATTGTAAATATTCAGATACCTGACTGTAGCTTCTTCTAGAATCCTCTTGTTAGTATCACTGTATTCATCATAGAACTCTCTTACTAGTTGTAGTTTCCCGTCCATAGTGACTGCCTTGATGATATCATCAATGGAAAGAGTGGGCTTTTCAACAAATTCTTCTGCCTTTTCTTCTTTGTTTTTACTAGCAGAGAATTCATCAGATGTTTTCTTCTTCTTCTTCATTTTCTTAATTTCCTCATCAGACTCTGTTTCTTCATCATCCTTGTGACTTGTGTATGACCTTGTGGCTTTTGTTTTCATTCTATTTTCTCCCTTTCCAAATATCTTGACTTCCGGTTTGGTGGCTCTTGAGCTCTTAGGAGTGGTAGGTGTAGAGCTCTTAGAGGATCTAGTCCGAGAGGAGGCTTGTAACAGAACACTTCCTTTCTCTGCTTCTTGTTTCTCTTTCTTAGCCCTTTCCATTTTCTCTCTGTTTACATCTACTGCCTCTTTTGATATGCCAAATCTTTTGGAAATTTCCTCAAATTCACTTCTGACTTTCCTCTTTATCTCTGGTTGTCTTAGATCAACATGTATTTTTACACTTAGTTCTTGAAAGGTTTCAAACCTTTCTGCCGCAGTGTCCTTAGGTTGGCTCAATAGATGTTGAATATGTAGCTCCAAGATTTTCTCATCGACCTCATATCCCATTGGCATTATCCACACTGTTCTGGGCTCAACTGCCTCCATTAGGCATTGATCATTATCTGCCATGAAACACACTGTATCCTTGTATTTCTCAACTATGGATTGAGGTATCCTCTCTCTAGATTGCATCATGCTTTGGAAGTTCTTAAAGTAACCCCAGAAAGCTGTACTTTGAGCTTTAGCATCACCAAATCCATACATATAATCTCTAATTTGTATAGCAACTGGTTTGTCATTTTCCCAAACCCAACCACTTGATTTGGGTAGCTCATTCATGTAATAGAATAATAGACACAGTATTAAACAACCATACTTAAAGGAGTTCTCATCCTTCTTGATCTTCTGTAGGTTTTCTAACAGTTGGTTTAAGAGAAGATCACATAGGTCATAATCTGGATTTTCCTTCAACATCTGATATGCTATATATATTGCAGTCCTAGACATAGAATTCTCCATGCTAGAATGATAGATCTTATACCCAATTATCATTGAGGCAAATTTGACATCCGGATCTTGTTGGCAACAGACACTATATGGATTCATGGTTGTTGTCATTGATGGCAACAAAGGTCATCCCACATATCCGCAAGTCATGGTGTGGCTCCACCGGAAGTCAGAATGAAGATTGTTGTGGTCCGGGGAACAAGAACAGAGCATGTGGCAAGGTCCGACAGTTTGGTCCGAATCTCTCAGAAGAAGTATCTTGATGCAGTGCGAATTTGGGAAGTCAAGAGGACTACCTTGAGTAATAGATTCCAAGGATTTAGCCTCCGGTGATGGACAAGGAAAAAGATATGAACAGTTGAATACCGGATTCTTGAGTAACAGTGTGAACAGAGGAAGAACTGACTGACAGAACATCAGATTGCTTTCCGGATGTGTTTCTGACAATGGTAAAGGTTATGAAGACATGGATTATGTTTGGCCAACATGATTAATGATATCTACAAGTATATGCTTGATCTGCATTACTTGATGAGCGGCAAGGATTCAGCTGACAGAACAGAGGTTGTGAGAAAATAGACTGTTCCGGATGCCGACTAGAAAGGTGATGAAATTACTTGTGCAGATATATATGCACGATGGATTTAGTTGTGAAAAGTGTAGTTGTATGTTGTTGTTGTGCGAATAAGTGCAGAGTAGAGCAGAAACAGCCAGAGAGAGATCTGGTATGTGAAAGGAAAGCAGAATAAAGAGAAGAGGAAAGATGAAGTGCAGCAGATCAGTGTACTGAGCCTAACCAGAACTGACCTCCAGCATATGTGGATGCTTCCAATCAGTTCAAGTATTATATAACATTCTTTTGTAGACAGTGTGTCTCCTTGTAGGTAGTGTGCCTCTTTGTGAGTAGTGTGCTCAGGCAGTGAGCCCTAATTGGCAAGTGCCATTTTGTAATTCCTTATTCTTCTAACAGAGAATAATCTTTGGGTTAATCACCCTGTGGTTTTCTCCCTTAACAGGGTTTCCACATCAAAAATACTGTGTCATGTGTTTCTCATTTCATGGTAATGTTTGTTTGTTTACTTCAATGCTGCATTGATTAATAAGAAAGTTCAAAAGAAGAAATAATTAGGATAACTAATTCACCCCCCCTCTCAGTTATCAACAATTGGTATCAAAGCTAAGTTCCTCCTAATAGAGCCTAACAACTTGATGAAAATCTGGGAGTTTAAATGGATGCATATGGTTTAAGGGAGCAACTCAAGACTGCCCTTGAGGATCTTGAATAGTCAAACTCTGAAGTCAATGAATTAAAGGAAAGACTCAAACATGCTGATGAATTCATGAGAGAACTAAAGGACAAATTAAGTCTCTCTATGAAAAAGAGAAAAGAGCTACTCCAACAATTGGCAAGACAAAGTGAAGAAAGTAATACAAATGAAGAATTGACTGAGAAAACTAAGTTATGTGAAAAGTTATCAAAAGAAGTCATTATGATAAGACATGAAATGGAATCAGGAGTTATAAAGTTTACTCAAGAAATTGAAGAGAAAAGAAAAGCTGAAGACAATCTAAGACAATCTATTAAAGAGAAATCAGAAGATTGCCTCCAGATGGACAGGATTATTAGACATCTTGAATCTGATCTTGAAGATGCCAAAGATAATGAAGAAAAACTTGAGGATCAAATTGTCTCTCTCAAAAGAGATCTTCAAACATCAAATGAATATAAAGAGAAATTCAAGATAAGTTCTGGTCAACTTGAAGTTCTTCTTGGAAGTCAAAAGAGGGCAGATGACAAGTATGGTTTGGGATATGAGAAAGGAGAAAGCTCCGGATCCGGTCAAAAAAATTTTGGATCAGAAAATCCAAGGAATAGGCCTAGAAGACCTCCGATAAGAAAGCCCAATGCTCAAAGATATCCATCCTTTAATGGATACTACCACATCTGCAATCACTTTGGTCACAAAGCTAATCAGTGTAGAAAGAGAATGAATCAGACTAATTCATCCTTCTCCGGACAGTGCTTTAACTGTAAAAGGTATGGACACAAGTCTCATGAATGTAGAAATATGCAAATAAACAAATCATTCAATGGTAGATGCTTTGCATGCAATAGGGTAGGTCATATGGCTAATCAATGCAGATCAAGAGGTTATCAGTCAAATATGCAAGGAAATATTATTTGCCAAATCTGTAATAGGTCCGGTCATAATGCAAAAGTTTGTAGAAGCAAGAATCAGGACAAAAGAGGTCTGGTGTATAATCAGAATCAAGACAAGGGTAAACAAAAGATGAATGTGGATGAAGTTAGGAATTAGATGAACAAGATTTGGGTGAAGAAAAGTTTAGAGAATGTAGAGGTTAGATTTGCACCAAACTCTGGTGCTGATATTCCTTCCAAAAATTAAAGGTGAGCTCTAGCTCAGGGGGAGACTCAAAGAAAATCCTGTTCCCCCAGCCAATCAAGTGGTGCCAGATGTGGCACAAGATGCGGAGTAAAGGGTCTGTAGATATAAGTCTTGCGATGATCTAGATAAGATTTCAGAGGTCCACATGAAGATGTCAAGAAGTTGTGATCAATCAAGTAAGACCTGTTCCAGGAGATGCTCCGGAATGACAGAAGATACAAAAAGGTCCGGAGAGATCCAGAAGCACATTGTCTTATTCTGCGGATTGGATAGAGTGTTTGGGATGTCCTTGTGATGTATCATCTTGAGTTGTTCATGGTTGGAAGATCCGCATGATGTTCATAGATCAGAACTGATCCGGTTCTTCAAGTTATCTGAATAAGGCAAACCGGAATAATGTAGGTCGAGCATTTATTGCCATCAGATATTAGGGTTTGCGAAGCAATATAAGGGATTTCTCATAAATCACTTGCTCATTCTGCACTCAAGAAGAAGCAAAAAGTGGAGCTCTGCAACAAGATTCATCAAGTTCACCAAAGATCTCCTGCCGAAGTCATTACATACAGAAATCAATCCAACCACTCCGTGTAACCGAAGGCGCATAAGGTATTTTCCGTTTTCGATATCTTACTACAAATCTTTTGAGAAATGGCTACTCCGAATATAGTAAAGATCTCAGATAGGCCCCGACCTGAATTTAAGAAACACCCATACAAGTCATTGGAGGTAGATCCCTTAGGAGCATTCTCTAGTATTCCTCATGGCGTTTTACACACAGAAGACATTAGGGTTTACATACATGCAAGTATTGAGGAATTCAGGGATTTCAAATTGAGAGACTTCTATCACAAACAAATAATAGACAATGCTTTTGAGCTTAAACCAGAGTATAAGGGTATCCAGAAGAAATAGTTTGATCAATTCATTCATTTCCCTTGCTTTGAAGAAGATGAATGGGTCCGGTATGTATTGAGTAGGATGCATGACAACTTCCTATGGCTTGATAGACCCTGCAAGATCACAAAAGAGGCAATTAGGGTAGTGACTGGTCTATACTCTTCCAGAGGGATACCTATCCTCAAATCCATCAAAAATAACATTGTAACTGAGGCCACCAGATCAAAATTTGATAAGAGGGCAATGACCATTGAAGATATTTCTGATCCGGATATCAAGTATGCATCTATGGTAATAGGATACAAGATTTATCACTCCAGTAGGGAGAATTCTGTATCTAGAACTGCAGTATACACTGCCTATGAGATGCTGAGGAAGAATGCAGATTATGATCTCTGTGAACTTCTTTTAAGCCAATTAATGGAAAATATACAGAAGATCAAAAAGGACAAAAAGAATTCTTTTAAGTATGGTACTCTTATATTATGTTTATTTTTCTATTTCATGAATGAGTTGCTTGGATCAAGTGGATGGGTATGGCAGAATGACAAACCTGTAGCAGTCCAGATCAGAGATTACTTACATGGACTTGGGGATGCCAAAGCAAGAAATCAGCTCTGTGGGGATACTTCAAAAACTTCCAGAGAATGATGCAAGCAAAAGAAAGAATTCCCCAGTCTCTTGTTGAAAAATACAAAGACTCAGTCTGCTTTATGGTTGATACTGATCAGTGCCTAATGGAGACAGTTGAGCTAAGGACAGTCTGGATCATGCCCATGGGGTATGAGGTTGATGAACAAATTGTGGAACTGCATGTTCAACACATGCTTAGTCAACCTAAAGATCCAAAAGCAGAAAGGTTTGGAACCTTTGAGGAGTTGAGTGTGAAGATCCATGTGGAACTCAGAGAACCTGAGATAAAAAGGAAAGTAAGAAAAGAAATTAAACATACTACCCAAGGCCTAGGCATCCCAAAGGAGGCACTTGATGCCAACCAGGAAAAGAGGACAAAGGCTGAGGAAGAAAAGAAAGAGGCAAAAAAGAAAAGCAAGAAAAGTGCTCCGGTGGAAACCTCAACCCGGACCAGATCATCAAAAGGATCTACACCTGTCAAAACCAAAAGCTCAAAAATATCTAAACTGGAAGGTCAGACATCTGGTAAAGGAGAGAAAAGGTCTAAAATAAAAGCCACAAGGGCTTATACAAGTTAGAAAGATGAAGAGGAAATGGAATCAGATGAGGGAGTAAAAGAAATAAAGAAGCAGAAGAAGAAAGGATCCAGTAAACCCTCCACAGGCCAAGACAAGGAAGAAATGGCAGAGGTATTTGTTGAAAAGCCCACCCTGTCTCTAGAAAGCGTAATCAAGTTAGTCATGGTGGATGGAAACCTTCAACCAATGACTGAATTCTATGATGACTACAATGAGGCTAACCAAAAGATTCTGCAGGAAGCCACAATCAAGTATCTGAACATATACAATAAGGCTTTCATTGAGATTATATCTCTAATTCCTAAAATCCTAGAAAAGGAATTAGAAATAAGAAAGAACAATGCCCAGGCAAAAGATCTTGAGATCCGAGAGCAGATAGCTATTCAGCTATATCCTCAAATTGATCCCAAGACAATGAACATAATATTCAAAGACTGCAAAAATGAGTTCAGGAGTAAAGCAAGGATGAATCAACTCATGCTTGGTGAGACTGACAAGGTGGCCTTAGAGATAGAAGAGATCCTCCAGAAAGCCTTCAAAAGGTTTAATCTTCCTGTTGTAGAGGACTTGGGTATTGATCCCTCATCCACAAGTGCTGCAAAAGAAACTTCTGAGAAAGCAACAGAAGAGATGGGCCCTGAACAAACCAACATTTCTCCTCTGGTTTCCCCTACAGTCTTCGGATCCAAAGAAGAAGAGAAACTACTGGACGAAGAAGCAGCGGTAAAAGAAAAAGAAGCTGACAGTACCAAGGGTGCAGAGAAAGAGAAGACTCCAACAGAGAAAACCACAATTGATAGTGGTAAGAATGTGGAGAAAGAGAAAATTCCAATGGACAGCTCCAAGACTGTAGAAGAGAAGAAACATCTGTCTCCGGCAAGAGACACTGCACAAACTATCCAAAGATTTCTGAGCAAAGAAGCAATAGAGATTGATGAACCAGAGCTGCTACAAGGCCCATTCAACTTTGATTCCCTCTCTCCAGTGCAGACAATGAAGATAGCTTCATTTGCTAATGCTAAGGCAAATGAAAAACTCCTAAAGTCTCATATGGAAGACTGTGAGTTGATAGAGGCTGCTTCTAGAGTGCTTGAAAAGATTATGCCATCGGTCCAGATAGATCCAACAGCCTCCTCTTTTGGTAATCTCAAAACCTTAGTTAGCAGTGTTGATACACATTTTGATTCTCTAGAAAAATCAACTGAAGAAAAGGTCTGGAAGGAATTTTTGGATAAAAGATTTTTAGAAGTACTAGGATTAATCTCTAATGATAGGAGAAATATGAGTATTGGAATAAAGAGCTTAGAAAATGCTCTTAAGGATGGTGGTGACATTTACAAATTTTGTATCTCCTGGTCAAAAGCAACAGTAGAAATTGAGAAGAAAATAAAAGAGGAACAGGACAAACTACTGAGTTTGTCTCAAAGTTTTGATCCTCTCTCTTCCTCCATAGTAACTCAAGAATGTCAAACTATTGCTATCACAAATGCAATAAAGAACTTTGAGAAGGAAAGGAAGAATATAATTAACCGGATGGGAGAACTTAGAAGGATTATTATCCCTAAGTTAGAAACTATGCATGAGGCCATAAGTGATGCTCAGACTACCACCCAAACCAATGATCCGATAGATCTCAAGAGGGCAGAAGCTTTTGCATTTTTGTTGAGTGGCCACATTTCAATTTTGGATAGAATGAAACAAAGTTGGGCTACAGAACTGGTCCAATTGAAGACATCCTTTGCAGACATTCTTCAGTTTATGTGAGTATGTAATATGTGGCTAAGTATAGTAAAATTTTTGAAAATTTTGGTGTGCAGACCCTACCCTTTGCAATTGATGTCAAAGGGGGAGTGAGGAGCAGTGAAAAATGAGGAATCCAACTAAGGGGGAGTTCTAGAAATTGTATATAAAGATAGAGCATCAGCCAAGGGGGAGCATAGTGTAAACACTTAGTCATTTTTCACTAAGTGTTGCCATCAATGCCAAAGGGGGAGATTGTTGGCAAGAGACACTATATGGATTCATGGTTGTTGTCATTGATGGCAACAAAGGTCATCCCACATATCCGCAAGTCATGGTGTGGCTCCACCAGAAGTAAGAATGAAGATTGTTGTGGTTCGGGGAACAAGAACAGAGCATGTGGCAAGGTCTGACAGTTTGGTCTGAATCTCTCAAAAGAAGTATCTTGATGTAGTGCAGATTTGGGGAAGTTAAGAGGACTACCTTGAGTAATAGATTCCAAGGATTTAGCCTCTGGTGATGGACAAGGAAAAAGATATGAACAGTTGAATACCAGATTCTTGAGTAACAGTGTGAACAGAGGAAGAACTGACTGACAGAACATCAGATTGCTTTCTGGATGTGTTTCTGACAGTGGTAAAGGTTATGAAGACATGGATTATGTTTGGCCGACATGATTAATGATATCTACAAGTATATGCTTGATCCGCATTACTTGATGAGCAAGGATTCAGCCGACAGAACAGAGGTTGTGAGAAAATAGACTATTCCGGATGCCGACTAGAAAGGTGATGAAATTACTTGTGCATATATATATGCACGATGGATTTAGTTGTGAAAAGTGTAGTTGTATGTTGTTGTTGTGTGAATAAGTGTAGAGTAGAGTAGAAATAGCTAGAGAGAGATCCGGCATGTGAAAGGAAAGCAGAATAAAGAGAAGAGGAAAGATGAAGTGCAGCAGATTAGTGTACTGAGCCTAACCGGAACTGACCTCCAGCATATGTGGATGCTTCCAGTCAGTTCAAGTATTATATAACATTCTTTTGTAGACAGTGTGTCTCCTTGTAGGTAGTGTGCCTCTTTGTGAGCAGTGTGCTCAGACAGTGAGCCCTAATTGGCAAGTGCCATTTTGTAATTCCTTATTCTTCTAATAGAGAATAATCTTTGGGTTAATCACCCTGTGGTTTTCTCCCTTAACAGGGTTTCCACGTCAAAAATACTGTGTCATGTGTTTCTCATTTCATGGTAATGTTTGTTTGTTTACTTCAATGCTGCATTGATTAATAAGAAAGTTCAAAAGAAGAAATAATTTGGATAACTGATTCACCCCCCCTCTCAGTTATCAACAGATCTATGATGTCATCTATGGTCATTGCTCTCTTGTCAAACTTAGATCCGGTGGCTTTAGTTACTGTCTGATTCTTGATAGATTTGAGTGCAGGTAACCCACCGGTTGAGTGCAGTCTAGTTACTGCCTTGATGGCATCTTTTGTTATCTTGAAGGGCCTCATTAGCCACATGAAATTATCATGCATTTTACTTAGGACATACCGGACCCAATCATCTTCAGTAAAACAGGGAAAGTGGATGTAATGTCGGAAATGTTTATCCCAGAGGGCCTTGTATTGAGTTTTGAGTTCAAAACTTTCATCTATTAACTATTTATGATAGATGTCCATCAACTTAGAGTCTCTAAACTCCTCAATGTTGGCATGGATGTGGACCCTAACATCTTCTATGTGCAATACCCCATGCAGAATGCTATAAAAAGTGCCTAAAGTATCAACTTCTAGGGATTGATAGGGGTGTTTCTTGAATTTTGGGTGCGGCCTATTAGTGATCTTAACAACCATTGGAGTAGCCATTTTGCAAAAGATTCAGAGAGAGATTTTTAGAATGGAAGTACCTTTTTACACTTTAGGGTTTGAAATAAGAGCTAGAACAAATCGCTAGTTGAATTAGATTTTGCAGTTGATCTTTGAGAGAGTTGTAGAAACTTTGATGCAAAGCTCTTCTTTTCTTCTTCTCGAATGCAAATGTGCAAATAATAAGTGAATGAACCCTTTTATCTTTGCGCAAACCCTAATTTCTATTTACAATAAATGCACAACATAAGTTATCCAGTTGCCCTGTTCTGAGAGAGATCTTCTTGAATCACTGTGTTGCACTTAGAATCATTTTCAGTGAGGATTGACAATGTATCTTCTTTTCTTCAATCATGCCATGGATCCATAGATCAAAGTATTTCAATTTTGAATCATACTGGATCTATCTATGAAAATCCTGCTTTACTAGATGGCTATCAAACTGGACCAATCTTGGATGATTAAACTCTTGCAAAACTCCATGCGAATCTTTCATATTTTTACCGAGGGTTATTTAGATATTTTTCTAAGAACCCTTTAATCTGCAGCATTCCATGTGCCAAATTTAGGCACCAATTGACTGGCTAGGGGAACTTATTTTTCTTTGTGACTCCCCTTGAGCCAGAGCTCATCTGTTTAGTTTCCAGAAGGAATATCAGTACCAGATTCCGGTGCGGATCCATCCCCAACATTTTTTGTGCTCTTCTTAACCTAAATCTTGCTCATCTCCCTTTGAACTTCATCCGCATTCACTTTGTCTTTTCCCTTATCTTGTTTTTGATTGTGATGCACTGGACCTTTTTTATCCTGATTTTTACTTCTACAGAATTTGGAAATATGACCGGATCTATTGCAGTTGTAATAAACAATTTCTTTGCATATTTGATTGATATCCTCTTGATCTACATTGATTAGCCATATGTCCCATCCTATTCCATGCAAAGCATCTGCCATTGAATGATTTGTTTATTTACATATTTCTACATTCATGAGATTTGTGACCATACCTTTTGCAGTTGAAACATTGTCTAGAGAAGGATGGATTAGTTTGATTCATTCTCCTTCTACACTGAGTTGCTTTATAACTGAAGTTGTTGCAATTGAAGTAGTATCCATTGAAGGATGGATGTCTTTGAGCATTTGGTTGCCTTACCAGAGGTATTCTAGGCCTATTTCTTTGATTTCTTGATCCAAAATTCTTCTAACTAGATCCAAAGATTTCACCTTTCTCATATCCCAAACCACGCTTATCATCTACCCTCTTTTGGCTTTCAAGAAGAACTTCAAGTTGGGCTGAGCTTATCTTGAATTTGTCTATGTATTCATTTGTTGTTTGAAGATCTTGTTTAAGAGTGTCTATCTGATTCTCAAGTTGTTCTTCATTATCTCTAGCTTCTTCAAGATTAGATTCAAGATGCCTGATTATTCTATCCCTTTTGTGGCAGTCCTCTGTCTTCTCCTTGAGGGATTGTTTTAGATTATCTTCAATTTTCCTTTTCTCTTCAATTTCTTGGGTGAATCTGATGAAGGGGGTAAATCATAAAACACACAACAACAAAAATAGAATATAAAAAATAAAATATTTATTTATTGATCTGGGCAACTCATTACATTACAGAAGCTCAATTACAATCTGAGGAATTAATCTTCTATAGGCTACAACACACTACAGCTTCACCTCACCAGGCTCTGGAATCTTCTGCCTTATGTAACCCCAAATTAGCTAGGATTTCTATTTTCCCACCTATTCTTGACTCCACACTTGCCCCCTTAACTCTACTACTACCCAGAGTTCCCAAAATAGTCATAAATAACACTTTTGGTGGCCTCCAGCTAAATTTCAAAATTTGCAACTCCCTCCAAAAGTAAGTCAACTTCTGGGAAGCATAACTTTTGATCTGGGTGTCCGATTGACAAAACATTTTAAGTGCCAGAAAACTCGCAGTGTGAACTATCATGCTATAAATTTGTAAATAGATTTCAATCAACTTTTTGGGACATTATGGGATGTTTTAATGCCTCATATCTCATTTCTAAAATTTTTAGGGGCTTTTCAGAAAATAAAAACTTTAATATCTTTCAGCTCACAAATGATCTTTGCCTGATTCCTTCGCCAAAGGTCTTATATTTCCATTATGTAACTTTCTGTAAGTTTTTTCTTCAATCCGTGCCCAAATGCAAACTTTCCTAAAATGGTAGGGACACTTTCCAAAACAAGCAGGTTGCTATTTTTAGCAGTTTTGGAAAAACTGAAAGTCCTACATCATTATTTTGGATATTATGGAACCAAAAACACTAATTATGGAAATAAATGAAAACAACTACAATAATTTTGAATTAACTTCTTTTTGGGTGATGCAAGATTGCCCTTACACCACTGGATGCTCCTGCATTAGACACCTAGGGTAATTTGATAAGTGACCCTATCACATATCAGATGTTTGTGTGAGGAGAACCCAAATAGTCAACCTCTGCCTTAGACAACCAAGAAAGAATCTTCAAAAGGCCTTCCTTTCCATTTTACCAGATATTCTTCATATTGCTTGTTTTGAGTACTTCTTCCCACACGGCTATCAAAGATCTCTTCTATCTCCTCCATTGAATTAGATGCCAGAATACTCCACTGCGCTTTTGTTGGTCCATCCTCTGTTCCACCTTCATGATATTATGATAAATCAACAATGTTGAAAATAGGGGAAATATTGATCCCACTCGGTAGTTCTACCTCATATGCATTTCCTAAATCATGTTTCTTTAAAATTCTGCATGGTCCAAATTTCTTCATTTTCAACTTATTGTATGTTCCAATTGGGAACCTTTCTTTTCTCAAGTGAACCATGACTTCATCTCCTACCTGGAACTCCTTATATCTCCTCTTCTGGTCTGCTTTAGCCTTGTATTGAATATTCATCTTATTAATGTACTCTTTCACCTCTTCATGCAAATTCTTCATGTGTTCTGCAAAGTCTTCAGCGTCTGCACTTGTCTTTTCTCCTTTGTCCAGATTTATTAACTCTGAAGCATTTCTTGGACTATTCCCATATACAATATGGAATGGTGATTTACTAGTACTCCTATTGACAGAATTGTTGTAAGAAAATTTTACCTATGGTAAAATTAAATCCCATCCCTTGGGCTTATCTCCTACTAAGAATTGTAGCAGGTTACCCAAACTCCTACTCACCACTTCAGTCTATCCATCAATCTGTGGATGGTGTGTAGAACTTAACTTCAAATCTATCTTCAACTTCTTCCATAATGTCCTCTAGAAATAACTAACAAACTTGGTATCTCGATCTGAAACTATGCTCTTTGGTAGACCATGTAATCTCACCACCTCCCTGAAAAATAACTCTGCAATATGAACAACATCATTAGTCTTCTTGGAAGGAATAAAATGTGCCATCTTTGAGAATCTATCCACCACCACAAAAATGGAATCATGTCCTCTCTGTGTCCTTGGTAAACCAAGAACAAAATCCATGCTAATATCATCCCATGGCTTCTCTAGTATAGGCAATGGCTGATATAGCCCTGTATTCTGACTGGTTCCTTTTGCCATTTAACACACTCTGCAA
Source organism: Cunninghamia lanceolata (assembly GCA_027924645.1). Classification (NCBI taxonomy): domain Eukaryota; kingdom Viridiplantae; phylum Streptophyta; class Pinopsida; order Cupressales; family Cupressaceae; genus Cunninghamia; species Cunninghamia lanceolata. The sequence goes on along the minus strand of BSBN01000497.1, from coordinate 124,175 downwards.
CTCTGCACAAATTTCCTCACATCTTGTTCCAACTGTGGCCAATAATAGTCTTCACCAACAATAGCAATGGTCTTATCTCGACCAAAGTGTCCATCCAATCCCCCACTATGCATCTCCTTAATCAGGTTCTCTCTCATGGAACTCCTTGGAATGCACAACTGACTTCCTCTAAACAACATGCCATCTTGGATAATGAAATCCAACCATTTTGTCCTATCCAAAGTAATAGGTTCCAAACAAGCTTTCCAAGCCTCTGCAAAATCTGGATCTTCAGGATACAAACTTTTGAGCTCATCGAACCCAACAATCGCTATCTTCATTTCTATCAACAAATTTTGCCTTCTGCTCAAGGCATCTACAACTTTGTTGGACTTCCCACTCCTATGCTTCAAAACAAAAGTATAGCTCGGCAAAAACTTAACCATTTTAAATGCCTCTGGTTCAACTTTCCTTGACTATTAAGATACTGTAAAGCCTGATGATCAGTATGTAAAACAAACTCCTCTGGCAACAAATAATGTCTCCATTTCTTTAAAGCCTAAACTATTGCATAAAACTCCTGATCATAAACATAATACTTTTTCTTGGAATCATTAACCTTCTCACTAAAATAGGCAATGGGCTTACCTTCTTGACTCAAAACAACTCCTATAGCACTACCACTAGCATCACAATCTACCTAAAATACCTTATTGAAACTTGGAAGTGCCAAAACAGGTTGCTCTATGACATTCTGCTTTAATGTATCAAAGCTTTTATTTGGTCCTTTAGTCCATCTAAACTCTTTTCTATCCCCTCTCATTGTCTCAGTTAGCGGTGTACAAATGCTACTGAAATTCCTAATAAACTTTTTGTAAAAACTTGCCAAACCATGAAAAGATCTTACCTCGGAAGCACTCCTCGGCATAGGCCATTCAATGATAGCCCTCACCTTCTTTGGGTCCATCTTAAGACCTTCCTCTGAGACAACAAATCCCAAGTATACGAACTCCTTCTTTGCAAAACTACATTTCTTTAGATTAATCAACAACGTCCCCTCCCTCAGATTCTTTAAAACTCTTCTGATATGCATTAGATGCTCATCCCATCTAAATAGATAATAACAAAACTTCCCAAAAAATCTTTCAGTACCTCACTCATGAGCCGCATGAATGTGCTCGATGCATTGGTTAGCCCAAATGGAATGACTAACCACTCATACAAACCCTCCTTTGTCTTAAAGGTTGTCTTCCATTCATCTCCTTCTCTAATTCAGATCTGGTGATACCCACTCTTTAGGTCAATCTTTGTGAAGTACTTGGCTCCACTCAAACAATCCATTATGTCATCCATTCTTGGCAATGGAAACTTGTACTTGATCATGATTTTATTTATGGCTGGAGAATCTGTACACATTCTCCACTCTCCATCTTTCTTTAGTGCTAGTATTGTAGGTACCGCACAGGGACTTAGGCTCTCTCTAATCAATCCCTTTCTCAACAACTCCTGAACTTGTCTATTCAACTCTTCACTCTCGGCTAGAGTCATTCTATGGGCTGCCTTATTCGGCAAGCTGGCTCCTGGTATCAAATCCATTTGATGACTTATCTTCCTTACTGGTGGTAAACCCTCTAGTACATTATCAAAGATAATGTCCTAAAATTCTTCCAACATATCTGAAACTTCTATTGGTACATCTTCACATTTCTCTTGAATAATCTTAGGAATCAAAGTAAAGCAATGATGCTCATGCTTCATACCCTCCAAAAATTTTCTACCATCTACCAAGAAAATTCTGGCAGTACTACATACCTTTTCTTCCACCTCCTTCAAGGGCTTCAACTTATGACGAACTCCATCCTTTGTTAGGGAATATGTGTTTGCACAGCCATCATAGACAACGCTCCTATCATACTGCCACAGCCTTGCCAATATCATATGGCATGCATCCATCAGTATGATGTCACACAACACCCCATCATGGTAGTCCCCAATCTTAAACTTCACTAAACACTGCTTATTGACCAAAGCTCAGTGGTCCTTCTACAACCATGTAATCCGATATGGATGTGGATGCTTTCTTCTTGTCAACTTTAACTTATCAACCATCTCCTCTAAAACAAGATTGTAAGTGCTTCCACTATCGATAATAATGTCACAACACTTACCTTCACATTTACACCTTATGTGGAATAAAATCTTCCTCTAATTGGGTTCTTTCTCCTCATTCAACAAAGTTCTTCTGACAACTAGGGTTTCTCCCCTTTCAGCATCTTCAGAATGCTTAGACTGTGCATCGTCATCTACATGTGCAACTCGTGCATTACCCTCAAGTCTTTTGTTTATCCTTCCATGATGTTGTGGACAATCGTATGCTTGATGCCCTTCTTCTCCACATTAGAAATAGGTTCCTCTAAAACCTCCTCTTCTAGGTCCTTGCCCAAGTTGGCCTCTTCCTCTTCCTCTTTTCTCACCATTGGTCTAGTCACGAGGGCGGTAGGCATTATCCCCTCTCTGATTTCGACTAGTGCTAGCTTCTTCACTTTTCTTTTGATCTTCATTACTGCCTCTATAGGGTCTTCCACCTTGACCTCTTCCCCTTTGCTTGCTGTCAAATATTTTATTCAGCTTCTCTTCCACTTTCAAGGAAAATTGGTATGCATCTTCTACGGTGGTCATTCTGACTAGGCTCAACTCCTATTGAATACTTGGCCTCAACCCATTAATGTAATGGGCTACCTTCTCCTTGTTGGCCTTTGCATGACCAGTTCTAATAGTAATCTTATAAAACTCTTCTGTATACTCCTTAATAGACTTGTTACCTTGCTTCAATCCTTGCAGCTTCTTTAGCAAATCCATCTCATAGTCCACAGGAATGAACTGCTTCTTCAGTTTCTCCACCATCTAATCCCATCTGGTGATCTTTCCTTTTCCTCTTCTATTCCTCTCTAATTAGACCTCCCTCCACCAAATGCTGGCATGGCCCTTCAACTTTGTTTTTGCAAACTTGACCCGATTTGGGTCCTCCACATCTTCATACTCAAAATACTCCTCCATGTCATTGATCCAATCAATAAGTTGTTCCAGATTCAAATATCTAGAATATGTAGAAACTTTGATCCTAGGCCTCTTTCCAATCTTAGAAATGGCTCTCAACAACCTAACTTTTGTAGGATCTCCTACAGCTTCTTGTTCTTCCTTAGATAGCTCTTCTTTAGCTTCATCCTCACTTTCTTCTCTTGTTCTCAGATCAAACCCTCTTCACAGCTCCTCTTGCAATGCATCGATCTGCCTTTGTAGGGCTCTAAAACCCTCTTCCATCAAAGCATTCCTCTCAACATGATTTCTTCATGGAGGCATCTTGATCTCCGTAGTAAACCCACAACCTTAGGTCTTGGTGCAAACTGCCTCACGGTCAGCGATCTGTCTACACACTCAGGAACTTAGCTCTGATACCACTTGATGAAGGGGGTAAATAATAAAACACACAACAAAAGAAATAGAATACAAAAAATAGAATATTTCTTTACTGATTTGGGAAACTCATTACATTATAGAAGCTCAATTACAATCCGAGGAATCAATCCTCCATAGGTTGCAACACACTACAGCTTAACCTCACCAGGCTCTAGAATCTTCTGCCTTCTGTAACCCTAAATCAGCTAGAGTTTCTATTTTCTTGCCTATTCTTGACTCCACACTTGCCCCCTTAACTCTACTACTACCCAGGGTTCCTAAAATAGTCATAATAACACTTTTTGGTGGCCTCCAGCTAAATTTTGAAATTTGCAACTCCCTCCAAAAGTAGATCAACTTCTGGGAAGCATAACTTTTGATCCAAGTGTCTGATTGACAAAACATTTTAAGTGCCGAAAATCTCGTGATGTGAACTATTATGATAGAAATTCATAAATGGATTTCCATCAACTTTTCAAGATGTTATGTGATGTTTTAGTGCCTCATATCTGATTTCAAAAAAATTTAGGAGCTTTCCAGAAAACAAAAACTTTAATATCTTTCAGCTCACAAATGATCTTTGCCTGATTCCTTTGCTAAAGGTCTTATATTTCTATTATGTAACTTTCTGTAAGTTTTCACTTCAATCTATGCCCAAATGCAAACTTTCCTAAAATGACAGGTACACTTTCCAAAATATGCAGGTTGCTATTTTTAGCAGTTTTGGAAAAACTGAAAGTCCTACATCATTATTTTAGATATTATGGAACCAAAAACACTAATTATGGAAAGAAATGAAAACAACTACAATGATTTTGAATTAACTTCTTTTTGGGTGATGCAAGATTGCCCTTACACCACTGGATGCTCTTGCATTAGAATCTCATAACCCCTAATTCCATCTCATGCCTTACCATAATGACCTCTTTTGATAGCTTCTCACATAGCTTATTTTTCTCATCTCGATCTTCATTAGTAACATTGGCTTCACTCTGACTTGCTAATTTTTGAAGTAGTTCCTTTCTTTTTTTCACAGAGATACTCAATTTTTCTTTTAGCTCATTTATGAAATCGTCAGCTTGTTTGAGTCTTTCTCTCAAGTTATTGACTTCAGAGTGGGATTGTTCAAGATCATCTAGGGTAGACTAAAGTTATTCCTTTATACCATACATATCCATTGAGATTTCTAGATCTTCCTCAAGCTATTAGGCTCTGTTTAGAGGAACCTGGCTTTGATACCAATTGTTGGAAATAAGGTAGATAACTGAGAGGGGGGGTGAATCAGTTATCTCAATTATCTTAACTTTCTTTTCTCATTTTATAATTTGTGTAGCATCAAAACATATAAGCATATATAATCATAAGAACAAAAATAAAATCAACACACATAACACAAGGATTTTTACGTGGAAAATCTTGTTAAGGGAAAAACCAAGGGGTGACTAACCCAAGATTGTATTCTCTGTTAAAAGAATAAGAAGTACGAAATGGCACTTGCCAATTAGGGCTCACTTCCCGAGCACACTGCTCACAAGAGATATTCAATTTTTTTTTTAGCTCATTTATGAAATCATTAGCTTGTTTGAGTCTTTCTCTCAAGTTATTGACTTCAGAGTGGGATTGTTCAAGATCATCTAGGGAAGACTGAAGTTGTTCCTTCATACCATACATATCCATTGAGATTCCCAAATCTTCCTCAAGCTGTTAGGCTCTATTTAGAGGAACCTAGCTCTGATACCAATTGTTGGAAACAAGGTAGATAACTGAGAGGGGGGTGAATCAGTTATCTCAATTATCTTAACTTTCTTTTCTCCTTTTATAATTTGTGCAGCATCAAAACATATAAGCATATATAATCATAAAACAAAAATAAAATCAACACACATAACACAAGAATTTTTACGTGAAAAATCCTGTTAAGGGAAAAACCACATGGTGAGTAACCCAAGATTGTATTCTCTGTTAAAAGAATAAGAAGTACAAAATGACACTTGCCAATTAGGGCTCACTGCCCAAGCACATTGCTCACAAGAGGCACACTGTCTATAAGAGACTCACTGTCTATAGAACTTACAAAAGGTAATCAGGTGTTTGAACTGATGAGAGGCATCTACAAATGTTAGAGTTCAGTTCTGATTAGACATAATATACTAATTTGATGCACTTCATTCTTCCTCTGCTTTAGTGTTGTTGCTTTGTCACATACCAGACTTGCTACTTCCACACTTATCTTTTCTTTTCTTCACACTTTATTTCATCATATCTGTATTCACACACACCTACATACTGGAATCCATTTGGTATATACCACATAAGGGATTTTAACATCTTTCTAGTTGGCAACAAGAATACTCAAGATATTTACAAATTACTGATTTGTGAGTTGAATCCATGCTTGATTTGTGATGTGTATCAAAAACATAGATATAGAAGTCATTAATCATGTCAGCCAACAATGTATGATCCTCCAAATAGCTTGATCAACACCTTTTACTCATCCAGATTGAAGTCTGATACTCTATCGATTAGTTCTTCCTCTATCTGCTCTACTTGACTGAAACCCGATGCTCAGATGCTCATATCTTTTTCATGCTTTACTACCGGAGGCTAAATCTCTAGAACATAGTAGTCATGATACTCCTCTTGACTTATCCAAGTCTACAACTTGCTGAGTTACACCATCTAAGAGATCCAGACCTGATTGTCAGACCTTATTGTGTACTCTGTTCTTGTTCACCGAACAAAAATAATCTTTAATCCGACTTCTGGTATAGGCATACTTTGTGCTGTGGATATGTGGGATAGACTTTGTTTTCATCAATGACAACACTCATGAAGCCACATAGTGTCTCTTGCCAACAAAAATAGATATGACTTCAACTTTATTCAAAGTTGTCAATAGACACTCTTTACAGAGGTTCGGACTGAGGCTATTTTGTTGACAACATTAAACTTCTATTTTCTTCCCAACTGCCAACCAAGTATAGTAAAATTCTCATTTCTTCCAACTGTTTATTTTACTAAAGACATTTTTCCTTGGTTCTGACTAAGAACATTTTGTCGATTGCTTGCCCTTTCCTTGCTTTGACATCAATGACAACAATTTCAACAATTGAATGATTCTAGTTAACTTGATTCATACAAGGTGAGTTGAGAACTATAAAATCTATAACACCCTTATTCAATCATGGTATATCTTCTATTCCTTTTTTAGTTTGAATATAAACACATTTATTGTGAAGTGAATGATCTAGCCAATGTTCTAATAAATCATCTCAAACCTCAAGGCATGTGGGGATATGACTCTCTTAAGGCTATTGGTGACAAGGAAAATATTAGCTACTAAATTTAAACTTATCTTTGCACCAAATTTGGAGTCTTACCTAACAACCTATCAGCATTTTTATCTAGTTTAATTTTGATCAAAGATGACTTGTACTCTTTCATGATATTTTCTAGTTGGAATGATTATGTTGTAATTATTGTGTGTATGATGTAATCTCACACATGACTGATTGTGGTGTTTAGACATTCTGGGGTGTGTGGAGGATTGCATATCCTTTCACACATGTCATTTTTGAGCCATTTATGTGTTGTAGTATCTATTCAAGTTATTTTGTGGTATAATTGGCATGATTCCTAGATAGTGCTCTTTGGGCTACCATTTATTTAGATTTCACATTAGTGCAAATAATGAATTTATGGGTTATTTTAGAATAATTAGAGTTGATTCAGAACTTTGGTAGATAATCTTTAGAGATCACATATACATAAGTATTACATCATCCTAATTAATGTGAAGCCATCAATTTTGGTTATGGGTAAAAGTTATTTTTTCTCTATAAATCTACAAATTCTATTTATATTTTGCATAAAGGAATCTCTATCTATGCTTCCACTATGATCCATATCACAAACTAAAGAGTTTTCTTGTGACCTTATAAGTGGGAGGTTAAGAACATAGAGATATGAGTAAGAGAAACTAAGCCAATTCTTTCTTATAGATTCTCTGTGTAATGCCCCGTCATGAAACCCTAAGGAACAGATCAACTATGCAATACAAAAGGACAATTTTTTTTAAATGAAAGAAATAACAAGGTAATGTTTAACATATTTATACATATCATTAAACTGAACATTATTCTTTAGGGATTCCATAACTACATTACTAATTATTAACAAGATCTAACTAGCAACCATGGTTCATTCTAAATCTAATTGCATCAAATGAATTAACACATACATTTACTTCATAAAATAACATCAAATGAGTAAACATCAAGGTCATGTATAAAGTATTACAAGTACAAATACAATTTCCTTTAGAAGAAGGAGTAGGCATTTACTTTGCTACAATATCTTTTTCTCCTTACATTGGGATACATACATTATGGTTTAAATAATACATAGGCTAGTACATGAACATACAATTAATTGTCTCCTCAATTGGTACAAGATTTGGAATCTATCACACGAGATACATCCTTCTCACACATGAACAAAGGAAAGGTAAAATCTAATGGAAATAAAAGTACAACCACCTGACCATGTGGAACCCTAAGGTCCACCCCTCGTGCTAGGAGATAACATAAGGTCCCACAACAAGAAACATACAAGAAGACAATAGAATGATAGGTGCAAGGACTACCCCAGATGCCAACACAACATAGTCAATATGAACATCACAAGTAACTTTACCATAACTTCCAAAGGCAATCATACAATGGGTAGGGAGAGTACAAAAAGGGAATGCTAGACTGCAATAGGGAGGAGTGTCATTACATGGCTTGATATGGGTTGTCCTGGTGGACCTTCCTAGGCCCCGGCCCACATCCTGGGTTGTCTTGGCAGCCTCTCTCGATCCCTATCCCCCATACAAACTCATGCGGAATCAAAATACCCTTTATGAGGACAAAGTAGTTGATCTTGCCATTCCAGGTCTTCTCATCTCATCTCAAGCCTAAACGAACACTTGAGCCATGAGTGAGGCATAAAATTATCTTATTTACTGTGATAAACTACCCCAACCCCTAAATCTGTTAATTAGGTTATCAGTGAGTTAAGAAACTTCCACATGGGTTGTCCTGGACACCACTTTGGGCTCTAGCCCCCATTGAGAGCCACTCCCCTACCTACATCTAGAAGACCCTATCTAAAAAGCAAGACAATTAACATCATAAATGAACATTGCAAGGCAGTAACCTTCTTGTATACCAACTTATTCACAAGAACAAATTCACAATATATTTCCCATAGCTTCCAAGTGAAGCAAGCCATAAACAACATGATCTCTTTACAATTATTGATGTCTCTCCATTACAAAGTCCAACACAATAGCTTATCACATACCCAATACAAATAACGAACCACATCATTCAAGATGGACTTTATGACTACACCATGATACATTTCAACATAACATAACATAACATAAACCTGAAATCAATACATCATAGCCTATGCCTCTGGAAAACTAAACCTCAATGACTACACATAATCCCTATTATGACCAATGATCTATTTCATACAAATTTCACTTACATAATGAAATTTAAATTGCATTACTTATCTTCCAAACCGAATCAATCTACCAAGGTATAAACTTGTGCTAGACATAAATGTTAAAACCCTGAACATTAAGGCTATTCACTAAGCTATTGAGGAATACTGAACTATCACACATCAAGAAGATTATAAATTTTATTTAAACATTAATATTCTTTCTAAAACAAATCTTTCATTTTATTCATGCCTAAATTAAATAAATACTATAATAAGAGAAAGTAAACACATTTGGCAAAATACTCATGGTTAAACAAATATCCTTGAAATTTTAAAGAAAATCTATAATGTTAAACACTATTTTAATTCTAAAGAAAGAAATAGTATTATCTTATCTTTCATATTATTATAATATTATAATTCTAAAAATAGGATTAGATAAGATAGGATTAAAATAACATCAACTGATTTTTTTGATTTCTAATATTAGAAGATATCTTTTAAATATAGGATACCAAATTTTAGAAAGAAGTTATTCGATTCATGAAAACTCTTGAATAAAAAAAGTTAATATTTCTTTATGTAGACCGAAATAAGTTTAATCAGGCCATGATATATAGAGATTTAGTATTTATTCTCTCATTACCTGAGTGGAACGATTGGCTACAAACAACATACCAGGCACTATGCAGAATAAAACCATTAGATTTCAGATGCGGTGAGGGAGTTAAAGCATATATAAGTTCTACATGTTTAAAATAACACAGGAAAAAAAATAAAGGATATGCTGGCATAGGTAAAGATATGGGTGCAAGAGATATCTAACTTCTTGGCATAGGTTGAAATTATAGATTGGGGTTTTAAATAAAGATATCTTAAAATGAATAAGAAAATAGGCGGTCATGCACCAAATGGATATGTTGAACCGTCTTTAAGAACTTTCAAGAAGAAGCATATACGCTAATCGCTACACAAAATTTATCTCCAAGATTGTTGCAATAGAAATTGTTGTGGTAGACATGTATGCGAAATGTGAAAGCACAAACAAGGCACATGGATTATTTGACGGTATGCCTCAAAGAGATGTTATCTCATGGAAAGCAATGTTCGTAAAATCAACACGAAATGGATTGTTGAAAAGGCTTTAGAATCTTTCAATCAAATATGATTGGTAGGCGTTTGGGAGTTTTAGAATAGGGTATGATCACCCATCCAAGAACAATGGTAGAGGGATCCTCTTTTAGGTGAGGTATGAGAAATCATCCCAGTTGCCATGCATGTGGGAGCATAGACAAGGCATGATAATGACTCAAAGATATGCAATAATTACAGTATATGCACAAAACAGATTTGTTGAAAAGATTTAGCAATAGAATTCCATAGAAGTTATACGTATTCAGAAGATGGAAGAATGGTACCATTTCTATCCTATTAAAAATTGTGCCTTAAACTATAGGTTTGATGTCTTCCTAAACCAGAGTTTAGAAGAAAAGAGTTTGTTGTCTATACATAATTGGTGGCGCACAACAACAAGCACCTGATTAAAATTGAAGGGTCATAAAAAAAGAAACCTATCCTAATGTCACATCAAGAAGGATAGAGGAATTGAGTCTTCAAGGGTAGATATGCACATGAAATATAAAGTATAAGAAGGCATGTGGTCTATTTGACAGATTTCTATGCCAACGTAAAGTCTCATGGAATGAAGCATTAATAGTACCAGAATGAAAATGAGTTGTTGAAAGGGTTTAGAGACTTATAACCAAAAGTAATACTTGTGAATTTCCAGAAAGTACAACCCTTATCGTAGCTTCTGAGTAAGGAATATACATGCAAACTATGGACACACTAAATAGGCACAATCTAATCGATAAGGCATGATTGATTGTTGAAAGCCTCATTAAGGAAGAATGCTACTGTTAGAGGAAATGATTATGTGAACTTTTGACCAAAAGTCATAGTGAGAGGTTATCACATGAAGAGTATAGATTGATGGATTCATTCAAACGTATACTAAAAAGATATCAAAGAAGTTTCAGAAAACCAGACAAAGGCGTTAAGCGAAGAAGATAAGAAAATATTCTAAATTCCTTAGTTTAAAAAACTAATCCTAGTTGAATTCATTTCTATCTAGGAAATAATAAATTTTCTAAAATGTTAACATACCCAAATTTTTGCGAATTTTCCCCACTCCCTATTTTTCTCTCTGATTCTGCCTTTTTTGCCCAACTCTACTTTTCCTGATATCCCACTTTTTTCTTTCCACTCTATTTTCTTTTGGCGTATATCCCCAACGTCCCCCTTTTTTCTCTATAAATCTCCCTTATAAAATATGCTCCGATGTTACACTTTGTTTGCTCCTCTAATCTATAATGACCTCCATTGTTATGGCTCTCCCCTCCTAACAACCCAAAACTTATATATTTTTAGAGAGAGAAATCCCCCAAAATCTTCCAGAAGATTCCTCTCATAAGAGGCAATAAATTCTCCATGTACCACTATCTTACAATTTTCTATTTAAGTCATTTATTATCAGACAATAATTACTTTATGATTTTATCTATTTTAGTATTTACTTAATATACATTTTATGATAACTCATAATTATTATTATTCATTTATCAAAGTTACTTAACAAAATATTTACTTGTTTATATATTATTATTCATATTAATTTTATCAATTATATTTTCTCATTTAACTATAATTTGCATAAAAGTATTTATATTTATTTATCAAAAACACCTATGAAACTTAATGATCCATAGCATAATATAACAATTTATCAAAGTATTGATCAAACAATTCTAACTAGAACAATCCAAATGTCGAACAATACTTGACGACTACACACGATCGAACAACAATGACTGACTAACATGCCCAAACTGACCTTACCGACATGTACACATGATTGAATACTCATCCTCTTCAATGATGATGACAAGATGAGGGACCTTACGCTGTCTCCATTCAATGATTTCCATTGGTGTTAAGGCACGCTCAAACCTATCAATTCAGGTGGAGTCGATACCTGATACCTACAACCTACAACAAATGAAATGGTCAAACAATAGATATATAATCATACTGTTAAACACATCGTGAAAGGGATTTGTAGCATAGAAGGGTACTCATGCATGAGTAATGCGACACTATCCCTTTCACCATTGCATCAAACAAATAACCACATTACGAATACATACAGTTGCTGTACAATTAAGATAAAATAATTAGTTACTAAATAACTAAATAAGAACCATCATTAGATAGTCACATGATACATAATAAGATTGATCCACATAGTCAATTAAATCTATAACTAATCATAACATAAGCATAAAACACCAGTACTAACAATATCATCTAATACCATCATAGTAGTAATCTAACATCAACAAAGTATCATCAACTAAACATCATAACAATAAATTCATCATCAAACAAGATATCATAATGTCTAGACCTAATGAAACAACTATCAATCTAACAAAAAGTAAAAATGAAGGGCACTACATCCTCCCCCTAGGATTAGACTTACTCCTGGAAGCCTGCAACAAGATAAGGGTAGAGATCTTGCATCCCGACACAACCTCCCAAGCAACTGAAGACTCATCATTAGGATCCCACTGGACCCTTACCTACTTTATGCCCCTACTCCTGAGGGTCAAGCCCCAAAGCTATAGAATGTGCATGAGCTCTAAAGAAAGTTTTATGTCTTCTGCCTGTAGTCTGAAAGACTGTCCCCTAATGCTCTACCTGGCAGTTATCAACTGCTACAAACACTCTATGAGACCTCCTTGCATCACCCACTATCAGCTCTAAAGCTGTCAACCTCTAACTAAATCTTGCAGTATTCTTCTGTGGACACTACCTAGCTATATGGCCCTGTTGGCCGCAAGAGAAACATCCTGTACCTCTGCCATATCCTCCGCCACCCAAGAATGTATTGGACTGCTAGAAACTATCTCTACTAACTGCAGACTATGTGCTCTGAGCTGGCTGATTGGGATGATAATGCTTGGCCCACTACTAATTGTGGTTTTTTCTCGACTGAGGACCACCACCTTGTTGAGGCTGAGAATTCTTTGGTTTTGATTGGGAATACTACTACTGCTGTTGTTCACCCTTAGCAGGTGCATGATGACCTCTAGAAGAACCTACCACCTGAGACTAACCACCACGAGACTCAAAAACCACCAGAGGTGCACTACCAATCTACACACCTGTATGCCCTCCAAGAGCCATGGCCAAATTTTCCCCTACCAAACAGGCCTTCTTGACTGCCATCTCCATGGTCTTAAGCTTGAAGACACGGACACCTCCACTGATAAGGGCATTCAAGCCCCTAATGAAGTGTTGAACCAACATAGCTTCATCATCACTAATGCCTACATACTGCTTAAGCTCATAAAATCTACGCTCATACTACTCTATTGACATAGCCATTTGTCTCAACTCATGAAACTCGTCAGTATGTCGCTACTTCCAATGATCTGATAGGAAACAAGGTTTGAACCTCTCCAAGAACAACACCCAAGTAATTGTACCAATATCCAAATGTAACTTCTGCTCCTCTAATCGCCACCATGTAGAAGAAAAACCTCTAAGGTGCAAGATGGCACATCTTGCCTTGGTGTTACTACATATGGATGCATGGCAAAACACCTACCCAAATCTAATAACCAGGTCTTTGCTTCTAAACTACTACCAAAACTATCAAAAGTGGGAGGATGCCCTCAAAAGTTCTCTCATGTGACCTACTAAGATAACCTCTTGCTCTGTTGTCATCTCTCTCCTTCTAAGAGACTTTTCTCTTTCCCTCTCCTTTGACTAATCAACCTCCTACCTAGGACCTAAATGAGCAAGGACCTCCACTAACAACTGAGCTCCCTCAGGCTAACCTTGATTCTCTCTATTCTGATCCCCACCTTCTTGAACACTCTCACGAGGGGAATAAGGAGGAGGGCTACCGCCACCACCTCTCTTGCATCCCCTACCTTGACCCTGACCTTGACCTCAACCTCTAGGCATCTTCTTACACAGACACCACCAAGGGACAACCTCAAGTTGTTAAGTGAGGAAGACACAAAGGGAAAACATGATTTGTAGAATTCTAAGCAATTAGGATAACATAATGGGCCCATATATAACCAAAGTACCCAGTGTTGCAACCTATCTCTGATACGAAATGGAATTCCCTGTCACAAAACCCTAGGGAATAGCTCAACTATGCTATGCAAAAAGACAATTTTTTTTAAATAAAAGAAATAACAAAGTAATGTTTAACATATTTATACATATCATTAAACTTAGCATTATCCTCTAGGGATTCTATGACTACATTACTAATTATTAACATGATCTAACTAGCAACCATGGTTCATTCTAAATCTAATTTCATCAAATGAATTAACACATACATTTACTTCATAATATAACATCAAATGAGTAAACATCAAGGTCCTATATAAAGTATTACAAGTACAAATACAATTTCCTTTACAAGAAGGAGTAGGCATTTAATTTTCTACAATATCTCTTTTCTCCTTACATTGGGATACATACATTATGATTTAATTGATACATAGGCTAGTACATGAACATATAATTAACTATCTCCTCAATTGGTACAAGATCTAGAATCTGTCACACAAGATACATCGTTCTCACACACAAACAATAGCAAGGGAAAAACTAATCGAGATAAAAGCACAACCACTTGACCATGCAGAACCCTAAGGCCCACCCCATGCTAGGAGATAACATAAGGTCACACAACAAGAAATAGGAAAGAAGACAATAGATTGATAGGTGCAAGGACTACCCCGAATGCCAACACAACATAGTCAATATGAACATCACAAGTAACTTTACCATAACTTCCAGAGGCAATCATACAATGGGTAGGGAGAGTACAAAAAGGTAATGCTAGATTGCAATAGGGAGGAGTGTCATCACATGGCTTGATATAGGTTGTCTTGGTGGACCTTCCTAGGCCCCGACCCCCATCCTGGGTTGTCTTGGCAGCCTCTCCCAATCCCCAGTCCCCATACAAACTCATGTGGAATCAACATACCCTTCACGATGACAAGGTAGTTGATCTTTCCATTCTAGGTCTTCTCATCTCATCTCAAGCCTAAACGAGCACTTGAGCCATGAGTAAGACATAACATTATCTTATTTAATGTGATAAACTACCCCAACCCCTAAATCCATTAATTAGGTTATCATTGAGTTAAGAAACTTCCACATGGGTTGTCCTCGACACCACTTTGGGCTCTGGCCCCCATTGAGAACCACTCCCCTACCTACATCTAGAAGACCCTATCCAACAAGCAAGACAATTAACATTATAAACGAACATTGCAAGGTAGTAACCTCCTTGTATACCAACTTAATCACAGGGACAAATTCACAATATATTGCCCATATCTTCCAAGTGAAGCAAGCCATAAACGACATTCTCTCTTTACAATTACTGATGTCTCTCCATTACAAAGTCCAACACAATAGCTTATCACATACCCAATACAAATAACAAACCACATCATTCAAGATAGACTTTATGACCACATCATGATATATTTCAACATAACATAACATAACATAACATAAACATGAAATCAAGACATCATAGCCTATGCCTCTGGAAAACTAAACCTCAACGATTACACATAATCCCTATTAGGATCAATGATCTATTTCATAGAAATTTCACTTACATAATGAAATTTAACTTGCATTAACTATCTTCCAAACCAAATCAATCTACCAAGGTATAAACTTGTGCTAGACATAAATCTTAAAACCGTAAACATTAAGGCTATTCACTAAGCTATTGAGGAGTACTGAACTATCACACATCAAGAAGATTATAAATTTTATTTAAACATTAATATTCTTTCTAAAACAAATCTTTCATTTTATTCATGCCTAAATTAAATAAATACTATAATAAGAGAAAGTAATCATATTTAGCAAAATACTCATGGTTAAACAAATATCCTTGAAATTTTAAAGAAAATCTATAATGTTAAACACTATTTTAATTCTAAAGAAATAAATAGCATTATCTTATCTTTCATATTATCATAATCTTATAATTCTAAAATTAGGATTAGATAAGATAGGATTAAAATAACATCAATTGATTTTTTTGTTTTCTAATATTAGAAGATTCCTGTTAAATATAGGATGCCAAATTTTAGAAAGAAGTTATTCAATTCACAGAAACTCTTGAATAAAAAAAGTTAATATTTCTTTATGTAGACCGAAATAAGTTTAATCAGGCTGTGAGATATGGAGATTTTGTATTTATTCTCTTATTACCTAAGTGGAACGATTGGCTAAAACTAACATACCAGGCACCATGCGGAATAAAACTATTAGATTTTAGATGTGGTGAGGGAGTTAAAGTATTTATAAGTTCTGCATGTTTAAAATAACACAGGAAAAAAAATAAGAAAATAAAGGATACACTGGCATAGGTAAAGATATGGGTGCAAGAGATATCTAACTTCTTGGCGTAGGTTGAAATTATAGATTGGGGTTTTAAATAAAGATATCTTAAAATGAATAAGAAAATAGGCGGTCATGCACCAAATGGATATGTTGAACTGTATTTAAGAACTTTCAAGAAAAAGCATATACTGTTGGAGAACTTAATCACAACGACCATTATGTACTACTTCCTATAGCTGATTAATCACCAGCATGGTCTCACTGCTTTATGTTTAATGTTCATAACTCTTATTTTTGACTTCTTCTCTCTTTCCCCTGCCAACGTCCTATTTCTCATTAATTTTCTGCAAGGTATGGTCTTAGAGGCATGGCCTTCCTCTCCACCATATGGAAGAAGGCAATATTTTTGTAATATCTATTGTCAAGTTTTTTTTTAGTGTGTGCAGCGTAGCAAAAGAGGAAAGGGTGATGCTCTATTTTAAAAAGAAGAGTAGCATGCAATATAGTGTGTAAAAACAGAAAGAGCAAGATAGCAGTCTATAGTTTGAAGCAGATCACAACAGGGGTAGTCTATTGTTTTTGTATGCAACTATGGAACAGCAACTCTATTTTATATCACCAAATGTTGTATGATTCTAAATCAAAAAATATAAATATATTTGTTGTCCATCTTTTGTGATTTGTGTTTTGCTCTATTTTACTCTGCCTCTTTCCTTCATCTGGTATCAGAGCCATGGTCATGAGCTGAAGGTTTCAAGCAAGGTTTTATCAATGGTAAAAAAATTTTAAGAAAGGTTTTTTTTTCAAGAAGCAAGTTTCACAAACAACAATGGCAGCAAGCACAAGCTTGACAAACCCACAAATTCCATAGTTTAATGGAAAGAATTATGACTACTGGGCAATCACCATGAAAGCTTTGTTTTGTTCTCAAGATATTTGGGAGCTTGTTGAGAATGGATTTCCAGAGCCAGCTAATGTAGCAGCATACAATGCATTGACACAAGCATAGAAAGATTTGTTGAGGGATAACAGGAAGAAGGACTCCAAAGCTCTCTTTTACATCTTCCAAACTGTGCATGAGAGTATTTTTCCAAGGATTGCAGCAGCAACTAAGTCCAAACACACATGGGATACACTTCAAACAGCATATCAAGGAATGGCAAAGGTGAAAATAGTTAAGTTGCAAATGCTAAGAGGGGATTTTAAAATAATTTTCATGAAGGATTCAGATTCAATAGACACTTTCTTCACATAAGTGATGGGTTCAGTTAATCAAATAAGATCTCATGGTGAGACACTTGAAGATACTAGGATTGTTGAAAAGATTTTAAGGAGTTTACCCACAAGGTTTGAATCCATAGTTGTGACCATAGAGGAAACAAAGAACCTCTCACAGTTTTCAATTGATGAGCTCCATGCATCTCTCATCTCACATGAGCATAGACTAAGCAGGTCAGCAAATTCATCATTAGAGCATGCATTCAAGACACAAGCTTCAATCAGCCATGGTAGAGGCAGAGGAAGATCTAATTTCAGAGGTAGAGGAAGGAATTCTTATCGAGGTAGAAGAAGTAGCCCATCAAGTTCAAGTGGAAGAGGCAGCAGCCAAAACTCAAGCCCAAACCCATCTCAAAATCAACCACATGGTCAAAGGTATGACAAATCTCAAATCCAATGTCATTATTGTAAGAAATATGGGCATTATTCAAATGAATGTAGAAAAAAATAATCAGATTTCAGTAGACAAAATGCAAACTTTACAAGAGAAAACCAAAATCAGAGCAATATGTTCATAGCATGCAATGTAGCACAAGAAAATCAGAAGGATGTGTGGTTTTTAGACTCAGGTTGTAGCAATCACATGACAGGGAACTTAGAAATATTTTCAAGTATAGATGAAAGTGTAAAATCAGATGTCACATTGGGTAATGACAACAAAGTTTCAGTTATGGGAAAAAGAAATATCAATATTCTAACTAAATAGGGGGAGAAGAAGCATATTTCAGATGTGTATTTTGTGCCTGGTCTAAAACATAATCTAATGAGTATTGGATAGCTTGTTCAAAAGGGGTATAGAGTCTTCTTCACAAACAAAGAATGCACTATTCTAGATAAATTTTCAAGTAATCAGCTTATTGCCAAAGTGCAAATGACAAACAATAGAATGTTTCCCCTAAAGATTAAGCCGGATTTGAATGTGGAATATGTTCAAGCACAACCCACAATGAACCCACAAGAGGATAAAGAAGAAGTTGCAGTAGTTACACAAGCCCTCTTTCAAGTAGAAATAAAAGATGAAAATTGGTTATGGCATCTAAGATTTGGGCATCTCAACTTTGGAGGTCTAAATTTGCTTCATAGGAGGAGTATGGTAAAGGGTATGCCTCTAATAGAGAAACCAGAAAGAGTATGTGAAGGATGCATCTTAGGAAAGCAACATAGAGAGACATTTCCAACTAGAAAGGCAATTAGAGCAAAGGCACCTTTAGAGATTGTTCATTCAGATTTATGTGGGCCAATGCAAACACCCTCAATTGGTGGAAGATTCTACTTTTTGACTTTCATTGATGACTATTCAAGGAAAACATGGGTCTACTTTCTAAGGCAAAAGAATGAAGTGTTTGATTACTTCCATCAATTCAAGGCACTTGTTGAGGAGCAAAATGGGCACTACATCAAAGCATTGAGAATAGATAGAGGTGGTGAATACATCTCCAATGAATTTCTACATTTCTGCAAAGACCATGGGATTCACAAACAATTCACAACTAGGTACACACCTCAACAAAATGGGGTAGCTGAAAGAAAAAATAGAACAATCATGGAAATGACAAGAAGCATGTTGAAAGCAAAGCATTTGTCAAATGAATATTGGGCTGAAGCTGTAGCTTGTGCAACATACATTATGAATAGATGTCCAACCAAGAGTGTGAAGAATATGATTCCTGAAGAAGCATGGATAGGAAGAAAACATAGTGTTGCTCACATGAGAGTATTTGGATGTGTGGCATATGCACATGTGCCAGATGAGTTAAGAAGAAAGTTGGACAACAAAGGAGAAAAGTGTATATTTGTTGGTTATAGTGATGAGTCAAAGGCATACAAACTATACAATCCAATAACTAAGAAAGTTATAATCAGTAGAGATGTACAGTTCATAGAAGATGAAGCATGGGATGGAAGTTTGGAAAAAACAATCAATATTGCAGCCAACTTACCACAAGAAGATAAAGAAGTTTTTATACCAGTAGGTACTCCATCAAATGTGACTCCTTCCATGCCCATTCAAGCTCAACAAAGTGGTCATCAAATGACACCATCATCAAGTGTAAGGACAACCTCAAGCATTCAAGCATCCACTCCTTCAAATGTACAACAAACACCATCTACAAGTGGCAATCAAGGTGCAGGACCATCAAGTCCACATTCCACAAGTCCAAGTTCAAGTGATATATCAAATGCTACATTGGCAAGCTTGAGGAGACAAAAAATCAGAAGTTTGAAAGACCTTTATGATCAAAATGAAGGTGAGAACAATGCTGGTCTAATTTCTCTCTTTGCATTTTATTCACAAGTAGAAGATCCAATTCATTATGAAGATGCAATTAAGGATGACAAATGGGTAAATGCAATGGATGATGAAATTGATGCAATAGAAAAGAATCAAACATGGGAGTTAGTGAGTCTTCCAAAAGACAAGGATGTCATAGGAGTGAAGTGGGTTTACAAAACCAAATTAGATGCAAATGGTGATGTACAAAAACATAAAGCAAGACTACTGGTA
The DNA here is from genome assembly GCA_027924645.1 of Cunninghamia lanceolata. Lineage (NCBI taxonomy): Eukaryota > Viridiplantae > Streptophyta > Pinopsida > Cupressales > Cupressaceae > Cunninghamia > Cunninghamia lanceolata. Next base: position 103,990 of record BSBN01000497.1, on the reverse strand, counting down.
AAAGGATATTCACAACAGCCCAGGGTTGATTACAATGAGACATTTGCTCCAGTAGCACGTTTAGACACCGTGAGAACTATACTTGCAATAGCAGCTCAAAACAAATGGCCAGTTTTCCAAATGGATGTGAAATTAGCCTTTTTGAATGGCTATCTTGAAGAAGAAGTTTATGTGGAGCAGCCACCTAGGTATGAGATTTTGGGTCAAGAAGACAAAGTCTACAAACTAAAAAAGGCACTCTATGGACTCAAGCAAGCCCCAAGAGCTTGGTATAGTAGAATTGACTCTTATCTTTTGCAAAATGGATTCAATAGGTGCAACATTGAGCCTACATTGTACACCAAGATGAATGAGCAAGGTGAGATCATAATTGTTTGCTTGTATGTTGATGATTTGATATTCACGGGTGATTTGGCAATTGATTTGTTTAAAGGAACTATGAAAAAGGAATTTGAAATGACTGATTTGGGTCTCATGAAGTATTTTCTTGGCATTGAGGTGAATCAAAATGATAATGGTATTTTCATCTCCCAATCTAAATATGCAAATGACATTTTGAGAAGGTTTAATATGACAAATTATAAATCAGCTCCAACACCAATTGTCATGGGACTGAAATTAAGCAAGGATGACAAAGGAGCCAACATTGATCCAACTTTGTATAAAAGGCTTGTTGGTAGCCTCATGTATTTAACAGCCACAAGGCCTAACATAATGTATGCAGTTAGTCTCATTTCAAGGTTCATGGAGTCTCCAAAGGACTCTCATTGGCAAGCAGGAAAGAGAATTCTCAGATATGTGAGTGGAACAAGGAACTATGGCATTCAGTATGCAAAGTCAAATGAGTTCAAGCTGATTGGATATATAGATAGTGATTGTGCAGGAAGCATTGATGATAAGAAGAGCACTTCTAGTTATGTCTTTCATTTTGGAATAGGTGTAGTTTCATGGGCTTCAAAGAAACAACCAGTAGTCACTCTCTCATCTGCTGAAGCAGAGTATATAGCAGCTACAAGTGCATCATGTCAAGTAGTTTGAATGAGAAGAGTTTTGAAAGATCTCAAGCAAGAACAAGAAGAGGCAACAAGGATCTATTGTGACAACAACTCAGCTATAGCATTGTCAAAGAATCCAGTTTTTCACAAGAGGAGTAAACATATAGATACAAGATATCATTTCATCATAGAACTAATTAACAATGGAGAAATCCTTTTGGATATTTGTAAGTCTCAAGATCAGTGTGCAGACATTTTCACCAAAGCATTAGGGAAAGAAAGTTTTGTGTTTCAAAGAGATCGTTTGGGTATCAAAGAAGGTGGTAGTTGTGATTAGGGGGGAGTGTTGGAGAACTTAATCTCAACAACCATTCTGTACTACTTCCTGTAGCTGATTAATCGCTAGCATGGTCTCATTGCTTTATGTTTAATGTTCATAACTCTTATTTTTGACTTCTTCTCTCTTTCCCCTGCCAATGTCCTGTTTCTCATTAATTTTCTGCAGGGTATGGTCTTAGAGGCATGGCCTTCCTCTCCACCATATGGAAGAAGGCAATATTTTTGTAATATCTATTGTCAAGTTTTTTTTTAGTGTGTGCAGCGTAGCAAAAGAGGAAAGGGTGATGCTCTGTTTTAAAAAGAAGAGTAGCATGCAATATAGTGTGTAAAAATAGAAAGAGCAAGACAGTAGTCTACAGTTTGAAGCAGATCACAACAGGGGTAGTCTATTGTTTTTGTATGCAACTATGGAACCACAGCTTTGTTTTATATCACCAAATGTTGTATGATTCTGAATCAAAAAATATAAATATATTTGTTGTCCATCTTTTGTGATTTGTTATTTATTTTGATGTTATTATGCTCTGTTTTACTCTGCCTCTTTCCTTCATATACGCTAATCGCTGCACAAAATCTATCTCCAAGATTGTTACAAGATAAATTGTTGTGGTAGATATGTATGCAAAATGTGAAAGCACAAACAAGGCACACAAATTGTTTGACGCTATACCTCAAAGAGATGTTATCTAATGGACAGCAATGTTTGTAGGATCAACACGAAATGGATTGTTCAAAAGGCTTTAGAAACTTTCAATCAAATTTCATTGGTAGGCATTTGGGAGTTTTGGAATAGGGTATGATCACCCATCCAAGCACAATGGTACATGGATCCTCTATTAGGTGAGGTATGAGCAAACATCCTAGTCTCCATGCATGTGGGAGCTTAGACAAGGCATGATAATGCCTCAAAGATATGCAATAATTGCAACATATGCACAAAATAGATTTGTTGAAATTTTTTTGCAATAGAATTCCATAGAAGTTATACATATTTAGAATATGGAAGAATGGTACCATTTCTATCCTATTAAAAATTGTGCCTTAAACTATAGGTTCGATGCCTTCCTAAACCAGAGTTTAGAAGAAAAGAGTTTGTTGTCTATACATAATTGGGGGCACACAACAACAAGCACCTGATTAAAACTAAATAGTCATAAAAAAGGAAACATATCCTAACGTCGCAGCATGAAGGATAGAGGAATTGAATCTTCAAGGGTAGATATGCACATGAAATATAAAGTATAAGAAGACATGTGGTCTATTTGACAGATTGCTATGCCAATGTAAAGTCTCATGGAATGAAGCATTAATAGTACCAGAATGAAAATGAGTTATTGAAAGGGTTTAGATACTTATAACCAAAAGTAATATGCAAGTACATTTCTAGGAAGTACAACCCTTATCAGAGCTTCTGAGCAAGGAATATACATGCAAACTATGGACACGCTAAATAGGCACAATCTAATCCATAAGGCATGATTGATTGTTGAAAGCCTCATTAAGGAAGAATGCTACCGTTAGATGAAATGAGCATGTGAACTTTTGACGAAGAGTCATAGTGAGAGGTTATCACATGAAGAGTAAAGATTGTTGGATTCATTCAAAAGTATGCTAAAAAGATATCAAAGAAGTTTCAGAAAACCAGATAAAGGCGTTAAGCCAAGAAGATAAGAAAATATTCTAAATTCCTCAGTTTAAAAAACTAATCCCAGTTGAATTCATTTCTATCTAGAAAATAATAAATTTTCTAAATGTTAACATACCTAAATTTTTTCTAATTTTCCCCACTCCCTATTTTTCTCTCTGATTCTGCCTTTTTTGCCCAAATCTACTTTTCCTGATATCCTGCTTTTTTCTTTCCCCTCTATTTTTTTTGGGTGTATATGCCTAACGTCCTACTTTTTTCTCTATAAATCTCCCTTATAAAATGTTACATCCCTATTTTCTGACTTGCTATACTTTTATTTTTTTTACTTGGGCATAAGTAAATTTGTTGAGATGTTATAGACTTAAGACAGGATATGACATGGAATTGTATTGAATATCAATTATGAAATCATGGAAATGATTATGTTATGGTCGATTTAATAACTGTATTATAAGATTTGATTTATTAGTTGAATTTATTGAATAAAGATACACTGATCTCTTATTGTTTGATGACAAGTGAAATAGGATTATAGGGTATCGACTCTCAGAGAGGAGAGAGAGAGTATCTTTCGAGAAGAGAGAGATAGACCTTGGATTACGAGTGGTCAATTTGCCAAACGAGTCTAGTGTTAAACGATAATGTGAACCAATGAGTCATATAAGGTAAGTCTTATCTTGCCAGTTTTCTTTCGAACCTAAGTCGACAGGTAGTCGATATCCTGATTATCATTTAGTCAAGTTGATGGAGAGTCGACATAGTCATTTGTGAAGTAAACAATGTCATTGACATAGAACGGTTGTTTTTATCTTCTTGAGTCACTTGAGGTTTTATTGTCGCCTCTTAAATGTCGAGATGTTCCCATCAAGATAGATGACACAAATATTGTCGACGTTTAAACATCAACAGATGAACTTATTTTGTGGCGGATTTGTGGATCACATCTCATAGTCGAAAGATGTGAGAAGTCATTTTGTGTGTCAAACAATTTAGAAAACTTGTGTTGCGTTAAGCCCAATCCATCGCGATTGCTGTCAAACGCGTTAATCATGTGTTGTGAATTTGTTTCCCTTTTGTAAATCGACAGAAATCAAATGAGAAGTCAATTTATGCTATAACTGTCTTGGTCATCATTTGGAAGGATATTCTGAAATCGTTTTAGTCATAACTTAGTTAACGGGAGGTATTTTCGTCAGTTCACTTGATGTCAGTTTTCTCGTCGAGTCAAGTTGGTTTACGCCCAAGCTCTGTCATGTTGGACGTCATCCTTTGCAAATACGTCTTTTTCTTTCGAGTTTACAACTTGAGTTACCTTCAAATCGAACCCATACTTTCTTACTTTAGTCAGTCTTGTTTCTTTATCTCTTTCTCGACCTTGGAGACACTCTTCGCACTTATTATTCACCACCTTGTAAGAGCATTTGGTTATTAGTGCAAACGTAGAGGTTTAAAAGCCATGATGCTCGAGCAAGTGGGCGAGGTTGTAGTGCCACAACTGCCACATCATGTAGTGGAGCTCCTTATGGAGAGTGGTCACATTTTTATAGGAGACGTGTTGGCATTTGTCAAATCAAAAAAATTAGTTTTGAGTGGTGGGTTGAATGGTTTAATTTGTTATCCGCCACCTCGTAAGAATTTTGGCCCATGCTATGAGTAGTGGTGAAACATAATCTTTTGAGGCCTTAGCCTTTAGGACGGGTCGATACCCTATCCAACTGCCACCCTGCCGTAGGAAACTCCATAATGTGAAGTGGTTGCAAAATCTAAAGAACCGACCTTGCATGCCAGAAGAATCTCCATTTTTATAGAGATGGTCGACGGTTTTGGGCAAGTGGTTGCTTTTCCTTCGCTAAGAGTAGGCTTTATGAGAGAAGGTTTGGAGCAAAGAGCAAGGAGGTGGAGTGGGGAGTTTATATCTAGTATACGTGGGCAGGAACGGTGGAAAAAGAGAAGGAGATTAATCTCTTTCATCAGGGACAGGGATGGCATTACGAATGGGATTATTGCATTGAAATGGGGATTGTTTTGTTCTTGGTGTTTGACTCTCTTTCGAGATGTAGACTCACCAGGTGGTGCTTGTATGAAAGGTATTGCGGTGGTAGGCTCAAACCTAGGCTAGGTTGAATTCGCCCTTTTGGGTAGGAGCTTTTCGGTTGTTAAAAAAGAGTAACCATGGGTTAAAGGTATGAATGCCTCGTCGTACAGAGGGGGTGGGACGGATTATTCTCGGTGGAGAGAGGTTTGAAACCGGAGAGAAAAATGTGTTTGTTCTCCTTCGCCGTGGGGGAGTTGGAGATATTTCTTTGGGGGGTATGATGTGCTTTGCCCAAGCGTGGATAGGGGAGTGCAGATCTGGTGGATGGCAGTGATTCTGAGTAGCACCGAAACAAGGATAACACTATTGCACTTAGCAAAGAAAGAGGCTATAAGCTGTGAACTATCTATGGCAAGAAGAAACGCAGTAAGAGGAATACATAAACCATATAACATGTTCCTTTCCTTAATTCAATAATTTTGCTTTGTGTATGGTGCGTGTTTCTATCTCCAAGTTTTTCTAAGGTTTTGAATTGCTCTTGTGTGCAAAAAGGCCCATGTCCTCCTATTTAAAATGACCAAATCTTTTATAGATATAAAATGCTATGACAACTTGGAATATTGAATTCCTCCATGATAAGAGTCGTGCTTTGAAGAAATCATCATTCTAGTTATTTTGGAAGGATGGTTTAGTCTGGTTTTTCATTAGTATACTAGGACAGCATAGACATTGTTATGTGAAGATTAGACTAAGACTTCCTTATGGAGCAAAATAATCATAGTAGATCTACATGTGTAGAGTTTGTTAAATCCTAAGTCATAGTTATCACTAGACCGATATAGTTGTCTAGTCACCTATGTTTTGGAGATAGTATGCCATGAACACTTAGAAAAGTTATCCATTTTATAACTTGCTATCGTGCAAAAAGGCACCCGGTTATGAAAGAGTTAAATATGAGAGTCCTCATGATGAAAGAAAGTTGATTAGGTCTATTATATAATAAAGACGTATACATGTCTTTGTATTATCTTGTGTCATGGGTTGCACTGGGAAAAGTCATAAAGTTACTATGTAAACTTTTATGTGCCGTCTCTTTTATATCGTATGATTTTTATAGAACATAATATGTGGAAAGTTGAATGTTTTTGGATATCCATGGTGATAGTATTCCTATTTTTAAGAACACTCAAGTTCTAGATAATAGCTTCATCATTAGAAGTAAATTATGTCTCTAATGATATTAGGAGGAGTGATGATTTCTCCATACCAGGATTAGACTAGAGCACTTGTATGTTTAGTTTTGGCATAACTCATAGAGTTCAAAGGAGAGAAACTTGACATGAATGATAGTTGGATAGCAACTAAAATTAGGATTGTATTCCATCGTGTTGGGGAAAAGGATAATAAAACCCTAGTTCAACCCAAGAAGGTTAAAGATCATTTGACAACATGGTTATAACCCATATTACTTAGTTTGTATGGGTGGACACTGAGAGGTTGAGAACCCTAAATATTATATGCTTATCGAAAAGAGATTTGTTTCTAGTTGATTATGTTTAACCTTAGGTAGGGAAACCTAATCGTTTGTTTTCAAGTCGACTTGTGGAATGAGTCTAAAGCTTCATGTTTTGCAAGCATGCGGGAGGTACCATTAATGATTAGTCGAACATTAAATTCAATATACCTTTTGGTCACAACTTCTCTTACACTATTACTTGTCGACAAGGGGGCAATCTCAAATGATTGCAAGGGATACCTAAGAATGGGTAATCATTTCATAAGGATCATGGAATGATGATAGTGTCGGGTGAGTCCACTTAAATTATAAAGACTAGGTTTGAGTTGGTCAAAACTCTTTAGTTAAACCTTAACTTAACCTAGAGATGGTATTTATTATACTAAGGCATTGAGATCAGTTTTTAGATCGTGATTGAAGGGTCAAGTGCCCTGACTATGCGTAATTATTCTTACTTGCAAGAAGTGATTTAGATTCCTAGACTATATTGCTTAACCAAGGTAGGGTTATCATCTTACTCGTAATTAGACTATCTATATCTTTAATGAGACAATAAGTCATGAACCTCAGGTATTGCAAGGATGCAATGAGAGTTATTGTAAAGAAAGAAAATTGAATAGGTCTATGGATTATGGACAATGAAAGAAAACATGTATGAGTCGGGAAGACTAAATTAATGAAAACGCCATGACTTCATAAGTTAAACGTAGTTGACCAAGTTGAGGTATAGGAATATGATAGTATCCAAGTCGAGTTGGAGTGGGTGAACAATACGACATCATTCATTGCGAACGTCAATTTTATACTGAAAACTATGGCCATAGTAATGCATATGTCTCTGCATGCATTTGTCGGTTCACTGTATCTGGATTGCACATCCTATCGGGAATCATACTTAGCTAGAGGGTATCTAGGGTTGTATGATAGATAGAGTTGTGTAAGATACAACACTATGTACTCGAAAAGGCAAATTACCACTGGTCACCTTGGTCTATACTTCTCGTGAAGGGAAGGGCCAATTTCGGTTAGGAAGGAGTGCGGGAGACCGACGGTCTGTGGTTGGAGGTAAATCACTGGAAAGATACACTCTCTCCCTCTAGCAGAAGACATGCCGAGGCTTGCGATAAAGATGTCAGATTTTTGGAAGTAGTATATTTCTAAGACTTGTGTTTATTGAGATTAGGTAAAACATTATCCGATTCAGGTATTTATAATTGATTTATTTTTGTAAACAATGTACTTGAGAAAGACAATACAGATTATTGTATTTGTAATGAGATATCTTGTAATTGTAGTTACTCGACTATATGTTGAATAAAAGAAAAATTTTCTCTATCTCATTTTTACCTTATAAATTTACTTTATGGTGAAAATTTTGGTTTTTACTATGTTTCTAGAACTTGGATGTTACATATGGTATTAGAGCTATCAGGTTCGACACTAGGGCTCATGAGTCCACTGTACTAACCTATAGTCAACATTATGCGATTAGCTAATGTTCAAATTTTCTTGTGCTAGAATGACGTGGAGAAGAACAAAGAAAATAGCTAGGAAGTCTGTTCCCCAAATTTTGCCTAGATTAGTGGTTAAGAAGAAACCTATCAAGGAAGTTGAACTTAAAGAGCATGTTGTTTACTCTGAAGGTGCATGGCTAGAGGATTCAGAGACTTTTGCTGATGCGCTTAAGCGTATTCGGCTAGAAAGAAAACAACGTTCTGAACTGGCCAAGAATCCTACTAATTCTACTGGTGTAGTAAAACCTAGTAAACTGTAGCTAGTACAACATGCCACTTGAACGTTGATGTGATGTTTTTGTTCCAGGAAAGAGTGTTGGAGTACTTGTGTGTACATCCACCCTCTATGTTTGTTAAACAGGATGATTGTAAAACGACGGTGACATATAGCTTTGTCGTATCAACTATATTAATAAGGATGTGAATACTCTTAAATACTTTATAATAAAGATGACAATGTTTTATACCAATCTTTGGATATTTATGAGATAAATATATGTCTTGATGTTTTGAGTCACTTTAGATTTAGAAAAACTGTTAGATAACTTAATTATCTGGTATGAGGAAAATGAGAGCATGTATCATACTAGAACCAAACCAGGGTGAAGGTCTAAAAGAGAACAAATCTTTAGTTAATCTCTTGATCAAATTGGAGCAATCCTCACCATGTTTAAAACCAAGGAGATACCTAGTATTTTGGAAAAGAAAATATGAGATCAAGGAAACCCTGAAGGGGGAAAAATGAGAATTCTCATGGGATGAGAAAGGAAAATCATGAAGAATATAGCGTGAGTTATAGAAAATCCTAAAACTCTAGACCCTAAAAGGAAGTAAAGGATAGGCTTGCCCTAGAACTGTTCTAGACATGAAGAAAGTCATTTCACCAAAGATGATGGAACAAGTGTTGGAATCAACTGAAAATCTTATTCCTCTTAGAAATCTGGGATGAGTTACCTAGAAAAGTACCTTATCATATGACAACTTTAGGATTAATGGAACCAAAAGCCCTTATAAGAATTATTGGCAAAAAGGTTTGGTTAGATCTAGTATGTTGCCATGGGGTGTACTAGATATTGTTTTTGTCAAGAAGGACATAACTTTACAAATGTGTATTTGGTATCATTTGCTCATTAAAACCACGACAAGGAGAAAAAATCTTTCACCACGTATCGATGACCTCTTTGATTAAGATGGGTTGAGTTGTTATGTTTTCCTAGATTGAAGGATGAGGGTACCCTTGAAACAACTTTTGGACAAGAATGGGCACTGTGAGTTAGCAATGTTGTCCTTTTGAGCATACAAATGCCTTGTCGCATTCATGAAACACATGAGCAATGTGTTTAGAGGTTGTTTAGACTTGTTGTTCCAAGTCTTTAGGAAGATATATTTATTAATTTTTAGAATGAAGGGGAAACTTTATCCTTTTGTGCAAGTGATTCTATAATGATTAAGAGAAATTACAATAGCACCAATGCTATGAATTCCTTTTCCAAAGGACAGTTTGAGAGAAAATTGATGCCTCATGAAATGGTTTAAGGGGTGTACCTTTACATGATGAGTAAATTTAGAAAGCTCTTGTGGTAAAATTTAAAAGATTCAAGGTATGAAAGGTTTTTCATTTTAAAGTCGCACGGACTATTGAGTTTCGGAGAAAGAATGTGTGTTTCTAATTCCTCTGAAATAAGAAAAATGGAGTGGAAAGAAGTTCATATTTCACCATACCCAGGACATCTAGGGTTAACCAAGTACTAATAGATATAAAAACCTCTTTAATTCTGAAAGGAATAAAGAATGATGTTGCGAGATTTGTAGCATATTGTCTGGAATGCCAGAAGGAAAGAGTAGAACATCAGCTCCTGTAGGATTGATGTATCCACATGACGTGCCATAGTGGAAATGGCAAGTTGTTTGCATGGATATTGTACGAAGACCTTCTATGTCTAGGAAAAGACACAATGCCATTTTGAGAGGATAAACTCTCGAAGGTAGCACATTATATACCAGGAGATTGGACTGATGGAGCATCAGTGCTAGCACACATTTTGTGCAAGATGTGTTTAGACTGCTTGATTTCCTGAGAAGGTTATCTCAGCTAGAAATACGCGTGTAATGTCAAGGTTTTGACAAACTTGTTCTCCATGTTAAGGACAGAAATTTAAAAAGAGTATAATTTATTATCCTATGAACATATGGTTAAACAAAGGAAGTTAACCAGGTTTTAGTAGATTTGCCCCAAGCATGTTGCATGGATTAGCAATACGAGTAGGGAGACTACTTATCACGTGAAATCTGTGACAATACTTAACTTTTGCTATTACGATGGCTTGAATTGAAACATTGGACAGAAAGATGCCGAACTCCTATAAGCTGGATAAGCTAGAAGGTAGGATTAGCATTAGTCCGGAAATGTTATTAGAAATGAATGAAAAGATTTAACTGATTAGGAAAGATCAAAGGAAATGGATAATGAATAGAAAAGCTACGTTAATGATTAAGAGTACACCAAGACAATTCTCGGTGAGAGAAGGAAAAAAATTCTTTTAAGGGTTAAACCCCTAAAAACGATTCCTAAAGAATGGAATGTATTCTAAACCAGTCCCTAAGCATTATGGACCTTTCTAAACTTTAAGGTTAGAAATTTTATTGATATCTAGAATCAATCTATTATCAATTATTGCCAGGAGGCAACATGCTTTTTGTGATTTATATATGAGGAATATATTCATGTAATATATAAATGTTATAATCTATGAATGATTTAAAAGTACAAGAACCTAGGAGAGGTTATGAGCAAGCTTTTGAAATACTTGAAGATCATAAGCAATGCTTGTGTAACATAGAGGTTATGAAGTGTGAGGTCCAGTGGGACCAGTATGCATAGATTAGTTTTGCATGGTGGGAGAAATTACCATGAACTCTAGCAGAAATTTCCTCATTTACTTTATGTTGATAGCAATTAAAAAATGAATATGCTTTTAAGTTGCGTTTTGATGCTTTATATCATCGAGGATGATGAATCTTTAGGGGAAGGATATGTTACATCCCTATTTTCTGACTTGCTATACTTTTATTTTTTTTACTTGGGCATAAGTAAATTTGTTGAGATGTTATAGACTTAAGACATGATATGACATGGAATTGTATTGAATATCAATTATGAAATCATGGAAATGATTATGCTATGGTCAATTTAATAACTGTATTATAAGATTTGATTTATTAGTTGAATTTATCAAATAAAGATGCACTGATCTCTTATTGTTTGATGACAAGTGAAACAGGATTACAGGGTATTGACTCTTAGAGAGGAGAGAGAGTATCTTTCGAGAAGAGAGAGATAGACCTTGGATTACGAGTGGTCAATTTGCCAAACGAGTCTAGTGTTAAACGATAATGTGAACCAATGAGTCATATAAGGTAAGTCTTATCTTGCCAGTTTTCTTTCGAATCTAAATTGACAGGAAGTCGATATCCTGATTATCATTTAGTCAAGTCGATGGAGAGTTGACATAGCCATTTGCGAAGTAAACAACATCATTGACGTAGAACGGTTGTTTTTATCTTCTTGAGTCACTTGAGGTTTTATTGTCGCCTCTTAAATGTCAAGACGTTCCCATCAAGATAGATGACACAAATATTGCCGATGTTTAAACATCAACAGATGAACTTTTTTGTGGCAGATTTGTGGATCACGTCTCGTAGTTGAAAGATGTGAGAAGTCATTTTGTACATCAAACGATTTAGAAAACTTGTGTTGCATTACGTCCAATCCGTCGTGATTACCGTCAAAACGTGTTAATCATGTGTTGTGAATTTGTTTCCCTTTTGTAAATCGACAGAAATTGAATGAGAAGTCGATTTATGCAATAACTGTCTTGGTCGTCATTTGGAAGGATATTCCGAAGTCATTTTAGTCATAACTTAGTTAACGGGAGGTATTTTCGTCAGTTCACTTGATGTCAGTTTTCTCGTCGAGTCAAGTTGGTTTACGCCCAAGCTCTGTCATGTTGGACGTCATCCTTTGCGAATACGTCTTTTTCTTTCGAGTTTACAACTTGAGTTTCCTTCAAATCGAACCCATACTTTCTTACTTTAGTCAGTCTTGTTTCCTTATCTCTTTCTCGACCTTGGAGACACTCTTCGCACTTATTATTCACCACCTTGTAAGAGCATTCGGTTATTAGTGCAAACGTAGAGGTTTAAAAGCCATGATGCTTGAGCAAGTGGGCGAGGTTGTAGTGCCACAACTGCCACATCATGTAGTGGAGCTCCTTATGGAGAGTGGTCACATTTTTATAGGAGACGTGTTGGCATTTGTCAAATCAGAAAAATTAGTTTTGAGTAGTGGGTTGAATGGTTTAATTTGTCATCCACCACCTCGTAAGAATTTTGGCCCATGCTATGAGTAGTGGCGAAACATAAGGTTTTGAGGCCTTAACCTTTGATTAAAGGACAGGTCGATACCCTATCCAACAGCCACCCTGCCGTAGGAAACTCCATAATGTGAAGTGGTTGCAAAATCTAAAGAACCGACCTTGCATGCTAGAAGAATCTCCATTTTTATAGAGATGGTCGATGGTTTTGGGCAAGCGGTTGCTTTTCCTTCACTGAGAGTAGGCTTTATGAGAGAAGGCTTGGAGCGAAGAGCAGGGAGGTGGAGTGGGGAGTTTATATCTGGTATACGTGGGTAGGAACAGCGGAAAAAGAGAAGGAGATTAATCTCTTTCATCGGGGACAGGGATGGCATTACGAATGGGATTATTGCATTGAAATGGGGATTGTTTTATTCTTGGTGTTTGACTCTCTTTCGAGATGTAGACTCATCAGGTGGTGCTTGTATGAAAGGTATTGCAGTGGCAAGCTCAGACCTAGGCTAGGTTGAATTTGCCCTTTTGGGTAGGAGCTTTTCGGTTGTTAAAAAAGAGTAACCATGGGTTAAAGGTATGAATGCCTCATCATGCAGAGGGGGTGGGACGGATTATTCTTGGTGGAGAGAGGTTTGAAACCGGAGAGAAAAATGTGTTTGTTCTCCTTCGCCATGGGGGAGTTGGAGATATTTCTATGGGGGCTATGATGTGCTTTGCCCAAGCATGGATAGGGGAGTGCAGATCTGGTGGATGGCGGTGATTTTGAGTAGCACCAAAACAAGAATAACACTGTTGCACTTAGCAAAGAAAGAGGCTATAAGCCGTGAGCTATCTATGGCAAGAAGAAACGCAGTAAGAGGAATACATAAACTGTATAACAGGTTCCTTTCCTTAATTCAATAATTTTGCTTTATGTATGGTGCGTGTTTCTATCTCCAAGTTTTTCTAAGGTTTTGAATTGCTCTTGTGTGCAAAAAGGATGATGTCCTCCTATTTAAAATGACTGAATCTTTTATAGATATAAAATGCTATGACAACTTGGAATATTGAATTCCTCTATGATAAGAGTCGTGCTTTGAAGAAATCATCATTCTAGTTATTTTGGAAGGATGGTTTAGTCTGGTTTTTCATTAGTATACTAGGACAGCATAGACATTGTTATGTGAAGATTAGACTAAGACTTCCTTATGGAGCAAAATAATCATAGTAGATCTACACGTGTAGAGTTTGTTAAATCCTAAGTCATAGTTATCGCTAGACCGATATAGTTGTCTAGTCACCTATGTTTTGGAGATAGTATGCCATGAACACTTAGAAAAGTTATCCATTTTATAACTTGCTATCATGCAAAAAGGCACCCGGTTATGAAAGAGTTAAATATGAGAGTCCTTATGATGAAAGAAAGTTGATTAGGTCTATTATATAATAAAGACGTATACATGTCTTTGTATTATCTTGTGTCATGGGTTGCACTGGGAAAAGTCATAAAGTTACTATGTAAACTTTTATGTGCCGTCTCTTTTATATCGTATGAATTTTATAGAACATAATATGTGGAAAGTTGAATGTTTTTGGATATCCATGATGATAGTATTCCTATTTTTAAGAACACTCAAGTTCTAGATAATAGCTTCATCATTAGAAGTAAATTATGTCTCTAATGATATTAGGAGGAGCGATGATTTCTCCATACCAAGATTAGACTAGAGCACTTGTATGTTTAGTTTTGGCATAACTCATAGAGTTCAAAGGAGAGAAACTTGACATGAATGATAGTTGGATAGCAACTGAAATTAGGATTGTATTCCATCATGTTGGGGAAAAGGATAATAAAACCCTAGTTTAACCCAAGAAGGTTAAAGATCATTTGACAACATGGTTATAACCCATATTACTTAGTTTGTATGGGTGGACACTAAGAGGTTGAGAACCCTAAATATTATATGCCCATCGAAAAGAGATTTGTTTGTAGTTGATAATGTTTAACCTTAGGTAGGGAAACCTAATCGTTTGTTTTCAAGTTGACTTGTGGAATGACTCTAAAGCTTCATGTTTTGTAAGCGTGTGGGAGGTAACATTAATGATTAGTCAAACATTAAATTCAATATACCTTTTGGTCACAACTTCTCTTACACTATTACTTGTCGACAAGGGGGGAATCTCAAATGATTGCAAGGTATACCTAAGAATGGGTAATCATTTCATAAGGATCATGGAATGATGATAGTGTCGGGTGAGTCCACTTAAATTATAAAGACTAGGTTTGAGTTGGTCAAAACTCTTTAGTTAAATCTTAACTTAACCTAGAGATGGTATTTATTATACTAAGGCATTGAGATCAGTTTTTAGATCATGATTGAAGGGTCAAGTGCCCTGACTATGCATAATTATTCTTACTTGCAAGAAATGATTTAGATTCCTAGACTATATTGCTTAACCAAGGTAGGGTTATCATCTTAGTCGTAATTAGACTATCTATATCTTTAATGAGACAATAAGTCATGAACCTCGGGTATTGTAAGGATGCAATGAGAGTTATTGTAAAGAAAGAAAATTGAATAGGTCTATGGATTATGGACAATGAAAGAAAACATGTATGAGTCGGGAAGACTAAATTAATGAAAACGCCATGACTTCATAAGTTAAACGTAGTTGATGAAGTCGAGCTGTAGGAATATGATAGTATCCAAGTCGAGTTGGAGTGGGTGAACAATATGACATCGTTCATTGCGAACGTCAATTTTATACTAAAAACTATGGCCATAGTAATGCATATGTCTCTGCATGCATTTGTTGGTTCACTATATCTAGATTGCACATCCTATCAAGAATCATACTTAGCTAGAGGGTATCTAGGGTTGTATGATAGATAGAGTTGTGTAAGATACAACACTACGTACTCGGAAAGGCAAATTACCACTGGTCACCTTGGTCTATACTTGTCATGAAGGGAAGGGCCACTTTCGGTTAGGAAGGAATGCGGGAGACCGACGGTCTGTGGTTGAAGGTAAATCACTAGAAAGATACTCTCTCTCTCTCTAGCAAAAGACATGCCAAGGCTTGCGATAAAGATGTCAGATTTCTGGATGCAGTATATTTCTGAGACTTGTGTTTATTGAGATTAGCTAAAACATTATCTGATTCAGGTATTTATATTTGATTTATTTTTGTAAACAATGTACTTGAGAAAGACAATACAGATTATTGTATTTGTAATGAGATATCTTGTAATTGTAGTTACTGGACTATATGTTGAATAAAAGAAAAATTTTCTCTATCTCATTTTTACCTTATAAATTTACTTTATGGTGAAATTTTTGGTTTTTACTATGTTTCTAGAACTTGGATGTTACATAAAATATGCTCTGATGTTACACTTCGTTTGCTCCTCCAATCTGTAATGACCTCCATTGTTATGGCTCTCCCATCCAGATATGTCTGTCGTTAAACTCCATCCCCTCCTAACAGCCTAAAACTTATCTATTTTTAGAGAGAGAAATCCCCCAAAATCTTTCAGAAAATTCCTCTCATAAGAGGCAATAAATTATGCATGTATCACTATCTTACAATTTTCTATTTAAGTCATTCACAATCAGAGAATAATTACTTTATAATTTTATCTATTTTAGTATTTAGTTAATATACGTTTTTTGACAACTCATAATAATTATTATTATGAGTTTATCAAAGTTAATTAACAAAATATTTACTTGTTTATATATTATTATTCATATTAATTTTATCAATTATATTTTATCATTTAACTATAATTTGAATAAAAGCATTTATATTTAATTATCAAAAACACCTACAAAACTTAATGATCCTTAGCATAATATAACGATTTATCAAAGTATTGATCAAACAATTCTAGCTAGAACAATCAAAATGTCAAACAATACCTATTGACTACACACGATCGAACAATAGTGACTGACTAACATGCCCAAACTAACCTTACCGACAGGACACAGGACTAAATACTCATCCTCTTCAAGGATGATGACAAGCTGAGTGACCTTATGCTATCTCTATTCAATGATTTCCATTGGTGTTAAGGCATGCTTAGACCTATCAATTCAAGTGGAGTCGATGCTTGATACCTGTAACCTGCAACAAATGAAACTATTGAACAATAGATATATAATAATACAGTCAAACACATCATGCAAGGGATTCACAGCATTACAGGGTACTCACACATGAGTAATGTGACACTGTCCCTTTCACCAACGCATCAAACAAATAACCATATTATGAATACATATAGTTTCTTTATAATTAAGATAAAATAGTAAGTTACTAAACGACTAAATAAGAACCATCACTAGATAGTCGCATGATACAAAATAAGATTGATCCACATAGTCAATTAAATCCATAACTAATCATAACATAAGCATAAAACACTAGTACTAACAATATCATCTAATATCATCATAGTAGTAATCTAACATCAATAAAGTATCATCAACAAAACATCATAATAGTAAATCCATCATCAAACAAGACATCATAATGTCCAGACCTAATGAAACAACTATCAGTCTAACAAAAGAAAAAATGAGGGGCACTACTCTCTGCTTGTCAAAAATGTACTTCAAATGATTAAGGTAATTAGAGAGAACACTGAGACCACTCATAGGGCTAATAACATTTTCTTCCTATGAAGAGTCAACTAGACCCCCACTAATATCTCTCTTCCCACAAAGCTCCTCTAAAATCCTCACACCATAATTAACAATTATTGAAACTTTTAGAGACAAACCCAACCACTAGAGGGAAATAATCAACTCACCTATTCACTAAGGAAAGAAACTCTTCACTAATTTGAGGAAGGCTAAGCTCCTTTTTTTCATTCTTTCTCTAAAAATAATTCTTTCTTCGATTGAAACTACAATCAACAGTAGAGTGGCTAGAGTTGTGGTACTTTTGGAAAATGACTACGGAGTCCTCATATTCAATTTTATACATCCATAAATCCATTTTGAGAATAAGATGACCAAAGTAGGGAATTGCTTACCCACATCTGCATTCATATAGAATTTGGAAAAAAAAAATGTTTCCTAGGTTTGGTCACCATATCAAAGGCTAAGAGTTGATCAAAGGAATTAGCTAGATGCCTTTCATTAGATGGGGAACCTATTAAAGCATCCCTTCTTAAAACTAAAACTTGGATTGCACTTTCTAAGGAGGAGCCTTGAATTTCCAAGAAACCAAGGACCACACAAGAGGGTCTAGACACAAACCTTATGGTTTGAAAAGGAGATAAAAAAGAATTCATTCAACATTGTTGAGATCTCAACTTGGCTACATGGTTTCTATTTCCTCTAAGCCTAATTTTTAACTACATTAATGTTTGGCCTAACTCTTAGACACTTACCACTAAGAGACTTATCCAACCTATAGGACGATCTATAAATTACTAAATTAGGGACCCAAAGATTAATTCCCATTCCATCCACAACTAGTTCCAAAGATAAGGACTAAATTTGTTTGGAGTAGGACTTACCGATAACTACTTCAACCTAGGATTTCTACCCAAATATGGTTCCTAAAACACTACCAAGATCTATAAAATCCACAAAAATATTGCTAAGAGAGACCTCCCCTACCTTCACATGTGAATGACTAGAATAAATTTAGTTAGAGAGAGGAAAGCTAGAACTATACATCTCAGCCACCACACAATAGGGAAGAGGGACCCCATCCTTAATCCCACTCGAATATGGCTAGCAACATGTGTAGGCACATAGGGGAGGAGAACAAATCCACATCTCAACCCCTAATGTGAGACATCTTCCTCAAAAGCACTAAAACCCCTCCCAACGTAAGAGAGAATACCTATGAGGAAGCACAAGTCACTGACACTTTCACAATAGAGCACAGCTTCTCAGCTAAAATAGTTTTTGAGCCATAGAGGATCTGTAGGCCTTTTTATGGGCCTCTAGCCAAAGATCTATAATCCTCTCTTCCTCCTCATCCAAAGAACCATTCCACTTGTCCTCAATCTCCTAATGAACATTTTCCTCAAGGCCATTGTCTTCTTCTTTCTTCTCATAGATGCAACTTCTAGGCCAAATCAACATGTGAGAAACTAGGACATTTCCCACTCAACAACATTTCAAATGATCATTCTTGGATGGTGTTTTTGTTTCAACCAACTCAGACCATTCTCGGTTCACTATTTTTTAACATTATAGTTTGATTTCATTTGTGTGTATATTTTTTCTATATTTTCATATTGTGAATAGTTGTTTGTTTATGTCGAAATATTTTTAAAATAAAATTTAAATAGATCAAAGCTTCTAAAATTGTCTTTAGTTTAGAATTAAGGCTTGATTGCCAACTTTATTTCTTAAGGATGTTGGATTTTTGCACTAGTAAAACTTAATTTTTATGGTCTCTTTATGAACCATTCAACTTAACCAATAAATCAAAAGCTACTTAACTTTTTTCATAATTTTAAAATTTAATTAGTATTATTTTTTCTTAATTAAATTTTTAAATATCTTAATATAATGTAACTATCACTTTACATTTATTATTATTTTAATAATAAATCTCTTATACATATTTACTCAAATAATCCCAAACCTTTTATTTTATATTAAATATTATTTATTAAAAATTAAAAAATCAAAATAATAAGAAGGAACTAATCTCACCTACCTAATCATATAGAATATCATCACTTATTAATGTTGTACGAGAGAGCATTTAAAAATCTTGGAAAACTTTTATACATTAATTATCCAATATAATTTCTTTTCTAAAATATCTTGATTGCAATTATACTCAAATAAATCTTAATTAAATAGATTAAACTTTTATGTCACTTATCCATTTAAAACTTGTTCACTTGAATTTAACACATCACATTTTATTTGATTATGTTAATTAAAATTTTTATTAGCTAATGTATATTTGAAAATATCAATGTAACAATATTATTAGATTTTGTATTATTGGATAATAATATAAAATGAGATATAAGTAAATAAGTATGTTTGTAAGAATTATTTTTTCTTTCAAATTATATAATTTAAGAAATTTTTGTTTGTTAAATATTCATATTTGTTAAATGTTTGTTTGCTATCTTAATGATAGATTATGGAATGTGATCCAAAACATTGATACTAAAAATTATTACACAATTAAATTTAAAAATACTTTTATATTCATCCATCTTTTAATTTCAATATATATAATTTATTGATTACATCAATAAGACAGATGTTAAATTTGAATTTGGAGTTGTTAATGTGTATTTATATAAACTTTCATCATACCCATTTTAGACATTCAACTATCAAAGAAATTGAAAATGTTAAACAAATATGTTGCCAAGTTTCGCTATCTAAATTACTGCAATTTCTAATATACTCCAATTTCTAATATTGATCACCTATATATTAAAAACATTAATGTTTATCTTTTACATGATTCTTACAATGTATAAAACCACTTTCAATAGGTAAATATAAGTTTAATTTACATATATTATTCTGTTATTACTTTAAATTATATTTACACTATTTCTATCTCTACGGACTTACAATGACTAGATTATCCATATATCAATTTAAACTAGTTAAAAAGAGTTTGGCGGAATTTTGCTACTATTTTGATAAGAACTCTTAAATTTTTTTAATATACTGAAAAATAGGTATAGAGTTTTCTCCCTTGAAAATTTGGTTGATCGTGAGTGCAGAGTGAGCGAGCTTATCGCCCTGCTCGAGGAACTTCTCTACCAATCATATCTGACTAATACAAACTAGGGGTTGAGCTAGTCTTGTAGCTTACGTAATAATGCATGTTTTCTTCCAAACCCCAGCCTGGAACACACAACAATCTCTGGAATCTCTTATCTTGCTACCCAAAATATATTTTGTTTGGTAACTGTGTGATTGTGCATTTGCTTCATCACGCGATACCTACTGCTCAAAACTATTAGAATATACAAGTTGCAAGCTTTCTGCTAAATCCAATCCTATCAATCCAATCATGAAAATAGTGCATGCAATTTCTTAATAATTGGCGATAAAAGCATAGTCAAAACTCTGCCAACTGATCCTATCGAAAACATGGAGGACTGTTAAAATTCGTGCAGGTCAAAAATTGAGAAAAACAATCAGCATTAAATGTTCATCTCCTCCAATGTATTACTTGTAGTTGTCAAATAGCTTGAGTTGGCCTGTTGGTAAAAAACTTGTCCTCTTGAAATGGAGGTGACAAAAAAAGCAACACAGTTTTTTCCATAAGCACTAAAATCTATCATCATGGATTGTGGAAATATCATGTCTACAATGTAGGTGACAAGTTCCAATCCTGCAGGGAGCAGGGTATGTATGCCTCATATTGAAGAACAATTAGGTGCCTCCTTCAACACCAGTGGGACTATTAAAGAATTCAATTTCCAAGAGTATTTCAAGCATACTTTTTGGTTTCTCTTGTTATTTCTAATATTTAGTTTTGGATTCATTCTTTACTTGGTCCTTTTCACCCTATAGACACTCAAATCTGACCATATCCTAACATCACCAGATTTCATCTCTCATCTCCCCTTCTAGCATCAATTCAATCATTCTAATATTAATTAAACAAGAAGAGCTTAAACAACCGGTATGTTGACAATGTACCGGTGGTTGAAAATCTGTCAAAATCTTGTTGACTAATCTATTTACTGTCAAAATCTTACCAAATTATCTATCTCCTGTCAAAATCTTGCTGATTGATCCTATCAAAAACATGGAGGGTTGTCGATTCAACTAGTCCATAGAAGAAGTCAAAATTCTTGCAGGTTGAAAATTGAGAAAAACATTGAACACACAATGTGCCCGTTGCTTACGATGGGAGATTTAAACATCATCCATTTTAATGGTCAAACAGTCAATAGCAATTTTACAAGTCATTCACAACAAAAAGTGGTAAATATTTCTCTTATTTTTACATGCCAAAATTATCTTTTGATTGTGGAAGTGGATGATGTTTAAGAATAGCTTGTTGTGATAGATACCTAATGAGCTCCAACAATTGTGATGGTCATTAAATTAAGACATGTATTATTTAATATTAATTATATGTTATGTCATATATTATTTATTATTTATATGTATATGTAGAAATCCTAGGGCTTCTCTTATGAAAAATTGTTGGTAAGGTCATCAATTTCATAACTTTCTACTTATTCATTTTTTTATTAATTTTTTTTATCAATTTTAATGGTACTTAATTTTAAAAGTTTTGGAGAATTTTGAATTAGTTTTTATTTAGATTGGTGATTTAAATAGTTATTTATATTTGTATTTAGTGGTATCTTTTACTTTTGAGAAATGATATTTGTTAGATTTAAAACTTTTTTTTGAATGTTTTTAATAAAGTTAGTTGGGAAAGAGGGTCCATAACCCTATACAAAACAACCCAGAGGGTAGAGAAAAAGCCTCACACATGCTAAAAACAACACATTAACAATAGACAGATAGCAAAGCCCAAAAGGAAAAGCTACAACAAGGCTGCAAGGAACAACATACTAAACAATCACATACCCTGACCTAGCAAGTCATACACCCTTGGCTCGACTGCGAGTCTGAGAAACATGCTTTTGTAGACCTCTCTTCCTTCTTTAGACAACAATCCAAAATACATCATTATCTCCATCTATAGAAATAGGAGATGTAGGAGGTGAAGCTCTCACCAAATCCTAAGAAGTGGGCAGAGCCTGGGGAGAGGAAGAAGCTATCACAACAGCACTAGCCCCAACAACATATGGCACACCTACAGTAGCAGTCCCATTCACAAGAGGCTTCCTAACAATAGTAACAATAATGGAGGTCCCTGCAATAGTCCCAGCAGCAGCAACAATAGCAAGGGAGGTCCCAACAGTATTCTGAGCAATAGATGAACTTTACAAATCTGATGGCACAATAACAGTAACAACAGAGGAGGTCTCTACAGTAATCCTCAAAAAAAACAACAACAGGGGAGGTCTCTATAGCAGCCCCAACAGCAGAAGGACCATGCAAATCTGATCTGGCACATGGCCATCACTAGGAATTGAAGTAGCAAAAGGCATCAAGAGTGGGGGAGGGGTCTCCTTCCCAACATTAACAGGAGGCTCAGAAGCTTCTGAGATAGAATCATCATTAACAACATCCACCATAAAGGTGTTCTTGTAGAGAATTCTTCCATCAATATGAAGAACATGAGACCTTCAAGTGAGGGCATTCTGATGCCAAAATGACCCATAATAAAGCACCTCTGACAACATAATGGGATACCTTCATAATCCAAGGGCTGACACCAAGAGCAATCAACAACTTGTAAAACAACCTCTGTTAAGAGAGGCACAGACAAATCTAATTCCACTAAAATACGAGCATATATTGTGTGAGAAAAGAAAGTAGTGGCTTGATCCACCATGATAAAATGACCCACTGAGTTACTAATGCCTTTATAGCAAGATTCACACCAAAAATGAAGAGTTAGATTTGGTAGAAGAATCCAAACTAGAAGTTGATTGAAAGATTCAGTGAGATGGTTAAATGTAGAAACCCAAGGCTTTAGTGATAGTGCATGTTGTCCCCAAAACCAAGAGTGATCAACAAAAATAGCATTTCGATAAGAGACTGAATCAAATGCGCCTACAAAGAATCCTTTAGGACATGGGTAAATTTGAATTTTCCCCTTTGTAAGGGGGCACAATTACTCAGAAATCCAAATATTTAGATCTTAGAGCCGTGGCCAGAGTTTATCAAATCTACATATCAAAACCTTCTGAGAAAAAAAATCCTCATTTTTTAACACTTCATCTCTTAAAATCACAAGGGGAGGTAGAGAAGAAGGTTTTACCTTACTCCTAGTCACAGGAGCAACACGAGCAATAGTAGGGACAACCTTCTTTTGAGGAGATGAGACTCCCGCATGAACTACATTAGCAAAAGAGCCAATCTCTGGATTTGTGGAAGAAGAACCCAAAATAGTAGAATACAACAACAACAACAGAACCAGGTAACCCAGCAACAGAAAAACCTCCTGTCTCAGATGACATAGCAAGAACAACAGACCCAGTCATAGGCAGTGCACCAGCAATAGCAACCCTAGCAGTAGAAAAACCCTCCGTCACAGATGGTGCCCCAACAACAGCAGCAAAAATACCCTCTATTGCAGATAGTGCACCAATGGAAGTAACAATAGAGGAGGTCCTTGCAACAGAGAATGTCCCAATAGATGCTAAACCCTACAAACCTATAACAAACAACTCATGGGTAGGAAGAGGAGAGGGAGAAAATTTCAAAATAAGTTAGAGAAATATTAAAAATGTGTTGTATTATTTTGAATGTTGTGTTACTCTTTTCAAAAGATATTTTTAGGGTAACAATATATTTTTTAAAATATTCGAGATTAGATTTCTTAATTTTAATTGGACACTAAATATAAATTTTAGTTTCTTGACAAAATTAAGTTATTAATATCATACATGTGACCTCACCCCAAATGACTCTCTTCACAAATTAGTAATTTCTACACCATTGTTTGGTGAAGAGATTATAGATGAATTCTAGATGCCCATTTGTCAATTTTAAAGACAATATGACCTATCGATGGTTTATCCAAAAATCCTTCTTTATGGACTTCTTAATCACATATGGCATGTTAAATCCACTAATTCTACTTAAATCAAAAGATTTACCAAAAATTTAAAAAGTTATGTAAAATCTAAAACCATTCATTTTGTTTGGTGTTTGTTAAATATCAAGGGTTGCCTCTTAAGGAGAGAATTTAGAAAATAAAAGTTCATCTTCTTTAATGTATTACTTGTAGTTGTCAAGGGTATTTCAAGCATATGTTTTGGTTTTCTCTTGTTATTTGTAATATTTAGTTTTGAATTCATTCTTTCCTTGGTCCCTTTCACCCTATAGACACTTAAATCTAACCACATCCTAACATCATCTAATTTCATCCCACATCTCCCTTCTAGCATCAATTCAATTGTTCTTCTAATATTAATTAAATAATTCCCATTATTTAATTAATAAATCTTATTATCTTCTCAGTATTAACTAAATAAATTCTAAATCATTTTAGCCTTCTTCTAATGTTCTATCCTTTAATTAAATAAATCGATATTTTAATTAAATCATGCATCTTATGTCTATTCTTCCAAAAACTAAATGAATAGGTAAATTTATTTAATTCATATATTTTCTCCCTCATCATTAGTTAAATAAACAAATCATGTTTACTTAACTAATTAATCACTTACACAATCCTTAGCATCATTAGTCAAGTCAACCTTACACATGGCTCCATGCATGCACAAGGCTCTATAAAACCCTCTCATCAAGTCTTATCTATCCATTCAATTTAGAAAATCCCCACCATCCAAATCCCTTGAATCATGCACCTAATCATGTGCACCAATCATAAGGTGATAGTTCAAGGCTTCTCATTAATCCCTAGCCATTGATCTCAAAATTAATCTCATCCATTGATCCTTCTCATCTAAAATCTATAAATGGAGCCTTCCATAGGCCATTTCTAAGAAGAATCACATGAATGCATGGTCATGCTATCCATTTGAGAAACACATTCTTCCTCATCAACATCAAACATCTTTGAGCACAACCACCATTAGTACAAGGGTTTGTGTTGGTGAAAAACTTAGTTTTTCATTAAATTTGCAAATCCTTAGCTTTATCTAGAAGTTGCAATTTATTGTAGATTAAATCAATTACATTTACATGTTTTTCTACTTTTTTTAGATTTACATTTCATCATATACATTTTGGCATGCTCGATAGGACCCATGTCACTTTCTAATCCTTTTGTCTTGTGATCTTTTTTATCTTTTATGGTTGCAACTCCACTGTTTGGCATGTGTGCTCTAATTATGGCATGTACACTCATGTTTTGGCATGTCTACTTCAAAATTTGATAGGTCCACTCAAATTCTATGTAGCATGTCACTTCACATACCTAATTCTTGTTTTGATTACTTTGCTTACTATTCTTGCAGGGTTATTGTCATCCTTGCAATTTATTAGGTCCCTAATCCTTTTACACATTGTAGTTGGTTATTTGTATGCAAGTTTAACCTAATGTTTTTAGGCTTATCATATTTTTTTGACCTCCAACATGTTTAATTGTGTCTACTCATAAATCAACATGTTCTTATACTTGTGGTTTGTCAGCTTATAGTTTGGTGTGAGTGTCCCCAAAAAAACCTACCATTTTTGGTTGATTTTCATTGGCATATTTTGTATCACTCTAGTTTTTCATCTCTATTACCTAACTTGTTGTGTGATCATCATTTTATCTCACCTTTACCTTACATGTTTATCATTTTTCTTGTCGTTTGTGCAAGTTTTCCCTTTTCTATGCAGGTCCTCATGGATCGGTGAGTGTGTCACCTTTTAGCACCTACACTTCACAATTCAATGCATTTGGTTCATCCTTTAGTGTGTCCATGGTAAGTGACTAGTAAACAACCAAACTCACCTTTCAATGCCTCTGCTCATCTTTCAATACATATGCTATGTATTTCATTGTCTCAAAACATTTATATTTCAGTGCATCCACTCTATCATCAATTATTCACCATTTTCCTTGGGATTTGAGTCTTTGTTGTTTTTCCTACTAATCACTGGTTTCTATTTTTTGTTGAGATAACATCTTTGTGCAAAAAATTATTAGTCCAAGATTCTTTTTATCAAACTACTGACATGTTTGTAGTGTAACATGTTTGTACATGACTTTATTTTTTTCACTATTTTAGTTGCACACTTACATGTTAAGGTTAATGAACTTTGTTTTCTCTTGTTTTGTGAAAAATTAGGTGTGTATACTCTCTCCTCTCATTAAAATGTGAACTTGGATGTCAAAAACACATTCTTGTTCACTTTTTGTTTAAATCCCAAGGAGCCAAGTGTGCATGTTCTTCCCATGTGCTGCATAGTGACCTTGGGAATAAAAACACTTGATCTTCTTTCTTATTTAGTGGACCTTCTTTTATATTTCATCACCAAGGGGGATGATCCAAACTGTTCATATTGGTAGGGTATATAAAGGGTGTGAGAATTAAAAGATTCATATCTTGTCCAAGAGGTCGAGCTTAATTGATTAAAACATTGGGTTCTCATTGTGGAGACCCAAGTTCAAATCTCCATAGGGACATATAATGTGGAGATCTAAGTTATGACTCTTGGTCTTCCATAGTTGGCTTCTAATGTGGATGTAGTTTCTAAATGAAGTAGATTTCTAAGTAGTCACTCTTGGTCTTCCATAGGTGATTTATAGTTTGTTTTCTCATAAGAACGAGCTTGTATTAGTTAGTAGAATATTTGTACAAACGATATGCAATAAAAAGAGACTCATCTCAAACAGGACTATCATGTTTGGCACATCCTTGTTGTCCACTTGAGGGGATAAGGCAAAGTTGGAAGGGACATCTCCTAGCATACCTTGTATAGCCTAGATATGAACTTTGGTCATATATGCTTGTAATGCATTGGTTAGCTGTCATGCCCACATTTCCCATGCGGTCATGACATGCATCACACTTGTCATGTCCACATTTATCATGTGGTCATGACACGAAATACCAAAAATTTTCCCACACATCCGTAGAAACCCCCTCGCACACGTAAGCGTGCTTAGTGGCAATACGCATAAGGCATAAACAAGTCAATCGAAGGCACGGTAATGTGATCACATGCACATTTCCTCTACGGGATGAAGGCCAACTAGGTGGGTAGATGTGATGTGAATAACGTTGCTAATAGGGTTAGGATCGAGAATCAAAACCCTAGGTTTATCTAAGTGAATGAAGGGATCTTGACATAAGTCAAAATCAAAAGTCTAACTCTAATACATAAGAATAAATTTAATGTCAAATCACAAAGTCATCAAGATGGAAAAACAAAGATCTAACACTACGCAAGGCTAAATTCACTAACTTAGCTAAACCCTAAATTTTAGAAAAATCTGGCAGCATAATGTCTCACGGGTGTGAATAGGGTTTATTCTAATAAAAACTAATTTTAGTCAATAGTTTACTAGATTTTCAGGTTGGTTTGACAATGAATCAAGCTAATTAATTAAAACACTCTATCCTATTCAAAGTAACGCAACTGAAATAAATATTCAGTTAATCACAAAATTACCCTTATGGGTTAACGTCTACATGCGACAATCTACTTGCACAGATTTAAAATTAATTTCATTTCAAGACATAAATTGGATTAATCTTCTAAGCAATAATTTAAATTCAATTGCTTAAAAAAAAACAAATACATTTCGAAAGAAAGCTAGGAGTAAATTAATTAAATTAACCAAGTCCTCAGATAATAATTTAGAATAACAATAGTCCCCTCTAGTAATTTAAATTTATACAATAATGGTCCTGTTTATATAAAAAAATAGTTAAAATAGTATTTTTTCCTACCTTCTAAATTTTAAATACAAATAACAACATCAACTTTACCACACTAAAATCCCACTCAATTATAAATTTCCCTAATCATCCCAAAAAAAAATTAAAAAAATAGAATTAGAGGCATTAATAAAATGAGGGGGGAAAATTACTTAAAAGAAATTTTAAAATTTCAAGCCCTAAAAAGCTCTCAAATAGAATAATAATTTCCTTAAGGAAGGAAAGAAAACCCTAGCCTCCAAGCTCTCTTTGTTTTCTCACCTTCCTCCTTTCTCTTTTCTCATTTTCTCTCTACCTGGTTTTGAAATTGTTGCAGGTTTAGAAATGGGCATCCATGGCTACCACGGAGGTATACCCATAAGATATACACGTTTATTTTATTTTGATCTAATAAGAAATGTGTATATGCATTTAAATATGCAAGTAATATTATTCTTTTTTTTCGTTTGCCTCTGGTTTTAAACCAGAGGGCTTCCTTATTTATTTATTTTGCTAAAAAAAAATCTAAAGAGTGTATACACACACAGATATATATATATATATATATATATATATATATATATATATATATATATATATATATATATATATATACAAATAGTTCAAGGTTATCTGCAGGGGTAACGGCATAGAGCCGAATCCCTGGAGCAGCCACCATCACCACAGACTAAGTTTAAAATTATGTCCTTTTTTTGTTGTTTCCTTTGATATGAGAAAGGGCTATGGGGAGTGTGGGGAAGGGCCGAACCCCACCCACACTCCACTTCGGTGGAGTGCAGGTGGGGCTCGACCCCTCCCCACACTCCCTATATTGTAAGGCGGCTGTAGTGGGGGTTTAAAACCCCCCACTGTAGTCTACAAAGAAAAATGCTTATCTCATTTTTTAAAAAAACCTACTTTAAACTAATACATTTTCAAGAGCATGTTGTAGCATTTTCTCTGTATTAACAACTGTGCATTACACAGTTCAAAAAAGAAAAGAAAAATCATATCCCAAGGAAATTAATATATATGTGTGTGTGTGTGTGTAGAACTCACATAAATTATATACATTTTATTTATATATATACATATGTATATATGAACGTATGTGTGTGTGTGTGTGTGTGTGTGTGTGTGTGTGTGTGTGTGTGTGTGTGTGTGTGTGTGTGTGTGTGTGTGTGTGTGTGTGTGTGTGTGTAAAGGAGTAAAATATATATATAGCAATTAATAAAAATACATAGCTTCAAGTTTGATTTTAAAAGATAAAGTTTTATCCATCAACTGAATTAAGGGAAGAATTACCAATAAAAACATGTAAAAATATGCATTTTTTTTTAAAAACTACTCATAAAAGCAAATTTCATAGGAAAAGTAAATCCAACAGGAATATTCTATATTATTTTTCTTAAAGGCATTTCATTTAGGAATATATAAATATATGAAACAACAATAGACTACCTCTATTTTGTTTTAAGAGAACAAAATATCATTTCACAGTTCTATCATACAAAACAAAATAGTAGCATATTCATTTTTATTTTCTTGAGCAAAACATATAATTCTATCAATAAATTTGCACATATATCTTGTCTATTATTACACATTTTCCCATATAGCAAAGAAATCAGCAAGTATAACCTTTATTTTCTATATGCAATAAACTGAAATACATCTCAAGATTTAAAACATGTGAGTTTACATTACAAGAGAGGAATTTTCTTCTTTCTATTGTCTTGAACAAATATACAAGGCCAAACATGGCCACACTCTCACAAGAGCTCAAAATAACTACACAAGAAGGAAAAAAAAATGTTTTCTTCAATATCTCATAGCTCTAAAACCCTACAAAGTCAAAAAAGGGAAAGAAGCCACAACATACAGCTCTCCTCCCTACCATTGACTCACTCATTCAAGGTAACACACACCACTTTACAACAAATTCACTCAACACAAAAACAAAAAACACTCCCTTGGCTTGCACAAAACAAAACTCACCAAAGTGAGTTTAATGGGGTAGGGGAGTGGACATCACTCAACTCAAGAGTGCCACTCCAACAAACTTCCCTAAAAAACAATCTCTTCTCAAGGCCTCAAGCCAAACTCTTTAAACCATATTTTCACAAGTTTTTCTCTTGGCTCTCAAGCCATTTCATAAAAAGATCATATACACATATTGCCCTCAAGGCTAAAATCCCACAAGGATAAGGATGTGACCCCGAGGAGGTTCACTCCTCCCCCACCCCACACATGTTGAGCATCTTCTACAAATGGAGAGTCTCTCACAACTCCAATACCCAATTTTTCTACAACACAAAGTAAAAACAAACAAAATGGAACTCACACACACATCATACAAGTAAAGAAAATGCATAGGGAAAGGCATTTGCCTTGAGACCAACCTTATAAAGCCCAAATGGAAGATAGTTGAGAAGAGCTCCTCTAACTTCTTCTCCAAGTTGAGCCACCAATTTCTCCTCTAACTTTCTCCCCAAAACCACTAAAATTTAAAAAATTTCAAAGATTCAACAACCCCCTCCCTCTCTTCCAGAGGGATTAAAATAGGCTCTTCTCATGAGCCTTGAGGAATGGGGAGGTGACACATGTCACCTCCTCACTCCTTCACCCAACTACTTGCAAGACTCCTGGAATGGGGTGGTGACACATGTCATCCACCCATTCCACCAAGTCTTTCTCCCATCCACTTGCTCTCTTTCACATATGTAGGAGAGAAAGGTGGAGCCAAAGGAAGAGTGGGTACCACATGTGCCCCAATCATCTCCTCATAGGAAAGCCCACACAATCCCAAGGTACCCTCACCAATTGTGGGAGAGGCTTGGAGTTGAGTCCTCCACAATTAGGGGGTCTTGAAGACTCCCCCAACTTAGGAAAGAGGAAATGAAGAGATTGAGTGTTTGACCAACTCATCCTCTCCCTCCCAAACTTCCATTTTCGTCACTTTACTTTAGGGTGAGATTAAAGTGACCAAATAGGAGTTTACCTAAGGTTACACAAGTCCAAATAACCCCTAGACCCTAGGGGTACAACCCAAGGTCAATTTTAACCCATTTTGAGCACCATAGGTTGAGTAAAAACACATAAAAGGGGTCTCAAAAATTAAAACTCAAAACAAAATTCAAATGACATTACAACTTACGACAGCAATCAAAAATCAAATAAAAGAAGGGGTAGGCATAACCCAACCAACATCACAGAACAACATTACAAAAATTCATCATACATCACATAGTTGATCTTGGTTCCTCTTGGAACTAGATCAGCTTCACATGGGAAACAACACAGTGTGTGGGATGATGTCTGAATATCTGTGGTTTTGTTAGAAACACCTACGCACTCAACTAAAATGTTAATCCCACATGTATATAATAGCCAAAGCAAAGTGAAACATACACTCACATCATCACATGATCATATAAGCATCAAAGAATCACATCATAATTAAATTCTAAACTTTGCATATCAAAAATCCATCACAAGATAGAATCATATAATAAATTTCTAACTAAAATCTTATGAATAGTATCCCAATAACATCAGAATGTAATCCATATGTCTAACATCATCAGTGAATCAATATCAAGGTCTAATCACATAGTAATCATGCTAAACATAATAAATCCACATAAAGCATAAAGTCTAATAGTCTTGCAAATCAGGATCAACAGTCCCATAAGTCTAACATTTGTCACCAATAGTAAAATAAAGTAGTCAAATATAAGGGAATGAAATGGTAGGCCTCACATCATCCCCCCCTAAGACTGTACTTCCTCCTAAAGTCATCAAAGAGGTAAGGATAAAGGGCCCTCAATCTCACTGCATCCTCCCATGTCATCGTGACCTCATCGTACATGTCCCACTGGACCCTAATCTGGTCCAGCTCTCAACCTTGAAGGCCCAATGTCCGATGAGCCAATATGCAAATTGGCTCCAAAGACAACTAAACATCTACCTCTACCTGAAGAGCACTCCAATCCAATACATTCGATAAATCAGATATGTAACGCCGTAAAATAGAAACATGAAAAACATCGTTATTACATGACAGGCTAGGTGACAAGGCTAGATGATAGGCTACAGGTCCTATCCGCTCCAAGATCTCAAAAGGTCCAACAAAATGAGGTGTGAGCTTAGAGCCCTTCCCATAACAGATTGGACTCTTGTGTGGTCGCACTCTCAAGAATACTCTATCCCCAACTTAGAAGCTCTGATCTACCCTCTTAACATTAGCATACTTCTTCTATCGATCCTGTGCCTCCTGAAGTCTCTTCCTAATCAAATTCACCTACTGTTCCATATCCGGAACCAACTCTGGCCCTATCGCAACCCTGTCCTCAATACGGTCCCAACTCAAAGGTGTCCTGCAAGGTTTGTTGTACAACACCTGGAAAGGAGGCATACCCAACGAGCTGTGATGCCCATTGTTGTAGGCAAACTCAACTAGATATATATACTCCTCCCATCTACTCTAATGATCCATGACGTACATACAGAGCATATCCTCAAGAACCTGATTAACTCTCTCTATCTATCCATCGGTCTCAGGATGATAAACGAAACTGAAGTTGAGTTGTGTGCCCAATGCCTGCTACAAGGCTCTCCAAAAGGCTAAAGTGAACACTGAATCCCTGTCAGAAATGATACGGTGAGGTACCCCATGAAGTCTAACAATGTGATCCAAGAATACCCTCACCACATATGGTGCATTGTACGTCATGCGTATAGGTGAGAAATGTGCCACCTTAGTCAACTTGTCAACCATCACCATGATGGCATCATGGCAGCATGATGACATAGGAAGACCAACAATGAAGTCCATGGAAATGGTGTCCCATTTCCACTCAGGTATCGTGTGAAGGTATAAAAGACCTATTGGATGCTGATGCTCAGCCTTGACCCTCTGGCACTCAAGGTAACAATCAACATACTCTACAATATCTCGTCTCATACTTGCCCAATGGTATAACTGTTGCAAGTCAGCATGCATCTTCTTCACCCCTGGGTGTGCTGCATAAGGTGCTCTATGAGCCTCTGAAAGAACCACTGCATGAAGGTCACTCATATAGGTACATAGATGCGCTGTCGATGTCTAAGCAACCCATCTGACTTAAGGGAATATCCTACAAATTTTCCCTTAAGGGCCCTCTGTGACTGGATCTCCTGTTGCACCTCAAGAAACCACTCATCCTCAAGCAGATGTTGAATGATGAGCTCTCTCAAGTCCACACTTTAGGTTAAGGTCAGGATCTTGTGGCACCTCCAACTCAAAGCACCAGCGACCATGTTCTCCTTCCCTTTGATGTAGTGGACATCAAATTTGTACTCGCATAGAAACTCCATCCAATGCCGTTGGCGGGCGTTCAAATTCAGCTGTGTGAATATGTACTACAAACTATGGTGATCCAAATGAAGCTCAAAGCGATGACCCAAAAGAAAGTGTCTCCAATAAACAAGAGGATGTACCACTACTATGAGCTCTAAATTGTGAGTAGGGTAGTTCAGGTCATGTGTCTTGAGCTTATGCAACTCATATGCAATCGCTCTACCACCCTACATAAGCATGACTCCCAAACTACAAAATCCTCTACAGGATCAAGAACCACTAAGATGGGAGTGCTGATAAGATGCTCCTTGAGGACCCCAAAGGTCCTCTCACAATGCTCAGTCCAAGTGAAACTTTTCCCTTTCTGCTGAAGAGAAGTAATGGGGTGCGCTATCCTAGAAAAGCCCTCTACAAATTTGCGGTAGTAACCAGGTAATCCCATGAAACTCCTAACCTCTGTCACACTGGTGGGTGCTGGTCAATCTCTGATTGCTCTGATCTTCGATGGATCTATGTAGATGCCATCGCTAGATAAGATGTGCCCCAAGTACTGTATCTCTATCCTAAAAAAGGCACACTTCGCCAAGTTGGTATAAAGCTACTGCTCTCTCAAGCACTACAAAACCTGACGTAGGTGCTCCTCATGTTCCTCCTCAGTCTGCGAATAGATCAATATGTCATCAAAAAAATAACCACAAACTGATCCAAGTAGGTATGGAACACCCCATTCATGAGACTCATGAACACTGCAGGGGTGTTTGTCAAACTGAAGGGGACCATAGTGAACTCATAGTGGTCGTATCTAGTCCAAAATGCCTGCCTCTATGATATGCAACTGATGGTATTCAGACTTTAGGTCAATCTTAGAGAACACCCTGGCTCCCTGCATCTGGTCAAAGAGATCATCAATCCTAGGCAGAGGGTAACGGTTCTTCACTGTCACCTTATTCAACTGCCTATAATCCATGCACAAGCGAAGAGACCCATCCTTCTTCTTCACGAAGATAACCGGAGTGCCCCAAGGTGAAACGCTAGGTCAGATGTGCCCCTTCTTAAGAAAGTCCTCAAGCTGCAACTTGAGATCTGTAAGCTCATGAGTGGTCATCTTGTAGGGTGCTCAAGACACCGGCTCAGCACCTGGCACTAAATCAATATGAAATTCTACCTCACGATGGGGTGGCATCCCTGGTAACTCTGATGGAAACACGTCAAAAAACTCTCTCAAGATGGGATGGTCATCTAATGATACCTCAGGGTCGTCCTCTGATCTATCACTAACTATGATAGCGAACATCTAACATCCCTTCCACATGTAGTGCTTAAGCTACTGAGCGGATATCATACGAACTCCTGTGGGCTTTTGAATGCCCACTATCTCTACTAGTGTACCATGATCATCTAAGCAACTAATCGCCTTTCAGTGACAATCTAGCTTGGCTCTATGAGCCGCAAGCCAGTCCATACCCAAAACAACATTGTAGGATCCTAATGGCATAACTCTAAGGTCACAAGATGTAGCGAAGGATCCCAAAGAGATCTCACAATCCTGAACCAAGGCATCTACTGACATCTTGGCCCTAGTGGCCAACTCAACCTCCCACCTAATGTCCTACCTAGAAGCCACCAGCCTGCAACGTTGCACTAACAATGTAGATAGAAAGGAATCAGTAGCTCTAGAGTCAAAAAGAATAGAAATGGGGGCACCCCCGATCGTACCTGATGTCTCAATTACTTATGCCTGAAAATCTACTTAGCAGTTATCAACCACTACAAACATGTTGTAGGACTTGCCCACATCTCCTACAATCTACTTTGACCCTCCTGAATGGGGCTGTCCCCTTGCCATAAAGCCCTGTGGGCACTCTCTGGCTAGATGCCCCACTCCACCACACACATAGCATGGGCCCCGACCCTGTACCTATCCAATCTGAGTCCTACTCGACTGCTACTGTCTAGATCTACCTGTGAAC
This sequence comes from Cunninghamia lanceolata, assembly GCA_027924645.1. NCBI lineage: Eukaryota > Viridiplantae > Streptophyta > Pinopsida > Cupressales > Cupressaceae > Cunninghamia > Cunninghamia lanceolata. The sequence continues at coordinate 68,853 of BSBN01000497.1, read as the reverse complement.
CCCTGTATGACTGTTGTGACCTCATAGGACCCACAAGTGGTCCTTGCTACCTCTGATCTCTATGCAGGCCCTATTATTGCCAACCTTGATTCTGCCCTCCCTGTGCCCTTTGTTGGGGTCTAGATCTTTGCTGACTCTATTGTTGCTGCTGTGGGGGCCTAGGAGGTAATGATGGAGAACTAAATGCTCCCCTCTGTGGTGGTAGTGGTGGTCTGCAGTAACTCTACTGATGTTGCTACTACCCAGATCCTGAAACTAGAGGTGTGAACCCTACCCTTGTCCCTATATCTCCTCAGCTATGTATGCCTTCTCAGTAGCATCACTCAATGTCTGGGGGTATGCCATGTGTAAAGGCCCTGCTATGCTATGGTTCAATCCTCTGATAAACTTATGAACTAGGAGTTTCTCATGATGGAGATACTCCACATATTGAGACAACTCAGTGAATCTACCCTCATACTGAGCAACAGTAAGCCCTCTCTACTAAAGGTCATGAAACTCGACTATGCGATGCTATCTGTAATGATCTGATAAATACAGTGCATTGAAGCATTCAATGAAAGTCTCCCAAGTGAGTGTGTCCAATGATAGATGGCGCTTGCACTCCTTAGTGCGCCACCAAGTAGCTACTGCATCTCACAATAGGTGGACTGCCACACATGCCTTCATGTTGCCGTCGTAATGATGCAACATGAAGCATCTATTTAGACTGATGAGCCAAGCCTCAGCTTCGGCTCCGTCTATAGTCTCGACAAAAGTAGGAGGATTCAACCTCAACAAATCTCTGATGGGGTCTCCTCGATCTCTGTGCCCTCTAATGGGCTCATCTACATAATAATCATACGGCCTGTGAATGATAAACTCCACTCGCACTGTCTCCTCACACCTATCATGACGTGGAGGGCTCCTGCTACAGACCCTGTAGGCTGATCCAACCTCCTCTACCATCGTATCTGGTATCTCAACAAATGGTTCCACACGTGGTGCCTCTCGTGGCTCGATGCAGGGCTCCACATGTGACTCTACTCGTGGCTCTACGTGTGGCTCCTCTTGTGGATTAACGCAGGGCTCAGCACGAGGCTTGAAGCATGGTGCATCTGCGGTTGGTGGTAGCCTATCTAACACTACCTGTAGTGCCTGAAGTATCTATGGTCCAATGTCTGGTATAGGTAGGACCTATGGTGCCTGACCCTCAGCCGAAGAATCACTGTACACCTCGACAGACACAGTGTGGCATGAACGCGCTTGCCAAACTCGTCAGGGGGACATCCTACAAAGCAAGTTAATCACTAATTAATTGAAAGTGCAGAAAAAGTAACGTGCCCAAAGAAGCCCAGTGTTTAAACTTGGCTCTAATACCAAATGTCATACCCACATTTCCTATGTAGTCATGACATGCATCGCATGTGTCATGTCCACATTTGTCATGTGGTCATGACATGAAATACCAAAAAAAATTTCACACATCCCTAGAAACCCCCTCGCACGCGTAAGCGTGCTCGATGGTAGTATGCATAAGGCGTAAACAAGTCATTCAAAGGCAGGGTAATGCGATCACATGTACATTTCCCCTACGCAATGAAGGCCAACTAGGTGGGTAGATGCGACGTGAATAACGTCACTAATAGGGTTAGGATCAGGGATTAAAACCCCAAGTTTTCCTAAGTGAATGAAGGGATCTTGACATAAGTTAGAATCGAAAGTCTAACTCTAATACATAAGAATAAATTTAATGTCAAATCACAAAGTCGTCAAGATGGCAAAACAAAGATCTAACACTACGCAAGGCTAAATTCACTAACTTAGCTAAACCCTAAATTCCAGAAAAATCTGGCAGCATAATGCCTCACGGGTGTGAAAAGGGTTTATTCTAATAAAACTAATTTTAGTCAATAGTTTACTAGGTTTTTAGGTTGGTTTGACAACGAATCAAGCTAATTAATTAAAACATTTTATCCTATTCAAATTAATGCAACTGAAATAAATATTCAATTAATAACAAAATTACCCTTATGGGTTAACGTCTACTTGCAAAGATTTAAAATTAATTTCATTTCAAGACATAAATTGGATTAATGTTCTAAGCAATAATTTAAATTCAATTGCTTAAAAAAAATACATTTCAAAAGAAAGCTAGGAGTAAATTAATTAAATTAACCAAGTCTGCAACTAATAATTTAGAATAACAATAGTCCCCTCTAGTAATTTAAATTTATACAATAATGGTCCCGTTTATATAAAAAAATAGTTAAAATAGTATTTTTTCCTACCTTCTAAATTTTAAATACAAATAACAACATCAACTTTACCACACTAAAATCCCACTCAATTATAAATTTCCCTAATCATCCCAAAAATAAAAAAAATCAAACAGAATTAGAGGCATTAATAAAATAAGGGGGAAAAATTACTTAAAAGCAATTTTAAAATTTCAAGCCCTAAGAAGCTCTCAAATAGAATAATAATTTCCTTAAGGAAGGAAAGAAAACCCTAGCCTCCAAGGTCTCTTTGTTTTCTCACCTTCCTCCTTTCTCTTTTCTCATTTTCTCTCTACCTGGTTTTGAAATTGTTGCAGGTTTAGAAATGGGCATCCATGGCCGCCATGGAGGTATACCCATAAGGTATACACGTTTATTTTATTTTTATCTAATAAGAAATGTGTATATGCATGTAATATTATTCTTTTTTTTTCTTTTACCTCTAGTTTTAAACCATAGGGCTTCCTTATTTATTTATTTTGCTAAAAAAAATCCAAAGAGTGTATATATATATATATGCAAAGAGTTCAAGGTTATCTGCAAGGGTAATGGCATAGAGTCAAATCGCAGGAGCAGCCGTCATCACCGTGGACTAAGTTTAAAATTATGTCTTTTTTTTCGTTGTTTCCTTTCATATGAGAAAGGGTTGTGGGGAGTGTTGGGAGGGGCTGAACTCCACCCACACTCCACCGAAGTGGAGTGTGGGTGGGGTTCGGCCCCTCCCCACACTCCCTATATTGTAAGGCGGTTCTGGTGGGTGTTCGAAACCCCCCCACCATAGTCTACAAAGAAAAATGCTTATCTCAATTTTTTTTTAAAACCTACTTTAAACTAATACGTTTTCAAGAGCATGCTATAGCATTTTCTCTGCATTAACAACTGTCCATTACACAGTTCAAAAAAGAAAAAAAACCATATGTCAAGGAAATATATACATATGTATATATATATAAATAAAATGTATATAATTTCTGTGAATTCTGCACACACACAGATATATATATATATATATATATATATATATATATATATATATATATATATATATATATATATATATATATATATATATATATATATATAAAGGAATAAAATATATATATAACAATTAATAAAAATACACAGCTTCAAGTTTGATTTTAAAAGATAAAGTTTTGTCCAGCAACTGAATTAAGGGAAGGATTACCAATAAAAACATGTAAACATATGCATTCTTTCTTAAAAAAAAAAAAAAAAACTACTCATAAAAGTAAAAGCAAATTTCATTGGAAAATTAAATCCAACAGGGATATTCTATATTATTTTTTTTTAAAGGCATTTCATTTAGGAATATATAAATATATGAAACAACAATAGATTGCCTCTATTTTTTTTTAAGAGAACAAAATATCATTTCATAGTTCTATCAAACAAAACAAAACAGCAACATATTCATTTTTATTTTCTTGAGCAAAACATATAATTCTATCAATAAATTTGCACATATATCTTGTCTATTATTACACATTTTCCCATATAGTAAAGAAATCAGCAAGTATAACCTTTATTTTCTACATGCAATAAACTGAAATACATCTCAAGATTTAAAACATGTGACTTTAGATTACAAGAGAGGAATTTTCTTCTTTCTATTGTCTTCAACAAATATACAAGGCCAAACATGGCCACACTCTCACAAGAGCTCAAAATAACTACACAAGAAGGAAAAAAAAAATATTTTCTTCAATATCTCATAGCTCAAAAAACCTGCAAAGTCACAAAAGGGAAAGAAGCTACAATGTACAGGTCTCCTCCCTACCATTGACTCACTAAAGATGTGCCCCGAGGAGGTTCACTCCTCCCCCACCCCACACATGTTGAGTATCTTCTCCAAATGGAGAGGCTCTCACAACTCCCATACCCAATTTTCCCACAACACAAAGTAAAAATAAACAAAATTGAACTCACACACACAACATACAAGTAAAGAAAATGCATAGGGAAAGGCATTTGCCTTGAGACCAACCTTATAAAGCCCAAATGGAAGATAGTTGAGAAGAGCTCCTCTAACTCCTTCTCCAAGTTGAGCGACCAATTTCTCCTCTAACTTTCTCCCCAAAACCACTAAAATTCAAAAAATTTCAAAGATTCAACAACCCCCTCCCTCTCTTCCAGAGGGATTAAAATAGGCTCTTCTCATGAGCCTTTAGGAATGGGGACATGACATGTCACCTCCTCACTCCTCCATCCAACTACTTGCAAGACTCTTGGAATGGGGTGGTGACACATGTCATCCACCCATTCCACCAAGTCTTTCTCCCATCCACTTGCTCTCTCTCAAATATGTGGGAGAGAAAGGTGGAGCCAAAGGAGGAGTGGGTACCACATGTGCCCCAATCATCTCCTCCTAGGAAATCCCACACAATCCCAAGGTACCCTCACCAATTGTGGGAGAGGCTTGGAGTTGAGTCCTCCACAATTAGGGGGTCTTGAAGACTCCCCCAACCTAGGAAAGAGGAAATGAAGAGGTTGAGTGTTTGACCCACTCATCCTCTCCCTCCCAAACTTCTATTTTCGTCACTTTACTTCAGGGTGAAGTTAAAGTGACCAAATGAGAGTTTACCTAAGGTTACACAAGCCCAAATGACCCCTAGACCCTAGGGGTACAACCCAGGGTTAATTTTAACCCATTTTGAGCACCATAGGTTGAGTAAAAACACATAAAAAGGGGTCTCAAAAATTAAAACTCAAAATAAAATTCAAATGACATTACAATTTACAACACTAATCAAAAATCAAATAAAAGAAGGGGTAGGCATAACCCAACCAACATCACACAACAACATTACAAAAATTCATCATACATCACATAGTTGATCTTGGTTCCTCTTGAAACTAGATTGGCTTCACACAAGAAAAAACACAGTGTGTGGGATGATCTCCGAATATCTGTGGCTTTGTTGGAAACACCTGCACACTCAACGGAAATGTTAATCCCACATGTATATAATAGCCAAAGCAAAGTAAAACATACACTCACATCATCACATGATCATATAAACATCAAAGAAGCACATCATAATTAAATTCTAAACTTTACATATCAAAAATCATCACAAGATAGAATCATATAATATATTTCTAACTAAAATCACATGAATAGTATCCCAATAACATCATATTGTAAACCATATGTCTAACATCATCAGTGAATCAATATCAAGATCTAATCACATCGTAATCATGCTAAACATAATAAATCTGCATAAAGCATAAAGTCTAATAGTCCTGCAAATTGGGACCAACAGTCCCATAAGTCTAACATGTGTCACCAATAGTAAAATAAAGTAGTCAAATATAAGGGAACAAAATGGTAGGCCTCACATTAGTAGTTAGCACTAGAATCTTACTCACTCTGTGCCCCTACAAATGAGTTTGTAGGCCATGTATACTCTCCCTTGCACCTTTGTATGATCTTCAAGATAAAAAATAGTTAATGCTTCCTCATGGGCCCTAATTTCTATGCCTAGACAAGGCATTAATGGTGGGACTATAGGTGTATACACTCCTATTTGAATAATCTAGGGTGTTCATGTGCTTGGTGTGTCTTCATCTTGTGTGAAATTCATGAATTATACCCTAAGATCCAAAACATTTGAAAACCTTAAAAGTTTATAAATCCTCTCAATTCAAATGCTTAAAGCCCTCAAATTCCAAATCTTGCATCAAATCCAACACCCTCACCTTGTGTGAAAATCCCCATCCAAAAATTAAAATTTTCTAAAATCCCAAATCAATCATCCCAAACTTCAGGATCCAATCCAACCTCACTCAATAAACAATAAACCAAAACCAAAAAATAAATCCCAAAATCATCCCATCATCCTAAAATATATCCATCATCCATCCCAAATCACATATTTCTTAAGTACCTAATCAAATCAATTAACTCATCCAAGGTCCTGTACCTAATCTGAAACCACATCAAACCTCATCAAGTTACTACAACTAAAATCAAACAAGATCTTGTGCCTAATCCAACTCAAAAACCAACTATCAACCCAAGGTCTTTCTCCTTCTCCTAATCAAATCCATCCAATCAAATCCTTAATCTGAATCAAACCCACTCAATCAAAATCAAAATCCCATCACCGCCAATCCAATCAAATCAAGTTCTATCAAATCCAAATCTTAATCAAAATTTCAACCCCCATAAATCCACATTTGATTAATCATCAAGTGTTATGCATCCTTGACCTTGAATAAATCCATCATCCAAATCAAGTCAAGCAATCCTCAAATTAAACCAATCAACATCCAACAAACATCGAGTGTAATAAATTGTTGACCTTGATCAAATTTACCAATCAAATCAAATCAAATCCTAAGAGCATAAACCTTCCATCCAAAAATAAAATCAAAACAAAATCAGATCCCATTCACACTTCTATGCAAAATCTAAAATATTTTGATATCAAAGAAAATATTAAGATCCAAGCCCAAAATCATCGAATCATCCAAAAATCACATCATCTCCAAATCAAGTCATGAAACATATAAAATCATACTAGTTTCAAATCTATTCTATTTTGATGCATCCCCTCATCATAATCAATAACCAAATCCCTTTAATTATAATGATGATGATGATAGTCTTGTTGATTAAGGTGAGTATACTATTGATTCCCTAAATGACATCATTGCAAGAAAGCTTGTCATAAGTTTCAATCACCCACCCATGAACATGCAAGAGCCTATTAACCAAGAACTAGCTAGCATTACCTATCCTACCAATCTTAACTGCATACATGTTGGTCATCCTTATGGTTTCTTTCACAAGGGAAACAACACTCTAGCTTAAGGCCCTCATCACCCATCCATATTGTATACACCTAAAATTGACATGACTCTGCTTAATGAAATATTTATTTCATCGTCACATTCCTCTATCAATAAATAAATAAATTTATTTATTTACTTGATTCACTTCCTCCCATTTAATTAAACAAATTACATTCATTTAATTAATTAAATTCATCTACATCAACTACATTCTTCTAAATAATTAAATAATTTCAATTATTTAATTAAAATCCTTTATTCTTCCAAATTTAAATAAAATGCAAATGTTATTTAAATAAAATCTTAAATCTCCACAAAATAAAATATATTCCTATATTTTATTTATTCCTCTCAATTATCTACAAAATAATTAAATAAATCTTTTTATTTAATTATGCTTTCTTATCTACAAAAATCATTCTTATCTTCTAAAAATACTTTCCTCTTGTCATACAAAAAGCAAAACAGTTTTAAAGCATCGTTAAAGAAAACTTTCTCTTAAATTAGAAAAATAAATTCTAATTTAAGAAAATCAAATCTCATCCTCATCAAGAGAGGAGTTAACTCAACAAAGCTGCTTTTCGAATGACACATGTCTTTCTTCCATTTGTTGCACGTTCCTCAACAATCCTCCTCCATTGGTCTCCCTTTTTCTTCTCAACCATTGATCTTCTTCCACACAACTCTATAAATACAACCTTCACATTCTTCATTTCATCATCCATCATTTGAGTGAACTTATGTTGCAGAAACACAAGTGCACCTTTGGCACAACCATCTCCATAGAAATTCATAGCATCCATCAATAGTGTGTTGAAGCTCACCTTCAATCACACAAAATATCTCAGCCATTCCATTCTTGTCACCTTCAACAAGCAAGGGAGCATTCGCTTCTGAGGGCTTCATCATCATCAAGGTCAAGAAGAGATAGGCGAATAATGGAAGACGCAAGGTAAAAGTGTGAGTATCATTTATTTGTTATTTAAACCTCCTTTTTCCTTCAGATTTCATTAGTGTATTGGGTTTTGTTATCATTATTGATTTAATCCATTTTCCCCTTCACATTTTGCTACCAACTGTGGGGCCCTTGCCCCTCTAACTAATCAAAAATTGAGTTTTTCCAAGTGACAGGTCTGTACAGGGGCAGGTATAGGGTTCAGACAGAAGCTTCCGGTGTATTTGACTTCTAAAACGATGCATTTACCTCTTGATCCGACGCATATGAAACTTCGGCACATCTGACCTTCTAGATGACGCATTTGCCTTCTGTTTTAGTGCTTACGACAAAATGGCGTATTCATTCTCCACAACGGTGCATCCACACTCTATTTTGGTGCCTGCATAAAACCTGCGCATATACCCTATTTTTTGGCATATTTACTCTGTATAATGATGCATTTGTCAAGATTGCGCATATACCTCTTTCTATGGCACATTTATCTTCTATCTTGGTGCATATGTAAAACATTGCATGTAATCTTTGTTTCTGTGCATTCAGACTGCAGTGCGGTGCTTCTGATTCTGCTTTCTATTTTTAGGGTTTTTGATTTTGTGTGTTGGAGCTAACAGTCATTTTGTAGGGTTAGTGGCTAGATTAGATCATTTAGATGCTTTGCCTAGTTCATTTAGACTAGATAGGGGAAAAGTAAACAAGTGCATTACATGCAAACTTCACATAATTCATAACTAGGAAGAAAGTAACTAAACCCATTGCTATGTTTGCATTGTTAATTTATTTTCCTAGTTAGATCATTGCTATCTCAAACAAAACGGGAATGAACATTGCTATGATCTAAACACTTCCAAGTTAACAATCATGTGAGTGCACAAGTAGAATAGCCCATTTAGTTTTTCTACTTTTAACTAGGGTTGGATTAACTAGTGTATTCTGTGATTGTGAATGACAATAGGCTTATGCTCTCCACTTAACTGGGTGACCAAAGTGCCAGACTTGTCATTCTATTTGTTAAACCTTTAGGGGGGCATGCCCTTGGATGCACGCTTGTCCAAGTGGGAATGACCCTGAGTGGTAATAGGCTAAAGCCAAGCCCTACCAAGCCACTTAAAATAAATTGTGCTTGAGGTGAAAACCTCCTGTAACGAGTGTTGCTGTGTTACACCGACGGCCAACCTCCCCCAAAACCCTCTAAGGCGTAACCTTTTAAGGATGGGAGACTCCATAATGGAGAGTAGTGCCTTCACACATGTAACCACTCGAACGGTTTCCCTGACTAAGAACCAAATTGTGTAGCAAGCCAAAAACCCCTATTTGTTGATGCAAAGGGTGGAGCTCTTGAAGCGGCCTCGATTCATGTGACTCTTAGTAGAGGTAGCAGGGACAATCCTAAGGTTTGGTGGGGGTATGAGCCTAAGTAAACCCAAATTTGGTATGCATAAGAAGTGAGTGCCGTGGAGGGGAGCCGGTGCTACTAGATTCTGGAGCTACACACTTTGAGTAAGTATAGCTAGAGGATTCAACGAATATTGTCCCATCCAGCCTAGGGTGTACTTGTCTTGTGTCAAAATAGTCCAAAAAATACAAAAAAATAACAAAAGATAAAAATCATGAAAACTTCTGTGTGTTTGCTGTGTCTGTGCCATAATTAAAATAATTTCTCAAAAACACCAAGTTTTCAAACCAAAAATAGAGAAATCTCAAAAAACATTCCAAAAACTATGAAAAACCAACTCAAAAACCAGAATTGTGCATTTGCCTCGACTAGCGGCGCATTTGATATCTTCCGTGACACATTTGAAACTTTTCCAGTATTGCACATTTGATCTAACTCTTGGCGCATGCACACTCTGTTGTGGCGCATTTGAAACTATTGTGCATTTGAACTAGAAAAACAAATTCCTTACTTCCAAGAGCAAAAAAAAAAAATCTGTCAAAAACTTTTCAAAAAACCATTTTTTAAATCTGTCTCAGTTTTTCAAAATCTGACTAAAGATCATGCAAATCAAACCATCTCTTCCTTCTTCCATGTCATATCTACTTTTTCATCCAAAGTCTCACCAAATCTTTCCAAATTCCTAGAAGGTTAGAACCAAGTTATTCTAGATCACATCACCTCTCAAACAAAACCTGGTGAGTCTGCTCTATCAAGGACCACTTATCCTTCTCTATCAGAACTCCACTAGTGGATTGTGCTAGACTAAGTCACCATCAAGCAAAAGGATTTCTATCATCCTCACTTTGACTAGAGTCTTTGTTTATCCAACTTTGTTTGAGACCACCTAGATCTAAGAAAAACCTTGCTAAAATCTTGTCACCTTCTAGCACCTTGGTCAAAATTTCATTTCACCCCATCTCTAGTCGCTTCTTGCATGGTCTTAACTAGATTACAAAAACAAAAATAGATTGAAATGGCAGAGAAAAGTATCCCAAACAATCACGAATGTGAGGAAGAAATTTCTATGGACGAGATCCTTCACACGTAGCATGACCCAAAATTTCAACGCCTATTAGAGGAGGTGCTTGCCCAAGACCCCACTAAATTCTTTTTACACCTAGCAAATCTAGGGGTCAAGCTCCCTAAGGACTATGACGTAGAGACTCTCAAAGAAACTGAGGGAAGTAGACACAAGGAAGAAACACCTTCAGACAAAAGCAAAACCAACACTGATGCTACAGATGCCCTAAGTCTAATGAACCAAAAATTTGAAGCTCTCCAACAATAAATTTTAGACATGAAAATAGGAGCATCAACTAAACATTACACCTTAGAGGATATTTCACCATATCCTTTTGATAGGGCCTTGATCATGATTCCTTTCCCCTAAAAATTTGAGGTGCCAAAATTTGTTAAATATCGAGGAAAGGGTGATCCAAGGGACCATATCAGAGAATTCAGTGATGCTTGCCTTGAGGTCGCACACAATGACACTTACCTTATGCGACTATTTCCATGAATCTTGGGAGGATAAGCCATGGAGTGGTTTTCTAGACTACCATCTGGCATTAAAATGTTCAATGAACTCATCGACAAATTTGTCACCCACTTCTCTTACAATATTGTGCATGACACCTCAATATTGGATCTTTGTAACACCAAACAGAAAGGTGGAGAGTCTTTCGCCACCTTCTTACAAAGATGGAGATAGCTAGCAAGCAAGTGTCCGCACCAAATGCCCGAAAAGCAAATGCTAGATATGTTCATGCACAACTTACAAATAGACATGACCTATCAAATTTAAATCCAATGTCCTACTTCCTTTAGCAAGGTCATTGAGATGGGTCTCATCATTGAAAAATCTCTAATTGCCAAGGGTCAGATCAAACTATATAAAGACACTCCTAGTACCAACACCAACATAGACAAACTGAGATTCTAGATGAAAAACAAGAATATTGTGAATGATGGGGTGGTGGATGCCAAGAATGTGGCACTTAAACAATTGATTTTCAATTTATCAATGCCTCAAAATAACCCCCCACAAAGCAAACCAAGAAACAACAAATCTCGATTCACCAACTTTCAGCCTAGGAGAAAATTCACCCCTTTGGAAGAATCCTTGGAAACAGCCTTACGGAAGATAATCGCAAACAAGATCATAACACTTCCACTAGCATGAGAGTACGAACCAAAAGTCAAACCCCATTGGTGGAACGATAATGACTTCTGTGAATTTCACCAAAATAGGGGGCACAAGACTAACGACTGTATTGCGCTGAAACATACTGTCCAAGACTTGATAGAACAAAACAAAATATCAGTCAATGAACATACCTCTAACAATGATCATCAGGCATTCAAGGATCCTCTTCCAAACTATGAATAGGGGGGACATTCCACCCGAAACAATGGTGGATCTAACAACGTGAACTACACAAATGTCGACTTCGACTATGTTGTTAACCATATCTCAGAGGGTGATTCACACATCAATGTGATCACTATAAATAAAGATCTAGATTGTAATGTTACCACCCACAGCAATAGAGTCACTCTTAGGGGAACCTCCGCCCCTTTAGCTAACCAATATAGTATCGTGGATCAGCTACATAAAACCCCTGGACATATCTCCATGCTAGAACTTCTGCGTCTATCCCCGTCTCATAGGGCCATTCTTGACAAAGCCTTAGCGGAAGCTTCCATCCCTACGAACCTCGCTGAAGAGCAATTCCAAACCATGGTAGGTCACATAACCTCACCTCATTCCCTATCATTCACTGAGAAGGATGATATGTCAATCACTCAACCCCATAATGCCTCCCTTCATATTGAAGCTTTCATACACAAGCACAAGATCAAAAAAGTCCTAATCGATGGAGGAGTTGGTTTGAATATTTGCACATTGAAACTAATCCTTACATTGGGGTTTTCAGAAAAGGCTATAGATCCTAAAAGGAAAATCACCATAAAAGCCTATGATGAGGAGGAAATAACGTCCAAGGGAATTGTTACCCTACCAATCAGAGTGGGACATGTAGTAAAAGATGTTGCATGCCAAGTACTTGATATGGATCTAACATATAACATCCTTCTTGGGAGACCATGGATTCACGCTCTAAAAGTAGTACCTTCAACATATCATCAGTGTATCAAGTTCCCCTATGAAGGTCAAGAGATCACTATACAAGGTGACCCCAACCCATTTCAGTACTGTAACTCTATTCATCCTAAACCTGAAGTGGTGATTCCTAACAATCGTGCCTCTACTTCATCATCCTCTCATGTTGACCCTGCTACACTTGCTTCCACGTCAACAACATCTCAACCTAACCTTAGACTCAAGGATAGGGGCTTGGGCGAATACATAATTTCCCAATCTCTCTATTTGGCACAGCTCCCTCTATCTCCAAGATCATATGGGAGACCTACTCTAAACAAGCCCAAAACAGACAAAGCTACCAAAGGACTATGTGTAAAATGGGGTAGCCTTGAAAATGAGAGTGATGAGAAAGATATCCTATAGTGGTTATACAAAGATGAAGGTAGTCCATCAGCACAACATGACCATCGCCCCATACCAATGGCACAATATGGTCAAGGCTACCAAATGCTACAAAGAATGGGGTATGAAGGACACGGTCCACTCGGATCATGAAGAGATGGTATCACTAAACCCATCCAACCTCATACCTTGACAACCTGAGACACTACAAGGCTAGGATACACTAGAACACAAAGATACCATAGAACAAGGTAGAACAAAGGCAAGCAACCAGAAACATCCACTAGTAATCTGGTTGAGCAAATTCAACAACTACAACTGAATAGTGAGACTGATTCCAATGAGTATGAATGGAATAGCCTCTCTGAGCTATCTTGCGATGACAAAGGAATCAATGTTGTCCACGAATATGACCCAACCCACGCAAATGAGAGACAAGGTCCAAGAGCTAGACCGCTAGAGTCTGACCCACATAGCAACAATAGTGAAAATCGTGAGGAAGGAATGATCCCCCCTTGATGGATCCACTAATAGAGAGTACCATCACAGACTTTGTCCATGCTTTCAATAACTCTATCTTAACCATCAACATCATTGAAATTGACCAACCTAATGATCCCTTACCTTTGGTACACCCTGACCTTATCAACTAGGACCTACAAGGCACCACCCCTGAGCTAGACACCTTTGAAAATGATGAAGCCATCATAGATTATCTTGATCTTAGAGATCATATACCTGTAGGGGACCATAGAGTTGGCTATGCTATAGAACTCAATGAGAAGGCCTATTTTGGAGAGAGTGCCAAGCCTTTTAGTCATAAAAATATCAAAATAAAAGAGAGATCTAATGGTGAAAACCATTCTACAGTAGTGTTAGATCATGAAAAAAGTAAAAATAAAGACGTATCCAACGGTGAAAACTTCTCTGAGGATCCGAAGGATGAGAGGCTTGACCCTCTACCCAATCTTACACATCAGGAGAGATCATCGATCTTGATAGAACCAGCAGAACCAATCAATGTCAGCACAGGGGATGAGCCTAGAATGATCCATATGGCAAAAGCTCTAACATAACACAAAAAATAGCATTTACGGATTTCTTCAAGAGAAACTAAATCAACTTTGCTTGGACATATGTTGACATGCCAGGGCTAGATCCAAATCTTATCATGCATCATTTATCTTTATCTCTAGGAGCTAAACTAGTCAAACAAAAACTCAGAAAGATGCATCCACATGTGGTCCTCATGGTAAAGGAAGAGCTAAAGAAACTACTAGACGTTGGATTTATTAGGCCTATAGACTATCCTGAATGGGTCTCGAACATAGTACCAGTGGCTAAACCAGATGGCAGAGTCTGAATATGCAATGATTTCAGGGACCTGAACAAAGCTTGTCCAAAAGATGACTTCCCCCTACCAAACATAGACATGATTGTAGATCTCACAGCAGGGCACACTATGCTATCACTCATGGATGGTTTCTTAGGATATAACCAGATAAAGATCGCACCAGAAGACCAACACAAGACAGAATTTACATGTCCTTGGGGCACCTACTGTTGGTGTGTCATGCCATTTGGTTTGAAAAATGCTGGTGCAACATATCAAAGAGCCATGATGACAATCTTCCACGACATGATGCACACTATAATGGAGGACTACGTTGATGACATTCTGGCGAAATCACTTACAAGAGAAGGCCATCTAGTAGTAATAGACAAGATCTTTAACAAGTTGGAACAGTTTAATGTGCATCTCAATCCAAAGAAGTGTGTGTTTGGTGTTACATCAGGCAAACTACTGGGATACATCATGTCTGCAAATGGTATCGAAGTCAACCCGACTAAGGTGAAGGCCATCATGGAGATGCCACCTCCTAAGAATCTGACTCAATTTAGATCCCTACATGGAAAATTGCAATCTATCAGAAGGTTCATCTTTCAATTGGCAGACAAGTGCCACCCATTTTCTCACCTTTTACACAAGAATGTCCCTTTCAAATGGAATGAGTCATGTGAACAGGCATTTCAGTAATTAAAGGAATATCTCATGAAATCACAGGTATTGATGCCACCAATTCAGGGCAAGCCTCTACTATTGTATATCTTAGCTACACCCACAGCTCTGGGAGCTCTCCTCGCACAACAAAATATGATGGGAAAGAATTGGCAATCTACTTTATCAGCCGAACACTTGTTGGGTATGAACTACAATACGCACCAATCAAAAGAGCATGTCTAGCTATTGTCTTCACCTCACAAAAATGGAGACATTACATGCTGTCACAATCTATCAAACTGATAGAAAAAATCAATCCACTCAAATACTTACTCAACAAGGCAACCCTAACAGGTAGATTGTCTAAATGGGTCATGCTGCTCAATGAGTTTGATATTGAATATGTAGACAGGCAAGCAATAAAGGGACAAGTACTAGCAGATCAACTGGCAGATGCACCTCTGACGGATGACAGCCCTCTGAGCTTTGAATTTCCAAACGAATCTATCTTCCACATAAATACAGCAACCTGGAAAATGTACTTCGACGGCTCATACACTCAGCATGGATTAGGAGTAGGTATCTTATTGATCACACCTAGTGGTGACACTATCCCTAAATCATACAGATTAATCTTTCCCTGCACTAACAATGTAGCAGAGTATGAAGCCCTAGTCATTGGTATCAAGCTAGCAGTTGAATGGAATATCAAAGAGCTTCAAGTGTATGGCGATTCACAGCCAGTCATCAGTCAAGTGAATGATGACTACTAAACAAAAGATGAGAAATTGATCCCTTACAAGAGAATGGTAGATGACTTCAAAGAATACTTTGTCAAGATCTCTTTTGAACATGTACCAAGGATTGAGAACAAAGCTACAGATGCTATGGCCACAATCGTCTCTCTCCTTGACATTCCAGAAAATCAACCACATTATGAGTTCTTGGTAGAGCCAGTGTCCTATCCTGCATACGACACCCCTGAGTCCCATATCATTTGCCACATTGTTGGAGCTGATTCCCCCCTCTATGGAAAGATATTTGCCTATCTTAAAGTGAATACCCTCCCACCTGATCTCTCTAGTAACCAAAAATGAACCTTTATCCGTCAGGCATCCTGGTATGCCATTGTCGCCAATACCCTATAGCGCAGAGGTCTCGATGGTACTCTCCTTAGGTGTCTCGATAGTGAGGAATATCAAACCGCCCTAAGCAAAATACACGACGGTATATGTGGGACCCACTCTAGTGGTCCTACCCTATCCAAGAAACTCATACGCATGGGGTACTACTGGCCAACAATGGAACAAGATTCCTATCATTTTGTAAAGAAGTACAAGAAGTGCCAAATCCATGGGAACCTGATACATGCACCAGCACAGGAGCTGCAGCCATTAACGACTCCTTGGCCTTACTGTCAGTGGGGACTCGACTTAATGGGCAAGATTCACCCTCCTTCCTAAAGTGGCCATAAATTCATAATCACTCCCACAGAGTACTTCACAAAGTGGATTGAAGCTATGCTCTTAGCTAATATCATAGGCAAACAGATTGCCTCATTTATCCTGAACTATATCATTTGTCATTATGGTGTCCCTTCGTCCATTATCACGGATAACGGATGACCCTTCAAAGACCAAGATGTTAGGGAACTATGAGACAAATTCCATATCCAGCACTACTTTTCAACCCCCTATTACCCACAAGGCAATGGCCAGGCTGAGGCATCAAATAAAACCATTCTGAAAATACTAAAGAAGATTGTCAATGATGCCAGTTGTGATTGGCATGTCCAACTGAATCCCACGCTGTGGGCCTACTGCACAAGTATCTGCACACCCACAGGTGCAACACCATACTCCCTAGTCTATGGATCTGAAGCTATCTTGCCCATTGAAGTTGAGATCCCATCCTTACCAGTCTCATTAAAAGGCCTCATATCAGATGAAGAATATAGAGTGACCAGACTTCAAGAGTTAGAGTTCCTCGAAGAGAGAAGGCAACAGGCCTTTAACCACCTAAAAGCATATCAACAGCACATGTCCAAAAGTTACAATCATAGAGTAAAACCCTGAGTTTTCCAAGTTGGTGACCTAGTCCTAAGAGAAAATCCCAGAAATTAGCAAGACAGAGAAAAGAAAGGAAAGTTTGAACCCAACTGGTTAGGTCCCTATGTCATCATCACAGCGTATGGATCGGGGGCATATCAATTGGCTACATCTGAAGGTGAACTGTTCGATGATCCTATCAATAGTATGCACCTTCACAAGTTCTACACCTGAAAACCCCAATGTTAGGGGGTCCTGAAAAAATACAAAAAAACACTAAAGTGATAAAAAACAAGAAAAAAAAATCAAAAAATGAGAAAGTAACAAAAAAAATCGTCCTATAGTAAAAACCTGGCAAACAGGCGCCTAGGATAGGTACCATGATGAAAACTTGGCAAATAGGTGTCATGTGTACTTTTAGCTTTCGTGCAAATAAAAAGCAAGTGTTGAAAACCTGGTAAATAGGTGCTATCTATGGTAAACCACTTCCTCCATTTGTTGTGACTTCGTATCTCTTGTGTCCCTCATATCGTTCATCTTGAACCAAGTCCTTTGAACCGTTGTCGAACTACGTCACCTCTGAGTTATCACATAGGCAAGGCCATTCTTAATGCACCCCTGAGGCTCCTCATCACTCCACTCCATGGTCCCATCTATCCCATATTTGGTCCTTCTGTCAATCTGAGTCCATGTTATTTCTGCACCACTCTGCCATTGCCTAGGTCTTAGGTCTGCTAGGGTTTTCCCCAAACTACGTTGCCTCTGCGTCATCACGTAGGCAAGGCCATTTAGTAATGAGCCCCCGAGGCACTAGGTTAGTCCTTTAGGGCCCATCTCTCCATGTATGTCTGTCGTCTCGCCCATAATAAGTTGATCTTTGTCTAAACTAGGGGCAACTCCTCGACCTAGTTGCGGGTTTGGATTCTTGAATGCCACTTTTCTAAGAGGATACGAATAAGGATTGCAATACCTTTCACTAGACAAGCAAGCATAGCAAAAACAAGCTACCCAAACCAAAAGTCTTGACGCAAAACATCAACCTATCCAAAATGAAGCAAAGTACCATACCAAAAAACACTAAAACTAATTCTATATCAATTATGGCAAAAGACACATCTAATGCAAGAATATTTTGTCAACAGGTTAATTTACAAGGTCTTGAATTTTTGTCATTATGTCTTCCTATGCTACTCAAGGATGCCAAAAGCTAGAGATGCGATGATAGGGGACACAATCATTTTCTTTGTCTGCTACTTGTGGATTAAAATTTAATAATGTGATGACTTTTGTCTAACGACATGATCAGCAAAAGATAATTGAGGACTCCGAGGTCTAAACATGAAAAGGGGCAATCCTTGTCTATTGAAATGCAAGAAGTACTCAGGTCATCTAGATTCAAGTTTGACTAGATGCTTGTATCAACTTGCTATATCAAAATCCATGTAAAGAATACTCAGGTCATCTCGGTCTAATTATGCCTAGATGCTTGTATTTCCTTACAACATTTCAAAAAGTGAAAAATACCAAAAAGTGCCCAATGATGAAAGTAAAACCTTGCAAGATGACAATCCACATCCATATCCATCCCATATCTAGCAAATCCATATCATCCCCATAATAAAAAAAATCCTGCAGTAACTCAAATGAAATGCTCATTTCTTCATCTCTTTTCTTCTACATATCTATATCATCTCTATGTCGATTGAGTACATTTAGACATATCAAAAACATAGCATAGGCAACATATCATATCACATGAGATAGTCATTCACATGATTAAATCATTTGCATACATATTCAAGTGCATTAGGTCATCCACATGCATTTGCATCTATATATCATATCAACAAAATCAAAAACATAGACAAAAGCATATAGAACTGCATAATCATATCCATACACATTTGCATTTACATATCAAATCATCCTAACATCCATCTAGTATGCATCACATGTACAAAACATCAAAAGATAAAATGCATCCATAGCATATAAACAAAGATCATATGCATGTAGACCATGAACAACTGCATCATCATGTAAACATCAAAAACATGTCCAAATATACAACATATCAAAATCTCTATCCAAGTCTCCCAGAGTCATATCATAAATATATACAAAGAAGTAACAGATGGTGATACATGTCTCAGATCAAAAATAGTACATATATCGGCAATCTTATCCATCCATCAAAAGTGTGTACAAAATCTGATCAAAATTGGTACAAGTATTCGGGTCTGACTAACCCTGATGCTGGGGAACACTATTCCCTATGCTGGCCTCTCCTCTGTCTACCCTGGATGGCTATGGACCCCTCACTGAGCCTACAAACCACGACCCACCTGCCCTCTGCAACGCCTCTGAATGGCTCCTGAAGCTAGGGGCACGCTGATTTGCTGCCACTACTCCATGGTATAACCCTCTATAATACTGAGCTTGTGTCTGGGCTCTAGTAAGCTCACTCTGCACCTGGGCCACCTGCGCCTGTGCTTGCTGCACCTGTGAAACCAAAAACCTAGAGGTACCATCTGTACCCATAGCTGCCACAGCTGCATCTCTCTCTGCTCTCATAGCTCGCATGCTAGCTAAGGTTGCATCCCTCTCCCTGGATACCTCTGATACTCACGCCGCATCTACCTCTCTCCGCGACTCTACTACTCTCAAGTGAGCCCTCGGCTACCTAACCTGGATTTGTAGTGCAACCATAACCTATTGTTGTACATTAGGCTATGGAGCCTGCTCTGCTTGTGCCACTTGCTGTGTTGACACCTGTCCCTGTACCGGCTGTGCCACCTGCTGTGGCAGTGACATCTATTTTTGTGCTGCCACTGGCTAAACTGGCACCTGGACTTGTACCTATCTTGTAGCCTGCGGCTGCACAACTGCCTGCTGGTCCACAGGTCCCTCTCTAGACCTCCACCTCTGTCTCGGTCTCCCACCTCCCTGATCTCTCCTCCTCCATCCTCCCATCCTCCTGCCAGCTACACCCTCCTCATCTGAATCATCCTCATCTATACAAGGAGCTAACTCCCCTGGCCCTAAATATCTCAGGATCGAGTGTGCCGTGAACCACTCCTCGTAATCTGGCATTATGCCAGCATCCACTATGTCCCTCCTCATGGGCCATGCTTCATAAGGAATCTGCCAAAAGTCTATCAAGGCCTCCTCATATGATGCCACAGGACCCCAACTATACCACTCTGCATGAGTCCTAGCAAAGCGTGCCTCCTCCTGTGGTCTGCCCTGTACTCGACCAAATTATCTCTACACTCTGCTAACAATCTGCCTCTCCAAAATGTACCTAGTCCTACCAATGAGCCACCGCGTCTGAAAACAATATGGAAGCTCATCTGCCTCATCATCCCATACCTCACAGTCTATGTAAGGGCTCCAGATGACTGCATCCACGCCATCAAAAGCATGTCTCCAGTACTCTAGCTTCCCCAGCCTGTGCTGGGAAATCACACCTGCATAGCCGTAACTATAGGGCTCACCCCTCTTCCTGTGAAATAAACATATCGGCCGTGTGATAGCAATGTGCTCCCACAACCAAAACTGCAAGAGCGAAACACCTGCTGACAAACTGGCTCCTCTGTGGTACACCACCTGGTGCATGTCTCTGTATAGGTGTGCAAGTACACACACACCCCATGCGTACTACATCCCATCTGTAATCATGCTCTCTAACACCCTCCCCCAGCCAATTGGGAAGCCATGTGACCGCCTATCGGGGCATACTACACCACCGATCAATCGTGCCACTATGCCTGGGAAGTAGTAATAGCAGTCATGTATATCTTGCCATGTAATCACCTACTCCACCAACTCAGGGTCATCAAACACATGCCTGCACTCCTCCAAGCCAGTGTCCCGCTGTGACTTGTACTCAACCAGCTCTCCCTGAATAGGGAGGTGCAGAATCCTATACACATCCTCGAGAGTGATCGCCATCTCTCCCATCGGAAGATGGAATGTCCCATCCTCGCTGTGGAAATGCTCCACCGATGCAGTCAACATCACCTGGTTTGCGCAAACCTCAGGCATAAAGAAAATGTAATGAAGGCCCATAGCACCGAGAGCCTCCTGATCTAACTCCATCAGCATGTATCGCTGCAGCAACGGCAATGGAAACTGCTCTCGTGACATAAGAACATCTCGAATATCCTCCTGCAACAAAGCGAAGCATAACCTCAATAAAAATCCATATCCAAGCAAACCTGCTCAGAGCAACCAAAACTATCCTATAATTGACTTAACATATCAAATTAATCAAAACAACATATCATCTCTTGACTAGATTTCTAGCAATCTCAGAGATCAGTAATCAATTGACGCATCGATCAAGATGCCAATTGGGTTAATTTTATTAAGTCAACTGATTTTCCTAGTGCAAATGCGCAAATCTAGGTGGCAAATGTGCCGATCCATATCACATGCGCCACTTCACTGTGAATGCGCTGCTCTTTGACGTGTATGCACCATTCTGGCACATGCGTCGATTCTTATGTCACATGAGCCATTTCCCAGCAAATGCGCCAATTTAGAGCTTAAATGCGCCAAACTATCAAATGTGCCAATTCAAAGCTTAAATGTGTTGAACTATCAAATGCGCCAATTCAGAGCTTAAATGCGCCATATCGCAGCAAATGCGCCATTTTGGAGGTCATATGCACTGCAAGATGATTAGGTGCATATGTTCTAGTTATTTTTCCTAGCCATTAATGAGCCAAAAAAATTGACTTTTAGCAAGTTTTGACGAACTACATACTGGGGGTCCTGCCTCCACTGGCCGATCGAACCGTCAGATCCACTCAAACCGATGCTCCTCACGTGAAATATCCATCTCTTTGGCTGCCATGCTCTTGTAAGCTCTTAAGAGGACTAATCAACTATGGACAAATGTACAAATGAATAGAAATTGTGGACCCAGCTCCTATATATAGCAAGTGAACCATATCAGACTGTATGACAACTGTGGCTACTTCCCATGCCTGTTTCTTCTGAAACATATCCCATTTTTCTCCATCCTAACCTTTTTTTCACCTTCTTCTTCGTGAGATTGTCCATCTCATGCCTTCTGCCTTCTTCCCGTCCAATCTCCCGAGGGGGCATCACCGTCAAAAATTCTTTTTCTTTGAAACAACGTGATAAAACACATTGCATCAAAGAGGGGCAAAATGTATACACCTAAAATTGACATGACTCTGCTTAAATAAATATTTTAAATATTTATTTCATCGTCACATTCCTCTATCAATAAATAAATAAATTTATTTATTTACTTGATTCACTTCCTCCCATTTAATTAAATAAATTACATTCATTTAATTATTTAAATTCATCTACATCAAACTACATTCTTCTAAATAATTAAATAATTTCAATTATTTAATTAAAATCCTTTATTCTTCCATATTTAAATAAAATGCAAATGTTATTTAAATAAAATCTTAAATCTCCACAAAATAGAATATATTCCTATATTTTATTTACTCCTCTCAATTATCTACAAATTAAATAAATAAATCTTTTTATTTAATTATGCTTTCTTATCTGCAAAAATCATTCTTATCTTCTAAAAATACTTTCCTCTTGTCATACAAAAAGCACAATAGTTTTAAAGCATCGTTAAAGCAAACTTTCTCTTAAATTAGAAAAATAAATTCTAATTTAAGAAAATCAAATCTCATCCTCATCAAGAGAGGAGTTAACTCAACAAAGCTGCTTTTTGAATGACACGTCTTTCTTGCATTTGTTGCATGTTCCTCAACAATCCTCCTCCATTGATCTCCCCTTTTCTTCTCAACCATTGATCTTCTTCCACACAACTCTATAAATACAACCTTCTCCTTCTTCATTTCATCATCCATCATTTGAGCAAACTTATGCTGCAGAAACACAAGCGCACCTTTGGCACAACCATCTCCATAGCAATTCATAGCATCCATCAATAGTGTGTTGAATCTCACCTTCAATCACACAAATATCTCAGCCATTCCATTCTTGTCACCTTCAACAAGCAAGGGAGCATTCACTTCTGAGGGCTTCATCATCATCAAGGTCAAGAAGAGATAGGTGAATAATGGAAGACGTAAGGTAAAGGTGTGAGTATCATTTATTTGTTGTTTAAATCTCCTTTTTCATTCAAATTTCATTAGTGTATTGGGTTTTGTTATCATTATTGATTTAATCCATTTTCCCCTTCACACATATCTCAAATCCCCACCTCATGCAACACCTTGTCACCTCCATCTCCTATGCAAATCCTTCATCATTGCAACCTTTGAAATCCAAACCATCCCATCAATTCAATCACTAATCATGTCAAACCTACCAGTTGAAATCTAGTCCCATCTCATAGAAGTTAGCCCTTTTGGTTTTTCTCCAAGGACTACTAGCAACAAATCCTACACATAAAAGCAAAAAGTAAAGTGGTGGAGCCATGCAACCCCCACTAATCTACACTCATCCCTCTCTAGCAAATATAATCATGTTATCGATGATGCATTCATCAACCTAAATCCTATCAAGAACATCCAAAATCCTAAGGCCATCATCCCCACAAATCTACCTATGTGGAAAAATAGGTTATGACCTTTCCAAAGGTCCCTCAAATCCATCAAATCCAAAATCGATAAATGTTAAAAATTCTTCACCCATGCATTTGCAAAACTAGAGTTGTATATCTATGCACTAATCAATGATGATAATATTGAAGAAAAATGACACTCCTTTATCATGTCACCCAAGCAAATCAATTTATTGTTGCAACTATGGGCGTAACCAGTGTTGTCATTGATGTCAACATACTCCTATTACATTAATGTCAAGGATTGGATGAGCTATGTGCTAAGGCTATTGAGAAAATTAATCCTATTAGAAATAGAGAAGAACAATGAAGACAGTGAAGCTCTATGAAGTGAAGATCCCAGATAAGATGAAGATCAGAGGATGCACATCAAAGTGTTTGTAGATATGTGTCTAAAGATGATCTAGTCAAGATTTGAGAGGTTTGCATGAAGATTTGGAGAAGTTATGGCCATATGAGAAAAACTAGCTCTAGCAGATGTTCAGAGGTGACAGAGTGACACAAATAAGTCCAGTGAGATCCAAAAATGCAATATCTTGTTCTGCGAAGTTAGTGGAGTGTTTCGGAAACCAATGTGAATTGACAACTCAATTGGTTCATGGTCTGGAGGTCTGTAAGCATTTATTCCAATGTGACAGTGATGACAGCCTGTGTTCTTGAGGTTCTAGATGAAGATGAGAATGATTTCAGTAAGAAGTGGTGTGGATGTTCATGGTGTTTCAAGCAAGCTTGTGGAGGTCTCTGGATTGTGTCCAATTCTTGTTGATGGTGTGCATTGAAGATTGAGCTCGTAATTGAAGATTTATTTCCAGGTGATGATGTTCTTCATAATCTTAGCTGACCGGATGTTTTACACATCTTGCAGATGATCTTGAAGATGTTCTGCGAAGCATGGCATGTTCCTCTAAGAAGATTGAAGTCTCTGATATGTGTGGCCGACAGTGTGGTGATACACATGAAGTTTTGTAATAAGTCAAGTTGTATTTGTGTAATTGCTCTGTAATAAAATAAAGTATGTATTATGCTGACTTTGATGATTATCCCAAATTCGATGTCTTGTATAAATAAGACTTGTGAAGTCATTTCAAAGTATCCTAGCAGAGATGAGAGTGTTGTAGAGAGAAGAAGAGAGAAAGGCAAAGCAAAAGTATTGAGCTTAAATGGTACTAACTCAAGCATGGTGAAGATGCTAATCTCCAATTCAAGTATGTAATATTTATTATTCTGTAGATAGTGTGTCTCTTGTAGGCACTGGGCCTCTTGTGAGCAATGTGCTTGGGCAGTGAGCCCTAATTGGCAAGTGCTATTTTGTTCTTCTTATTCTTTTAATAGAGAATACAATCTTGTGTTAGTCACCCCATGGTTTTCTCTTAACCGGGTTTTCCACGTTAAAATCTTGGTGTCATATGTATTAATGTGTTTCTGCTCTTGAATTTTTGCATTGTGCTTCTATGATTGAATTATTATTATTCTGTTGAAATACAAGAAGGATTTAAATGTTTAAAGAAAAGAAAGTTTTGAGACAACTGATTCACCCCCCCTCTCAGTTGTCTATCCTAAAACTAACATTTATGTCAAGTGCTTGGGTATGTGCATGGAAATGGAGGACCAAAAGGAGGTCAAAAGTGGCCACTTTTTTTTTTTTTTTTCTGAAATTAGTAAAAACTGATCTTGGATGAGAAATTGATGATATCCATGCTCAAAATTAGAATATGTGATAAGAATAAGATTTGTAGTTCTTGGAATCTAGTTTCTAAACTACTACTTTTTTCTAAAAATGGTGGAGACTAAGAGGTTCAAATAAGGGAGCACACAAAGTGTGGGCCTATTTTTGTAAAAAAAATATAACGTAGTGGGTGGTGTGTTCCCCCTCAAATGTGGAGTTTTCTAAGTATTTCACAAATTACTTTAGTGGAAAATTTGCTAACATCAAGTAGTTTATGCCTAACTTTTCTACTTTTTTTTAATATATGATTTTTTATGAATTTTTAAAGTGGACACATCCTGAAAAATAAAAATTTCAGCATGTTCCCTCCTAAATGTTTTAAAACTAATCAAAAATTAATTTTTTTCAATGTGTATAGTATAGAGTCTAGAATATAAAAATGTAATTTATTTCAAACTTCGATGAACGTACAAAAAATGACACTAGAAATATTATACATAGGTTTTCTACAAAAAAAGAACACATTAGAAAAAGAAATTGAAGATGGAAACCTTATTATTATCATATTTTAGAAAACAAATATGGCTAGAAAGCTAATAAAAAACTTGAAATCATCAAGGCATTTTTCATATTTACATTGAAAACGTATAAACTTAACAGAAAACACACTTGATATTTAGTTGATTTTCCATGTTTTGTTGAAAACATTTTTTTGACATCCAAAAGGTAGGTTCAACCCTTTGGGTTGGATGCCCAAGGCAAATCCAACCCTTAAGGTTGGAATTTCCCATAGCAATAAAAAATGCACTCATGTTATAATGCACTCACATTTCAAATCACCTAAAATGGTGAGCAACAAGCTACAAAAAAGCACATCACATGATTTTGGACCTCACATTCTCTATTTATTTCCCTTTCTTTATGTTTTTTCTAACATACAAACACATGTTTGATCCTTTTGAGGATCTACAATCATTAGTTGAGAAAATTATCTCACTTTTTGTTCTTATATCAATGTAGAAGATTCCAATTGCATGTTTCTAAATCAAATTTGATATTGCAAATCATTGTTTTCATGTTTTGAGGAATTGGAATACTTGATTGACAAAATTAACTAACTTTTTTTTCTTACATTGATAAAAAAATATTTTAATTGCATGTTTTGTATTTAAATTTGATAAATTGTCAATTATAGTTTGTGATTTTTTGAGCATTTTTTTATATTGATAAAGAATTAAACATCATGTCAAGGAAACAACCAAAAAATCAAACACCAGAGGAGCGTGAAGCCAAGAATGCAAAGAAAAGGGAATGAATGAGACAAATTTGTGAAAATAAGAAATTAAACTCCATAAATGAAGATCAACCATCTTTGCTAGTTAATTTGGATCATGAAGCATCCAAGAGAGAGAAGGATTTAGAGAAACAAAGAGAATGAATGCAAAAACTTTGTGCAAGTAAGAAATTAAATGTGGGATTTGAAGGCATGTCATGTTTTCCATTTCAATTTGATATTGTAGAAAATGATCAATCACCGATTGAAAATGATGATGCATTTTCAAATGTGAATATAGATGTTACACCAATAGATAAAGTATTGAATGAGAAAAATTTATCTAATGATTCATGTTTTCCATTGAGAACACCTCCTAGAATTTTGTGTAAAAAGTCTAAGTTTTTTATTGAAATTGATGAGAATATTCTAAAACCAATGCTTGTTAAGATTCCTAAAAGTACATGTAGAAGAAATGTGAATAAAATATGGAAGTTATTTTTTGAAAATATAAATAGAACTAAAAGATGTCAATTGTTTGTTAAAATGTGAAAAACCTTAAGTTTAGGCCAATCATGAAGATTCTTAGTCTAAGAACATCAAATAAAATAGTGAAAAATCTATTGTACAAATATAATCAATGTATATCAAAGAATTGGTTCCACCTTATGCACAAAAGATAGTAATACTACATGATGTATCATTACATCAGCTATAGTGAGCAATAAAACAAAGAAATCTCACTTGATAAGAAAAACAAGTCAATCACTCAAGATAAGTAGAAAAGTATTGATGAAATACATTGGGAGGCATGAAAGAACTAAGGACCCAAATAACAATGAACTATGGGCATTTTCCAGTAGACTCCCACAAAAAGATAAAGTCATTGTTGAAGCTTTAAAATCCCCAATTGAGAAATTTTGGAGAAATAACACAAGAGTATCTCCTAATCAAAGGGATGTTTAAAAAGGAGAATTGGTTGTCAAAATCATGAGCCACATCCAAAGTATTTTTTTGATATGACTCAAACACAATTTTTCTCTAAATTTGTAGAGAGTTATCCTCAAATTAAAACTAGTCAAAGGTATTTTGAAATGGAAAAAATAACTTTTTTATGTCAAAATAAATCACATGCACACAACTTATTGTTGTAGAGTTCACATGGAATTTTCTATGCATTATAATGTTTTTTGACAAATATGTGTATATACTAAAGATATTTTTAAGGAGTGTATGATAGAAGCTCCACCTAAATCAGCAAGAGATTTCATTTCAAGCATTTTTTGTGAAAGAGTAGATGGATAGTTGTTTTATAAGAAATCGTGTTTGGATGGAACATGTGATAGTTGCAGTGGTCTACAAAATTTGACAACTTGTGTACACATGGAGAATACACATGCAATTGTAAATGAAATAGTACCTCTTAAAAAATATAAGTTAGTGACATACACTCTAAAGATGGTAAAGAGGGAAAAAGGTGTGAATTGGTGAGTGAAGAATTGCCAGAATCTGCATTTATGCCTATTTTTTGAGAAAAGATAGTGTATGAGTATGCAAGGAATACTCATAAAGTTTGATGGTTGGACTTGAAATTCAAGTAATGCAAGGAAACATTTCCTCTTCATATGATCAAGTCAATCATAGAGTTTATAGAGAATTATACACTACAACCATAGAATGAATTTTCATCACAGCGCTACAACTCCACTTTAGTTGATATATTTGTGTATATAGCAACAATTCATGTACCCAATAGTATAGAAGAAGATATAAAGATATTGAGCCTAGAGTGTCATTTTTATATTAGTGGTGATTGTACACATTATATAGAGTTTGTACAAGGTTGCTTTTAGATTTTCTATGATAATTTGAGTACCAGGAACACCATTTTTGGTTAGCATATCATATGGTCAAATAATTGTACGCATCACAATTTAAGAATACATGGATGTTCTATTGGTTGATTAGGATGCATATGATGAGTGGTGTTCAACATATATAGAATTTCTTTGATGTTGAGCATGAAAAAGGGAATCATGATGGTGCTAGAGCATGTATTAAAAGAACCTTAACATAAGAAAAGTTGAAGTACAAAGATAGTGCAAAGTTGATAGATGCAACATCCATTGCTAAATGGTGTAACTCTGATGCAACATTGTATCACAGTCTAGATTTGGGGATTCTCACACACCAAATGATTCCATAATCAATACGATTGTCTTGGCTTGATTAAAGAATTTAGATTGCTCTATTCATACATCAGTGGGCTATATATAAAGTGTTCCTTCTAAAAGTAGTTACAATCCACTCCATATGTATGTTAACTCTTGGTTCTATTGACAGTTACAAGGAAACCACAAATCTACAGGCTCTTAACAAAGCTCCCAAGAATTTGTTCATCAAAGTGGCCCTTAACAGAGAAAACAAAAGTTTATTAAGTTCAACAAATGAAGCAATTACATTGTATTTTATACCTCGTGAGGGTTCCTCATGCAATCTCAAAGAGAGATATGGTTTCTTCCAACTCCTCATACTCTTCACAATCTTTGAAACCAATGCTTGGCATTTCCTCTATTATTTTTTCTTACTGGTCCTTGCTGTCATCTCCTCTATCTCATTACAGACTCTCCTTTTCCTTTTCTTTGATGGTGACCACACTCTAAATACAACCTTTACCAATCTGCCTCGTTTGTTGCCCAACCGTTCTTCATATCATGACAACTTTCCCTTCCTTTTTGATGACTGAAACAAAACATGATGTCATTAGAGGCAGTAGAAACTACTCACTTCCCCCTTTCATCCCATTCCACAACTTCTCTCTTCCCTGACGACAAGACGTCTATTCTGTAGCAGAATTTCCTCGATCAAAACTGTCTCAATCTTTCTCATATTGGCAGTTACCAAAGAGATTCAATGGATAAACAACCGGTCCCCCAAACCCACACTTCCACACCAACATAACAACTTTAACAAACAAAATATAAAACAACAACTAATCAAAATTTGGATGGAGAACAATGCCCCTGCATCAGGCTCGTCGAGAGGTCCAAAAGGAAGCATGTGCCCCTACACATGAGGTCAGCATTAGAATTATTCTTCATTGTTCATTTTCTTCTGCTTCTTCCAACATAATTAAGGAATAGCTGCCATGTTTCTCCAACATTGTTGTGCACTATTCTTCTCTTTACTTTTCATCTTCTTTCACCAATGATTCCTTGCCCACACATTTGGTGATTCCTTGCCCACACATTCACATGCAAATCGATATGAACAATTATGGAGAGATTAGTGATCTCCTCATTTGCTTCTTCAAACTCTTTCACCCTTCACATCTTTCTTTCAACTTCATCAAAATCGTCGACATTCTTATATAAATCTACACTTACTATCCTATTCTCTTATGCACATTCTAGAACTTTTATCATCTCAAATGGAAATAAAACATCATCTTCACAATTTGCAAAAAAATTTACCTTTTGATTATGTGCTATAATGTTCAACTTCTCACCTTCATCAGTCATTTTTTTTAGTCATCCATCTTCAATAGCCAACATCAACAACAAATCATCCTTGGTTTTACCATTCACATTACAACCCACAACATCTACACTAAAATCTGCATATACTCCTCCATACTTGTTATTAGGCTTCTCAACATTCAACATAGCAAATGAAAATGAAACAATATCCTTATTTAAGACCAATAAATTTACCTCTTCTTGTTTCGTTGTAATAGCCTCTTTATTATCAATTGCTAACTTCATCTTTGTATCCTTTGCTGTCTCATTTGTCTTCATACCTTCACTAGAAAGCTTCTTCATCCACTCATGTTCTTTCACTAAAAATTGTGCCCACAAATCTTCTGCACCTTCTTCAAATTCCATTTCTATAACTTCTTCACCATGCATTTCTTTGGCTTCCACTACTCCTCTAACATTTGCTTCTTCATTTTCATCTGCACATTTTTTCTCTTCATTATTAAATCCTTCATCATACCTTGCTTTCGCTTCCCACTCTTTCTTTCCATTTCTCTTGGCCAACTCCTTTGGATCCACTCCATACTTATATTTGTTCATTCTGAGTTTTTAAATCTACTTTCATTTATTTTCCTTTTTCTTTTTGTATCTTCTCCTTCTTATGTCTTTTTCATCTACAAGCCTCCAAAACTCCATCTCACATTCATAAATATCATTATCACTATTTGATTCCACATCATTTTTATCTTCTTCTTTTAAACTCTTCCCTTCAACAGTTTCATTCAAAGATTCAAAAGCATCATTATTTAAATCATCCAAATCAACTTGCTTACCTTTAATCTTCCTTGTGTTCTCCTCAAGCTTCTTCCAAGTTTCTCTTGGACATCTGTCAATCTTCTTGTGCTCTTCTTCATAATCTCCAGTTTGTTGTCTTGGACTATCATGCTGTAATATCATCTTTTCATCCTTGGATGGTTCAACCATAATCTCTAGTTCATTGGACTTGACCTTTCCTATCTTATCCTCTCTTGAAGTGTTTTTCATCACTATGCCTTGCAACACCATTTTCCTCTACTTCTTTCATGCTCTTGACCAACCACACTTTTCTCTTCATAACTTTGGGCCGATATCTGTTCATAGCTACACTTGTTCTCCTTAATCCATAGGCTGATTATTGCTCTATAACACCTCCTTTATTCTTCCATTCTTAACAATTTACCCTATGTTCTTCATTCTTCTTGAACCCTTTGATGACTTCCATATTTTGTATCGGTTTGCTATCATAAACTTCCTCATATGCACCCTTTGGCTTACACTTTGTATGCTCCCCCTCAACAACTGGTTTCCTTTGCCAACTTAGCACCTTCTATCCATGATCCTTGACAATATTTGAAATCTTTAGATTTCTTTTCTCCCTATTAACTTGCATTTCTACATTCGTATTTCCACATGCATGATTAAAATTAACATTTATACCTCCATATACCCATGCAATACTTTGTTGTTTGGATTGTCCCTCATCCTTGACTTCTTTGCTTGCCAACTCTTCCCCTTCGTGGGTTTCTTTCCCTTTTTCTGCAATACTTCCTAATGCACCATGAAATTTTAAAGCATCCTCTACATCTTTACTATCATTTAGTAAAATTTCAACACCATTCTTATATTCATGTTTAAGTATTTTACAATGTACTTTTTCTTGATGGACTACTACAAATTGTCCTTGTATACCTTCTTCATAAACTGCTACAACTTGTCTCTTCTTTCTTTCACCTTCATCTTCATCTATGGGTGCTTTAATTGCCCCTTCTCTCATCAATTTCAAGGTCTCATCCATGACCCCTCCTATGAAGTCTCTCATACCTACATACACATATTCAAATGCAATATTAACAAATAAAACAAGAAATCGAAATGTCTCCATGAATGCCTCCTTCATGGACATTCTCCTCTTTCTTTACTTTTCCCTTCGAGTGCTGAGTTTTGTACTACTTCTCCTCTCCATTCTTTCTTGTGTTTCCTTATGTTCTCCTCAATGAGAACTTTCTTCACCTCTTCTGGTGAACGTTTCTCACTTGGCAACTCTCTGTTATCTGAACCTCTTTCTTCTTCTCTTCCCAAGGCATATTCCACCCACTTGTTTTCTTCACAATCATACTCACATGCCGCTTCAACTTATTTGTCATTGGACAACACCAACCATATTCTTGGCTTCTTTCCTCAAGCCACTGCTTACACTTCTCTAAATCTCTTCTCAACTCTGTTATTTCTTTATCCCACTCTATATTTTGCTTATTCACATTCAGTTTCATTTTTTCTTTCTTCCTAAGGCTTTCTTTCATGGCATACTACTGCATCTTTTTATTTTTCTTCTTGGCTTCTTGATACCTCACCTAGGGATTCTCTCCTTTTCCTCTACCCAATCTTTTGGTATCCAAGTTCTTCTTATTAACTATCAAACTTCCATCCACATACTTATGCAAATTCATATAACCCACTTCTCCTTCCACATCTTATAAACTCTCCTAGATCTTTTAGGCTCTGATACCAAACTTGATGCAACATCATGTCACAATCCAAATTTGGTGATCTCACACACCATATGATTCCAGAATTAATATCACTGTATTAGATTGATTAAATACTTCAGATTGCTCTATTTGTACATCAGTGGGCTATATATAAAGTGTTCCTTCTAAATGTAGTTAAAATTAACTCCATATGTATGTTAACTCTTAGTTCTATTGACAGTTACAAGGAAACCACAAATCAACAGGCTCTTAACAGAGCTCCACAAATTTGTTCACTAAAGTGGCCCTTAACAAAGTAGCCACAAGTTTATTAAGTTCAAAAGATGAAGCAATTACATTGTCTTTTATACCATCATGAGGGTTCCTCATGCAATCTCAAAGAGAGATATGTTTTCTTCCAACTCCCTGTACTCTTCACAATCTTTGAAGCTGATGCTTAGAATTTCCTCTATTATTTCTTCTAACTGGTCCTCGCTTGTTGCAAGTATGAGCAATAAGTGTTCTCATTGATGTCAACACCTAAGGTCAGCATCTAAGGAAGTTATTTGGATGAGTTTGAGCAAGTGTTTGAGAAGTTAGTGTAATTACAGAATTGTTCTATCTCCCAGAATAGTGTAGTGTTTTGCTCTACATATCATGTAGATTGAATATCCTTGTATATAGTTTGAAAGTTATGTGAAGGGATGTCTATAGTTTCTATGTCTCAAGTTTGAGCCTCTGGTGTGAAGATTTGAGTTAGTTCTATTCACTAGAGTAAAAATTATTTTTTTGAGTATTCAATGGTGACAAGGAGAATGTTTTTTGCTCGCATCTCTCCGTATTTAAGTTTTATAGTCTACGGTTCTAGAATTAAGTTTGGGATGATGTTATGTGTCTTTAATTGAAATGGTTCATGATTTGGTTCTCTGCAAGTGATCTTTTCTTTATGACAGCAGACGACAGTAATGTTTAAGTGGTCTAATTTAAAGAATCTTCTCGATAGAGTGTTTGGAGGTTGTGCGGAAGTTCTTGGTGATTGTAACATGCTTGTGGATGATTCTAG
The DNA here is from genome assembly GCA_027924645.1 of Cunninghamia lanceolata. NCBI lineage: Eukaryota > Viridiplantae > Streptophyta > Pinopsida > Cupressales > Cupressaceae > Cunninghamia > Cunninghamia lanceolata. Next base: position 35,249 of record BSBN01000497.1, on the reverse strand, counting down.
ATCATGTTCCTCCTTTTTTATTGGTCTGTAAAGTGTAATTTAGATTGTGGATGAAGCGTGTTCCTAAAAGTCTTAGTGTTAACACTAGTTTTGGCCAACCTGGTAGTTTTCACTACTTGCAATTATGCTTTGGAGATTGTGATAGCATGTTTTTGCGTGGGAGATTGCATTTGTGTCCTTACTAAGGTGCGGTGTGGTATGCATTCATTCCTTTCCACCATGTGGATGTTTAGGTCCAGACCTAATTTGAATATTGGCTAAGTTTATTGTTTGTGCCAACCTTGAAGATTATTTCCAAGATTGTGAATGTATAAATATGAATTAGACGATCGAGAAATATAGTGAAGTTGTTGAGATAGACAAAATGGTTGCATGAGAAGCATTATTTGTTGCAAGTGTGATCCGAATGGTATGATAGTGAGTAGTAAAGAATTTTTTTTGGAGAGGGTACAAAAGATTTAGTTGAGTTTGTGGTGGATCCCTAGTTGCTATGAGATCCATTCTCATTGTAACTATCTTCTTCTACTTCTGGCAGTGAGCCCCTTTTGGCAGTGAGACCCTTCATTTTAGCAGTGACCATTTTGGGCAGTGAGCCTTGTTGTAATTTTTGATATATCATTTATATTCTGAGTTAATCCTCACTGTGGTTTTTCCCTCATTGGTTTTTCTACATAAATATCTAGTGTCTCATGTGTTGGATGTGTCAATGTACTTAAGTTTTTGATTTCATGCTTTCATGGTTAAATCATAGTAATAGTGATTAAGTGGTTGATGTATTGATGCTTATAAGAAGTTATGTTTTGGTTACAACTGATTCACCCCCCCTCATAGTTGTCTTGTGCATTTCAACAATTGGTATCAAAGAAAGGGTTCCTTGGAAGAAAGCCTAATAGCTTGAGGTAGATTTGAAATGACGCACAAGGAGTTTCCATACTTCAATGGAACAAACTATGCTCTCTAGAAGGTATAGATGAAAAGTCATTGAGCATTTCTCTTGGTTATAGTGTTTGGAAGATGGCAGATACAAAGTATACGATTCCTCCAAATGGTCCATCATCTGAAGATGAAGTCAAACAGTATGAGTTAAATGGAAAAGCTAGAGATGCTCTGCTAAATTCCTTATCTAACACTGAGTTAGTGAAAGTTATGGATCTGGAAACTGCTCATGAGATCTGGGTTAAGTTGAAAAATTTATATGAAGGAGATGATTCTATAAAGAGTTCCAAATTATAAAACTTGAAGGTGAGGTATGAAGCTCTAAAGATGAGTGATACTAATAACATAACAATCTACATGCAAAAAGTTGATGAAATTGTCAATGGAATCAAAGGTCTTGGAGGAACTATTGATGAGAATGAGGTTGTGCTAAAAATTCTTAGATCATTCCCTAAATCCTATAGTCACAAGGTGTTTTCAATTGAAGAACTTATGAGTGTGAACAAGATTACAAAGGATCACTTGCTTGGAAATTTTACTGCTTTTGAGATGAGATAGTTCGGTGATGCTCTGTCGAAGACTGAGATTGCTTTCAAAGCTATCACTTCAGAGAAGACTTCAAGATCTGAAAAGTATGCTATGGAACTAGATGATGACCTTGATGAGATTGAAGCCAACTTTGTGGACAGAATGCAAAGAGGTATTGGTAAGTTCAAAGGTAAATTACCATTCAAATGCTTTACTTGTGGTAAGATTGGTCACTATACCTTCAAGTGTCCAAAGAGAATTGAGAAAGGAAAGAAGAAATTTGAAAGCAGATATGGGATCATAAAGAAATACTATTATGTTAGAGAGGATGATGATGATGGTGTAATGGATGATGAGTCTGATGATACTAGTGCAAATAAATGCTTGTTTATTGCTATCAAGGAAGAACCTATGTCTACTAATCCTGCTAGTTGTGTGAAGGAAGAAAAACTAGTAGAAGAGAGTGCTTTATCTGTCTGCCAAGTTGAGAAAGATAAGGATGAATGGATTATTGATAGTGGATGTTGACATCACATGACCGGTGATAAGAGTAAGTTTGTAAGTTTGAAAAAGTATGATGGAGGACTAGTTAGGCTTGGAGATGATGCAATTGGTAAGATTTGTGGAAGAGGATCTATTTATTTTGATGGAAAACACAATACAGATGATGTTCTCTATCTGAAGAGTTTAAAGCATAATCTTTTAAGTGTTGTTCAGCTATGTGATAAAGGGTATGATCTAAGATTTAAGGATAATGGATGCAAGATCATGGAAAGCTTTGGAACAGTGATTGCTACTGGTAAGAAGACTAAATGTAATGCTTATCACTTGAAAGGAACTAATAATTGTTGTTTGTTGGCTCAAACAGATGAGAGTTGGTTGTGGTATAGAAGGATGTGTCATATCAATTTTGATAACTTGGTGAAAAAAATCTCAATACAAGTTGTGAGATATTTGCCTAAGCTTGTGAAGCCTTCTAATACTATTTGCAAGGAATGTCAATTGGGGAAACAGACAAGGTCAAGTTTCAAGAGTAAAGAACAATTTTCTGCTGGATTGCTTGAGTTGGTGCATACAGATTTGTGTGGTCCTACAAGAACAAGAAGTTTGCAAGAAGACATGTATTTTATGTTACTTATTGATGATTATTCTAGAATGAATTGGGTTACTTTTCTAAAATATAAATAAGAATCCCTAGTCAAGTTCAAAGCTTTCAAGGCAATGGTTGAGAATGAGTTAGAATTGAGGATCAAATGCTTAATCTCTGATATAGGAGGTGAGTTTACATCAAATGAATTCAATATTTTCTATGAAGAACATGGGATAAAAAGATAGTTGTCTACTCCTAGAACTCCCCAGAAGCATGGAGTTGTTGAAAGAAAGAAAAGGATAGTTCACCAACCTACTGAAAGTGTATTAAAGAGAAACCATACATACTGTTGTCGACATTCAAAATAGAGTTCAAGTCAAAGGTAATGGTACTAAAACTCCTTATGAATTGTGGTATGGAAGAGTTCCTACAATGAAATATTTCAAAGTTTTTGGAAGCAAATGTTATATCAGAAGAGAAGAAGAGTTAGGCAAGTTTGATGCTAGGTGTGATGAGGAAATTTTCCTTGGATACTCTACTAAGAGTAATGCCTACCGGTGCTACAATAAGAGATTGAGAAAGATCATTGAGAGTGCTAATGTGAAGGTTGATAAAGACAGGGAAAGAATATCAGTTCTGAGTGGCTATGAATCATATGAATCTACTATTACAGTAAATGAAGAAAAAGATGAACAACAAGATAGTCAAATTGAAGAAGAAAAGGCTCTAGAAAGTGTTGTTAAGATTCCCAGGTATGTAAGGATTAATCATTCTAAAGATCAAATTATTGGTGATAAAAGAAAAGAGGTATTGACAAGAGCTACGGAAGGATAGGTAAACTACTGTTTACTTTCAAAGACTGAACCCAAAACTGTAAGTGAAGCCTGCAAAGATGAAAATTGGGTAAAGGCTATGGAAGAAGAGCTGATGCAGATAGAGAAGAATCAAACTTGGGAATTGGTTCCTAGACCTGCTAATAAGAATGTGATTGGAACTAAATGGTTTTCAGAAACAAAATGAATGAAAATGGAGAAGTAATAAGAAACAAGGAAAGACTAGTATGTAAAGGATATTCTTAGGTTGATGGTATAGATTTTGAGGAGACTTATGTTCCTATGGAAAGGATTGAAGCAATAAGAATGTTTCTAGCATTTGTAGCACACAAAGATTTCAAAGTGTACCAGATGGATGTGAAGTCTACATTCTTGAATGGGGAGCTAGAAGAAGAGGTTTACATTGAACAACCAGATGAATTTCAGTTATCAAACCAAGGTGACATGGTGTGTATATTGAAGAAAGCCTTGTATGGACTAAAGGAAGCCCCTAGATCCTGGTATATAATGTTGGATAAGTATTTGTTGCAATTAGGGTTCAGTAAAGGTACTGCAGACAATAATCTCTATTTCAAAATTAATGATGATCAAATTCTAATTGTTGTAGTATTTGTTGATGATATTATCTTTGGAGGCAATGTAGGTATGTGTAAGAAATTTGTAGAGGAAATGCAAAAGGATTTTAAGATGTCTATGTTTGGTGAAATAAATTTCTTTCTAGGACTATAGATTACTCAATCAGAAAAAGCAATTTTCATTTCTCAGTCTGGAAGTATGTGAAAGAGTTGTTGAAGAAGTTTGGAATGGAGGATTCTAAGATAGTATGTACCCCTGTGGTAACTGTAAGCACAAAAATCATGCACTGCCTCCATGAGGACCCCTATGATGATTCAAATCATTGTCATGTACATGTATGCATGAAAATAAATCCTTTGGGAAGCAGGCCTCTTGATGACATGTCCTCTTTCCTTGTCTTCTATTGTTTTTGCTTTGTTGATTTCTCTCCTTCCTCATTTGTGATGCTTTTCGACATGTGTTACAACACTTGTTGACTTGTATTTTCTAGATTTTGACCTTGATCCTAAGCCTTGTGAGTGTCTCGTAGGTGAGTTTTCACCTTTCCCCTTTGTATTTTGTCTAGCACACCTCATAGAAGCATTCTAGAGGTCCCCCGATCCATCTCCTACTGTCAGTTTTTAATTTTGACCAACCAATCCAAATCTCCCCCTATTATTTCTAGATCCCCCCTAGGGATCCTATGGACGCAAGTGGAGATTTGGATTTTTCCACATGAATGACCTATTTCTTGATGTAGAAATCATACTTTTCCTCCCTTCTATCCTCTGCCAACCTAAATTGTTGCATTTAACCCTGTTGATCCTGAATCCCCCAAGGCGACCCATGATCCCCAGTGGTGACCTTGTCTGGTAAAGGCGGAGACCCTACCGTCTTTTGACCTGAGGAAAAACTTGAGTTTCTCTCTCATTTTTGCTCTGTTTTCACCCATATTTTTTTTTGTTTGCATGATTTTTGATCCTTGATATAGAGTCAACTATTTCATGCACCCACACATGTATAATTAACTCTATTTGATCTATAATTAACTCTCTAATCAATCTCATGCATTCTCTCACCTCCATTTCTTCTTTAGTGATAAGCTATCATTGCTTCATCACTCTCTAATCAATTGAGTTCACTGGGCAATCAACCTTGTTAACTCCCCAATATATTCTTGTTAACTCATCAATCAAATGAGTTAACTCTTCAATCCATTCCATTCCTCAAACCTATAAATACCCCCTCCCTCAAGCAGAAAGGGAGGCAAATTCATTGTGCACATAGCTCTTTGCCAATTTTTCTCTCCAACCTAGCATTCATATGCTCATATAGGACGTAAGTGCTTTTTTCTTTCTTCATTCAATCAAGCAACACTACGGTGCTCAATTCTTAGCCATTGTGCTCAATTCAAGCTCACATCGAGCTCATACAAGCTTCACAAAAGCTTCTCTTTGCTTCTTTGGATCATTTTTGTTGTCAAGAGGATCACCTGCTGCCATAGAAGGATTCAAGGTTGCCTACACAAGGATTACTGAGGGTAGTGGAGTCAACAAATCTTCATCTCTTTCAGGTTCATTCATTGCTTTCATAGTAATTAGATAATCACATTGCTCTTAGGAATAGTAACATAATGCTTTTTCCTTGATAGATTAGATATTGCATGTTAGATTAATCATTTTCACATTTCTAGATCTACTTTGTTAGAAAAAGCATCTTCCCTTTCTATTAGATTAGATTGCATTGAAAACACTAAAAACCCAAAAAACATAGATTAAACTTTGCATTTGAAAAGCCATAAAGGATTGCATGCATATTTCTTTATCATAGATTAGAAGCATTTCTATTTCCAAAATAATCTAAAACATACCAAAAAGGTGTTTTGCATGTCATTTAGTTTGCATTCATATAGATCTCTTAGAAATAGATAACATTGCAAACCCTCAATCCCATCACGAGGTAACCACAATTAAACAGAGTCAAACCCTAGGTTGACAAAAACCCTAGATCTGGTGAAGGTTAGTAATCACATACCCCCTTTTTCCCTAATTCACGAATGTGTTTAGGGGTGAGAGGAGAGTGGGTGAGAGATATCTGTAGTGAGATCAAGGAGTTGAATCTACAACTACAACAACAAACATTTATTCTGCCATAAGGAGACCCATTTGACCTCTTGTTGTTAGAAGAAACAAGGTAATTACAACTGCACAGAGCATTTCTCTGAGATATAGAAATAGAAGAAGCCATCAACTGAAACAACTGATTACCCACACAAAGGTGGAATTTAAGGAATCCAAATAGAATAAGATAAACTAGTGACCCTTTAGGTCATAGGGTTATCTCAAGTACCACAACCACTAAACAAAACATACAACAAAACACACAACAACAAAGGCTGCAGAACTTGTTGACCCCCCTCTACAAAGTCCTTCTCTCCAACGAGCTAGACCTCCGCCATGTCTCGCCTCCTCTCGACTGAATACTTCCACGTGAGCGAGAGTAATGTGGTGGATCACCCCGTGGCATGGAGGGAAAGGGTTCGTGTGCATGCCAAAATCTAACTCAATAGCCCCAAGCAACTGGAGTCACAATTTCAAGCGTACATATTTTGGTTAACCTGACATGAACTATAGAACCTTTTGATCTTGTAGTTTGCACTCCCATTACAAAAAATGCTTCATAAACATTCTTTTGTTGCTTTTCATAGCTGCTTCGACTTCCATCATTTGCACTATCATTTGTTCCATTTATTCTGTGGTGTCTATGGTACCCCCGAATATGACAGAACCAGACTTAAACTAGGGAAAAATTCTCTCAACTAAACTTGAAACCCCTTCATTTGATAGGTATGTGCTGCCTCATCCTGATGCACCTCTTACCAATTGTTATGACTATGAAGACTTTGACTATGAACATGATCTAAGAGAGTCCAGGCAATCTCTATCCTTCAATAACCTAGCTTGGGAAAATTACTCAGCCATACCAAATGTGCCGCATAAGGCTAGAAGGATAAGATCAAAAATACATCGACCAGAACAACCTTCCACAAGTCCATCGAATACTCACCTGGATGAAAAGGTTAGAAGGTTGGAAAGGCATCTACAAGAAACCAAAGATGCACAAGAAGCATTCAGGATTTCCTTAGAAGAAGAATAGAAAGAAAAACCACACGAGAGGAAGCCTGTCACTATGAAAATAGTCGGAGAGAACATCCTAGAAATGAAGAAATCCCTAGAGCTACAACTCCTACAAATTTAATCACAACTCTAGTGCAAAGAATCAGGATCCTGGAGGTAGAACAAGCTACTCCAGAGAAAAGATCAAAGTCTCACAAACATGACCAGGGGGCATCTCAAAATCCCCCTACCTCAATTACTATTCACAACATGCTAGTAATGACACTTGTCTGAATGGGAATCCTCCTATTCAGAATAATTCAACAAATCCAACAATGGGTTACCAAAACCCACCTACTGGGTTATTACTAACAACCCCACAATCCCAGAGTGCCTTCTTAGGAACATATCTTGTATATCTAAAAGAGCCTCTAGACCAGAATATAAGGAGTGTGCAACTACCTTGATCATTACTAGATCTCCCAAATTTTAAAGGAGACGGAGATCTAAATTTGCACATCAAAGATTACACCACATCCATAAGAGAGCTCCTTCCCTAGGATGGAGTTGTCCCAAAAATTTTCCTAAAAATGCTTGAAGGCATCACCTTGGATTGGTATTATCATCTACCAGAGGCTTCAATCCATTGGTTCAGACAACTAATTGGAGAGTTTGTCATGGAATTTGACATGAACAAACTCGTAAAAATAGGGATTCGAGAATTCCTTACGATGAAACAAGAACTGAATGAATCCGTAGCACATTTCATCACTCAATGGAGGCAAGTGCTCTATTCTTCAACTAGTGCTCCGAACATGGACCACCGAGAACTATGCAACCTCTTCTTGCATGCCTTTAACAAGGACATGAGAGAAGATGTTTAGAAACTACCATATAAGTCCTATGAAGAAGCATTGGAAAGTGCTTTAAGAATTGATCAAGCCGTCATCCATAGTGGATGAAAAGTTTATGGTTCAAATAGAAAATTAACGAAGGAAGATATGAGAAATAATACCTCTATTGTTAAGATCCTCAAAAACAACAAGAACGTAACCACAAATGGGGTGACAGATCAATCCCCAGTCAAAAGGGTAAGAGATGATTACAATGGGAGAGATTACTATCCTCCTAATGTAAATGCCATAGATTGACCTAGAAACAATGGGTACTATCCTCAGAACAACTATCAAAGATGGAATTGGGACAGAAATGGGAATGGAAATGACAAGAGATATGAGAGACCTCCTTATGAGTACATCCAGTATTGTTCTTTTCATAGAACAAAGGGGTATAGCATAGAATCTTGTAGGGAATACAACAGATTCATAGAAAAACTTCCGGAAGACTAACAACATTTGTTCATAGAAATGCTCTTGAACCCACAAAAGGTCACACTAGATATCAAAGATCCAAGACAAAATCAAGCTCCCATAGCACCACAAAATGCAAATATGAGGATTTATCAGGACCTGTTCCCTACACAGAAAAATACAAAAATGATAGATCAAAACAAAGCAACTCAGAGTAGTAACCCCAAAGTCCCACCTCAACTAGGACAAAAAGGAGAAGCTAAGTTGATGGGATTGGTTGAGATCATACATAATGAAGAAAAAGTGGAGGATCATGAGGAAAATAATGAGCAAGTTGAAGCATGTGAAGGCACTATTTCGATAGTTGAACTAATATCAACTCCAATCAGACCTTATGAGCTCATAGAAGACCTAAAGAAAATGTATACTCACATCTCATTCATTGATTTTCTTAGAAACCCCCCTTCACATCACTTAGCTCTACTGAAAGAAATAGGCTTGAGATATCTTGACCAAATCACGCCACCTCCTAGTGAACAAATCAATCATGTGGACTATGATCTTAGCCCTCTAATCTCAGAACTTAAAGATCCAGGGTTCTTCTTTGACCTACAACAGATGCTCTCTGAGGCAAAGTTAACTAAAAGAGGGGACCCTGCACTATATCTTCAAGTATGGGTCTATGACACATGAATCAAACGAACATTGATTTATGACAGAGCTGCAATGAATAGAGTGTCTTTTTCCCTTTTAGAGAGAATGGGCTATGGACACACCAACATCACCGCTTCAAGGGATACCCTAAGTGGGTATGACAATTTGAAGGCAACCACCATAGAAATAATCACCCATCCAGTGACCTTGGGTCCCAAAACCATTCCAACCACTTTCTATGTCATAGATAAGGATACAAGATATAACTTGATTCTCAGAAGGCCATGGATACACAAGATGAAAGATGTGCCATCCACATTGTTTCAAGAAGTTTGGTTCTTACACCTAGGGAAGGTATATGTTGCGCAGGGAGATCCAAAACCCTTCAGCATGTTAAAGTCTAATACCCCAAACAAACGCATAGGAATTCCCATAGATTATGAACTCCCTACCAACAAGCTAACCATCCCAAATCCTACACCTCAATCGATATGTGTCAAAAGAATGGGAACCCTAGAAAAGATTGTAAATATAACAAAAATCAAAACTTTGGAGAATGGGCCACCACCAAAGCAAAGGGAAGTGGTCCCCAATGACAAAATGATCAAAATCATGGAGTTGATCGAAAGGGATGGACCACTCCAATTCCCTCTAGAGATACTCACCATTGACATCCAAGAGGTCTATAAACTCTTCCCATGCATAAGGGAAAAACCTCATATAATCGAAGGGCTAGTATTTCAAACCACCACATTAGATCTGAGAGATGCGGACCCATATGCTTTCTTAGATGCAGAGGAAGACATAATAGAGGGTTATACCCCACTGTTGCCACTAAGCAAATCTCATCTTCCCAACACACCTAAAGAAATAGAATCATATGAGCCCCTTATACCAACAGAGGACTCGCATCAACCAATATTACCCATGGAAGAGGCATATTCCATGGATAATAAATCAACCAATGCTATAGGGGTGTTACCTAGGATGTTTGTAGTGTCCAAACCACAAGAAAAACTAACCACTTCCACCTTGGTTCAATCAAATAAACTCAGTGAATGGGAAGCACCTTGGCTATAAATAGAAATGGTGGAGAGATTGCCTAATGAAGATGAAAAAGTGAAGGAATCTTTCACAGAGAGTGGAAGATGAGAGTGACAGTTGGTATTGATGACCCTGTCATCTTTGAACTACCAAAAAGTTATATTGGATATGCCATGGACTTAAGACTAGAACTCAATGGGAGGACAAGTATAAGCTTTGTCCCTCCCAACAAGAAAAGAGAGACACAAACTCCTCTTAAACTATTCTAATTCTTACAAAAAATCCAAGAGAGACCAGAAATAAAAGTCTACATGCAAGAACAATTTGACCTATTAGCAGAACTACTAAATTACGACAGAGTCCTATATTGGACTCCCTCTCACCAGCATGGCTTCTAGGATTTATTGCATATCATAATATCAAGAGAAACTACTGAATTAGAAACAATAGACTCGAGTGATAAATCATACCGAATAGGATAACTTGTCCTAAGAAGAGGTAGCATGTAAAACAAGAAAAAGAGATGAAAAAGAGTCTTTTCGAAAGACTGGAAAGGCCCCTACATGGTTAAAGAAGATATCGAAAATGGTACTTATCTCTTGTGCACAATGGAGGGAGAGGAATTTGGTGAAATAGTCAATGCCTTTCACCTCAAGAAATAATGTCTAAAAAAAAGTCAAAAAAACATAAAAATATTAAAAAATTATAAAACTCAAAAATGTCAAAAAAATAATTTGTTTCTTGCATTTCGGTTTCATTCTGTTCATCTTGCATTACAGTTCATGACTTGCTCTTATACTATTTTCTTTTTAGTGAGGAGTCTAATGTTGCCTATATATATGTCATCCTTTTAGGACCTAGAGATTCCACATCTTTCACAAGTTGCCATTATCCCCCTTCATTCCAGTGATTCTAAAATCAAAGCCTAGCTCTTAGCTTTACACTGATCCCAGTCTTAATGAACCAAGATGTTAGGTCTAAGCAAAGTTAGTATTCAAATCTATAGTGTTCAAAGGAAGCTTGCAAGTAGACCTTCCCAATTCTTTTCTAGTAGAAGAGAAGTCGAACCAGAATACAAAAACTTTAGGTGGCGCTCAGCCCCTTATCTTTCTTGGCCAAAAATGTTAGGAAGATCAAAACTATGAAGGAAGAAATCTAAGATACGAGTGAATAAAAAAATGAGTGATCAAAATAAGACTATTGAAAAGTGAGAATTGAGAGATCAGAACATCATATAGAAAAGTTCCAAAAGCATTCATTTCTTGAAAAGTTAAAATCCAAAAAAAATGAGAAAATCAAGTGAGAAAAAAAAAGAAAAAAAAAGAGATACAAAAAAAGAGCGAAAGAGAGAAGATTGTTGAATTTCTGTACTCTTGGGTGGAGATCAGTCTAAGATCGAATCCTCAAGAGTGACATTCTAATAGAGAAAGAAAGGTACAAAGCACACACATGCACTAGCTGAGCAAAGTTGAGAGTCTAGTTGTCTCCAGGATCATCTTCTATCTAGGGACTCTTATTCTTTCCAATTTTATCCTTTACCCTAGGTCTACTTTGCTTGATACTCATCTAAGTCTAGCGAACACCTATAAAACTTGATACTCATCTAAAGTTGAATGCTTATCAAATTGTCTTATATAGATAAGAATCAATGTTTAGCCTTTAGCGAAGCCTAGAAAATTAGAAGTACTCCATGATTCATTTTCACTCCCCCACTTGAGTTTTCCTAATGATTCCATCTCACAGCCCTGATAGGTGTCTTATATCAGAACAACCTACAATCCCCTGAATCAAAAAACATATTTAAGAGTAGTTATTTTGTTTGTTCCACATTGCATTCATATCAAAATTAGAAAAAGAGTCTCAAAGCAATAAAGTCAAGTGCCACACCTCATGACATTCAATAAAGTGTTATAGTTTCATTTACAATATTTCTTGCATTCTTGCATTATCATATCATAAACTGCATATCATATATATGTCATGCAAAACTATAAAAAAATGTCATTGTTGTCATACTTGCATTTCTTAAAAGAGTTGAAAAGGTCAAACATAACCAAAAACTTCCTAAAAACTTCCAAACATGCACAAGAGATGAGTACAAAATTTGACAAAGAGAAAAACCATAGAAAAAGATAAACTTTCATAAATACATCCAAAGTTTACATATACAATGGTATCAAAGAGCTAAGACAAAATGCTCTCGAGAGAAGTAGAGGCTCCCCATGCAAGGGGGCATGAATTTCAAGAAAAGAAAGTCAAGGATTGTTCCCTCTAATAGAACCCTCAAGGCTTCGGCTCCTCCGTCTACGAGTACCTCTCGTCACTCCATGAGACCTGTGAGAATGATGTGCTCTACTATGGGCATGCAACTGTAGAGGCCGCGCCATACTAGTGCTAGGACGCCCAACATTAAGGTGAGCCATCTCCTGAAGTACTTTGTTCTCATCTTGAAGCATGTTAACCTGGGTCCTCAGCTTTGTGATCATCTCACACCCATGGTAGATAGGAGCAAAAATGTCAATGTTTCATCTCGTAGTAGGAGGTACATAGGATCTTCCAAAAGATGATCATGGGTCGTCCTAGTAAAGGGAAAGGTTAATCCAACATTAAATTCATGAACCAAGTCCCTCCACTCTTTGACATTGCCTAAAGTGCCAAATCAAGACAAGACCAAGTCAGTGCCACATGAAAAGCGAAAAGACAAAGCCAAAGCGAGACCAAATAGACAAAACTTACATGGATCTCTAGACTGCCAGTCAAGGTCAAATTGATGCATCACCTCATCTGAATGAGGAGGTCAAGGAACTGCAGGAGGACCCTCAGGGACGTTAGGAACCTCATCTGGGACATCAATGTCATCAAAATCCTCACCCTCGAGAGGGGCCTCATATGATGAATCATCACTATCAATAATATAGTCCTCATCAGTGAACTCTGAATCAACAATCACAGTCAGGGATAAGGAAGGAATCCCTCTTCCTCTCCTTCGACCTCCTCTAGAGATCCTAGTATGAAGACACCTGGAGTCAAAGGTGTCCAAACAACGTTCCTCTATCTAATCTCCCCCATCTCTTGGATGGTCCTATAACAAGTGGACACAGGGGGCAAGTCCTCCAGGACATCCTCGCCAAACAGTTGTAAAACTTAGTCCACTCGATGAGCCTCAACTTGACCATTACAATCCATGATCTCTAGAACCTCATAGTAGTACACCATCATCTCGCCATCTCGAGTCCAAGCTCCCTCCATGTCATGGTAGGGATCAAAGATCATGTCATCATCTATAAGGGTAGCAATAGTGGGAAGAGTAGCATCAAAATAACCAATGTGTGCCCACCTCGCTTCTCTCAGTAGTTGCTTGTTTGAAAGAGGAATAAGCTTCTGGTAAGGTCTCATGTGATAAAAAAACCCATGTCATAATTAGAGAAGAGTGGTTGAAAGCTAGAGCCCCTTGCCGAGAGATCTAGTAAAAATATTTGTAGACCATAGCTAGGATGTCAGATCCCCATGTGTAAACTGTGCCCTCCTCTAATCCATGAATGGGTGCCCAACTGTGATGTCGCGATATTAAGGCATTATTTAAATTAAAGATTTAAACTCCAAGATAAAAGGCAGCCAAGTTGCTTTTATGAAATGCAATATATATATATATATATATATATATATATATATATATATATATATATATATATATATATATATATATATATATATATATATATATATATATATATATATATATATATATATATATATTTATATATGATTTAATAAATAATATTAAATATAGATATTATTATAATATAATAATATAATAAATATATAAGATTTAATTAATAATATTAAATAAGTAAAGTTTAACCTGTAAATATTAGATATAGTAGAATATAATAAATGGTGACTCCAAATAAGGTGACCCGTATCATATGTTCGAAGAGCCTTAAGAATATTAAAGACAATGACAGATCAGGAATAATTAGTATTAAGGAAATAATAAACAATCAGTCATATAAGGATGTGATATGAAATAAGATAAAATTCCTATAACCTTTATATGTACGATTTGTTAATGTTGTTAAGACAATGAATATATTAGCAAATGGTTAAAGGCAATGATTGGTAAATTAGTGTGCCTTTATATAAACAAGGACATATTCCTTACTAAATCCACCTCCATAGTGTAAGAGACATCTCCTTCCAGGAAGGCGATAAGAGATATAAAGATATGAAAAGTTGAAGTTGGAGGAAAAAAGGGGGGCAACAAGGAGATGGAGATCATCCACAGTAATATTAATATGTAGTAGCATCTATTGTCATTAGGTGTATCAACCCGATTCGTTATCTGTCTATTTATGTTTTGACTTATGATTCATGCCAAATCCAAGCTGATATAAGTGCATTGACTCCTTGTACTTATTTGCAGCGATTTACCACATTTGCATTGTTGTCTCTTTCATAAAAGCAACTGAATTCATTATTGTAATGCATAGTCTTAGATGCATATATATCTTGCTTAGTCATGCTTAGGACATTGATCTCCATGCATTATAAGTAATCGATCTACTCTCTTATGGACTAACAATGATCTTATTAATCCCTAGAACTTAAGACATGGATTTAAATGTATATTGCTCTTCATGTATAATTAAAAGATAGAATGTTTATAGCCATGATTGTATATTAGTATCAATGGACAATAATGCAATTGAATGTTTGAAACTGCTCGTAAAACCTGCTTGAGGGAAAGGGTCTGGGGAGAGCGTTGTGCTCAACTTATGGTCCGCCCACTCCAAAGAGAAGGTTAAGCCATGGAGGAGTGATAACCCCACTTATGGTCCACTCAATCTTAAAGAAAAGGAGGGGCCATAGAGGAGTGGAAGTGTCGAGACTACTCGTAAGCTTTACCCATCTCCGCAAGTGGGAAAAGTGTTTGCTGAGTTTGGGACATGATTGGGGAAAGCAGGTACAAGTCACCAACAAGGAGAGTTGTGGTATACAATCTCTTAGGTTGGTATATGGCTTCAGGCAGACCCATCATGCCACTCCTCTTAATTCGCATTAGGCTACATTGTTGATCATATATATAAATATGTCGCCATGGATTATTGCTAACAAGTATATACGTATGATTGACAATGTTGTTCATATGGTGTACTAGGTTTCGATCAAGGATTTCACCAAGTTATTCATTGCTAGGTCAAAACCCTAACCCTATTAGGGAATTTCTAATCATTAGAAGGCTTTTAGGGCAAATCAAGATAGGGGACATTACACCAACACCATCTCAGATGAGCCGAGGCCTTGTCTCCTGACAACCTCAAAGAAATCAAGCCAATTAGAAAACTCCTCAGAAGTGGGATGCAGAGTCGTGGCACAAAAGAAAGCAAAACTCTTGTCTGGTTGGGCCAGGATGATTAACCCTCATAAATGCAGCCAAAGAAGCCTTGTTCTCAAAAGACTTGCTGGTAGGAAGAAATAGAGGTTGTCCCCTCACAAGAACCCCAAGTATGCGATACACATCATAAAGAGTGATAGTCCACTCTCCTGAAATTTGTGGGAACCTCAATGTGTTCCTGTCTGTATCCCAGTAAGTCAAGATATCACAGCATATATAGGATACGGGATAGATCACGGGAACATGACAAACTCTTCCAAGGCCTGTCCTCTTGAGTATGGCATGATCCTCTGGACTTGGTGAAGCAAACATCCCTGAGAGCCATCCCTACTCTCAATAAGTATTCCATCGAATGCACATCTCCTACAAAATCAAAAGGGAAGTTTAGATTAGATCTCATAAACTTATGAAAACACAAAAAAATCATATAAACCATAAAAAATTGCAATACACAGGCAGATTAAGTGACTAAATCATGTCAGATTAGAGTGAAAGAAGCATTAAACAACTTCAGAAGAAGCCAAAAATTAGTCCCATAGGGTTTCCCCCCAGGCAACCCAGGTGTTTCACAAGGTCACCTTGGGCGACCCTATTGTCAAGTAGGATCCCCATGGGTGACCCTGCCTTCCAAAAGGGGCAACCCTAAGAGTGGGCCCCTTGAGCAAAAATTAGTCTAAAAACCTGTTTCTCAGCGAATTTTAGAAAATGAAAGACCAATCTCACTCTAAATGATGAGATGAACATAATGCAATAGAAAAAATCACCAAAAAATGGACAATTTTAAGAGATTTTTTGCAAAAATCAACCTAGGGTTTAGAGAGGAGTTTTTCATTGATTACTTGATTCTCTGCGACTGAAGAAGAAGCGGCCATCTCTGCGATCCCCTCGACGATATCTCTCTATCGACTACTCACACGAATGATTCTGTCACCATCTTGCTTTGATTTCACAATCTGGCTCTCTTTATTTGCCCTTAGCTTAGTTTCATTTTATGCATTTAGATTAGTTCTTTGCTTTTATGCATTTGTTTCATGCATTGTTTTGCGTACTCTCATACCTATAGGTCCAAACCAACAAAAGCAAGTGGCTAGTCAAACTCAAATGATCCATGGTAATTTTGTCATTTTAGTTTTCATTATTCATTTTGATATATTTAAATGTCGGACTGACACTAGTTATTGCAGGTACAAATTGTGGGAAAAAATTGACAACAGGTAAGGCCTAGTTTGGGAATGGTACCTACTTTTCATGTAGATTACCATCCTTGAGGGGGAAAATATGTAAGCACAAAAATCACACACTGCCTCCATGAGGACCCCTATGATGATTCAAATCCTTGTCATGTACATGTAAGTGTGAAAATAAATTCTTTGGGCAGCAGGCCTCTTGATGACATGTCATCTTTCCTTGTCTTGTGTCGTTTCTACGTTGTTGATTTCTCTCCTTCCCTATTTGCAACACTTTTCAACACGTGTTGTGACACTTGTCAACATGCGTTTTCTGGCTTTCAACCTTGATCCTAAGCCTTGTGAGTGTCTTGTAGGTGAGTTTTCACCTTTCCCCTTTGTATTTCATCTAGTGCACCTCATAGAAGCCTTCTAGAGGTCTCTTGATCCATCTCCTGCTGTCAATTTTTGATTTCAACCAACCAATAGAAAAATCCCCCTATTATTTCTAGATCCCCCCTAGGGATCCTACAGATGTAAGTGGAGATTTGGATTTTTCCACATGACTAACCTATTTCTTGATGCAAAAATTATCCTTTTCCTCCCTTCTACCCTCTGCCAACTTGAATTGCTGCATTTAACCCTATTGATCTCAAATCCCCCTTGTCGATCCATGATCCCTAGTGACAACCCTCTCTGGTAAAGGTGGCGACCCTACCATCTTTTGACACATGAAAAAACTTGAGTTTCTCTCTTGTTTTTGCTCCATTTTCATCCATTTTTCTTTCTGTTTGCATATTTTTTTATCCTTGATATAGAGTTAACTATTTCATGCACCCACACATGCATAATTAACTCTATTTGATCTATAATTAACTCTCTAATCAATCTCATGCACTCTCTCACCTCCATTTCTTCTTCACTGATAAGATATCATTGCTTCATCACTCTTTAATCAGCTGAGTTCAGTGGGAATCAACCTTATTAACTCCCCAATCTATTCTTGTTAACTCATCAATCAAATGAGTTAACTCTTAATCCATTCCATTCCTCAAACCTATAAATACCCACCCTCTCTCAAGCACAAAGGGAGGCAAATTCTATTGACAAGAGACACTACTAGAACTCATAAGTGTTGTCATTGATGGCAACAAAGTATACCTTACTCATCCGCATTACGTAAATTACTCATACTGGAAGTCAGATTGAAGGAAGGCTGGTCCGGTAGTCAAGAACAAAGCATATGGTAGGGTCTGATAGTTGGGTCTAGAACTCCCTAATGAGGAAACCCAACATGTTACAGATATGGATGAATAATAAGGAGTACCTAAACTACTATATTCTAGAGATTTAGCCTCCGATGACAAAGCATGTGAAAGATATGAGCATCTAAGTATTAGACTCCAGTTAATCAGTGCAGATAGAGGAAGAACTAGCCAACATGGTATCAGACCTCCAATCTAGATGTGCAAAAGATGTTAATCAGGTAACTTGAAGTGTTATATGTTTTGGCCAACATAGGAAAATGAATTCTATGCCTAATTTTTTGGTGCACATCATCAATCAAGTATGGATTCAGCTGACAGAACAGTAACTTGCAAATATCCTAAGTGTTCTTGTTTCTGACTAGAAAGTTGTTGGAAATTCTTGATGCGGATATTTATACACTATGGATTCAAGCTTGTAAGGGTGTGGAAGTGATAGAATAATCAATTAAGTGTGAAGAAAAGTAGAGAGAAGTGCAAAGACAGTAATCTAAGCCTAAAATGTGACAAAAGAATAATATTGAGGAGAGAAAGGATGAAATTGTGCTAGATCAATATACTGTGCTAACTGGAACTGAATTCTTGCATATGCAGATGCTATTCATCAATTCAAACGCTTGTTATCATATGTAAACTTTTGTAGATAGTGAGTCTCTTGTAGGTAGTGGGCCTTTTTGTTAGCAGTGTGCTTGGGTAGTGAGCCCTAACTGGCAAGTATCATTTTGTACTTCCTTATTCTTTTAATAGAGAATACAATCTTGGGTTAATCATCCCGTGGTTTTTCCCTTAACAAGGTTTCCACATAAAAATCCTTGTGTTATGTGTGTTGATTTCATTTTTACTTCTTATGGTTGCTTATGCTTTCATGCTTTGATATATCATTGAATATTAAGATAAGAAAAGGAAGTAAAAATAAGAAAGTTTTTGAGATAATTGATTCACCCCCCCTCTCGGTTATCTACCTTGTTTCCAACAATTGGTATCAGAGCTAAGTTCCTTAGAAAATGCCTAATAGCTTGATGAGGATCTGGGAATCTCAATGGATGCCTATGGTATGAAAGAACAACTACAGTCTGCCTTAGAAGATCTTGATCAATCCCAGTCTGAAGTCAATAATTTGAGAGAGTGACTTAAGGAGGTTGATGATTTCATCAATGAGATAAAAGAAAAAACTCAATAATTCCACCAAAAAAGAGAAAGGAACTACTTCAGAAGTTAGTAGATTAGAATGAAGCCAATTTTATTGATGAAGATCAAAATGAGAAAACAAAGCTATGTGAAAAGCTATCAAAAGAAGTTGTTATGCTAAGACATGAAATGGAATCAAGAGTTATAAAATTTACCCAAGAAATTGAAGAGAAGAGAAAGACTGAAGAAAGCTTAAATCAATCCCTCAAGGAGAAAATAGAAGATTGCTACAAAATGGACAGAATAATTAGACATCTTAATTCTGATCTTGAAGAAGCTAGATACAATGAAGAACAACTTGAGAGACAGATTAACACTCTTAAACAAGATCCTGTAACTGCAAATGAATACAAAGAAAAATTCAAGATAAGCTCAGCCAAACTTGAAGTACTACTTGAAAGTCAAAAAGAGGGCAGATGATAAGCATGGCTTGGGATATGAGAAAAGGGAAAGCTTTGGATCTAGTCAAAAGAACTTTGGGTCAGGAAGACAAAGAAGCAGGCCTAGAAGACCACCGGTAAGACAACCTAATGCTTAAATATATCTATCTTTCAATGGAAGCTGCTTCAATTGCAACAAATTTGATCACAAGCAACTCAGTGCAGGAGCAAAATGAATCAAAATAATCCATCCTTCTCCAGTCAATGCTTTAATTGCAAAACGTATGGTCACAAATCTCATGAATGCAGAAATATGTAAATGAACAATTTTTTCAATGGTAGATGCTTTGCATGCAATAGAATGGGGCATATGGCTAATGAGTGTAGATCAAGAGGATATCATTCAAATAAGAAAATAAATGTTGTGTGTGACAATTGCAATGGATTCGGTCATATAGCTAGATTCTGCACGAGCAGAAATCATAATGGAAAAGGTCTGGTGAAACATGATCAGAAACAAGACAAAGGCAAAGGTAAATTGAATACAGATGAGGTTCAGAAGGAGATGAGCAAGATTTGGGTAAGAAGAATGTGATGAACATTGGTAATGGGTCCGCACTAGAATCCAGTGCTGACAATCCTTCAAAAAATTAAAAGGTGAGCTCTAGCTCAGGGGGAGCTGCAAAGAAGATCAAATTCCCCCAACCAGCTAGTAAGTGCCTGAATTCAGCACATTGAGTAAGAATCAGAGGTTGCGAATTAAAAGGATTTTTTAGGGTTCATCTAAAATCATTTAGTTAAAATTTGAGAAATCTGGATATAGATTTGAAGGAATTATGAGTTGATCCAGTTCCGGCAGCTATCCAGTAAAGACAGAATTACACAGGTAGATCCGGTATGATCTGAAAATGCAAAGTTATGGTCTACGGATTTAGAGGCATGTTTTGAAAGGCTAAAATTATGTTGTCAACTCTCTTGGATAATGATTTGAAGATCTGCATAGTGATTCAGAGAAATTCACCTCAAAACAGGGTAACCGGATAACTTAAAGTGTGCATTTATTGTAATGAGGAATTAGGTTTTTGTGCAAGGATAAAAGGTTGTTAATTCATCATTTATAACACTTTGCATTCATGAAGAAGAGAGAAGAGCTCTAAGAAGAGATCTTGTAAACTATTCAAGTCAAAGCAGAAATTTGCTCTAGCAGTTGTATCAAACCCTAAGATGTAAAAAGGTATTTCATTTATGCAAAATCTCTCCAAATTTCATTGATAAGAATGGCTACTCCCATGGTTGTGAATGTCACTGAGAGGTCGAGACCAAAATTCAAGAAACATCCTCATAAATCTATTGAAGTTGATCCCTTGGGTGTGTTTTCCCATATCCCGCATGGTGTTCTGCATGTAGAAGATATTAGGGGTCATGCAAGCATTGAAAATTTGGGAGACTTAGAATTGATGGAAATATATCACAAATAGTTTAAGAAGTGAGAACTTTGATCTCAAACCAGAATTCAAGGGTCTAAAAGACAAGCACTTTACACATTGCATACATTTCCTATCTTTTGCAGAGGATGAATGGGTCTAGTATGTCCTAAGTAGGATGCATGATAACTTTATGTGGTTAATGAGTCCATTCAAGCTAACCAAAGATGTCATCAAGGCTATAACCGGACTGCACTCAACTGGTGGGTTGCCTGCACTCAAATCTGTGAAAAATCAAATGGTATAAAAAGCCACCGGATCAAAATATGACAAGAGGGAAATTACTATAGATGATATTACTGATCCAGATGTCATGTTTGCATCAATTGTAGTCAGTTACACGATCTACCACTCAAGTAGGGAAAACTCTGTATCTGGTACAACAATCTACATTGCCTATCAGATGCTAAGAGAAAATATAAATTATGACTTGTGTGAGCTTCTATTGAATCAACTGATATAGAAGATTAAGAAAGATAAGAAAAATTCCTTCAAGTATGCAATCTGGTGTTTAGCAATTCTTCTATTTCATGAATGAGTTACCAGGATGAAAAGGTCTGATCTAGGCAAATGATAGACCTATTGCAATTCAAATTAGAGATTATTTGCATGGGACTGGGTGATGCACAAGCCCAAAAGATAGCTCTCTGGAGTTTACTTCAAGAATTTCCAGAGCATGATGCAAGCAAGAGAAAGAATTCCAAAATCAATATTTGAAAAATACAAAGACATAGTTTGCTTCATGGTTGAAAATAGATCAATGCTTAATGGAGGCAGTTGAGCCAAGAACTGTATGGGTAATGCCCATGGGTTATGAAGTTGATGAAAACATATTGGAAGTTCATATTCAACATTTGCTAAGCCAGCCCAAGGACACTCAATAAGAGAGGTTTGGCACATTTGATGAGCTAAACATAAAAATACATGTTGAATTAAGGAAAGCCTGAGATAAAAAGAAAAGTGAGGAGGGAAGTTGAAGAACTTGCTAAGAAGTTTGGCATAACAAAGGAGGCAGTAGATTGAATATCCTTGTCTATGATTTGAAATTTATGTTAAGGGATGTTTGTAGTTGCTATGTCTCAAGTTTGAGCCTCAGGTGTGAAGATTTGAGTGAGTTCTGTTCATTAGAGTAAAAACTATTTTTCTATATTTAATGGTGACAAGGAGAATGTATTATGCTTTGCATCTCTCTGTATTTAAGTTTTATAGTCTATGGTTCTAGAATTAAGTCTGGGATTGATGTTATATCTTCAATTGAAATGGTTCATGATTTGGTGCTCTATAAGCGATCTTTTCTTTATGAAAGGAGATGACAGTAATGTTTAAGTGGTTTGATTTGAAGAATCTTTTGGATAGAGTGTTTGGAGGTTGTGCAGAAGTTTTTGGTGATTGTAATGTGCTTGTGGATGTCTCTACATTGTGTTCCTACTTTTTGATTGGTCCACAAAGTGTAATTTGGATCGTGGATGAAGGATGTTCCTAAAGGTCTTAGTGTTAACACCAATTTTGGCCAACCTAGTTGTTTTCACTACTTGCGATTATGATTTGGAGTTTGTAATAGCGTGTTGTTGCTTGGGAGATTGCATTTGATGTTGAAATTAAGGAACACTGAGAGGGGTGGTGAATCAGTGTTATGCAAAAACTTATTATTATGTTCCTTTATTAATTTATCACATTCATTCAAAAGAAAGAAACATGAACATAAGAATAATAACAACAAGATCATCACATATGAACACCAGGATTTTTACGTGGAAACCTGGTTAAGGGAAAAACCATGTGGGTTTAACCCACAAGATTTTATACTCTGTTAAAAGTATTAAAAATGGAAGGCACATGCCTTCGGGCACACTGCCCATAGCTCACTGGTCAAAGGAGGCTCACTGCCTACAAGATCAATTACAAAGAGTTCACTAAAATATTTGAACTAAAGAATAGCATTTAATAATGCAAGATAATAGTTTCAGTTAGGCTCAATATACTGACTTCATACACTGCATCTCTCACTGCCCTGTTTCACTATTCTGCCATGATACGAACCTTAGATCTCTTTCCTTCACGCTTTCTATTGCCACACTTCACACCTCTCACATCATATTTACACATTCATATCACAAAATGCTCGAACCCATTGATTATATATATCTGCAACATGAGATTTCATCAACTGCAGTCGGTCTCAATAAACTTAGAAACTTTTTCAAGATCATTATTCTATCAGCTAAATCCATGCATAAACATCAATATAGACCAAAACCTATGTATTCAAGTCACCACACATGTCAGACAATACCACTAGATCTCATAAATTACTCAACCAACCACTTCTCTTAATCCGTACTAGGATCAAACACCAAGTCGGCCTGTTCTTCATTATACTAAACTGTCTAACTAAAACCTGATACTCAAATTCTTGTAACTTTCAATCCCTTCATCATTAGAGGCTAAAACTTTGGATTTAGGTAGCCCTAACATCCCTTAACATTCCCTTAGATCCACAAAACAATATGATTACCTATGGAGAAATGCAGACCAAGATGTTGAACCTTGCCATATGCTCTGTTCTTGTTTATCCAGACTTAAACAAATTTGCAATCTAACTTTCGGTATGATCAAAATGATACAATACAGATGTTTAAGATAGATTTAGTTTCCATCAACAACAACAATAAACAAGCCTAACAGTGTCTCTTGCCAACAATATCCCCCTTTGGCATTGATGGCAATACTTAGTGAAAAATGCCTAAGTGTTAGAACAGCTCCCCCTTACTATGTACACTTGTGATTTCCAATGCTCCCCCTTAGCTGAATTCCTCATTTTTCACTGCTTTCCACTCCCCCTTTAACATCAATGGTAAAGGCTAAGATCCACATATCAAAAATCATGCAAAAACTCTTTGTACATGGGTGCATATATACAAATATTCCTTATGTCTTGTATACATGAACTTAAACACATCACCAAAAATGTTTTTCAATAGTGCCAATTCACTATCCCATCTTTTCTTCATGCTATCCAAAATTGAAATAAAAACGCTTGTGATTCTACCTTCTATAGATCAGTGGGGTCACTTGTTAGAGTAGCAGCTTGAGCTTCTATCAATGCATTGAACAATGTTTCTAACTTAGGGGAAATCAGTCCCCAGAGTTCACACATCCTTACCATAATGTTTTCTTTTTCTTTCACCAATTTCTTTATTTCATCAATCAAGTTAATTACTTGCATTCTTGACTTGCCATAGATACTGTTGATGGATCAAAAGATTGAGATACATTTGACAATTTTTTCTCGGACTCCTTTATTTTCTTCTCAATATCTTCTACAACTTTTGGCCAAGATAAAAAAAATTGTACACATCTCCTCCTTTAGCGAGGGCATTTTGAATACTCTTTACACTAGTATCCAACATAATTCTATCATAGGCAATTATTCCTTTCAGTTCACTAAGTCTTTTATTATTAAATTCATTTCAAACTTTGACTTATGCTAACTTCTCAAAAGTTTCAAAATGAGTACTTACAGAGTTTATCAGACTCTTTAATTGACCGGAGAGGGATGCTAATGAGTCCTTCTGAAATGTAGGCATGATTTTCTCCAAAATCCTAGATGCAAGACCAAGCAACTCACTGTGTTCTATATGGGACTTCAAGATTTCCTCTCTAGCCTTAGCTTGTGCAAAAGAGGCCAAATTTATCTTCTGTCCCAGAGAGAGAGTGTCCAAATTGATTAGACCTTGTATTATATCTAGATCTTCTGTAACTTGTTTATCTTTCTCCAAAATTTCTTTCACTGCTTCTGCAGTGTCTCTTGCCCAATATGGTGTTTCTATTTTATACTCTTTAGGGCCTGCATCTTCTCCCTTTTTGGAGTAAACCTCATTGTCCTACTTATCATTTTCATTCTTTTTCTTAGCTTCTACTTTCTCTACATCATCAGTAGAGGTATCCTCCCTTTTATCTTTATCAGAAATGCCTTCTGCATTCTTTTCTGGAGGGACTTTGTGTATTCTCAGTAGCAGCATTATCAAATTCCTCAACATTCAAAATGGAGGAATCAATTCCATCATCAGTTTCTTTTTCTTGATCTTCCTTGTCCTTAAACTTTTCCTGCTTTCTGCTCTTTATTCTTCTCAGAATCACCTTCAGTATGGTCATTTACTTCCATATTCATCTCTACACTTGCCTCACTAGATTGGTCTGGAGGAATCTAAGTATCCTATGCATGATCAACATTATCTTCCTTTACCATCTCTTCATCTCCTTTATTTGATATTTCCTCTTCTGGAACAAAGAAGTCATCTACCTCAACTTGTTTCTCATTTTCCTTCAACTCTTCTTCATTTGGAAGGGATGTATCATCAGCATCAGTAGGCTCTTCAGTGATCACATAAAACTTATTCTTGTCCAGTGCTTTCTTTAGAATTTGATCTATTTCTTTGACCACTTCATCAATGTCTCCAATCATTAACTTATTCATCCTAATTTTGCTTTTGAATTCATCGTTAACTTCTTTGAAAATTTTATTTGCTTCCTTCCTAGAAATTATCAGACACAGACTGGACAACACATGTTATCTTAGCTCCAAATCCTTTGCTTTAGCAACTTCTTTTCTCATCTCCAAAATATCTCTTAGACTCTTAGGGATTTTTGACAAAATTTCTACAAGTGCTCTTTTGAATGTATTCAAGTACTTAACAGTAGCATCCTCCAAGATTTTCTTGTTAGCATCATCAAATTTGTCATAATATTCTATTATGGGATTTAAATTCCCATGAACAGTTACTGCATTCATAATATCTTCAACTGACAAGGCAGATTTTTCAGCACGAGTCTCAGTCTTCTGTCTTTTGCTCACCTTTATACTTCCGAAGGACATGTCTTTGGAAACCCTTGATGCTTTTGCTTTCTTTGACTTTATGCTTCTAGAGGGCTTCTCTTTAGATACTTTAACATCCTTACTGCCTGAGGCCTTCAACTTTTTAACCTCATCATCAGAATCAGTTTCTTCTTCATCCTCCATACTAACATATGACCTTTTGCCCATTACTTTTGTCTTTTTTCTTTCTTTATGGGTAGGTTTTTATTTGAATTTCTCTGCAATAGGAGAAGGTGATTCACCAGAGGTTGTACCAAAACTCCTAGTAGTCCTTGATTTAGAAGGGGATTCTACCGGAACACTTCCCTATTCCCTGTCTTGCTTCTCCTTCTTAGCTTTCTCTATCCTTTCATTATTTTGTCTCACAACTTCTTTGGTTATTCCAATACTTCTGCGTAGATTTCAACTTGCCTTTAGATCTTTCTCTTAGATTTAGGTCTCTAAATCTCAACATGTAGTTTTAAATTAAGCTCACCATATGTACCAAATCTCTCAACTAAGGTATCTTTTGGTTTGGTCAGAAGGTGTTGAGCATACATTTCTAGTATTTGTTCATCAACTTCATACCCCATGGGCATGATCCATACAGTCCTTGGTTCAACTACTTCCATCAAGAATTGATCTATTTCCACCATGAAATAAATTGTATCCTTGTACTTTTCCACCATAGACTTAGGGATTCTTTCCCTTGATTGCATCATATTCTAAAAATTCTTGAAATATCCCCGAAGAGTAGTTCTTTGGGCATTGAAGTCACCAATATTGTGCAAGTGCTCTCTTATTTGTATGGTAGCATGCTTGTCACTGGTCCAACACAGGCTTTTCATCCCAGGCAACTCATTCATGAAATAAAAGAACAAGCACAGGACCAACGTACCATACTTGAATGTATTCTTCTTATCCTTCTTAATCTTCTTCAGATTCTCCATTATCTAGTTTTGCAATAGCTCACACAAGTCATAGTCAACATTTTCTTTTAACATCTGATAAGAAGCATAAATGGTTGTACCAGACATTGAGTTTTCCTTGCTGGAGTGGTATATCTTATACCTAATCACCATAGATGCAAATTTAACATCTGGATCAGTTATATCATTTATTGTCATTGCTCTCTTATTAAACTTTGAGTCGGTAGCTTCAGTTACAGTCTAATTCTTCATTGATTTTAGCATCGGTAGTCCACCAGATGAATTCAATATTGTTACAGCATTGATGGCATCCTTAGTGATATTAAAGGGTTTCATCAACCACATAAATTCAACATGCATCTGACTCAGTACATATCGGACCCACTCATCCTCATCAAAGGATGGGAACCCTATAACTTGAATGAAATTTTTTTCTTGCAGTGCCTTGTACTCAAGTTTAAGACATAAATCTCACCCCTCAGGTGATTCTTAAACAAATCTAGTAAATTTGAATCACCAAACTCATCTATGCTAGCATGAATGTAAGCCCTAATATCTTCAACATGTAACACACCATGTGGAACATTAGAAAGGGAACCTAATGGATCAACCTCTATGGATTTGTGTGGATGCTTTTTGAATTTAGGTCGATGCCTTTTGGTGATGTCAACAACCAACGGAGTAGCCATATCCATAAATTGCAAATTCAAAGAGCTTTACAACGAATACCCTATTTTGCCATGGGATTAGGGTCAGCTATTGAATTCACTTTTTGTACTCCAAACCTTTAAGATATTAGCTCAAGTGCTCTTCTCCTTGTTCTCTTTGAACGCAAAGTGATTCTTGAAAGGAAGCAAGGTATGCAGAAAAAGCTTCCTACACTGATCTAATGAGGAGAGATATAAGAAAATTTATTTACACTTACAGATTAAGATGCACATTAACAGAAAATAATAACAATTTCCAAATGCAAACACAAAACTCACAACACAAGATATACATGGGGAAAACCCTTTCAGGTAAAAAACCCCACACTCCAAAGCTACCCAATATATTGTTAGGAATCATGAAGATTACAATATACTTGTAGAGCAAGCTTTTACAGGAGTATATCCAACTAGAGATCCAGGAGGTAATTCAACATCTATAAGATTCTACATACAACCTCCATCTCAAGTTCTTGATATATAGGAGATACAATACAGTACACCGCCAATGGTAATTACAAAACCATGACCTAAAACTACCCAAAAGTGGTAACCAAATTATCTCCAATCAAAGATGCCTTGTGATGTGTCAAACCACACACTAACAAATGTAATTCTCCCCTTTACAGCTCTTTTATGTGTCCAACACATTTTTACATTTCCCAAAACCAAAGGTCCAACTTTTGGAGGCCATAACTTTTGATTTGGGTGTCTGATTAATGAACCATTTTATGCGTCAGAAAGCTCGTGAACTTCTCTATCACCCTGTAACCCACTTCACTAGTTATGATAACTTTTGGGATGTTTAGAGAAGTTTTGATACCTAAAAATTGCATTTGGAACTTTTTTGACAGTTTCACAAAATAGAAACCTTAATATCTCACAATCCAGTATGATCTTGAGTCTGATGAGACTCAACCCGAGATGTTTACTTAGTTGTTCGGCACCTTCTGGGAAAATTTTAGGTCAACTCAAGGTCAATTGAAGAACTTACTAAAAATAGTAAGTCTCGCTATTTTAAGTTCATTTGAAAATTTTTGGAAACTTTGAAGGTTCCAAACCATTTCTGAGATAAAGGGTATTCAAAATAACCAAAACTAGGAAGAATAGTAACTTTTCAAGGTTGCAAGGTTGAGACACTTTTCCTAACATTCTCCCACTTGTCAAAAACCTTGCAAGAGAAAAGGGATTATTAACACCATGATTTAATTTCTAGGGGCCGTGAGGCCCATAGACTCTGAACACCATATGAACTTCTCTATGCTAATAGGTCTGGTTAAAGAATCTACAACATTCATCAAAGTTTTAACTTTTTCCAAGTTTACCTTCCCATCCTCTACCATGTCATGAACAAAATGGTACTGGACATCAATATGCTTAGTCCTTGTGTGGAAAGTAGGATTCTTCACCAAACATATGGCACTCTAACTGTCACAACAAATAGTAATCTTCCCTGCATCAAACCCAACATCAGAACACAATCTCTTAAGCCAAATGGCTTCTTTACAAGCATGAGTTACTGCCATGTACTCAGCTTCAGTAGTGGACAAAGTGACCACAGGTTGCCACTTACTCATCCAACTAATAGAACCACCAAACATAGTAAACACATAAGCATTGGTGGATCTCCTGCTGTTAATGTCACCTGCCCAATCTGAATCCACAAATCTATGAATACAAAGTGAATGTCGAGGTCCTGTAGGATAACCATGATAAGATAAGGAATATTCAAAAGTACCCCACAAATATCTGAACACTCTCTTCACTGCATCCTAATGTACCTATCTAGGATTAGCCATAAATCAACTAAGGACTCTCATTGCTTAGGCAATGTCTGGTCTTGTGGAGACCATCACATACATCAAACTACCAAATGCACTAGCATAAGGAACTCTACTTATATCCTCTATCTCAGAAGGAGACATTGGACAATCTTCAATAGATAACTTTATCCCCATTGTAATAGGAACAGTTAAAGGTCTGCAATCCATCATGTTGAATCTCTCCAACACAGTCATAATATACTTACTCTGGCCTAACCAAAGTTTTATATTTTCTATGTCCTCTTCTAGATTCCATTCCCAGAATGTACCGAGCTTCCCCTACATTTTTCATCTCAAACTATGCTGATAACTGAGACTTCAAATCAGAAATCACACTTTTACCATTCCCAATGAGTAACATATCATCAACATACAATGCAATAATGAGAATGTGATCATTGTCAGCCTTGTAGTAAACACAATGATTTGATTTTGATCTCTAAAATCCAATACTCAACACAAAGGCATCAAACTTCTAGTACCACATCCTAGGAGACTATTTCAAACCATACAAAGACTTTTTCAACTTGTAAACCAGATTTTCTTTACCTTTCACCACATAGTGCTTTGGCTATGACATATAGATTTCCTCCTCCAAGTCACCATGAAGGAATGGTATCTTCTCATCCATCTGTTCCACTTCTAGATCATACACTGCTGTAAGAGATAACATAAACCAAATAGATGTCAACTTTGCAATGAGAGAGAAAATCTCACCATAGTCAATTCCCTCCACCTAAGAATACCCCTTTGCAACCAATCTAGCCTTATATTTCTCAACACTGCCATCTACACTGAATTTCTTTTTGAACACCCATTTGCATCCAACAGGTTTTCATCCTTCAGGCAAAGGCACCAAGTCCCAAGTATTATTCTTTTCCAAAGAAGCCATCTCCTCTTCCATGGCCTCCTTCCAGGAACCTACATCTTTTACACCCATATCCTCTTTCACAATTCTAGGCTCATCAGTGTTAGAAATCAAAGCAAAAATACAACTGGAATCGTGCAATGAATAACCAAACCTATCAGTTGCTGCCTTATCCATGTGGACCTCCTCAAAGGTTGAGGTTGAGGTTCTTCATCTTCTTCTAAACTTTCAGAGCTACTAGAGCTCTCCTCATTATCAGGTCTAATAGAGGTTTTCAGTTCAACTTTCTCAAGGGTGGAAGGAAGATGAACCACATCATCTTTCTTTTCTTCTTTCTCTGGCTACAAGACAACAAAAGAAGGATTGATCTCTCTAAAGATCATGCTTCTGCTATACAAAACTCTCTCAGGTACTAGATCCCAAAGCTTGTACCATTTCACACCAATGCCATAACTGATGAAGACACATTTTATAGCTTTGTTCTCCAACTTAGATCTCTTCTCCTTAGGCACGTGTGCATATGCCTCACAACCAAATACTCGAATGTGTCTTAATGAAGGATTTTTACCAGATCATACCTCCATAGGTGTCTTATCAACGATCGCTGATGTAGGAGACCTGTTAACCAGGTAACAAGCGGTAGCAATAGCTTTAGTCCAGAACTTTTGTTCAAGGCCAGCTCCATTTAGTATACTCCTTGCCCTTTCCATCAATGTTTTATTCATCCTCTCTACAACTCCATTCTGTTGAGGGGTATACAGAGTTGTCTTGTGCCTCTCAATCCCCTGTTCTTTACAGAACTTGTTAAAATCTATTAAATAGTACTCATCACTATTGTCAGTCCTCAAACACTTAATCTTTCTATCCTTTTGATTCTCTACAAGAGATTTGAACTCTTTGAATCTATTAAAGACTTTAGATTTACTTCTAAGGAAATACACTCATGTCCTTCTACTCTAATCGTCAATGAATGAAACAAAGTAAATAGATTTTGAAATCAAAGGAACATTAATGGGACCCAACACATTAGAATGAATCAAGTCCAACACCTCAGAAGATTTATGAGAACTGGAATAAAATTGAACATGGTTTTGTTTTCCATAAATGCATTGTTCATAGAAATTAAACTCAAGGTTACAATCATTCATACCCTCAACAATGTTTTTATTCTTCAGGGTCCTTAAACCATTTTCACCAATATGACCAAGCCTTTGGTGCCATAACATTGTCTTCTCAGCTAGAAGTTTCATCTCCACAAAATGAGCACCCTTATGTGAAAGCATGACCATCAGAAGTAGATGCAACAATCTTCTTTACTGCTAGTTCCAATGGTGAGGATGAAAACTTTGAAGATCTATTCTTAGAAATAGAGGCACTATTGCACTGTACTGCGCATGCCTCAAGCTAAAACATAGTGCCAATCTGAACACCCTTAGCCAACACCATAGATCCTCTAGTCATCTTGCATCCTCCATTTGAGAAAACAACCTGCACACCCACATCATTCAGTTTACTTACAGAAAGAAGGTTCTGTGTCAAACCAAGGATATGCAGAGAACACCATTGATTCCATTTACTCGTCCATTCCATCAAGGAATCAAATCAAGACTCTTCCATGACTAACAATATCTAGGTGAGAATCATTACCCAAGTACACCTTTCCACCATCATATTCTTCATACTTCGAAAACCAATCCCGATATGAGGTCATGTGAAAAGATGTACCAAAGTCAATAAGCCACACATCCTCAGATGCATGCGTTTCCAAGGCAGTGACAAATGCTTCTCCTTCATCTTAAGAGGACTTGTCAAAATCTAAATCTTGATTCTTCTTCTTTTTCTTTTTCTCCTCCTTGCACTCCTTACTAAAGTAACCAGGTTTGCCGCAATTCCAACATAGGGCCTTGGAATTTCTAAGAGACTTAGATCTCCCATGGGATTTGGATCTTCCTTTTTCTTCCTTCTTATCCTTTTTATTTCCCTTCTCTTTAGATCTACCATGATCTGCAAGAGCCTCCTTAGCCAATTCAAAAGTCTTTCTCCGCATCTCTTCAGACAACAATGAAGAAACCACATCTTCCATCCTGAAGGTGGAAGTGGTACTCCCAATGGCCATAACAAGGTGGCCCCATGAATCTAGTAAGGAATACAGTAATGTCATATGTTGATCCTCCTCCTCCATCTTTACTCCAACATAAGTCAACTGGCAACAAGCATAGTGAACGTATTTAGGTGATCAACAATAGATCCTCCATCTTCCATCTTTAGAGAATACAATTTCTTTCACAGGAATAACTTGTTCACCAGGGATTTAGCTTGATAAACATCTCCAAGCTTCTTCCAAAGATCCTTTACAGTCTTCTCTTCATGGATATTCAAGAGCACTGAATCAGCCAAGCAGAGTCTTATCAAACACTTAGCTTTTTGATCTTTGAGATCCCAGTCTTCTTGAGACATTGCTGTTGGTTTTGTACCAAATACAGCTTCCCATAAATCCTGATCTACAAGCATGTCCTCCATTTTGAGTTTCCACAATTCAAAATTACTTCCATTAAACTTCTCTATCTCAAACCTCCCAGTTGTGCTCACCATCTCTTACCTGTAACAAAGATTTCAAAATCCTTTGCACAAGCTCCCACTCAAATGAAGATCAGCTCAAAAACCCTCTACCCAACAACTAGAACCAAAGGTGATCAGGCTCTGATACCAACTCAAAGGAAGCAACGTATGCGGAAAATGCTTCCTACACTGATCTAATGAGGATAGATATATGCAAATTTATTTTATAGTTATAGATTAAGATGCACATTAAGAAAAAAATAATAACAATTTCCAAATGCAAACACAAAACTCACAACATAAGAAATACGTGGGGAAAACCCTTTTAGGTAAAAAACCCCACACTCCAAAGCTACCCAATATATTATTCAGGAATCACGAAGATTACAATATACTTGCAGAGAAAGCTTTTACAAGAGTATATCCAACCAGAGATCCAGGAGGTTATTTGACATCTATAAGATTCTACATACAACCTCTATCTCAAGTTCCTAATATATAGGAGATAAAATACAGTACACTGCCAACGGTAATTACAAAATCATCAGCTAAAACCACCCAAAAGTGACACCCAAATTATCTCCAATCAAAGATGCCTTGTGATGTGTCAAACTACACACCAACATGTGTAACTCTCCCCTTTACAGCTCTTTTATGTGTCCAACATGTTTTTACATTTCCCAAAACCAAAGGTCCAACTTTTGGAGGCCATAACTTTTGATCCAAGTGTCCAATTGATGAACTATTTTATGCGTTGGGAAAGCTCGTGAAGTGCTCTATCACCCAGTTATGACAATTTTTGGGATGTTTAGAGAAGTTTTGATACCCAAAAATTGATTTCAGAACTTTTCCAACAGTTTCACAAAAATAAAAACTTTAATACCTCAAAATCCAGATATGATCTTGAGTCAATACTCACCCGAGATGTTTACTTAGCTATTTTGCACCTTCTTGGAAAATTTCAGGTCAACCCAAGGTCAATTGAAGAACTTACTAAAAATAGTAAATCTTGCTATTTTAGGCTCATTTGGAAACTTTTGGAAATTTTGAAGGTTCGAAACCATTTTCTAAGATAAGGGGTATTCAAAATGACCAAAACTAGGAAGAATAGTAACCTTTCGGGGTTGCAAGGTTGAGACTTTTCCTAACAATTCTAATATTGAGTGAATGACCTTTTATGCTCTGCAAAACCTAATTCATCATTGTAATAAATGCTTTGCCCTAACTCTTCTAGATACACTATTTCTGAATACAGTCAATCTTCAATTACTCCACAATCAATCGCACTAGCTTCTTTTCTTCTAGAATTTGCTTCAACAGATCTACAATAGGCTTCTTTATCTCCATTCATCATGCTAGATTCAGGCACCCACTTACTGGTCGGGGGAATTAGATTTTCAATGTAGCTCCCCCTGAACCAGAGCTCCTATTTCAATTCTTGGAGGAATTATTAGTACCATATTATGGTGCAAACCCATCACCATCATTCATTAAACTTTTCTTCACCCATGTTTTGTTCATTTCATTCTTGATCCCATTCATATCTACTTTTCCCTTGCCTTTATCTTGTCTCTACATATTCTAGTTTTTGTTTACTGGACCTTTTCTATGATCAATCCTGCTTCTACATAATCTTGCAATATGACTGGAATTGTTGTAATTAAAGAACACAACATTCCTTTTTCTTATTTACTTGATTTCCTCTTGATCTGCACTGATTGGCCATGTGTCCAAATCTATTACATGTAAAACATTTTCCATTGAAAGAATTGATATTTCCTCTGTTGTTAGAGTTATTCGTCATCATACTTCTGCATTCATTGGATCTATGACCACACCTTTTACAATTGAAGCATTGACTAGAGAAGGATGGACCACTTTGATTCACTCTAGTTCTACATTGGGTAGCTCTATAACCAAATTTATTGCAATTAAAACAATTTCCATTGAAAGATGGATATCTTTGAGCATTAGGTTGTCTTACCAGAGGCCTTCTAGGATTCCTTCTTTGATTTCTTGCTTTGGGATTTCTTTGACTAGATCCAGAGATTTCACCTTTCTCATATCCCAGACCATGCTTATCATCTATCTTCTTCTAACTATCAAGAAGCACCTCAAGTTTAACTGAGCTTATCTTGAACTTCTCTTTGTATTCATTTGCAGCTTCTAGGTCATGTTTGAGAATGACAATTTGCCTTTCAAGTTGTTCCTCATTATACCTGGTTTCTTGTAGATCAGATTCTAGATGGCCAATTATTCTGTCCAATCTTCAACACTCTTCTGTTCTTTCTTTCAAAGACTTATTCAGGTTTTCCTCAGTCTTCTTCCTTTCCTTGATTTCTTTGGTTAGTCTCATCACCTTAAATTCCATCTCATGTTTTAGGACAACAACTTCTTTTGTCAACTTCTCACAGTCCTTTGTTTTCTCCTTCAGAGCCTCATCCATGTCATTGTATTCATTCTAATTTGCTAACCACTGAAGTAGCTCCTTCCTCTTTTCCATAGATTTGCTCAGTTTCTCTTTTAAAGTTTGAATGAAATCCTCAACATCTTTAAGGTTCTCT